>CP142452.1:52312500-54712500 GCA_038049695.1 Cinnamomum chago | reverse complement strand
TCTTCTAGGTAAGAGCTTCAACTCATGTCTTTCATAGAGTTATTTTGGTTCCTCAAGATTATGTTGTTCATGTTTGCAAACCCTTTTGTTAAAATGGGTTCTTTGGTTCCATTTTTGAGTGAGTTTGTGTGTTTTCTCTTGGGTTTTCTTGTAGTGTTGGCTTAGCTTTTGAGTGAAGTGCTTGGAGAGGATTATTAGCATTTGGGCAAGGCAAGTAATCTCTATAGGACCATTGTGCATGTATATTTTAAGCTACATTGTTGTTTTCGGAAATTTTGCATATGAAAATGTTTATAAGCTTCATGATCATGTTTTCCTTGGATTGGATGTTTGGGATTGTGAGAAATGTGTATTTTATCCCTTGGAGAGCATGGAGGCTCAGGGAGTGCAGGTGGAATGAAAAACAAGAAGAAGAGAAGAAGGAAATGTGGAAAATCTGCACTGAACTGTACTTCCCGTGCAGTTTCGGTCAGCTGGCGGCTAGCCGTAATTCCCATTTCGGCTAACCGCGAGCCAACCGAAATCAGCGGTTCCTTTTCCAGTAGCTGACTTTTGCTTCAGGGTCCTGCGGTCAGCCCTGCGGTTAGCTCACGGCTAGCCGCCATTTCCCTTGCGGCTAACCGTAAGCCAACCGAAATTATTACGGTTCCTTTTCCAGAGAGCAACATCAGACCTGGGTTTTCAGCGGTCAGCCCTACGGCCAGCTTACGGCTAGCCGCCAGTTTCTATTTCGGCTAGCCGCCAGCTGACCGCAAGCTGACCGAAATTGACCAATTCCTAGTTTTGAAGAAGTTTTGCAAGAGTGAAAACTAGAACATGTTAAGTGACCTTTAGCTTGATATTGTGTACTCGAAACTCGAGATGTCTTGAACTTCCGGGACACCAACTCTATTCCAAATTCCAACATTTGGGCTTCGAATACACAAAGATCAATCAAGGGTCCTCACATGTGCTTGATAGGCTTTGTGTTCGTACCTTAGTTTGATATAATGAATATCATCGAGTACTCATTTTGAAGTTTAGTACAAGCTAGTTTTGAAAATGTGTTCCAAGAAAAAGGGGATCACTTCCTAAGCGTGTTATGCATATTAATTATGCCCGTGCTAGTCGTGTTCATCGTGTTTCTATAAGTGATTCCCCACTTTTTCTTATCTCGACGTGTTTAGACCGTGTTTCGCGTGTTTTGTGCATTCATGAATTAAGTAAACACCACTGAGCTTAGACTGCCCTTTTAGTCTGATCCACTGCCTGGGGGTCTTTAAACATGTGGACTGTCTGCAGACTGGTCGTGTATTTATTACACATCGTGCGTGTCCGGTTCCGCGGCCGGAATTCCCGTCTTTGTGGGAAATCGTGTCGTGCTTATATTATGTATATCGTGCTTGTCGTGCGTGCTTGCTCTTTTCATTATATAAATGATAGAGAAAGGATGGGCTCTTTGTGGATTGTAACTATTCATGATATATTATGTACTCATGCTAGTTTGTTTTGGTATCTCAGTTTTGTTCGTATTCTTGAAAATGTATCTCAGCTTTGATAGTACTTCATACCAAAGATTTGCTTACATGTTTTCTCTAAATGTTATTGTTCATGTTCATGCCTACATTGATTACCTGCCAAACCGTCGTGTTTGACCCTTGTTTATTGGTGCCCAGGTGCAGGAGACGTTGCCTTTGAGGAGGAGCGTCAGGAGGAGGCTTGTGAGCCAACTCCCGTGAGAGAGTGGCAGCCCGACGATGTCATTTAGATGTCGGACTGGTTCTCGAGTTTCTTCACCTTCAGTCTTGGGGTTTCTTTTGGTTATTTTGAGATTGTATTGACCTTTATTGGTCTCTTATGGGTTGTACTAAACTTAACTTACTTTCGTGTTAAACTTATAACTTGAACTATGTTTGGGAATGCCTTGTTAACTTATTCCTTTGATACTTTGTCTTGTATATTATTGTGATAGCACCTAAATATTTTACTGGTGCTTATCTAGTTGTGTTTTGCTACACGCTTCCGCAAATCGTGTACGTGTGAGCCAGATTCCGCGTTTCTTTGGGAATCCTCACCGCAGGAACCTGTGGGAAAACAATGATCAAATAAGAATAATCACAATCAACACCGTCGCGGGGCCTGGGATCCGTTCCGGGGTCGCGACAGGACTGGTATCAGAGCGAGACATGTTTCAGGCACTTAAAAGAAACTAGAAAGGTCTTAGGAACGTGGCGAGGATTCGTGAGTTCGATAGACTCGTTGGTATAGGACCTTAGAAACCCTTGTACCATGTTTATTGTGTGCTAACTACTTGTCTTACAGCAATATGCCTCCGAGAAAAGCTCCAAATCATCATGCTTCAGGCAGTAATCATAATGAGTCAGATGCATCTGAGACACCTACAGCCACACAGTTTCAGGAACTTATGCAAGCCATGATAGCACAGCAAAGACAGGCTAATGAGAATCAAGCAAGATTTCAAGAGCAACTAACTAAGAAGGATGATGAGATGGCACAAGTTCAGAGGCAATTGTTAGAAGTACTTCAGAACAGGAATGTAGCACCACCTGCAGGTCCTCAGATTGTGATACAGAATAGGGATCCAGACCCTAATGCTCTATTTGAGAAGTTTAGGAAAAGAGCACCGAAGGAGTTTTCGGGCAATGAGGACCCGTTAGTGGCAGATGACTGGCTAGTCAATACCGAGAAGATCTTGATGCCTTGTTTGATACCGTTAGAAGCCCAGATTTTGTTTGATCCTGGATCCACTCATTCCTTTGCATCTCCTAGTTTTGCTAAGTTGATTGATGCACCATGTAGTGAGTTGGATTACATTTTGGTAGTGACCACTCCAGTAGGGAAACAAGTTGTGTGTAGGAACCATTATCCTAGTTGTACAGTGTTATTAGGAGATGTTAATTTACCGGCCAACCTCATAGTTTTAGACATGCATGATTTTGATGTTATTTTAGGCATGGATTGGTTAGAAGCATATCATGCCACCATGGACTGTTTTAGTAAGACCATCACATTCAGATTCCAAGGACCACAGGCAGAATTGATATTTCAGGGGAACAGGAGAAGGTCTCAGGCAGGATTTATTTCAGTGTTGAAGGCAAGCAGATTAGTGCAGAGTGGATGTCAGGCATTTATTGCGTTTATCACGGAGGATAAACAGTCCCAAGGGGTGGAGGATATCCCCATTGTGTGTGAATTTCCGGATGTTTTTCCAGAAGAAATCCCGAGTTTACCACCAATTAGAGAGGTTGAGTTCACGATTGAGCTCCTTCCAGGGACAGCTCCGATCTCGATTGCACCATATAGGATGGCTCCAGCAGAAATGGGTGAGCTAAAGCTCCAATTGCAAGAATTGTTGAGCAAAGGTTTCATTAGGCCAAGTGTTTCACCGTGGGGAGCACCGGTGTTATTTGTGAAGAAGAAGGATGGAAGCTTGAGAATGTGCATAGACTACAGGAAGTTGAACCATGTGACAGTGAAGAACAAGTATCCTTTGCCAAGGATAGATGAATTGTTTGACCAATTACAAGGAGCAGCCTATTTTTCCAAGGTAGACTTGTGGTCAGGGTACCATCAGTTGAGAGTCAGAGATTCAGATGTTCAGAAGACAGCCTTTAGAACAAGATATGGGCACTATGAGTTCTTAGTGATGCCCTTTGGTTTGACAAATGCACCAGCAGTCTTTATGGCTTTGATGAACAAGGTCTTTGCACCATATTTGGATCACTCTACGGTAGTGTTTATTGATGATGTTCTGGTATATTCTAAGAGTAAGAAGGAGCATGAAGAACATTTGAGGACAGCGTTGCAGCTCTTGAGGGACAACCAGTTATATGCGAAACTCAGTAAGTGTGAATTCTGGTTAGAGCAAGTTGCTTTTCTAGGCCACATCATCTCCAGAGAAGGTTTAGCAGTTGACCCAGCGAAGATAGAGGCAGTTGTTAGTTGGGTGAGGCCAAGCAGTGTGACAGAAATTAGAAGCTTCTTGGGGTTAGCAGGCTACTACAGAAGATTTGTCCAAGGTTTTTCGTCCATTGCAGCCCCTTTGACAAAATTGACTAGGAAGAATGTCCCATTTGTGTGGACCGATCAGTGTGAAACCAGTTTCCAAGAGTTGAAAGGAAGGTTAACCACAGCCCCGATTCTTACATTACCCTCGAGCAACGGCGGATTTATTGTTTATACAGATGCTTCGAATGTGGGACTAGGTTGTGTATTGATGCAAGATGGCAAGGTGATTGCTTATGGCTCGAGACAGTTGAAGGACCATGAGAAGAATTATGCGACTCACGACTTGGAGTTGGCAGCAGTTGTTTTCGCATTGAAGATGTGGAGACACTACCTCTACGGAGAGAAGTTTGAGGTCCATTCAGATCACAGAAGTTTGCAATATTTATTCTCTCAGAAGGATTTGAACATGAGGCAGAGGAGGTGGATGGAATATATCAAAGATTATGACTTTCCGATCAAGTATCATCCAGGCAAAGTGAATGTGGTAGCTGATGCCTTGAGCAGGAAATCAGTGGTTATGGCTAATTTGAGAGGAATGGGTGTCTTACAGCAGTTCGAAGAGCTGGGTGTAGAAGTACAAACCCTTAGATTGGGTGCGATGTTAGCGAACATGACAGTTTCAAAACCTACATTCATCCAGAAGATTAAGGAAAATCAGTTACAAGACCCAGACTTGGCCAAGATAGTAGATGTTATTGCAGAACGCCCCGATTTCAAGATGGTGAATGAGATATTGTATTTCCGTGACCGGTTGTGTGTGCCGAATGTGGATGATTTGAAGAATGAGATAATGAACGAAGCTCACAGTACGAGATATTCTATGCATCCGGGTAGCACGAAAATGTACCATAATTTGAAGAATAGGTTTTGGTGGAATAACATGAAGAGAGAGATAGCAGCTTTTGTATCTCGTTGCCTAACGTGTCAGTTGATCAAGGCAGAGCATCAGAAGCCTCCAGGTTTGTTACAGCCTTTGGAGATTCCGGAGTGGAAATGGGAGCACATTACCATGGATTTCGTCTCCGGTTTGCCTAATACTAAGAAGGGAAATAATGCAATTTGGATCATTGTAGATCGTCTGACAAAGTCTGCTCACTTTATTCCGATGAAGACAGGGAACATGATGCACATGGCACCACTTGCGAAGTTATTTGTTGATGAGATTGTTAGTAAGCATGGTCAGCCCGTCTCCAATACTTCAGATAGAGACAGTAGATTTGTTTCAAAGTTTTGGAAAACTCTTCATGAGTCGATGGGTACCAAGCTCCAGTTCAGCACAGCTTATCATCCTCAGACCGATGGTCAGTCGGAAAGAACGATACAGACTCTCGAAGACATGTTGCGTGCTTGTGTATTGGATTTCAAGATTCAGTGGGATGAGTGCTTACCTCTTTGTGAATTTGCCTATAACAATAGTTACCACTCTAGCATCGGTATGGCACCGTTCGAGGCACTTTATGGTAGAAGATGCAGAACTCCGGTTTGCTCGGAAGAAGTCGGTGAACGTAGTTTTCATGGACCGACGATAGTTGGAGAGACAAGTGACAAGGTTAAGTTGATTCAGGAAAGGTTGAAGATCGCCCGAAGTAGGCAGAAGAGTTATGCAGACACTCGCAGAAGAGAATTGCAGTTTCAAGTGGGTGACAAGGTGTTTTTGAAAGTCTCACCAACTAGAGGGACTTTGAGGTTTGGACAGAAGGGCAAATTGTCTAGAAGATTCATTGGTCCGTATGAGATTTTGAGCAAGATTGGAGATGTAGCTTATAGACTTGCGTTACCGCCGGAATTCTCCGGGGTACACAATGTTTTTCATGTTTCGATGCTCAAGAAATACGTCTCTAGTCCTGCACACATTCTACAGCATGAGCCTTTAGAGATTCGGGAGGATGCCTCGTATGTGGAAAGACCGATCAAGATCATTGATACCAAAGAGCAAGAATTGAGAAACCGAACTATTCAATGGGTCAAGGTACTTTGGGAAAATCACGAGCCAGAGGAAGCCACCTGGGAGTTGAGAGAGCAAGTGCAGAGAAAGTATCCACACCTTTTACCTGAGGTAAATGTTTGATTTATTTGGTGGACCAAATATCCTAAGGGGTGGAGGATGTTAGACCCCGACCTAGACCAGTTCGATTAGTGTGCGATTAGTATGTGTTTAGTCTTAAGTGGGTTTAGTTGTGGTTGGGTTAGAAGTGATTAGCTTTAGTCCTGGACATAGCTTTGGGAATTTTGAGAACGTTTAGTATTGGTTAGACACACTCAAGAAGGCTTGAGTGCACGTGTAAACTTGGGAAGATCGTATCGTTTTCCGTGTGAGTGTGGTTTTGATTTCATTTGAATGATCTTTTTATGTGTTACAACTTTCGTTTTAAGACCATTCATGTTTGAAGCCCAAAAACCCATGTTTTGGCCCAAGGAGGGTAAAATTGTCTTTCTTGCACAAATCTGGACACAATTTTCGAGATCTCAAAACCATGTCAAAAATATACTTTTTGGAAACTAGATATTTCGACGATCATTTTATCCTTCTTCGTTGAAATCATCCGAGGCCCACAAGACCATGTTTTAGTCACTTCAACTTCAAGCCAAATGGGGCCCATGAGTCATCACTTAATCCCCTTTCCCCTCCCTTTTCATTCATTTCCCAATCTCTGCAACTTTTGAGTCTAGGGCAAGTGAGAAAACCTCTTTTCTCCTTCCATCTTCCTCTCCTTACTTGATCTAGCTAGAAGGCTCCAAAGAAAATTCTAAGACTACCAATTTCTTCCTCTCATCATAAGCTCTCCATTGATGCAAGTTTCTTGAGGTTCTAAGTTGGGCAAAAGCTTCATTTCATTCTCTTTCTCTTGTTTGACCCCTTCTAGGTAAGAGCTTCAACTCATGTCTTTCATAGAGTTATTTTGGTTCCTCAAGATTATGTTGTTCATGTTTGCAAACCCTTTTGTTAAAATGGGTTCTTTGGTTCCATTTTTGAGTGAGTTTGTGTGTTTTCTCTTGGGTTTTCTTGTAGTGTTGGCTTAGCTTTTGAGTGAAGTGCTTGGAGAGGATTATTAGCATTTGGGCAAGGCAAGTAATCTCTATAGGACCATTGTGCATGTATATTTTAAGCTACATTGTTGTTTTCGGAAATTTTGCATATGAAAATGTTTATAAGCTTCATGATCATGTTTTCCTTGGATTGGATGTTTGGGATTGTGAGAAATGTGTATTTTATCCCTTGGAGAGCATGGAGGCTCAGGGAGTGCAGGTGGAATGAAAAACAAGAAGAAGAGAAGAAGGAAATGTGGAAAATCTGCACTGAACTGTACTTCCCGTGCAGTTTCGGTCAGCTGGTGGCTAGCCGTAATTCCCATTTCGGCTAACCGCGAGCCAACCGAAATCAGCGGTTCCTTTTCCAGTAGCTGACTTTTGCTTCAGGGTCCTGCGGTCAGCCCTGCGGTTAGCTCACGGCTAGCCGCCATTTCCCTTGCGGCTAACCGTAAGCCAACCGAAATTATTACGGTTCCTTTTCCAGAGAGCAACATCAGACCTGGGTTTTCAGCGGTCAGCCCTACGGCCAGCTTACGGCTAGCCGCCAGTTTCTATTTCGGCTAGCCGCCAGCTGACCGCAAGCTGACCGAAATTGACCAATTCCTAGTTTTGAAGAAGTTTTGCAAGAGTGAAAACTAGAACATGTTAAGTGACCTTTAGCTTGATATTGTGTACTCAAAACTCGAGATGTCTTGAACTTCCGGGACACCAACTCTATTCCAAATTCCAACATTTGGGCTTCGAATACACAAAGATCAATCAAGGGTCCTCACATGTGCTTGATAGGCTTTGTGTTCGTACCTTAGTTTGATATAATGAATATCATCGAGTACTCATTTTGAAGTTTAGTACAAGCTAGTTTTGAAAATGTGTTCCAAGAAAAAGGGGATCACTTCCTAAGCGTGTTATGCATATTAATTATGCCCGTGCTAGTCGTGTTCATCGTGTTTCTATAAGTGATTTCCCCCTTTTTCTTATCTCGACGTGTTTAGACCGTGTTTCGCGTGTTTTGTGCATTCATGAATTAAGTAAACACCACTGAGCTTAGACTGCCCTTTTAGTCTGATCCACTGCCTGGGGGTCTTTAAACATGTGGACTGTCTGCAGACTGGTCGTGTATTTATTACACATCGTGCGTGTCCGGTTCCGCGGCCGGAATTCCCGTCTTTGTGGGAAATCGTGTCGTGCTTATATTATGTATATCGTGCTTGTCGTGCGTGCTTGCTCTTTTCATTATATAAATGATAGAGAAAGGATGGGCTCTTTGTGGATTGTAACTATTCATGATATATTATGTACTCATGCTAGTTTGTTTTGGTATCTCAGTTTTGTTCGTATTCTTGAAAATGTATCTCAGCTTTGATAGTACTTCATACCAAAGATTTGCTTACATGTTTTCTCTAAATGTTATTGTTCATGTTCATGCCTACATTGATTACCTGCCAAACCGTCGTGTTTGACCCTTGTTTATTGGTGCCCAGGTGCAGGAGACGTTGCCTTTGAGGAGGAGCGTCAGGAGGAGGCTTGTGAGCCAACTCCCGTGAGAGAGTGGCAGCCCGACGATGTCATTTAGATGTCGGACTGGTTCTCGAGTTTCGTCACCTTCAGTCTTGGGGTTTCTTTTGGTTATTTTGAGATTGTATTGACCTTTATTGGTCTCTTATGGGTTGTACTAAACTTAACTTACTTTCGTGTTAAACTTATAACTTGAACTATGTTTGGGAATGCCTTGTTAACTTATTCCTTTGATACTTTGTCTTGTATATTATTGTGATAGCACCTAAATATTTTACTGGTGCTTATCTAGTTGTGTTTTGCTACACGCTTCCGCAAATCGTGTACGTGTGAGCCAGATTCCGCGTGTCTTTGGGAATCCTCACCGCGGGAACCTGTGGGAAAACAATGATCAAATAAGAATAATCACAATCAACACCGTCGCGGGGCCTGGGATCCGTTCCGGGGTCGCGACAGATGGAATGTCGCTTCCCCACGATTTTTGAATTTTGAGGTTTTTTCGAACCTTTGTTTTGTTTTTTGTTTTTTTTGAAATTTGGGTTGTGGATATCAACTGGAACGTTGCGTCTCCATGATTTTTGAAATTTTGGGGTTTTGGAAGTATCGAATGGGTATCGCATCCTTCCGATTTTGGGTTTTGCAAGTATCGACTGAACGTCGCTTCCCTGCGGTTTTTAAAAAACCATTTTTTGTTTAAAGACATGAGGGTCGTAAATTTTGACTCAAAACCATTTTGGTGGTAAAAGCCGGGGTGGACTAGGACTAAAAATCCCTAGGTCCTGATTTTGTTTCAAACCATGAATTTTGGGTTCAAGGATCGAAAATTTTGGTCAAGTTTGGGAAGAGGCTCATAAACTTGGATTTTTGGATTTGTTTTTTTTTTAACAGTGAAACGATGAAAGAAACATTGTTTTGAGGGGTTTTTTTTTAGAAATTTCAACAAGAGGATGAAAATTCCAAAAGGAGTGGGTTTGACGAGCAGATACCTAGGAATAGGCTTTGGCCGTGCAGGCGTCGCTCTGACCCGATGGAAGAAGCCTTCAAGGGTAGTACCGCTTCAAGAACTTCCCATTGATGGGCAGCATACATCTGTCACCCTCCATGTTTAGAAGAGCGTATGCGCCGTTGGAGAAGACTTTGTCGATGACGAAAGGTCCCTCCCATTTTGGTTCAAATTTTCCTTTGGATTTGTTGGCAAAAACCATTGGTCTTTTTACTGTAAGAACCAAGTCTCCCTTTTTGTAGGCGCGTTGCCTGACCTTCTTGTCAAAAGATCCTGCCATGCGTGCTTGGTAGAGTTCAATGCTTTGTAGAGCTTCGAGCCGTCTCTCATCGAGGTTATCCAGCTCTTGGAGTCTCAATTTGACATTGCTTTCTTGCGTCATGTCATTTTGTAGAGATACCCTTAAGGAAGGAATTTGAACCTCCAAAGGGACAACAGCTTCGCATCCATAGACCAAGGAGAATGGTGTGCTATGGGTTGGTCCTCGAACTGTGGTTCGATAGGCCCACAAAGCTTCAGGCAGTTTGTCGCCCCAATCTCTTTTGTGACTAGAGACCATTTTCTTGAGGATTTTGCAGAGTATCTTTTTGAAGGCCTCTGCTAGCCCATTCGCCGCCGGATTGTACGGAGTTGAAGGACAACTTTGGATTTTGTATTTGTCGCAGAACTTGTAGAATCGGTGATCGCGGAACTGTGGTCCGTTATCATGGACGAATCTTTTAGGTATGCCGAAGCGACAAATGATGTTGGTGCGCAAGAACTGAAGGACTGATGAGGTCTTCATTTCACTAAGCGCAAATGCTTCTGACCACTTGGAGAAATAATCCGTAGCCGCGAAGATGAAGCGATGACCTTTGCTCGATGGAGGGGAGATAGGACCTATGATGTCCATACCCCAGGCTTCAAAAGGCCATGAGATCGCTGTAGGATGCAGCCATTCTGGAGGCATGTGGACATAGTCTCCATGAATTTGGCATTGTTGGCAGCGCTTAGCAAATTGCATTGCATCAGCCACCATGGTAGGCCAATAATAACCTAACCTTTTTATCTGATCGTAGAGCTTAGGGCCAGCCTGATGGGCTCCACAAAGACCAGCATGTACTTCTTTGAGTGTTTCTTCAGCTTCTTATTGTGACAAGCAGTGTAGAAGTACTCCGTTGTAGGATTTTCTATACAGCATTTTTGAAGGAATATCCAAATGAAAGTTCGGGGCTCGTCTTTGGATGCTTACCCGTTCTTTTGGATCTTCAGGTAGGATTCCGAACATTATGTAATCAATGAACGGATCCCTCCAGTCGCCGATCAGAGGTTTAAGGACGGAGATCCAACTTCCAACCACTTGGTGGCATTCAGCAACTGCTTGATGTGTGTTGAGAGGAGGGAGAATCCTTTTTTGACACACTGTAACTTGCATGTTTTCCCCTTCTTGGATTGCCATAGACGCAGCAAGTCCAGCCAGGGCATCTGCACGAATGTTTTCACCTCTGAGGATGTGGGTGATGTGACAGATGTCGAACTTTTGTCGAAGCGATTGTGCCTTGTTGTAGTAAGGCAACAGATCGGGCTTTCTGACTTCAAATTTCTGATTCATCTGGTTGACGATCAGTTGAGAGTCTCCAAAAGCTTCCAGCGTAGTGTTGCCGGATTCAAGGGCGAGCTCCAATCCTATGATGAGGGCTTGGTACTCAGCTGCATTATTTGAACATGGTTCCAGTAGCGAGAATGCATGCGGAATCATGTATTTGTCGGGACTAACAAAGAGAATGCCAATTCCCGATATTTGATTTCCCTTTTCATTTGTCCTGGTTGCGCCATCGAAGTACATGTGCCAGGAAGCATTTGATAAGGAAGTCTCCACACTGTAGACCGATTCGTCTGGGAGGTCATCCCTGAGTGGAGAATCTTTAGGCAATGGATGCTCCGCGAGGAAGTCTGCTAGAGCTTGGCCTTTGATTGCTTTTTGTGGTACATACCTAATGTCAAATTGTGACAGGAGGATGGACCATTTTGCCAGTCGGGCATTGAGAGAACCTGCTTTTGTGCAAGGACCTTTAGGAGGTTGATCCTCGAAATCAGGTACACTGTGTTGGATAGCAGGTAGTGACGCAGTTTTTGTACGGCGAACATCACTGCCAAGCATTCTTTTTCGACTGGAGAGTAGCGATGCTCTGCACCTATCAACATGCGGCTAAGGTAATATAGAGCAGCTTCTTTTCCCTCGTCATTCTTTTGTACGAGTAGAGCGCCTAAAGAACAGTCAAGGGCTTTTGTGTACAAGATGAATGGTTTTCCAGTTGTGGGGGTAGCCAACACTGGAGGTTTAGTCAGGTACGACTTGATGTCCTGGAACGCGGCTTCACATTCAATATCCCAGACAAAATCGACACGTTTCTTCATTAACCGAGAGAATAGACGGCACTTCCCTGATAGGTTGGAGATGAACCGTCGAATGTATGCTAATCTTCCTTGGAGCCCTTTTAATTGTCTTAAGGTTCTTGGAGATGGCATTTCTAGGATAGCCTTGACTTTGATGGGGTCAAGTTCTATTCCGATTTTCCGAACTATGAATCCGAGGAACGTACCCGATGAGACACCGAATAAGTATTTCAGGGGATTCATCCGCAGCTTGTGTTTGCGAAGTCGGAGGAAGATTTCTCGAAGATCTTTGAGATGGTCTTCTTTTCTTTTGCTTTTGACGGCGAGGTCGTCGACATAACATTCGATCGTCTTGTGCTGCATATCTTGGAATATCTTCATCATAGCCCTCTGTTATGTCACACCGGTGTTTTTCAGACCAAATGGCATGACCGTGTAGCAATACACGCCAAATGGGGTCCGAAATGATGTGTGTTTTTCATCTTCAGGATGCATCTTTATCTGATTGTAGCCAGAAAAGCCATCCATGAATGTCATTTCCTCGAACCCACAGGTGTTGTCGATCATCACCTCTGGTATAGGGAGCGGGAATTCATCTTTTGGGCATGCATTGTTCAGGTCTCTGTAATCAATGCAGACCCTGATTTGCCCATTTTTCTTTGTCACGGGGACGATGTTGGCCAACCATTCAGGATGTTGTTCCTCACGGATGAAGCCAACGCTTTTGAGTTTTTGAGCTTCTTGTTCGATTTTGTCCATCACGTCAGGACGGAACCTTCTTTGGCCTTGTTTGACAGGCTTGATATCTTTTTGAAGATTGAGTTTGTGGACTGCTATTTTGGGGTCTAAGCCAGGCATCTCAGCGTAAGACCATGCGAAACAATCAACGAACTCATGAAGAAACGCGATATACTCGGGTAACTCATCATCCTTTATATTCTTGCTTATGAATACAGGACGTGGGTTTTCAGGTGTTCCCAAGTCTATCTTTTGAACAGAATCTTCAGTTGGAAGGTTTGAAGGTGGTTCCTCCACAATATTTTCGGAGGCTTCCAGCCCAACAAAGCCTTCTGGAGTTCCAAAGGTATCTACAGACCACGGCTCTGCTTTTGTCCATGGGTCTTCTTGATTGGTACTTTTCTCAAGATTTGCAATGAGATGGTCCCAATCACCTGTTGAAACTAGGTCGAAGTAGGGCACTTCTTTTGGAGACAGTGGTTCTTCTGGGCCAGAGAACCGTGTGTCTGTATCATCGGACAATTCCTCTTCATCATTAGAGAAATCGTACCAATTGGATGAACTTCCTGGATCCTTGACTGTCAACTCTTCAAAGAGATATCCAGGGAGATCGATGTCTTCATTAATATGAGATGTTGAGGCTTGGTCGGCAAGATGACTTTGCAGCCTTTGTGTCAACTGTCTCAAGGGAGCGTCAGGATCATACCCCAGCCCATGTGAAGACTTTTCTATGTGGCGGTGGGGTTTCCAACCTTCCAGTTGACTTTTGGTTAGGGTTGGTTCCAATGGCTTGATAATCCCACGGCCATCTCCCAAACTGATTGGGTTCTGAGCGTCGTAGCCCATTTTCTTCATGATAGCTTGTGCCATTGGACTATACAGGGATAGTTGAGGCATACCTTCATTTTGGAAAGGTTCAAGCGAAGAATTTGATGAAGAAACTCCCTATTTATGGAAGAAGATTGGCTTTTCTTCTGCTGATGTTGCTGGAACAACGAAGGAAGCAGATGCCGGATCTTCTATGTCAACGGTTGTCTCCATCGGAGTGAGAGCGGGCTGAACTTGTTGATCATCAACTTGGCTTGACGATGTGTCATCTTCTGGCTCTGAGTCCGAATCCGTGTCTTGCAAGATAGACACGAAGGGGACAGCAAACTTGCCCCCAGCCTTTTGTTTTGTCTTCTTTGCTTTGGTGGTGATCACCAGAGGCTTTGAAGACTTGAGGGAGACCATGAAGGGAGATTGATTATTCTCTTCGGTTTTGATAGAGGGTTTGTTTTCTTCCGGTGATTGCTGAGGAGCCTTGCCTTTGTCTTTCTGGAGATTTTCGGCAAAGGGTGTTGTTTCTTCCTCCCTTTCTTCTTTTTCATCTTTGTACATCTGAGCATCTGTGAAATAGACTTCTTTGCCTTTGAAGGGCTTTTTGTCTGCAAACACTCGATGTATCAAGCCGTCATTGCCAACGAACTTGATGCACTGATGTAAAGTCGAAGGGACAACACCATTCTCGTGTATCCAGGGGCGTCCGAGAAGGATGTTGTAGCATGAAGGGGTCTTTATTACATAGACAGTGACCTCGGAGATAAGATCACCGATTTGCAACTTGAACCTGATTTTGCCGATCGGCCTTTGAGCGCTGCCATCATATCCAAAGATGGACACAGACGTGTGGCTCAGCTTGCTAGGCGGAATGCCCAGTTCTTCGAGTGCCGAAGTGGAGATGAGGTTGAGTGCAGAACCTGGATCGATCTGGATTCTGCGTACTGGCACCTCTTTGATGTACCCGGTGAAGTACAGGGGTCGGTTGTGCTTTGTCTCGCCTAGCAGGAGGTCTTCCTTGGTGAAGGCGATGGTTGCACTTGCTGCTTTTTGAACCGAGAGGCATTCGATGCAGGATCCCTCAGTTTTCTTCTTTTCTCCTTTTGAGGGAGTTTTTGATTTTTTGACCCTATAGTCCATTTCAATTTGTAGGACTTGTGGGGCATGTTTGTCGACATCCGCATCCAGCATTTGTAGTTCTGAAATGAGACTATCACGAGTTTGTGGTGACATTCGTAATAAGTCTAGGATGTGCAGACGTGCAGGTATGTGTTTGAAGTGCTGAATCAAGTCGTACTTGAAAGCCTCCTTGGGGCCTGCATTTTCATTATCCTTGCCACTAGGGGCGTTTACAGCTTGTTTTCCCGAAGGATTTACCTAAGAAGCAGAAGGTTGGTTGTAGTTTTTGTGGTAATCCCGGCTAGAACGGGTACCTCTACCAACTTCAAGAGCTTCTGGAGAAGGGTCTTTGTTTGGAAGATCACCCTCGAGATCGAGGGGTTGTTCCTTCTGTTAGGTATTTTGTTTTTGCAATTTGGTGGATGCATTTGCATATTGGCATCATTTGAGTTCACACACATGCATTGATTTAAAATATCTTGAAATCTAGTTTTATTCATGCATAGCTTTTAAGATTTGGAAAAGCTTTTGTTTTATGCATGGTTTGGTTTTAAACTTGGATGCATTAGTTTTGAAACCCAAACTCTTTTGAAAACCTATTTCCTTGTGCACTACATTTGGAAAATCATCTTGTGTATTTAGGTTTGAGTCTTGCATACATTCTTCACAAAAAGAATCATTTTGTATGCAATTTCAATTGAAAAGAGTTTTTACTAATCAAGCTTGCCTTTGGTTTTAAACCTTTGAATCATTTTAGGCTTTGTGTGTTTCATGTTTTTAAATGTTTTAAAACATGTTTTTAAGCTTGGTTTAGTGACCCACAAAATTCCACAAAGAAAATCTTCAAAATGCAAAAGTTGGAATTTTTGGGGGAGTCCCGGCAGTGTCGCCGGTCGACCGAGACCTGGGTCTCGGTCGACCGAGAACACTGCAGGACAAATGTACAGTTTTTGAACTGTAAGTCTCCAACGGTCATTTTTATGACCGTTGTGCCTTCCCGGTCGACCGAGACCTCTTTGCCGGTCGACCGAGAACTAGCCGTTGGCAACTTTTTGGCTATAAAGTCCATTCATTTCCAACCTTTTTCAATGCTTGAACTATGAACCTTTGAGAGCATTTTGGAGCCATTGAAAGGGGATGAAGTTGGAAAGGCTAGGAGGCATTTAGGAGAGCGAAAGCTTGGATTATTAAGTTAAACCACCAAGTAAGCTCTACCTTTATTAATCATAGTTATGTGCTTTGTTTAAACTATTGGTATGTGATATTTAGCATAATAACTATGATGTGTTGAATCCATTCTTCTTCTAATCTTTGGTCTAATTAAGATTGGATTCTTCACCTTTGTTTTCAATCCAAGTTGTTAACTTTTTAAATCATGCTTAGACAAAATCTTTGTTTTTCTTTCATAGCATGAGTCTTTTACTTGGTTGAAACATTGCTTGTTGTTTTCATTCATTTAAGTATTAGTAAAATTAATTTGGTTTTGAAAACAACATGCACATGCATCACATGTTCTAAATTAGTCATTTTTATACAACTTGTTAGTTCTTGATTTTTATGTCATAAACAAGTTGAATTTCATACATGTGATTTGCATAAGACTTCAATCAAATCTTTTATGAGCTTTAAACTTTGAATTGCTTTAAGCAATATATTGAGTGAGCCTTCATTTTAAACTTGATTGGAGTCATCACACACACACATCATAATCATACACTTTTGCATACATAGAGTGTTTGTGTGAGTTTGTATTAAACTTTCATATCCGCCTATTTAAGAGGCAATTTCATTGAGCTAAAATTGTAATCTCTTAGAGTGTTGAGTAAACACTTTCTTTGAGAAATCTTGAATTGTGTAAGGTTATTGCTTAGCCTAAGAAAAGTATTTTGTAAAGGTTATTGCTTAGCCTCTAAAAGCACATTGATAGGTTATTGCTTAGCCTTGAAAAGCATCTTGTAAAGGTTGTTGTTGAGCCTTAGAAAAACAACATTGTTAGGGTTATTGCTTAGCCTTTGAAAAAGCATACTTAGTGGAATCCGGTGGGGTGTTGGAGACACAAGCCGGTAGTGGATGTAGGCACGTTGGCCGAACCACTATAAATATTGTGTTGTGGTGATTGCTATGTGGTGATTGATTTGTTTAGCTTCCGCATATTGATTGATTATTCATCACATGTGACTAGTTTTGTTTAAGAAATTAAAATTGGTTTAATTTGGTCATAGTTGTAGCTCACCCTATTCACCACCCCCCCCCCCCCCCCCTCTAGGGTAAGGATCCTCGTGGACTTTCAATTGGTATCAGAGCCAAGTGCTCTAATCCCTTAGGATCAAGTGTTTGGAACTCTTGATTAGGTGTAAAAACCTAGAGTTAAAACCCTAGAGTTGTGCTTATTTGAAAATCATTAGAATGGACTCCACTAGGCTAGACTTTGTAGATTCTTCTAGACCTCTCACTCTTCCTTCTATTAGAGATTCAAACCATCAATTAAATGAATATCAATTTGACTCAAAAGAGGAAGAAATTGAGTATGATGAAGATGATCTTCAACAAGCCTTTGAAGAATTATATGAAATATCCTTAAAGCTTGAGAAGAAAAACAAAAGTTTAAGAGAAGAATCTAAAAATCTAACCAAAGAATTAGCCTCTTCAAAAGATGAACTTAGAGAGAAAGAAGAAGTAATAAAATGTCTAGACTCTAAGTTCATGATCTCTTTAAATAATCTATCTAACATTCAAGATGAACTAAAAGAATTAAAGATGGATTATGATAATGTCAATAAGGAAAATTTAATTCTAAGAGATCAAATAAAAAGGCAAGATAAAGACTTTAACAATCTTGAATCTAAATTGACTATCTCTAAGGAAAATTTATCTAATGCTCAAGATGAATTAAATGAGATTAAGATAAATTGTGATGAACTTAAAAATGAAAATTTGAACCTAAGAGATACAATTAAAAGACAAGATGAAAACATTAACTATTTAAAATCCAAGTTGACAATTTCCAATGAAAATTTGTCTAATGCTCAAAGTAATTTAAAAACTTTAGAACTTGGATCAAATGTTGTTAATGAGCTTAATTCTAAGTTAAAACTTGCCTATGAAGAGCTAAACAATTTTAAGGGAATTTAAAATGAACTAACAAAAGTTAAATATGAAAATTCAACCCTTAAAACCGAAGTCACTCAACTTGAAAGCTATAAACAAAAGTATGAGTGCAAGTTTACCCAAAGTGAAGAGAAACTTGAAAAATTATTTAAATTGGGTAAACATCATGGAGATAGGACGGGTATTGGATTTAATAGGAATATGTCTTATAACCCTAAATTCACCAACACTTTTGTGAAAGGTGAGTCCTCATTCTCTAGCACTCACACTTCTTTGCCCAAGTCTAAATGTAATTATTGTGGCATTGAAGAACATTTTACATTTGAGTGCAAACTAAGAAAAAGAAGCCATGTGTCTAATCCCATCTTTGAACCAAAGAAAGTAAAATCAAACTTGAAGGGTAAGACACTAAAAATCAAGGAAAACTCCAAAAAGACTAAACAAGTTAAATCCTTTAAAATGGAGTCTCCTAAGATAGATTCTAAAAAGCTTAAACAAGTCAAACCAAGTTTGAAAGAATCTATTAACAAAAAGCTTCTCAACCTACCTCCCTTAAGTCAAAACATGAAAGAACTTTTGAAGAAAATTACAAAGTTAAATCTAAATTTCAAAAGTCAAAGAAAGGGAGAAAATAAGAAGAAAAGAAAAATGAATCAATCCCCTAAGAAGAAAACTCACCAACATCAAAAGACTAATCACCAATCTAAGCTAAATTTAGTGAAATCTAAATATCTTGGTGATAAGTTCAAATTGAAAATTTATCAAGTTAAATCTCCTTTAGTTGGTGAGAATTCCAAAATAGACCTCAAAGTTCAACCCTCCCAAGACCTTAGGTGGATTCCTAAAGTCATCTACTTAGACAAACCTTAGGGTCTTGGACCTTCATTGACCAACCTATTCTTTGTAAGTTAAATCTCTTTGTTGGTCATGTTGCATTTGCATTTTGTTCTCTCTTAGTTACATTTCTTAAGATGCATTTCTTATTTATGATCAATTGATTTTGTTTTCATACACCATTCTAAGTTACACTTCATGGTTTTCAAAATCTTTTGATTTTAATCTCATCATGTTTGATTTGCTTGTTGCACTCATATGTTTTGCATTGCATTTCTACATGATTAATTGATTGTGATGTTAAAAGCTTTCATAGCTAATTTGTCATGATCAATTGTTGTTAGATCATTTGATGGATGTCTTAGTTAGATCCTTTTTGTAAATCAAATGATTTGAATCAATTCAAGTTTTTCCATGGATTTATAAGGTATACTTTTATATGGAGAACATTGTTTTGAAAAATCAACTTGTATGTGTTTCATTTAAGTTATATCTTTTAAAATACAATGTTGAAAATTGATCTTCAAATTCATTCTTTTTATGCTCATTGTTGGATTTTGTTTATCAAAATGATTTGAAGATTGGTTGAATGGAAATGCTCTTTAACCTCATTAGTTATATTCTTCTAAGCATGTTCCATGTTCTCATTTCCTTTTCTTTTGGTTTCATTATCTTTAGAAATGGAAATGTATGTTGTTTGCATCCTTAGCTTATGTGTTTACATTCTTTTTCATATGCAAATGACAATTGGTTCCATGTATGGTTGTGATATTGGTAGTATTTGTAAAAACCATACTAGAACCCAAATCCATCCTCTATGCCTAATAGTCATTTCTTTGTGGATGGTTATGATGTTGATTCATGTGTATTCTCTTGATATCATCCTTATACATGTTTCAACCTCATATTAGTGTTCTTGATCATATGAACCTTTTTGAAATCCATTACTTGTATTTCATAGTTATATCTCTTGTTTGATGGATTTCTTAGTGTTGAATTCATATGATCTAGACACTTTGGAAATTGCATGCATTACAAAGCTTTATCCTTTTGCATTGCAATTTGCCTTGTTCATCACTATGCTCTTTAGGAATATCATTAAAAGTGATGAATATGCATTTATGATGCTTGATGGAAGTGTATCACATCCTTGCTTTTACTCATGTTATCATATTCAATTGGTTTCATTTGGTATAATGTTCCATTGATTTCATATCCAATTGATATCTTATCTTGTGTATGTGATAGACCTTGTGTGCTTTGGACTAATCTTCATAGTTATATAATTGTTCCACGTCACACACCATTAGCATCATAATGCTCATGATTGCCACCTCTTTTTGCTCTCATAGGTAAATCTCATGACCACCATGTTTATGTGTTAATAATATTGGTTGGTTATTATTTGAGGTTGGCTTCATGATTGAATTTCATTTCACTCTTTCATGCACTTTAATAGTCATATTTATTGATTGAATGAAATGATTTCAAAACTTACATAGCATATGATTTTCATAAGTAATATTGATTGATGCTATGTTTGAGTAAACCCCATATCATGGATAGCTCTAATTTGGATTTTTCCTAATAAGTAACATTCTTGAATCCATTTTAGAGTGATTATGTTGATAGTCATATCCTTTAATCTCAATTGATATGTTTGTTTCAATTGATATCCATGATTGCTTCTCTCATTTGTCCTAGCTCTCTTTTGGTAAATTGATCATATTGTGCTCAATAGTTAAATGAATCTAATCCTTTCCTTGAAGTTAACCCTCACTTGGTTAAACCATCTTCTTCTTGCACCTAATAGTTAAATCTTTGTCAAAAGTTTGACAAAAGAAGAGAATGGATTGAGGGGGAGTGTAAACCTTCATAGGAAGTATTAGTTGTGATCAAATTGACCATTGGAATGCCTTTGAGCCCTTAGAGACTACTACCTCACATGATAGCCTGTTATGCATTTCATTTTCGATTTCAATTGTTAACAGGTGCTACTAATGGTATTTTCCTTGTTTCATGTGTGTAGGTACCTTTGCAATTTAATGGCAAAGGGGGAGAAATTATGCATGTTCTCAAAAGGGTGAAGAGAAAGTCCAAGCTTCCAAAGGGGAGAGTTGTGTATGATCTTCTACAAGGGGAGAGAATACATACCTTGCCAAAGGAAGAAAGAGGCATGGTCAAAGGGGGAGAGCAAATAGAAGAAAGAAAGCTTGGAGCTAAAGAAGATGCTTGGCCATAGAGAGGAAGATGATAAGAAAGCTTGAAGAATGATCAAGCACCAAGCATCAAGAAGATTGAAGAAAAGAGCTCAAGAGCCCAAGCTAAGAGAAGAAGCATCCAAGAAGATTTCAAGACTTGTCCAGCTGAGGGGGAGCTGAAGACCTTGGTGTGTAATTTCAATGATGAGTAAGTTGCCATCAAATTGCAAAGGGGGAGATTGTTAGGTATTTTGTTTTTGCAATTTGGTGGATGCATTTGCATATTGGCATCATTTGAGTTCACACACATGCATTGATTTAAAATATCTTGAAATCTAGTTTTATTCATGCATAGCTTTTAAGATTTGGAAAAGCTTTTGTTTTATGCATGGTTTGGTTTTAAACTTGGATGCATTAGTTTTGAAACCCAAACTCTTTTGAAAACCTATTTCCTTGTGCACTACATTTGGAAAATCATCTTGTGTATTTAGGTTTGAGTCTTGCATACATTCTTCACAAAAAGAATCATTTTGTATGCAATTTCAATTGAAAAGAGTTTTTACTAATCAAGCTTGCCTTTGGTTTTAAACCTTTGAATCATTTTAGGCTTTGTGTGTTTCATGTTTTTAAATGTTTTAAAACATGTTTTTAAGCTTGGTTTAGTGACCCACAAAATTCCACAAAGAAAATCTTCAAAATGCAAAAGTTGGAATTTTTGGGGGAGTCCCGGCAGTGTCGCCGGTCGACCGAGACCTGGGTCTCGGTCGACCGAGAACACTGCAGGACAAATGTACAGTTTTTGAACTGTAAGCCTCCAACGGTCATTTTTATGACCGTTGTGCCTTCCCGGTCGACCGAGACCTCTTTGCCGGTCGACCGAGAACTAGCCGTTGGCAACTTTTTGGCTATAAAGTCCATTCATTTCCAACCTTTTTCAATGCTTGAACTATGAACCTTTGAGAGCATTTTGGAGCCATTGAAAGGGGATGAAGTTGGAAAGGCTAGGAGGCATTTAGGAGAGCGAAAGCTTGGATTATTAAGTTAAACCACCAAGTAAGCTCTACCTTTATTAATCATAGTTATGTGCTTTGTTTAAACTATTGGTATGTGATATTTAGCATAATAACTATGATGTGTTGAATCCATTATTCTTCTAATCTTTGGTCTAATTAAGATTGGATTCTTCACCTTTGTTTTCAATCCAAGTTGTTAACTTTTTAAATCATGCTTAGACAAAATCTTTGTTTTTCTTTCATAGCATGAGTCTTTTACTTGGTTGAAACATTGCTTGTTGTTTTCATTCATTTAAGTATTAGTAAAATTAATTTGGTTTTGAAAACAACATGCACATGCATCACATGTTCTAAATTAGTCATTTTTATACAACTTGTTAGTTCTTGATTTTTATGTCATAAACAAGTTGAATTTCATACATGTGATTTGCATAAGACTTCAATCAAATCTTTTATGAGCTTTAAACTTTGAATTGCTTTAAGCAATATATTGAGTGAGCCTTCATTTTAAACTTGATTGGAGTCATCACACACACACATCATAATCATACACTTTTGCATACATAGAGTGTTTGTGTGAGTTTGTATTAAACTTTCATATCCGCCTATTTAAGAGGCAATTTCATTGAGCTAAAATTGTAATCTCTTAGAGTGTTGAGTAAACACTTTCTTTGAGAAATCTTGAATTGTGTAAGGTTATTGCTTAGCCTAAGAAAAGCATTTTGTAAAGGTTATTGCTTAGCCTCTAAAAGCACATTGATAGGTTATTGCTTAGCCTTGAAAAGCATCTTGTAAAGGTTGTTGTTGAGCCTTAGAAAAACAACATTGTTAGGGTTATTGCTTAGCCTTTGAAAAAGCATACTTAGTGGAATCCGGTGGGGTGTTGGAGACACAAGCCGGTAGTGGATGTAGGCACGTTGGCCGAACCACTATAAATATTGTGTTGTGGTGATTGCTATGTGGTGATTGATTTGTTTAGCTTCCGCATATTGATTGATTATTCATCACATGTGACTAGTTTTGTTTAAGAAATTAAAATTGGTTTAATTTGGTCATAGTTGTAGCTCACCCTATTCACCCCCCCCCCTCTAGGGTTAGGATCCTCGTGGACTTTCACCTTCTCATTTGCCGAAGATGTCTCTGTGTCAGCATTGCCATCTTCAGTAATTGTGTTGCATGGAGCATTTACCGGGAGCAAGTCCCGAACAACATCCAGCAACTTTCCTTCTTTATCGAATATTTTGTCGGTCGAGATATCACCGATGAGATCGGGCATTTGGGACCAATTGACCGGATTTTCTCTAAAGAAGATTTCACCGGCTGGAATTTCTTCAAGGTGATCAGTCGGAAGAGGTTTGAGTTCCGATGTCACTGTTCCAGGAGACGAAGCCTGAGAAGGTGAGGAATTATCATCCTGAGCTATTGCATTGCAAGTAACTTTGACGGAAGATGCCTCCAAGATGAACTGTTGGGAATCAGATTCGTCCTCAGATGTAGGAGGATCATCGATCCAACAGCTTTCTTCGTTTTTCGGGGTTACCGGAGGAGATTCTTGTAGATTTTCAGGAACTTCCAGTGTTGGGTTGTGACGAAGCTGATTGATGCGACCTTGTTCTTGCTCTATAGCAAGGTGCTGCAAGATCCTTGCGTATTCATCAAGATCAGGCACGGGGGCCAAATCTTCTTCTTCGTCTGCTCCTTGTGGTTCAACATGGTTGGGTTCCACTGGAGTATTTTCTTGGACAACCTCTTGGTATTCTTCATCATCAGACCAGGATCCTTGCGGCTGTAATGGGTCATACCAGATTACTGGCATAAGATGAGATTCAGGGATCCATTCCTCGTCGGAGAGATATTCTCCTGTTTCGAGGGATTCCTCCCACTCATCGATGTCGCTAGCGGTGTCACTGGACTCGTATCCATCCATGGGGAATCCGACCACCGAGTTGCAAGAGTATGATGCCCCCTGCGTAGTTTCATCTTTGAGGTGCGGTGGCATGAAATCACCAAGAGTGAATCTTCTTGCCGCCTTTGAAGTCTTGGGAGGAGACTCTTCTGTTGCCCCCAGTGAAGCGGTAGATGAGGTCTCTGCCTTTTCAGCGACTTCTTGCTTTTTCGGAGCTTTCTCTTGCTGTTTGAGTTTGCGGAGTTGTCTCCTGGCTTGCCTTCGCTGTTGAGCGGTTGGCTTTGTTTTGACGACCTCCCAATTTTCATCTTCTAGGAGATCGGGGTGTACCCATATGGGCTGTCCGTCTGATGTTGGATATGGAACCAACTCTTGGGACGTTTGGGTCATCTTTATCACCTTGAAGGAAGTAGTGATCTTCTCTTTTGGTGATTTTTGTTTTTGTCCACACGACACCATGTTGACGGAGGCAGACCCATAGTTCTTGTCGAAGGTGATGACTCCATTTTTCTACATCTCATTTATCTTCTCTCTCACAACAAAGCATTGATTGAGAGGATGCGAGACCATCTGATGGTATGGACAGTACCGAGGATCGTTGGTTTTGCCAACATATCCCTGTCTTTTGGGGTCAGGCAAGGTGAGTTTACCGTTTGCGAGAAGTGCCCCAAAGATTTCTTCAACATCTTCATCGAACAGGTATTCTTCTCTACTCGTTCTTTGAAGGCATCAGAGAGTTCAGGCTTTTTACCTGCAGCTTTGTTTTCAGCTTCCTTTGGCTGCTGAGGAGCTGACTTGGTTTGCACATTGAGAACCTCCTTTTTCTTTGGTTTTGAGGTTGCAATGGCAGTCGGCTCTTTCTTTGATGATTTCTGACTGTTGAGGTCTTTGATCACCGTTTCAGCTTCCATAGCTGCTTCCAGGAGTTCTCCCAGGTTCTTTGATTTGTTGCCGATGATCATGGAGCGGATTCTTGCTCTCATGTTGTTTCGGCAGATGTCGACCAGTGACGTTTGTGGCAGTACATCGGAGCATTTGTATGCCATTGCCTTCCACTTGTGAATGAAGTCATATGTTGACTCATTCTCTCCCTGTTTTAGGCTGCAGAGCTGAGCCGTAGTAACAGGATGATCCTCACCTTTGAAGTGGGTTAGGAAGCATGTCTCCAGCATGGCCCAATTTTGAATGGAGTCCTCCGGCAGAGTGGAGTACCAATCAAAGGCCGTACCTTTTAGGGTACTTGCAAAGAGGCGGATTTTGAGGGCATCTTGATCCGCAATAGCTCCCGTCAGGATCTTGAAATGGATGACGTATTGTCTAGCTGAACCTTTTCCCGTATATGTTTGGAGAGTAGGTTGCTTGAATTTTGTAGGGAACGGGACCGAGTCCATCCACAAGGGATATGGTGGCTTGATCCCATGCTCCTTTAGTGTATCCTCTTCTTTTGCTTTGGCGAGGATATCGTCAACGTCCTTTTTGGTAAGGGCGCGTGACTCACTGTTTTCCGCGTTTTCCTCGTCGCCTTGATGGCTCGGAGGAGCTTCATTGTTTTGTGGATGCTGAAGATTGAGAATTAGGTTCTCTATTAGAGTCTCTATCCTCTGCTGCCCTTGCTCCAGCTGCTGGATGCGTACGGTTACGTCATCATGCGGTGGAGGTTGCTCAGCATTTGTGACCAAGACGTTCATTCCTCGAGAGTTGAATGAAGATATTGTCTTGGTGACTGAGCTAGAGCTCATTCTCTTAGATGAAGAGCTCGAAGAGTGATTACTCCGATGTCCTTGGCTTGAAGGAGCGGGAGAGTTTTCTTTATGTCTTCGTGCCCGGGAGACGCTGCGAGTCACCGGACGTCTGACATGGATTTTAGTTGTTGACTTCTGGCGTCTTCTGGTTTTGCCAACCATATAAACAGCAGCAACTTGGTCAGGTCTTTCTTTTTCGACCCATTTTTGGGAGACCTGAAGTGTAGAATCCTGGGTTCTTTGCTTCTCTAGTCTCTTTTGTCGATATGCCGTGCGGCGGCGCATACGGCGAGCGATTTGAGCTTCAGTTAGCTCCGGCTGTGCTCTGGCAATGAAGGACGTAGTCCCTGGTGCGCAGCAGCCGAGCTTGTCTTCTTTGAAGACTGGCAGGGACAGGATCTGGACGCGGTCATTTGCCTGCCGGAGCGAAGCCTTGAATTTGGCGAGTTCGGCCCCTGTTGAGAGGAAGGGTCGACTCGTAGGAGTGCAGGCCTTTGCAGGTTCTTGCAGAGGCCTTACGATGCCCGATTTGATTTTGGGCTTGTAGGAGCAAGCCGACTCGTGCTGAGTTGGTTTTGTTTGGCGGAGGGTAGGTTTCTCCTCTTTCATGTAAGCAAGAGGGTAGAACCGGTTCTCCTTGAGAGGGGCCAGGTATACTGGCTTTGCTGATGTTTGTGACCTTCTTTGTTTGGGTGAAGGTCTTGGGGACCAAGTCTTTGAGTAGACCTGGTTTCTTGTAGGTTGAGGCTTTGCAGGAGCGCTACGGGCCTCAGGCTTCTTGATGATCGCCCTTGGTATCACTGTAGTGATACGTTGAGGGGCGGTTCTCTGCTTCTTGGCAGGTGCGGTTTCTTCTACGGGTAATGGGAATGGTCCCAATGACCCGAAGACAATGGTCCGGGGAGTAGAGTTTGACCCGGTGTCTTCTGAGTTGCCGAGGGAAATGACGCTTCGGCAGCTGGCAGGGCGCTTGTAAGTGCGCTTGGTTTGTTTGTCTTGGAGCATGAGCTGGTACTTGTTCTCATCAAAGGTGATGGTTAATGAAGCTGCCATTGTTAGTTTTTGGAAAACTTCTGAAACAAGACCATATCCATTAGTAATCACAAGAATATGGTGATCATAAACGGAAAATACTATGGTTTCGCCTCTTCAAGTCGCCCGAGGGGACATGGCCCAGCCCAAGCAACATGAGGAAGGCAGAAAAGCCATAGAGGGCACAATTGTTCTAAACGCAAGTAGGGTCAGCTCAGAATGAGCGTCCCAGTGACTGCTAGAAGCAATTGTGAACCTTAATTCAAATTACCGAGAAGCAAAGCTCACTCAAGGTAAAATGATATAAGGTTGAGATACAAATGTGTCGGTTGCGAATACAGTAGACCCGAAAGGGCATACTAGCACCGCTAGGCACAAATGTTGCAAATCGCATCCTTGGAAAGGACACGAGATGGGATTTTTGAAAGGTCAAGATTGGATTCATAGGAGAGAGCAAATGGTATTCCAATCCGAAAATGAGCTCAACATTTCTGCGAGCTCGAAAGTCCGAAAAGGAAGGAACCAGGATTTCTCAAATGTGAATCCAAAAGTGACGGAAGTTTTTTTTTTTGAAAGTGTCAAGATTGGACTTTATAGAAGAGAGCAAATGGTATTCCAATCCGAAAATGAGTTCAACATTTCTGCGATCTCGAAGTCCGAAAAGGAAGGAACCAGGATTTGTCAAATATGAATCCAAAAATGACAGAAGTTTTTTTTTTGTTCTTTTTTTTTTTGAAGATTTTTTTTAAGAGTTCACATAGATCTCCAATTCGATCTTATGAAACCTCAGTTGATAGATCAGCCCCCAGGTAAGGGTAGGTTTACTTAATGAACCCGTTTGGAGGACCCTTGCCTAGAACAGTCTAGCTGTCTCCACACTCTGGACAAGGCTTTTCTTAGATCCACTTTGGTCAAAGAACGCAATTGGTGCAACCTTAGTGGTTTTTTTTTTTTTTGAAATTTTTTTTTTTATGGATTCATAGAAGAGAGCGAATGGTGTTCCATTCCGAAAATGAGTTCAACATTTCTGCGATCTCGAAGTCCGAAAAGGAAGAAGCCAAAGTTTCTCAACTTAAACCCAAAAGGGAGAAATCTGAATTTTTTTTTTAAATCGATTTTTTTTTTGTGGATTCATAGAAGAGAGCGAATGGTGTTCCATTCCGAAAATGAGTTCAACATTTCTGCGATCTCGAAGTCCGAAAAGGAAGAAACCAAAGTTTCTCAACTTAAACCCAAAAGAGAGAAATCTGAAGTTTTTTTTTTTAAATCAATTTTTTTTGTGGATTCATAGAAGAAAGCGAATGGTGTTCCATTCTGAAAATGAGTTCAACATTTCTGCGATCTCGAAGTCCGAAAAGGAAGAAACCAAAGTTTCTCAACTTAAACCCAAAAGAGGGAAATCTGAAATTTTTATAAATCAGATTTTGTTTCTTTTTGAGATTTTTTTTTTAGAAACAAGAAAGACTGGAAATAAACTCAAAAGAAGAAATTTCCAAGAATCCCATCTCATGTGTTTTTTTTTTAGATGCAAGATCCAACATAGGCCACCAACTAAAAAGGAGCCAAAGAATCCAAGCATCGTGTTCTCAAATGAACAAGGTCCCACCGGGTGTGCCAGCTTGATGGTCCCGGCTTTTCTCTTTTTCCAAAGCTGCCTCCGCCTCGGGGCTGACGGGGTACGGTGGAGGGAAAGAAAGGAAAAGCGGGCATCAGTTATTTTTTGTACGGGTATGCCAATTTCTCTTTTATACTTGGAATTTAGAAATGGTGATCCGGAGATTCACCTTCACAAGTAAAAAGGGAAATGAAACTTTTTTCTAGTTTTCCATTGCAAATATATTTTAATGAAAGAGACAATTTTTGAATGCCGTGAAAGGCGTTTTTGTGCCGTAGAAGGCGGTTTGGTGCCGTTGAAGGCGATTTTGCCGTAAAAGGCGATTTGGTGCCGTAAAAGGCGATTTTGCCGTAAAAGGCGATTTACAAATCTCATCAAAATGAAAAGACAAGAATTGTGATTTTTTTTGTCTCTTAAAAAAAATACAATTTACAACAGAAAAGTAAGAAAAAGGAATCTAACTTCTCATGCGATTGTGGGAGGGCTCGTTCAGATCGACGGTCGCGAGTCATGTATGGGCTCCGCCATCGTCCTTCAGATGAGAACATAGTGCTTTGATTCTTTGGCTTGGCTCAAACCTCAGTTTTTTTTAGAGAATAAAGACCAAGGGAAGGTCCTATATCCAATAAAAAAGAGAGTAGACGGACTGAAAAGCCGCATCTAGCCATGTAGGATAGAAGGAGAGGTGGCCTTTGGGGGGGTGGCCCCCCAAGGGGCTTTGATCACCTTATAGTGCTTGTTGTAGCAGAGTTTTCTTGAAGGAGCAGAGTTGTAGAGATTTCTCCGAGGATTTTTGAATGATTTTCTGGCAATTTTTCTCAACCTCTAGAGTAGGAATTGCTGATGATTTCGATCCCCGGAATGCTTGGAGGGGACTCCTATTTATAGGCTTTTGGTGGCCTTTAGGAGTGGTTTATGGTCATTTATGGCAATTATGGCAATAAAGCCAAGTTATGGGAGGAGTTACAGGTTTAATTGCTTTTTGTTTTGTAACTCCTGACCCTTGGATTTCATTGGCCAAAGGAGAGTCATGGGCATTTAGTTGCCTTTAATCTCCATTATGTTAGGAGTTTCATGGCTTGAATGCCATGATTGCTTGGACTTGTAACTCCTAAACGGAGGCTTCTGATTGGGCCGTCCAAGATAATGGGTTAATGACCGCATTAACTTGCCATAAACGGGCCAATTGATAGCATTAAGTGGCCGCCTTGGTAGCTGAAGAGTCGCGGGCCATGTCGCGTCTTTTGGAATTCCCTTTGCGATGATCATCGATGGATCCTTATGTAAATCAACATCAGATGATCATGTAATTTCAGACATTGGTTGATACCAGCGGGCCGGCAGCATCTGTCCAGTCGATTTCGAGATCGGGCGGGCAGAAAGTGTGCTTTCTTGGTCAGCCGTTTGACGATCTTGATGCGTCCGAAGATGATCTAATGATTCCAGTGATGGATCCGTGATGTTGATGAAGATCGACGGATATCATGCACAAAAAATCAGATTTTGGAAACATCACAGGGGCCAATCAACTCGAAACGCGAAAAGTACCCGAAAAATGGGGTTTTTGGGCGAGGTCCGGGCCGTGGTCGCCGGCGACCATGGGGTTTGTGCCCCATGGTCGGCCGTCTTCCGGTCGCCTTTTCTTCGCCGTTTTTCGTCCATTTTCTCTTCTGTTTTCTCCAACATTTTTCTTAGAATTTCCTCTCATTTATTGGCTGGATTTCCCTTAAGAAAACCTGACGAGAAGCCGTGCAAATCGGATCGTAAAGTTTCCCATTTTCTGAAAAGCCGAAGACTTTGCTGTCGAGAACTGCCGATTTTTTGTCAAGCGTCGAAACTAGGTCAAACGATGTCGGAATGACCTGAAATTCGACGTGTAGCTTCTTGAGCAGTAGACGAGACCAACCATAGGCTTTTGTTCAGGTTTTGAAGCCGTTTGGGGACCCGCAAATGCTTGACTTGATTTCACCGCGAGGGAAATGCCGAGCTTTGTCTTTCGGTCAAACGATGTCCGATTGACCTGAAATTTGACGTGTGACTCCCTCATCAGTAGATAAGACCAAACATAGGCTTTTGTTTGAGTTTTGAAGCCATTTGGAGTCATGAAAACGCTTACCTTTATTTCACCGCGAGGGAAATGCCGAGCTTTGACTTTCGGTCAAATGATGTCCGATTGACCTGAAATTTGACGTGTGACTCCCTCATCAGTAGATAAGACCAACCATAGGCTTTCGTTTGAGATTTGAAGCCATTTGGAGTCATGCAAACGCTTGCCTTTATTTCACCGCGAGGGAAATGCCAAGCTTTGACTTCTGGTCAAACGATGTCCGATTGACCTGAAATTCTATGGGGAGCCTACTGGAGTCATTTTGAGATGATCCACAAGCTCCGAATTGGGTGCCATGGTCCCGGGGTGCTCCGCCACAGGTAGGCTTGATTTTGTTTCCGAGCATCGAAACTGGGTCAAACGTCATCGGAATGACCTGAAATTTGTTGTGCAGCCCTTTGGAGGTATGTAGGAGCCGCCCATGTGCTCTGTTTGATGAGTGATGACCTCGGTAGTTCTCGCTACCTAAGGGCTTGATTTTGCTGCTCGAGAGTTCATGGCGGGTCAAACGGTGTCGGTTTGACTTGAAACTTGACATGTAGCCTTTCGGAGGTATTTTGAGACCATCCGTAGGCTCTGATCGAAGATTTGGGGTCTTCGACACTGTCGCCGCTGGTAGCTGCTGCTTAGCTGTTGGAGAAGTGAAGCAAGGCCAAATGATGTCGGAATGGCCCGAAACTTCATGTGTACCTCTCTTTTGGTTGTTTTGAATGACCTTGCAGTTTTTGTTTGATTCTGACAAGATCTGATGCTTGAAGTGGCGCCTGCCTATTTTTGGTAGGATGCGGCTCCATGTAGCTTTTGGTGTGAAGAGGCAAAGTGACATTTTTGGTGTCAACAGTGTGACTCCATCAAAATTGCAACAAACAAGGACCTAACAATGACTCCAGCATGGCCATGAAGGCCTCATCAGAGAAAACCACGGTCTTCCGAAAAGCGCGAGCCGCGTCGAAGATCCCGACCTCCTTCAAAATGGCTCCACCAGCCTGCAGGGTGTGATCAGTCCATGATTCCCAGCTCGAATCAACACTGAAACAGCCACGAAGTCGAAAGGCTTCACCCAACTACTGTCGTCACCCAGAAAAGTGCCAAGATCAACCGGTCTCAAATTCACCGCCGGATGGTCAGAACCCTGGTAGCCACTGGAGGGCATCAACATGTCCATACGGACATGCAACTTCTCCGCATATCCGGAAGCATCGCCAACAAAAACCCCGGTCTTTATCACATTGGTCCTCTTCACCCAGCTTGGAGGATCCTCCCTCTTGGGGCATGTGGGAGAAAGACTCATGATCGATACAGTCCGATCAAAGGTCGACCAGGTAGAAATAGTTCTCTCCTCACCATCAGCTGTGTAAGAGAACTGAAAACACTTTCTTTGGTACGTCAAGTCGTCAGGGACTGCATCGCCAAAGAAGAAGGTGGGCTTGGACACAACGCTCTGATCGTCCATGACCCAAGGACGATTGCTTACCACAATCCTGTAGAACTCCTCATCCTTGAGAGCGATCAATCGCTGTCTCATCTCATCACGGTTGAGGGAGTCACACTCTTCCAAGTTTCTTTCTACAAACTGGACATTCTCCCAGGCCTGCTGAATAGCTACATTAGGAGACCTAGTAGACCGACGAGGTGCATCAGAAGCAGGCTCTTTGCCCTTGTTCGTTCTGGAGGAACTACCTGCAAAGGATGAAAGAGGAAAAACTCAATCATTAAAACGACAGAATTTTGCTAAAGAAAAAAAATTCTAGCGAAATTTTGGTATGATTCCGGGACAATTCCGAAGAAAAGGAAACATCCCGAAAAAGATAGCAAGCTTGAAGAAAGGGCTCAACATCGCTGCGAGCTCCAAACTCCAAAACTTGTAAAGCTCCTCAAAAATCCAGCAAGATCAAGAAAGGGGTCAACATTGCTGCGAGCTCCAAATCCTAAAACTTGCAAAAGATTTCTAGGTATGCATCATCATGCTCCCAATCAATTTACTAAAAGCATGCATCAAAAATCATCATGCATTAGATGCTAGGAAAACTTTAACCAAAGTTTGACCAATTCCAACCCAACTTGGTCAAAGCCAGTCAAACTTTGTCAAAGTCAAAATTCATGTTGACTTGACCTAGAGATTCTAGCCTCTTATCTTGATGCATCCAAAAAAGAAAAGAAAGAAACAAATATGCATGAACATCTTGAAATGCATAAAATCTCATCATCATGGTGCATAAACTTCATTATCATGGTGAGCAAAAAAAGAGAAACAAAAAAAAAAAACAGAGAGAAGTTTCAAAAAAAAAAAAAATTTGGGCAGCAAGCCGTGGCCCACTGCCACGTGGCAGTACGGCCAGGTCCGTACAGCCAAGGAAACAGAAAAAAAAAACGTGCACAAAAAAGAAGAAAAAGAAGAAAAAAACGTAAAAAAAAACAGCACGTGGAAAAAAAAGAAAAGAAAAAGAAAAAAAAGAAAAAAAGAGAAAAAAAAAGAAAAAGAAGAAAAGAAAAGAAAAGAAAAAGAAAGGATTCTAGTTCTACAATGGAAATTTCTTGAAAAAGAAAACTTACTTGAAGCCATTGATGGGGAAGAAGAAAAGCTTGAAGATCTTTGAAGAAGAACACTACTAGAAAAGAGGTCTTTTATATCGGTTACAAAAAGAACCCTATATCGGTTTTTCATATAACCGATATAATATCTTCATTCAAGGTATTTTATATCGGTTAATATTTAATTATATCGGTAAACTTTTTTTTATATCGGTTAAACAGGAACTGATATAATAATGTCTATATATAATATCGGTTAAGAAAAGATGTGATATTAATATCAATATTTTAGATCGGTTATTATAAAACCGTTATTATAGACAAATATTTTATTTACCTACATAACACATGTTTTATATCGGTTTTTCCCTCCTTTTTATTTTCCCTCCCTTTTCAGGACGTCCTGCGGCTAGCCGCTGTGCACATGCGGCTAACCGTAAGTCCACATGCGGCTAACCGCCAGTGCACCTGCGGCTAACCGCAAGTGTTATATAATCTTTTATGTCCGTTGTTTTGAAACCGATATTATATATCCAATCATATTACATCGGTTATTCGAATCCCTTAATCGCCCGCGCGGGGCTCGATCGATTAGTACTTCTTTCCCTCCTTTTTATTTTTCCTTCCCTCCTTCTCTTTCTTTCTCCATCATTCCTTCTTTCCTCTCACTCTCGCTCTCTTCTCTCCTCACTCTCGCCTCTCTTCCCAGCGCCTCTCTCCCTCCAATAACCCCTTTCCTCTCACTCTCGCTCTCTCCTCTCCTCACTCTCACTCTCTCTGCTCTTCTCTCACTGTCGCTTTCTCTACTCTCTCTGCTCTTCTCTCACTGTCGCTTTCTCTACTCTCTCTGCTCTCCCTGTCTCTCTCGCTCACTCTCGTTCTCAGAAGAGAGGGAGGAGTCTCTTTTACTATTTTGCTGAAGCAGAGGAGCATCCTTAGAAGAAGCCCCTTACTATCTGTTTGAATGGAGGTTGGTTCTTCTTCTTTTGCTACTATTTTATAAGTGGGTCTTTTTATCTCCTTTTTTTCCTGTTTAATTTTTGGGTTGTAAAGATGAGACATTGGAGTTCTTATTTTTGCAATTTTGGGTCATGGACCTTTTTTTTTGTTTTTTTCATTTCTCTCCTAACCATCTTATCTTTTTGTTAGTTCTATCTCAATTTCAAAATGGTTGTTTCTTTCTTTCCTTTTTTTTTATTTTTATTTTTGGATTCTTTCTGATGGATCTTATGGTTATGGCTATGGTTATGTTTTTTTTTTCCCTAACTTAATTTGTTTGGGCTTGTTAGCTCTACTCAGTATTTTCATTCCAGGAAGAAGCTTTATGTGCCTCTTTGACAGTGTAGTTTCTGTTGACTGTCAATGTTTCTCAATCTGTTTTAACCTGTTACGTTTGGGCGTTTGGGCGTTTGGGTTTTATGGTATGGGATTTTGGTTGGCACTGTAGGTGTTTTGTAAGGGGGCTAGCCGCCAGACCCACGGTCAGCTTTCCAGGAAGCCTATTCTCTCAGGATGATTTTCAGTACGTCCTGCGGCTAACCGCCAGTGCACCTGCGGCTAACCGCCAGTGCACCTACGGCTAGCCGCAGTGCTAACCGTTGGAGTTCGGTTTGATTTCCAGAGACAACTTTTTTAGAACACCCTCTTGCGATGACCCCTGCGGTTGCCTCACGGCTAGCCCCCAACTATTCCTGCGGCTAGCCGTGAGCCAACCTGATTCAATTTTCTGAGAGGTAGACGTCGTGGATGGGGTGTGTTGGTGTTTTGTTTATTTCGGTTTTCACTTTTTGTTGGTGCTGGTGTTTGTTTTGTTGGTTTTTGTTTGTTTTTGTTTGGGAAGAGGGTTTTGGAAGATGGTTTTGGAAGATGGTTTTTTTTTTCTTGGTCACAGGGGAGCAATTGAGCTAGTTGTTATCCTCAAATGCACAATTTACAGTAAGTGGGACATGAATAGTCACTTCAACGCACAATTATATCTCTGCACAATTAATGTCAGTCATTTTTTTTTCTGTGGATTATCTACATTACTCTTCTCTGTGGGTTAATTTTTTTAAATATTTGTATCTGGTTTAATTGTGAATTTTTGAACTTGGTTGCTTTTGTATTGTTGTTTGGTGAATCTCTGTCCATGGATTTATTTCTACAAATCTTCAGCCAATCTGAAAGCTTTGCCCGAACGAGAATAACCAAGGTTGGAAACAAGGATATTCAGTTCGTTTGGTGCACACCAACCCAGGTCTCTCTCACATTAATTGGTTGTAATATTAGCATTATATGGCAATGACTTTCTGATTATTGCTTGTCTGTAGCATTTTATTGGGCTATTCAGAAATGGACAAGTCTTGGATGTCATTGAATCGGTTTTCTATTGCATACGGGGAAGGGGTTGAAAGTTTTTTTATGTTTGCGAAAAAGAAGTTTGGTGATGGGAATCCCATGCCATGTCCATGCAAAACATGTGGGAATCTCAATAAATTTGTAGCTAAGGATGTTGAGTACCATCTCTTTTTCCATGGTATCGATCGAAGTTATACTAGGTGGATATGGCATGGAGAAGCATCTCCTGGTGAAGCTCCCTCAAGTGTGCCTTTAAATAGGTCCACCCAACACCATTTTGGGAGTGATGTCCCAGATGATACTACACCCCCAGATGATGCTGCAAGCTCATTAAAATTGGCTCAGACCGCTTGTGACCAGTATTCATCAAATCCTGAAAAGTTTCAAAGAATTCTTGCAGAGGCTGAGGAACCTTTATACAAAGGTTGTCTAAAGTTTACCAAATTATCTGCAGTAGTTACATTGTTTAATGAGAAAGCAAGGAGTGGGTGGTCTGACATAAGCTTTTCACGGTTGTTGAAAATCATTGGAGACATGCTACCCGACGATAATAATTTACTGCCCCGAAGTATGAAAGAGGTTAAAAAGACATTGTCTGTGTATGGGATGAGCTATGAGAAGATAGACGCATGTCCGAATGATTGCGTGCTTTATAGAAAGGGATCTGATAATGAGAATAAAACTAGTTGCCCTACTTGTGGTGAGTCAAGATACAAAGTGAATAAGAACCTGACTGAGCAATGTAAGGGGGTGCCGGCAAAAGTTCTATGGTATTTTCCACCTATCCCTAGGTTTAAGAAATTATTTCAGTCGGTACAGACATCGAAACAGATGACTTGGCACGCTGATGAGAGATTGGTTGACGATAAGTTACGCCACCCAGCTGACTCCCCCGCATGGAAGTTGGTAGATGATAAATGGCCGGAGTTTGCACAAGAGCCAAGAAATTTGCGCTTAGCACTTTCAGCGGATGGGGTCAATCCGCATGGTTCGATGAGCAGCAAGTATAGTTGTTGGCCAGTAATGTTAGTCACTTACAATCTCCCGCCTTGGTTGTACATGAAAAGAAAGTTTGTGATTTTAACGATGTTGATATCGGGTCCACGACAACCTGGAAACGACATCGATGTTTACCTAGAACCATTAATCGATGACTTGAAAACACTATGGGATACAGGGGTTAAAGCTCATGATGCTTACCGACAAGAGGCTTTTACGTTGAAAGCAATGTTGTTGTGGACCATTAATGATTTCCCTGCATATGGTAATTTGTCTGGTTGTGTTGTAAAAGGCTATCATGGTTGCCCCATATGTGGCGAACAGACACAATCATGCAGATTAAAACATTCGAGGAAGAACGTATACATGGCCCATCGAATGTTCCTTCCAGAAGATCATCCCTTTCGGAAACAGAAAAAATCATTTAATGGTGAGCAAGAGTTTCGAAAAGCACCAATGATTTTGACTGGTGAAGAAGTGGCAGAAAAGGTTAATGGAATCAAAACCTTGTGGGGGAAACCAGTACCAAAAGAGAAGCCCAAGAAAAAGAAAAAAAAATCAAAAAGATCGACTTCATTGAAGAGGAAGCGAGTGGAAGATGGTAGTGATGATGGTGCTAGAATTTGTTGGAAGAAGAAGTCAATTTTCTTTAACCTCGACTACTGGAAATACTTGCTTCTTCGACACAACTTGGATGTGATGCACATAGAGAAAAATGTTTGTGAGAGTCTTATTGGAACCTTGCTGAATATTCCAGGTAAAACAAAGGATGGACTGAATAGTCGCCTTGATTTGCAGGATATGGGTTTAAGGGATGAACTGGCACCTGATGTAAGTCAGAATAGAGCGTACTTACCACCAGCTTGTTTCTCATTATCCAAAGAAGAGAAATCCAGTGTGTGTGAAACATTGCATAAGTTAAAAGTTCCAGATGGATACTCATCAAATTTCAGAGCATTGGTTTCTATGCAAGACTTAAAGTTGGGGGGTATGAAATCTCATGATTGCCATGTGTTGATGCAGCAATTACTTCCTGTTGCTATACGATCCGTGCTACCAAAACATGTGAGAGTTGTACTTATCAGATTTTGCTCATTTTTTAATGAGTTATGTGCGAAGGTAGTAGATGTACCTCGATTGCTTGAAGTTCAGAAGAATCTGGTGGTCACCTTGTGTTTGCTAGAAAAATATTTCCCACCATCATTCTTTGATATTATGGTTCATTTAACCGTCCATCTCGTTCGAGAAATCCAGATTGGGGGCCCTGTTTGTTTCCGATGGATGTATGGATTTGAGAGGTATGAATAACTTTAAATATTCTTCAAGTGTAATTTACTAATTTAAATTATTTAAAGTAATCAATGGTTTACTATGTTTTAGGTATATGTCGGTTTTAAAAGGTCAAGTAAGAAATCGTTACCGTCCAGAAGGTTGCATGGCAGAGTGTTATATTGCAGAGGAAGCGGTTGAATTTTGTAGTGAGCACTTCTCTGGATTGGATGCAGTTGGAATTCCACCATTTGAAGATAAAACTTACCCTGAAATTGTGACTGGCAAGAAACCTCCAGGAGGTGATTTTGTTGAAGTTGATGCTAAGTCCTTGGAGCAAGCACATTGTTATGTATTGCACAACACAAGTGTTGTTCAACCCTATATTGAGTAATTGTATTTTAACTTCTTGACTTACAAATTAAAGCGTTACACTAGTTTTACCGCTAACATGCGGTTCGTATGGAAAACTATGCAGGAGACACATGAACCACCTAAAGAAAACATTTCCTCGGCAGTCCAAAATTCTTAAATGGTTACAAGATGAACATAACCGTTCTTTTAGTTCTTGGCTCAAAAACGAGGTAACAATTGTCAATCATAAGACTTGTGTTGTGTCTATTTACTAAATGTGACTAACTTTCTTAGGAACACAGGTTTTTGAAGATCGACGTGTCACCGGTAACAACACCTCAGAAATCTTGAGATGGGTATCACAAGGTCCTCGTATACACGTTATAAAATATCATAGTTATACCATTAATGGTTCTCATTTTACCACAAAGGATCGTGATGCTTCACATGTCACTCAGAATAGTGGTGTAAGTCTAGTGGCCACGGCGATGAACGTGTCTAGTGCAAAGGATAATAATCCTGTTTTCTGTGAATCAGGGTACTATGGTGTTATTGTGGAAATATGGTTGATTGATTATAGTCATTTCAAAATCCCATTGTTCAAGTGTGATTGGGTTGACAACAAGACTGGCTTTAAGGTAGATGAGCTGGGATTCACCATAGTTGATCTGGCTAGAATTGGTTATAAATCTGATTCTTTCATTTTAGCCTCTCAAGCAAAGAAAGTCTTCTATGTACCTGATCCAGTCAATCATAAATGGTCCATTGCTCTAGCAACTCCTGAAAGAACCTATAATGTTGATGACAATGAAGAAGTCCTCTTTGATGCTGGCTTTGAAGATCAAACTCGTCATGAAGTAATGCAATTGGATGAACCATTGGATGCTATAAATGAATCTGAGTCAATGTACACGCGTGAAGATGCTGAGGGGACTTGGACTGACATTGATATTTGAAAATGTATTATAATTGTGTTTTTTGTGTAAGTGTTTATTATTGCTAAATATTCCCTTATGTACTTTTTTGTAAGAAGCATATATAGGTTATTTGAACTGATGTCACACTTAGTGGTAGTGTTAGTATGCTATGCATTGCATTGTTGTATGTATTACCTATTCCATGACATACACAATATATTTATTGATATGTATGTTTTTTTTTTCACAGCTAGTAATGGATCCAGAAAGTCATTTTCGTGAATCACAGGACAACATAAGTAATGTTGGTGAACACCGCATTCAAAAAAAAAGGAAAGCTAGGGGGACAACTTTAATGCTTGAGTTGACCAAGAATTGGGATGGAAAGGTAATTACTGTTGAGTATGATCAAAAGGGTAGGCCTACACCACAAGAAGTACGCCGGAAAATAGCTGGTTATGAAGGGGCTTTGGCAAGAGTGATGGTCCCACTTAACGCAGTTAGTGATTGGCGTAAATTGAAAGATCTTAGGGAAGGGCAACTGGAAAGAGATTTATGGGATACAATGAAGGTAAATAAATATGTGATTTCCTGTTACTTTTGGAAGACCTTAGAATAATATGTGCCTTACTAAGCTATTTATCGTTTTTTACTATTTAATTCATTTGGTATAGACCAGATTTGTGTTGGATGAAAATACTAAGGCTCAAGTTATATCTGATATTGGCCTCAAGTGGAGGACGTTCAAGACAACTTTGACTACTAAGTACATACTTCCATTCAAAGATAATCCCGAACTACTTGTGGAGCCACCTACAAAGTATAAGTTTATCGATAAATTAGATTGGACTAAATTTGTGCAATCAAGGTTGACCCCAGAGTTTCAGGTATATATCTACTTCTATAGATTACTTGTGGAGCCACACCATTGCACTCACTCACACAACACTGAGCACACCACACACAGCCCACAACTGCACTGCAGCACACCCCTGTACACTGCAGCACACCCCGGCACAATAATGTATTTTCTTCTTTGTAATTTGAAGGAGTTAAACATTCTACAATCTAAAAGGCAGTCCAATAATGTGTATACACACCGACTAAGCAGATCAGGCTATGCGGGTCTTGAAGAAGATATTGTAAGTACATTTACTATAGAACTATTTTAAATAGTTTCTTACGGTTGAACTAAACTAACTTAGATGTTTAATTGTGTTCCAAAGAGACGGGCATTTTCGTTGATCATGAAGATAGGAGTCTCAAATGGAAATTGGCTCGTCAAAACAAAAACGGGGACTATTCAAATGATTCCACAAGGGAAGTAGTAGGAAAAATTGTAAGTTTTCATTCTTTGAAAAATTGTAAATTGTTTTAGACTTTTTGTAAGAGTGCCCAAGGTAGATGCGAGGCATCAAACGTCTTCACTATAACTTGTAGGTTGAGTATTCTCCCTAAGGGGATTCATTGGTATTTAAATATTAGCTATATACATATGGCTCGGGATTCATTGGTGTCATGATTATTGTAGGATGATCTGAAAAAGAAAGTAAATGAGGGGGCTGTAATGACTGAGGGGAGCAATGATGTTCTTACTATGGCTTTGGGTACCCCGGAGCATTGTGGACGAGTTAGAGGGGAAGGGAAGCATGTCACTCCAATGGCCTATTTCAAAATACCAAAACGCGGAACGAAGAAGTATAATGAGGAGTTGTTGGCCCAGTTACATGAATCTCAAGAAAGGGTGAGAATTTTAGAACAAGTTGTGAAGGATATAGAGACACGTCAGAACTCTCCCCATTCAGAAAATATTGCATCCAATAGTAGTGGCGTTTTAAAAGGTCAACAGGTAATTTACTAAACCATAGTTTTTTGTTGTTTTGGTATATTATGTTGAATACATGATTTCTTAACTATTTTACCTAACTATATGCATTGGTTAATAACCATTTGAATTCGTATTTAACTCTTATAACATGCAGCTTGAATATGGAGGTACTTCAAAAGTGAACCAGACATCATCAAATAATCTTGGTTCCCCGCAAGTATGTTTTATGGGCCGGCTATTAAATTAAGAAATTACAACCAACATTAGTTTCATCGTATTATATACATTAGTCGATGTAAGATTTAGTACTTATATATTATTTGAAGATGCAGAATTGTAGATTGGCATTGGGATCAAAGGACAAGATTGTTGCGAAAGGAAAGGTTTATGGGAAGACTGGACCATTGGAAAAGATTCACAATATTTCTTTAGGGGAGCACAATGTACGAGTGTCGATAGATTGTGTATTGTGTCCTGATTCCCCTCTTCCTATACCCGTACGTGGTATTTTGACCACTATTTTAGATGCACACAACTCATTTGTGGCTTGGCCTGGAAAATGGGTGATATTAGATGATAAGGTAAAGTGTATTTTCCAACTCTTATTAGTTATGCTTAAGTTAAACTACCGTAATTAACTTTTTCATTTTAATTTGGATTTCCATGTAGAGTGCGGTTGATGATTCTTCTGCAGCTAATGGTGATGCAAACAATGGTGAAGGGGCAAGTCAGCTTCAAAAGTTTGGCAAGATTATAGAAACGATGATGAAATCAAGTCAGATAAGTATTCCATTTGAGAAAGGGGTATTTGAAGAAGATATAGAATTCAATTATTTTTTCAAATCTGATTTGTTAGATCTTTGTAACATGAAGAAGCTAGAGGTTAACTCAATGACTGCATACCAAAGGTAAACTATTTGTCTTTTTCCTAAGAAATATCAGTCTCTAATCTATTTGATGTTATGGCCATTTTATTTACCTTATTTCTTTAGGTTTCTCTACGATCGATTTGAAAATTCTCGAGCAAGATATGGATTTTCACATCCTGCACATTTCAATGATTTTGGAGAGAAAGAAGAGATGAAACGCAACATGATAAAGCGGTTGAGATTTGCAAAAAAGGACCAACTGATTTTTGTTCCATACTCCACCATGTAAGGGCATTCCACCATTTTCACGTGTCTTCAATTTATCTTAGTAGTCATTTTATATCCACTTGTGTGTAATTAAATCTTATTTGTCATTTAATCCGTCCGCTTTTATGGAATTAGGGGTCATTGGCTTCTATTAGTCATTGATATGACATCAATGGAAGTGTTCTGGTTGGACTCCTTGGTACGAAAGGTTGTTGACTTGAATGTAAAGTTCATAGTGAATGAGTGAGTAGTCCATTAATTCTTCTTGTTCATTTGTTTTCAAGGCTTCTCTTTTAAAATACTAAGTCTAAATGGATATCGTTGTGTGAAGTGCAATGAAAGTGGCAGCTATGGAAATGGGAAAAAGAATTAAAGGAAATCCAACTTGGGAATTGGTGAAGGTGAGCAATGAATAATTGTGTTTATGATATCACACATACAACATAATCCTTTTAATTTGTATGCTTTTTATGGTCTCTATGTAGTGTCCTAAGCAAACGGGGAAAAAGGAATGCGGGGTTTATGTAATGAAATTTATGAAAGCATCTTATGGAAGATCCTCTCGTGTCGACAAAATCTAAGTTGAAAGAACTTGGGGAGGCAGCGACATATGGCGATGAGGAGCTTAATGATTTACGTTTGGAGTTAGTTGAATACATTTTAGATTTTATCAACAATGTTGAATAGGTACATTCTATGCTTTTGCCTCTAAATTGTCATGAATGCATGTTTTGTCTTGATTCATCGAATAGGGGAAGTGTCAACTTCCCACAAGCTTTTACCATCCAAAATGTTCTTAAAACTTACTACTATGTCATTTATGATAGGAAGCATATACATATTAGATAGGCTTCTCTTGCAAAGTATTGATCGATGAAGTGATTTATGCCTTGTAGGTCCATTTTTCATTGGACAACTAATCGGGGAGCAGCGGTACACCAGGGCATCCCACAAGCTTTTTTGAGCTTCTGTAGGATGGCTGCTAACTGCAGTGAGCTTCAGCTTGATAATGTGAGTGAGCTTGAAATTTGGGTGTGAGCTCAAATTGAGCATGAGCATTAGCATGATTATTTGCTTCATGTTCCTTGTAGGGGAGCATTTATGGCCTCGTTCTTATGGCCAAACAGATGGTCCATCCTTAACTGATTTACACAATATTCATCCTGCAGATACTCTTTAAAAAAAAAAAAGGGGGCTTTTTCGGCTAGCCGTGAAAATTCATGCGGCTAACCGCATACTGGGCCTGCGCCCTTTTAAGTTGCTTTTCGTTTCCCTCTTTTTCTTTCGGTTAGCTACTGTTCTCTTCCTTCTTTGGTCTTCTTCATTGCTACGTATCTGATCCTCTTCTCCCTTCTTCCTCCAAGGTATCTTCCCTTCTTTTTCTCTTATATTTCAGTTCTGTAGAATTATTTTCTTTTCCATTTTGTTAACAGTATCTGTTTCGTTTTGGTGTTTCTCTTTTCTTTCTCTCTTTCCAACTTCCTCCATTTCTCTCTTCCATTGGTTTCTTTCTTCATATTACTTATTGTCGTGTAATTTTCTCTTCCTTGTTTCTTCTAAATCCTGCCTTTTCACTCTATGCTGTGTTTTCTTCCTCCTAGTGTTTTCTTGTGCACTCCAGGTGTTTGTAAAAATGCCTCCACGAATGAAAACAGCTGTGAACCGCCCTGCTAAACGAGGACGATCCACTGCTGCCTCCTCTTCTCGTAGAACTAGATCTCCCTCACCCTCTCAGCCTACCTCTCAGTCCACCTCTCCTTCTCTTACCCCTCCTTCTTCTCCTCCTCCACAGCCGGGCTCTGCTGTTCTCAAACCCAATGCCCAAATTCTGGATGCTTTGAAAAAAAGATCAATCATGGTTGAAAGACGCACTTTGCGTAATGTTGTAAATCCCCATGAGTCAGCAACCATTCTTGCTCAGGTCAGATGGGAAAACATGTTAGACTGGGGGGACAAAGCATATCCGTCTCTTGTTTTTGGCGTGTTTGCTTCAATCACTGGTGCAGTATCTTCCGTTGACTTATGTTCCTTCACAATTGCCTTTCAAAACAAAGAAGTTACGGTTGATCCCGATCTTATCTCTTCAATCATGAATATTCCAATGAACCCTGATCGTCTTTCCATGGTGTCTGACACCCTCACTGAAGCTGAAAAGGCCCAGGCTACTATTGTTCTATGTGGTCGTTCTGTTAAATGGGATCCTAAGAACTTCCTTCCATTGGGATCCCTCATTCCAAAATACAGGCTGTTGCACCACCTATTCACCTTCAATGTCTATCCTCGTAAAGGAAATCGGACTGAATTAACTGCGTATATGGTAAATGTTCTTTCTAAAGTGGTGTCAGGTGTTCAAATGTGTCTTCCCTCTCTTATCTGTAGAACCATTGTTCGCTTTCACCTCTCCACTGCCTCTAAGCCAGCAATCCCTTTTGGCTTCCTCATCTCTCAAATAGCTCGGTCTCTTGGTGTTCTCCGCCCAAATGAGCCTACTATTTCCCATACACCTTTTGGCACCGCTAATCTAATTCAGATGAATCTCTTTCCATATGAAGAAGAAGGGGATGTACCCCCTCATCCTCAACCCCAAGCCCCTTTAGCTCCTCAACATCAGGCACCTTCAGGGCTCGCTCCTTCCTCTTCACATCGACAGGCTTCCTCTTCATCGGTTCCCCGGAGTATTGAAGAACGGATGGATGCTTTCGAACGCAATCAGTCCAAAACCGAAAAGCTTCTAAAGAAGACTCTCAAATATCTCAGTGGACTGTCAAAAGCGTGCAGAACTCAAGATGCTACTATCATGCCTCCGTTTCCTTCACCTCCGTCAGATTAGTTCTTTTGGGGATTCATAGCCACTTGTGTTTTTATTGGTTGTAATCTTTTTGGTGGTGTTCTTTTGGCTTGTGGCTGCCCCTCCTATGGTTAATTGGTTTAAACTTATGTTGGTTACTCTCTATGGATGTTCACTGGATATGGATGTTTTTATGGTCTTAGTGATGAACTGCTTTTATGCTTTAATTGTCTATTATCTTCTTGCATTTATTGTCTGTCTTCTCTACATCCATGGTTATTCTGTCTTGTTCAATTTGTGACAAAAAGGGGGAGTATGGTTTAAGTTTGCAGGGAGAGAATCCATCTCCATTCTCATGCTTTTAATCTCTGTTTGTTAGTGTTGTGCTTTTACAGGTTCAACTTCTCAATCTCATATGAAGAGCTATGCATACTAGTCTTGATGCCTTTTTGTTCTTGTATTCGTTTTTCAGTTGTAAAAGGTCTTGTAGATAGTATATGGTTGTTCTTTGAGTTGTTTTGGATATCTTCTGTAATCTTGTATTAGCTAAATGATTTTGTCACGAAATTGACAAAGGGGGAGATTGTAAGTGTCACATGTCTGTGTGCACTGAGTTTTGTTTGTCAATTCCACGCCAATGAGGTCCAAAGTTCTTGCCTCTCAAATTGACTCAAGGAAGATCACATTCAGAAGGATTATCAAGCTTGTGGGAAAGTCCGGATTAATCAAAGAAGGTCTCCATTTGTGCTTGACAACCTTTTCAGGTAATTCATACCCACCCTTAATTAGATCCCTGGGAAAAGTTGTATTTTAAACTCATGTTTTTTATCCTTGATAATTAGTCCCTGTGGAAAGGGTCAGGTGACCCTACGGTCACCTGCGGCTAGCCGCCCCTTGCAAAGGGGCTAGCCGCCAGACCTGCGGCTAGCTTTCCAGTAAGCAGTTTCTCAAATTTTTTTTCTGTGCTTCCTGCGGCTAGCCGCAAGTGCACATGCGGCTAGCCGCCAGTGCACCCACGGCTAGCCGCCAGTCACCCACGGCTAGCCGCAGAGCTAACCGTGGGATTTCGTTTTGCTTTCCAGAGGCTGTGTTTTTGTCAGATCATCTTGCGGCTGCCTCACGGCTAGCCTCCAACTGTTCCTGCGGCTAGCCGTGAGCTAACCTGATTTGAAATTTTAGACCGTTATTTGAAATCGGCTAGCCGCTGGTCTAAAGGGGCTAGCCGCCAACATAGCCGTTGGATCTTTTCTATAAATCTGGAGCTTATTTCTCCTTTCACAGTGACTCTTTTGAGAGTGCTTTTGCAGGCTATTTTGTTCCCAACATATCTTAGCTCTCAAATCTTGTTCCAAACACTCATGTATAGTACATTTAGGAAAATCCTAGAGCTCCATTAGCTCCAAGATGAGTGTGTTGTGTGAGAAGTTGCCTGTGTCTATTCTTTGTGGCATGATTTAATCATTTCTATATCTATATTGTGGGATTTGTTATGTATGATAGGTCATCACTAAGATTCAATAGACACACACACTTGAGCTTATCTACTCATCTAATTGTATCTCTTTGCTTGGTATTGTTTAAGCTGTCTTGTTGAACACATATGCTACTTAAGTCTTTCTGATCTTCTTACATTTGTTCTGTTATCTGTTCTGGTTTTATTATAAGTGCCCTAAAAAGTTTAAAATTGGTATAATTGATTCCCTTAGTCCTATATATTCACCCCCCCTCTAGGACTTAGTCATTGGCCCTAGCCTGCACTATCAAGGACAACCTACATTAGAGGTAGGACCTTCAAACCCTACACAGGTTGATTGAGTGCAATTTCACAGATGATTCAGTGTAAATTTTTTTCAGAAACTGATCATAGCTAGCGCCAGTAAAAAAGGAGTTGGGTCTTGCCTCCAAGGGAAGCGAAAAGATGAAAGCTCTGGAGGTAAATTATGATTATTTATCTTTTGGTTTTTTTGTTTATATATAGTTCCAACTTTTTGTACATCCCATGGAAGATGATGTAGATATATACTATATATATATATACACACACAATATTTCCATAGAGCAATTTGTCTAGTCAAGCTTTATTATGTTAATTATTAATTAGTTATATATATATGATCAATTTATTAATGTGTATATATAGTGCAAAGTTTTATTGGTGTACAGTACTGTGCTGCATTAATGGTACTGCATCAATGCAAATTCTTTTGATAAAAAAAAATGCATATATAATATTAAATCGGTTACAGAACAAACGATATAATACAATCCAAAAAAACCGATATAACAAAGCCCTTTATAACCGATATTATAAATTATTTTTATATCGGTTTCACTCTTTTTTATATCGGTTTTCAGTCTCAAAACACATCCGTTCTCCGAAAACCGATATTATAAATTTTTTTTATATCGGTTTCACTCTTTTTTATATCGGTTTTACAGTAATTTCAGTTTCAAAACACATCAGTTTATCGAAAACCGATATGATAAATATTTTTTATATCGGTTTTACTTTTATTTTATATCGGTTTTACAATAATATGTGTTATATTTCCGGGTTCAAAAGACATCAGTTGTCCAAAAACCGATATGAAATATTACACATATTATATCGGTTATTGTTGTTTATTATATCGGGGGTACTTATATCGGTTTAAAGCTTACTGAAAAACCGATATAATAGGTCTTTTATATCGGTTTTTAGCCGATATAAAAGCCCTTTTTTCTAGTAGTGGAAGAACTCTTGAGCTTGGAGCACTCTTGGAGATTCTTGCAAAGAAAGAAAGAAAATAAGCAAAGATCCAATCCACCCCTTGCTTTTATAGAAGAGAGCAAACCAAACGAGGAAACAAGGAGAAAAGAAAGGAGGTAAGTGCTAAAAATTAGCAACCTTCCCAAAAAGAAAGGAGATTTGAGATATTCTCTCCTAAAGAGAAGATTCTTTGAGAAATCTTCTCCAAAAGGAAAGGGAATGAGAAATATTCTCTCCCAAAGAGGGATACTTTGAGAAAATCTCTCCCAAAAGACAGGAAACTTGAGAGATTCTCTCCAAGTAAGAATACTTTTATCCAAAAGAGGTATTTTTAGATATTCTTTACAAAATGACACCATGTGAGATCTAAGCCACCTTCAAAAGCTTAAAGTCCCATGGACTAGCCCACATGAGTCAGGTTTGACCACCTAGGCACTAAAAGGGGCTTCCTTTCAAAAAAATTTCTCTTCCCAAGAGCATACAAAATGGTTTCATGCCTCTTTTGAGTCGATTAAACCATTCAAAAAAAAAAGGAAGAGAAAAGAAAGCCTCATGAGTTCCCAATAAACCAAACCATCCAACCTCATAAACCAAAATCTTGTAATTGACAACCAACAAAAACCACACCCTGGTCCCCTAACTTGCCACATAAAGCTTGTTCGGTCACAAGGCCAAAACCAAAAAATCCCCGACACCCTGGCTCGCCACATACAGCTTATTAGGTCACAAGGTCAAAACCAAAATCCGACCCCCCAACTTGCCACATACAGCTTGTTGGGTAACAAGGTCAAAATCCAAAAATCAAACTTCGACCCCCTAACCTGCCACATACAGCTTGTTAGGTTACAAAGTCAAAAACCAAAAATCCTTCTTGATCGCCTGATGCGCCACATAAAGCCCTTAGGTTCACAAGATCAAAAGGAAAAACCCAAAATCCAAAACCCAAATCCAACTCCCTCATGTCATTTTCAAAACTTTGCCTTCAGATGGTACGCGATCCCTCTCATTACCATAAAATCCCCTTGGAAACTCAAAAGGCTATTAAAAAAAATGCTCAAAGACTCTTGGTTAAGTCGAAAGCTCACCTTCAAGTTTTCTTTTCGAGGCACACCGACTCCAAAAGCTACTCGCTGTTATACCTCGAGGGGGCATTTGTTGACACCAAAAATGTCACTTTACCTCTTCAACATCACGAAGCCACATGAAGTCGCATCCTACTACAAACAGGCAATGCCGCTTCAAGCATTAGATCTTATCAGAATCACTTGAAAACTGATAGATCCTTTAAGACAACCAAAAAAAGAGTCCACATGAAGTTTCGGGCCATTCAAACATCATTTGGCCTAACTTCACTCCTCCGGCAACCAAACAGCGCTCCTGGCAGCGGCGGCATCGAAGACATCAAAACTTCGATCTGAGCCTATGGATGGTCTCAAAATACCTCCAAAAGGCTCCACGTCAAATTTCAAGTCATTCCGACAATGTTTGACCCGACTTTGACGCTCCGAAAGAAAATCAAGCCTCTCGGCGGTGAGAACTGCTGGGACCATTACTCATCAAACGGAGCACATAGGTGGCTTCAACATGCTTCAAAAGGGCTGCACGTCAGATTTCAGGTCATTCCGACAAAGTTTGACCCGACTTTGACACTCCGAAAGAAAATCAAGGCTACCGGCAGTGGAGCACCCCGGGACCATGACAACCAAATCATAGCTAATGGATCATCTCAAAATGACTCCAATAGGCTCCCTGTCGAATTTCAGGTCAATCAGACATCGGTTGACCGCTCATCAAAGCGCGACATCTTCCTCGCGGAAAAATCAAGCCTAGCAACAACAGGACCACAAACGGCTTCAAAACTCAAGAAAAAGCCCATGGTTGGTCCTATCTACTGCTCGGGAAGCTCCACGTCAAATTTCAGGTCATTCCGACATCGTTTGACCTAGTTTCGACTCTTGACAAAAACGGCAACTCTACAAGGCAAAGTCTTCGGCTTTTCCAAAAAATAGGAAACTTTGTGCCCAGTTTTGCACAACTTCTTGTCAGGTTTTCTTCAAGAGAATCAAGCCAAAAAATGAAGAGAAATGTTAAGAAAAATCCAGGAGAAAACGGCGGCGAAAAAGACCAAAGAACGGCCGAGAAACGGCGACCAAAAGGGGACCAATCCCCATGGTCATCGGCGGCGACCATGGCCTATGGTCGCCGGAGACCTTGGCCCATGGTCGCAACTGGCGACCCTAGCCCATATCTTCAACGACCATAGAAATCCGTGACACCGGATTCGTCGCCGGTTGACCCGTTTTCCATCCTCTTTCGCATTTCCGGAGTTCTAACCCCTATGATTTCCTGAAAATCTGATTTTTGATGCTCAAAAACGACTGATCTTCGTCAATATCACGGATCCGCCGTTAAGAGCATGAAATCATCACCGATCGCTCCAAGATCGCCATCCGGGTGACCAAAAAAGTGCACTTTCTGTCCGACCGATCGAGAAATCGACAAGATAAATGTCATCGGCCCGCTGGTATCAACTAATGTCTGAAGTCGCGTGATCATCCGACATCGATCGACAAGAAGATCCATCGTCGATCATCGCAAGAAGAATTTCAAAAGACGAGGCACAGCCCGCAACTCTTCAACTCCTCGGCGACCATATAAAGATGTTAATTGACCTAACTAAATGCGGTCATTAACTCATTATTTTGGACGGCCCTATCAGAAGCAAGGAAATGGGAGTTACAAGTCCAAGTCATCATGACATTAAAGTTATGAGACTCCTCTCATCATGGAGATTGAAGGCGATTAAATGCCCATTATCTCCACCGGCCAATCAGAAGCCATGAAAAAGGAGTTACAAAACAAAGGATTTAAAACTTGTAACTCCTCCCATTATGTGGTTTTAATGCATTAAAACCCATAAAGTCACCTAAAGGCTACCAAATGCCTATAAAAGGAGGTGACTCCAAGAAGCCAGATGGCACAACACACAAAATCCCGTAATCCCGAACTCAAAATCTAGAAACCCCGCTACTCTGAAGAAACTTTGTTGCAAGGAGAAACTCTGCTGCAACAAACACCCAAAGGTGATCAAAGCCCCTTAGGGGGGGGAGTAAAAGCCTCCTCTTCTTCTACTCAACATGGCCAAGACGCGGCTCTTCAGCCCGACTCTTCGTTTTTCATTGGGTAAAGGACCTTCCCTTGGTCCTTATCCTCTGAAAAACTGAAGCCCAAGCCAAGCCGAAGAATCAAAGCATCAAGCGTTCTCATTTGAAGGACAATGACGGAGTCCATACATGTCTTGCGACCGTCGATCTGAACTGGTCCCCACAATCTCCTGAGAAGTCAAATTCTCATTCTTACTTTTCTATTGTACTTTGTATTTTTTTTTAAGAGACAAAAAAATCACAATTCTTGTCTTTCATTTTGATAAGATTTGTAAATCGCCTTTCACGGCATTCAAAAACCGTCTCTTTTCTTAAATATTTGTGCAATGGAAAGTTAGAAAAAGGTTGATTTCCTTTCTACTTGCGAAGGTGGATCTCCGGATCGCCACTTCCAAATTCCAAGTAGAATAGAAAATCTTGCATACCCGTACAAAAATGTAGATGCCCTTCTTATTTTCTCCCCTTTCTTCCCTCCATTCGATTTTCCTCTCGGCGACCCTGGGGATGGATGGGAGAGGAGAGGAGAGAGAGAAAAAATCGGGTCCATCAGGGGGGCACCCCCCAAGATCTCCTCTCCTTCTGTCCAACATGGCCTAAACGCGGCTCTTCAGCCCGTTTACTCTTTTTTATTGGATATAGGACCTCCCCCTGGTCTTTATCCTCTAAAAATCTGAGGTCCAAGTCAAGCCAAAGAATCAAAACATCATGCGTTCTCATCTGAAGGACGATGGCGAAGTCCATACATGACTTGCGACCGTCGATCTGAATGAGTCCCCGTAATCTCCTAAGAAGTCAGATTCATTTTCTCACTTTTCTATTGTATCTTGTATTCTTTGAAAGAGACAAAAAAATCATATTTCTTGTCTTTCACTATTGATGAGATTTGTAAATCGCCTTCTACGGCAAAATCGCCTTTCACGGCAAAACGGCCTTTCATAGCACAAATCGCCTTTCATGGCAAACAAAAATTGCCTTTCACGGCAAACAAAGAAAAATAGTCTCTCACGACATTTAAAAAAATTATGTCTCTTTATTAAAGTATATATGCAATGGACAGTTAGAAAAAAGAGTTGATTTCCTTTCTACTTGTGAAGGTGAATCTCTGGATCATCACTTTAAATTCCAAGTAGAATAGAAAATCTGGCATACCCGTACAAAAAAAAATGTTGATGACTCGCCTTTCCTCCTCCGCCGAACCCCGGCAGCCCCCGGGGCGGAGGGAGAGGACGAAAGGCCGAGCCCATCAACTCTGTTACAACCTGATGCGTGGTCTGACTTTTGGCATGGATTACAATCTTTTCGGTTTTGGCTTGAGTACAGAACCCATTTAGGGTCTTGATTTTCCATTGCAGCAGCCTAAGTTTGTGATTTCAGGCCAACAGTCCAAGCAGAATGACTGACTGGTTCTAGTGAAGGACTATGCCTTCTGCTTTCCTAGAACACACACCCCGTCAGTATAGTTTTTGAGCATTGACCTAACACTTGAATGGCGATCGTTGCCGGGGGAGATAAGTGGCCGTCCAATGTTGTGGGTGACCGCTGGGTATTTTACGACTGGCTCCAGAATAGTTGGCCACTGAGGTTTTGTAATTTGGGGCTTTTGGCCACCCAGGGTCTTAAGGAAGATACTGACCGGTAATGGGCTGACCTTAGCCGCTGGATGTTGGGGATGAATGGTTATAGCTTGTGGGAGGTTTTGGTTAGCCGCTAGGCCTCAAAGCAGTGAGATAGCGGTCGTCAGGGTTTTCCCTGCAGAAGCCTGGTGATTGACCATTGAGTCTTGAATGTTGACTGCTAACGAAGTCGTTGTGCTTTAGCTGCTGAAAGAGTGAAGGGGCACAATTTTAGCCGCTAAGAACTAGGACATCAAAACCTTAGCCGCCCAGTTCTGTTTCTGACTTAGCTGCTAGGTATTTGGATTTACAAAATCTTGGCCGCTGGCTATCCGTTCCTACTTTGATTTTCTTTTCTGCATTTATCCATCTTTATGCATGTCTCCATATGGTCTTTAGCGCGCACTTACTGCCCAGCTTGACCGGAGACCTTGGTTCACAAATCTATGAGCGCGCACTTGTTGCCCTGCCGAAGTTTAGAATCAAGTACATCTTTTTCCTCTGGGTTTCTGCCCATCTTCAAAGTGAGGGGAGGTGTGACCAAAATTTTACAAAATTCTGCAATCTAACATTTTTTCCTTTTCTTTTCTCTTTGTTTTCATGAAGGGACTTCTTCTACAGCTCTCACGAAAGTGGAGGGAAGCACCCGCAATATCGATTCTTCCGTTGTCCCTCGGGTGCTAGGCGATGCATCCTTCAGCCTTGTTCCATTGACGATTTCGCCCAAGGAACAAAGAGACTGTATCAGGATGACAGTGCTGGGATAACCTACACTCTTACCAGCGGTAATCTAGCACAGTTACCTAACTGTCGGCGTACCGTGAACAATGTCTTCAGCATGACTTGGGTACCCCTAGACAGAACACCTCTGAGAGCCATTTTTTATGAGCTCTTAGCTTATCTGGAGAGTTTGACAAATCTCCATGGCTTGAATATCATTGCTTTATTCGAACTAGAGGTGGAGCAAAGACTAGCCGACCTCCAAGCACAAGTGGAGGTTGGACGTCAAGAACTAGACGTCCCTATGATTGCCCAAGGTGAAATTCTTACAGCTCTGTCATCACTTAGAATGAGCCTCAAGAAAGTCCATACAATGCTCGGTGACCTGAAGCGGCAATACAGGTTCCAGCAGCCGGAGTTCAAGAAGCAGTCTTTGAGGGTACAGGCTTGTCAGCATAGCCATACAATTTCTGAAGATGAGCTGAAAGACTTTGAAGCAAAACTGGGCGAGTATCTGGGGACAGATTGGCAGCAACAGGAGAAGGAACTCCAAGTGTATAGATATATGATAGCTAAAAAGGAGATGCTGAAGAGGCATGTGAAGGACTTTGATGCAAAATGTCAAGCCTTTTATGAAAGCTAGACTATCTCCCCCCCCCCCCAACACACACACTTTTTTTGACCCACTGATGTGTTCATTTACAAATCTTCTTTTTTTTTTTTTTTTGAACATGCTATCAATGAAAGTGATACTTTTGCATATCTGTCTTCATGGCTTTCTGATATGGAAAGAATGTATGATTTTGATTTTCAGATTCAAATGACTCACTAAAAAAAGTAAGTCATAATGAAATGGGATGGGAAATAGACATAAGATAGGGTCTTATAGGGACATTAGCCGGGATTTGGGTTTGATAAATCTGAATCTAAAGTTAGTCAAGTAAAATGAACATTAGTTGGGGCCTTGTAGGGGCATGAGCCAGGGTTCGGCCTTGATTCTCCGGAATCAAATAAAGGAGGTTTCTTTTTCTTTTAAAAGTCAAATGGGGTCTGTATTTGTAGAGGCCAAATGACTAATGTTGTTTTAGTTAAGGAGGTTTGAGATACCATCCTTAAACTAAGAAAATGAATCTGAAAATGCTTAAGAATAGTAACGTTTAAGAAACTTTCCATTAATGGGCATTATACACCTTTCACCTTCGACAGTGAGAACTGCATATGCACCATTTGAGTAGACTTTGTCGATGACGTAAGGTCCTTTCCACTTAGGTTCAAACTTTCCTTTGGATTTGTGGGTGAGGATCATAGGTCTTCTAACTGCAAGGAACATATCTCCTTTCTTAAAGGCTCGTTCACGTACTTTCTTGTTGAAAGATCCCGCCAAGCGAGCTTGATAAATTTCAATGCTTTGTCTAGCTGCAAGCCTTTTCTTGTTAAGACTTTCCAACTCTCGAAGTCTTAGTTCGGCATTTTGATCAACTGTGGTATTTTCTGCAATCGCCACCCTGAGTGAGGGCAACTGAGTTTCCAGGGGTACGACTGCCTCGTTCCTATAAACAATAGAAAATGGATTAGACTTAGTAGGACCTCTGACTGTTGACACCAAAAAATTTCACTTTGCCTCTTCAACATTGAAAGCTACATGAAGCCGCATCCTATCACAAACAGAGCACACAACTGGCCTCAAAATGCCACTAGGAGGCTCCATATGAAGTTTCAAGCCATTCCATCATCAATTGGCCTAACTTCACTCCTCTAGTAGCTAAACAGGCTCCCCTGGCGGCGACAGTGTCGAAGACGTCAGATCTTCGATCCGAGCCTACGGTTGGTCTCAAAATACCTCCAAAAGGCTCCGTGTCAAATTTCAAGTCAAACCAACGACGTTTAACCCTCGAGCAGTAAAATCAAGCCTTTCAGTGGCGAGAACCATCGAACAGAGCACATGGGTGGCTTCAACATGCTTCCAAAGGGCTGCACGTCAAATTTCAGGTCATTCTGACAACGTTTGACCCGACTTTGATGCTTGGGAACAAAATCAAGCCTCCCGGCGGTGGACCTTCCTGGGACTATGACTTCTAAATTGGAGCTAATGGATCGTCTCAAAATGACTCCAATAGGCTCCCTGCCAAATTTCGGGCATCGGTTGATCGCACATAAAAGTGCGACATCTCCATCGCAACAAAATCAAGTCTTTTGGCGACAGGACCCCACACGGATTCAAAACTCACGAAAAAGCCCATCGTTGGACCTATCTACTGCTCAAGAGGCTTCACCTCAAATTTTAGGTCATTCCGATATCATTTGACCTAGTTTCGACTTCTGACGGAAAATCGGCGACAAAGTCTTCGCCTTTCCCGGAAAATCGAAAACTTTGTGCTCCGATTTGCACAGATTCTCGTCAGGCTTTCTTTAGGAGAATCAAGCCAATAAATGAGGGAAAATGTTAAGAAAAATGCAGGAGAAAAAAGGGTCGAAAAAGATTGAAAAACGATCGAAAAACGATGACCAAAAAAGGGGAAGAAACCCATGGTCGCCGGATTTCCGCCGAAAGGGCCATTTTTCCAACCCTTTTTTGCGTTTCGAGAATTCCAGCCCCTGTGGTTTTCCGAAAATCTGATTCTTGATGTTTGAAATGAACTAAGCTTCATCAACATCTCGAATCTACCATCAAAAGCATATGATCATCATCGCACACTTCAAAATCGCCAACCGGCCGACCAAGAAAGTACAATTTCTGTCCAACCGATCGAGAAATCGACAGGACAAATGTTACTGGCCCACTGATATCAACCAGTGTCTGAAGTTGCATTGCCATCCGACATCAAACAACATGCGGATCCCTCGACGATCATCACGAGAAGAATTTCAAAAGATGCGGTACGGCCCGTGAATCTTCGAGCGCCCTGGTGACCACTTAATGCAGTTAAATGACCCGTTTTATGACAACTTAATATAGTCATTAACCCATTATTTTGGACGGCTCAATCAGAAGCAAGGAAAGAGGAGTTACAAATCAAAGCAATCATGGCATTAAAACCATGAAACTCCTCTCATCATGGAGATTAAATGCCCATCATTCTCCATCAGCTAATCAAAATCCAAGAAAAAGGAGTTAAAAAATAAATGAAATAAAAATTGTAACTCCTCCCATCATGGAGCATCAATGCCATCAATGCTCATAAACCCACCCCATGGCTACCAAGAGCCTATAAAAGGGGGTCATTCCAAGAAGAAAAAGAGGCCAGATCCAGAAAGATCAACATATACACACAAAGACATCCATCCAGATCCAGAGAGAAATCCAAGAAGTAGGCTCTGTTACCTTGAAGAAACTCTTCTGCAACAAACACCGCAAGGTGATTGAAGTCCCTTGCCCCCCCCCCCCCCCAAGGCCCCTCTCTTTCCATCCGACAAGGCCTAGACGCGGCTTTTCGGCCCGTCTATTTGGTTTTTTATTGGATATAGGGCATCCCCTTGGTCCTTATCCTCTAAAAATCTGAAGTTCAAGCCAAGCGAAAGGAATCAAAGCATCATGGTTCTCATCTGAAGGACAATGGTGAAGTCCACACATGACTTGCGACCGTCGATCTAAACGAGTCCCCGCAATCTCCTGAGAAGTCAGAATTCATTTTCTTACTTTTCTATTATTTTTTGTATTTCTTCTAAAGAGACAAAAGATCACAATTCTTATCTTTCATTATTGATAAGATTTGTACATCGCCTTCTACGAAAAAATCGCCTTTCACGGCAAACATCGCCTTTTACGGCAAAAAAAAATCGCCTTCTACGACAAACAAAAAAACATCTCCTCTTACAGCATTCAAAAAAAAATTGCCTCTTTCCTTAAATATATGTGCAATGGACAATTAGGAAAAAAGATTGATTTCCCCTTCTACTTGTGAAGGTGGATCTCCGGATTACCATTTCTAAATTCCGAGTAGAATAGAAAATCTGGCATACTCATACAAAAATGTTGATGCCCGCCTTTCTCATTTTCCCTCCGCCGGCCTTTCGGTAGCCTCGGGGACTGAAGAGAGGTGGAAAAGAAGAAACGGGTCCATCACTGACTGTGATCCGGTAAGCCCAAAGAGCTTCGTGGAGTTTCGTTCCCCATGACTTCTTGTTACTGGAGACCATTTTCTTCATAATTTTGCAGATGGTTTTGTTGAAAGCTTATGCCAGTCCATTTGCTACAAGATTATATGCGGTGGAAGGGTAGCAATGAATACCATACTTGTCACAAAATCTATAGAATTTTTCATTGCTGAACTGGGACCCATTGTCGTGATATAAGCGTTTAGGCATACCAAAATGATAGATAATGTGGTTTTTGACGAAACTGATTACAGTGTCAGCTTTCACCTCCGCCAATGGAACTACCTCGAACCATTTAGAGAAATAATCCGTGGCCGCCAAGATGATATGGTGGCCCTTGTTCGATGAGGGATAAATTTTTCTGATGATGTCCATGCCCCAGGCTTCAAAAGGCCAATACACCGTTGTGGGATGTAGATAAGTCGGCGGTTGATGTATGTAATCACCATGAACTTGGTATTCCCTACATTTTTTGGCAAACTGTATGGAGTCTGCAATCATTGTAGGCCAGTAATACCCCAAACTTCATATAAGGTCATGTAATTTAGGTCCAACCTGATGAGCACCACATAGCCCTGCATGGACTTCTTTTAATGCCTCTTCAACTTCCTTTTGGGATAGGCATCCTTTTGGGATGAGCACCATATAGAGTTTTGGATGGAAGATCATAATAATATGTAGGTGTACGCCACTAGATACTAGTTCGATCTTTGATGTTGTCGGGTAGGATGGCATGTATGATGTAGTCAATGAAGAATTCTCTCTAGTCTCTAAATGAGTTTTCATATGAAGGAGCTTTATTTCTCGAGACTTGAAAGCAATCTACTACAGCCTGGTGAGTATCAAGGGGTGGCAGTAACTTCCGTCCAGTGACGGTAATCTCCACCATACCATTCTCTGGTAAGGCCATTGAAGCATCTAGTCCTCTTATAACATTTGCTTAGACAGTTTCACATCTTGGTATATGATGGAATTCTATAAACGTGAACTGGTCTTTGAGCTTTTGTGCTTTGTTTAAGTAAGGGACCAAGTTTGGCTTTCTTACCTCAAATTAGAGATTCATTTGTTTTATGATCAGTTGAGAATCTCCGTATACAGCCAATATGTCGATGCCAGATTCCAATGCTAACTCGAACCCCATGATAGGAGTTGTATATTCAGCTGCGTTGTTAGAGCAAGGCTCTAACAATGAGAAGGAGTGAGGTATGTATATTCTTTCTGAACTGTAGAAGATAATTCCCACTCCTGACACCATTTCACCAAATTCATTGGTTCGTGTGGCTCCGTCAAAGTGCATGATCCAGTGAAGATTGGGATCAGCAATACGTTTAATGATCTTTTCGGCGAAGAATATTGGTTCATTCAAAAAGTCATCTTTGAATTCAGAGTCTTCTGATAAAGGATGTTCAGCCAGAAAATCTACCAAAGCCTGCCTTTTGATTGCTTTTGCTGGTGTATATCTTATATCATAGCATGATAATAATATAGACCATTTGGCTGGTTGATCGTTCAAAGAACCAGCCTTTGTCATCAATACCTTCAGTGGATTGATCCGGGACACTAAATATATTGTATTTGACAGTAGGTAGTGTCGAAGCTTTTATACTGCGAACATAAGAGCCAAGCATTCTTTTTCAATAGGCTTGTATTTGTACTCTGCCCCTACTAACATTCGAGATAAATAGTAGAGAGCCACTTCTTTGACATCATTGTTGTTTTGAGCTAGCATAGCGCCCAACGAATGATCTAAGGCCCTTGTGTATAGGATAAATGGTTTATTTGACCTTGGAGTTTCCAGTACAGGTGGATTGGTCAAATACCTTTTGATGTCTTTGAAGGCTTCATCGCATTCCTTGTCCTAGACAAAATCAACCATTTTCTTCATCAGGCGAGAGAAAGGTCTGCACTTGCCAGATAGGTTAGAGATGAATCTCCTAATGTAGGTCAATTTGCCCTGTATAACTCTGAGCTCTTTAAGAGTTTTTGGTGGAGGCATCTCTAGTATTGCTTTGACTTTGATTGGGTCAAGCTCGATTCCTACTATGCGCACTACAAATCCGAGGAACTTTCTTGAAGATACTCCGAAGAAGCATTTGAGAGGATTCATACACAATTTGAACTTCCGCAATCGCTCGAAGACTTTGTGTAAATCATCAAGGTGAGTGTCCTTCTTACTTTTAATGGCGAGATCGTATACATAACATTTGACTGTCTTATGCTGGATATCTTGGAAGATTTTCATCATAGCTCTTTGATATGTGGCTCCTGCATTCTTAAGGCCGAATGGCATGACTATGTTACAGTATACCCCAAATGGTGTCCTGAATGAGGTGTGCTTCTCATCTTCTAAGGACATCTTGATATGGTTCTATGCCCAGAACTCATCCATGAATGACATTCTCTCATACCCAAATGTATTATCAATCATGATTTCAGGGATAGCCAGCGGAAAATCATCTTTCGGACATGCCTTATTTAGATCTTGGAAATGATACATATCCTAATTTGCCCAGTCTTCTTTGTAACGGGGACAATATTGGCCAGCCAATCAGGATGTTGTTCTTTCCGAATAAATTGGACATCTCAAAGTTTTTGTACTTCTTTTTCAATCTTTTCCACGATCTCTAGTTTGGTGCGCCGTTGATCTTGTTTTACTGGTTTGATATCTTTTGAGATATTCAGTTTGTGCACAGCAATTTCTAGATCCAATCCGGGCATTTCTGCATAAGTCCATGCGAAGCAATCCACGAACTCACACAAGAAATGCATGAAATCCTCTAGTTCCTTTCCTCTAATACGAGCATTTACAAAGGTAAGACGAGGATTGTCTAGGGTTCCCAGATTTACTTCTTGCACCTGATCTTTAGTTGGAGGGTTGGGAGGAGGCTCTTCCACATTATTTTCGGAAGCTTCCAACTCCACAAATCCCTCTGGGGTATCATTTGGAGATACCAAGGCCTGATCCCTTTCCAAGGATTCGGTTTTGAAGGCTCAGTGGTTTGAACATTCAGAATCAAATGATCCCAAGGGCCAGTTTTGTATGGATTTTGACTTTCATCAAACTCTGGCTCCCAGTGATCAGTGGCCCGGGATGCTATATCATTATCATCAATGGCCTTTTCTTGGTGCTGGAAGATGTTCCAATCAGCTGTTTCCTGTAAATCTGTCTCCAAAGAATCATCAGAATCATATTCTTTGGTGAATCCCACTGTTTTCGCCCTATTTCTTTTTGTGACTATAGGCATGTTCTGGTAAGGAGTGTACCCAATACTTGTTCTTTTTGCCTCTTCATCATACCGATTTAAGGTACCAGTATCCCTTCAGTCATCCCTAATCCAGTAGGCTTCTTGAGATTATAGCCCATATTTCTTATCATATTGTGGGATTGATGACTGTAAGGTTTGAGGTCTGGCTTGCCTTCACTGACAAAATCCCCAGGTGGAGATGAAGTGGAGGCATCTTCTGCCCGATGGAGTATCCTGCCGGTGTCCCAAGGTTTGTTGGTGGGTACCATAAAGGTTGACCTTTCAACTTTGAATATTAGATACGGGCTATGTATGGATGGAGAGGAGGCTCATATCCTGTCATTGGCGGTGGGTCGATGAACACTCCACTATTTTCTTCTGAGTTAGATTCAAAATCAGAATCTTGTACCAGAGATACTACATTTGTAGAGTGTGATCTTCTTCTCGTGTTTTTCAAATGGAAGAGAACATGATCTTCGACAGTTCCCATGAAACTAGCGAATTCCTCAAAAATTTTGAAATCTTTCCCTATGGATAGTATGCGAAAATCATGATATAAGCTATGTCGGTATAATGAGATCCACACGTGTCGAGGAGGAGATTCCTCACACCTGTAAGCCAATTCCATCCATCAATCTATATAATAAACAACAGATTCACCCGGCCCTTAACGTGTGAGAACTAAATGCTGTAGGGAAACCGTTTCTATTTTCCTTGATTGGCATGCCTCCAATATGTGTATCAGATCCAATGAACGTCTTAGGATGTCCCGTCAGGCTAAGCTACAAGTTTTGCTTCCTAGCCTCCTGGATTCTCTCTCTTGCCGACTCCCCTGGTTGTGAGATAAGGACATTAGAGTAGGATAAATTGGATGACGACTTCCCATCTCACTCATCATGAGTTTAAACATCCTTTGAGATGCCGAACTATACATTGGAGTTTCATAATGTCCAACTCCATTGCGATCTTGGGGCAATTCACTATTTGCATTGAGGGTCCATAACAGGTCAAGCCAGTGGATTCCCTGATTTGGCTGGTTAACTGGAGAAGCCACATTGACTGATTTAGAAGATTTAGCAGCAATGACTAAGGTTTCACCTTGATTGTGAAAGGTTCGGGTGTATCTACAACAGTATCCCCAGCTTCTTCTTTTGTTGCTGACTCGAGGCTTTGGCTAACTCAGATGTACTCGTTCCCACCACATGCTTCTTTATATTGGGTTTCCTTTCTTCATACATGGCTGTATCAGTGAAGTAAACCTTTCTTCCTTTGAAAGGCTCCTCATCAGCGAACACACGATATACCTTTCCACCATCATCAATGTATTTGAAACACTGGAGAAGGGTAGATGGTACAATAGAGTAGTTGTGAAGCCATCTCCTTCCGAGCAAGATGTTATAGTAAACTCGGGTTTTGACGACATGTAAGGTAACTTCAGAAGCCAAACTCCCAAGCTGGAATTTGAATTGAATCTTCCCAATGGGATTTTGAATTTCGCCATCATATCTTTGAATTACAGTATTGGTGCTGGTAAGCTTGTTTGGGAGAACTCCCAAATCTTGCAATGACATAACGGTAATAAGATTAAGAGTTGACCTTGGATCCACTTGTACCCTGGGAACTGATACTTCTTTGATGTATGCGGTGAAATATAAAGGCCTTGTATGATTGGCGTTCCCCAGTGTCACGACCCCGGACCGGGCCTATCGGACTAATCCGGGATCGGGAGTAATGTGGTGTGGTGAGATGTTAGGTGATGAGTGTAAAGATTTAATTTCCCATAGGTGTCCGCGGTGAGGATATCACAACCATATATGAACATTTCTACTAAGTGCGGAAGCGTGTAGCAAATCAAATATTCAAACCATCTTTATTCATAAAGACAATAACACAAGTATAATACTGTATCAGAATGAGCAATGATCATTAGCATGTTTTCCAAATGTAAGTTAAAGTTTATACAAAAGATCATTTAATTACATTCCCAAAAATAGAGGCCAACAAAGGCCAATATAAACAAAATACCAATCCCTAAAGAATGGTTAAACGTTCCCAAAATATCACGTCTCTCGTAGCAACCAAATGTCTAAATGACATCATCAACATGCCACTCAACTAGGCACTGCGGTTCGCCGACTGCATCCTCAAGCTCCGCCTCGGGATAGACAATATCCGGACCTGAGTACCACAGAGGGGGTCAAACACGACGGTTTGGCAAATGGGTAAAATACAATGACAATAAAATAATAAATGAATTTACCTTCAAAAGCATTTAAAAACTTGTTTAAATAACAGTTTCTATAAACTAAATAAAACATTTATTCAAATACAAGTGTGCATTGTAAAACATGTAAAGGTAACCAAGGAAACGGGGAAACAAGTAAGATGGCAACCACACGAAGCTAAATCCTCCATCACTAAAGTGAAAGAGCAATAACTAGGCACTGATCTCAGTCACTCGAGGTGAGGAGAAACAGTGGATCTTATAAATACATATACATATACTATACATGACCACGGTAGCGAGCCGGGCATCGGGAACCACAGTAGCAATCGGCGGCATCGGGACAAGACCACGGTAATAACCGGGTAGCGGGATCCAAACTGCAGCTGGCGGGACAAGAGGGGGATCTCCTAGTCGGTGGATCGGACCAACAGGGTTATCCAAGCTTAGTGGTGCCGACTCATAGGTCAAATAACAAGATTAAAACATGTATAAAGTACATCAAGTGTAAGTATATAAATAAATGGGACGGGGTGCTCAAAGGCACAACTGTCATATAAATTCGGGCATGCTTATCAGGCTAACAAGATGCTACAATTGCAATTTCGGCATTTTCGAGAATACATAAGAAGTTCGGGAAATAGTAAAATACAAATGAACTTTCAAAATCTCAAGACAAGTACCGGGGTTCAAGATTCGTTTAAGGTGAATAGGGGTCCCGTATGTCGATTTAATGACCACTTGATACTCTTTGAGTTTGGGGACATTCCGAGCTCCTTATACACCTTAGGATTTTTACAACTTCAAATGACATCTTCGTGACGTGGTTTCTTTCTCAAACGGATGTCAAATCATATGAACAGTTCTTCTCAATACAATGGAGTTCCCAACAAACCTCTCTCAAATATATAAGCATTTTATTTATGCTCCCAAAACAGTCCCAGGTGAACAGTACCAATCGCTCGAGCGGACTAGAGGTTCTCTCAAGCGGTTAGCTCTCTGTAATGGTTGTCTGGGTGGGTTCGCTCAAGCGAAGTTGAGGTCGCTCGAGCGAACTCATCCAGAGTCAGGTTGGCTCGAGCAAAGTATTGGTTCGCTCGAACTAACCACTCTCTGGAACGAGTTATGGGAGGTTCCCTCGAGCGACCAAAGGGTCCGCTCGAGCGAACTGCCCTCTGGAATGCTCCGAACCCATTTCTGGACACTTCGCTCGAGCGAACTGTCCAGAAACTGATTCCGGGACAGTTCAGTTCCTCTCTATCTCTTCCTTCTACAACCTCTTTCTAGCCTCTTTTATACATCCAATGAGGAGTCCAAAACTTCATTCAAAACAACAGCAAATCTCTTACAATATCCAATCCATTCTCCTCCATCAACATCACATCCAATACAAAGAAAGAAAGAAGGAAACCATTACACATAAGAGTACATTTAGAATAAAACAAGAGAAAATTAAATGCTATGCACCAATACATTTCTATGACAAAAATGAACTATCAATGCTCTATCATGAACATTTATTTCAAATCAATACAATAAATAGGCATGAGTGGAAATACCAAAACCATTATAAGCTCATGAAAATCAAATCATCCACTTGCCTTGGGTCCAAGCTAATCAAGCAAATCAAGCTCTAACACTCCTCCAAGCAAAGAATCGAAGCTATGAACAAAAATCCCCAAATACAAATCCTAAAAGAGTCAAAACATGGAATAGAAGGAGAGAACTCACAATAAAGGAGATGAAGCTTCTCTAGGACTAGAAGAATACGAATCTATAAGATGGAGAGGATCACTTACTTGTAAGGTCCTCTAATGGCAACAGTAACCTCAATGAAGATCTTGGGATGGGAGGTTTTATCTCAAAATGACATCAATGGGTAGCCTTCGAGATGAGGAAGAGAATGATGAAGTCCATTTTGATGTTGGTGCAAGTTTGGTAGGAGATTGAGATGAAGAGAGCAAGAAGAAGAAGAAGAAGAAAGAGAAAAGGGAATCCCTAGCTAAAGCTTGTACTAGAAAAGGGAAATGAGGGAGAAGGGTTTCTTTATAAACAAGTGGGGAGTGGGCTCCACTATTGATAATCTCATTGGGCTGAAATCACGGTTTTCAGGACTTCGGATGAATTCGACGAACAAGGAAGAAATGATCACCGAAATATCTAGTTTCCAAAAAGGATATGTTTCACGGGTTTCGGGGATATCAAGTTTTGGGTACAGATTTAGTGTAAAAAGACTGTTTTGCCCTCATAGCGAGGAAATCAGGTTTCGGGATCTCGGACGGGCACGGGATCAACATAAAAGTTGTAGGGATTAACAAGATAAACAAAACGGGATTAAAACAATGAATGCAAGAATCTCTGATAAATCCCCAAGCACATGCAAAGTCATAGAAAGGAACCCCCAAAGGGCCCCACAAGTCACCAAAGCACTCTAATCTCCCCAAAACTATATCAAAATCTATTATATTCCCAACTTAACCAACATTCATTAATCACACTTAGAACTAAAACACAACTAAAATAACACTAATTGAGGTCACTCGGGACGGGGTCTTACACCCAGCAACAAATCTTCTTTAGAGAACAAGATAGTAGCTTTAGAAGCGTTCTGGATGGAGTAACACTCTTCACAGTGCTTCTGGGGCCTTTTGGATTTAGCTACTTGATGTTTCTTCTCTATTTGATGCACTTGGGCCACATGTACTTGATTACTAGGATCTAGTGCTTGCAATTCTTTGATGAAACCGTCTCAAGTTTCTTTCGACATCTGCAGTAGATCGAGAATGTGTAATCGTGCAGGCATGTGCCTCAGATGTTCGACAATGTCGTACTTAAATGGCTCTATCAGCCTTTCATTACCATCAACATTTACATTTTGTCCTGTGGGGACTACAAGTGAAGGAGAGGCAAGAGGAAGAGTAGAAGGAGTTGGTGAGGGAGGTTTGTCATAGTTGGCTTTATAATTCCTTCCGAACCTAAAACCATTCCCAGTGCTTCTCTAGATAGCCAGAACTTCTTCTTGCTAAGAGAAGAGATTTGCCATTCTTTCAGCTACGTCCTACACATCAACAGATGCAAAGGATATAGTGGTTTCTTTTTTCATACTAGCGGCCACATGGCAAGGCGTCACCTCGGGTTCATTCTCAAAGCTTGTCGGTTCATTATCCAAGGTAATAATCTTATGTATTCTTGTGATGAATGAATCCGATGAACTGATTAGTACAGTGTCAGGAGCTTCTTCAAACTCTGCACGATGATTTCCATCAGATCCTGAGGACACGTCGCTGATCATGATAGCCAGCATATCCTCTCTATGTGAATTTGCAGGTGCTTGACAGCGGAATTCGCCATTATCGACAATCGGTAGAGGATCTGAATGGATTTTCGGCACCGGGAATGAAGGAGGGTCCACCTGCCAATCACCAAGTTCAGGGAGTCTTGAATTGTAGATTTGAACTTCTATTTATGGGATGTTCTCTTGATAGAAGAAGGGATCAGTGATGAAGTCATTTTCATTCAATACCTCATCTGAAAGGTAATCTTCTTCATCAGGATCAAACTCCGGATCACTGTCCTGGTGGTCATCATCCACGAGTGGCAACATTGTGGGGGGGGGACCCATTCTCCATCTAAGTTCTCCGAATGTGACGGTGGAGAGTGCTTCAATTCGGAGATTCGGTTGCAATTTGAAATCTGCAACTCATCTTCTTTTTCATTGAGGGGGAGAAGGAAATCTGCCAAAGTAATAAGTCTCCTTATCAGCTTAGAAATTTCTACTGGTGCCCTTTTCCTTGGTGCAGGTTTAGTTTCCTCTTTTGCCTCTTTTATATATAGGTTGTGCCTTGACTGTCCGACGAGAGTTATGAAGTGATCTTTTCATCTTCTTTCTCTTTTCAGAAGCAGACCTTGGCTTCACTGTTTTCCAGCCATCACCACTTATAAGATCAGAATGCACCCATATCACTCCTCAAGATGTTGTGCTGACCGAGACAAGTTCATCACTATATTCGGCTTTATTAATTAGTTGAAACTCCACCGTTTTTGGTATGATAGGCCCAATGTTGGTAGGTTCAAATGATCTGAATGCTACCATGTTGACTGATGCAGTATCACATTGCTAATCGAGTTGTATAACTCCTTTAGCCAACATATCTTGTATTCTCCCATTCAGGATGAAACATTCTTTCGAAGGATGAGAAATCATTCGGTGATAGGGCCAGTAGTTTGGATTATTCGTTCTTCCTTCCTGACTGGGTCTTTTGGAAGAATGGAGTTCTAAATTCCCATGTTCCAGCAAAGTCTTGAAAATATCTTCAATATTTTCATTGACGGGGTACTTGGCATTTTTCCTCCTTTCGTAGTCCTCTTTCCTAGCAGCTTCGTCCTTAGGATCTTGCGCCTTTCTTGGAGCTTTTGAAGTTTGGATGTTAAAGACTTCTTCATTCTATTTTCCCTTGGGTGCAGAAGGTGTGGAAGTTTGAACTCTTTGGGACTTGTGCTTCTGATCAAGTTCCTTATGGCAGTCTTCTGTATTGATGGCTGATTCCAGTAGTTTAGACATGGAATTAGTCTTAATACTGATTACCATTTGCTTAATCTCAGGCTTGAGATTAGCCTTGCGTATATCTACCGCCAACTTCTGAGAGATGAGCTCCTTGCATTTATAAGCTAGTGCTCTCCACCTGTTTATGAAGCTCTAGACAGACTCATTCTATCCTTGTTTAGGTTAAGTGAGTGAGTTTAGGCTGACTGGCTGGTCTTCTTCTTGAAAATGTAGTAAGAACTTTTCCTCAAGAACCTCCCATGAAGTGAGGGAATTTTCAGGTAATTGTTTGTACCAATCAAAAGCAGTTCCTCTCAAAGTGCCTATGAATGATCTGATTTTCAAGGCATCTATGTCCGGCATGCCCCCAAACTGGGACTTGAAGTGGACTAAATGCTGATAAGCAAAGCTTTTGCCCATTTAAGACAAGAAGGTCTTATACTTAGGAGAATAAGAGACCAAATCCATTTCGGGTGGATATTTTGGCATGATCCCTTTCTTCCTGAGTCTCCCCTCATCCCTAGTCTTAGTCAGTATGTCTATCACGTCCATGAAAGTTACTGGTTTCTCTAGATCTATTTGATGTCCGCTAATTAGCGTTAACCACTTTGCTTGGACAACCTTCGTGAAAGCTATTGCATTTGTGCCGCTATCTGATCAATTTTTGCTTCAGATGCATGCAAATCCTTCTTATTTGAAGAAGATAGGGTTGCCGATGGATAATCAATTGGACCAGTCACTCGATCCATGAGGAATTGCAGCTGAGTACCGATTTGGTTAATCCTATCATTTTGTTGTTTAACAAAATCCTATATATTTTCAACCAAGTTTTCGCCTTCAGCTTGTTCTGCCACATTTATTGGGGCCTAGTTTCTCCAACCATGAAGACAGGAAATTTGCCTGGTCCAGTAAGAGGTGAGAAGCTACATTCGAGATCTCGAGTGGTTAATGGGATATCATCTTCAATGGGCCAGAGTACTGGGGAATCCATGCCCCCTGTGTTTTTGTTGACTGGAGGTGTTTCCTCGTCCGTGACCAGAGTTTCATGACCCTTGAAAGTATTATCTGATTCTTCACCTTCGACAAGGCTTGAACTACGAGCAGATATTCTAGCAGAGCGCCTGCCACGTCGGGTCCCAGTCATGCAAACCACAGTAGTATCAGGATCGTCTTCCTTCATTATCCATTGCGAAGTAATTGTTCTTTGGCCGCAACTCTTCTTTTTATCGTTCCTCTGTACTATCATGGGGATGGAATGATTGATGATGGGGTTTGACCCTTCTGGATTTTGAACCGACAGTGTGAGGATTTTACCTCATCTTTCTCCTATTTTTTCAGAAGATCTTTAAATTGTGCAAGTTCTGTAACATTATTGATAGGGAAATGATGTTGTTTCTTCTTCGGGTGCTTAGTATGCACCTTTGGAGGGAAAAGTGTAGGCCCTACTATGACTGAGGCGAAATGTCATCTTCTATACCTCCTCCCCTCTTTATGAGTAAGAGGATGGAAAGTATTCTCTTCAAGTGATGCTAAGGCTGAACCCTGGCAAACTATCTTCTTGAACTTTCGTGGTCTAGGAGACCACGTTGTGCAACCTGAGATCACGTTTCTTTGCTGCAGTTTCTTTTTTCCAAGTATTTGGCACAAGCCTTTACCTTTGTAGGTTTTGGCTTTGCCATTTGCTGGGGTTTTCTCCATGTCTTGCACCTTCCTTGGCCCCTTTGTTTCTTTATTGATGCATAGGCAAGCTGGGGTAACCTTTTCCAAATTTTAATGTTCTTTGAGATGAACACCAAAAGGATTCTGGGCATATTTGGACAACCATGGCCTGCATGGCATGGCTTTCTTAGAGGGCATTTCCAATAAAGGAGAAGCTCTAACGGTAGAAGTAGCCGAGGTCATCCGTTGGAAGACAGATACTCGAACTGGAAGCTCATTTCCAGCATGGGCTCTTTTCTAGCCCCTGGAAGTCTTGCTTTCTTAGATAGAAACATTATATAAGCGTTCCTTGGTCTCATCAAAAGTGATGACAAGAGAATTCATGATTGATCTACAACATACTCAAAAAAAAGACCAATAATGAATGAATGACAAGAGAGCATATTTACTTGCTCAATCTCATATCAATGCATTTCCTCTTCTACTTCTAGGTTTTCATGTACGTGCTACCGATAAACGGCCAGCATTTCAATACAATAAACATAGCCCCTAAAAAGGGTGAGAAAATGATATGTGATCCAATCAAATTCATGGTGATGTATTTGGCTTTTGACCCACATGCACCAATGAACTGATTAATTAGGATCTCATCAAGTTTCGTAGGCCATAAGTGGGGTAATAAGTGCTCACTACCGACCAAAGGAAACTGACTTTATAGATTGAATAATATGGACTTATAAATAGAGACAAACTTCACAAAGAAGAGTCTTATTAGCCATATTATTTGTGACATATTTAATTCATGTCACCATTTTTCAATTCTCCATCTGGTACTATTTAGGAGAGTCTTGGGTTCTGTACAATGTGCGTTCAATTAGCATAAAGGCTTAGAACTCTATGACAGAATGCCTAAGAGAAGAAAAATGTAAAGAAAAAAGTCCAGCGGCAACATTTTTTTTGTGAGCTAGCCGATGAAGGCTGCTGGTGTTGGCCGATGGAGGTTACTGGTATTGGCTGCTGAGTGTCAAGCACTCCAAGCTGACCGCACTGGCTTTGCACCTCATGGCCATATAGCATTTGATATCTTAAGTGTACAATCCACTGGCCGCGAGACTTAGTCAGTCGTTGTGGCCTCTTTGGGATGTAATAACTTTACAGACATTGGCCGATCATAACGAGTTGTCTATTATAATAGCCACTAGATGCGTAGCAGGGCATGGATGGACGACGACTGACTCCATAGTTTATGGCCATCATGTTCCGTTTGCATTGGCCGTCTGACAAATACGCACAGTAGAGCAAGAATGACCGGCCGACACCAATTTCTATGGCCGCTACGTTCTTTCTCATTGGCCACTGGGCGCTATGCATCTTCTCCATCTCGTCTCTGTCAGCTTTTCCTCTGATCTGTTCTTCTCTCTCTGTTTTTTTTAGAACAGCAGCAACTGAGGGGCTCTTTTCAAGCTCTTCTTAAGTATTTCGATCAACGAAGCATTACTGATAGCGTGTAATAAGTCCCCACAGACGGCGCCAATTTTCTGTTTTGCCCAAAAGAAGGTGGAAAAGGGGAATAGAGGAACGAAGACTCTGGTGTTGATACTTCTTTTATTCCATCCTTTGAAAGTTACAGAAAGATGTGAAAACGACTCTCGCAAAATGTCTACTCACACAAGAGGAGTCGTCCCCACTTTTATTTACATGGGTTCTTCGTTGCTTCACCTTCTGAGTGTAGGTTGTTTACAATTTTTCATACAACCCCCTCGTCAGGCTTAGGAGATCAAAAGAAAGGAGATATAGATTGAAAAGAGAGAAAGAGAGAGAGAGAGACAGAGTCTGCTATTTTCAAGAGTTCGCTGGAGACGAAATTGGAGAAGTCTGCAATTTGGCTTCTTCGGGTAGTCTCTGTAGTTCACCACCATTATTGAGGAAAAAAGATTAATCAGAGGAGTCTACTTGAAAACAACATAAACAACCTCCATCCTTCCTTCATGGTGGGAGGAACAAAGACTTCCATTTGGAAGCCGTCGCCCAGGTCCAAAGAGAGGCCTCTACTACTGCCTGATTCTCACCTTTTTAAGAAGAGAGTCTTGAAAATGTAGAGTGTCTGGACTTTCTTGTGCTTGAATCCAAGTGTTAGGGCGGGGGGCCTCAAACTCTCCTAAGTCTTCCTTTTATATCTTTTGGAAGAGCCATAACTGTTGGACATCATGGAGGAGTGGAGGTGGTTTCAAAACCGTCTTTAGTGGGATACGTTGCAGGTTCAACGGCCATGAGAAGGAACTGGCCAATTCTTGGGAGATCATGGGCGTATGGTAGCCGGGAGGAAAGGAGTGTGGCAGCTAGTGCACATGATGTCCAATGGTCACATTATGACTAGAGACTAGCGGCTGCTTCACTGCTTTGAGCGGCCAATGTGTATGACGCCCAGCGGTCACTTCATTGCTTTGAGACCAGCAGCTAGTGTGAATGACCGAAGATCAGCGGCTGCCTCATTGCTTTGAGCGGCCAGTGTGTTCATGGGCTGCAACAGCCAATTTGCCTTGCAGTCAGTAGCCACTGAGGAAATCTCTTGTTGTGGCCAGCTAGACTTTAATGTCATATTTCTTTATGGAGAAATGAGTAATTTGCCTTGGGGAGGGTTACGTACGGGCAGATGGATTTTTTGTATGTCAACACCTTGTCAGATGAGATGCTCAATCTCAACACCGATTGTGAATCAATTCAAGTATAAGATTTGTGATATATGTCTCCTGTATGTGGATCTCATCCACACACGTGGATCACATCTAAAATACTTGTGAACTCTGGTTCATCTCATGAACAATCATGTCATGTCGTATTGGTTATGTGCAAACAAGGAATAAAATACCATTCATCTCATGAAATAAAAGCATGATTATATTAATAAAGAAATAAATCAATTTATTTACATCATCCACTGGATTGAGACCATATAATCTGACAATTTGAAATATGAACTGGATGGATGATTAATTTATCATCCTTTTTTTAACTCTGATTAAATTTCAACGAGAAAGGATAACTATTTGTGGAAGATGGTAATGATGTTGATGATGATTACAGAGTAAGAAGCCAGAGCCACAGAATTTGGGGCCAAGTGCAAATAGTAGAAAAGGCAGAAACTCCATAGGAACTTTTCTGATGACCTCAGGTTCCAGTAAGCAGTTGGAAGTAGGCGGACTTTCTAAATGGGTTTCAAAAAATTTTGAACCACTTAATGCAGGGATGAAACACCCAAAAGGCCAATAACCCAATCCCAAAATCTCTCATACATTAAGATCAAAGATCTACCAAGAAGACAGATCAAGAACAGCAAGCACAAACTAGAAGATATACTAAAAGAAATTATATGATAGATCTATAACTTAGAGCTTGGTTGTGCTCAAATCGAGAACTTGAAACCTTAATTATGCGAAACCCTTTTGTATATTTGATCTCTTAGCCTTTGTGTTCTTCCATGCTAGATGCTTATGAGATCATGTGTGGATATCTCTAGCCCTCTTCTCTTATTTATAGTGTATGTAGCACCTCCGCTTTGTCCAGAAGTCTCACTTCTATGAAAGTCCGGGATCCTAACCCTAGAGGTGGGGTGAATAGGGTGAGCTACAAATTAGTGACCAATTATGCCAAATTTTAACTTCTTTAAAATTAACTAGTCACAAGTGATGATTATAAAATTAAATGCAGAAGCTAACAAATACAATCACCATAAAGCATGCACCATCACACAATGATTTATAGTGGTTCGGCCTCAATGCCTACATCCACTATCGGCTTGTGAACCAACACCCTACCGGATTTCCACTATATATGCTTTTCAAAAGGCTAAGTAATAACCTTTACAACGATGGTTTTCTAGGCTAAACAACAACCTATCAATGTGCTTTTCTAGGCTAAGCAATAATCTTTACAATATGCTTTTCCAAGGCTAAGCAATGACCTCTACACTATGCTTTTCTTAGGCTAAGCAATAACCTTTACAATAAGAAAGATTTCTCTCAAAGTAGTGTCTACACAAACGCTCAAAGAGATACAATTTAAGCTCAATACATTTGCCTCTTAAATAGGCTGATATGAAAGTTAAAACAAGATACAAACATACACAAACAATTAGCTAAGGTGTGTGCTCAAAGTGTATGAATGTTTCTTCAATCAATTTCTAAAATGAAGTTCTTAAATGAATGCTTGATGCATTTGAAAATCTAAGTACAGAAATAGATGATTGAAGTGATAAGCTAATCACATGAAATATGCAAAACAACTTGGAAAAACAAACTACACAAGTTGTATGAAGTTTAAAGACTAAAACACATGTGATTGAGAGATGAGTGTTTGCAAAACAATCTAATATGCTTAAGAAATTTGGTGTTTTCAAAACAACTCAGTTAAAGCTAGAAATCATGCAAATATGAAGTTACAAAGAGTTAAACATGCATGGATTTTAAACGGAATGGAAACCAATCTTAACTTGGAAAGATATACCTTTAAATATCAAACATTTTGATTTCCATTTGCCCTCTAGCTTTCTCAGCTTATTCCTCTTCCTTAGGCTTCAATATGATTCCAAAGATTCACTAAACAAGCCTCTAGAAAGAAAGGAATGAAATGGACTTAAAAAAAAAAAAAAAAAAAAAAATAGTCCAACTGCTAGTTGGCTCGGTCGACCCCATGACCCTCGGGTCGAATTGGCCCAACGGTCATATTAGCCAACAGCTAGTTTCCCCGGTCAACCTGGACAAAGGTCGGTCAACCGAGTATACTGGCTGAATTCTACGACCAGTTGGCTCGATCGACCGGGTGCAAGGGTCGGTCGACCGAGTACACTGGCCTGGGAAGAGACCCTGCTAAATTTTTAATTTTCTAAAAGATGAAACTTGAAACTCATGGCCAGTATGATTTATGCATAATAACAAGATTCTAAAAATGAGGAATGTATGCAAATCACAAACCCAGATGCCTAACTTGATTTTCCAAAAATCATGCATGAAGAACTAGATTTCTAAAGAGCATTTAAGTTCTAAAACATGCATAATTAAATCATTTGAAAATCAAATGCACATGCAAGCTTCAAAGTCCAAACTAAGATGCATGAGTGTGTGATCATTTGACAGTGAAAGTGATAGTGTATCCATCAAATTAGCAACAACAAAAAAACCTAACAATCTCCCCCTTTGCAATTTGATGGCAACTAAGATGATCACAACACTTATAGGACTTTGGCTTTTCTGAACGGTTCTGTTCTTGAAATCTTTTAAATGCAGCTTCGTCCGAACGACCGATTCGTCGTGAGCTTTAACTTTTTCTTTTCAAGATTTCTCCCCTTTCGTTAGAGCTCTCCCATTTCTCTTCGCATTCAAGCGTTCTCCCCTTTTTAATCCTTGAACAGATCTCCCCCTTAGTTAGATCCAATCTTCTCTCCCCCCTTTGTCATCAAATTGCAAAGGAACCTGTATACATGAGAAAACAAATACTTTTAGCAGCACCTGTTACCAAATGAGGTTGAAAATGATATGCGGAACAGGTTATCATGTATATTGGTTTATCTATACATTGTTTGAATGAAGCTAAGACAAAAAATATTAATTGAGAGAATATAAAGTTCAAAGCATCATAAACATTCATCATGAGGAATATAACAAGAAGATAAGAGATGAACAAGTGAAACTGTAATTTCATTGATTTAAGCATAGAAGTTTAGTACAGATTTCACAAATTACTTGACCAATACAAAAATCAAAATATCATGGTTAGTAATCAAAATATCAGTCAGTTGATAGATAAAAGTACATCAATGAAAGTCAATCTATCACTACCCCCCACAAAAAGAAAGAATGCCCTCCTAGGGTCTAAGGTGAATCTATAGGAGATGGGGGCATCACATCATCATGACGCCTGCAGCTGCTGGAGATGTTCGAGAGATATTTCAAGGTTTTCTTCATCATCCCTGAAACCTCTTGCCAAAACTCCTGAAACTCTGTGCGCATAGTAGCAACAACTTGCTCTACAGAAGTCATACGATCCTCCAAGGTACGCTGCTGAGGGTACTAGGGCTGACGAGGCTGGGGCTCACAAGGCTGGGGCTCTAGATGATGAGGCTGATCAACTAATGGATCTGCAATCTCTGTCTCTGTAGCCTCAATCTCAGCATCTCCTTCTGCAACGTGGTTTACTCGCTGTGGAGATGGAAGCTTCATCAAGAGAATATTCATTTTGTTGAAGACCGTTGTAGACTCAGGTCTCTCAGAAGCAAGAGCAAACACACCAAAAGATCTGGCGAGCTGGGTAATGAGAAACCCGAAAGGAGTAGCACATGGTTGAGAGCCTGTGATAACCCGGATGATATGGTGCATGATGACTGATGGAGGCACAAAGGAACACCCGTAATCACATTGAATAGGAGATTTGCCATGTAAGGAGTAACTTTTGTCATGTTCCCTTTCCTAGGATAGATGGAATGAGTGAAGATGATATGAATAATACGAAGGGAATGGATCATAGAGGAGGCTTGAAGACAATTTTTGGCAGACTAATTCTCAGGTTTACCACATAGAGCCCGAGTCACTGACTCTTGTTAGTGCCACATTTTCATGTGCACTGTTTTTATTGTCAATTCCGTGCCAAAGAGTTCCGAACACATTGTCTCTTAAATACTTCGAAGAAGATTCAATTCAAGAGGACTGTCAAAGCTTTTTGGAAAGGTCAGGATTCTTCAAAGATCAACATCAAGTTGTGCCAACCAAGATCAGGTAATTGGGACCGAAACCATGCCCCTAAGTGACCCTAAAAACCCTAGGATAAATTGTTATTTTGAAAGGTTTTAGATGATATTTTTGAGCTTGTTTAAAACTCAAAAATGACCCCAGATTTCAGCCAGCCGACCTCATGCGGTTAGCAGTTCACCCCCTAAGTCCACCTGTCCTAAGGCATCCAACATGATCATAACACCAGGTCACATTGAGGCTTAGCAAACATGAGTATGTATAGAAACTTAACAATAAACAATGTTTTATAAATTAATAAAGAAATGTAAAGTTGTCAAAACCAGTGTGCTTTTGATTTCTTTAATAATTTTTCCTACATAAGTTCCCTCATATTCATACTCATGATTCATATAAGGCCTCACCTAAACATTGCTTATGTCAGGGTTTTTATCAAATTTCAAATGTAGGAATAGTGTTCCTATCAGGTGCACCCTACCATGTCTTAAGTGACCGTTGGAACTATCCGTTGGATTTTTTCTATAAATACCTGAAGCTCGTTTTCAACAAATGGGAGTCCAATTTTGAAGAGCCTTTGTTCTAAATTCTTGTAAACCTTTCTCAAGCTCTCAAAGCTTCTTCCAAACACACTTAGATCCTATCTTGGCCAACCCAAGGGCTTACTTAACTCTAAGGAGTGTGCTTTGAGAAGCCAAATCTAGGGTATCCTAATCCTTAAAGGTATCTCTCATTTCTGCCCTAGAAATCAAACCTCTGCAACTTGGTTATGCATCTCAAAGGAGTTTCATCATCAACACCAAGCTAGCTGCAAGAGGTAAAAAGCTTCGATCACGGTCAAAAGCTTCTTCGAACACTTTCGATCTTCATCAAAGGCAAGTGTTCGCCCTCCATTCAAATTTATATCTTTGTGACAGTGGATTGAATCTGTGTGTGTCGACCACTCTAAAAATTGTGTGTGGGGATTAGATCTGTGTGATCGAACCTCAGTAACAAAATTGAGTTAGAATCAGTACTTGTGTAGTTTGATTCTTTATAGTGGAACCAAACTGTGTGACCCTTGAGAGTGGATGTAGGTCTGTGTGACTGACCCACTATAAATCTCTTGTGTCATTTTTATCTCTTGTGCTTATTATCTTGTTTCAAATTAGAGTTTCTCTGATTATTGAAGCACACACATTGAACTTATAATTCATACAAGTTATTTTGTTATGTGTGATTATTATTCCAAGTTGAGTTTAAAATGCTAATAAGTTTAAGATTGGCATTAGAATTCCTTTTGTCCTATTCAACCCCCCCCCCCCCCCCCCCCCCTCTAGGACTTATTCATTGAACCTAGTTGCACTTTCATTTGGTATCAGAGCGGGTTACTCCCTAAAGGTTTAACAACCCAGAGTAGATCTACTTCTTTTTACTAGTACCAATGTCTAATCCAGAAGGTAGTGCTATTAACAGACCTCCATTGTTTGATGGTACAAACTATGCCTTTTGGAAAGCCCGAATGACTGTTTTCATCAAATCTCTTAGTGGAGATGTATGGGATGCTGTAGAGGATGGATGTACTCCTCCTACTTTCAAAGACACAGATGACACTTTCCAGCCTCTTCCAAAGGCCAAATGGACATCTGATCATAAGGCACTAAGAGACAATAATGCCAAGGCATTGAATGCCATAACTTGTGCCATGAATACTGAAGAGTACAAAAAGATTATGACATGTACTACAGCTAAACAAGCTTGGGATCTTTTGGAAACAAATTACGAAGGAACATCCATTGTTAAAAGAGCCAAGCTTCAAATGTTGACTTCTCAATTTGAATCTTTAAGAATGAGGGAAGATGAAATGTTCGATGAGTTTTGAACTAAGCTCGTGGTAATTGTAAATGAGATGTGGTCACTTGGTGAACAAATTCCTGAAGGCAAAGTTTGTAGCAAAATTCTTAGATCTCTACCTGATAGATTTCACCCCAAAGTGACCTCTATAGAAGAATACAATGACCCTGAAACTATGAAAGTTGAAGAATTATCTGGTAATATTAGAACTTTTGAGTTGAAGCTAAATAATACTTCTAATAGATCCAAAGATAAGAAATCAATTGCTTTAAAGACTTCTCAACCAACTCAAACTAAAGAAGAATCTAATAATGAAGAAGAAAGTGATAATGAAGATGTTGCTCTTCTTGCTAAGAAATTTATAAGACAGTTTAAGAAAAAGAATTCAAATTTTAAATCTTTTAATAAAAGTAAAAACAAAGGCAACTCATCATCTAGGAGTCATGATAGAAAAGTCAAATGTTACAACTGTCAAAAGCTTAGTCATATATCATCTGAGTGTCCAATGGAAAGGAAGAAAAAGACACTTATGGCAACTTGGGATGACTCATCTGAATCGGAATCAGAATTAGATGAATCACATCAAGATAAAAAAGAAAACTACACTATTTTAATGGCTCGAAGTCTCTGTGATCCATCAGTTGAGATGACTGAAATTGAGAAATCTGAAGATGAATATAAAAATTCAGATATTGAGGAATCTGTAAATGGATCTGAATCTGACTATGATTGTTCAGATAATGAAAGCCAGGGATGTAGACCTTCAAGAATCCTATGATAGACTCTATGATAAGAGCTGCAATTTAATTAAAGTTATGAGAAAACAAGAAGCTAAGAACAAAATCTTAAAAGACAATATTGAAATCTTGACTAATGAAAAGAATGTCTTGACAAATGAGCTTAATGAAACCAATTCTAAATTTCAAATTGCCAATGAATGTATAAAAAATCATAAGAAAGAATCTGAAACTCTAAAAGAATTAATCACTAATTTGAAAAATGAAGTCACTCATCTAAAATGGTACAAAGAAAAATATGAGTACTCTTTTACTCATGGAGAAGAAAAATTTGAAAAACTATTTAGAATGGGTAAATCTCAAAGAGACAAAACTGGGCTAGGGTACAACAAAGAATCAAAATATAATCCCTATGTCTCTACTAAGTTTGTAAAAGGAGAAGCTTCCTCTAGTAATCAAAACATCTCTAAAGTTGTAAGTAATACTTATGGAAGAAAAAGACATGATTACAAAAAGAAACAAACTAAAACATTTTATCAAAAAAAATTCAGTAAATTTCTCTTTTCCTCAAAAATTAAATGAATTGATAAAACAAATTGATCAACTAAAATCTCAATTCTATAATCATTCTAAAATGACTTTACCAACAAAAAGGGAATCAAAGAGATCTTTTCTTAAATATGACTCTCATGGTTATAGAGGAACTTCACTCTCCCAAAGGTACATGTGGGTACCCAAAAGCTTGTTAGTTCACACAGCTTTTAAAATTGTAGACCAATCTGTGTGGTTTCTAGATAGTGGTTGCTCCAGACACATGACTGGGGATAAAACTCTCTTCTCAAAATTTAGTGATTATGATGGTGGAATGGTCACTTTTGGTGATGGTAATATTGGTAAAGTTATTGGAAAAGGTACTCTGAATGTTCCTAACTTACCTCAAGTAGAAAATGTTTTATGTGTTGATGGTTTGAAATATAACTTGCTTAGCATCTCTCAAATATGTGATAAAAACCATGTTGTATTGTTTACTAGTCTTGGTTGTGAGATTTCCAAAAATGGTAAAGTGATTTTAAGAGATATTAGAAATCAAGAAAATTGTTATGTTGTTGGTAATCACAAAGAAGCATCCAGTTCAGCCTGTTACATAGCTCATCTTGATGAAGCCCAACTATGGCATCAAAGGCTTGGACATGTGAACCATAGAGACTTGTCCAATTTAAACAAGTATGTAAAGGGCCTTCCAAAAATTAGCAGGAAGTCAAAAACAGTTTGTGGAGAGTGTCAAAAAGGTAAACAAATCAGAAACTCTCACAAAAAGACTAAGTCCTTGAAGACTTCTAGATCCTTAGAGCTTCTCCATATGGACTTGGTTGGTCCAACAAAGAAAGAGAGTAGAGGTGGCAAAAAATACTTCATTGTGATTGTTGATGATTATTCCAGATTTACTTGGGTTGCATTCTTGAGGGAAAAATCTGATGCATATGCTGAATTCAAAAAGATTATGAAAAGAATTCAAGTTGAAAAAGGAAGATCAGTTGCTAGAATAAGAAGTGATCATGGTGGTGAATTTGAAAAAACTAGATTTGAAAAATACTATGATAAGTATGGAATTCACCATGAATTTTCTGCCCCTAAAACTCCTCAACAAAATGGAGTTGCTGAAAGAAAGAATCGAGTTCTACAAGAGATGGCCACAGTTATGATTCATGGAAAGAATGTTCCTAGAGATCTATTGGCTGAAGCAGTGAGTACAGCTTGTTACATCATAAATAGGGTTTACTTGAGAATTGGCTTGGATAAAACTGCTTATGAATTATGGCATGAGAAGAAGCCTAACATTAGCCACTTTAAGATTTTTTGTAGTAAATGTTATATTCTCAAGGATAGAGAACATTTGAGCAAATTTGACTCAAAAAGTGATGAGGGCATTTTTATTGGATATTCACAAAACAGTCGTGCCTACAGAGTATTGAACACAAAAACTAGTACTGTTCAAGAATCAATAAATGTTATCATTGATGACAAACTAAAGGATTCAAGTAATCATGAAAACCCTGATAATGATGAGATAGATGTCTCAACAACAAAACTGGATAAGTCTCCTATCTCAAAGGATTTGGTAAATGTGAAACATCATCCTATGGACCAAATTCTAGGAGATCCTTTGGCTGGTGTCAAGACTAGAAGGCAATTGGAAAATATTGTCAGTTATTTTTGCTTTACTTCCATCATTGAACCTAAAACTGTTAATGAAGCTTTCTCTGATAATTGTTGGATAAATGCCATGCAAGAAGAGCTAAATCAATTTACTAGAAATGAAGTATGGGAATTAGTACCTAGGCCTATTGACAAAAATGTTGTAGGTACCAAATGGATTTTCAAAAATAAACTTGATGAAAATGGTACCATAGTTAGAAACAAGGCCAGATTGGTTGCCCAGGGATAATCCCAAATTGAAGGAATAGACTTTGAAGAAACATTTGCTCCTGTTGCTAGACTTGAATCCATTAGAATCTTACTTGCCATTGCTTGCTCTTTGAAATTTAAATTATATCAAATGGATGTGAAAAGTGCTTTTCTAAATGGTATATTAGAAGAAGGAGTTTATGTTGAGCAACCTAAAGGGTTTGAAGATCCTAAGGAGCCTAATCATGTGTATTATCTTAAAAAGGCTCTCTACAGTCTCAAACAAGCTCCTAGAGCTTGGTATGATAACAATTTTGAAAGGGGAAGTGTTGATAAAACTCTATTTATTCAAAGAATAAATGACACTATTTTGATTGCTCAGATCTATGTTGATGATATTGTGTTTGGATCTACTTGTAATGATTTAACAGAAAGATTTGCTAATCTTATGAAATCTGAATTTGAGATGAGCATGGTTGGTGAACTTAATTTCTTTTTAGGATTACAAATAAAACAACTGACTGATGAAATGTTTATTTCCCAGACCAAGTATGCTAAAGAATTGGTTAAAAGGTTTGGATTAGATTCAGCCAAGCACATGAACACACCCATGAGCACAACTCTCAAATTATCTAAGGATATGAGTGGTAAGAATGTTGATCCTAGTTTGTATAGAAGCATGATAGGGAGCCTATTATATCTTACAGCTAGTAGACCTGATATTGCTTTCAGTGTAGGAGCTTGTGCCAGATATCAATCTGATCCCAAAGAAACTCATTTGAAAGTTGTTAAGAGAATCATTAGATATGTTTCAGGGACTTCAGGATATGGCTTATGGTATCCATATAATTCATCTACTTATATTGCTGGATACTCAGATGCCGATTGGGCTGGAAATGTGGATGATAGAAAATCGACTAGTGGTGGTTGCTTCTACCTAGGAAACTGTCTAGTTACTTGGCACCGCAAGAAACAGTCATCCATTTCCCTATCCACAACTGAAGCAGAATATATAGCAGCGGGAAGTGGTTGTACTCAAATGTTATGGATGAAACAAATGCTGAAAGACTATGGTATTGAACAAGGTAGCATGAATTTGTATTGTGATAACACTAGTGCTATCAATATTTCCAAAAATTCTGTCCAACACTCTAGAACTAAGCATATTGATACTAGACATCATTTCATTAGAGAATTGGTTGAAGAGGGAGTCATAGTTTTGGACCATATTTCTACTGAGAAACAACTTGCAGATATTCTGACAAAACCATTGGATGTTTCAAAATTTGAAAACATGAGAAAATCCCTTGGTATTTGTGTTATTAAATAATTTCTTATTGTTTATTTGTTTTATATGTGTTAGTTTCATTTAATTGTTTTTATGTGTTTAATTTAAAAAAAATGAAACATATCATTTCTTAGGTCATGAACTTATTTCATAGTTCTGTAAAAAGCAAAATTTTGTTGCACTATCTACTGCTGAGGCAGAGTATGTTGCTGGAGGTAGTTATTGAGCTCAAGTTCTTTACATGAAGCAACAACTTGAGGATTTTAAACTTGTGTGCTATAAATCTTTCATAGAACCCAATACACCATTCTAGGACTAAGCATATTGAAATTAGATATCATTTTCTTAGAGATCATGTGCAGAAGGGTGATATTGTACTAGAATTCACAAGACATTTTTACAAAACCCCTGCCAGAAAATAGACTATGCATGATTAGAAGAGAAATCAAAATGATGCATGCCATGAATATTTATTGTATATTTTTCTTAATGTTTTACAAAAACTTGAGACTTTTAGCCTCATCATTCAAATGCTTTTGCTTTTCATAGATCCTCATACAATCCTTGTCTAAAGGATTAGGCAATCGAACTGAAGAGGTAAGCAAGGATTTTAAATCCTTATTCTGTTGCTTTAATTCTACTATTTTTCTGTTAGACTCAAGAAGAAGCCATTGCAGTACATCGATCTCCTCAATAAGCTTTTCTTTCTTGCGAGTTTTGGACTGCAACCAATCGGAAAATGAGACAATGGATGATGAGTATTGAGTCCCGAGACTCACAAGCTCATAAATGGCATCTTGATCCGATTTATTAGCCAAGTCTCTCTCTTGTCGCCTTGGCATCATGGAACCTAAAACAGATGCAGAAAAAGTTTAGGATTGAGGTAAAGAATACCTCATCTCCTGATCACAAGAAGTACTAAAAGGAAATTGATGAGCCATTGAAATTTTGTGAATAAGAATGCTGATGAATTACAGAGACGAGAAGAAGATTTGATACAAATTAGATAGAGCTAAGACTGCTCTTATAGAGATGGAATTTGAACAAGACAAACCTTCATATCTTCAAATCTTTCTTAGTTCAGATTAAAAATATGTTGGATGCATATTTTCAAAAGCTACTTAACTAAGCCAGTGAGATTTATTACGGGATGTCCCTATTTTTCTCGTTTGTCAACAACATCCAGCGGATTTGAATCTCCTTCCACATCCAGTTGATAAAACTAGGCCTCTAGCTTTTGCAGTTTAAGTCGGACATGGGTGGTTCCAAAGTGTATTTCTTTGCGGGCTTGGCTCGGGTGGGCTGGGGCTTCCGTGATGTGCATGAATTTGGGTTGCACTCACTTAGGCCCGGTAAGAATTGTGGGGGATGAACTTGAATGCCCTCGGCCCTGTCTAATCGAGGCCCATCTATTATCTATGCTTGAATAGATTATCTATATTCTTATCTACCTTCTGTTCTCTAATCTTTGCATTAGTTTCCAAATTTTCTCTCAGTTTATACATCTCTTTGTCAATTTCTGACAAAAACGGGGAGAAATAATCTCAATCGGTATCTCCTCAGTTTCATATGTTGCAGGTACAAAGGGGGAGAAACAGGTACAAAGGGGGAGAAACTTCTTTTTCTTGTTTTAATTCGAACAAGGGAGAAGATTCCCAATCTGTGTTGTTAATGTTGTATTTCTACAGGGAAATTCTTCTCGAGCAAAAATGAAGAAGATCAATACACATTCTTTCTGCTTCCTTATCCTTTCATTGTTGAAAATCATATGTAAAAGTTTATGAACTTTGTGTATAATGTATGATTGTATTTTAAGTCTCCTCTTTTAAAAATGTATAAGTTTAATTGGTTTCGTCACGAAATTGACAAAGGGGGAGATTGTTAGTGCCACATTTTCATGTGCATTGTTTTTATTGTCAATTCCGTGCCAAAGAGTTCCGAACACATTGTCTCTTAAGTACTTCGAAGAAGATTCAATTCAAGAGGACTGTCAAAGCTTTTTGGAAAGGTCAGGATTCGTCAAAGATCAACATCAAGCTGTGCCAACCAATATCAGGTAATTGGGACCGAAATCATGCCCCTAAGTGACCCTAAAAACCCTAGGATAAATTGTTATTTTGAAAGGTTTTAGATGATATTTTTGAGCTTGTTTAAAACTAAAAAATGACCCCAAATTTCAGCCAGCCGACCTCATGCGGTTAGCAGTTCACCCCTAAGTCCACCTGTCCTAAGGCATCCAACATGATCATAACACCAGGTCACATTGAGGCTTAGTAAACATGAGTATGTATAGAAACTTAACAATAAACAATGTTTTATAAATAAATAAAGAAATGTAAAATTGTCAAAACCGGTGTGCTTTTGATTTCTTTAATAATTTTTCCTACATAAGTTCCCTCATATTCATACTCATGATTCATATAAGGCCTCACCTAAACATTGCTTATGTCAGGGTTTTTATCAAATTTCAAACGTAGGAATAGTGTTCCTGTCAGGTGCACCCTACCATGTCTTAAGTGACCGTTGGAACTATCCGTTGGATTTTTTCTATAAATACCTGAAGCTCGTTTTCAACAAATGGGAGTCCAATTTTGAAGAGCCTTTGTTCTAAATTCTTGTAAACCTTTCTCAAGCTCTCAAAGCTTCTTCCAAACACACTTAGATCCTATCTTGGCCAACCCAAGGGCTTACTTAACTCTAAGGAGTGTGCTTTGAGAAGCCAAATCTAGGGTATCCTAATCCTTAAAGGTATCTCTCATTTCTGCCCTAGAAATCAAACCTCTGCAACTTGGTTATGCATCTCAAAGGAGTTTCATCATCAACACCAAGCTAGCTGCAAGAGGTAAAAAGCTTCGATCACGGTCAAAAGCTTCTTCGAACACTTTCGATCTTCATCAAAGGCAAGTGTTCGCCCTCCATTCAAATTTATATCTTTGTGCCAGTGGATTAAATCTGTGTGTGTCGACCACTCTAAAAATTGTGTGTGGGGATTAGATCTGTGTGATCGAACCTCAGTAACAAAATTGAGTTAGAATCAGTACTTGTGTAGTTTGATTCCTTATAGTAGAACCAAGGGACTGTGTGACCCTTGAGAGTGGATGTAGGTCTGTGTGACTGACCCACTATAAATCTCTTGTGTCATTTTTATCTCTTGTGCTTATTATCTTGTTTCAAATTAGAGTTTCTCTGATTATTGAAGCACACACACATTGAACTTATAATTCATACAAGTTATTTTGTTATGTGTGATTATTATTCCAAGTTGAGTTTAAAAATTGGGCTAATAAGTTTAAGATTGGCATTAGAATTCCTTTTGTCCTATTCACCCCCCCCCCCCCCCCCTCTAGGACTTATTAATTGAACCTAGTTGCACTTTCAACTCTCTCTCATCAAGAGGCAGAACTTCTGAAATAAACCTTAGTCCATCAAACCTAGGTATGCCTAAGATAGAGGAGATCATATCAATGGTGACCACCTCTTCACCATGAAGGAACCTGATAGTAAATGAATTAGCAGTGGAGGCACATATAGACTCATAAAGGCCATGGATAAAAGAAGCATAGGTGTTGCCACTCCATGTTAGAATGCTACCCCATCCAATGGCTTCAAGGATGGCAGGGACATCATAGTCCACTAGATCTTTGACTATGCACATCTTCTCAACAATTATCCCTTTGCTCTTGAAAGATTTGACAACTGAGGATGGAGAAGGAATGGGATTGAATCAAATCTCTAGAGGAGGAGCAGCTTCAGGAGAGGATGAGGGAGATCTATGGGAAGAAGAAGCTTGGCCTGTTTTGGACTTTTTGCTTGGCCTCCTAAAGGTTTTCTTTGTGCGTGCCATTTTTGAAGATTTCAATGAGTAGGATGCTCAAGACAATAGACAAGTAGGATGCTGAAAATGGGCACTTCTACAGCTGACTGAAAAATGGTGTGGTTTAGGCAAACTGTCAAACGCTTGGAGTGCAGATATTGGAGCTAAGTAGTTCACAAAAGAATGATGCCAAAGACATGTGTACAGATGACTACAAGTACTCCTCAAGGAAGGTAGAAGATACAACTCCAAGAAAATGATCAGCCATAGACATTAGAAATCAAAACCAAGGTTGGCAATGGATTGTGAATGAGCTTTGGATGCACAGTCAGCTAGATCTCAGAATTACAGCATATGGACTGAATGAAAAGCTGATTTCTAGAATTGCTGGCAAGAAAAAAATACAAGAAGTTGAAACCAGTAAGCTACAGACTTGGAGATCTGATGGAGCCTAGAGAAGCTGATAGGAGAAGATGAATGGCTACCTAAGACGGATCTATTATCAGCTAGGAGGAAGGAGGAAGATGAAGGAAGATGGAGCCAGAGGATGCACAATCACATTGAAGAAGGATGAAGCCAACTCAGCAAACAAGGAGGAAAAAGAAGAGGAAACCAGAGCACAGACACTGTTGTCGACCTGCAATGGAGAAGAGTTTCTGTTTGAAATAGAAACAACCCATCTGTCGCGACCCCAGACCGGGTTACCGAGGTCCTAATCCGGGATCGGGACACTAATTGTGATGGTGGTGTGGTGAGTAAATGGTTAATATGTAGAGTGTATCAACAAGGTGCACACACTTATTTAATTTCCCACAGGTGTCCACGGTGAGGATATCACAACCATATATGAACATTCTATTAAGTGCAGAAGCGTGTAGCAAATCAAATGATAATTCACTTCTAATCACAAGATAAATCACATGTATAATCAAGTATCAGAATGAGCAATGATCATTAGCATGTTACCCAAAAGTAAGGTTAAAGTTTAAACAAAAGATCATTTAGTTACATTCCCAACAATAGAGGCCAACAAGGGCCAATACATCTCAAAATATAATCCCAAAAGAATGAGTTATCCACAACTCCCAAAATGAATCGCATCTCGAGACAACTGAATGTCTAAATGACATCATCGGCGCGCCACTCAACTAACTGCTGCGGTTCTCCGACCGCCTCCTCGTGCTCCTCCTCGGGATAACCAACAACGGGACCTGAGTACCAAAAAGTAAGTCAAACACGACGGTTTGGCAAATGGGTAAAATACAATGACAATATGATAATAAATGAATTTAGCTTCAAAAAACATGTAAACCTGTTTAAATAACAATTTCTATAAACGACGTAAAACATTTATTCAAACACAAGTATGCATTATAAAATAGGTAAGGTAACCAAGGAAACGGGAAACAAGCAAGATGGCAACTACACGAAGCTAAGTCCTCTATCACTAAAGTGACAGAGCAATAACTAGGCACTGATCTCAGTCACTCGAGATGAAGAGAAACAGTGGATCTTATAAATACATATACCTATACTATACATGGCCACGGTAGCGAGCCGGGCATCGGGAACCAGAGTAGCAATCTGAGGCATCGGGACAAGACCACGGTAATAATCGGGTAGCAGGATCCAAACTGCAACTGGCGGGACAAGAGGGGGATTGTGAGAACCCGACCCCTAATTTCCTGGATTAGTGTTGTTTTATTTGTGGATTAGTTTCTTTTAATGGGATTAGTGTTTGTTGGGTTGAGTTTGTGAGCTAGAATGGTTTTTCACTAGTTTTTGGGAGTTTTGAGTGCCTTTGTGATTAGTGGGACCCTTTGGGGTTCTTTTAGTGACCTTGCGCGTGATTGGGAGATTATTTGAATTTCCAATAATTCTTGTTTTAGCCTCATTTGACTTATTTTGTTATTCTCTACAACTTTCATGTTGACTTCGTCCCCGTTCGAGACCCCGAAACCCTACTTTCCTAATGTTAGGGGCAAAACAGTCTTTTCACACCAAATCTAGACCCAAATTTCGAGATCCCAAAACCATGCCAAAATTATACTTTTTGAAAACTAGATTTTATGAGAAACATTTTCCTCTTCTTCGTCGATCGCATCCGAGGCCCAGCAATTGATGTTTTACCCTTGGCAAGTCTTAAGTGTGGTGGGGCCCACACCCACCCATTATAAAAAGATAACTCTCCCCTCTTCTCCCTCATTTGTTACAGCCCAAAGGGGGAGCTCTGCAACTGAGCCTCCCCTCCCTTTTCTTCTTGTTTTCTCCTCCCCATTCATGGAGGGAAACCCTTGCCATTTGGAAACCCAACCATGCCATCTTCTTCCCGATCTCTCTAGCTTCCCATGGATGCCATTATTGTGCAAAACCAAGGTGGGGCAGCCCCTATTTCAAGCTTCTTCTTGTTGATTGATGGCCCTAGAGGTAAGGACTTCTTTCCATCTTCTATTGTTGAGCTATGGTTTTCCCTTAAGTTCTATTTCCTAGTTTGGTTTGAGCCCATTCCTTGTCGTTCTTGATTTGTCATTTTAAGGTTCTAAATGTGTTTGTTTTTGGGGGTTTTTGGCTATGCTTGTAGGGTTGCTTGAGAATGTTTGGAGAGCTTGATTAGCTAATTGGAACCCAAGGCAAGTGGATGAATGGATGGTTTGAATGTCATCAAGTTTTATGAGAAAATCCTAAATTTTGTTACTTGTTCTTGATAATTTGATACATGTTTCCACATATGCTTCTTGCCACATTTTTATTGATTTCGAAAATGCATATTAATGGGTCTTTCCCTCTTGTTAAATCTCTTGGAAAGGTATGCATTTTATTTGGTCAAGTTGTTCATGTGGTTTTATAGAGATGTGGTTGATTTTATTGTTTTTCCATACATGCTTATTTATTACTTTGACTTGAAATGAATGCTCATGAAGAGCCTTGATAGTGCATTTATTATCATAGAGATGTATTGGTTCATAGCATGTAATTTTCCCTTGTTTTATCTCAAATGTACTCTTGTGTGTAGTGGTTTTCTTCCCTCTATTCATTGTATTTGAATATGATATTGTTAAAGGAGGTTAGAATGGATGTTGTTGGAAAAATTAGGTTGATTTGGATGAAGTTTTGAGCCCCTCTTGTGGTGTATATAAAGGGGTTAAAAGGAGATTGTAGAAGGAAGAGATAGAGAGGAGCTGAACTGCCCCGGAATCAGTTTCTGGACAGTTCGCTCGAGCGAACATGACACTTCGCTCGAGCGAAGTGTCCAGAAAAAGGGTTCGGAGCATTCCAGTAGCTTGGTCGCTCGAGCGGACCCCTTGGTCGCTCGAGCGGACATCCCAGAATTCGTTCCAGAGAGTCGTTCGTTCAAACGCACTCAAAACTTCGCTCGAACCAATGAGTTCGCTCGAGCGACCTCAACTGCGCTCGAGCGAACCCACCCAGACAACCATTCCAGAGAGCTCCTCGCTCGAGCGAACTCTCCGGTTCGCTCGAGCGATGAGCTTTGTCGGTCAAAGGCTATGTTGGGACAATGATGAACTATTTAAACGTTTTGGGACTATTCATTGAGAACCCCTCTATGTCAGGGAGATTTACTAAGAAATGTATGAGGCCATTGGAGAAAGAAACCACATCACGAAGATGTCATTTGAAGTTTTGAAAATTCAAAGTGTATAAGGAGCCCGGAATGTCCCCAAACTCAAAGAGTACCAAATGGTTATTAGATTGACATACGGGATCCCTATTCACTTCAAATAAATCTTGAACCCGACACTTTCCCGAAATCTTAATTGTTTATTGTATTTCACCGTTCCCGAGATTTATATTACATGACTTGTTTTCCCGAAAGCATCGAAGTTACACTGATAACAGTTACTTGTCCCGAAATGTATTGCTCGACATGAAATGACAGTGTGCCCTTGAGCACCCCCGTCCTGCCCGTTTATTTATTTGTACTTGATTTATTTGCATATATCTCGATTTGTTATTTGACCTATTAGTCGGCACCACTAAGCTTGGATAACCCTGTTGGTCTGATCCACCGACTTGGAGATCCTCCTCTTGTCCCGCCAGCTGCAGTTTGGATCCCGCTACCCCGGTTACTACCGTGGTCTTGTCCCGATGCCGCAGATTTCTACTGTGGTTCCCGATGCCCGACTCGCTACTGTGGTTGTAAGACCCCGACCCGAGTCAACCCGATTAGTACTAATTAAGTTGCGTGTTAGTGGTAAGCTTGATTAGTGATTTTGGCTAAGTTGGGTTTGGAATAGCTTTGATTCTAGTTTTGGGCTACTTTGAATGCTTTGGTAACTAGTAGGGCCCTTTGGGGGTTCCTTTTCATGACATTGCATTTGCTTGAGGATTTATCGGAGATTTTTACATTCATGGTTTTAATCCCGTTTTTTTGGTATTGTTACTCCCTACAACTTTCATGTTGATCCCATGTCCATTTGAGATCCCAAAACCCGATTTCATAACCTTGAGGGCAAAACAGTCATTGCACACAAAATCTGTACCCAAAACTTGATAGTCCCGAAACCCGCGAAACATATACTTTTTGGAAAGTAGACATTTCGACGATCACTTCTTCCTTCTTCGTCGAATCCATCCGAGGTCCCGAAAGAGATGATTTCAGCCAATCTAGCTTCTTTAGTTGTGGGACCCAATTCTATTTGTTAACAAAGGGAACCATTCTTCCTCATTTCTCCTTCCATTTCCTTTTTCCAGTACAAGAGAGGAAGCTTAGGGTTTTTCTTGCAACTTATTCTTCTTCTTGCTTCTTCATCCTAAATCCACTCCCAAGCTTGCACCAAGAGGAGATTAGAGGCCATCATCTTCTTCACCTCATTGGGAGCTTTCTTTCAATAGCTTTTGTGGAAAAGCCTCCATTTCCAAGACTTTCCTTGAGCTTATCATTGCCATTAGAGGACTTTGCAAGTAAGTAATCCCCTTCATCTTCTAGATTTGTATTCCTTTAGCCATAGAGAAGCTCCGCCTTCATTATTGGAAGGTTTCCTTGTTATTTCATTGTTTGATCATTTTAGGGTTTTATTTTGGGATCTTCGTTGTAGCTTGGACCTTTATTTTGAGAGACTTGTTAGAGCTTGAGCTACTTGATTTGAAGACCTAAGGCAAGTGAATGATTGGGTGTTTTAAGTTTTAAATGGTTTGGTGAAGCATTTATGGATTTTCATGGTTTCATTAATGTGCTTATGGTTGAAATAAATGTGCTTGATGGAGAGCCTTATGAATGCATTTATGATCAGATAGATGTGTTAGCTCATAGCAATTAATGTTTTCTTGTTTTGTCTTGAATGGGTATATTGTGTGAAATGGTTTCCTCCCCTCTTTGCTTGTATGGGATGTGATATGGATGGAGGAGAATGTGATGGATGTGGTTGGAGATTTGAGGTCATTTGAATGGAGATTTATACTCCTTATTTGATGTTTGAAAGTGGTTAAGAAGGGGTTGTGAAAAGGAAGAGTTATTGTGGAGCTGAACTGGTCCGAATTCAGGTTCTGGACAGTTCGCTCGAGCGACCATGACACTTCGCTCAAGCGACCTGTCCAGGAAAGGATTCGGAGCATTCAAGTAGCTTGGTCGCTCGAACGGACCCCTGATCGCTCGAGCGGACATCCCAGAACTCATTCTAGAGAGTTGTTCGTTCGAACGCATTTAAATATTCGCTCGACCCAATGAGTTCGTTCGAGCGACCTCAACTTCGCTCGAGCGAACCCACCCAGACAACCACCTCAGCGAGCGACTCGCTCGAGCGAACCCTCCAGTCCGCTCGAGCTATGCGGTTCGTCTGGCATAGGCTATGTTTGGGACAATGTTCAACTGTTTCAATGGTTGGGTCTATTCTCTTGGAACCCCTCTATGTCAAGGAGATTTATTAAGCATTGTATGAGGCCATTTGAGGAAGAAACCATATCACAAAGATTTCATTAGAAGTTTTGCAACTTCATGGTGCATAAGGAGCCTGGAATGTCTTCAAACTCGAAGAGTACCAAGTCTTTATTATGGTTGACATACGGGACCCCTATTCACCTAAATAGATCTTAAACCAGTATTTTGCCCGAGATTGTTATAGTTCAGTGTTTCACTTCATTCCAAGATTATACCATATGATTTGTTTTCCCGAAAGAATGAAAGTTACACTAGTAACAGTTATTTTGTCCCGATATGTATTGCCCGACATGAAATGACAGTGTGCCCTTGAGCACCCCCGTCTTGCTCATTTATTTATTGTATTTGATTTACTCGCATGTCTCGATTTGTTATTTGTCCTATGAGTCGGCATCACTAAGCTTGGATACCTTGTCGGTTTGATCCACCGACTTGGAGATCCATTTCCCGTCCCGCCAGCTGCAGTTTGGATCCCGATACCTGGTCTACTACCGTGGTCCCGTCCCGTATATTTATATTGTATATATGATTTGCGTTGAATCTCCTCACCTTGTGTGACTGAGATCAACGTCCCGTTATACTGTTGTCACTTTAGTGACAAAGGACTTTGCTTTATGTGATTGTCATCTTGTCAGTTCCCGATTCCTTGGTTACCTTATGTGTTTTATCTTGTTTACTTGTTTTCTAGCAAATGATTCATCTACTTTATGAGAGTTCTTGTTTAAACAGATTTCTATGCTTTCAAGGTTTTTCCTTCATTATTACATGTTGTTGTATCTTTTCTTCTCTTGCCAGACCGTCGTGTCTGACCCATTTGCTTTGGTACTCAGGTCCCATTGCCGGCTACCTTGAGGAGGAGCCGGAGGAGGCGGTAGGTGAGCCGCAACCTCTAGTCGAGTGGCGTGCCGACGATGTCATGTAGACATCGGGTTGCTAAGAGAGGTGTAACATTTTGAGGAGAACTTTTAACCATTCTTTGGGTTATTGTTTTGTTTATATTGGCCTTTGTTGGCCTCTAATTTTGGGGAATGTAACTAAGTGATCTTTTGTTAAACTTTAACTTACTTTTGGGTTATATGCTATAGATCATTAATCTTTCTGATACAGTAATTGATACTTGATGTTAATGCTTCCATGACTAGAGATGGTCTGACTATTTGATTTGCTACACGCTTCCGCACTCTAAAGAAATGTTCATTTATGATTGTGATATCCTCACCGCGGACACTTGTGGGAAGTTAAATAAATGTATGTTGTTATCATTTAAACTAATGTTACATTTAAACAGATGTAATGTCCCGACTCCGGATCCGGTCTTTGGGGGCCCGGTCCGGGGTCGCGACAGTGGTCATGTATAGTATATGTATTTATGAGATCCACTGTTTCTCCTCACCTCGAGTGACTGAGATCAGTGCCTAGTATATGTATATGTATTTATGAGATCCATTGTTTCTCCTCACCTCTAGTGACTAAGATCAGTGCCTAGTTATTGCTCTGTCACTTTAGTGATAGAGGACTTAGCTTCGTGTGGTTGCCATCTTGCTAGTCCCCGATTCCTTGGATACCCTACATGTTGTATATTGCTTATTTGTTTTCCGGTAAATGATTCATTTCTTTTATGAAAGTTATTATTTAAACAGGTGTTAATATTTTCCAAGGTAAATTCAATTATTGTTATATTGTTTTCCGTTCCTTGTACACACACACGTTTTAAATGAATACCCGATTTGTTAAATACCCGTGCTTTTAAATATGTTTTAAATTACACGTGTTTTGCCAGATCCCTATGTTTTTACATGTTTTAAATGAATACCCGATTTGTTAAATACCCGTGCTTTTAAATATGTTTTAAATGACACTTGTTTTGCCAGATCCCTAGGTTTACACTTGTTTTAAATAAATACCCGATTTTTTAAATATCCCTACTTTTACATATGTTTCAAATGAACATCGGTTTTGCCAGATCTCTATGGTTACACCTGTTTTAAATAAATACCCGATTTGTTAAATATCCCTGCTTTTACATATGTTTCAAATGAACATCGGTTTTGCCAGATCTCTATGGTTACACCCGTTTTAAATAAATACCCGATTTGTTAAATATCCCTGCTTTTACATATGTTTCAAATGAACATCGGTTTTGCCAGATCTCTATGGTTACACCCGTTTTAAATGAATACCCGGTTTGTCGAATACTAATGCTTTTAAATATGTTTCAAATGAACATTTGTTTTGCCAGACCTCTATATTTACACATGTTTTAGACGAACACCCGATTGTCAAATATCTATGCTTTTATAGATGATGTAAATGAACATATGTCTTGTTAGATCTCCATGTTTTGCCTATGCTTGAAACGAATACATGATTTGTCAGAAGATCCACGATTTTGCAACCGTTTAATTATATGCAGCATTTGATCAAATAGCGTGATTTATCACATGTTTTATTCTTCGGTATATTTATTATCTTTTCATCCACCTGCCAGACCGTCGTGTCTGACCTACTACTTTTGGTACTCAGGTCCAGACTTCTTCGTCTCGAGATGAGTGCTTTTGTTGGCTGTGGAGCCATGATTTGCAGGTCGTTTTGTCGGCTATGTCATGTTGACATTGAGCTTGACATCGGAGTTGCGTCACATATGGGTAGTGGTTATTAACTTGTTATTGTATGGCATTATTAGCCTTTTCTTGGGATTCTTAATTAATGCACATTGATAATTGTAACTGGAACACATATGGGAATGTAATATCCTATTACTGTCAGCTCTGTACTTTGTTATGATGGTTACTCCAGTCTGATATGGTTCTTGATATAATAGCTATATGCTAGAGGTTAAGTGCGACGCGGAATCCGATGGCCATGGACTCTAGGTCGTAATACCCCGAAAGCTTCCGCAAATATTCAGAGTGTATTGAAAGGTGTCGTCTTCACACACGCGGATCTTGGGAGAAAGAAAAACATATTTATGCTTAATCCCATTCGCGCCCCCGAGGTTCTTGGTTTGGGGGCGTGACAGGGATCTCCAAGTCGGTGGATCAAACCAACAGGGTTATCCAAGGTTAGTAGTGCCGACTAATAGATCAAATAACAAATCGAGACATGTGCAAGTAAATCAAGTACAAATAAATAAACGGGCAGGACGGGGGTGCTCAAGGCACACTGTCATTTCATGTGGTGCAATGCACTTCAAGACACGTAACTATTTCAAGTGTAATTCAATGCTTTCGGGAAAACAAGGCATGTAGTATAAATCTCGGGATAGTTAAAGTACAATAAACAATTGAAATTTCGGGTAAAGTATCTGGTTCAAGAATTATTTAAAGGGAATAAGGATCCCGTATGTCGATCTAATAATAATTTGATACTCTTTGAGTTTGGGGACATTCCGGGCTCCTTATACACTTTGAATTTTCCAAAACTTCAAATGAAATCTTCGTGATATGGTTTCTTTCTCAAATGGCCTCAAACATTGCTTAGTAAATCTCCCTGACATAGAGGGGTTCTCAAATGAATAGTCTCAAAACATTTAAACAATTCACCAATGTCCCAAACATAGCCTTTGACCGACAAAGCTCATCGCTCGAGCGAACCGGAGAGTTCGCTCGAGCGAGGAGCTCTCTGGAATGATTGTCTGGGTGGGTTCGCTCGAGCGCAGTTGAGGTCACTCGAGCGAGGTCGCTCGAGCAAAGTTTTAGTGCGCTCGAACTAACGACTCTCTGGAACAAGTTCTGGGATGTCCGCTCGAGCGACCAAGGGTCCACTCGAGCGACCAACCTACTGGAATGCTCCGAACCCATTTCTGGACACCTCGCTGAGCGAAGTGTCATGTTCGCTCGAGCGAACTATCCAGAAACTGATTCCGGGGCAGTTCAGCTCCTCTCTATCTCTTTCTTCTACAACCTCTTTCTAGCCACTTTTATACATCCATTGAGGAGTCTAAAACTTCATTCAAACAACATCAAATCTCTCACAACATCCATCCCATTCTCCTCCATCAACATCACATTCAATACAAGGAAAGAAAGAAGGAAATCATTTCACATAAGAGTGCATTTGGGACAAAACAAGAGGAGATTAAATGTCATTCACCAATACACTTCTATGATATAAATGCACCATTAATACTCTATCATGAACATTTATTTCAAAACAAAGCAATAAATAGGCATGAGTGGAAAATACCAACATCATTGAAAGCTTATAAAAATCAAATCATCCACTTGCCTTGGTCTCTAATGAGCAAATCAAGCTCTAACAAGTCCTCCAAGTCAAAGGTCCAAGCTACAAGGAAAAACCCAAAATAAAACCCTAAAAGAGTCAAAACATAGCATGGGGAGAAAGAAGCTTCAATAATAGGGGTGGAGATTCCCTTAGGCTAGGAGAATACAAATCTAGAAGAAGGGAAGGATTACTTGCTTGTAAGGTCCTCTAATGGCAAGAGTAGCTCAATGAAGATCTTGGAATGGGAGGTTTTCTCCACAAAAGCTATCAAGAGAAAGCTCTCAAGGAGATGAAGAAGATGATGGCCTCAATTCTCCTATTGGTGCAAGTTTGGGAGTGGATTGGGGATGGAAGAGCAACAAGAAGAAGAAGAAAGGGAAAAACCCTAGCTTAGGATTGGAGTTTGCTAAAAAGGGAAATGAGGAAGATGGTTTCCTTATAAAGCAAGTGGGGAGTGGGCTCCACCACTAGCAATCTAATTGGGCTAAATTCATGGTTTTTGGAGCTTCTAATGAATTCGACGAAGAAGAGAGAAGTGATCGTCGAAATATCTAGTTTTCAAAAAGTATATGTTTCGCAGGTTTCGGGAATATCAAGTTTTGGGTACAAATATTGTGCACAATGACTGTTTTGCCCTCAAGGCTATGAAATCGGGTTTCGGGGTCTCAAACGGGCACGGGATCAACCTAAAAGTTGTAGGTATTAACAATACAATTAAAACGGGATTAAAACAATGAATGAAAAAATCTCCGATAAATCCTCAATCGCATGCATGGTCATAAAGAAGGAACCCCCAAAGGGGCCCACTAATCACAAAGCAATCAAAATTCACCAAAACTATATCAAAAACTATTCCAAGCCCAACTTAGCCAAAGATCACTAATCAAGCTTAGAACTAACACACGACTTAATTAGTACTAATCGAGTTCGCTCGGGTCGGGGTCTTACATCACAACAGTTTATGTTGCTGGGTGCGCATGCTCGGTCGACTGGCCACTTCACGCGGTCAACCAACCAAATTGGGACAACCTGATTTCTGATCAGGTTCATAGTAAAAAAAAAAAAAAAAAGAAGGCCTGAATCAACATGGGTCAATCTACAAGCAATCTACCCTTAACCCAGCTATTAAACAAGCTTAATATAGTTTTAGAAAAGAGATTTTATGAAATCAATTCTAAATAATTCCATTCGAAATAATGAAGACTTGTAAGACTAAAATCATTTTTCAAAAACATTTAATTTTGACAAATATGGTTTGACTATGAATCCATTCAAATTTAAACAAATTTGAAAAAAAAATCAATTGACTAAGAAAGTATAACTTTTTAAAAAACTTTTTCAAATCAAATTGATCATAAATATGCATTTTATAATAAAACACCTTTTTTAATTCAAAATGCATTTTCAACAAGCAAGACTCAACCAAATGAATCTGAAACCTATAGAAGATACTAAGAAAGGTAGAAAGAACTAGACTCAAGACCAACTACACATATCATTGAGAAAAAGGTTGGTCATATCTAACTAAAATGCCTTAGTATTTGTCTAAAGGTCTAACCTTAGGTATCCATCTAAGGTCTTGAACTTTAGAGTCTATGTTTGAATTCTCACCAACTAGAGGAGATAAAAATTGAGTTCTTTTAGACTTGACATCATATCTTTGAGGTTTGACTATTTTATATTTAGATTGATGATTAGGCTTTGGAAGTTGGTGTTTCATTTTCTTTTTATTCTTCTCATTTCTTTTAGCTTTCCTCCTTCTTTTTGTCTTTTGAACTTTAAGTTTAACTTTTCAACCTTTTTCAAGAGTTCTTTCATTTCCAAGGTTAAAGGAGGTAAAGTGAGAAGTTTCTTTTTGATAGATTTATTTTGACTAATAGTCTTTTTAAAGTCTATCTTGGATGACTCTTGTTGAAATGTTTTAACTTGTTTGAACTTCCTAGAGTCTTCCTTGGAATTCAATGTCTTACCCTTCATAGAATTAGATTTTTCTTTCTTAGGTTCAAAGATGGGTTTAGACATATGACTTTTTCTTAATTTGCACTCAAATTTGAAATGCCCTTCATTACCACAATAATGACATTTTGTTTTGGGCAAACGAGAAAGAGTGCTAGAGAAAGAGGACTCACCTTTCACAAATGTGTTAGTGAAATTAGGGTCATGTGAAGTATACCTATCAAATCCAAGACTCGTCTTATCTCTTTGAGATTTACCCAATCTAAATAATTTTTCAAATTTCTATTTACCTTGGATAAATTTGCACTCATACTTTGTTTGTAGCTTTCAAGTTGAGTGACTTGGCTTATAAGGATTGAATTTTCATTTTTAACTTTTAATAATTCATTTTCAATTTCCTTATTGATGTTTAGTTCTTCATGGGCAAGTTTTAAATCAAATTTAAGTTTATTAATAACATTAGATCCAAGTTCTAGAGTTTTTATCTTATTTTGTGCATTAGATAAATTTTTCTTAGGAATTGTCAACTTGGATTCTAGGTTGTTAATGTTTTTGTCTTGCCATTTGTAATTGATCTCTTAGATTTAAATTATCTTTATTAAGCTCATCACAACTTATCCTAATTTCATTTAATTCATCTTTAATATTAGATAGGTTATGTAGAGATATCATAAACTTAGAGTCTAAACAATGTATAACTTCTTCTTTCTCTCTAAGTTCATCTTTTGAAGAAAAACTAATTCTTTGTTTAGCTTTTTAGATTCTTCTCTTAATTTATCATTTTTCTTAACAAGCTCTAAGGACAATGTATACAATTCATCATAAGCTTGTTGAAGGTCATCTTCATTTTCAACATCTTCTTCTTCTTTAAAATCAAATTGAGATTCATTAATTTGAAGGTTTGAATCTCCAATAGATGGAAGAAAGAAGGGTCTAGAGGAATCTACACAAGAATCTAAACAATCTAACATAGTGGAATCCATTTTAATAATATTCATTCAAACACAATACTAGGGTTTTAACTCTAGGTTTTTACACATAATCAAGAGTCCCAAAACACTTTATCCTAAAATAGAGCACAAGGCTCTGATACCAATTGAAAGTCCGGGATCCTAACTCTAGAGGGGGGTGAATAGGGTGAGCTACGAATTAGTGACCAATAATACCAAATTTTAACTTCTTCAAAATTAACTAGTCACAAGTGATGATTATAAAATTAAATACGGAAGCTAACAAAAACAATCACCACAAAGCATGCATCATCACACAATGATTTATAGTAGTCCGGCCTCAATGCCTACATCCACTACCGGCTTGTGAACCAACACCCCACCGGATTTCCACTATCTATGTTTTTCAAAAGGCTAAGTAATAACCTTTACAACGATGTTTTTCTACGCTAAACAACAACCTATCAATGTGCTTTTCTAGGCTAAGCAATAACCTTTACAAGATGTTTTTCCAAGGCTAAGCAAGAACCTCTACACTAAGCTTTTCTTAGGCTAAGCAATAACCTTTATAATAAGAAAGATTTCTCTCAAAATAGTGTCTACATAAACACTCAAAGAGATACAATTTAAGCTCAATATATTTGCCTTTTAAATAGGCTGATATGAAAGTTAAAACAAGATACAAACATACACAAACAATTAGCTAAGGTGTGTGCTCAAAGTGTATGAATGTTTTCTTCAATCAATTTCTAAAATGAAGTTCTTAAATGAATGCTTGATGCATTTGAAAATCTACGTACAGAAATAGATGATTGAAGTAATAAGCTAATCACATGAAATATTCAAAACAATTTGGAAAGACAAACTACACAAGTTGTATGAAGTTTAAAAACTAAAACACATGTGATTGAGACATGAGTGTTTGCAAAACAATCTAATATGCTTAAGAGATTTGGTATTTTAAAAACAACTCAGTTAAAGCTAGAAATCATGCAAATATGAAGTTACAAAGAGTTAAACATGCATGGATTTTAAATGGAATGGAAACCAATCTTAACTTGGAAAGATATACCTTTAAATATCAAACATTTTGATTTCCATTTGCCCTCTAGCTTTCTCAACTTATTCATCTTCCTTAGGTTTCAATATGATTCCAAAGATTCACTAAACAAGCCTCTAGAAAGAAATGAATGAAATGGACTTTTAAAGAAAAAAAACAGTCCAACAGCTAGTTGGCTCGGTCGACCCCATGACCCTCGGGTCGACCTGGCCCAACGGTCATATTAGCCAACGGCTAGTTTCCCCGGTCGACCTGGACAGGGCTCGGTCGATAGGGTATACAAGCTGAATTTCCCAACGGCTAGTTGGCTCGGTCAACCGTGTGTAGGGGAGGTTCGATTGAGTATACTGGCCTACGAGAGTTCCTGCTGAATTCATAATTTTCTAAAAGATGAAACTTGGAACTTATGGTCAGTATGATTTATGCATAATAAGAAGATTCTAAAAATGAGGAATGTATGCAAATCACAAACCTACATGCCTAACTTGATTTTCCAAAAATCATGCATGAAGAACTAGATTTCTAAAGAGCATTTAAGTTCTAAAACATGCAGAATTATGTCATTTGAAAATCAAATGCATATGCAAGCTAGAAACTTAGATTTCAAAGTCCAAACTAAGATGCATGAGTGTGTGATCATTTGACAATAAAAGTGATAGTGTATCCATCAGATTAGCAACAACCAAAAAACCTAACATTCTATTCTTAGCATACATCTTATTCATCCTCCTCCTTTCCTTAAGAGTTGCAATTAGATCAGTAACCTTCTCTTATTAGGCCTAACATAGGGACCATTAGGGATTCCTTAGAATCTAGCTCCCACTGGAAATCTGGACCCCACATCTCATGTGAACTTAGGACCCATAGTTAATTGCAAATAAGTTCACTATATAAATGCAATTGAACTCCAGTCTTAGAAATATATACAAGAAGACCCTAATCTTCCAAATTACTACAAATAGTCCCCTCCATCAATTATATCCATGGATCTATTGGAATAAATCTGTCCAACCAAATTAGATCCTTATCTTATTATCCTTGTGACCTAATTTGTCACACCATCCAATTAACTCTTAATTGAGATTGGTGTGCACTTACTAATAATAAAATCCATTAATTGGCACATGAGAATATTTCTCTCTTAGAGGATAGATTTTAGAGGATTTTACGGGAAAAATCCTAGAATTTGGTCATTCCTCACAAAGGGTTCCCAAACATTGCGCAGCACAAATTTGGTCTTCCTGCCAAATTTTTTTTGTACTTTTTTTTAGCGACAATAGCGTCTCCTAAAGAAATTTGTGTTACTCCACACATATCAGTGGAAAAACTGCACATACAATTTTTCCGCCGTTCATATCGTTGGAAAAGTTGCGCTAGCGTTGGAAAAACTACGAATACAAGTTTTCCGCAGTTCATATCGGTGGAAAAGCTGCAAATACAATTTTTCCACCATTCATGTCGATGGAAAAGCTACGAGTACAAGTTTCCCGTAGTTGATATTGGCGGAAAAAAGGTGTGAATACAAGTTTTTCGCTGTTCACATTGGTGGAAAAAAGCTACAAATATTACAAGTTTCCCACTGTTCATAAGGCAGAAAAGCTATGAATACAAGTTTTTCCCTCTTCATAAGGGCGGAAAAGCTGTGTCCCAACCTGTAAATACAGATTTACCTTGTCGAGTAACCTTTCTCTCTCGTTTTCTCATGGATGGGCTCATGGGTTGAGGATAAACTCTACATGATAATGTACCAGTATAAGATTGTTATTGGAACCATTTTCCATGTTATGTCTGCCATTTTTGTTCTTCCCCCGTCTCATTCACTTTTCAAGATAAATCTTGAGAATATGAAAAAAGAAATTGTATTTCGGCCAATAGTAATCTTTTTTATAAAGCCCGTGATACTGTTTTCCTATGATGATTGGGATAAAATGGAGTCAGGGAGATAAAGAAATAGGTGGGAGAATAGGAAAAAATAAGAGGAAGAAGAGTGTTTTGTGACAACCGCGTACAGCGATGCTAGCATTGCTCTTATCAGACACGAGCGACACTAGGAGCAATGCTAGCGTCGCTCCCCTCAGTATTAAAAAAAAACAGAACAGGTCCTAGCAGACCTTGTTTGTGCTACGCAATATTCGAGGACCCTTCACAAGGAATGGCCAAATTTCGGGACTTTTCCCGTAAAATCCTCTAGATTTTATCTTGAGAGTTATATGTTCCCACAATCCCACTACCATTTATCCAGGAAACCGAGGTGTTGACCTACAGTAGGCCTCACTCATTGGTGACTAAAAATAAATGCATAGTAAAAACTTGAGTCCATTGATCTCTCAGGATTAGGAGCCTATTGCTTGGGAATTATGAGAGCAGTCCTTAATCAAAGATAGATTTGCATAAAGTGTTACTCCTGGTCCTTCAGTACATCCAATGTACTAGCACAATAATCCAGAGTCTTACACTCTGATTATTAAGATGAACCATACCATCTTATAGTGACAGTGGTGCTATAACCTTGTACAAATGAGACGCATAGTCTCGTCACCACTAGTTATGAACTTCTTTCAAGTATAAAATTTGTGAAGCATATCTCCTGTATGTGAATCTCATCCACACACATGAATTACATCTAATATACTTGTGGGCTCCGATTCATCTCATAAACCACCATGTCATTTTGTATTAGTTATTGTGCAATCATAATTAAATACCATTCATCACACAAATAAAGCATGAAAAATATAAAACAATTAATGTAATAAAAAAAATTATTTACATCATCCACTAGACACCCATATCTGAAGAGAAGTTGGCGGAAGACTTCTTCCCCCTCCCCCCTGCTGGCAGTACCTCCTGATACCCCGTCTCCAACAGCCCATCCAGAGATTTCTCTATTAGAAGTAGGTGGGCCTCGTGGACAAATTTTCAAAACTTTTGACCCACTTGACTCAGGGATCAAGTGCCCATAAGACCATAAATCATATCCAGGACGCAATCCCTCCATCTCATCAATCATGTACAGCAATAAAAACCTATCTAAAAGATAGAAGAAAGCAACACCATGCAACCAAAATAATCCACAACAAATAGAGAAGCAGATTATACCTTTAGAGCCCAGTAGTGCTCTAATGGAGAAGAAGACAATTTGCTAGAACAAGAACTCTTCATGAAGCAAATTAGGATCTCCAAGACCTTGTTGTCTTCCACGCTATGACCCGTTCTCAAATCTTTATTCTCAAGAAGATTGGTGGAAACTCCAAGAGAAAACTCAACTAGAAACTCAAGGGAACTAGAAGAGAATAAGAAGATAGAGAGGAGTTATGCAACACTTGCACAAAGGGGCCGGACTTGTTCTCCTTGTTATGGACGTCCAAGGGAGTGTATTTCCTCCTTTTTATAGCACAAAGCAACCCCTATTACTAATTAAAATAAAAGTCCAACTCCCATTAAGAACTAGTAACTCTCTCCTTTCTAATTACTATAGAAGTCTTACTTCTACAACAACAAGTCACTTACTATTACTACTATTAGAAGTCCTACTTCAAATAGAAATAGTAACTTTCTAATTCCAAATAGTAACTTTCTAATTCCCTCCTTTTGGAGTTCAAATAGGATTAGTATTTTTCTAATATCTTGGGCTAGCGCGGGGACCACTAGGGATTCCATAGAAAACTGGCTCCAACTGGAACACCACGACCCCACATCTCATGTGCAATCCGGGCCCACAGTTAATTGCAAATAACACCACTATATAAATGCAATTGTACTCCAGTCTTAGGAATAAATTACAAAGAAGACCCTAAACTTCCCGATTACCACAAGTAGGCCCCTCTATCAATATCCATGGATCAATTGGAATAAATATGTCTCTTCCAATCCTAGATCCACATCTTATTATCCTTGAGCCCCAATTAATCACAGTGATCATCAGTACCATCCAATTAACTCTTAATCGAGATAGGTGCGCACTTACTAATGAAAAATCCATTAATTGGCACAAGGGGATAATATAGATAGATGCCTTCTTAACCATTGGATGTTCCCACAGTCCTACTACCACGTACCCAAGACACCGAGGTGTTGACCTACAGTTGGCCTCACTCATTGGTGACTCAAAGAAAAATGAATAGATAGAAACTTGAGTTCATCAATGTCTCATGATTGAGAGCCTATTGCTAGGGAATTATGAGAGCAGACCTTAAACTTGAGACAGTATTCCATAAGGTGCTTCTCATGGTCCTTCAATACATCCAATGTACTAGCACCATGATCCAGAATCTTACATTCTGATGATCGAGACAAATCACACTATCTCATAGTGATCAAAGTGCTGCAACCTTATCAGATGAGATGCCCAGTCTCATCAGTGGTTGTGAAGATATTTAAGTATAAGATTTGTGACAATGTCTCCCGTATATAGATCTCATACATACACATATATCACATCTAATATACTGATGGGACCCGGTTCAACTCATGAACCATCATGTCATATGTATTGGTCATGTGCATTAAGTAATAAAAATACTATTCATCTCATGAAAGGAAAGCATGATTTTATTGATAAATAAAGAAATTTATCAATTTATTTTATCAACTGATGGATTGAGCCCATACAATCTAACAATCTCCCACTTGGGCTCTGTCGCGACCCCGGACCGGGCCCGCAGGACTAATCCGGGATCGGGACACTAATGTGTCATGAACCAACAACATATACATTTTTATTTTAATTTCCCACAGGTGTCCGCGGTGAGGATATCACAACCTTGCATGAATATTTCTTTAGAGTGCGGAAGCGTGTAGCAAATCAAATAGTAGACTATCTCTAGTCATGCAAGCATTAACATCAATATCAAACTGTATCAGAATGAGCAATGATCTATAGCAAGTTTCCCACAAATTGTTAAAGTTATACAAAATGTCATTTAGTTACATTCCCCAAAAATTAGAGGCCAACAAAGGCCAATACTACAAAAGAATAACCCAAAAGAATGGTTAATAAGTTCTCCTCAAAATGTTACGCTTCTCAAAGCAATCTGATGTCTACATGACATCGTCAGCACGCCACTCGACTAGAGGTTGCGGCGCGCCTACCGCCTCCTCCGGCTCCTCCTCAAGGAAGCCGACAACGGGACCTGAGTACCAAAGCAAAGGATCAGACACGACGGTCTGGCAAGAGAAAGCAAGGATACAACAATATCTAATACAAGAAAATCTCTGACAAAGAGTATAAATCTGAGTTAAGCAAGAACTCTCATAAAAATAGATAAATCATTTGCGATGAACAAGTAAACAATATAAAACATATCAGGTATCCAAGGATTCGGGACTAACAAGGTGGCAATCACATAAAGCTGAGTCCTCTGTCACTAAAGTGACAACAGTATCACGGGACGTTGATCTCTGTCACACAAGGTGAGGAGAAACAACGTATACATATATACAATATAATTATACGGGAACGGGACCACGGTAGCGAACCGGGTATCGGGACGGGACCACGGTATTAGACCGGGTATCGGGATCCAAACTGCAGCTGGCGGGACGGGAGAGGGATTTCCAAGTCAGTGGATCAGACTGACAAGGTATCCAAGCTTAGTGATGCCGACTCATAGGATAAAACCAATCGAGGCATATCAAGTATTCAAGTACAGTAAATAAACGGTAAAACGGGGGTGCTCAAGGGCACACTGACTTTCCATATCGGGCAATACATTTCGGGGCAATTCACTGTTACTATTGTAGCTCCAAAGCTTTCGAGAAAACAAGTCATGCGATGAAATTCCTGGGAATGAGGTGAAACAATACACTATAATGAAATTCGGGTAAAATATCAATTTAGAAATCCAATTAAGTGAATAGGGGTCCCGTATGTCTATTATAGCCCTTACTTGGTACTCTTTGAGTTTTGAGACATTCCGGGCTCCTTATGCACTCCTACGATTTTTCCAAAATTTCGAATGACATATTTGTGATATGGTTTCTTTCTCGAATGGCCTCAAGCAATGCCTAATGAATCCCCTTCGATTGACAAAGCTCAACGCTCGAACGAACCGGAGAGTTCGTTCGAGCGGGGAGCTTTTCGAAATCTGGGGAATTTCGGTTACCTGGCGGTTAGCCGCCGATGCATTCGGCGGTTAGCCGCTGGGTAACCGTGGAGCTGACCGAATTTCAGGTGAGAATTCTGATGCTCTCGGGAAAAGGAACCGTGATTGTGCGGTTGGCTGGCGGTTAGCCGCCGATGGGTTCGGCGGTTAGCCGCTGGCTAACCGTGAGGCTGACCGCGTTTCCAGGTGGAAAATGATGCTCTCTGGAAAAGTCACCGCGGTGCGCGGTTAGCTGGCGGTTAGCCGCCGATGCATTCGGCGGTTAGCCGCTGGCTAACCGTGAGCTGACCGCCAGTTACGAAAATGCTCACTGAGTTCAGTTTTGAGTCATTTTCCTCCTCAAAACCATCTTCCTCACATCCACAAGGTCCTTACAATAACATTGAGCTAATAGTTCCTCCAATCCATCTCTTTATACTTCTCCAAATCCTCATTAAGAGTTCTCTCCATCACTTCTTCCATGTCAAGTCCAATGCAAATAAAAGAGAAGTAAACCATTTCACAAGCATTCATCTAAGCTATCACAAGAACAATAAATGCTCTACCAACATGTTTATAAAACATTGAATGAAACTATCAATATACATTATGAGCATTTATTTCAAACAAACCTCATTAAATGAAAGTATGGAAAATCCATAAAGACTACACCAAATCATTTCAAAATTTAAAACATCCAACATTCACTTGCCTCTATTCCAAGCTAGTTGAAAACAAGCCTTTTATCACCTCTATTGCTCAAAGCCAAGCTACACATCAAAAATCCCAAAACAACCCTAAAATGGGTTACACAAGGAATGACAATGAACAAACCAACAATAATGCAAATGTAGCTTCTCAAAGGCTAGAGGAACACTAATCTAGGAGATGGGAATGATCACCTACCTTGAAGGTCCTCTAATGGCAATAGCAAACTCAATGAAGGTCTTGAGATTGAGGTCTCTCTTCACAAATGGTATCAATGGCAAGCTTGTGAGATGAGGAAGAAGATGATGAGTTCCATTTCGAGTTTGGTGCAAGATTGGTGAAGATTTGAGATGGAGAAGCAAGAAGAAGAAGAGGAGAAAGCAAGAACCCTAGACTCAAAAGGTTTGTGCTGGAACAATGAAAATGGAATGACTTAGAAAGGGGAAATGGCTTCTCTTGTTAGCTAATGACTTGGGTTGGGGTTGGGTCCCACAACTTAAGAAGCTAAAGGGGCTGAAATCATCTCTCTCGGGTCCTCGGATGAATTCGACGAAGAAGGAAGAAATGTTCGTCGAAATATCTACTTTCCAAAAAGTGTATGTTTCGCGGGTTTCGGGGATATCGAGTTTTGGGTGCAGACTTGGTGTGCAATGACTGTTTTGCCCTTTAGGCTATGAAAATCGGGTTTCGGGATCTCGAATGAATACGGGATTAACATGAAAGTTGTTGAGATCTACAAGATGCATGCAACGGGCCAAAAGCATAATCCACAATAAATCGGGAAATTCCTCGAGAAAATACAAAGCCGAAAAGGGAACCCCCAAAGGGCCCCACAAGCTACCAAAGCAAATCAAGACAATCGAATTAGCCCGAAACCATAATCAAAGCTAATCCAATCCCAACTTAACCAGAAATCACTAATCAAGCTTAGCACTAACACGCAACTTAATTAGCACTAATCGGGTTCACTCGGGTCGGGGTCTTACAGGCTCAATGCCAGTCAGGGTTGCATCTCATGCACATCCCGTCTACATGCTGCTCAAAGGATTTGGTAGTCAAAGGCTTAGTAAAGGGATCTGTCAGATTGTCTGTAGAGGCTATCTTGGTAATAGCAGTATCACCTCTCTGCACAATCTCTCTGACTAAGTGATACTTCCTCTATACATGCTTTTGGCTTTTATGGCTTCTGAGCTCCTTGGACTGAGCGACTGCCCCGCTGTTGTCACAGTAAATTGTGAACGGCTGTCGTGCCAAAGGTACCACCCCAAGTTCCATAAGGAATCTCTTGAGCCATACTGCTTCCTTAGATGCTTCACAAGCCGCTACATATTCAACCTCCGAGGTGGAATCAGCGATACATTCCTATTTTATACTCCTCCAGCTTATTGCTCCGCCACCAAACATAAATACATAACTAGAGGTGGATTTTCTGGAATCCTTATCTGACATGAAGTCAGAATCTGTGTATCCAACTGGAATAAGGTCATCACTGCCATAAATTAACATGTAATCTCTAGTCCTTCTTAAGTATTTGAGAATACACTTTACAGCAGTCCAATGTTCAGGTCCTAGATTAGACTAATACCTGCTGACTAGGCCTACTACATGACAGATATCATGTCTAGTACATAGCATAGCATACATGAGGCTACCAATAGCCGAAGCATATGGTATCGACCTCATTTGCTCATTTTCCTCAGGTGTCTTGGGACACTGATCCTTAGAAAGGTGCACTCCATGCCTGAAAGGTGTAATACCCTTCTTAGAGTCTTGCATAGCAAACCATACTTATCTATGTATGCAGTTTGGGATAAGCCAATCATCCTATTTTTTCGGTCTCGATGGATTTTGATCCCTATGATGTAGCTAGCTTCTCCCAAGTCTATCATATCAAAAGTCTTGGCCAACCAAACTTTCACTGTTGACAACATTCCTATGTCTTTCCCGAGGAAAAGGATGGCATCAACATATAAAACCAGAAAAACTACCATGTCACCTTCACTTTTCATATACACACATGACTCATCCGGATTTTGAAAAAAATAAAATGACTTGATTGCCTGGTCAAAACGGATGTTTTAGCTTCAGAATGCCTGCTTTAGTCCATAAATGGACTTCTGTAGTTTGCAAACTTTTTGCTCTTGTTCTTAACTACAAAACCGTCTTACTACACCATATAGATGTCTTCCTCAATATGGCCGTTGAGAAACGTCGTCTTGACATCCATTTGTCAAATCTCATAATTGAGATGAGCCGCAATCGATAAGAGTATCCGGATGGACTTGAGCATGGCAAGCGGAGAGAAGATTTCTTCATAATCGATACCCTCTTTCTGAGTATACCCTTTCACAACAGGCCTACCTTAAAGGTCTTCACTCTTCCATCTGGTCCTTTTTTTCTCTTGTAAACCCACTTGTACCCAACAGGTTTAATATTGGTAGGAAAGTCAACAAGTGTCCAAACCTGATTGAAGTACATAGACTCCATCTCAGCTTTCATAGCATCTTGCCAACGTCCAAAATCTATGTCATTGATTGCTTCATCATAGTTACAGGGATCTTGTTCTGGCTCTTCTGGGACTGCCTCGTAAGACTGTCCCAAGAACGAGAACCTGTCAGGGGGTCTGACAATCCTCCCACTACAACGAGACACTGGTGTAACTACTGGGTCTGGTAAGGGTGGTTCTTCCTCAAGTTCGGTCATACTTGGATTTGGAATTGATTGCTCTTAAAATTCTTCCAAGATCACCTTTTCTAAAGATTTCCAGTCAATCATATAATCTTCCTCCAGAAAAATCGCATTAGTGCTTACCAGCACTTTCTGCTCTCTACGATTATAGAATAACCAACAATTAGTACCTTTAGGATATCCTCCAAATGTGCATACTTCCGACTTCGTTTCCAACTTATCCGTCTTAACCTTTAGCACGTGTGCCGGACAACCCAAAATGTGTAAATGTTGCAGACTAGGCTTTCACCCGGACCACAACTCCCAGGGAGTCTTAGGTACAGACTTAGATGGTACGAGGTTTAGTATGTACATCGCAGTATCCAAGGTGTATCCCCAAAAGAATATAGGTAATCCTGAGAAACTCAGCATAGACCTGATCATATCTAAAAGAGACTCCATTCTGCTGAGGCATACCAGGAGCAGACAACTAGGACAGAATCTCATTTTCTGATAAGTATCCTATAAAATCAGAAGAGAGATATTCCCCTCCTCGATCTGATCGAAGATTCTTGATACTCTTACCTAATTGCTTTTCCGCTTCCGCTCGAAACTCTTTGAACTTTTCAAAGGCTTCGGACTTGCGGTGCATAAGGTATATGTATCCATATCTTGAGTAATCATCTGTGAAAGTGATGAAGTACTCATATCCTCCTCTGGCCCTGACATTAATGGGTCCACACACATCAGTATGCACTAATTCCAATAAATCTTTGGCCCTATTGCCCTTGGATGAAAATAGTCTTTTGGTCATTTTTCTTTCCAGACTGAACTCGCAGACAGGCATTAGTTCTATCACCAATGAATGCAAGATACCATCTTTCACTAGCCTGTCAATCCTATTTAGGTTTATATGACCTAGCCTCAAGTGCCAAAATTTTGTTGGATTAGATGAAGATGACTTTCTCTTTAATGATGGTCTATTAATTGTTTCAGTATCATGTATCTCATACATCGTGGGAGTTAACAAATAAAGCTCATTGATTACCTTGCCAAAACATATAAAAGTATCATTCCTCTTTATGACAACTTCAATACCAAAAGTAATAAAATAACTTTTATTCACCAAACTAGAAACTGAAATTAAATTCTGCCATAAAGAAGGTACATATAATGTGTCTGACAAAACCAATTAATTATTTGAAAAACAAAAAGTAATAACTCCCACTGAAACAGCCTCCGCCTTAGCGTCAGATCCTAGGTTAACAATGATTTCTGTCACTGAGATTCCCGGTTTCCTTGAACCCTGCAATGTATTACATGTGATTAGTTGTCCCGGAGTCCACACACCAAGATTCTGAAGTATCAGTTGCAAAATTAACTTCAGAAATAAGTGACTCAATCATACCTAAGGTCTTCTTCTTAGACAAATATTCTGGACAATTCCTTTTCCAATGTCTTGTCTTACCACAATGGAAACACTTTCCTTTTGTCCCTAAACTCTTAACCTTGGCCACACCACCATTAGGACAATTCTTCACCTTAGGACCCTTCGGAACTGATTTCTTCTTGGCTTTCCACCCTTTGCCTTTCAATTTGGGCTTAGCATCTGACTTTTCTGTCATCAGGGCAATTGGCTTTTTCTTCATAATCTCTTCAGTCACTACCAGCTGACTAGACAACTCAGCCGGAGTCAGATTCATCTTATTCATATTATAATTAACCTTGAAATTGTTGAATGACTCTGGCAGTGACTCAAGGATTATGTCGATCTGTGATTTTACATCAATTGCAGCCCCCAATACATCTAACTCATTCAATGAATCCATCATTTTCAACATGTGTTCCTGTACTGATGTGCCTTCCGCCATCTTAGTGCTAATAAGCACCCTCATAGCAGCATGCCTAGCAGGCCTGCCCTGTTCTGCAAACATCTCCTTTAAGTTTGATATAATATCATATGCAGTCTTATAGGATTGATGTTGGTGCTGCAAAACACTAGATATAGATGCCTAAATGTAACATCTAGCCGTCTCATCGTCTTTGGCCCATTTGGTGTAAAGTTCATTTTCTTCCTCTGATGCATCCAGGCCAGGCTCATAAGGGGGGGTTTGGTAAGAAAATATTTATATCCTGAAGCAGTCAGGACAATATCCAAGTTCCGTTTCCAATCTACATAGTTAGATCCCATCAAGTTATTCTGATTGAGGATGGTTGCAAGTGGATTGAAAGTAATCAAATTCATGCTTGAAATATTGTAGCACATAATCATACATTCAATTAATGAATTTAAAAGACATTAGGGTTTAGTATTCTACCAATTTTATGTGGGAATCCTTATAACTACAGAATTCAGAATACATCGGAATCCCAATCCCTGTGGTACGCCTCCTTGGGGAGTGCGAATACCACCTAAAATGGTGTGGATCAAAGTTGGTCAAAATTAGGATTAAGACTAACTATCTATGATCCTCATCATTCATTATTATCAAGGTATCTCATACCAAATAATGAATGACTCTCGATTAGCTTCGGTTTCTAAAATACATGAGGCAAATCCTTAGAGATACTACTTCATTATTTTAGGTAAGTGTGATCCACCAACTAGCATTGAATGAGAACCATTGCTAGCAGTTCCTCCTTGGGGAGTGGGCCCCTGCCCCGTCTCATCAACACTATCCATAGGAGATCCATATCTAGTAACTAGACAAATACAAGCCCTCCGTGGCGCAAAGCTAATACTTTCCTTACAATGGACGTGTGGTGGAAAACCATGGGGATTTCTAAATAAAAATGCCCTGCTCCCACTTAATATTTTAGAATTGATGATTTCCTTATAGGTATATGGGCCCACAAATATATACATCAAATCATCTCATGATATAACCAATGATTGGTTCCAAGTTAAGTTATTTTAAGGAAAATCCAATTTCTAATGTTAGTGTTACCAATGGATCCATCTCATGGGCCCACCAACTCTAATTAGAACTTTTTCCAAAAATTAATTTGATTTAACCAATTTTATACATTCCTATGTTTGGATCAGATTTGGAAACTTTCTAAAATAAGCATTCATCCATAAATAGAAAGTACAAAGATTTGAAACTAGTCCTCTCCTCCACATGGCCCAAACGGAATAGACTTCTTGGACTTGTAAACTTTCCAAAACTTTGGGAATCCTCAAAACTCTTTGGGCATTTCCAAAACATCTTTTGGTAATCTTCAAACTCTTTGATTACGAGTCCAACTTCACTTTCCTTCTTTGTCTCGGACATCTCCAGAATTTACAAATTTATAAAAATTACATAAATTCAAATGCCTCAATAATGAGACTTACATGGTAATCTAAACATGAAAATAAAATGGCTATAGGGAAATTCACCATGCCTTGCCCTTTCACGGAAAACCAATGAAACTATAATGCCCTTTACACTTAGCCTCAAATAAACCAATAATCATAAAAAGAAAGTAAAAGTCTTGTGGGCCACATGGAGAGGACATGAACCTGCATGGTTAGTATCAAGAACATAGTAGGAACTAGGTCTAAAAGGATACCATTCATCATCTCATGACGAAAATTCCGGACAATCAAAAGAAAAATTCTGCACATTGTTCGCTCGAGCAAATTGGGATTCACTCGAGTGGACTATTCTAGAACCTGGTCCGCTCGAGCGGAAGAAGGTCCACTCAAGCGACTTGCTCGAAAACCTGCAGAAAAATCATTTTTCTTGTCCGAACCAGCCCCTTCTATTGCATTCATACTAGATACAAAAAGCACACAATCATCAAATATGGTCTTTACAGAGCCCTAGGTCTATCCTCTTCACATCACATACAAATATTAGATCTAGATCACTGATCTAACATGATTAGAAATGGGGTATGGCTATGATACCAATTGTTAGAAGTAGGTGGGCCTCGTGGACAGATTTTCAAAACCTTTGACCCACTTGACTCAGGGATCAAATGCCCATAACACCATAAATCATATCCAGGACGCAATCCCTCCATCTCATCAATCATGTACAGCAATAAAACCTATCTAAAAGATAGAAAAAAGCAACACCATGCAACCAAAATAATCCACAACAAATAGAGAAGCAGATTATACCTTTAGAGCCCAGTAGTACTCTAATAGAGAAGAAGACAATCGGGTAGAACAAGAACTCTTCATGAAGCAAATTAGGATCTCTAAGACCTTGTTGTCTTCCACGCTATGACCCGCTATCAAATCTCTATTCTCAAGAAGATTGGTGGAAACTCCAAGAGAAAACCCAACTAGAGACTCAAAGGAACTAGAAGAGAAAAAGAAGAGAGAGGGGTTATGCAACACTTGCACAAAGGGGCTGGACTTGTTCTCCTTGTTATAGACGTCCAATGGGGTGTATTTCCTCCTTTCTATAGCACAAAGCAACCCCTATTACTAATTACAATAAAAGTTCAACCCCCATTAAGAATTAGTAACTCTCTCCTTTCTAATTACTATAGAAGTCTTACTTCTACAACAACTAGTAACTTACTATTACTAGTATTAGAAGTTCTACTTCAAATAGAAATAGTAACTTTCTAATTCCTTCCTTTCGGAGTTCAAACAGGATTAGTATTTTTCTAATATCTTGGGCTAGCGTGGGGACCACTAGGGATTCCATAGAAAGCTAGCTTCAACTGGAACATCGCGACCCCACATCTCATATGCAATCCGGGCCCACAGTTAATTGCAAATAACATCATTATATAAATGCAATTGTGCTTCAGTCTTAGGAATAAATTACAAAGAAGACCCTAAACTTCCTGATTACCACAAGTATGCCTCTCTATCAATATCCATGGATCAATTGGAATAAATCTGTCTCTTCCAATCCTAGATCCACATCTTATTATCCTTGAGCCCCAATTAATCACAGTGATCATCAGTACCATCCAATTAACTCTTAATCGAGATAGGTGCGCACTTACTAATGACAAATCCATTAATTGACACAAGGGGATAATATAGATAGATTCCTTCTTGACCATTGGATGTTCCCACAGTCCTACTACCACGTACACAAGACATCGAGGTGTTGACCTACAGTTGGCCTCACTCATTGGTGACTCAAAGCAAATGAATAGATAGAAACTTGAGTTCATCAATATCTCATAATTGAGAGCCTATTGCTAGGGAATTATGAGAGCAGACCTTAAACTTCAGACAGTATTCCATAAGGAGCTTCTCATGGTCCTTCAATACATCCAATGTACCAGCACCATGATCCAGAATCTTACATTCTGATGATCGAGATAAATCACACTATCTCATAGTGATCAAAGTGCTGCAACCTTATCAGATGAGATGCCCAGTCTCATCAGTGGTTGTGAAGATATTTAAGTATAAGATTTGTGACACATGTCTCCCATATATGAATCTCATACATACACATATATCACATCTAATATACTGATGAGACCCGCTTCAACTCATGAACCATCATGTCATATGTATTGATCATGTGCATTAAGTAATAAAAACATCATTCATCTCATGAAAGGAAAGCATAATTTTATTAACTGATGGATTGAGTTCATACAATCTAACATTCTCCTCCCTTTCTACTCTCTCAGCAACTTTCCCACATCTCCCCTCCTAATCTTCTTCCCGTCCCTTTTGGGATCCAGGTCTTGCCGAATCCCCAAATTTCTGGTCCCCTTTCAGGAAATCAAGCTCCCCTTCTCCCTACCCCTATCTTGGCCTTTGAGCACCCGGTTCCAGTTCCCCCTACCACTTTCCCCCAACCTATAGCCACTTCCACTCATTCCTTTGGTCCTATTCACTCCCACCATGGTGCCCGACAAGGGTCCCAATCCTTGCCTACTTGGGACTTTGCACAGATCCAGTTTCTTCATAATCACCTAGACAGGCTATGCAACCCCTCCAAAGTCAGCAACCTAGAGCCTCTTCAAAAGTCTGAGACTTCCATCCACCGAAATCCTATGCGAGCTGTCTGTCTCCTCCGGTTATCTCCCACCCTCGAGTTTTATGCCCTCCGGTGTGGAAGGTAAGCTCACCCTGACAATTCCTCAACAAATGGTAGCCTACAGTAGGGCTTCATTTTCCTTATCTGCGATTGGGAAGTTCGTGGGTAGACGCCCCTCCCTGGAGAGTCTGGAGCAATGGGTTCAATCTGCATGGAGACTATCTAAACCTTGTCTTATCTCCTTAACAGAGAAAGGTAATTTCATATTTAGATTCAACTCCTCCGAAGATAGAGATTGCCTAGTTTCCCAGAGTTCCCTGGTTATGGCAAAGGGGAAGCTTCTCCTCATTCCTTGGACCCCAGGCCAAGATGAAGGCAACTAGCCAGCAATCACTCCAGTCTGGATTCGCCTCAAAGGTATCCCTTACCATTGCTGGCACATTAGGTAAACCCCTTCGTCTTAATGAAATCACAGCTTCTCAGCGATTACTGTCTTTTGCTAAAGTTCTGGTTAATCTGAATGTTGCAAAAGTAAACCCAAGGTACATCACGGTTGAAATGGAAGGTGACGAAAAGGTGGAAGTACAGGTTCAGTATGAAAACATTCCATGCTCAAGCTGCCTTTCCACAGGTCATTTATCCACCAGGTACCCTTTCAGGGATAAGCCTGCTCTACTGCCTTCTCCGGTTTTAGCCTCCCATGAGAGTATCCCTACCAAACCTCCTAGTGCATATCAAACCAGTGTTGAGGAGCTTCATTTTAATTCCTCACCTGTGCAACCAGAGCAAGCAGGCCCCTCAGAGCTACCAGGTCCCCCAGAGTTGCCACCTCCCTCAAATGCAGAAGGTTCTATAGTAGCAGTGGATTCTCCTTATTCCAGTGGTCATTCCTCACTTGTCCCTAATCCTCTTAACCTCACTTTGACTCTCCCCACGGACTTGGCCTCTGAAACTCTTGGGAAAGTCCATGCCCCTATTCTAGATTGCTCAAATCCCTTTTCCATTCTAGAGCATTGTAACTTAGCAGATCCAACTGCTTCTAATTCTACAAATATTTTACCAGGCCATTCCCCCACCTGAGGCTACTAATCCTCCTTCTCAGGTCATTAAGATTGTCCCCAGTCCTTCTTTTACAGCCCTGAATTCTCCTCCTCCTGTCAAGACTATTTCCTCCCATTGTTAACCCCCCCCCCCCCGCCCCCGCCCCCGCCCCCCGAATGGTAATAGGGTCAGTGTTTTTCCTCAAGAAGCTAACCTGGTGGTGGACATATCTCCCTTTAAGGTCAAAGTTAATAAGAAAGCTAAGAAAAAGGGTTCTACTTCCTATGGTCCTAAAACTAGGATTTCCAAAGGCATGTCCTCCCCTCCTATTGTTCAATGATCAAGATCCTTTACTGGAACTGTAAGGGCATTTGCAACACCCCTATCAAAACCATACTGTTTCACTTAATTTCTATTCACTTTCCTGATCTCATCTTTCTTTCAGAGCCTAAGGTTTCTTCTGACTCCCCCAATCCAATTGGATTACAGCCCCTTGGTAATCGTTCTCTCTCTTTTAGATCACTCCTCTCAGCATATCACTATCATTACCAACGGCACTTTTCCTTCCTCATCTTGCCTTATAACAGGTGTGTATAGCACTACAAACTATAGGATGAGGAGATCTCTTTGGGATTATCTAGTCAATACTTCTCATACAGTATTACCCTGGTGTGTGGTTGGGGACTTCAAAGCCATCCTCTCTACTTCCGAAAAGTACAGCAGCCCCCCCGCCCCCCCCCCAGTGAAGGATTTCAGTGACGTGGTTCTGGCATCAAGGATTTGGGATTCAGAGGGAATTGCTACACATGGGCCAATAACAGATAAGGCCAAGCATTTGTGGCGGCTAGGCTTGACTGGGCCTTCTCCAATGCTAGTTGGTTGGACAACTTTGAAGATCCTCTAGTGAATCACCTCCCTAGGATTTATTCTGATCATAGCCCTCTCCTTTTGTCCCACAAAAAGAGACTCTCCTTCAGGAATATCCTATTTAAATTTGAGGAAATGTGGCTGTCTCATCCTTTTTTCTTTAAAGTTGTTGAAGATAGTTGGGCCACTCCTTGCTCTGGCACTCCTCAATTTATTCTAGCTCAAAAACTGAAGCTCCTCAAGTTGAATATAGTGATCTCCATCCTTGATTCCTCTCCCACTTTCCACTGCCTAATCCCCCAACCATTTCATCTGTCGGTTGAAGTGTGAACCGTCCAAGAAGATAGGAGGGAGCTCAAGATATAACGGGATAGAGGCCTGCAAAGCAGTGTGGAGAAATGCCATGAAAAACCTTATCTGATCCAACTGACACAATGGGGGTTCAAAAGTATCGCGGTACGTTCGTATTCCCGAAGATCGCCCAACGATCCATCCCTAGGGCAATAGGTTGTAGTCTCAAACCTCTACTTTATTATTAGAGGATTTCACAAAAAAAATCACAGGATTTAGCCATTCCCCAAGAAGGGTTCCCACAGATTATGCAGCACAAACGGGATCCATCAAGACCTATTCCGTTTTTTTTTCTTAATGATGAGGGGAGCAATGCTAGCGTTGCTCGTGTCTGGCTAGCGTTGCTCTACGCGATTTTCTTAAAACATAAAACTCCCTTTGTTTCTTCTTTCTCTTATTTCTTCCTCTTTTCCCACTTATTTCTCTATCTCCCCCATTCCATTTTCTCCCAATAATCTTGGACAAACAAATTCACAGACTTCATATATATATATATATATATATATAAATTACTACTAACCGACATACAATTTCTTTCTTTCTTTTTTTCATATTCTCAAGATTTTTCTTGAAAAGTGAAAAAGAAAGGTGAGAGGTGATATCATCCTCTCCCTACACTTGAGGATGATGGAAGTATTGTGGGTAGTGGGTTGGATGAGAAATGGGATAGTGAATATGGAGAAATAGGAAGGAGACGAGAAAGAAGACGACGCGAGGAGCGACGCTAGCATCAACCAAGTTTTTCTGGGTGACGCTATCTATGCTTCGAAAAATGTACAAAAATTAAAAAAAAAAAAAACGGTCGATAAAACCAAGTTTGTGTTGCACAATCTGCGGGACCCTTCGCAAGGAATGGCCAAATTCCGAGATTTTTTTAGTAATCCCTAGTGGCACATTCAAACCCTCTTATCCTCATGCATCTATCCACCAGATAAAACTATGACAGATGGCCAACAAAGGTAGGTGTCGAATACAAGACCTCTCCGCTTCTTGAAGCTGAGAGTCCTTGGCCAACTGAGTCTCATAACTGTACAATGTAGCTAAACTTCATTTTTAAAAAAATAATCTCATCTGCAAATTGTCTTACTGGAAACAACATCTACCATGATCACTCTGCTGCAAATTCTGTCTACAGTAAACGCCATCTACCGTGATCATTCTGCTGCGGCACCAGAATAGACCTATTCCTTGCCATTGCGATTATGCAGAGTATGGCTGTTGAGCATTAGAATTTACAAGTATAATGTATAGATGCCATGATGAGGTATATCTTGATTGCTGTCTTCAAAGAAATTTGCTTCGTAATTTTAATATACCTGTTCTTAAAATAAATCAAACAACAACGCAAATGACAATAATTAAAGAATTCATTAATGTTAAAATCTTGATAAAGATGGCATTAAGCTTTCTGCGGACCCAAGACCAGTCTAAGATTCCTGACATCCCTTCTGCAAAAAATAAAAATAAAAAAATGTATAGCAATGTACAAAAACATTGCCATTATAACTTAATTTTCTCAGGTTTTGAACTATGAAAATGTCTCAGAATTTAGAGTCACACACTAAGGCAACATATTGTGAAAACCTTACTATAAGATAAGCTGAAAGCACTTCTACGTGTCAGAATTTGTTAATAAGTACCTTATTCTATTTTTTGTTAATAGTAACCTAGATTAATCAGGCACTTGGCAGTACAACATGGATATACTGAAAGCACACATGCAAAAGCAAAAAAAGAAAAGAAAAGCTACCACCCAGAAACTCAAATAAAACACCAAGAACAACCACCAATACAATCGAAAAATAAAGTGATCCGTCAAAAAGAACAGAAGAAAAAGGCCACACATATCCAGGAGAAAGTCCCTGAAGCTTAATCACCAAGAGTGAATACTGAGAATGGCCACCTCCTTCCAATTTTGCAAAATAAAATATAGGTTGGCCTCTCAATTGTGGGACGATGGAGACCCGTGAGGCAATGCTGAATTTTGTTCTGTCCATGACAACATCAATGGCAGAGGATTTGCCTCTGAGGCGTCAAAGGTCTCTCGTTCCAAATGGCCCAAATGACTGCCATAAAAGATCTCCACATAATCCTCCACCCCCAACAACATAGAATTACATTATTCTGTATACATCATCTTGATTATCCGCACTATTGACAACCGAAATGTCAATTGTGCAGTGATGATAATGTTTTCTATAGGGGGGTGCACATGGGTGATTCGACTTGGTTTAGGAGAGAAACCATTAACCAAACCAAATCCATCGGTTTTCTACTTTCCCAAACCGAAACGAACCGCCCATGTCCTCAAACCGAACCAAAAGGAACCGGTTCGGTTCGGTCACGGTTTTTTTTTATTATTATTATTTTTTTTATTTTTTTTACAAAAAATGGCAGTTCAATTGGTGAGAGAAGTTGGACTTCAAATAACGGAGTGAGGGGTCGAGTCTTCTTCAACTAAATTTTAATATTCCATTATATATTTTATAATATATATATATATATTTCTATAATTGATTCGATTTGGTTTGAACGGTTTAACTGCACCTTCAAATCGAACCAAACCGAACGGTTTGAAGGAAATCTAAACCGTAACCGAATATATCTACTACAAAACCGATCCGAACCGCCCGGTCCAGATCAGTTTAGCGGTTTTTTGTGCAGCCTTAGTTTTCTAGCGTTCAGCTGAACGAACTTTGTGCATTTACATTAGTACGATGACCATTGTATTAAAAAAAGGCAGCATAGGTTAGTGTAATGATTGGTCAAATTAAGATTTCTAGAGATCACAAGGTTTTCTCATCATCTTCACAGGTAAAAAATGACTTGGACTCTCCATTGGCATACGCTTGTCTGCTGTGCTTTGCTTCTAAAATTTAAGAGATGATAGTTTGGTTTAAATATATTGCTGCAAGTATCCAAAAGAGACATTCCAGACATTCTAAGGACATGCTAGGAACTATAGAGGATAAAAGAGTCTGCATAACATGTTGAATATTTGTCTACATAGGCCGAATAGCTGGAACAGTAATTATTCAACCTTATTCACATTTACAATATAAAGCTCTACATTAAATTCACATACCTCGTGACTGTCCTCTAATCCGACCCACACCATCAAGAACCAGTACCTTATTCAGAACACAACCAAACTGTTTCTCTTAACGGTAAGATTTCCGATTAGAAGCGATATGATTCACCCAAGGCAACTGGCCACCTGGAACATAAAATATCCCTACTATATTTACAGTAACTGCAACCAGACTTCTACATGCTTTCTATTAGGGCTAATATCAAGTCATAGAGCATATATCTTCTCATTGCCAGAGTTATACGCATCAGGGTCTGAATATGCTGAATATAATGACCATGAAAACGATTTGCTACCACTTGGCCTCCTAATACGTCGCTGAGAGTCATCATTGAAACATTGGCGGAAAACAAAGTAGCACATGCTAGCCAGAGTCCCAATCAGGATCGGTACACCAACTACAGTTATGGTTATAGCCATCCACGAGCCACGCTTCCCCACAACAACAAAAGCTATTGAAAGAAATGCACCGCAAGTGCTTAGACAGGCTGCCCACATGAGCTTGTTTACCACTGAAATGACCAGTTTCTGAGCACTCGTTTCCCATGCAACCAGTGTGATCTGAACCACGACAACTGCAAGAGCTATAAAAAGGGCAGTTGCATTCAAGATGCAGAACACACGGAACCCAATATCATCTGCTATCTGGGCTTCACCAGCATCACTGCCACCCTGGAAATATTGACCTGGCAAATTAAATATAGCCATAAAAGCAATTGAAGCAATCAAAACAGCAACAAGAGTCACTGAATTGGTGGTATTCTGCACAGCTTCTCTATGCAGTTTCCGCAGCTCTTTGGCAATCTTTGATACTCGCTTGTTAGTACTTTCATTCTGTATGAGTTGGGAATGCACCCCATGCTTGATTTCACTCACAGTTCTGGTCAAATCCATTGTTTCATCTGTTCGCCCAATATTTCTGGCATGCTTGGCACCAGCTTCTGCCAGAGCTTCTTTGATCTCTATTGCAGAATCGCCATATGGAATTTTTTCCGCCAAATCCATGGCAGTTTCATTGTGATTATTAACAGCATTAACCTCAATAGATTCATAGTTCAGTAGAAGGCTCACCATCTGAAAAGGAAAAGGAAGAAGCATTCAGTCATCTGACTCTCTGGTCAGTATAGAAAATATGGGCACATTTTTTCATGATTATAAAAGAGGAAACGGTTTTTTGTGGAATCAGGGAAAAGTTGGCTCATCTTTCCACTTTCCTCACAGAAATGTGGCTGCATGAAATATGGAACTTTCAATGTTGCAGATGACTGTTTTCTCATTCCACACTATTTCCACATATGTGGAAAAAGGGGCCGCACACTACAATATCATCTACATTCCTCTCTTCTATTATTGGTAACAGCATCTACATTCCTGCCAAATAAAGAATAAGAAAGCAGCATTTTTTTTGTTTGGAGGACTACGAACAAATAACCAGTGTTCTAAATTACCATTGATAGGAATAGGATTCCGCTAGTTCTCAGAGGCCATATAAGAAAAGGAGGCAAAATAATGCCAAATAGGAATTGAATATCAACTACAAAATGACAAGAAAAAAAATATTAAGGGGCCAATTGTCTAATTTGTAAAGTCAGAGGAGTTAATGCGAATGAGGTTTATATCCAAGTGGTATTGGAAGGTAGATATCCAGAACGGACCATCAATTTCCAAGGATTTAATTTACTCCTGCAAACAGTGGCTTATTCACTCCCCATCAAAGAGGTATATTTTGATAGTATTTATATTTCCACCATTAATCCTTACACTCTTAGCCCCTTTAATAGAAACAAATTGCCACGAAAATCCCAGAAATACCTAGATAAACAGGTGGCCCAGAATCAACCAAAGTAGATCACTAGTAACAGAAGGAAATACCTGTGGTCGCCATTTCCTGGTTGCAATATGCAGAGATGTATTTCCCTTCTTGTCACGTAAATTGAGTACATTAAGATCAGCAAGCAATAACTCCTCCACCACATCAGTATTTTGACCTTTAACAGCCATATGAAGTGCAGTCTGGCCTTTCTTATCTTTAATAGAAACAATTTCAGGATCTCTGTCTATAAGTGCTTTTACCATTCGATGACAACCAATTCTAGCTGCTGTGTGCAATGCAGTTTTTCCATTTTTTCTGACTATCTTTGCAGAGCTCTCATCAGCATCTAATATCGCATTGACGACATCCAAATGATCTTGCACAGCAGCTGAATAGAGGGGACTGGTGTTTGTGTTGTCACATGACCTACAAAGTGCAGGCCAGAGGCTCAAAAGTTCCGTCACAATCCCTGCAAGCAAATGCAAATCAGAAAATGGTGAGCATGCTGCTTTATTAGCATGTATGGCTTTAAAAATGGTCATACACCCCAGTGTGGTCAGGACCAAAACTGTCACACAATGGCATCAATCCAAACAGTTTACCAGACTGTTTTGTCCCACTAAATTCTTGGGAAATTGCATTTGGTTGTTTTAGATAGATAACACTACAGTCTAATATATAGGTGTAAGCATGATTCATCTTATGTAAGATGCATGTGCGATGAAAGTGTATGGGGCCCAAGTTTTGTAACTGCTTGAATTCTCCCTCATTCACTCAGTGTATCAAAGATAATGACAACTACAACAACGACCAAGTTCCTGTTGAAGAAGAAGAAGACGACACCAAGTTCCTGTTGAAGTCCAAAACTCTAAATTTCTGACCGTATCCAACCACCAAATTCATTAATTTCTGATGAAGTCCACTACTCCAGATTCCTAACTGAATCAACCACCAAATTCAAGGATTCTCGGCAATTTTCATGGAATTTTCATCCAAGCCTTGTCATAACTGTGTTGGGGTCATCGACATCAATTTGTTTCTCTATTTCAGTCTATCCTAGGCCAAATACTCGAGTTGATTGCACTTTGTGAGATCTATCTTTAATACTTACATTCATGTCCTCTTCGACCTATCCCTTTTTCCTTGAGGGGCCCATAACATGCATAGAAAAACTTTTCCTCATCGTCACCCCTGCTGACCTGCATTGGTCATGTTACAAACCATCTCAAACGAGCGTATCTTAATTTATCACCTACTGATGATACCCCCTAAATGCTCTTGAATGCAATGGTTTATGATTCTCTCTTTCCTAGTTTTACCACACATCCATCTGAACACCCTCATCTCTGTCATACTCATTTTTTTCATGTGTTGTTTATAATTGGCCAACATTCTACTCCACTAGCCATAGTTGGTTTAATCCTTGTCTTGTAAAGCTTTTCCTTCAACCTTATTACTATGTGTCAATCACAAAGCACTCCAGAAACAAGTCTCCACTTTAATTATCTAGCTCTGATCCTATGCTCAACATTCTCACCATCACCTACTAACCTGTGTTGGACATGTTACAAACCATTTCAAACGAGCGTATCTTAATTTATCACCTACTGATGATACCCCCTAAATGCTCTTGAATGCAATGGTTTATGATTCTCTCTTTCCTAGTTTTACCACACATCCATCCGAACACTCTCATCTATGTCATACTCATTTTTTTCATGTGTTGTTTCTAATTGGCCAACATTCTACTCCACTAGCCATAGTTGGTTTAACCCTTGTCTTGTAAAGCTTTTCCTTTAACCTTATTACTTTGTGTCCATCACAAAGCACTTCAGAAACAAGTCTCCACTTTAACTATCTAGCTCCGATCCTATGCTCAACACTCTCAATGTCTCCACCCTAACTAATTATAGAGCCAAAGCATCAAAAGGAATCTCTTTGGCTCTTGAGCTCAATTCTAACAAGAGTTCCATCATTTTGCATATCCCCGTTGAAGTTGCAATTCATATATTCCATCTTTGTACAACTTTATTTAAATCCCTTGGATTCTAAAGCCTCCTATATCTCTCAATTTCTACATTTATGGCATCTATTGATTCATCCCAACACTTTATCATCTACAAAAAACATATATGGAGGCACCTCCTCTTAAATTAAATATGAGCAATTAACTTGTCCATAATCAATGCAAAAGAATTAAGGGCTTAAAACTGATCCCCTAATACAAACCTATAGTCACTGAAAATTCACCTATCTACTCGAAGTCGAAGCAATCCAATCTTGAAAAATTCCGTAGTCCATTTGATCCTTTATGATCCATTTTTTAGCATAGAGGCCCATCTAACTATGGGGCCCAAATTTCCTTCCTCATATTGTTTGTTGAGCCTTCTACAATTTTTTAAACCATCCGAATTTTATTTAGTTTAAATAGCCATTAATTTAAGGGATATATAAGGATTCCTTGGGTTTTTTTTTTTTTTTTAAGTCGTAAATGAATTTGTTCCTTCTTATTGTCTTGAACAACATTTTATATGTATCTTTGGTTGCCAAAATAACAAATGCTAGAAAAATCAAACACTCTCTACAAAGGTCTCTTCTCCCATCCTAAAACCACTCTGTACAAAGGTCTCTTCTCCCATCCTAACTTTCATCTTGAATTTGTTATATATGCAGAATCACCACCTTAATCAATTTTGAAGGACATTGATAGTAGTCATTTAGCTTCTAAGAAACTTTCTTATTATAATTTGCAAAGTCTAATACAATTAGGATTCTAATCCAATACAAATCTACTTATAATTTGGATTAACCACTCTCCCATGTAACAAAGGATTCTTAATTAGAAATTAATTAATTAAATTAGGTTAATACTAATCCTTAGCCACCACTACAAGATCATACAACCTCAGGGGACCCCGCATAAGCTCCACATGCAACAATAATGCAAATACAAGATGAATCCTAGCCATACCATACACTATTTTAAACCTTTCAATTAGTGAATGCATGGTAAAGTGAATCCATATCACAATTTATAGAAAATTTCTTTTTCATATCAATTAGGAGGATACATTCCATCCTTGTGAGAAATACTCAGCCAAGAACAGTACACGAAGAGTCGCACCTTGGATGCGGAGGCCTAAATGGATTGAAAGAAATTGGAAGATCTCAAAATGAAAGCAGCAAATTTACGACACCCACTGTCGATATATTTATGTTTTTTCTATAATTACCCGTTTGAATCATGTTTTAAGCATAACTTTTGTAAAAATACCTAAATACAATTGTAGAATTCATTTAAAACTCATCCATTTTAAAATAATCACTTTGGCCAGAGCCGGGCATAAGACTTTTTTTTCTAGTTTTTTTCATATGTATTCTACTCCACTAGCCATAGTTGGTATAATCATCGTCTTGTAAATTTTCCTTTCAATCTTGTTAGTATGTGTTAATCACAAAGTACCCCAGAAGCATTGAATTTTTGGATGTCAGGCTTTAGTATAAGTATCCCCCCCTCCCCCCCCCCCCCCCCCACCTCTGTGTGTGTGTGTATATATATATATTATAGTGTGGCTCACAAGTTTAATCTCATGATAATTTGTGCAACTTTAAATAAAAAGGAAAAAAAAAAAAAAACTAATCATAGATGATTGGATATGAAAATGAAGACTGAGCGGGACTACAGTTTTTATTTTTAATCATTTTCCTTTAAGCAAAAGCCATGGATTAAAATCTCGGCCGATACCAGTACGTATCGGCCAATACGTTACATACCAGTATTGGTCATTACCGATACGATATTTTACAGGGAATCGGTTGCGGACTCGGGGTACCCAAAAATCGCCAGAATATCAGTCAATATTGGCCGGTAAGTATTTTGAAGTCGAACCAATATATCGGCCGGTTCGACCGATATTTTCAAAATACCGGTCGTTCATATCTTGCACAAAAAGGAAAGACAAAAAAAAAAAAAGTGTACGAGAGATAGATCAAAGAGGAAGAGGATGGGAGAAAAGTACCTGGATGATTCACCACTGCTACTGCATGATCACACCCTCTTCTCCTCGTCTGTCCCTCTCCTGCCCCTTTTCCCCTCTTCCTCCCTCTTCCCTATTCTTTTTCCCTTTCCTACTAGATCTGGACGATTTCCTACGCCTACTGCATGTTCCCTAGCTGCTTGGGTATTCGGTAAAGAGCCTCAGAAGTTGGGGACTCAATTACTGTGAGTCGCCTTTCATTGTCTTGGAAGTTGAAACTCAAATGGGTGAAATGCTCTTTCAATTTCTCATTTATTTCTTTCCATCCAACCAAGTGAAGATCACTTTAGATGCAACTTCAGTGGGTTACATGGTGGTGCACGGCGATAAATAATCTGAACCACTCAAATTTAATTGATCCTTTATGCATGAGGTCTAGTAACATTTCACTCAAATCTGTTGGAGGGGCCATCTCTATTTAAAGTGAGATTTGGCTAGACCCCATGCATAAAAGGGCAATTGATTTTGAACAATTTGGATTTTTTATATGCGGGCCATTGTGGGGCCTAAAAATTTTAAAATTCTCATACTTGAAGTTTTATAATCTTTTTAAAACTTGTGCTCTCTAATAAGGCACACTCACCACTCGTGAAAAACCTAACCAATTAAAATAAATCTCATTGAATGAACCCTGTAATTTTTTTTCCATTAAAAACTAGGTAGGCCAGCTTCATATTGATCACTTCTAAAATATATATAAGATGGGTTGTCAACTTCATATTGATCACAGGCCAACTTCATAATCAGATGGGTTGTCATTTTTTTTTAAATCATAATTATGAATGTACTTAAAGAAATTTAAATTACTAAGATGGTCCCCTTCTACAAAGGACCCTTAACAATCTTTATGAATATCGGAGTTGGGCCCACTATCACTTTGATCACATTTAAAGAGTATGGAATAAATTTATCACACTTAAAAAAAAAAAGTGAATAAAATACTAACAATTGAATTAATTATCCAAACTTTTTTATTTGAGCTATACACTTCTAATAAAACATACTTAGGAAAAATGCGAACCACTAAAATAAATGGCCCGTTCTTGAATATGGGCTTTATAATATTTAGTATTTACTCTAAGAAAAGTATGGAGCATATCTTTTTAACCAATACCGAAGAAATGATGATGATGATACCAAGCCTGGGAGACACTCCACTTGGAATTAGGCTGCCATACTCATCAATCTCTCTCTCTCTACTCTCTAGTCCCCCCTAATTTCAGGTAAACCATGAACCTTTTTGATGCAGCGTAGACCTCATGGCCACATGTGTAGGGGCCACATAGATCTAGGGATTTATTTTTATGTCAATAGTTTCTAATTTTATTGTATTTAGGATAAGATTCTAGTTTCCTAGTTTAAGTAGGTTTCTTAGGGCTTAAGTTATCTTTCTTATTTATATGGCATTGTAGTAAAGAATTATTCAGTTGTTGATTAATGAAAATGGGTTTTTCCATTGAGGTGCGTCCTCATTTATTGTCTCTTCGGAAATTGATTATGTCTTCGGACACGTGCTTCAGCGCCCATTGTGGTTTTAGCACTTCCCACGCAAGCCCTAACCCTAGGGCCTACATCACTTTTGATGTCCAAGTGCTTTATGATTTATCTATCTCACTGTCATGTTTCAGATTTTAATTTGTGATCTTCATGGTCTTGAATTTCACAACTTATTTTTTGATGGAGTTAGTATTAAATGATAATTATATGTTATCTTTAATTTCTTATATTTTACACTGATAAATTGATCATGAGCCAAAATAATGGTTGCATTATAGGATGAATTACTGGAGAAGAGCGAACTACGATAAAGACAGGACCCATAACTTAAGGTGACCGATATTTGGATTTATTATTGTTACTAATGAAAAAACATATTGTTTTCCAGCATTTTCTAATATTCTGGATTTTTTGGATATTTTTGCAAAAAAAATTTTATTAAAAAAAAAAATTCACACCGCGATGACCGATACAGATATCATATCAGTTTTTTGGCCCGGCCGATACCACTACCGAAACCGCGATTTTAAAGCATGGCAAAAGAAACTACTAAAAATCTACAATTCACATAACCTAACTTTCCAAATAAAGATATATATAAATATATAGATAGATAGAGAGAGAGAGTGGTTTTATCTACCATAAAGAATACAAGTAGCTCTCTTACGGAGAAACAATGACATGTATAATCAAAAAATGAAGCGAACCTACGTGACGCCCACATTAACTTGATCCTAGCTGCTCATATTGCACACCCTAGTACGTCCAGTGAATAACTAGAATCTCACTCCAATAAGAATGGTGTGCATCATCAGATAGACCATGTAAAAAATCTATACAGTTTCATTTGATCAGTCTAATGTGTTGATAATGTGATTGGGAAAAAATTTGGGCCTGCAACTTCTGGATAGAGGATTTTGTAATATTAGCAATTTAGATTACAAAAAGAACACCTAACATATCAAATAAAGTGGCCGTAAGGTCTTTTTTTTTTTGCTATTTTTTCTTTGTTGGTGACTAATTTTTTTCACCTTTTTCCTTTTCGAGATTACTGAATAATACTTTCCTTAATATTGCTTTTATTGTTGTTCCTTTTTTCTGTTCAAAAGCACAATTTGTTACTACTAGCACAACATGGAAGAGCAAAAATGACATGCAAGAGAGAGGTGAGCAGAAATAACCAAGATGATGCCCCTCTCATACTTCATGTGGTACCTCTCACTTCATGTTTGAAAGGCACTGGCCACCGGGTTCACGTTTGAGAGGCACCATCTTCCAACTCAATATTTGCCATTTTTCAAACAGATAGTGAATGATTCAATAAAGCAGGATGATACAGTTCATCCACAAAACAGAAATGAGCTCACGCAATCTACCAACTCTAAAAGGATTCAGATTTGCTTCTATGAAGGATATTTGCCATTAAGAGACTATTGAAATTCCCTCTTTCCACCTACATCGCCCCTAACCCCACAACTTTTCTGCAATGCTCAAATCATCTTTCATGCCCACTACGACTTGAATTGCATGGTTTTTAGTTGCGAAACAAAATCATCCTTCATTAGAACCTACATGCATATCAACACTACAATCTAGACAAATGACCAAAGAAACAAGTTCCAATCAAATTCAATCCCAGTGATGGTGAAGTCAATGGTTATTCACTATCAGGCACCAGAATACGCACAAATCTACTGCTCAGAGTTCTCTGGTTAGAACAGCTTTTAATTGGGACACAAATTCCAAGTTGAGAAAAACCAGATGTATATAGTTCAGATCCATAACCAGACCATCCAAGGCAAGGCCTCATCCACCGTAATTCTCTAAAATCCAATCAATTAAATGAACAAATAGTCTCACACGGCTAGAAGAAAATCCAGTTTCCACATTCGAAAGGACCATAAAAGAGGGGGGAGTCTCACCTAAGTTCAATCCTAGTAATCTAATCAATGAAATATCCATAATCGAACTGTTTACATCTCTAAGGTAAACAGAACGGCTTTTTAATTAGCACATAACAATTCCCAAGTTGAGCAGATATTTGTTTAACAGATCCACACACAATCAGATGATATAACTCAAGATCCAATCCCCAACAACTATCTAAACTCCAATCAATCAAATAACCTAGAACAAAAATCCAGCTTCCAAATCAGAAAAAACCCGCAAAAGAGACCAAACCTCACCTAAATTCCCGCGCTTTGCCGCGATATGGAAGGCATTGATTCCAACTGTCGTCTTCGTGTCTGCAATCGTAAAATCACAAAACTTAAGCAAGTATCGAAAGATCTCCTCGAGATTATTGTCGGCCGCGACGTAAAGAGCCGTCTCTCCGGCGTCGTTCTTGAGGGCCATGAGAGGAGCGATTCCGTCATCGCGATCTTCCGATTCGCCTTGGAGGAGCTGACGGAGAGACTGAAGGTCGCCGGATCTGATGACGGAGAAGAGAGTGTGATGAGAGAGGATGCGTAAGGGTTTGGAATCCATGGAAGAAGAAGAGCTGAAATTAGGGTTTCTTCTTCTTGTGTTTGTTGTTGTTGTTGCTGAGATTGAAGAGAGGGAGAGAGAAATAATGGGTTAGGGTTTGAGGGATTTTCCTCATCTCATCTGAGGAAGAGGAGAGTGACATGGGAAGAAAAAAGGGTTTTTTTTATTTTGACCTTTTTTCTTTTCTTTTACGTGGAAAGGCTTTTATTGAAAGCAATTCGTAAAGGCCATTTGGTAATTTACTTTTAAAATAAAGTGGAGTGAAGTAAAATGAAAAGAATGAATAAAATATAAGTGAGTTATGATGGTATTTTATTTTTAGTTGTTTGTGATAGAATTTTTTTGGCTTTTTGTATGGGGAAATGAATTTTTTTTGTCTTTTAGTGAGTAAATGTAGTTGCTTTTTTACTTTTTTTGAAAAAGAAGGGGAGAGTTTTGATAAAAAGTGTTTTTGATGGAATGTTTAACTTGACTTGACTTCACTTGACTATATTAGTAAAATTACCAAACGGGCCAGGATAAATTTTAAAGAGTGTTGCTTTTCGCACACAAAATTTTACTTATTTTTTTTTTAAATTATATTCTTATCCTTTTATAAAATGACCAAAATATCTATTGTCCCATAAAAATTCAAAATTCATTCTCTTTTCACACGCAAGCTCATCTTCTTCTTCTCCCACCCATCTCACTCTCCACTTTCTCCATCTTCTTTGGGCAACTCATCTTCACTCACATTCCTCGATTTTCTTTTCCTAGGCAACTCATCTCACTCTCCACTTCTCACTCTCTACTTCCTCTGTCCTCCTGGGCAACTCATCTTCACTCACATTCCTCTATTTTCAAGTGCAATAAAGGAAGAAAACAACAATCAAATGGTGCCTTTAAATCAAAGCAGCAGTAGAAAGATCTGTTTCTTAGTCGCCTAGAACGAGTTGCAAGTTTCCGAAATGTATGGTCTTTTAGGGCCGAACAGATGGCATATGTTCGGATGTATAGTTCCGAACATAATGCATCTATTCGGACTTATAGTTCCGAACATATGTCATTTGTTCGGACCTTTAAGACTGTAAGACCCTGACCCGAGTGACCTCGATTAGTACTGATTAAGTCGTGTGTTAGTTCTAAGCGTGATTAGTGAATGCTGGTTAAGTTGATATTAGAGTAGCTTTTGTTATAGCTTTGGGGAATTTTGAGTACCATTATACTTAGTGGGACCCTTTGGGGGTTCCTTTTGTGATTTTGCGTTTACTTGGGGGATTTTCTGAGATTCCTATGATTTATATTTTAACCCCGTTTTTATTTATCTTGTTAATCTCTTCAACTTTTATGTTGATCCCGTTCCTGTCCGGAACCCCGAAACCCGACTTTCCTAGCATTGAGGGCAAAACAGTCTTTTTACACTAAATCTGTACCCAAGATTTGATATTCCCGAAACCCTTGAAATATATACTTTTTAGAAATTAGAAATTTCTACGATCGTTTTTCCCTTCTTCGTCGAACTCATCCGAGGTCCCGAAAGCCATGATTTCAGCCCCATAAGAATTTCAAGTGGTGGAGCCCATCTCATTTGTTATAAAAAAGAGACCTTTCTTCCTTTTTTTTCCCTTTTTTCAGCTCAAACCAAACCCCAAGCTAGGGTTTCTCTTCCCTCTTCTTTTCCTTGCTCTTCCATCTCCATATCCCCGCCAAACTAGCACCAATATCAAAGTAAAGATCATCATCTTCTTCATTTCTACTAAAGCTCTCTATTGATATTATTTGTGGAGGAAACCTTCCGTCCCAAGACCTTCCTTGAACTAATCTTGTGTCTTTGAAGAACTCTCATGTAAGTAATCAATCCCATCTTTTGATATTGTGTTTTCCTAGCCTATAGGAGTCCTCATTTTCACTATTGAAGCCTCTCCTTCCCCCATTCATTGGTTTAACCCTTTTAGGGTTTGTTTTGGGGGTTTTTCTTGTAGCTTTGAATCTTGGGTTTGGAAGAGTGATTAGAGCTTGTTTTGGCTAAGCTTGGAACTAAGGCAAGTGGATGAATGGATAGTTTGAGCATTAAATGGCTTTATAAGAAATGTGGTTGGTTTTGTAGTTTTCATTCATGTTTATTTATTTGCATCGATTTGAAATAAATGCTCATGAAAGAGTTTTATTAGTGCATTTAATGTCTTGGTAATATGTTGGTTTATAGCCTTCATTTATCTCTTGTTTATAGCTCAAATGTATTCTTGTATGTGGTGGTTTCCCATCTCTCTCTCTTTTTTATCGAATGTGAAATGAATGGAGGTGGTTGGGGTGGATGTTGTAAAAGATTTGATGATGGTTTGAAGAAGTTTTGAGTTCCCTATTTGGTGTAGAAATGGGGCTCAAAGGGGGTTGTAAAAGGATGAGAAAGGGGTGAGCAGAACTGTCCTCAGAATCAGTTCTGGACAGTCCTTCGCTCGAGCGAACCCTTCCAGTGGACAGTTCGTTCAAGCGAACTCTCCCAAAACTCATTCCAGAGAATGGTTAGCTCGAGCGAAGTGAAATTTCGCTCGAGCCAACCTGAACTGGATGAGTTCGCTCAAGCGAACCCACCCAGAAAATCATTCCAGAGAGCTTACCTCTCGAGCGAACTCCAGGTCCGCTCGAGTGATGGGTACTGTTCACCTGGGGCTATCTTGAGAGTAAAAATGAAATGTTTAAATGATTAGGAGAGGTTTGTTGAGAGCCCCGATGAAATGGAGGTATGAAGAAACGATGCATGAAGCCCATTTGAGAAAGAAACCACTTCACAAGGATCAATTGTAGTTTTTAAATTCATCGAGGTGTATAAAGACCCCGAAATATCCCCAAACTCAAGGAGTACCAAGTCTTTATTGATATTGACATACGGGATCCCTATTCACCTTGAACTAGTCTTGAACCCCGATATTTGTCTTAAGATTTCGAAAGTTCATTAGTATTTCATTGTTCCCGAAAATATTGAAATTGCAATTGTAGCATTTTGCTAGCCCCAATGTGCATGCCCGAATTGAAGTAATAATTGTGCCTTTGAGCACTCCCATCATGCCCGTTTATATACTTGCACTTGATGTATTTTATACATGTCTTAATTCTGTTATTTGACCTATGAGTCGGCACCACTAAGCTTGGATAACCTTGTCGGTTTGATCCACCGACTTGGAGATCCCATTCTTGTCCCGCCAGTTGTAGTTTGGATTCCGCTACCCGATTTATTACCGTTGTCTTGTCCCGATACCCCAGCTTGCTACTGTGGTTCCTGATGCTCGGCTCGATACCGTGGTCATGTCCCGTATTATTATATATATGTATATTTTGTTGAATCTCCTCACCTCGTGTGACTGAGATCAACGCATCGATATGCTCTTGTCACTTCGGTGATAGATGACTTAGCTTCGTGTGGTTGTCATCTTACTTGTTTTTCAATTGCTTGGTTACCTTTACTTGTTTTACACTATATATATGTTTTGAATAAATGAATTAATTCTTCCATGGAATTTATTGTTTAAACAGGTTTAAATGTTTTCCAATGTAAATTCAATTTATGTTATATTGTTATATCCTTTCACCCACCTGCCAAACAGTCGTGTCTGGTCCATTTCTTTGGTACTCAAGTTCAGACATTGTCTATCTCGAGACGGAGCTTGAGGAGGCGGTCGGTGAACCGCATCGCTTAGTTGAGTGGCATGCCGATGATATCGTCTAGACATTCGGTTGTTTGAGTTACGTCACATTTTGGGGATCGTGATTAACCATTCTTTTGGGTTATTGTTTTGAGATGTATTGGCCTATGTTGGCCTTTATTCTTTTGGGGAGTGAAAAACTAATTGATCTTTTGTATAAACTTTAACATTACTTTTGGGGATAGTACTAATGATCATTGCTCACTCTGATATTCTGTTATATAAATGTGTTATCAGTCTTGCTATTTTGGATATGAATGTGTGAATTAGATTTGCTACATGCTTCCACAGTTAACTAAATATATTTTATGTTGATGTAATATCCTCACCGCAGACACCTGTGGGAAATCACGTGCACGGGTAGTATGGAAAATTATGGTGTGTGTGAAAAGATCTAATGTAATTTTTAAATTATAGTGATGTGTGTAGAGAGAATTTGTATGTGAAAAGTAAAAAACTGTGTGCCAGTAGAACTTCCCAATTTTAAATGCACCCATTAACTTGCCATTTAAAAAAAAATTTGTTAGCAAAATACCCAAATGTGAAATACCAGAAGTACCAAGACTACATCTTCCTCTTTAGCCGATTTCTTCTTCTTCCCTCTGAACTACTTGATGCTCCTGACAAGAATAGAATCCTCTTCTGCACTTCTTTCCCTTCATCACTATACTTCTTTTTCTTCTCATCATCATAAAGCTCCAACTATTAGCTCTTGGAAGAGCTGATCTCCCAACCCATCTTTCCATTTTCCCATGTAAGCTACCACACCTCAATCTTAGGCACCACATTGTGTTTTAGAGAAGTCATCCCCAATATGAACCAAATGACCATCTATGAAGAGAATGTATCCTGTTTTTGGCACATTGTTCAATTTTTTTTTCGTTCGTGTCCTGCACGGAATTGCAGAATCGTGCATCACATGTAGTGCTCATCCATCTTAAGCCATGCAATAATGTAATGCACAGCCATACTTGACTGCGCATATGTGTATTGCACGACTCTATATTTCCATGCAATATACCATATAGCTCGGCCAAGTTTAGCCGAACAATATGATGTTGGGCAGTTTAGCACGACCGTCTCATACTGAAACATGTTTTATTTATTTTTTGTAGGAGATTGATTCTACAGGTGTCAGTGAGTGCTTATTGGATTTTACTAACATTTTCACTACCAACATTATATTCAGAAGCCGAGAAGCCCTTATCTAATGGACACGAGATGTTGTAAAGACACATGGCTTAGTAATTGTAATCAAAACGTCAAATGCTAGTGTAGATGGTAGGAAACTGAGAGTTGTATTTTCTTGTGAGAGAAGTGGCACTTACAGGAGTTCTTCGAAGGTCTTTGAGAAGAAAGATCTGAATAAGTCAACGGGAATGAAGAAGTGTAGTTGCCATTTTTCTTTGAAATGCTGAAAGTTACCAACTAATGATGATTGGATGGTAATAGTGGTTTGTGGGGTGCACAATCATCCGAATGCACAACATCTTGAGGAGTACTCATATGCTGGGAGGCTTTCCAAAGAAGAATTAAAATTTTCTATTAATATGTCCAATAGTTTAGTGAAGCCGAGGAACATTCTTCACACATTGAAGCAGATGGATGTGAACAACACCACTATAATGAAGAGTATCTACAATGCTGAGTTGACCACCACTGCCAAGTTCGAGTTGATCACAAATAAATTTTAGAAGAGTGATCAACTTGGTAAAATAAGACATTGAGAAAACTAAAAGAAGTGGCAAATCCTTTATCCACTTATCTTCTTGACCCGGATGTCAAGTTGAATACGCAGGGTTGATCAACATTAAGGAGGAAGAAGTCGGATACTTCTACACGTCGAGATCCATCTGCTTTTTAGTATGCACTCTCCATCAAAGAAAGTGCTTCACCAAAGTTAAGCAGTATATTGATCACAAAGAAGAAGGAGAAGTTAAGTGTCCGTCGGACTCGATCAGATACAAATTGACATAGATACCATCAACCATGTGATTGACTTTGTTAATCCAATGTCAATGCAAAATATCTTTTATCATATTATTGTAGCCTTGTAGCCTTTTTACTGTAATGTTATTTAAGTTTTTTGAAGCAAAATTTAAGATAAAATAACACCTTAATCAACATGCATACTCAAAAAAACTGAAGGAAACAACCATAGTTCATAAAAACTAGAGGTGTACATGGACTATTCGGATCGGTTTAGAGGGGAAACCATCAACCAAACCGAATCCATCGGTTTTCTATTTTCTCAAACCGAACCGAACCGCTTAGGTGCCCAAACCAAACCGAACCTAACCGGTTCGGTTTGGTTTGGTTACATTTTTTCTTTCCACAAAAAAACTGCAGTTCAAACTTGGTTCATTAAATGGAATGAGGAGAAGTTGTAATGAACAATAAAATATATTTCATAATTCTTTTCAACCAAGGAAGCATACATCAAACGATGGATAAACTCTTTCCATCTATCATCCGGTCCTGTGATTGAATGGACCATGTCAAATTCAGCCAACTTTTCAGGCCAATGAACTGAAGCAGTTCAAATCTTCTGGTAAAATACACCAATAAAATGGTCAGATACGTACCTATTTCTCTGCATAAAACCTGGACTAGACTACATTGTTTGATCCAGACCAATGAACTCATCACAAAATGAACTAGTTTTTTATTTATTTTTATTTTTTACTTTTGTTTTTGCCAACAAGATGAGTTTGAGTGAAATATAGCCCCAATTTTGAACTAATTGAGATGGGTCTCTTCATAGTTCACTTTCTTTTAGGTCAGACCAAATCCCTGGGTAGTGCTACTAAAAATCCAATAATGCACACTTGTAGAGCTTTCATCAAACATGTAACATGCAAGTAGAACATACAAGCGCTTCCTGTCACGACCCCAAAATTAGGGTAAGATTAAGGAGCCATTACTGGGGAATTACTATAGCACAATCTTTCATTTATCCACAGGATCCGCATTGGTGAGAGTTACAGGGTCCAATTACCGTCATGGAACATTTAGCGGAAGCTTGCATTGTGGTACAACCCGAAGTCCGGTGCACATCGGATTCCGTATTGCATCACTAATGTCTTATTAGCAGAATCATATGAATGATACATCCTCATACTGGTACATCATAACAGAATATAAACAGAGCTAGACAAGTAATTAGAGATTTTATTCCCGAATTCAAGTTATAATTACAAAAGATATATTAATTACATTCCCAGAATAACAGACCAACACAGGTTAGTAAAGTAGAATACAAAACCCTAAAATAATACTCTTATGTATTTTGCATCTTAGGTGCAAGGGGTGGAATCTATATGACAACCTTTACCCAAAAATCACACTTCGCTAACTGCTTAGCAACCGCCGCCTCGAAAACCGCACTAAGGTACGAGTCGGGGAAACAAACCTACGGCATCAAGCGTAGATCAGACAAAAGCCTGGAAAATATTTAAGATAAAGAGCATAGTTTGCAAGACATAACAGAACATAAATACAAGTTATAAATTAGGAAAACAGTAACAAAGAAGCTAGATAGACTGATGCAAGAAAATATGATTTTCCAAATCATAAACATAAATACAGTGATTATTTTCAGAAAATCAATGCAGACAGACTGAGCAGACTAATGTAAGAAAATATGATTTATCAATCATAAACATAAATGTAGTGATTATTTCAGAAAATCAATGCCGACAAATTGAGCAGACTGATGCAAGAAAATATGATTTACCAAATCATAAACATGAGTTAATTTAAAATAATTAAATATTGGCAACCACTTGGCATATACTCAAGGAGGAGGAAGCAACCACTAGCCCTAACTAAGCAGAACTGAGAGTACACAAAAACTCACCCTTGAGTCACGGCCGTTCAGAAATCAGAGGCCTTGCTACGGGGGACCTAATGGTCTAACCCAATCAGGGAAGGTACTATAGTGACACCTGTCACATCGGAACTCAAACTGCAGCAAGCAATATATATATAACTATATATAATAAATACAGGATATCTGCTTGGTGGTGCCGCTTGAAAATCAATGCAGAATGAATGGTTCAGTGCATAAATCAAGAATTAATGAATAAATCGATTACTCGAAAATACTTGTGCTAGTACAAGGAGTTATCAGACAATCGGAATGCTTAAAAACGTAACAAAGCGAAATCGGCTTTTAAAACATGAAACCACGTAATTCAGGCTCAAAATAGTAAAACAAGATAAGGCAGGTTTCAAAATAGTATTTTTCGTTTCAGGTTTAAAATAGTAAAACAAGTTAAAGCAGGTTTTCAAGACGGTATTTTCAGGTTCAGGTTTAAAATGACAAAACATGTTAAAAATAGAAAACGGGTCAAAGCAGACTTCAAAATAGTATTCTTTTCAATTTGGGCTAAAAACAGTAAAACGAGTCAAAATAGATTTCAAGACAGTATCTTTCTAAGTCCGGGAATTTTATAGAAAATCGGATAACATTTCGGGTAGAAATAAGGGATCCAAAAACGGGTTGCAGAAAACAAAGGTGATCCAGGTAACTCGGAATGGCAAGGCAATAAATCAACAAGTCTAGTTAAATAACATAAACATGCAAGTACGATGATTCTCCCAACTATATGCTCAAAGGGATGGATATTGATGTATTTTTATACGCTTGATGCATTCTAAAGGTGGGAATATCCAACCACTAAGTTCAGATAAAAATACAAATCACCGTGCTCTACATGTATCAATAATTGTTCGGGTCTAAATACAGAAATAAATTATTCATCGGGCAAGTCGGGGTACTGAGTTCATCCCTAGGTCTCGGTCTTTCTTTTTCCAAGAAAAGACAGTCTCTTTGCATTGCCCTGGGTTAAACTCAAAAGCCCCTATTTTCAGGTCGGAGTGCAATTATTAGTTTCCTTTAAACATTGGTTAAAATATCCAAGTTTTGGTTCGAAAATTCAGAAATCCCTATAAGGTTTGAAAATAGGTCTACATCAGGCTAAGATCCGATTAAAATTCAGTTGTCAAATGGTCATAAAACAGGGCCTAAGGGTAGGGTTCCACGGGTCCTAAGGTGGAACCCATTGGTCCAAGTTGTACAGAGTAAGGGGCTGAACTCAGGTGGAGATGAATCAGGTGGGACTGATTTTCAGGTGAGCCGAAACAAGAAGAAGAAGAGGAGAGCAGAAACTGATTTCAGGTGGAGCTGAAACCAGGGAAAGAGCTGGTTCAGGTTGCATGTGGGCTGGACAAGTGGCAGATGGGCTGGACAATTGTTACAAGCGGAGGGGAGAGAAGCAGGTGGCTGCTTGGCAGGGAAGGAGAAGCAAGTTGCATGTGGAAGGAGAAGCAAGTGGCTGGAATTGCAGTGCAAGTGGAAGACAGTGGTTGTGGGTGTCTGTTGTAAGCTGGGAGGAACAGTACATGGAAGCTACAGGCTAGAAGCAAGGAGATGAGTTGGCCACTGGTGAGTGCAGGGACTGACCGAGAGCTGAGTGTAGGGGAGAGGTCTGGCTAAGCTGAATGCAGGGGATGGGACTGGCCGCTGGTTGTGCAGGTGGGTTGTAATGCCCCAATTCCGGATACTAAGAAAATCGTCAGAATACCCGAAGTTGGCGCGCTACTTCCCGAAAAATTCGAGAACTTCCAAGATCGTAGGTCCGCAGTGAGGTCAAATTTAAAACTTTTGAACAATGTATTAACAACAGTTAAATTGCGAAAGCATAAGAATTGAAACGGAAGCAATGAGTATCATAATATATCAAATAAGAGCAGAACTGTAGTCTAGTTTAAAAGTATCAACTGTTAAGAACAAGGATTAGTTACATATTATCTGCTACCCAGCTCCCCACAAAATCGCTCAAAACCCAAACAAGGATAAACTCTCAAAGCCCAGGTAATGACTCTCCACCCTCCGGCTCGACATCTAGGTCGGCCAGTCCCCAACCGTAATCTCCGGCTACAGGCGCCTCTACGAGCGCAAGCGCGTCGTCCGCGTACTAGGGGTCAAGACCTAAGCACCAAAGATGGGTCAGATCTAAAGATCTGGCAAGTCACAGTATACAAGTAACATAGGACATATATATCAAATAGAGTAAAGACAGTTATACAGTTAAAGAGTATCAAGATACATGATCTAGGCAGTTGAGCAAATAAACATATGGAAATCAGAATAAATATAGCATCTAGTCGAAAACAATATGGCACATTCACATGAGCTGGATACCGCGGGATATTATGCCGCGGCCCTCCCATATTGAACACAGTTGCGGCGGGGAATCTCACCAATGTTGGGGATAACTAATCCCGCAAAACACTCAACAGTCTCACCACACTCATCACTTGGGGAGACTGGATTCGGTATCACACCGTCCGTCTAAAACATAGCTCATCATGATGGCTCACTCAATACTCATAAATAGCTCCTACCGGGGATGATCAGTCTACAGGCTGAGCTTTAATCAACCGAGTGAATGTCTATGCCGACTCGAGGAAACTCTAAAGGTCTGTGTCTGTCTAGGCTTTGCCTTGCGTGAACAAGGTCCTAACAATGTCTCTAAGAGGTTCCAATATCAACTCAGTCCATGGATTACAATCCAAGTCCAAGCCCACTCGTTGGATCCATACCTAGGCCCATCAACACATGGCCTGGTCTAAAACAGTCCAAACGAGGTAATAAGTCCATTTCCACTGACAAACAGTCCATTCTTATCCATAATGAGTTATAAGTCTAATACCATACACCTCTCCAATTCTAAGGGTAAAACAGATCCATACTTAGGCCATAAAAGGCCCGCCTAGCCACAGACACGGGTCAATGTTCTCCTAAATCACACTATCGGGTCACCTCTAAGATATCCTAGGTTCAGGTCATCCATTTCCATTTAATTAACAGTAAACAACTACAGTAAGGATATAAGAGTGACAGTAATAAGAAAGGTGAAGTATGAACTTCAAATATGATCAATAGGGAAAAATAACAATAGTCCAACCTAGGTAATTGACCACATTCAGGTCCAGGTCCATCTTAGGCAATTTGATTTCTAAATGGAGTTTCAGATGCCAAAGGATACTGTGTTTGGTGCTCCTGAGGTTACGGGCATCATTGACAACGTTTAAGGATCGAATCATCTTAGATTAAACAACCAAGACCCTACTTGGTGGTCCACACGAGTCAAGGTTGAGCCACACCATTGACTCTGGCTTGGCACATCAATAGAAGTCCATTTGGATGGTCAATAGGCCCCACAAATGATCACAACTTCAGAATACTGAAAACTGGAAAATCACTGAATTCAGTGTGCTCGGTCGACCGAGTACACTGGGGGTTGACCCCCAGGTCGACCCTGGTGCAGTGTGCTCGGTCGACCTCTTGGCCTGGTCTGTCGACCGAGTGCACTGGAAAAAGGTTGAGTCAGCCCTGGAGGACAAAATCTGTTCTCAGTGGTTCCCTGTGTGTCCTGTCGACCTCCTGGCCTGGGCGGTCGACCGCATACACAGAAACCCTGGAAAAAATGATGTCCCAGCTCTCAGGCATTTTTCACTGCAGGTCTTGTGTGCTCGGTCGACCTAGAGCAGGGCTCAGTCGACCGAGTACACTGGGTTGTAAAGCCTGCAGGAAATTTAACTGAGACCTAGGTTTTCTCAATTTCAGTGTGCTCGGTCGACCGGGCTGCAAGTCGGTCGACCGGGCACACGCAAACTGCAGAAAACCCAAATTTCAAGGTTTCTTCTCCTTCAACCCATTTTTCTACCAAAACTCCTCCAATCTTGCCCAAACATCACTAAATCAATATAAAACATAAAAACACTTCAATGTACTACCATCCACACCCAAACGGGCCATTGATCTTCCAAATGGGTAATCCCATCCATCAATGCCCAAAATCCAACAAAACTAAGCTCAAGGGTAGATCTATCACACGAATAATAACTGAACTGAAATTGCAGAATCAAGGGAAATAGAAACATACATTCTATGTTAAATAAGCATATTGCACTTGCCTTGTTGAAATGAGAGGTTATAGAGAGAGAGAAGAGAGAACCAATCCAAGAAGATGAAATCCCAGCTCCTAGGGTCTTCTCCAGCACAAAACCAACTCAAAGCCTAGGTCTAGAAGAAAGGAAGGACAGGGGAAATGAAGAAGATGAATAGTAGCTAGAGATGGCTTGGGAAATGTGCTGTATTTATAGATTGGGGGTTTAGCTAGGGTCTAAAATACCCTTCTTGTTTGTATGGGATTAGGGTTAGGGTAGAGGGCATTTAGGTCTTTAGGTGGGAAGGTTCTAGAAGAGTTCTTTAGTGAATACCCCCTATAGTAAACACTAATATCTAGCTAAGGCCTCCAACATACTACTAACCCTATAAATTGCAAAAGGACCCCTATTAACTCTATTACTAACACCACTAGACTAATCTAACTCAAACTTAGGAAAATATACATAACTACCCTTACTAACCCATTTATTAGTATAATAAGCTAACATATTATTAAATAGTATTAGAGATCAAAGTGAGGGCCCACAAAGGGATGGGGCCTCACATGGGTGGCCGCTGGCAAGAATGCAGGTGGACTGGCTGCTGAACAAGAAGAAGATGAGTGGGTGGCCGCTGGTCTGAGTGTGTGCAGGTGCTGCTGGAACAAGTGCAGGTGGAAATGGGAATTAGCCGCTGGAAAGAAGAATAAGCGCAGGGATGGCCGCTGGCTGGAATTTGCATCAGTTGGCCGCTGAAAGAGGAGAAGAGGATATGGCCGGTGACTCTGTAGGTGGGGGAAAACTGTTGGAAGGGAAAAATGGCAGCAGTGGTCGAGAGTTTGCAGGGTGATAAACTGGCCACTGAGTGCAGGGGAATGGCCGGTCAGCAAGGGGAAGAGAGAAATAGCCGGCTGAGTACAGGGAATGGCCGGCACAGCAATGTTGGCTGCTGGGTGGCCGCTGGAGAGAAAGTGGGGAGTTGCTATGTGCAGTTCGTCGAGAAAGTAGAAGAAGGGGAAGAAAGAGTGGAAGCCGCTGGAACTTGGAAGGGAGGCAGCACCTAGCCGTTGGGGGAGGAGCAGCACCTGGCCGCTGGGATTGGAGTTGCGCAGGTGGCTGCTAAGTGCAGGGAAAAGGCAGCAAAGGCCGGGAGTTTGCAGTTGAGGGGAATGATCGCTGAACTGTGAGAGGAAAGGATGGCCGGTCTGCAACAACTGTAGGGTCATCAAGAGTGTAAGTGCCTAAAATTTACGGACTTGGTTAGGAGAGGATTAGACTCTAAATTTGATAATTTTGGGAAAGGATCTGCCTCCGGGAATCTGAAAGGAAAAACAAAGGTCAGAGCCCCTAACTGTAGGCAGCCGAAGGCACTTCGATGCCTGAGTTAGTTTGGTAACTGAAGAAGAAAGAGTATAGATGGCAGATTTGTTGCATACCTCTTGTAGTTTTTCTTCATGCATTATATAGACGTGAGAGTCATCATCGGACTGGGCCCCTTAGGGGGAGATGAAAGTCCCATCGGCTTGTACTTTCCCTTTTAAGTGGGGGTAGGTAAAAAGGGAACGTCCCATCGGGCCATTCCCCTATGTCTGCGGATGTGACCTCGAGATAAGGCTTGCCACTTATCTAGGACCGGCGCCTACTCTTTCTGTCAGTTCGCTGTTTACCGCCATGATAGTGCATTTATGGTCGCATTTATGGCTGAATGATAGGAGGGCCGAGATCAAGCTAAGGCCGAGACCGAGGTGGGCACCTACAGGTGTGGTCACCGAGATGGGCTCCGAGCTTTCCCGACTTGGCACTTCTATCGAGCTGGGTGACACCGAGGCCAGGGATTATCCCATCATTGGGGGACGGCCCCACACAAATTTGTTACTAGGAAGTGACCCCACACAATTGCCCCTAGCTCTCGACCTCTTAGAATTCTTTTTGAGGTCGGGAGCTAAGATTGAAAGGATGTGCTGACCCCTGTCTTGACGCCCCTTGCTGACGTGTGATCCTCTTTATGATGCCGTTTCATTTGCCCTAGGCAATAAATGTGATATCATAATTATTCCACCAAGGTGGGCACGCGGATGTCGCTTCGTATGCCCGATGTGATAAATAATGTACCAGAGTTATGGTGGGAGATGAACCGGTGGTGCCACGTGTCACCTTTCGTCTAGTTGTTCATTGGGATCGAAGCAACGCGTGGAGAGTCCGAAGCGTCGCCTCGCACGCATGACATTTAAGAGGTGCATCCCTTTATAAAATAGGGATGCCCTCTCTCCTTTCTTCTCTTACCTTTGTTATTGCTTGGAAGAAGACTATGTTGAAGAAGACGCTCTGCTGAGATCAGAACCTCAACAAACTCGGAGACCTTCATTTTTCGAAACCCTTTACATTTCCTCTGTGAGTTTTCTTCTTCCCTATCCTCCTTTCACCTCTTCTGCCTTTTGTCTAGAGGGTTTCCGTCCCCTAGGGTTTCTAGGTCTTGTCCCTTCTCCCTTGCTCTCTGCTCCTTTCTAACTTTTTAGGAAATGTGGATTTACAGTCATTGGCTAGAGGGCCCCTAAGCTCTGGAGGGGCTCAGGAAGGCGTATGAGATACCAGACGACGTTCTGGTGAAGCTTGACGACCTCCAGGGCCTCTTTGACGGTCTCACCTGATTCAAAAAATGGATGCCTTTCCCTCTGGTGTTCATAATTAAAGGCGTGGTCAGGTTCCCCGTTCATCCCCTTCTCTGTTCCTGCCTCAGCTCGTGGCGGCTTTGCCCCTTCCAATTAATGCCAAACAGGGTCAAAATAATTATGGGCATAGCGGAGTTGAACCGAATCCTCGACATTAACCTTGACGTGCACGATATAGAGGATGTTTATGACATCTGTAAATCCGCGGGGGGCGAGGATTCGTATTACCTTGGGGGGACGAGACGCCGGCCCCTGATTAACGCTCTGAAGGACTTGAGCAAGTATGCCAGGGAGGACCGTCTGCTAGTCTCGGGGAACTGGGAGTTCGGGGCGACCGAGACCGAGGTGGAGCGGAGAATCCAGGTTCCTCAGAGACCTGGGACCCCTCCGAGTAAATACTCGTTTTCCCCGGGTTATTTGTGTTGCTTTATTTTGATTCGCCAAGCTGATGTCTCCTTTTTGTCTTCTGTGCAGGTGTTCAGCGAAGGAGGAAGGACGCTGGCCTCGATCGTTGGAAGAGGAACGACACTTGGCTCGAGAAGATATACCAGTACCACGGCCACAATGATCGGGCCGCCTTCTCGCTGCTTCGGTACAAACTGAGGTACCAGTCTTATACCAAGAAGACTGCCGAGATCCCCGTTGAGCCGATAGGGCAGATCGTGCTTGCCCTTGCTGAGACCGGCGGTCAAGTCCCGGAGCCATCCAGTCCGACCCGGGTCGGTGAAGACAATCCCTCCTCCCAAGACCCAGAAGAAGAAGAAATGGACGGGCAACGTCCTCCTTTGAAGGATCAGGGAGCCTTGGTCCTCAAAGGCCGAGCTCCTCCTGCTCCAAGACGTGCCCCCAACGGGTCTGGTGCCGCCCAGGGGTCCTCGGCCAGCGCCCCCTCCGGTCTTTCAGGCACAGCTGGGGCCTCTTCCTCCGCAAAAGACAAAGGCACGCGAGGCCCGCAGCAGGAGAAGAGAGGGAGGTCGGAGGAGCCGCCCAAGGAAACTCGGCCACGGGTCGCCGAGGCCGGGAAGGAGGGTGAGAGGCCCCCTCCTGAAAAGAGGCCTCGCTTGGGGGGCGAGAAGGAACAGACTTCTGGAACGGTCTCGTAGCTCTAGTTTGTCAAACGCCCCCCTCCAGGCCCGACCTCGAGGTCAACCCCGACCAGCCTCTGAACGTGGAGGACCGGATGAGGGCCACTGCTGGGACGATCTCGGCAATTGCCAGGGCCTACGCTCTCCCCAAGGATATGGAGAAGCATAATAAAGTCGGGCAACTGAACTTGATCAACTCCACGATGAAGATGTCGATTGAGGTGACTCTCAGTCCTCTCTGTCTTTTTAAGTATTATGCCTTAATTGCTTGTTCTGACCCCCTTTTTCTTTGTAGAATGTGCAGAGGCTTCAAATAATTCTGGAGAGGACGGAGAAGAAAGCTTCACGGGTCATCGAGATGGATGCCGAAAAAAAGAGGATGGGAGATGCCCTGGAAGCCAGTGCTGGAGAGCTAAAGAAGGCGGAGGAGAAGATCGCCGAGCTCGCAATGGAGCAACAAACGGCGAAGGCCGAAATCATCAAGTTGCGAGCTGAAAATAAGTACTTGAAAGGCGCGGCCGAGGGTAAGGCAAAGAGCGTGCACAAATTAGAGACCGAGCTCGCAAAGAAAGAGACTGACCTGGCTGGGAAAGAAGCCTAGCTTGAGTCTTCCAAGAAGGAGCGGGCCGAGGCCGAATCCACTTTGCGGGCCCAGGCCGCAAAAGCTTATAAAGAAGGAGTGGATTGGGCATGGGTGGAGTATGTGGCTCAGATCAAGGACGTGAGCCCAGTTCTGTACGAGATGGGGTGCTGGGAAGCGCTTCGAGAATAAGGGGGGGGGGTCCTTGAGGACGACCCCATATTCGCGAACCTCCCCCAGTTTCAATCTGTCATACCCAGTCCAGAGTCAGAGCCCGACTCCAACCCTCCGGAAGCCCCTCCTGAAGCCTTGGGCCCCACTCCTCCGCCCCCGACTCCTGCCGAAGGCGATCAGGCTCAACCTTCCTCCGCGGCTCCTCTGCCCGATACCCTAGGCGCTCCTGGCCCTGCTCCATCCGTCCCTCCTGTCGATAAAGCCCCGGCGTCTGAGAAATAACGTAGAGAAACAATGTATCTGTCGATAATGTATTTTTCCCTTTCTTCTAAGTGTACAGAACTATGTAATTGTTTTCCTCCATTAATGAAAAAATAATAATTTTCTTTTACTTCTCCAGTTGTCTTTCCATCTTTTCTGGCAATAGCATGTGTATGTTTAATGTTCTAATCCTGAGAAGATATTGAACGAATTTGAGGCGCCCTGTCCTTGACCCATTCTCCAAATCTTTTGAGTGGCTGAGATCGGTGAATTTCTGGCTATAAGACCGGGACTTAACAATACACTTCCGAGGGAACCGCTTCACTAAAAGACCTTGTGGTCAGCTCGGACTTATACCCCGGGGTGCGACCTTGCTGCTGGAGGCAAGTTTGCTTAATCGAATTGGGGTTGTATTGCCGATTTTGATAACTCGGGGAGTTCGGCTGAGCTTAAAGGTAGACCGAGTTCCGGGACTTATAAATGAAATAAGACAGCTGATTCCGTTCTTGACTCAAGGGGGGCCAGGGAGTTGGTCCAACGACCGAACTCGAGGAGGCTGGTCCTATGACCGGAGCCTTGGGAGTTGGTCCAACGACCGAACTCGAGGAGACTGGTCCTGTGGCCGGACCCTTGGGGGTTGGTCCAACGACCGAACTCGAGGAGACTGGTCCTATGACCGGAGCCTTGGGAGTTGGTCCAACGACCGAACTCGGGAGGCTGGTCCTGTGATCGGAGCCTTGGGAGTTAGTCCAACGACCGAACTCGAGGAGACTAGTCCTGTGACCAGAGCCTTGGGAGTTGGTCCAACGAACAAACTCAAGGAGGCTGGTCCTGTGACCGGAGGCTTGGGAGTTGGTCCAACGACCGAACTCGAGGAGGCTGGTCCTATGACCGAAGCCTTAATTCACAACTTGAAAGAGACAAGGCACACGTCTTCCACAAGATCCTTCTTTTATTGACTTATCATTTGAGTACATTTAGAAGTAGTATTTCTTGATGTGCGCGGCATTCCACGGTCATGACAATTCTTTACCATCCATGCTCTCAAGTCTATAAGCCGATCTCCCGGAGGCCGAGATCACCTTAAAAGGTTTAAGCCAGTTCGGTGTGAGCTTGCTTTCGTTAGGATCCTTGTCTGCTGGGAGCGCTTTCTTTAAGACCAGTTCCCCGATCGAGAACTTTCTTTATTTGACCCTCTGATTGTATCCCCTAGATAACTGTTGCTGGTAGGAAGCTAGGCGGACAGATGCTGCTTCCCTCCGCTCCTTGGCCAAGACGAGCTCTTTGGCCAGATTTACTTCATTTCGCCCTTGGTCGAAGAAGTCCGATCTCAAGGTCGAAAGGCCGACCTCAAGAGGGATTACACCTTCCATCCCGTAGGCTAGGGAGAAGGGAGTCGTTGAAGTGGATCGTCTCGGGGTAGTCCTGTATGCCCAAAGGACGCTCGATAGTTCCTCTACCTATCTGCCTTTAGCTCTGTTGAGTCTCTTTTTGAGTTCGTCTAGTACCACATTATTTGAGATCTCCGTTTGTCCGTTGCTCTGTGGTTAGGCCGGGGTTGCATAGAGGTTCCTGATATCGAGCTCTTGACAGAAGTTTTTAAAGAAGTTGGAGTCGAACTGGGACCCGTTGTCCGAGACCAGAGCTCGGGGGACCCCAAATCTTGTGACAATGTTCTTCCATACGAAATTCTTTGTATCCCGCTCGGTGATGGAGGATAAAGCTTTTGCCTCTATCCACTTGGTGAAATAGCCAGTGGCTACTATCAGCCACTTCTTGTTTCCTGGAGTCCGGTGAAGAGGTCCCACGATGTCTAGCCCCCACTGAGCGAAGGGCCATGGGCTGGAGAGAGGACTCAGGTCTTGCGCCTGTTGGTGCAGAGAGTGGGAGAACTTCTGACACTTTTCACATTTCCTGGCGTAGAGTTGGGCATCCTTCTGCATGTGGGGCCACCAGTAGCCCTGACTGATGGCTCTGTATGTCAGTGATCTCCCTCCGATGTGGCTTCCGCAGATTCCTTCGTGAATTTAAAAAAGGAAGTCTTCAACCTTGCTTGGGTGGACACATTGGAGATATGGTCCTGTGAAGGACTTTCTATAGAGCTTCCCATTTGGGGATAGCAAAAAATGAGCTACTTTCACTCTGACCTTGTGGGCTTCGTTTTTGTCTTCAGGGAGTTTATCTTCTTTTAAGAATGTTATTATCGGATTCATCCAACTTGGACCGAGATCGACGCACAGAATTTGCCGAGGTGGAAGAAGCTCTATACTTGGTTTTTTCAACGTCTCCACGTCAACTGTTCTTCTTTTTCCAGCTTCTACGACAGAGGCTAAGTTGGCGAGGGCGTCTGCATGGCAGTTGGATTCTCTGCCGATCTGCTTGACTTCTGCTTTCTCAAACTGGGAGAGGAGCTGCTTTGTGTGGGCTAAGTAGGCTGCCATCCTTTCGTCACAGGCTTGATAGTCTCCGCTTTGCTGGTTCGTCGCCAACTAGGAGTCGCTAAAGACTACTAGCCGACGTGCCCCCAGGATTTTTGCGCTACTGAGACCCGCAATCAGTGCCTCGTACTCTGCTTCATTGTTGGAGGTTTTGAAATCGAGGGTCAGGGCTTGCTCGATGACGAGGCCCTCTGGAGATTGGAGGACTATACCGGCGCCAGCCCTTCTGGATGTCGAGGATCCGTCGAAGAAGACCTTCCAGGCCGACTCAAGGAATCCGTCGGTCTCGGCTGCCTCATTGCCCTTATCGCCCCCCAGTTCGGTATCGAGCGAGGTCGGTGCTGAACTAGGAGAAGTGAACTCGACGATGAAGTCTGCCAGAATTTGTGCTTTGATCGCCGTCATGGGTTGATATTGGATATCGAATTGCCCCAGTTCGACTGCCCATTTGGAGATTCTTCCGGAAAAGTCCGCTTTTCGAAAAAGGGACTTGAGCGGTGCTCTGTGACAACCACCACTGTGTACGTCTGGAAGTAGTGGGAGAGTTTGCGAGAGGCACTGACGAGTGCCAGCGCAAGTTTCTCAAGTGGAAGGTATTTGGTCTCAGTGTCAAGCAGGGTCTTGCTCGTGTAGTAAATGGGCTGCTGTTGTTTGCCGTCCTCTTTGACTAGCACCGAGCTCACTGCGTGGTCTGAGACCGCTAGATAGAGATAAAGGAGGTCACCTTGTATCGGAGTGGACAACAGTGGTGGTGAGGAAAGGTAGTCCTTGAGTTTCTCCAGTGCTTGATCACATTCAGGGGTCCACTGAAATTTAGAGCTCTTCTTCAGGAGTTGAAAGAAGGGGCGACATTTGTCCGAAGCTCGGCTGATGAAGCGATTGAGCACAGCGGCCATCCCCTTGAGTCTCTGAACTTGCTTCGCCGAGGTCGGGCTCTGAATCGCCTGGATTGCTGTAATCTGCTCTGGATTAGCTTCGATCCCTCTCCGGGTCACCAGGCTTCCTAAGAACTTGCCGGATCCGACGCCAAACGCACACTTGGAGGCATTCGGTTTAAGCTGGAACTTTCTGAGGATGGCGAATGTCTAGCGCAAGTCAGCCAAATGGTCCTGCGACTTTTTGGACTTGACAATCATGTCATCGATGTAGACCTCCACCGTCTTCTCGAGCTGTGCTTGAAACATTTTCGTAACCAGTCTTTGGTATTTCGCCCCAGCATTTTTTAACCCAAAGGGCATCACTTTGTAACAGAAGATGCCTCGAGGTGTTATGAATGCGGTTTTCTCCTCATCAGGCCCATGCATGGGGATTTGGTGGTAACCTCGGTAGGCGTCAAGAAAACTCATCCTATCATGTCCCGCGGTGGCGTTGATCATCTGGTCGATCTTCGGGAGCGAGAAGTTGTCCTTGGGGCAGGCTTTATTAAGATCGGTGATGTCCACGTAGACCCTCCATTTGCCGTTCATCTTCTTGACCACCACTGTGTTGGCCAGCCATTTCGGATAATGCACTTCGTGGATTGCTCCGGCTTCGAGGAGCTTGTCCATTTCCTCAACTACCGCTTCCGTTTGCGGGACCCCTATTCTGCGGGCTTTTTGCACTATGGGCTTGTGCCCGGGGTCCACGTTTAGTTTGTGGCACATGACTTTGGGGTCGATCCTAGGCATCTCGTATGGGGTCCAAGCAAAGACGTCCTTATTCTGCAGTAGGAAATTGAGCAGCTCGGACCTCTCGTTGTCGGGGAGCTGGCTTCCCAGTAAGAAATATCGCTCGGGGTCATCAGAATTGATTCTAACCTCAGTTAGTTCCTCTATGCTCTCCTGCTCTGCCGATCAACCGATGTCCTCGAGTTCGGCCATATACACTTGTTGCGGCTCTATTTCGCCAGGCATTACGGCCGTAAGGCACTGTCTGGCCATCTGCTGGTCTCCCTATATGGTTACTATCTCGATCATCCTTCCGGCCTTCTCTAGTGGGAACTTGAGCTTCTGGTGAAAGGTGGAAGGTACTGCCTCCATGGCATGTAGCCAAGTACGACCCATTATTACATTGTAAGGAGACGGTGTGTCCCCACCATAAAGTCGGCCATCTTTGTGGCGCCTCCTATTCGGACTTCGAGTGAGACCCTCCCCTTGGGATACACCGTCTTTGCGCTGAAGCCTACCAAGGGGACGCGGGCTTCCTGTAGATCGGACTCCGACAGGCCGAGCTGCTTGAAACAGCTAAAGTAGAGGATCTTGGACGAGCTCCTTGGGTCCACAAGGACGCGCTTCACAGTGTAATTGTTCAACCGCAGGGTGAGGATGAGTGCGTCGTTGTTGAGGAGCTGGACTCCTCCTAGGTCCTCGTCCGAGAACCAGATCTTGGGCTTTTCCTTCCGAGCTTTCTTCGGTGCAGGCTCTAGCTCGACCGACATCACCTGTTTACCATGGGAGGCCCTCCTGGCCTCTGAGCGGGCTTGGGTACTTCCTTTATTGGGAGCAGGGGCCAGGTGAATGACGTTGATGATACCCGCTGGCTCGTCGTTGTCATGATCCGCACTGGGTGGGGCGTGTTGTTGAGCTTGGTTGATCCTCTCCCCGTCCTTGATGTATTCCTAAAGGTGCTCGTCCCTGACGAGCTTCTCGAGGTGGGATTTCAAGGCCATGCAGTCCTCAGTCATGTGTCTGTGCTGCTTATGGTAAGAGCAGGACTTGCTCCGGTATCGGGTGGATGGGTCGCCCTTCATTGGCTGCAGCCACTGGAAGTAGGGTTCTGCTTTGATTTTGCCGAGGAGTTTGTAGATGGGTTCCTTGAAGATAACATTGACGGCCTTGTAGGAATCACCAGCCGGCTTGGCAGGCTTGAACTTCAGCCTTTTGCTGCTTCCAGAGAAGGAGCTTGAGAAGTTTGCCGAACTGGCAGTGGCCCTCCTTTTGTCTGGTTTTTGTTTGGGGAACATCCCTTCTCCTCTGGGGGTTTGGCCCTTCTGCGGGAGGCCGAACTGCTCGTTGCCTCGAGCTTCGTCTTCTTCTTGCTCAATGTATTGATTCACCTTAGCTATCAGCGCTTTCATCGTGGTCATGGGGGTTCGGACCAGGCCTTTGCGGAGCTCATTGCCTGGGAGCAAAGCCTGTCGAAAACACATGATGGCGATGTCATCTTTGGCATCCGTGATCTGACTATAGATCGTCCAGAATCTTTTGGCAAATGTAGTGATGCTTTCATCGTCCTTCATTTGGATCGCCATGAGGTTGCCACCTGTCTTCGGGATGACTCGGCGTGCTTGAAACTTCTCAACGAAGGAGCTTCGGAGTTGCAGCCAGCTCGAGACCGACCCTCTAGGGAGCGCGTAGAACCATCGGAGGGGGAGGTCGCCTAAACTAGAGGAGAAGACCCTGCAGTTCAAGTGGCCGCCGTCCCCCCAAACCGACATCCGCTGAGTGAAATGCCGGAGGTACGATTTTGGATCCGAGGTCTTGTCATAGAGGACGAACCTCGGGACGCTGAATCTCTCGGGAATGGAGAAATTCTTTATTTCCTGGGAGAAGGGGGACATGCCCTGGTCTTCTGCATCATAGGCCTCCGATCGGTCTCGGGTGAAACCAATCTCAGCCATCCGGGCCTGGACCTCTTGTTTGACGTAGTGGTCGAGCAGTTCCCTTAGGCCCGTGATGTTCTCTGGCATTGGGGACTCCGGCTCGCGACGCGACCCCCCGAGGTTGCTGCGCAGATGGTTGCTGCTCGAGCCTTCTTCTTCACAGAGATTTCTTCTTCTGTCATTGAGGACTTGCCTCAAGTCTCGACTGTCCGGATGACTCTGCTGTCGTCCGAAAGGTGGGGGCAAGGGTCCTCCTTTCCTTTGCCTTAAGCTGCTCTTGGAGATGGTGAATCAACTCCTCTTTTTCTTGGAGGACCCAATTTTGGGCCTTGAGTTCTTCAAGCAGAGGGTCATCTTCTTCATGAGCTCGATGAAAGGACTGAGCATCATTGTGAGTGTGACAATGGGAGTGATGAGATTTTACCCTAACAGGGGTCTTGCCTCGTCGTCGAGGATCCGACGGGGAAACATTCTGCCGTGGACCCTTAGGTGGCTGATCATCTAGGGGGTGAGGAGCCATATGGTGGTCGTCACGCCGGGGGAGTGCTGTCGCAGGTCGGGACGAGGAGTCCGACTGGAAAACACCCTCCGCGTACACGGGACCGGATTTTCCTCCAGATCTTTTCTGGCGGTGGATTGCCGATAGCTCCTGTAGGACGGGGGAACCTCCGTTGGACCCGGAAGTGGAAGAAGGGTAGAGTGGGCGCCGGTGGTTACCACTGGAGGTAACGACTGGAGCGGCTGAGGCTGCGGCTCTGGTCGCGAAAACAACGGTAACGGTGGTTGTTCCAGTGATGGAAAGGACGACGCTTTTCGGGATTTTGACGATCCCACGCCACCATTCCTGGTTTTTGGAGGCATGGCTTTTGTAGATTTGGTTTTAGTAAAGATCATGTTCCCACAGACGGCGCCAACTGTAAGTGCCTAAAATTTACAGACTTGATTGGGAGAGGATTAGACTCTAGATTTGACGATTTTGGGAAATGATCTGCCTCTGGGAATCTGAAAGGAAAAACAAAGGTCAGAGCCCCTGGCTGTAGGCAGCCGAAGGCACTCCAATGCCTGAGTTAGTTTGGTAACTGAAGAAGAAAGAGTATAGAGGGCAGATTTGTTGCATACCTCCCGTCGTTTTTCTTTATGCATTATATAGACGTGAGAGTCATCATCAGACTGGGCCCCCTTAGGGGGAGATGAAAGTCCCATCGACTTGTACTTTCCCTCCTAAGTGGAGGTAGGTAAAAAGGGAACGTTCCATTGGGCCATTCCCCTATGTCTGCGGATGTGACCTCGAGATAAGGCTTGCCACTTACCTAGGACCAACGCCCACTCTTTCTGTCAGTTCGTCGTTTACCACCATGACATTACATTTATGGTTGCATTTATGGCTGAATGACAGGAGGACCGAGATCAAGCTAAGGCTGAGACCGAGGTGGGCACCTGTAGACGTGGTCACCGAGATGGGCTCCGAGCTTTCCCGACCTGGCGCTTCTACCGAGCTGGGTGACACCGAGGCCAAGGATTATCCCGTCATTGGGGGACGGCCCCACACAAATCTGTTACTAGGAAGTGACCCCACACAGAGAGTTACAAGGCAAGGGAAGGAAGTGAAGTGGCCAAGAGTAGTCTTGCTGCTCTTGCAGGTGGACTGGCCGGTGGGACAGGGGCTTGGCTAGTGGCTGCTGGGCTGTGCAGGGAAATGAGGGGTGACCGCTGGCTGTACAGGTGCAAGGGAATGGTGGCCGCTGGCTGTCTGTGGCCGCGGGATCAAGGGAAGAAGATGGCCGCTTGGCTAATCTGATTTGCAGGAGGGCTGAAGGCAAGGAGAAGAAGAACTGGGCAATGGCGGCTGACTTAGTGAAGAAGCAGTGGCTGAGGGAAGCAGGAAGAGGAAAGAAAGAAAGGCTAAGGCCTCTGGGCCTAATTACCAATGGGCTGAGGTGTGACCCACCTCAGATGTGGCTGATCTGAATCCAAGGAGGCAGGGCCCCAAGGTGGACCCTGCATATGGGGGTGACCTCTTCCGATGAGGTTTCACAGTAAAATGGGTAAGGGCAGGCTTCATAAAGCTAGAGGGGAAAAAATCCATATTTCCATTAATGAACCCATAAAACAGATTTAATCTAAACCATTAGAAATCAGATTTTTCCCAAACAAATCCAATCATGGCAGAGGCAAACAAAAACAGATTTATTTCCTTAAACAAGATTAACATGACAGATCAAATCAAATCAAGATTAACCATCCAAAGGATGCAATTTAAATTAAATATTTGCCTCTAATTGGAAGCGAAATCAAACCTCAAACCTCGGTCAAGCCAAGCTTCAACCGGAAACTATCTCTCCAAACAAAAATCCATCCTAACAAGAAAAACCCACTCACAAGTCAAAACCACATCCAAAAACAGAAAATACAAAGAAGAAGAAGATGGGTCCTAGCTAAGGAGAAAAAGGGCCTACTTCTTAGTAGATCAAGGAAGAAGATTGAAGGTGGTTGCATGAGGAACTGCCACCGTCGGATTCAAACCAAAACAAAATATATTGCGAAAGAGATAACGGGGAGTTGATTAGCCGGACTGGATCGGACAAGAAAAGCCTCCGAGAAGATGTTCTCCAACAAGCCATGGAAGGAGACGAGAAGGGAAGAAAGGAAGAGGGAAGAGAGAAATTTTCTCAAGTTTGCTGGCCGGTTGCAAATGAGCTGAGAATAAAAGTTGTAATGTTAAGTAGTGGTGGTAGGTGGCATTCAATGTGGTAGATGGTGGTAGTTGGGATATTTTGCAATGCTTATGATGTGAGTTTGCTACCACCTAGGCCGAACTTGAGATGCGATAACGAAGATCTTCGAGACCTCGGACGAATCGAGTCAAAGAAGAAGAATTACAGGTCTAGAGAAGGGCTTTCCTACAAGCCAATAATCATAATTTTCTGAGATCGGGGATAGGAACTGATATTTTCCAAACTACGGTATTTGCCTCGAAAGGAGTGCCGGGTCAAATTGGGCTTTCTAGGCCTCGGATGAGTTCGAGCTGAAAATGAAAGTAGCTAGGCAGGTCGAGATTTAGATTTTGAGCACAAGAGTTACTCAATTTAGGGTTCCAAGGAAAAAGTCAATTGTCCAGTCAAAGCCTATCAATTATGACGGAAATTGTCAAGCGAAGGGTTTTAGGTCTCAAATCGATTCAAGTTGAATACAAAGGTTGTCTGGAATGATGACCTCGATCAAATGAGATTAAAATAATATTTTTTTCAGAATTCAAGAATAATGTCCCGGTTTCACACGAAATCACAGACAGTTCCAAAGGGAGGTCAAACTAGACGTAGAGACTCTCAAAACGTCGCAAAGCTGATCAAAGATTATCCTAACACAGATTACACTACAAATGGCCTCTAATATCCACTTAGAATCCTAACCATATAATTACTAGCGAAAAATCCTAGGGTTAAGAGGTTGGGTCCCTACACTTCCTCTAAGGCTAAAATCATCAAAACTCAATACTCAAGTTAATACATATAGTCGGTTCGGTTTAGGCGGTTAACCGACCGATGTAAGGCAGTTTCTATGATTTTCAAACCATTGACTGAATCGATCTACATTAAAGCCGATCCGAACCACCCGGTTCGGATTGATTCGTTCTTGCGGTGATACTGGATTTTTTGTGCAGCCCTAATAAAAACTGATAAAAAGGTATATCCATAATCCATAAAATAGTACATCTGAAATCCAAAAACTTCATAACAAATGCATCCACAATACAAATCATCCACAACACATCCATCAACCCCAAAAAAATACATCTCACACCCACAAAACACGACTACGGTCCCTGTAAACGACACTTATATGTAACTGGCAAGTCATCTAGAATCTCGAGTGTAGTTTGTAACACCCGGTAATACACTTTAGCTGGTTGTCCAGGTCGCGCAATCGTGGCACGAAGATAGTTCACAGCTTAGTAGACCTATATCATCCACCAGAGATACAAATTTAACAAATGGGGAAAACATGCAAATGCCATCAATTTTAATTTTTGTGGAACAAATTAGCTAATCTCATCGTCGTGGGAGTATGGTCACCAGCGCCTTGGTGGGGGTCATAATGTGAATGACGCTCTGGGTTCTAGACCCGTAAATGCAAAATCTTCCGAAACCACTCAAGGTAATCTGGGGCACAGTCCCATGCCTGACGATCCTTAGCCACCCACTCCCTTCTGAAATGACCCGTCGGGCGATCCTTAGCCACTCTCCTCTGAAATGATCGGCTGTGCCTCCTCATCAGTCATCTCATCATCTGTAGCCTCTTAAGAGGCTAACTCCTCCTCTGACTCCTCTATCGGATCCAAAAGTGGATATTGCCGCGCCTTGCGTCTCCGCTATGACGTCATTGGCCGATGACAATTTGAAGTGGATGAGCTCTCAACATGACCTTGTCCATGCGAAGCCAATGAACTTACAACACCACTCCGACCACGCGAGGTCAATGGAATACTAACAACGCCTCTGCGGCCTGGCGTTGAAGAACTACCACGACGAATTCGTCTTTGCGGCATGTCCGCTAATTTGTTTCAATACTTAAAATATATATATCATTCTGATTAGCACATAAGTAAACAAACCCATTGATTACAAATTTAACTATGCTCGGCTACACATGATAGTGCACATATCTGCATGGAAACTCAGAGACGTGTGTCGCGACCCTGGAACGGATCCCGGGCCCGCGACGCAGTAGATGATACTTTCCCACAGGTTCCCGCGGTGAGGATTCCCTAAGACACGCGGAATCTGACTCACACAATCACGTATGCGGAAGCGTGTAGCAAAACACATCAAGATGAGCACCAATACGATGTTTAAGTGCTCATGACAATTAATATCAAAACATAGTATCAAAGAAAGAAGCTAACAAGCATTCCCATTAATATTCAAGTTATAGGACTAATACTAAAACAAGTTAAGTTTTATTACAATTCCAAGAGAGGCCAATAGAGGCCAATACACTCCTTAAACGACAAAAGAAACCCAAGACAAAAGGTGACGAAACTCGAGACCCCGCCCGACGTCTAGATGACATCGTCGGGCTGCCACTCTCTCACAGGGGTTGGCTCACAAGCCTCCTCCTGACGCTCCTCCTCAAAGGTAACGTCTCCTGCACCTGGGCACCAACAAACAAGGGTCAAACACGACGGTTTGGCAGGTAATCAATTTAGGCATGAACATGAATAATAACATTTAGAGAAAACATATAAACAAATCCTTGATATGAAATACTATCAGAACTGAAGTACATTTTCAAGAATGCGAACAAGCTGAGATACCAAAACAAACTAGCATGAATACATAATATATCATGAATAGTTACAATCCACAAAGAGCCCATCATTTCTCTATCATTTATATAATGAAAAGAGCAAGCACGCACGACAAGCACGATATACATAATATAAGCACGACACGATTTCCCACAAAGATGGGAATTCCGGCCGCAGAACCGGACACGCACGATGTGTAATAAATACACGACCAGTCTGCAGATAGTCCACATGTTTAAAGACCCCCAGACAGCGGATCAAACCGAAAGGGCAGTCTAAGCTCAGTGGTGTTTTCTTAATTCATGAATGCACAAAACACGCAAGGCACGATCAAAACACGTCAAGATAAAAAGGGGGAAATCACTTATCAAAACACGACGAGCACGACTAGCAAGAGGCATAATTAATATGCATAACACGCTTATGGAGTGATCCCCTTTTTCTTGAAACAAAACTTCAAAACGAGCTTGTACTAACATTTCAAAACACGTTCACGATGATATTCATTATATCCAAAAATCGAAGTCCGAACACAAAGCTTATCAAGCACGAGCAAGGACCTTTGGATGGTCGTTGTGTAATCGAAGCCCAGATGTTGGAAATTAAATAAAATTGGTGCCCCAGAAGTTTAAAGACATCTTGGGTTTCGAGTGCACAATATCAAGCTAAAGGTCACTTAACATGTTCTAGTTTTCACTCTTGCAAAACTTCTTCAAAACTAGGAATTGGTCAATTTCGGTCAGCTTGCGGTCAGTTGGCGGCTAGCCGAAATAGAACTGGCGGCTAGCCGTAAGCTGACCGTAGGGCTGACCGCTGAAAACCCAGGTCTGATGTTGCTATCTGGAAAAGGAACCGTAATAATTTCGGTTGGTTTACGGTTAGCCGCAAGGGAACTGGCGGCTAGCCGTGAGCTAACCGCAAGGCTGACCGCAGGACCCTGAAGCAAAAGTCAGCTACTGGAAAAGGGACCGCTGATTTCGGTTGGCTCGCGGTTAGCCGAAATGGGAATTACGGCTAGCCGCCAGCTGACCGAAACTGCACGGGAAGTACAGTTCAGTGCAGATTTTCCATATTTCCTTCTTCTCTTCTTCTTGTTTTTCATTCCACCTGCACTCCCTGAGCCTCCATGCTCTCCAAGGGATAAAATACACATTTCTACAATCCCAAACATCCAATCCAAGGAAAACATGATCATGAAGCTTATAAACATTTTCATATGCAAAATTTCCAAAAACAACAATGTAGCTTAAAATACACATGCACGATGGTCCTATAGAGATTACTTGCCTTGCCCAAATGCTAAAAATACTCCTCCAAGCACTTCTCACAAGCTAATCCCACACTACAAGAAAAACCAAGAAAACACACAAAACTCAGTCAAGCTTGAAAATAAGAAACCCATTTTACAAATAGGGTTTGTAAATATGAAAAACATGATCTTTGAGGACTAAAAAGACTTCATGGAAAACATGGTTTGAAACTCTTACCTAGAGATGGCCAAACAAGAGAGATGGGAGAGAATGGAGAGCTTTCCCAACTTGAAACCTCAAGAAGATTGTATCAATAGGAAGCTTGCAAGGAGATGAAGAAAATGGTAGTCTTGAAATCTTCTTTGGAGCTCTCTAGCTAGATCAAACAAGATGGGGAAGATGGAGAGAAAAAGAGACTCTTCCTTGCCCTAGGTTAAGAAGTTGCAGGATTTTGGTAAAGTGAATGGGAAGAGAGGGAAAAGGCATTAAGTGATGACCCAAAGGGCCCCATTTGGCTTGAACTTGAAATGACTAAAACATGGTCTTGTGGGCCTCGGATGACTTCGACGAAGAAGGATAAAACGATCGTCGAAATATCTAGTTTCCAAAAAGTATAATTTTGACATGATTTTGAGATCTCGAAAATTGTGTCCAGATTTGTGCAAGAAAGACAATTTTACCCTCTTTGGGCCAAAACATAGGTTTTTGGGCTTCAAACATGAATGTGCTTAAAACGAAAGTTGCAACATGTCGAAACATCATTCAAATGAAATCAAAATCACACTCACACGGAAATCGATACGATCTTCCCAAGCTTACACGTGCACTCAGGCCTTCCTGAGTGTGTCTAATTAATACTGAACGTTCTCAAAATTCCCAAAGCTATGTCAAGACTAAAACTAATTACTTCTAACCCAACAACAACTAAGCTCACTTAGGACTAAACACATACTAATCGCACACTAATCGACTTAGTCTGGGTCGGGGTCTAACAACGTGCATCTTTGAAACTGCACAGTTTTCATTAGCTGTGCATATGAGATGTGCATGATTTTCCTCAGCCGTGCATGTCACATATGCACAGTTGTGAAACTCCATGCATATGCAACCTGCACGTTTTTTATACGCCGTGCAAGAAAATTTTGCACGACTTGGAGTCGCCGTGCACGTTTTTATGTACACGGCTCTGGGTTTCTGTGCATAACACAAACAATTTTTTTTTTCGGGTTTCACTCCGTTCGGGATTTCCCTTCTCCTCTCTCCCATCCCTTCCATTAAATGGTGTTTCCTTCCCAATTGCAACCCACCCACCATTCCATTTGCATAGATTACAACCTATTTTCCTAGAAAAATATTTATTTAGTTGGAAAAAACTTAACAAAGCTAAGAATAGAAGAAGAATAAAGAAGGAAGAACTTGAAGATGATGAGTTTACCTCTGGGGGAGAAGAAAAACGTTGGAGGGGCTTCCTTTTCTGAAGAAGAAAGACAATGAAGAAGAGGAGAATATGGCTTTCGTTTTTTATGAGAAAGAGGAGAGAAGAGGAGAAAGAGGGGAAGGGGCAGTTTGGAAATTACTGTGGGTGGGCTCAGCAAAAAAAGATCTTTTATATTTTTTGTGTGGTGAACTCAGAAGGTGGGTGTGGCCAGCAAGTTATGTGGGTGTATTTAGAATTTCCCATTGGTTAGAGAAGTTAAAGTTACTGTTGGTTAGTCCGGTCGTTTGGACTTGGAGTTTCAATAAATAATGCAAATGCCTTTAGACACTTGAAACGGATTAGTAGTTGCAGAGTTGCAGTGCAGTTTTTTTTTTTTTTGGTATGGCAAAGAAGTGCAAGTGTTTGTGTACAACTCAAAAACAGATTAGAGTCCTTCATGCGAATTGGTTTTGACATATATATATATGGGATATTCATGTGCAGCCTTCCCTCACCATATGGTGAGGGGCAAACTTAATGGGGCCGTATAGGGCCCCACGGATCATGGGACTTGGGGGATGGAAAGAGATATTTTGGATGTGCTCATATATTAAGTTTGGGGTCAATCCCATGCTTCTAACCCTTTCATCTGTGACCCACAAATTTAATAATTTTATATTAAAGAAAAAAAACCTATTATCGATCCAATGGTCCAATCCATTCAGATAGGTGAAAACTCGATAGATCTAGTGTACTTAAGGGGGGTCCTATGTGTGTAGATTGCTCGGATGTATCATAAAGGCCCCACTATGGTGTCCATCACCGTAATATGGTGAGGGATGGATGTGCACGAATATTTTCCATATATATATAAGTTTTTCTTTCTTCACTGCAGTGATTATGAAAAAAGTAGTATACACAATTTATAAATTTAGTGTTACATAAGTACACATGTGGTTGTTTTATTTTATTTTATTTTGAAGTAATTAATCAAGCAAAAATGGGCCACCCATGTAAAGTGAATTAGCACGCCATGATCTTCCATGTGGAGATTTTGAAGAAACATTTATATGGTGTCCATATAGGATATTTCATGTGGATGAGTGGTTGACCTCTTGAATTGATCATTTTGTAAATAAAAAAAGAGCAAATTAGCGAAAGATCCCTAAAATGGAACGTTTAAACGCTCTGGCCCACACAAATTTTATTTAAGGGCGGTAGTCCACGCAACTAGAAATTTTTTGGCAAGAAGTCCCTAGATAACATTTTCACGACTGATTTGCCCTTTTAACTATTTAGGCTTAAAAGTTTGAAAAGGCTCTCCTAAGCTCAAGGTTAGAAAAAAAATTTCGTAAGCTCATGCTTGTGGGGCCCACCTTTGGTTAATCTAAATGGACCAAACACATGACTTCCTTAAATTACACATGTCCACCAACTTTCGATCAGATCCAAATTTATTTGACCGTTGGATTGACTATGTATCAATCCAAATGGACCGTTGACCATTAAACTTTTAGGCCCATATGGAGATGATATAAATCTCATTTGGGGCTGATTTTTTGTAGAGAGGAAGATCCAAGGGAGTCCTTGAAATCCCCCCCACCCCCATCTCCATGTGGGTCCCCAGGTGGGCCCAACCACACACTTGAGCTTACCTTATCCTAAGCTTGAGCTTAGAAAAGCTGACCCTTTTTAAAATTTCAAATCTTTCATTCCCCCTCATTCCTTGGGAAGGTAAAACCCCTCTCTTGCTCTTTCATTTTCTGTTTGCCTTTGTTGTCATCTGAGAAGATTGGATCAGTTCTTCCGGATTGGGTTTCATTTTTTGTCATCAGAGGAGAAAAAGATGGTGGGGCCAGGGATTTCACAGGGCTTGGAGTTGCGCGATCAGATCGGGTTAGATTTGGGTTTGCAGAACCCATCACAAAAGGGTTCTGGTTGAGAAGCAGGGGGGTGGACTATAACTGTGCACGAAGGAGACATTATGGTAGTGCTGTGATTTACTATCAGTGGGAAGCTCGTTGAAAGATTTACTGTTATGAGATTATGTCTTCGAGGACGGAGATCGGGATGTCGTGATGGATGACATGGAAGAAACCCCAGGTGTGGGAGGCGTGGCGGTGGTAGTGCTGTGATTCAATGTCAGTGGGAAGCTCGTTGAAGGATTTACTGTTATGAGATTATGTCTTCGAGGACGGAGATAGGGATGTTGTAATGGATGACTTGGAAGAAGCCCCAGGTGTGGGAGGCGTGGCGAATCTGGTGGATGGTTGTGATTGTGTCCTCGGCATCCAATCTTTGACTCGTCAAAATCCTTCACTTCCTTGGCTCGATCTTATTCGTATTCCTCGGGAGCGTCACCATATATTCATAGTCATCATCTTCTTCTTCCTCCTCCTCTGCTTCTTCTCTTCTCGAGCTGCTGGATCTGCTATGTTATCTCTTATTCGTACTCCTCAGGAGCCCAGAATCGCCGCCCATCACTGCTGTCACCCGTCGCCGTTGGTGCATGTCGTTGGGAAAGTGGTTCTGGGCAGCCCAGAATCGCCGCCCATCACTGCTGTCACCCGTCGCCGTTGGTGCATGTCGTTGGGAAAGTGGTTCTGGGCAGAAGTCCGTCCCACCGGAGAAGAAGAAGAAAAGGCAACAACCTGAATGATGAATGATAAGAAAAGGCAACAACTTGAATGATGAATCATAAGTTTTTTTGTAGTTCCTACACCCTAGTCAAAGTCAAATATCTGAACGTAGACCGTTCCATATTTCCTTTTAGGAGATCACTGAATGATAAACTCTTTGAAGTGATATTTCAAGGAATAGAATTGTTTACTTCTTCAGAGTCTGGATTTTCTGAGCGGCACATTTCAAAATCTAAACCACGCAAGTGGAAGAATCTATTAAAAAAGAAAACTACTTAAAATGCAGGCCATCCGGTCTCTATGATCGTTGCCGCCCACTTGCCGCCGCGACCGAGGAAGAAGATTGGCTAGAGATCGCCGTAGCACTCGCCACCCACCGGCCTTCGTTAAGTGTTTGATAAATTTATCTCAGTTTTTGAAAATTTTATCTGAGTTTTTTGCCAATCTATCTGAGTTTTTGGCAATTTATCTGAGTTTTTTTGGCAAATATATCTAAGTTTCTGAAAAATTTATCTCCATTTTGAAAATTTTAACTGAGTTTTTAGAAAATCTATCTGAGTTTTTGGCAAATTTATCTGAGTTTCTGACAAATTTATCTCCATTTTTAAATTTAAACCGAGTTTTTTTAACAAACCTTTCTGTGTTTTTGGCAAATTTATTTAAATTTTTTTACAAATCTATCTAAATTTCTGGAAAATCTATATGAGTTTTTTGGAAAATTTATTTACATTTTTTGAAATGTATTTGCATTTTCTAATTTTATTTTTTTCTTTTGAAGTTTATTTGCATATTTTTAAATTTATTTGCATTTTTTAAATTAAATTTAACTGAATTTTCGAAAAAATACTTGAGTTTTTTTGGAAAAATCTTCTAAAATTTGGAAAATTGGTTTATCTTAGTTTTGGCAAATGTATTTGTGCTTTTTGAAATTTATCTGTATTTTTGAATTTTATTTATTTCTTTTGAAATTTATTTGTGTCTTTTGAGATTTATTCACATTTTTTTAATTTTATTTGGATCATTGGTAATTTATTTGCGTCTTTTAAAATTTATCTGGATCTTTTGAGATTTTTTTGCGTCTTCTTAAATTTATCTGCATTCTTTTAAAATTTATTGCGTTTTTTTTGGAATTAATGTATTTTCTTGAAATTTATTTGTGTCTTTTGAAATTTATTTGTATTTCTTGAATTTTATTTGGATATTTTGAAATTTATTTACATTTTTTAAATTTTATTTGGATCTTTTGAGATTTATTTGTATCTTTTTAAATTTATTTGCGTTCTTTTGAAATTTATGGTATTTTTTGAAATTATTCCATTTTTTGAAATTTATTTGCGTTCTTTTGAAATTTATTTTCATTTTTTAAAATTATTTTCATTTTTTTAGAATATATTTGAAAATCTCATTAATGAGATTTCATTAATCGTAGTTAATTAAATGGTAGTTGACCATTTTTAATGGCATATCCCACTAATCATGTAATATGATTTAAAGAAAGGGTAAATTAGACATTTTAGATCTTCAAATTTGGAAAAAGAACGTATCACACTATGAAAAAGATTGTGGATCTAAGGTCATAAAGTTAGGGACGTGTCGCCGAGTGCCCCTAAAACAAATGAAAAGTTTTAAGTAATGATGGAAAACTCACTACTAGGACTCAATTCGTTCAACTAAAATATTTACTTGGAGAACTCGATGATTCAGGAGACTCATTTTTGTAAAAAGATATTTTTAAATTAGATCAAATACTTATAAAATTTAGATATGTTTTTATTTACATGTATTATTAATAATAAATTTAAAGTAGTAAATTTAGTACATTTCAATAAATTATTTTAAGTTGCTAACTGCAAACCTCAAGCATTAATTACATATATTTGACTTGGCCAAATTTACCCTATATTTTGGTAAGTCTTTTTGTTAAAATGTGGTGATTCAACAAAGTAAACAGTCAACTTACTAAGCTTTCCAACTTTAATTTTGACTCAATTGTAAATTTCATTTGTTTATATAGTGATCAATTCAACAGTGTATAAGATTCCGACTAAAGTGAAAATGCATATTGAAGGATTCATGATATGTAAACACCTTTCTAATTTGTAGGTGGACATCCACACTTGTCATGTGTGATCCATATTTTGGAGGTGATCCAACCAACATTTTTCACTAGTTTATTTGCATAGAATATATAAGACCAAATGATTATTAAAGAGCAGATTGTTGAAGGATATGAGGTAAGGGGTGAAGGATTTGAATTTAGATAGGAGTTTTACATTCCTATGATTTAAATTACTAAGGTGATGGTTCGGTATTCAATTTCCAGTAAAGGGTTATTTGCTGGACAATTCATTTTTATATTCACCTTTGATTCTTCATTTTTTAACCACTTATAAAAATACAAGGTCTTAAAAATTCCTATGGATTACCATAGAACAATTCCTACGAATAAACAAAAAGGTTTATTCTTTTTTTTAAAGAAAAAAAAAAGGAATAGATTTCTTGCTAGGTTGTTCCATAATCTCTAATTCGGAGAAGCAATCTCCATATCCATTCTTTACCCATGTAATGTGTGCAAGTGGATGTGGAGGGAACTACATGACATATCAACAAGCCTCTAACGACCATATCCATCTTGTTGATGCAATTTGGGCCACTGGAGGTCTTCGTTTACACAAGACATCAGGATATGATGGCCAAACAGCAGAGCAGAGAAGGGCTTTGAGCAGTTCAGAAAACCTTTCAGGGATTTCCCACACAATTCAAAGAAAACTAGGAAAATTCTCCAATTTGCAAGCCTACTTTTCACGGGTAGTAGAGACTTTCTCCCTCATGCCTCCTTTTTTCTAATGCCAGTTGTTTCCAGACTTATGCTCCACCACTGATTGACTTTCCAGTCAACTGTTTCTTTTCCATATATTGAGAATCACGAGAAACCCAAAGCCTGACAGGATTTATTGGAACCCACTAAAATTACACCCTATACATGTATTGGGCATACAAGTTAGGCCTCTCAATGGGACAGGCCGTGTGCCTCGGTATGGGTTATCCAATCTCGTCTTGAATATTGGACGAGCCTATCGAGGGTTGTCCAATCTCGACCCTAAATTAAGCGGGCGTATGTCAAATCCCATCCCATGTGGGCTCGAGTTGGGCCCGAGCCGGACCTAGGCTTTAGCACGATCTTGAACATAAGATCAACATTCACTAATTATTCATATACGGTCACCGGGCAGCTCCCTTCCCATTGCGATAAAGTCAACTAAATTTAACTTGTAACATTCACTCAGCCAAAATTTCTTTAAACGGTTAGATACCAGTGTCCAGCGGGCCCAACAAATAATTCTGTGTCCTTTTAATCAACTTAAAAAAAAAAAACAGTTTAAAGAATGATTAAAGCACATATGAGCACTTGAAGAAGAGATGATCTTCATATTCTTCCTGCTGAAGAATAAGAAGGCAGCCAGCGGCTGTCTGAATACCGACACTCGACCCAAACACAGGTTGGATTTTTCATATGAAACAATCACCAGACAAAACAGGCTGTATCAGGTTGCATTATGCTATTCCATACCAATTGGCACCAAGGTGTCCTAGTGCTCTGAACAAATCAACTTCGAAACATTTTTGAGTGAAAGATCCCCACCAGTAGCCTTGCTCCAAACAAGAGAGTCAGATTTCAGAAAGTTCGGTGAGGGTAGATTGGAAATGTCCTGCATTAAACATAACCTGATATCTAGAGGAACAGAATCCGGGACGACCCAGAGGCCATTAACAGTTAGATTGCAGACTATCAGAGGAGCTGAGGATTTAAAGAGGGAAGAAGATAGCAAGTGGCAATTTGGTCACCCACTTATCATATCACAGACTTGCAGATATACCATTTCCCATTACCCATTACCCATTTACTGCATTGGAGAAGAAATTGAGCCACTGACCTGACTTTCCTCTATAAAAAAATAACCAACAGAAGGAGAAATTGGGGACCAAATTTGGTCTTTTGCTATATCATGACCTGAGCAAAGAGGCCCAAATAGAATTTGAAGACGCTGCATCCACCCCTGAAGAACCATCCAAGCCATGTTCATCTCTGAGATACTCCAGATACCCAACGTCCTTTTTTTACTATTAGAGGGGCCAGTTTCGGTAAAAATATAAAAAAATTAATTAATCTATCTTGCAACCGGGCCGGGCTAGGCCTGGACGGGCCAGGCATGCTCTGCCCAATCCTAGTCCCATTTTGGCCAGGCTTTCAAAAAATTGTCCAAGTGGGCTCAATTTTTTTTTAAAGCCCTGTGTTTTTGGGCTTGAGACGGGCCGGGTACCCATTTTAACGGGTTAAATTGACAGGCGTAATACAAATACTTTTTCTGAGGCAAACTCTCCATAAAACTCCTAATTCTCTTAACAGCCAAGGTTGTGGCAGTGGTAGTATCATCGTATCATCATCAGCATTATCAGTAGTCTGATCGGTGGTATCATATCTAAAGGCTATGCAGGGCCGACTTAAGACAACTTGAGGCCTGAAGCAAAAATTCTAAATGAGGCATTTTTTATTTTTTAATATAAGTATAAATATTTTATTTAAAATATATTTTTCTTGCTTTTTTTTATGTAGAATTACTAATTAAGTCAGTTTTTTTTTTTTTTTTGGAATTTGAAAAGATTGCAGTTGCTATTATGGGGCCTTATGTTTTGCTATTAGTAATTAAGTCATAACTCTCTCATAAGCTAAAGCTTCAGTCAAATCTTTCTAAAGTGGACAGAGAGAGGCAAATATATATATATATATATATATATAGAGAGAGAGAGAGTGGAAATGAAGATCTTCTCAAGAGAAAGTTATCATGGGGTGTTATTTTTAGAGAAAAATAAAATAAAGTCAATTGTTATTTTGGAATTTGAAAAGATACCAGTTGCTTTTATGGGGCCTTATGTTTTGCATTTTTGAGGCCATATTTTTTGGGGCCTAAAGCAAGGGCTTTCCTTGCTTCATGGTAGAGCCGGCCCTGGGGCTATATCCACTAAGCAAATTGCTTAGCATAACTTAGATAGGGACCTAGATTTTGGGCTGCACCGGATATGACAATCATGAGAGATTCATGGGATGGAAAGATCTAGTTGCATTATCGATTTGAAAAGGCACCACAAGTGACTCTTGCTAATTGTAGGATCAAATCCAAAATATGACGATAAAAGCTACTTAAATTTGAGGGCTGAAGATCAATGGATTAGGATGATCTTATGGTGTTGAGTTTTTGCACAGCAGTGGATCTTTCCATCTCTTATCTCACCGGCCTTGATTATCATGAATCACATAAGATAGGGACATTGCTATACTCCATTACAACATGAGATTGACGAAGAGGCATAGTAAGAAGGGAGGTGAAAGTGATCCTGATTATTATTATCCATTTATTTGTATTATATATTCGAAGCTGTCCTCTAACTTCATGATGAAGACGACAACACCATTTTTGAATTAGTTGTTGGATAGATTTTGGCAAATGAATAAGCAAAGGCCACAGAAAATGCTGCGAGTACTAGACTATTTTCACATACTGATTCCAAAGGAAGCAAAAGGTCTTGAGCAGGAACCAGTCTCCTCTTATTTACTTGATCATGGAAACATCGGTGATGAAATATAATGAAAACCACAGTAGTAGAAGGGCCACATGAAATCCTACCTGTTATAGCAGTGGAAATGTTAATTAACCTTCACCTCTTTATGATGGTGGATCACACTGCTGTATTCCAAAGGCAAAAGACCAAGAAGCTTATGGACGATGTAACTCAAATAATGACAATGATAAAGGGGCGGCGAGTGGGTGCCCCACATAAAGAGGACATGGGAACTTCAAAACAACAAATAATCTATCACCACATTTTGGAATAGGAGGATGGTATTTAGGACAACATCGTTTGCATCCACAATGTCCACCTTGTCCAATTGCTTGCATGTATTGAAATCTTAGGAACTTTAAGATATTTATTTCTAAGAGTACATTTATGCAGAGAGGATTCCACGATAGAGGAAAATTATTTTGATTTTTTATGTAGCCCACAATTATGTTCTTTAGTGTGATACAATATCCTCAAAGAGAATGGGGGAAAATGAAATGATTTTCTTCGATAGAGAGGGAGACGTTGGGATGTAGAAACAAAAATCTATGCAAACCAAGTCCTAAAGGCGGCTAAGATTAAAGAAACAAGGGTGACATTCCCCAAATGGACATCAAAGAATCCTCCTTTAAAGGAAAATGAAATAAAAAGAGATGAGAAATATATAATATGCAAGTGCAATCACCCATATAATCAAATTTAAAGAAAAGAAGAATAGAAACTCATTTACATCTCTACTTTATATCCTTCACCTCTCATCTATTTAATAATCCTTTGCAAAAACCCATTTAGTGTGAATGTTAGAAATTCTATTCCATGCAAACAAATGAGCACTTAGGACTATCCTCATAATATTCTCTAATATGATTGTGCCCTAGAGCAGGCACTCCGATGTGAACAATCCGTGCCTACTGCCTTGTGGGCCTACCTAGGGCAGAAAGAGTTGGAATAAAAACCTGCAAGTGTACAAAAATTAAACTCCCCATATCATTATAACTCCTTGATTCCATGACCCAAAGTTCATTGATTTTTGAAGGTAACATATTTTATAATTTCAGTCCAATTTGAGTAACAGCTTGTTGAGTGCATGAGGGGTTAAAAAAAGCTTGATGAACATCAAATTTAGGCTTCTGCCAGTTTCATGGTCGGGAAGCGAGGGCATTGGATTGATCATAGAGAGTTCCACGTGCCTAAAAAAGGGCAATCCGCACTGTCTTTCAAGAGAAACATCACCACAGCAGCCTCCATGCTGATTGAACAGCCAACTAACAATAATGTTTTTTAAATGGAGAACTTTTGTTTTACGTTACATTTTCTTTTAACATGACAATTTTTTTTATGAGTCCATCTGGCACTTAGCAACATCTGATAGGACGATCACAATCATAAAACTCTCTATGATCACATACATCTGAATGAGGACTGGAAGCAATGCCTATTAACAATGAGCTATACACCAGAATATCCAAAGACAAATGTACACCTTTCCTCTGACAGATTCACTTTCATTGAGATTCAAAGGGGGGGAAAAAAAAAAAACCGCCCACCCCACATCGAAATTCCCTTCTAGCCCACATGATTTTCAAGTGTCTATATATATATATATATATATATATATATATATATATATATATATCTCACAAAAATCACATGAGCAGAACCCCAACAACAGCCCAAGCTCTTCCCTGGAACCCAATTCCCATAATCTCATAAGACACCGACAAAAAAGAATTACTGGGATATACAATTTTACATGCACAATAAAACTCTTTCATATGATGACATGAGATAAGAATTTCAAGAACAGTAGCGACTGTCCACGTGATTACCCTGGTGTTCTCCACGATGATCTTGAAGGAGGGCGACTTATGTCAGGCATGGTTGAAGGTCGGCGAGGTTCTTCTAGTCTTTGCACCTCCTGCAGAAAAACACCATAAAAAAGGTCCATGGAATATAAGTAGGATGAAGAAAGGTGTTATAGAGGCTCAGAGAAAGTGATAACTTGCAGCAAAGTTATCTAGATATTAGCATGTTTGTTCATGTAATTAAATTCCTAGGAATTCTAAGACTACTGATATAAGTGGTTAAATATCAAGAATTAAAGGTGATTATCCAAAATGACCATCAAATAACTTATGCTTTGATGGAAATTGAATTGAGGAAAAAATTCAAATCCTAGAAAGTTCAGGCCACATCTACATCGCTATCTTGTATCCTTTAACCCACACCCCATATCATTCACCATTTTCCTCTTTAATAATCATTTGGTAGCTCATTTGACAATGATTTCTTATGTATTCAGTTCCTATGTGGAGTTCATGTGACTATGAATTCTTATGTATTCAATTCCTATGCCCCATGAGGGAGATGTTACATGTTCCTGCATGACAGGCAAATGTTCACTGTTCACCACCCTCATCTCCATGGCCGAGTGAAATAGAACACTCATGTTTTGGAAGATAATCTTCAATTAGTGGGCCGAGATGGTTCTAGAAATAAAATACAGCATAGGTCCATTAAGAGGGAAAAAGAGAGTTCGTGGCGGGGTGGGCGCGCTGTGGGGGCACTCAGAGAGGATGAATATGACTATGATATTTGGAAAATCTGGATCGACGAACCTTTGTTACATAACCTAAACAGAGAATCCACACGTGTTAATAAGGTATACTGAATGGAAGAAACCCAACATATATTATGACATAGCACCCTAAAATTCTCCCATGGAGCGGACAATATGGCAGAGTACAATACGAAAAGGGATTCAGCAAACCTGTGATAGAGAAGATGAAGTAGTGTTCCGGGACTGTGATTGTAATCTTGAGTGCACACGGTGTCGCTGCTGCATTTGCTCAAATTGCTTCAGCCTTGACTCAAAGTTGATCCCATTATGTCCATTCCCTGCATCCCCGTCCATGTCACCATCTATGATCTGTGTGCCATTTAGAATATCATGAGAAACATTTGAGTATGGATTCCCAGAAAATGTTCCCCTGAACTGCCCACTGCTGAAAGTGTAAGAAGGTACAGTTTTCAATCGAGTTCGTAATATCCTGAAGGCTGCACTTTGCTGAAACAATGAAAAAAAGAGTAAATAAAGAAGTCTAGATTTTGAATTTGAGATCTGAATAACATAATATGAGATGAAATCATGTCTGCAAAAGGCAGAGCTCAGGATCAGTTGTTATTTGTTAAAAAAGAAACAGCAGTGTACACATTCCATAAAAAATTAGGACCAACTTTGATTATACTACTAATCATATTTCTAGATGGCATCATGGAGAATGTAATTTTTCTTCATTATTAGGAATGAAAAGGTCTATACATAAAGATATGTATCCACTCCGAGGTACCCAGAGAAGAGTACATGATCCAGATTCCAGACTGTTTACATGAAACCTGCCATGGCAGAGTATGCTGCAATTCTATCTAAATTTGGCCTTCTCTGACCACTTTAAACTGTCTAGTCTATTTGCAAACCAAAAGATTGAATGGAACCATCCAACCAAACCAAAAGATTGAATGGAACCATCCAACCAATCTAAAGAGTTATATTTTATCCCCACCCACAGTGGATTCCATCATGGATAACTAAAAACAGTTCCATTATTGTGAATTTCGTAACACGCTCTTCTCAAAGTCCCCATCATTGAGAGTGATGTTGTCACTAAAGGGGTTATCCAAGAAGCCCATACACAGAGGGATTTCTTAATACCACAAATGCGAGGCGGGTAGAGATGGAGAGACTAGAGATGGGGGGTTTTGCGAGATCTTGGGTATTGGAACTTGGGGATTTTTCAAATTAGGTTTCGAATGTGGATTCCGATTGGATCAGTAACGGGGATTTTGGAATGTGGGGCACAGATTCAAGGGGTATTGGGATTTTGGGTATTTGGTTTGGCTAGGAATTGGAGTGCATGATTTTTTGGGGATTTGGGGTTCAGTTATTGGGAATCGAATGAGGGATGTGGGTTCTGAGATTTGCAAGGATGGTTTCGGTAGTGGGGATTTGCAGAAACTTGGGGTTTCGGTTTGATGAAGGGGTGGGTTTCGGGAAAATAGGGTCGGATCGATTTAAGGATTTGGGAGATCTGCGGGTGGGGCTTGGGGCAAAGTAGTGTGGGGATTTTAGGGATTTGCGAAGTTGGGGGTTTTGGAAATTTGGGATTTTTGGACGAAGATGGAGTGGGATTTTGACAGTGAAGTCGACTGGGTTTAGGGTTTAGGGTTTAGATAGAATTCGGACACATTGGGTTTGGTAGCAATAGGATAATCGTCCATGATGCCGTAGGTGGATTTGGGGATTACCGGTTGCGGATATGGTGAAGATGGTCCAGCAGTGACGGGGGAGTGCCGAGAATCGAATCCGGGGTTGATTTGAGCTTCAGCTCTGATACACAAGAGAGGGATTTCTTAAATACATAGAGAGAAAACATAGAAGAGATTCATTGAATCATTTAAATTACATGTAATACGCCCTTACAAAAGGGAGGACAAGACATCCAGCCCTAGAGTTCCCAACCAAAACATAATGAAGTCACAACTAGACAAAACCCTATCAATAAATGGGGCCATAGCTTCTCTAAATCATGCAAGTACATTCTTGGGCTTGTTGGATTAAATAATATACATGTCATTCAAACAATTTAGGGGTGTACACGGATCGGATTGGTGCGGATTGGGCCAAATCCATCACCAATCCGTAGCTGTTAAAATCCGATCCGATCCGATCCGTGGAGGACCGGATCGGATTGGATTAATCCGTTCAATCTAATGTTAAAAGAAAAATATCAAACATGTTGTAAAAAATTTACATTTTGACCCATAATTTTTTTTTCTTATTTTATATTTAGACATCTTAATTTATATTTAGACCCCTTATATTTTTTTATTTATATTTAATGTCAACGGATCGTATCGGATTGAATCCGCGGATTGAGGGTGGAATCCGCCCCCGATTCGTTGCCAACGGATTACAAAATTCTCAATCCGTCACCAATCCGTTTACCTTCGGATCGGATAAAAATCCGCGGATCGGATCAGATTGGATTTACGGATCGACGGATTTTTTGTACACCCCTATCAGACATCGATTGACCCGTGAAATCTACCCATTGCTAAAAACACGGGATTTTGACTCAACAAATAAAATAGGAAGTTAGAAACTACTAGACACCCATATAGACATGTCAATAATTATTTCACTTATCAAACTCAATGCGAATGAGCATGTTATTATTTTTCATTCTAAGATGTTAAATACATAAACATACCTAGGGCATCAATTCAATTGATTAAGTTTGAGACAAACCTGAGGCAGTAACATCAAAAGACCATATAGGGACTTCAACAACCAGATATACCTTCCAGGTTCAAGAAGCTGCAACAACCACATATTTATAAGCAATCAATACAAGATCCTAACCCAAGCAAGGCATACAGTTTTCATGGCATGGTAGTAACCATAACAGTAGACCATATATACTTTAATGGGATGTCAAAGGGAACCTGGCTGAAGAACCTTATAAAGACAAAAGGCACAATTAATAAGAAAAGGGTAAGCATGAAACTACAAATTACATCTTCATAGTCGTGCTATGAGTGCTATACCACTCATTTTTCTGAAAATTGAAATCATATCGAAAATCATTTGAGGGGTTGAAATCGAACCGTAACATGAATCATATCACAAATCGTAGAATTTTTTTTCTTGAAAAAATGAAAAAAACATAAAAAATTAAAAAAAAATAATAATAATGAGTAAGAAACTTAGTTATTCATAAGCCATCCATTTTCCATCTATAGCAGCAACAACAGTATTATAAATAAGACTAATACAAGCATATGAAAAACATCCTTGACATAGATTGATACATGTTTTGAGTGTAAATATGTTTAAGATAACAATGCTATTACGTCCCAGAAACAATAAAGGGAATTGCAGTTTTATTCATTTTATTTTTTCTAAATAAAAATAAAAATAAAAACCAAATCATCAGTGTTATTCTTGAAGTTAAAAGAAGTCCACTTAAAGAAAAAAATCGGAAAAAAAAAAGTAGCAAAAAACCCCTTAAGTATAACTGAATTGTACAAGTCGCATTCTTGTTTTTTATTTATCTTTAAAACCTCCTCAGAAATTCGTACGAGGTTTCTTTAATCACCCTGTTAAAATAAGAAATGTTAACAAACAAAAGGGAAACAATTATTGATATTAGCCATTCAGTTGTGGCTATTTCCACCAAAACTAATCTCTTGAATCGCAAGATTCAATAAAACTAGTATCGTATTGTAAGATTCACATCTAAATCCTAAGATTCACTTGTAAATGGCATTCATTGCATAGATACAAATCTTTTTCCTAACAATTCAACACGAATTGTACGATTCAAGATATGAATCGTAGGACTTTGACAGCTAGTATCAACCAGGGTCGGTGTAAGTTTCCAACATCCTCCCGTGGGGCCCACTTGGATTTCCCATGACAACTAGCTCCCTAATAACCCTTAGTTGGGGGTTCCTAAGATGACTTTTCACCGAGGCTTTCTCAATTCAAATTCTTTATGCTGCACTTCGCACTTCCTCAATCCATCCATCACATGCGGACATGATCTATCTCCTCAATCAAACATTAGAATAAATCATCCTCAACGGCTTGTAAAAACTCAACCTCATGTTGCTACCTTGGGCTATCACGATTTTACTCTTGTCTGCTTGCTTATGTCGCCACTTTGATTAAGTAGTTAATTATCCATGTGGGCTCAGAATAGCAACGTGACTTCTTCTGAGGGTTCATATCTACATAATGTCGTCTGAACATTAAATCGTCTCATGGCTTTGATCTAACCATAAAATAGGGTACAAAATTTTGACCTTCCCACTATTTGCCACATAATATCATATTCATCCACCATCTTCTCTAAAATTCATCAAGACAGGGGAAGAGTCTTTCGATTCCTCAGTCTACAATGTTGGAACCATATCAAAAACTTAATCCATCAGGTGGTCATTATCAATTCTCAACTCAAGAAGAATCATGAACCATCTCATCAGTTAGTTTTTTGGCGCCCATAAACATTCTTCTTACAGCTTTGCTTCCTCGCTTGCGTCTTGCAACTGGACTTGTTCATCTGCCCTTTTACATCATCTTTAGTCTTCTATTTCAAAAGGCTGCATGGAAAGAACACTACGTAGATTTGTTCTCTTTGGAGGTACCAGCTTCATCAGCTTTAGGGTGATGTGCTTTCTGCTGAAGAGTGATGGTACGTAGTAGGTTTTGGTGTACCCATAATAATGAACCTTCTAGCTGCAGAACCACAGATGATTGAGTATAATGTGAACAACCCTCATAGTGATCACACACCAAAATCTTGTTGGCCTGTTCAGTTCAGAAACCTACCATCCATCTCTTCATAACAAGAAGAAACTCATCATCCATGTGCTGACTAGCAAAAATTCTGGATTTTTTTTGGCAAATGTAAAATATGTATATTACTTCCTAAGCAGCCACGTAAATTCCACTTCCGTGGTTGGTAACAAGATTATACAACCAATCCTTGAATCAGGCTCATGTGTGGAAGACATTGATGTGTAACCAATCTTCAGTCACCTTTTAGGAGCAGTAGAGAGTTGTTATAAAACAAGCAACAGTCCATCTTCTTCACAAGAACAGAAGCAATTATCATCAAGTAGGATGACTTCATCTTCTTTCTCAGACCTACCAACTTGATTTTCACAATATTGTACACTTTCTTAGCAGGGCACTCCACAGCATACTGACCTCTTCCTCGCACTACATTCCCCTGCTTTCGTTGCAATGAACTTCCCCCAATGCCTTCAACCCCATCATTTGAAAGTGGTTGTCGAGGTGGATTAGCTTTAGGTGCCACTGCCTCAATTCATTTCCAAGTAGATGCCATCTCGATTTAAATTTTGAACCACTTCACTAAAGGATTTCACAATTGTTGTTCAATCTCCAAGACCAGTTGACAAGCATAACCCATGCTATCAAATTGCAGTGTTGTCATCTTTCTTCAAGCTCTGAAGAAAAAACCCATCTAGCACAAAAGCATCTATTACTCATCTTCTGATTACTGCAAGTATTTGCAACAAATTGAAAAAATATCAAATTCCTCCACGTATTCCTCAATGGGTCATATTTCCTTGTCAAAGCATGACCAACTCAATGAAGAGAATGTTTTTGTAGTCAGGAGGCATATACTTCTGTCTTCAAATTCCTCCATGTATTCTTCAATGATCATATACCCTTGTCAAAGCATCACCAACTCAACGAAGAGAATGTCTTCATAGTCAGGAGGCATATACTTCTGTCATCAAATTCCTCCGCTGTTTCATTTCAAACCCATCTATGATGGGAGGATGATTAATTCTCCATAGGCACTCGTCCACAAATCCCCTACCATATGTGAGTAATTCCCTTATAATTTCATCGTGGCAAACCAGATCTATAATCATAACACATGTGAGTACTCGCCATAGGCACTCTTCGACAATCCTCCATAAAATCTCTAATCTAAAAAGAGTCCCATTGTAGCTTGTGATAAAAGGCAAACAAATGAACTCCTAGGACCCTGTAGACGTGTGGATGGGTCCAATTTTTTGCATGCAACAAGATTAAATAGCTTAAACTTAAATGAGCACTTGCTTCTTAGATGAAGTTGTTAGTGATAGCGAGCCTAGGCCTCCTGTTATAGAGAAAAGGATGGAAGAAAGCAAGAATTATGATAATAATTTGATTTGAATAAACAAGGGGGGAAAGAAAAGAATGCCAAGAAACCATTCAAAAAAATAGAAATTTCAGAAGATTGAAAGCAATGATTGCTAATAGAGGGGATTGAATAAGAGAAACATGATTCATGACCACGCTCATACCAAACTGGATAAACCTAGAGGTCCATGGAGTCACCCCAAGGGATAGCACAAAGTAATGCTAAACCAACCAAAGAAGTAGCACAAGACATCCAATGTTTATACAATTGATGCAAGCCCTAAAAGGTCTTGGAAGCTTTTGCAAAGTGCTGAAGCAAGGAATAGAGGCCTCCAAGAGACTTCACAGAGAGGAATGAACCTTAAAGGGAAAACTTCATTCATCTTCAAAACTGGTCCTAATGTCCTACAATACTAATATATAGAGGAGAATAAACTCTACAATCAAAGACACCTAATGAAACTAGGAAACAGATCCTTGTTACAACTCATTAAAGAAATAACTAAGAAAAAAAATCCTAGATGAAAATGTAATCCTAATTCCTTGGACATCCAATCATCAAACCCCATTCTTTGGGTCCTACAAGTGGGCATGAATCTGGGTGCGTCGTCCCATAGGCCCTGCATCATTCCCCACAGGTTGCAAAAGAGTTGGAACTCGAGCTCAAGTCGTACATGCATTGTCCTGGTAGACATGTTGAACTTGAAGAGATTCCTTCATAACTCTCGAGTCTCAACCTTGATCCTCTCTTTGGCAGTTGAGTGAGGCTTCAAAGGATAGTATATCTGTATAATGATAGCACACTTTGCTATCATTAACAAATTTACATTTATTTTCTCATCCGATGAATTCCATTCTCATCATACATCCACGGTCTTCCAAGTAAGCCATCCCCATCATCCATCCACATGACTCCGTGCCACACTTTCTCCTTGTAGTCATTACTGATGATAACGGGTAACTTGGTGCCTAGGTTGCACTTGCACCTTTTCACCAATCATCAACCATCAAACAAATCAAGTCAAGGATGTTTGTGCATTATCAGTTGTAGGCAATCCAAAAGATCTTGAAGCAATTTTGTCAGAGCCTCCACCATCAATTGCAATTCTACAAACCTATCCATTTACATCGCCTGTCAAATGAAAGATGCTATTCAGTAACCATTTCTTAGAGACAATTGGTGAAGAGCTCTCTAGAACCATGCTTTGACTCATCAGAACATTGGCATTGGAGTCACCTTAGGAGCCTAACTTGCTCTATGTTTTCTTTTTCTTTTCTTTTTTTCTATGGTCAACTACTCCTTAGATTCTAGCTCATCATTCTCCTCATCTTATTGTTCTTACATGAATCAAAGCTTTTGTAAGTCATTAAAAGCATTGAAACAACAAATGACATCTTTCTCAACAATGATAATACAGGGGAATTGTCATTTTCCTTCCTCAGCTAATTATTAGATCAGAAACTAGAAATTGTATTTGGGCTTGATTTGACTTAGATACTTGTACAAGGTGACAGAGACAATTGGCTGATCCCTTTATATGATGCGAGCTTGCAAGCACGACGGTTGGCTATCTCTTCTGCTTTTAATGTATGTTTCACTACCTCATCTACAGTTTCAAGCTACGCAGTCTTGGAGAGCAGATATACACATCAGGTCGGTCAAAATTTTTAAATTTGCATTAAAAAAATGCCTCCCAAGAAGCATGTAGAAGTGGAGTCTTCCTCCAACAATGAGGCTTTGAGGGGAACCATTGCGGAATTATCGGAAAATATTAATCAACTATCCGCAACGATAGTTCAAATCCAAGAGACTCTTACAAGAATGGAAACCAGATTAGCCAATTTGGAAAATAATCAGCGTGAGGATAATCACCGAGATGATGGAGGACATAATTGGAATCAATGAGATCCATATGTAATAAATGTTGATCGAGATTTAGGTATTAGACCCGTGATTCCCGAATATGATGGAAGATTGAAACCGGATGAATTCGTAGATTGGTTAGTGTGTGTTGAAAATATTTTCGCACACAAGCCAATGATGGATGGTTATAAATTTACACTGGTGGCCACTCGATTTCGCAATTATACTGCGATATGGTGGGCCGAGTTGCAAAAGAAAAGAAGGAACCAAAATATTGACTCCGTTGAAACATGGGTTGAGATGAAGAATCTGTTGAAGCAAAAGTTCCTCCCTATGAATTATGCAAGAGATTTGCATTCAAGTTTTCAAGATTTGAAACAAGGATCTAAAATAGTAGTTTGAGTATTTTGAGGAGTTCATGGCCATGCAAGCTCGTTGTGGCTTGAATGAAGATGATGATGCATTAGTTGACAAATACTTTCATGGGCTTATGATGTAAGCATATAGCAGCAAGGATTTTCAAAACCCTTCTCTCTCTCAGCACCGAATATGGCTTCATTGGCTTCAGCCTTTTTCTTCCTTTCTGCATAAATCCCATGACGAAGCTCACACACGTGCCAGCCACTTGGGCCCAGTTTGAATTTGGGCCAAGTCCATTCCAGGCCTGAGTTCAATTCAGCTCAGTCACGGGTGGGCCAGGTTTATATCCGGGTTGCAGTCTAGTCAATCCGACCGGTTGAGATTTCTTCTGACGATATCGGGCTCATCCACCGTCCAATCTCCGATCCGTTTTCACCAACGTGATCGTGAAGAGTAGATCTTCACATCAGTTCAATCCAAAATTTTAAATTTGCAATAAAAAAAAGCCTCCCAAGAAGCAAGTTGACGCGGAGTCTTCCTCTCACAATGATGATGATTTGAGGGGAACTGTTGCACAATTATCGGTAACTGTTAATCAACTTTCCGCAACGGTGGCTCAAATGTAAGCAACTCTTGATAGGATTGAAACCCGATTAACAAATTTGGAAACTAATCGGCGTGAGGATAATCATCGAGATGATGGAAGGCACAATCGGAATCAACGTGATCCACATGCCGTCAATGTTGATCGAGATTTGGGTATTATTAAACTTGTGATTCCCGAATATGATGTGAAATTGAAGCCAGATGAATTCTTGGATTGGTTAGTGTGCGTTGAAAATATTTTTGCACATAAACTAATGACGGATGGTCATAAGATTACACTGGTGGCAACTCGATTCCACAATTATGCTATGATATGGTGGGCCGAGTTGCAAAAGAAGAGAAGATACTAGCAAATTGACCCAGTTGATACATGGGCCAAAATGAAAAATTTGTTGAAGCAAAAATTCATGCATGTCAATTATTCCAGAGATCTGTGTTCCCGTTTTCATTACTTGAAACAAGGATCTAAAACCGTTGTTGAGTATTCTGAGAAGTTTCTGACCATACAAGCACGTTGTGCTTTGAATGAAGATGATGAGGTATTAGTTGAGAGATACTTTAATGGGCTTACACTTGACATTCAAGATATCCTCGCATTCAAACATTTTGATAATGTTAATGAGATTATTCAGCATGCTATCACAGCTAAGGGAATTGCACATCATCAAGCCCAAAAACTTACTGCAGCTAAATGGGTTATTCAGAAGAATTCCTCAATTGCAGGTTCTAAACCGAGTGCTTCATCGGAGAAAGTTTTCACCAAACCCGAAGGTCAAAATAGGATCACCTGCTTTAATTGTAAACAACAAGGGCATCATGCAGTAGAATGTCCAAAAAGTATCCACCTCATTGAGACTGAAAGTGCTGTGAAAGATACTCCCGATGATCCTAAAGAGAATGAAACCGAGGAAGTGGAGGATATTATGCCCGAGGAGGGTCTTGAGTCTCTCATGGTCATCCAAGAAACTACATCGACTACTGCGAAGAAATGGCTGCGAGAAAACATTTTCCGCTCAAAAGGAACAGTTAATAGTCAGCAATGCATGGTAGTCATTGATGGAGGCAGATGTTGGAATATTATATCTCAAGCTTTTGTGGATCTCTTCCAGTGGAAATTTCAGAAGCATCATCGTCCCTATTTTGCTAGATGGTTAATGTCAGGTGATGAAGTGCAAGTCCGATATGCATGTCGAGTTACCATTTCCATTGGTGCAGATTATACAGATACAGTTTGGTGTAATGTGATACCCATGGATAGTTGTGATATCTTGTTGGGTTGCCCGTGGATGTATGACAAGAATGAAACTAATGGCATGTGCGACAACACATACACATTCATGCATGACGAAATGCAAGTCACACTCCGTCCTTTGAAGCCAACGCCACCAAAGAAAGGGCCACGTTCTCGTCTCACCAAGGAAGCGCTTCACGTGCACACTATCTACAGAAACAACATCCAGAAGAAGAGCCGAGTTCGAAGTCGAACTCTTTTCCAACCCGGGGAGAATGATGCAGCAGCAATATCACGGCCTTGCAACAAAACTCGTAGGCCACATGTGGGACCCATGAAATTCTCTGAGTTTTAATTAGTATTAGTTTAAGTTTAGCAAGATTGTAATTAGGATTAGTTTCTAACTTAGGTAGGATTCTTATTTTGTTTCCTAGTTTAATTTGGATTACTTTCCTAGTCCTTAAGACTCTTTTATTATAAATATGGCATTGTAGAGATTAATAATCTCAGTGATTTTTTAGTTAATAAAATTTCCTTACGTGGGTTTATCGTGGAGAGTTGTTTTCTTCGAGTGATTGTTCCTGTGAGAACCCCAATTGTGCTCCGGGACTTGCATCCTAACCCTAGGATTGCATTAGCTTAGACTTGACATACAACATATCCTCACATTCAAACATTTTGATAATGTTGATGAGATCGTCCAGCATGCTATCAAGACCGAGGAATTGCAAATTATCAAGCCAGAAAATTTAATGCATCTAAATGGGTTGTGCAAAAGAATTCGGGCTTGTTTGGCAAATCTTATCTGTATGAAATAGATCCGTGGATAATAGATCTATGTAAAATAGATTTGTGTTGAATAGATGTTTTTTTTACAAATAGACCATTTGGTAAGGCGATAACCCTTATTGAAATGGATGTTGTACACTTCTATGGATATGATGGTTCATGTTTTTTCACAAATTTCTCAACAATCGCGATGAATCAATGGCTAAAATTTAATCCTCTAGCCCTTTTTAACTTTCCAAAAAGGATCAGCGGTTCGGATATTGATTAAGGAGCCCATAAACTTCAAAGATTTAGAGCCAATGGTTCACTGTTTTTTATAAATATATCGATATTTATGAAACATCAACGGTTCAAAATTGATATGATGGCTTTGTTTGATCCTTTTAAGTTATCCAACCGTTCAGATTTACATTTAAAGTTCCAAAATTAAAAACCATACTGGGTTGCTCATGTGGAAACTCGTCCGTTTTTAAGCTTTAATACATCTACGGTCAAACATTTCTTTATCAATTTATCATGATCCACATGGAATCAAGGGGTGATATTTGATCTCATAAACGATCTTCATCTTATAAATAAGATTAACAGTTTGGATCTTCATATCGAGGTCCACAAAATCCAGAAACCCAGATCTAATGGCTCACAATGCTTTGCAAAATATCTCAAGATTGATGAAGCATCAACGGATCAAATTTGACACTGTAGCCGTTCTTTGGGTTCTTAATATTTTCAATGGTTTAGATCTTCATCTAGGTCATCAAATTTGAAAAAGAAAAAAAAAATGCAAAAAACGTTGATGCTAAGTCACCGCCTATAACAGTGTCTTTCCGCTTTAGATGGAAACATCTGTTTCAAGTCTCCTTGATTTTGGGACGGTGCATTTTAGACGTTTAACCTCTTTATGAGGTTTGAAGTGGAGGTCCCCAAAACAGTTACCAAACACTCTATTTCAGTTTTCTATCCATTTTAAGTGGATAAGAGGCTGAAATTAGACTTTCCAACCAGGCACTTCATCAATATAAGATTCTAAACCAAGTGGTTCATTGGAGAAAGTTTCCATCAAGCCCGAAAGTCAAAATAGGATCACATGCTTTGATTGTAAATAACAGGGGCACCCTGCAATGGAATGTCCCAAACGCATCAACCTCATTGAGAATGAAAGTGATGTGAAGGATACAACAGATGATCCTAAAGAGAAAGAGGCTGAAGCTGAGACAAAAAGAACTAGAGATCTACCATGCAGTTGAAGGTGAATCTCTCATGGTCATCGACGACACTACATCAGCCACTAAGAAGAAGTGGTTGCGAGATAATATTTTTCGCTCAAAAGGAACAGTCAATGGTTAAGAATGCACAGTAGTCATTGATGGAGGCAGTTGTCAAAACATTATATCTCAAGCTCTTGTGGATCGATTGCAGCTGAAAGTTCGAAAACATCGTCCCTATTTTCCTAGGTGGTTAATGACAGGTGATGAAGTGCAAGTACAGTATGCATACTTTTTCTATTGGTGAAGATTATACAGATAAAGTTTGGTGTCATGTGGTACCCATGGATAGTGGTGATATCTTGTTAGATTGCCCACTACAAAGCATGGATACGTAGATATGGGCGACGAATCCGTATCCCGGGCATATCGGACACGGATACGGCCCCGATACGTCCGGGGTAGGCAAAGAAACGTATCCGCAATTTATTTATTTTTTATTTTTTGTATTTTGAACACTTGCCGGATACGTGCGCACCCCTATATCTGTTAACAATAGCTGATCCAAGACCCATGTACAATAGGCCCACTGGCCCATTCTCATACATCACGTGGATTAGTTGACTGTGACTCATCAATCTATTTAATTCTCTTTCCATGTATACAAACTGTATCAATATTCTTTATATTCTTTCCTCTCATAGAGATTGTAATTTGCCTTGATTAAGGCCATTAAATCTATAAGTAAAGCAAAGGACTGATCGTTGAGATCATCCAATATTCCAAAGATTCTTCTCTTAATCTCAAAGTTCTGAATCTGACATGGTATCAGAGCCTTTCTCCTTCTTCTTCTCCTTCTAGCTTTCCTCATCGACCTTGTTGTCGAATCTTGGTGATATAACAGTAATAGGCACCTTGCTTGTGACTGTTCGTGCATGTTAACAGAGTGTTTTTCATCAACCTCTTGAAGTCTGATCACTGGTGGCCCACCTCCGATCAGTCCAAGTTCATCAAAGTTCATCAAGGACATCATTCGATCTTGATTAACAGTTAATCAGAGACTTGTGGACCTCTGTATTGACTCGGCAGAGAACTCTGAGTATTATTTTGGGTTCAGGGAACCAATATCGTCAGTCGATTGGAGCAACTCATCAGGGGCCCACCTCGGATCAACAAAGCATCTTCAGCAACCCCTATAGCAGTGGTCGACCAACTATACTGGTATTTTTGGAGAGTTTTTCAGCATTTTTCCAAGATCAGAGGTAGGCCATTTGCTCCATCTTGTGATTTCCAAGTTTTCCAAGATAGTTTTGATCTTAGCCATACAAAATCTTGGATTATGGATGGATTTCAATAAATCTTGTACCACTGGAAAGATAAATTGATCCACCTTGCATCCAGTGGATCTGATCCTCACTCAGATCAAACAGTGGGCCACACACAGGGAACCAACAGAGAAAATCAAGGCCGCCTGGGGTTCTTTTTTGGTGAAATTGCTCACAGACAATTTTTTCTGTAATTCCTGCACTCTTTTCAAGTATCTTGAGTCGATCTGATTCCTCTATTATACTCTGCTGGTTAATCTGGAGCCATATTTAGAGTAATAAATCATGGACAAAAGTGAACTTTCGCTGATTAAGTTCAATGGGACAAATTACACATCCTGGGCCTTCCAGTTTCAGATCTACCTTAAAGGAAAAGAACTATGGGGTCATATAGATGGGACTGATCCAAAGCCTTTAGAAGATGTAAAGGCAGGCTCAAAATGGGAAACTAAAGATGCCCAAATCATGACTTGGCTTCTGGGATCAGTGGATCCCCAATACATCATGAATCTCAGACCTTACAAAACAGCCAAAGGCATGTGGGAATACCTCAAACAGGATAACTCTGCCCGGCGGTTCCATCTGGAACATGAGCTTTCTCAGTTTACGCAGGGAACTATGTCCATTCAAGAATATTACTCTAATTTTATTCGTTTATGGACGGACTATACTGAGATCATTTACTCCAATCTCCCTGAAGCCTCGATTGCAGTGGTTCAAAATATCCACTCTACTAGTCAGAGAGATCAGTTCCTGATGAAACTTAGGCCTGAATTTGAACAACTTCGTTCAAATCTGATGAGCAGGGTGCCCTCCCCATCTATTGATTCTTGCTTCGGAGAGCTTCTTCGTGAGGAACAGCGTTTAACAACCCAGGCTACTCTTCAAAATGCAGTTTCCACCGGTCCATTAACTACTGCTTATGTTGCCCGTTCCCACCAGCAAAATAGAGACATGACTAAAGTACAGTGTTACTCGTGTCAGAAATATGGACATGTTGCCACCCAATGCAACCAAAAATACTGCTCATACTGCAAACGCAAGGGCCATGTTCTTCCTGAATGTCGGCGCCGCGCTCAAAGCTCTTCTCAGAAAGCAAATCTGGCAACTCTGGATGTGTCTACTCCTGCATTTAGTCCTGTTGCCCCTACAATGATGCCTGCTCCAACTGCTTCTTCATCCTCTCTTACCCCGGAAATAGTTCAACAAATGATCGTAAATGCTTTTTCTGCCCTTGGCCTCTCAGGTAAATCCAAACAACCAACCTCTACCTGGTATATGGATTCGGGGGCTTCTAATCATATGACCCACTCGTCTGGAAATCTCTCTACAATAAAACCTTATGATGGAAGTCTCCGAATCAATACAGCAGATGGTGGCAGTATACCCATTACTGCCATCGGTGAGATCTCACATCCCTTACCTTTGAGTCATGTTTTCCTTTCTCCTCAGTTATCTACCAATTTATTATCTGTTGGCCAACTAGTTGATAATCACTGTTCTGTCTCTTTTTCTCGTTCTGGTTGTGTTATACAGGATCAAGCATCGGGGAAGGTGATAGCGAAGGGACCTAAGTGTGGTCGTCTTTTTCCGCTACAACTATCTACACAGGATAGGACTTTGGTTGCTTCTGCCTTGTTTTCTGCTTCTAGTTCAAATAAGAGCCACTTATGGCACAAAAGATTAGGCCATCCTAATTCTCGTACTTTGTTATCTTTGTTTAAATCTGGATTGCTACATGATAAAATTTCTCTTAATGATGTTTCTTTTAATTGCTTTAGTTGTAAAATGGGCAAGAGCAAGACTCTTCCTTTTCCCATCAGTACTTCCTTATCATTGAAATGTTTTGATCTTGTTCATAGTGATGTATGGGGTATAGCACCTATCATATCCCATTCTCAGTTTAAATATTTTGTTACATTCATTGATGACTATAGTCGCTTTACATGGATATATTTCTTGCATTCAAAATCTGAGGTGTTTGCTTCGTTTAAAATTTTTTTAGCCTATGTGGAAAATCATTTCTCCATATCCATTAAAACACTTCGTACAGATTCAGGTGGTGAATATGTTTCTAATGAGTTTCAAACCTTTTTGCAACACAAAGGGATAATTTCTCAAAAATCATGTCCTTATACACCCCAACAAAATGGTGTGTCTGAGAGGAAAAACAGACATCTTTTGGATATTGTTCGTTCACTCCTTTTAACATCATCTGTTCCACCAAAATTTTGGCCTGAAGCTCTGTCCACAGCAGTTCATGTTATAAATCGGCTACCCTCACCACGCATTAACCATGAAACACCTTATTTTCGTTTATTTAATAAGCATCCTACTTTTTCCCATCTCCATGTTTTTGGGTGTGTCTGTTTTGTTCTTCTTCCACCGGTTGAACGAACAAAACTATCGGCTCAATCTTCAAAGTGTGCCTTTTTAGGTTATGCGAATGACCAAAAAGGATTTCTCTGTTATGATCCCAAGGTGAAACGTATCCGGATTTCTCGTAACGTTGTGTTTTTTGAAAATGAATATTTTTTCCATCATCATCTAGATCATGATCCATCTCCTATGGTTTCTCTTGTTCCTGCTTTTGGTGATTCTCCGGATCTACCTACGCAAATTACCAAGCCTATTATTGTGTATGAAAAGCGTAGACGGGAAAACACGATTGCATCTGAGCCTCCTGATTTGTCAACTTCCTCGGCACTTGACCCTGCTCCTGCTCCTGACATTTCCCCACCAGTTCATCTTCGTCGATCATCTCGGCTTTCCCGCCCCCCTGATAGGTTTGGATTTACTCATACATCATTACTTGCTACCTTGTCTTCTGTTCATATACCTAATCACTTTTCCCAAGCAGTGCAACATGAGTGTTGGCGGCAGGCCATGCAGGAAGAACTCGACGCACTCAAAGAGAATCACACATGGGATGTGGTTCAATGTCCTCCGTCCATCAAACCCATTGGCTGTAAGTGGGTTTACTCTATCAAGCTGCATCCTGATGGTACTCTGGCACGTCATAAGGCTCGGTTAGTGGCTCTTGGCAACCGTCAGGAGTATGGTATCGACTATGATGAAACATTCGCTCCGGTCGCCAAGATGACAACCGTGCGTACTATTCTTGCTATTGCAGCATCACGCTCTTGGCCACTGTATCAGATGGATGTGAAGAATGCCTTCCTCCATGGGGATCTTCACGAGGAAGTATACATGCGTCTTCCTCAAGGATATGAGTCTTCATCTAAAAATGAAGTGGCACGACTCCGTCGCTCGTTGTATGGACTTAAACAAGCACCCAGAGCTTGGTTTGAAAAATTTAGCACTACTCTGCTGAACCTTGGTTTTACTCAAAGTCCCTATGATCCTTCATTATTCTTGAATAAAACTGCTCAAGCTACCACTATACTTCTTGTAAATGTGGATGATATCATCATCACAGGCACTCACAGTAACATGATTCAAAATCTTCAATCCTCACTTCAAGCTGCATTCCATATGAAAGATCTGGGTCCATTAACATACTTCTTGGGACTTGAGGTCCAACAGTCTCGGAATGGACTGTTTGTACATCAACATAAGTATGCTACTGACCTTCATGACCTTGCTGGCTTAACCGATGCCACTCTTGTGGACACTCCATTAGAAGTCAATGTGAAACTCAAGAAAGATGATGGGGATCTCCTCTCCGATCCCACATTCTACAGACGATTGGTCGGCAGTCTGATCTACTTAACCATCACTAGACCAGACATCTCCTATGCGGTAAATGTTGTTAGTCAATTCATGACAGCTCCAAGGCATCACCATATGGCTGCAGTCAAACGGATCATTCGGTACATTCTTGGTTCTCCGACTCGAGGATTGTTTTTTCCGGTTGGCACACCTCTGACACTTACTGCATATTCTGATGCCGACTGGGCAGGATGCCCGGATACTCGCAGATCCACCACGGGCTGGTGTATGTATTTGGGTGAATCACTCATTTCATGGAAATGCAAAAAGCAGGAAAGGGTCTCTAGATCTTCCACTGAATCTGAATATCGTGCTATGTCCACTGCCTGTTCTGAAATCCTTTGGTTTCGTGGCTTACTTACAGATCTTGGTTTTTCTCAGACATCAGCTACCCCACTTCATGCAGACAATACTAGTTCCATCCGTATCACTGAGAATCCAGTTTTTCATGAACGTACAAAGCATATTGAGGTAGATTGTCACTTCATTCGCGATGCATATGATCGCAAGGTCATTAGTCTTCCACATGTTTCAAGTGAACTTCAACTCGCAGACATCTTCACCAAAGGACTGCCTCGGCCACGTCATGAGTTCCTGATTCGCAAATTGCTCCTGTTTGACCAGCATCAATTTGAGGGGGGATGTTAACAATAGCTGATCCAAGACCCATGTACAATAGGCCCACTGGCCCATTCTCATACATCACGTGGATTAGTTGACTGTGACTCATCAATCTATTTAATTCTCTTTCCATGTATACAAACTGTATCAATATTCTTTATATTCTTTCCTCTCATAGAGATTGTAATTTGCCTTGATTAAGGCCATTAAATCTATAAGTAAAGCAAAGGACTGATCGTTGAGATCATCCAATATTCCAAAGATTCTTCTCTTAATCTCAAAGTTCTGAATCTGACAATATCTTCTCCAACACCAACATCGGTCGCGCAAAGAGAGAGAGAGAGAGAGAGAGAGAGAGAGAGAGAGAGAGAAGTTGTACCTTGCACCGGTTTGCAGCGGACAGAGCAGCAATTCGTTAGTCCTCTCCGGGCCCTGGATCTGTTCGTCAGTGCAGCAAATAGAGGGCAGCAATTCGCCAGTGCTCTCTGGGCTTCGTCGGAAAATCTGGGCACCGTTCGTCCACTGCCGTATCATTTTTGCAGATTGAAGGGGCTGGGTTCATCTGTTTTTTCAGATTGAAGAAAAAGGGGCTATGTTCATCTTAATTCATTCGCTAGTTCATCTGTGTTTGGGGCATGTGGGCCTGTTCCCACAAAGACTTGCTAAGTGCTGACTGCTGAGAAAAAAAAAGTGAGTGTGGAAAACATTCGAATTTTTGTTCTTTTTTTTACACATCAGATTTTTTTTTACACACATTAAATTTTTTGTTTATATTAGCCTAGGTCATATGGATTCTACTCTTGGTAGTGTGTCTTCTCCAGCCATTGAAGAAGACGCTCACGACCCTCTTTGGAGGAATGTTACAAAACAGGAAAAACTTGGTGATGGAGGGGGAAATGTGTCGTGGCAATGCAATTTTTTCCATCAAACTAAGAAAAGCTCATACACAAGGGTGATGGCTCATTTGATACACAAGCTTGGTCATGCTGTTGTATTCTGTCCAACAGTTAAGAACAGTGATATTGCGGAGATGAAAAGGTTAGAGGCTGAATGCAACGAGAGATTGAGGAAAAATGCACCCAAGAAAGTACCATTGCCAACTTCTACTGTGGATTATGATTTAAAAAAAAGGAAGGTGTGTGGAAGTGGAAGTTGGAGTGGAAGTGACAGTAATACAGCTATTGGGAAGGCATTTAACCTGAAGTTGCGTGACCAAATGGATGCGGAGATTGCTAGAATGTTCTATGCATCGGGCTTACCATTACACTTAGCAAGGAGCCCTTATTATGTGAGTTGTATCCAATTTTCCGCAAACAATGCTATTGCAGGTTATGTGCCACCGGGGTACAATAAGTTGAGGACAAATCTACTCCAACAAGAAAAGGCTCACATTCATAGATTGGTACAACCAATTAAAGGCACGTGGAAAGAAAAAGGTATAAGCATTGTGAGTGATGGATTGAGTGACTCACAGAGGAGGCCGTTGATTAATTTTATGGCGGTAACGGAAAGTGGGCCTATGTTCCTTAAAGCTGTGGATTGTTTGGGTGAAATTAAAGATAAGTACTTCATTTATGGTTTGTTGAAAGAAGTGATAGGAGAGGTTGGTCCCCAAAATCTGATTCAAGTGATAACGGATAATGCTAAGAATTGTGCGGGTGCGGGGCATCTCATTGAAGAACAACTTGAAAATATTGTTTGGACACCATGTGTGGTTCATACACTCAACTTTGCCTTGCAAAACATTTGTATGGCAAAGAATATTGAAAACAATTAACTAACATATGAGCACGGACTTGGCTGAGGATGTTGTGTTTTTTAAGAACTTTATCATGAATCACTCCATGAGATTGGTTATTTTTAATAAATTTGTCCCTTTGACGTTGCTTTCGGCTGCACCTGCAAGTACACATTTTTGCTTCAGTCCTTGTCATGCTTAAGATATTCAAGCTCATAAAAGGTAGTCTTCAAGCCATGGTCATTAGTGAAAGGTGGAATTCCTACAGAGAGGATGATAAGGAGAGCCAAGGCTGTGAAAGAGTCTGTGTTAGATGACATTTGGTGGGACAAAATGACTTACATACTTTCTTTTACGGCTCCTTTATATGATATGCTAATGGTTTGTGACACGGATAGGCCTTGTCTTCACTTGGTGTATGACATGTAGGATACCATGATAGAAAAAGTGAAGGGTGCGATATATAGGCATGAAGGAACATGAAGGAAAGAGACTCAATGAGACATCTACCTTTTATGAAGTGGTGCATAGAATTCTTATGGCTCGTTGGAACAAGAACACTCCTCTCCATTGCTTAGCTCATTCACCAAATCCAAGGTGACTTCTAGTCTTGAACTTTATTTTCTCCCTCATAGTCTTAATCATAAACTTATTCTTGATTCTTTTTTTTTTCCTATTCAAGGTACTATAGCAAGCATTGGCTTCATGAGGATCCTAGTCGAGTTGCTCCACATAGAGATATGGAGATTGCTAGAGAAATAATGAAAATCCTTAAAAAATATTTTCCTAATTCGGAGGAGCGCAAAAAGGTAATCACAAAATTTGTTGATTTCTCTAGCAAGTCGGAGAGTTTGCGGGTGTTGATTCCATTCGTGATTGCTATGAAATGGATCCTAAAAGTTGGTGGGTCACCTATGGTGCGTGTGAGCCTTTGCTTCAAACTCTAGTTTTCAAGCTACTTGTGCAACCTTCTTCGTCGTCATGTACAGAGAGGAATTAGAGTACTTATTCCTTTGTGCACTTGGTGAGAAGGAATAAGATGACACCAAAACATGCTGAAGACTTGGTTTTCATTCATAGCAATCTTCGCCTTCTTTCAAGAACTCCACAATATATGAAAGGTGAAACCAAGATGTGGGATATTGCTGGTGATGCTTTTGATTCGTTTGAGGATGTTGGAGAGCTTGAGATTGCACAACTCTCCCTTGATGAACCGGAATTGGAGGCAGTGCTCTTTCGGGAAGATGGTGATGGAGGTGATGGTGGTGGACCCGGTGGTCAGGCAATTAAAGTTTAAGTGGATGCACTGTTTGTTTGTTTGAGTTATATGCTTATGTTTTCTGTAGTAGTTGGTGAGACTTGGATTTTGAACTTGGAACTGGGAAGTATCGAATCTAATGTTTAATGCTGATTAAATCAATGAAAGTGCATATTTTATGGTTATTTTGATTGAAATAATGTTAGATTTTCATTACATAGTCATATAAAAATATTTATAAAAAAAAAAAAAACTTCAGCGTATCCCCGATGTATCGTATCTTACCCGATGTATCGTATCTTACTTTTTTGAGAAATGACGTATCTGCGTATTTGTATCGTATCGTATCCGTGTCCGTGCTTCATAGGTTGCCCATGGATGTATGACAAGAATGGAACTAATGGCATACGTGACAATACCTACACATTCATGCAGGGTAACAAGCAAGTCACACGGTCCTATGAAGCCGGCACCACCAAAGTAAGAATCAAGTTCTCGTATCACCTAGGAAGCACTTCAAGTACACATGTTTACAAAAGCAACATCAAGAAGAACCGAGTTCGAGGTCGAACTCTTTTCCAACCTGGGGATTGGGGGAATGATGCAGCCACACCACAATTCCATGGGAGATATATTGTGGGCCACATGTGGGTCCCAAGGAATTGATTTTTATTGTTGTTAGTTTCTGATTTTTATTAGCTCCTAATTTTAGCAAAGATTGTAATTAGGATTAGTTTCTGTGTGGGGTGTTTTCCTAAGAGTAGGATTACATTGGTCTCGGTAGCAGTACCAGCTCTGTGCATCCCGATCTCGGTATCCAAGTTCGGCCACAACGCCAAGATCCGTCTAGTTCGGTAACGGTACCAGCTAGACACCCCTTCTCAGCTTGGCAAACAGTGCCAGCTTGCGCCAAGCTTGAGCCAGTCTCGGTAAAGAGTACCAACTAAACTAGGCTCATCTCGGTCTCGGTATAAGGCACCTCGGCAATAGTGTCGGGATGCATCCGAACCTGGCCTCAGTACCATCCTCAGCTCAGTCCGTCCGCAGGGGTAGGTACTAGGCCATCATTGTACTTCCATGAAGTTATGGCTACGTTGTTGAACGTGCTGACAGACAAGACAGGCGCCGGATGGAGATCAAGTATCGCCTTAATCAATCACATCCGCATTAATACCAGGGGTCATCTCTTGATTCGACCTGACAGTATTTCCACCTACCCCCACTAAGGGTGCGCCAGGTGAAATCTCTACTCATAAGGGAACACCAATCCCTTCTAAGGTATGCAAATATACGCATCATGAGGCAAGAATAGACTAATGTTATGTTCATCATACATTGCATAAGCGCGATATAGAACGCCTTGCATAAGAGCATACTCGCCTCTCATCTCCATCGTTTGTTCAGTGACAGCACTAACTCAGGCATCGGAGAGCCTTCAGCTGACGGTAGCCAGGGTCTCTGATCTCTATTTCTTCTCTCCTTTTAGGTCCTAAGGCGATCTATTTTCCCCGAAGAAGCTTAAACAGTGAATTACCAGTCTCACACTAACCTAATCTGGGTCCTGAACTTTTAGGCACCCACAATTGGCGTTGTCTGTGGGAAATGATCAACAAAACCGTGCCTCTAGCAGCGGCAAAGGATCTGCAAAGCCCAGCCACCATCATCGACGACTCCCTGTCGAACCAGTTCTAGGGAAAGTCTGATACGTTAGGCGTGGGATGACCTGTATCTCAGACAAGTTCATCAGCAAAGGAGGCGACAACATCTCCTCGGCAGAGCACTCCTCCACCGGAGCACCCCCAACAGAGTGTTGTCCTGCTGGAGACTCACCTACGGAGCGAAAGTTCCAGCAACAGCCGGGTCTCGTCATCTCCTCCACCAAGTGGGTCGCGACAGCGATAATGATGAAGACCCATCCCTTGTTGATACCAGGGCCCGCAACCGCGGCCCTTGCACCTTTCGAGCAAGCTTCGAAAGAACCTCCTTCGGACCCCCATAGTCGCTGTGAAAGCACTAATCGACAAGGCGAGCCAAGGCAAAGCTCGAGCTCAAGCTCACCAAAACTTCAATCTCTGGTGGGGCCCCTCCCCCGGTAGAGAATGGCAGTCACGAAAACAGTTCCTGGACTCGCCATGCAATCTTCATCCTCAAGTCCCGATTCGGTGATAGCGCCAGCCACAGCTCGGACAACTCCAACCGCGACAGCTTCGACAGTGGCCTCGGCAATATCACCAGCCACGACTCAGGTAGGAGCGCAACCTAGCAGGAGTTTCAGCAGTAGCCTCGGTGATAGCACCAAACCACTGCTCAGCTCCTTCAGTTGTCAGCTCCAGCAACGGCCTCGGACTAGCACCGGCCCTAGCTCGAACGGTTCCAGTATTCAAAGCTTCAGCAGTGGCCTCGGTGACAGCCCCAGCCTCCGCTACACAACTTTGACGTCAGGCTTCAGTGACGACACCAACCTCGACTTACAAAGCTCCGGCAATGGCCTTGGTGGGAGCACAAGCTATGACCCGGACAGCTTCGTTTACCACAACTCTGATCACAGCTCAGTTACAGAACCAGCTACAAAGCGTCGCAGTTATGGAACTCGACAAAAGTCTCAGCTCGGTGACAGCACCAGCATGGAAGAGATGACAGCTCGGTTACAGAACCAGCTGCAAAGCGTCGCAGTTATGGAACTCAACAAAAGTCTCAACTCGGTGACAACACCAGCATGGAAGAGACTACAGCTCGGTTACAGAACCCGATGCAAAGCGTCGCAGTTATGGAACTCGACAAAAGTCTCAGCTCGGTGACAGCACCAGCAAGGAAGAGACTACAGCTCGGTTACAAAACCAGCTGCAAAGCGTCGCGGTTATGGAACTCGACAAAAGTCTCAGCTCGGTGACAGCACCAGCATGGAAGAGACGACAACTCGGTTACAGAATCAGCTGCAAAGCGTCACAATTATGGAACTTGACAAAGGTCTCAGCTCGGTGACAGCACCAGCACAGAAGAGACCACAGCTCGGTTGCAGAACCAGAGCAAAGCATCACAGTTATGAAACTCGACAAAAGTCTCAGCTTGGTGACAACACCAGCATGGAAGAGACGACAGCTCGGTTACAGAACCAGATGCAAAGCGTTGCAGTTATGGAACTCGACAAAGGTCTCAGCTCGGTGACAGCACCAGCACAAAAGAGATCACAGCTCGGTTATAGAACCAGCTGCAAAGCGTCGCAGTTATGGATCTCGACAAAGGTCTCAGCTCGGTGACAGCACCAGCATGAAAGAGACCACGGCTTGGTTTCGAAACCAGCCAACTTGGTCACGGGACCAAGCGAAGCAACACGCTAAGTTATAGAACTCGGCGGCTATCCTAGTTCGGTTATAGAACCAGCTATGCATTAGAAGGACTTGATCGCCTCCTGAGAATCTAATTCGGTTGCAGAACCAGCTATGAGTTTTTCTACCTCTAAAGGTGCAGGTACCTCTCAAAGTTGTTTAAACTTCAGCGCAATTTGAATTCCGGTTGCTGAACCGAGTTTGACTAGCCTAAGTTACTTCTGGTTAAGGAACCAAAGTTATTTCCAATAGTCACTCAGTTCCGGTTACTGAACTGAACTCAACTACTTGGTCAAAATTCGGGCGTTCGTGCTAAGAGCCCAGTTATAGAAACAAAAATCAAGCACACACATTATTATCAGAACAAAAGAGATGGCAAGTATGATAATGAAAATTCTCTTTATTGATAAAGAATCATTACAAGAGTCAATTCTTTACAAGAAAAAGAAAAAAAATACAAGAAACTTCAAGATTCAGTAGCCTCGACGTTGACGTCAAAAGGCTCGATCCTGGTGGCTGGGGGTGCATCCTCAGGCGGAACGACTTCCACAGCAGCTTCTGCAGTGGAGGTAGAACCAGGCTCAGTCCCGGGGCAAGTGAACTTTGGCAGGTCCTGATAAACAGGATGATCATCTGCAATCCCTGCCTTCTTCAATGCAGCTCGGCACAAGAGCTCGAACAGCTCCGAACAGATATTCTCGACTTGGGCCTCGTACTCCTTAGTAGCCGCATCCACTCCGTCTTAGAAATATTTCTCGATCTCAGCATCGAACGAAGCTTGGAGTGCGGCTTTCTCCTTATGCGCCATTTCGAGCTCGGTATCCCGCTTTGCCAGCTCGGCCTCAAGTGCGAGAATTTTCTTCTCCTTGACCGCCACCACGCCTTTTAGCTCGTGGGTCTCGGCCGTCACCCTAGTGAGCTCCTGGAGCGAAAACTGCATCTCTGCCTCCTGACTGCTTATTTTCTCCTCCGCCGCCTACAGCTCCCGGCTACTCCCCTCCAAGGCTGCAGCGAGCTTCTTCTTCTCAGCTTCAAGCTTCTCGGCCTTGGAGCCACTTTCGCGGGCCCTCTCCAGGACCACCTGAACCCTCTGTGCAGTCTGAGAAGGAATACAAAGTTAGAAGAAAGTTAACAGAAGAAAAATGTTACTCTAAGATTTGCATCGAACACTTACCAAGAGCATCGACTGCAAAGACGCGGACAACAGTGTCATGTTGTTCGCTCCTCTATGCCTCTACATATCGAGTGGCAGGACGCACGCTTTGGCAAGAGCAGTCACGACCAACGGATTGCTGTTTAGATGGTCTTCCACCGTCATCGGCCTCCAGCTCGGGCCTGGGGGCTGGAGGCTCGGCCTCCAAAGAGCCGCCCCCGCGGGCTGAGGGACCAAGGCCTCTTTCTAACGAGCCCTTGTCCCGGTGCCTTTTCTCCTTTGGGGCCTTCTCCTTAGCCCCTTCAGCTGGGTGCTGCCGAGCTCCCGAACCGCTGCCCTCAGACCGCTGCCTCTTCTCTAATCGGCCTCTCGCTCTTTGGGTCTCCGCGGAACGCTACCGAGTAGCACTAGCAGCAATAGCAGTTCCAGCAGCATCAGTGCCAGGAGCAACAACAACAACAGCAGCAGTGGCGGGGGCAATAGGACCCTCGCCAGCAGCAGCAGCAGAACCCTCGGCGCCACCCGAGATTGCTAAGGAAGAGGGAGTTCGAGTCCCCAATATTTTCGCCCCCAGGTCTTTCACCTTCAAAACTGGCTTCTTTTTCTCCATCTCCTCTCCCCTGTCTTCTTCATGGTTGGAGGGAGATGAATAGCTCTCGACGAGCTGGGCCAAATCGACAGCCTCCGAGCTGGCGGGCACGAGCCCCTTCCTCTTGATGTACGTGTGGTACCTCGACTCGTATCCGAGCAAGGACCAGGCAGCTCGCCCGTTGTGGCCGTGATACTCGTGCACGAGTTTCAGCCAGCCGGCGTTCCGCTCCCAGCCGGCGCGCTCAGCTCCCTACTTCCTCTAGCTGGTCTCTGCACGACAGAAGATAGCATCAGCTCGGCAAGACAGACAGAATGAGAAGATAACACTCTGAGCTCGGTAATTACTTGGAGGAACCCGAAGTGTCGAGAAATCCTATGCAATTTCTCCGCCTCGATCTCGTCCTTGCCGAACTCCCAGTTGCCAAAGAAGAGCAGACGATCGTCCCCGGCGTGCCTGTTTGAGTCCTCCAAATCGTGGACGAAGGGCTCCATCTTCGGCTTCCCGCGGAGATAATAGTTGTGACTGTCCCTAGCGGTCTTGCACAGGTCGGATACATCCTCGATGTCATGGACACCGAGGTTTATATCCAGTATCTTATTCAGCTCGGCAACACCCATTATGACTTTAAAGCCATTGGGCATCAGCTGGCATGGGCCGAGGTGCCATGTCGCCAAGCAGGCCCTGAGCAGAGGGAGAACCGGGAACTTAACCCCTCCCTCTATTATTGAAACTAATGGGAATGGCATCCAGCCATCTCGGAAGGATCAACCCTCGAAGAGGTTATTCGGGTCGTCCAGTTTCGTTGGGACATCCTCTGGGATCCCGTACATTTCCCTGAAGCAGGCCATAGCCTCAGGGGTCTCCGCCCAACTCCTATTAGATCCCATTCTTCTACGGGTGGTGATACTGGAAAAGGGGGCAGAAATACAAAAACCCTAAACCCTAGAGCAAAACCCCTAAAAAACAGAAAGGCGGTATGCAAAGACAGGGATAAGGGAGAAACAAACTCACAGAAAGAGTGACGGATTCCAGGCTCCAGTTCGCTAAGTCAGACTTCTAGCAAGGCTCCGGCAGTGTCTCCGACAAAGTTCTCCTCTCTTATAGCAGCGTTTTCTTTGATGAAATGCCAAAGTGAAAGAAGCAATAGAAGAAAGAGCCCTATTTATGGGCGGTATGGCGCCCGCTCCAATTCCTAAAGGCTCGCGTCACTTCGATTTCGTTGAACGACCAACCAGATGGAGGCACGTGGCACTACTAGTTAATCTCGCACAGAGATTCAGACACTACATTTATTGCCTTGGGAAGGCAAAACATCAGCATGCAATTTATTGCCTCGGGCTGATAAAGTGTCACCTACCTAATATTTATTGCCTCGGAAAGACGAAGCGTCACCGGCGTGATATTTATTGTCCCGGAAAGACAGGCAGACTTCATAATAAAGATCAGATGTCACCAGCCAAACACCGAGATGAATTCCAAAGTCGATACCTCAGATCCTCTCAATACAGTACTCAGCTCCCGACCTCAAAACGTTAGAGAACTCCAAGAAGTCGCGAGCTAGGGGGCAATTATGTGGGGTGTTTTCCTAAAAGTAGGATTACATTGGTCTCAGTAGCGGTACCAGCTCTGTGCATCCCAATCTCGGTATCCAAGTTCGGCCACAACGCCAAGATCCGTCTAGTTCGGTAACGGTACCAGCTAGACACCCCTTCTCAGCTCGGCAAACAATGCCAGCTTGCGCCAAGCTTGAGCCAGTCTCGGTAAAGAGTACCAACTAAACTAGGCTCATCTCGGTCTCGGTATAAGGCACTTCGGCAATAGTGTCGGGATGCATCTGAACCTGGCCTCAGTACCATCCTCAGCTCCGTTCGTCCGCAGGGGTAGGTACTAGGCCATCATTGTACTTCCATGAAGTTATGGCTACGTTGCTGAACGTGCTGACAGACAAGACAGGCGCCGGATGGTGATCAAGTATCGCCTTAATCATTCACATCCGCATTAATACCAGGGGTCATCTCTTGATTCGACCTGATAGTATTTCCACCTACCCCCACTAAGGGTGCGCCAGGTGAAATCTCTACTCATAGGGGAACACCAATCCCTTCTAAGGTATGCAAATATACGCATCATGAGGCAAGAATAGACTAATGTTATGTTCATCATACATTGCATAAGCGCGATATAGAACGCCTTGCATAATAGCATACTCACCTCTCATCTCCATCCTTTGTTCAGTGACAGCACTAACTCAGGCATCGGAGAGCCTTCAGCTGACAGCAGCCAGGGTCTCTAATCTCTATTTCTTCTCTCCTTTCAGGTCCTAAGGCGATCTATTTGCCCCGAAGAAGCTTAAACAACGAATCACCAGTCTGAACTTTTAGGCACCTCCAATTTCTAATTTGGATAGGATTCTTATTTTTGTTTCCTAGTTTGATTAAGATTGTTTCTTGGGGCTTAAGTATCTTTTATTATAAATATGGCATTTTAAAGATCAATGATCTCAGATTTGGAGTTAATAGAATTTTCCCTTTGTCGGTTTATCGTTGGAGAGTGAGCTTCTTTGCGTGATTGTTCCCGTGGGAACCATAATTGTGCTCCGGCACTTGCGATCCTAACCCTAGGATTACATCACCCACCGCCCCAACACCCACACGGGCGCGCGCATACAATATATATATATATATATACATACATACATACATACAAGTAAAGGTAAAAACTCTTACTGAAATAGGAAACTAATCCTCACATTCAATCCTTAGAATCCCCTTCTTTAGTTCCTACATTTGGGACATGGGCCTAGCTGTGTCGACCCACAAGCTTTTCATCAACAATAAGCTACTATATTCCATTATAGTTGAACATTATAGAAAGAGACTTAAGGGAATACTGCCAGGACAAAAAAGTCATAAATTAGAATACTATTTGGCGACTAATGCTTAGGATTTTCTAAAGAGATCTGACAACTAGGACTCTTCTAACTAATAGAATGACTTTGTTAAAGACTATAGAGGGTTGTTTTATAATTGAGTTCTGCTGTTCAGTGGCTGATTGTAATATTATAGAACTTCAAGGATTTTTTCTAATTTTCAGAGCAACGGTTTCTGTAATTTCAATTGAATAAATGCCCTGCAGTTACTGTAAAATTATATCCTTGAATAGTAGAAACAAATTATAAAAATAAGTACTAGGCCTTTAAATTGATGCATAAACTATGTACTAGGCCATCAACGAAAGACAAAACTAGTTACATTCAATTCTTGCAACCTTCTTTGCAAAACTAGTTACATCAACAAAAGACAAAAAGAAAAAAAAAAAAAAAAAAGGGACCGGACAAATGGTTTTCACACAAAGCACAAAAGCCCAATGTTTTTGGTTTAGTCACGTGAAGGACACTATGGTTTGTTTGTTGGGCCAACTCTGGATCTTCCAAGCCTTCAGATCTCCATTACCCAACCAAAGTATTTGGAATTAAGCTACTTATTCTCAGTTGTTGTACAGAAATAATCTACTAGATAGGAAATTTGGAACTAGAACAAATAAACTTCAAAATAAATGCATCCAATTCAGATTACTCCTGGGTAAGTTGTGTCCACATCAAAATCTTGCACTTAAGAAGACAAGTTACATGAAGTATGCACCTGCAATCTTAGGTAGGTAAAGACTGGAGTCTCCAACAATCGGATCAATTTGTCCAGCTGGACCAAAAATTTTGCAGTTATGTCCTCCTCCACAAGTGACTGAATCACGGAACTTGCATGTTGATATGCCTGCAAAGAAAGATTAAATATGGTCACAGAAACAATAAGAAATAAATTAACAAAAAGTTCATACAAAGGCAATGGATAACTGCGGTAATATACCCACCTGAGCTAGTAGGCAAAGACTTATTGTTGCCATTGGTGAATGGCACCATGAAGAATACAGAGAAACAAATAAGTCTTTGCCAGCAGCATTTACCAATGATTGCTTTAGAAGTGATCGCAGCTCAGCTAATTCGGACGAAGTAAGCAGAATCAAATTCAGAGCCTGATTGATAAGGGGAAACATGGCAAAGATGGATTAACGCAATACAACATGCTAGCTTTTGGAACATTAATATTAATACATCTCGGAAATAATAAAACCTGAACCATTTTTATTTTATTTTTTTAATGGTAAAATAATAAAACCTGAACCATGACAGATGCAAAATCTAAATTGGCTTCTCTTTCTAGGATTGAAGAAAGTTCTCGGTAAACCCTTTCAGCATCCAAAAGAACACAAAGTCGGCGAATGATTAGGGCACCGCGCCTGTAGAAAATGGATGGATATTTGTCAGGAAGCTAAAACCACATATTTCTACTTACTTGTAAAGACAGTAAATGTCTCCAAATCACAAACAATGAACTCACTTCTCAAAAATGTAAAGACCATAAATGTCTACAAAATCTCAATCAATAAACTCACTTCTCAAGAAGCATGTGATCTGCTCGAAAGTTTTGCACAAGAAACAAAACAAGACGGTTGAAGTGGGGCTCATCTCTTGCTATGCATGCATGCACTTCTAGCACCAAAAGCACCACCTGTCAACAAACCATAATTGACAGAAACTTTTTTATATTCAGAAGACGGTGGTTCAGACATGAAAAATCTAGTGCCACATATAGGAAAGAGCAAGTTTCCAGAGCAGGAATGCTGTGTTACATGAGCAGTTTTAGGGCAGTGGCATCAGGAACATGTGAACCATCCTAATGCACCCACACTATAAAATAGAGCTCATGTATCAATTATTCAGGACATTGAGCAAAAGTTGGACAAAACAACGAGGAACACCCCAGAATATCTTCTGGATTAGGACTTGATCATCCAATTTATGACCCTTTTTGGTACTCTGGTTGCCCACTTTTCCTCACCATCTACTTCTAGGCCACTGATCAAACAGTTAGGACCTTCTAATCAGAAGATTCCCATTGGCCCACCATGCAGGATGGGCAAATCAAATATAAAATATGAATATCCTGATATAAAATCCTGAACGTCACCAGGATCATATAATCTCTGATATAAAATATGAATTAAGTCTACCATATTTGAAGAAATCCACTAGACAGAGGAAACTTAAACCCAAGACCATTTCAGAGACCCAAAAAATGGGAACATCATCTAAGTTTCATGAATACAAAGTCATAAATAGTGGCACATGTACACACAGGTGATCACCTGTACAGGCACGGTGCGCATCCGGCGTGGGGCCCACTACAGATCCGTCCGAATGGACCAAACAAAGGGAATCCCTGGATTACACCGGATTCATGGGGTTTGCACCCATTTACATGGACTGGGCCCACAAATCGACTGCACTTTTTTTTTTTAATAAAACCATTGAAACTTTTGGGGCCTTGATGAAAGTGTTAGGATGATCAAGTGGGCCCCAAACTTGGTAAGGAGATAAAGCCCACTCAGATCTTTCAATCCCCCCAGGTCCCATCCCCAGGTGGGCCCCATAGCGAGGTGTGCATTTAGCCCATCTGGACTGTACATATATATACAAGGCAGTGTGAAATGCTTCTATCTTGCTTCTTGCCAGGTATGAAGGTTACAGGCATGGAAAAAGATACAAGAGTGATTACCGCACAGCATGATCTGGCTGAAGAGTTATATTTGGCTGCCACTTTCTAAATATTGCACAGATCAATTCTCAAAACCCAATATATACATATATGTGTGTGTATTTTGAATGGTAACATGACTAGAACCCACAACCTTTGGTTGTGATGATTAGCACCTTCCAACTGTGCTACAGGCTCCTGTCAGAATCCAATACCAACAGAAGGATGACAAGCAACCAAAAATTAAATCTTAAAAAAAAAAAAAAAAAATGAAAGGAAAAGAAACTCTGATTCAACTATGGAATTATGGCAAAAAAAAAAAAATTATGGAAAGAGTTACCTCGTCAGAAGGATCTGAAAGAGCTTTCAGAAGAGTGTGAAAGATGTCATCCAAAAAAGAAATAACCTGATTTCAAATGCAAGTGAGGATTACAAAAAAATACCCTCCATATGGAAACAAGTTTCACACTCAAAAATCACAAAAGCAAGACCAACAAAAATAAATAATAGTTAAATATAAAAGTGCAACTCGGGCAAGGGAGATCAGGGTGGGTATTTGGTCACCCCAAACCCCACATGGATTCTAGTAACGGCCAAGCCAACTTGACCGAACTCGGGAAACCCATATCAGACACGTTAGATGTTACACCCTAGTTCATATTGTACTGTTTAACAAATATATATACATAATCCAAACATGCCTTCAATCCAACCTGAACCCCACCTGAGTTCAAATTAGATTTGATTTTCATGGCTGAGCGTGACCCAAGCGAAACAACATGCCCAACAGCATGCAGTTCTTTGCTGTCCTTTTCAAACATTGATTAAACAGCAGTTCATTCACTAATTATAGTCACATTCAATGCTGTAACAGTCCCGGTGCAATCCTCTCGTTTATTTGTTTTGTACATTAGTTTGAGTCATGTTCACTTTTTCGTGACTCTGCATCATATAGCAGCCATCAAAGGTTGAGTTCTAGTTTGTTTAGCTCCTTTCTCACTATCCACATTCTTTTAATCTCTTACTTAAATCATCATGTTTAATCAAAGAGTTCCAGAAGTCCCACTTTCTAGTAGGAAAAGAGATCCAAACATTTTAAATTGGATCAAAGCAGTTGAAGACCACCTTGAGTGAGATAATATCATAATTCATGATCATGTGCGCTACATAAAGGGAAACCTTAAAGAAGTTCCTCTAATATGGTGGTACAACATAGAAGGTTGCTTGAAACAAAGCTCACGATCAAGTACGCTATGAAAAGGGAAAGCTTAAAGAAGTTCCTCTAATATGGTTTTACAAGATAGAAGGGTGCATAAAACAACTCTCACGACCTCCAATATTACGACAGTGAAGGATAGCAAGTCGGTATTGATTGACAAGTATTTGCACGATGATGATCCATTTCTTACACCACCAAAAGCCAGACTGGAGTCCATTATGAAGCACATCAATTTTCAAGCCCGCAAGTCCAATCAGTAAAGAGCGACTAATGTTCCTCAACCAAAGCACTTGCCTCTACATCACAACCCAAAGCCAAAGGCTAATAAATGACAAAGAGATGGATTTGCAACCACGGAAAAAGGTTATATTTGTCCCGAGTGTGGTGGAAGTATACATTATGCAATTGAGTATCCCAATGAAATGGATTGTCTCAAATAGCCGAATTCTCTAATAAATCAGAATTCGAAAAATTCATAAAATTGAACAAACCAAAGCGACCGAGCAAGTAGATGATCATTTGACAAATTCCTTGAGAAGAAATTTGCATGTCAAACATCAAGGATTGCCCACGAAATGTGATACAAAAGAGTCAGATCAAGAAGAAAACACTATGATCTTCTGTTGAATCAAGCGACATTAATCATCCTAGAAGCACCTACAAAGTATCAATTCATGGATCCTTGATTACGACAAACCCTGAAGACCATCCCACCATTGAGATTCCCTCCATTAACTTCATATTTGGTGATCCACGGTGAATGCCAGCAAAAGAGAGATTGATGGATGCATCATACTTACTTATGGATATGACTATAAGATCTAAACCGTAAAATGATCCAATCACTACAAGACTCTACAAATCACATCAAGGTTGTCAACAGAAGCCACAACCCCATTTTACTAACATGTGGAGAATTCAATTGCATGAAGTCATGAACTACCTCTCCAGAAATTGGATGATGAATTTGTACAGGTAATTTTCAATCCAGGAGGACTGATTCCATCGTAGCTCATCGAAGTTGAGTCACCCTAGGTCGATAACTTTTGCAACCCAAGTACATCATAGACCTAAGAGCAACTGAAACAAGGCCAAAGATGGTCCACAACCAGCTAGCCCATCTAACCAAGCCCATAGATGATTGGCCCATTAGGCCTAGCCAATGGTCAGCCAACCCACTGCCCAACTATATCTACTTTCCAAGTGTAAGAAATTACAGAGATCGGTGTCCCTTAGTTTAGCATATTTTCAAAAAAAAAAAATCAGATCCACATTTTTAGTTAAGATTCCTAGAAGATTTCCTTGATCATGCAAGATAGTTGCTTGGCATGTAATCAATATGAGAGAGAGGAAAGAAAATATTATTTAGAAAAAAGAGACTGAAATTCTGGAACGTAATCATTTCATGGAGAGGAACGGATATCCTATCTAGGATCCCGGGTAGGCAGGATGGTCTCCTCTATAAATTCCATCGTATTCTCCCTCTTTTTTTTTAATTTCAAAGAAAATTTACTCTTTCCCTCTCACTATAGTGTTTGCATTGAGCAAGCATTACCCCTTATGTAAGACTCGTTGGGCTGCCAATGGTGATGAGTTCAAAGGCCAAACTTCTATGGTGAATGTAGAAAGACTCCATCCATCATGCTAAGTTGCACAACTGTCCTCCCAAAATCTAGTGAGGCTCGCCCATCCTGTGCCATGTAACTGATTTCTAAAAACAAGACAGTCAATGCAAAAAAGAAAAAAAGAAATCCTTTCAAAGAGCCAAAGCCCTGCTATTAACCTCTGAAACAAGCCGCTAATGATTAGGGATAGTATTTGTGGATGACAATAGTTTTGAAATGAGCAAGTTCTCCATACCCAACCATAAATCCACTTACTCAGCATGGCTGAATTTACCTTCCTAATTGAAAGAATGCCCACCTTCTCAAACCAGGTTGCAAATTAATTTCCAACCAACCAAATCATATCTATAGTGAGCATCTGCGTCATTCTATACGAAACCTCATTGAATCTTCTCAATATGTACATCCAAAAGTGGACAAGTACATCGATAAGTGTAAGACCCCGACCCAAGTTGCCGCGATTAGTGCTAATTAAGAAGTGTGTTAGCTCTCTAAGTGGGATTAGTGGATGTTGATTTAGGTTGTGGATAAGAATAGCTTTTATATAGCTTTGGGGAGTTTTGAGAGCCTTTTTTACTTAGTTTGACTCTCAGAGGGTCTTTTAGTTATTTTGCATAAGTGTGGGGTGTTATCCACGATTTCGAAAAATTCGTATTTTAACTCCGATTGACAGATCTAGTTAGCCCCTACAACTTTCATGTTTACTCCGTCCTTGTTCAAGACCCCGAAACCCAGTTTTTCCCAACTTCAGGGGCAAAACAGTCTTTTTACACAAAATCTGGGCACAATTTTTGATGTCTACAAACCCAGCAAAATGTGTACTTTTCGGAAACTAGATTTTATGAGAAACGTTTTCCTCTTCTTCGTCGAACCCGTCTGAGGCCCGGAAACCCATGTTTTAAGCCTGACAAGTTTGGTTAGTAGTGGGACCCACACCCACTCTTTATATAAGGTGAGCTCCTTTTTCCCCTCTTCTTCTCATGTTGGTTGTAGGAGAGTGAGGTTCCAGCCAAGTTAGGGTTCATCTTCCCCTTCTTCTTGTCTCTCTCCTCCAATCCACTCCAAATCTTGCCCAAATGGTAAGAGTGATCTCATCACCTTCTTCTCCACCTTGATAGCTTCCCATTGATGCCCTTGAGAGAAATCCAGCTGGAGCAAAGCCTTCTTTTCCTATCTCTTCCCATTTGAACCTCCTTCAAGCAAGTAGTCTCCCCCATCTCCTAGATTTGGGTTTTTCTAACCCTAGAGAGTCTTTTCCTCTCTTCTTGCAAGGCCTCTCCTTCTCCTTCATTTGTCTTGTCATTTAAGGATTCTAAAATGGGTTTATTTTGGGGCTTTTTGTGTAGCTTGAATATTCTGTCTTGGGAGTGTGTTTGGAAGGTTCTTTAGTGCAATTGGAGACCAAGGCAAGTGATGCAGCCAAGATCCATGATCAAGCAGTGGATCAATGTCTCGAAGAATTGATCGAATCCAAAGATGGATTCCAGCCACTAGGACACAAACATAACCATGGAACAATCCATAAACTCACGATAACTAAAGCAATTGATTTGATTAATTGGAATAAGCGTGTCTAAATACAATGAAAGGCTCTTCTATATATAAGAGCAATATTCTTGCTATTAAGGAAAGCTACTAATCCTACTTAACAATAAAATTAGAAACAATTCCTAATCAAATAATCCTAGGATAAAAATAGTATGCCACAGTATCTTTCTAGCCAATTGGGCCTGTGGGATGAATCCAATGGATTGGGTTGGATGGTTGGGTCCATCATGTGGGCCCAGGGCCTTCCGTACTGCATCAGCAAGTGGATGAATTGATTAGTTTGAAATGTTAGATGTTTCATGAGATTTTCCAAAGTTTTGCTACTATACTCATTGTGGTTTCAAGGATATTTTTCACATTACATTCTTGCTAAATCTTTGATTTGCTTTTGTACGTGCATATTGATGATTCCTCTCAGTCATTTGAGCTTCTCTAGTTTCAGAAATTTCTGATTTTATGTTTATGTATTTTTGTTGGAAATGGGCTGAATGTATGGGCTATGTTGGTGATTGAATTATGTGATGAAAGGGGTATGAACTATGTATGAATCAAGGAGAAGGATGTTAATAAGGCCCAAGGCCCAAGGCCCCAGATCCATCACATATATCTCAGGTGGATCGATTGGGTTCTATAAGGGCACGTTTGGCAACCATCCACAGGATGGAATCCTTGCCACTTTTCCTCAGAATCGCAGAAAACCCATGTTTGGGAAGCAGTCCCACCGTATGGGAGGATTTCTCAGAATATATAAAAGGTCCTCAAACCCAAAGAAACGCACTGTTGGACCTCCCCCGATCGAATTCCAAAAATCCGCTCTTGCACAGAAAGGCGGATGAACAGTAACCAGACGTTAACTTGAGGTTGTCATTTTGTTTATCTTGAAACCCCACTTTTTGGTCCCATAATCCCAATCCAAACTGTTAATCAAGTTATTAAGATCCATAACGGCTTTGTCATCAAATATCAGCCGTTGATTCTTCTTAAATTTTTAGATATTTGCAAAAATGTCCAGACCGTTGGATCATGAGATCTGGATTTCTGTGGGCCATGTTTGTGAAATCTGAGTCGTTCAGTGTCTTCAACATACATACAACGGCTATGGGGTCAAATTTGGCATTTCAATTCATCATGGATCGTGAGAAAAATTTGTAAAACATATTGACCGTTGATGGCATCCCGGTTTCTGAAGTGCGCATGAATAGTTAAATCGCATGAACAGCGAACATGATGCGAATAGTGAACATGGACAGTGAACGCAGCGGTAATACACTGGTTATGGTTTTGGGTTTGGAAACCTATCTTATGGGCCCCACAATCACGATCCGAACCGTCCATAATGTTTGGAGTTGAAAACGGCTACTAACTTAATTTTCAGCCGTTGATTCTTTTTATATTTTTAGTTATTTACAAAAACACCCATACCTTAAAATTTTATTTTTTTAATTTCTATGAGACCCACAAAGAAAATCGGAACCGTCCATCATCTCTAGCAGGCCATAAATGGCTAGGGGTTAAAAATTTAGGGATTGATTCATGGCGAATTACAAAAAAATGGCAAAAAACTTGTGACCGTTAAATGTAGTATATACAAATCCATAATCCTTAGTTGTTCCCAAACATGGATTGCGGTGATTCTTCTTCATGAGAAATAAGAGGATGTCATCATATAAGAAGACTAAAAGAATCCTATGGATGGAGGATTCCAACCATATTGCCAAACGTGCCCTAAGTGATACAACTGTACATATTCTTTAATTAGTTAGTTTCCTTCTTACCTTATAATTGATGTAATTAGTATCCTTCCTAACTTAGAACCTTGATTAAAGGCATGTAATAACCTATAAATTGAGGGTTAATCTCCAAAGGAGAGAGATAGAAATAATACAAACTAAGAATAAGTTTCCTCCAAGTTCTTTGATCGTCATCTTGTCATGGTATCAGAGCATTCTGATAAATCTTTCCTCTTCTAGTCTTCTTCTTCGACTTGTTTGTCGAATCTTGGTGATAACAGTCATTGGCATCGTGTCCTTGACTGTTCGTGCATGTTAAACATAGTTTTTCATCAACATCTTGAAGTCTGATCACTGTGGCCCACCACAGATCAGCCCAAGTTCATCACAGACATCATTCTATCTTGATCGACAGTTGATTCAGAGCCTTATGGACAGTTGTTTGACTCAGCAGAGAAATCAGAGAACAGATTTAGGTTCTGGGAACCATTCACGTCAGCAACTTGGAGCAACTCATCAGGGGCCCACCTCTGATCAGCACGGGAGCATCAGCAGATCCTCCCATCTTGGTCAACCACTCATCCTAGAATTCTTGGACATTTTTTCAGCAATTTTCGATCATCGGAGGTAGGCCATCTACCATATTTTTTGGTATTTCAGTTTTGTCTATCAGATTTCATCTCAGCCGTTCAAAATTGCGGATTTTGGTCCGTTTTGAGTGAGACTTCTTCCAATAGTTGCGGAAATAGTCTAACCTTCCATCCCCAGTCTTTGATCTGACCATTGATCACCATCTGGGGACCACGTGGAAATTCTTCCACTGACGACAGGGTCGTCTGGAGTTTTTTTTCCTCTGTTGTGCACTGTTGTGTGTTGTGGCCACAAGAGTCACTTGCTTTGCTGTTGCTATTTCTATATTTCTATTAGAGTTCATCTCCATCCTCAGATCTGTGAGAAGATCAATTGGTGGGGCCCACGTACACGTTCCTGGTTGCTGCTGTTCTCTTTGCTGCTGTCTTGATCCATTTTTTTTGCCAATATCAAGTTGAGATGGAAAAATCTGAAGTTACCTTGATCCGTTTCACTGGAAAGAATTACCCTGCTTGGTCCTTTCAATTCCAAGTATACCTTGAAGCTAAGGAGTTGTGGGGCTATATTTCTGGTTCTGACCCTACACCCACTGACGATGAGAAGAAGATATCCACTTGGCATACCAAAGATGCCAAAATCAAATCATGGATCCTTGGCTCCGTCGAGCCACATCTGATAATGAACCTCAAACCCTACCCAACTTCTAAAGACGTGGGGGTATCTGCAGCAAGTCTACCATCAAGATAACTCGGCACGTCAATTTCATCTTGAATGTGCGATTGCTGAATATGCACAAGGGACATTGTCAATCCAAGACTACTATTCAGGATTCCGGACCCTATGGTCGGAATACGATAGTATTAAGTATTCCGGTGTGGCTACCAATGTTTTGATCGTCATCCACGATCTTCAGGCCTCTAGTCAGCGGGATCAATTTTTAATGAAATTACAGACTGAATATGAAAGTGTCCGATCTGCCCTGATGAATCGGACACCTCTACCTTCCTTAGTTGTCTGCTTGAATGAACTCTTACACGAAGAACAGCGCATGGCCACCTCGGCCCATATGGCTCAACAAAAGACTGAGACCTATTCAGTCGCGTTCTCAGCTAATAAAGCTTCTCAGCCTCCGCCTCGAGACTTGAGCAAAACACAGTGCTACAGTTGTCAAAAATTTGGGCATCTTGCATCTCAATGCAAACAGAAAGTCTGCAGTTACTGTAAAAAGTCGGGACATATCATCTTTGAATGTCGCCGCCGCCCACCTCGTCCGTCCGCCCAGACTCCACAGTATCAAACTCCGCAGTCTTCACAGTCTCAGCCTCCACATGCTTATGTTGCTTCTTCAGTTATGCCTGCTCCCACATCTACATCCTCACAGCCTGGGCCCTTATCCTCTCTAACTCCTGAGCTAGTTCAACAAATGATTCTCAATGCCTTCTCTGCTTTTGATTTCTCAGGTACGTCATCTCCATCTTCTACTTGGTTCCTTGATTCCAGGGCGTCTAATCATATGACGAATTCCCGTTCCTCACTCTCCAATATGACAAAATACAATGGCAATCTTCATATCCAAACAGCTAACGGAGGCGACGTACCCATTATTGCCCTCGGAGATATCACTGGTCCTCTTCCTTTAAACAATGTTTACCTTTGTCCCACTTTAACTTCAAACCTATTGTCAATTGGACAACTTGTTGAAAATAACTGTAACATCTCTTTCTCTTCTTCTGGTTGTGTTGTGCAGGACCAGATGTCTGGGAAGGAGATCGCGAGGGGGCCTAAGTGTGGACGCTTGTTTCTGCTAGATTTTAATAAGCTTTCTAGGACTATATTTGACACTGATGTCTTTTGTTTTCCTATTAGAGATAACTGCCAATTGTGGGATAATAGACTTGGCCACCCTAATTCAAAAGTCTTGTCCCTTATGTTAAATTCTGGTTTATTAAATAAAACTCCTGGTTTATCTTCTTGTGTGCCTTTTGATTGTGCTACTTGTAAAATGGGAAAGAGTAAAACTCTTCCTTTTCCTATTTCCACTTCACACAGCACTAAATGTTTTGATTTGATTTATAGCGATGTCTGGGGAATTGCTCCTACTCTTTCTCACGCTCACTATAAATACTGTGACTTTTATTGATGATTTCAGTCAGTTCACATGGGTTTACTTTCTGCATTCCAAAGCTGATGTTTTTAACGTTTTTGAAAAAAATTTGGCTTATGTTAAGAATCAATTTTCCACCTGCATTAAGATCTTGCGATCTAATTCAGGCGGGGAATATGTGTCCTCTGATTTTCAAAATTTTTTTACAAACTAAAGGCATTCTTTCTCACCGCACTTGTGCTTGTACTCCATAGCAGAATGGAGTCGCTGAACGAAAGAATAAACATCTCCTTGATGTCACTCGTTCCCTTCTGCTTGAATCATCGGTTCCTACCCGTTTTGGGTTGAGGCATTGGCTACTGCAGCTCATCTTATCAATCGCATGCCCTCACCCTCTATTAACAATCAGAGCCCATATTACCGATTGTACAAGACATCTCCATCCTATGATGATCTTCATGTTTTTGGGTCAATTTGCTTTGTGCATTTGCCTCCTTCGGAAATGACTAAACTAACAGCTCAATCAGCTAAGTGTGCTTTTTTAGGATATTGTTACACCCCGACCCAAACTAATCACGATTAAGACTAATTAATTGAGATTAATGCTAATTAAGCATGAATAATCGTGTTAATGAAGGTTAATGACCAAAGAGAAAGAAATTAGTCTCAAATGATGCATTAAGCATAATAGAATGGAATAAGATGAAATTGAATTGGTTAAAGTGAGTTTAGACTCAAACAAGGTAGGCTAAGGACTTTTCCGTAAATACGAGTTTTCACGTATTTCGTCAAATACGGAAATCCTTGATACCAACGTGTGTATCTTAAGTAGTACATTAACTTTCATAATAGACACGATTCCATTTGACCTCAAATGGGTCAAATGAGGTTTCATTTGACTCAAAATGTAATAAGACTTAATGAGAAGGAGTTTTTGTGTAAGAAGCCTTATATTAGAATGAGATGAGTGAATGAGTTCATTTCACCTCAACAAAACCCTAGACTCATTCCTCTCATCTTCTTCCATTTTCCTTATCAAGCATCAAGAAGGGAGCTTGTATGTGTGATTGAAAGGGGTGCTAGCTTCACCAACTTCATCTTCTTCACCTTCCCTTTTGGTTCATTGGAGAAGAACTGCAAATCTCTCTTCATTAAAGCTAGGGGACTCCTCTAGTTGAACTACAAGTGCGTGCTTGGAGTTTTTAATGAGTTTACAAGTCATAAGGAGTGATTAGGCATGATTTCTAGCACAAATAGCTTATAGATTTGTGTATTTCATATTTTCATGGACTTAGGGTTTCATTTGGGGGTTTTCATCTCAAAGCCAAGCTAAGGAAGAGGGCTTTTGCTATTAAACTTTATAAGAGGCAAGTATAAACATTAGCTTGTGAATAGTGTGAATCATTGTAAGAGTTCTTTGAGTTTCCATGGATTTGGAGATTTTGTATATTCCGTTAAGTTTTTGGGAATTTGTTTTTAGATTGATTGAAATGATTAATGAAGGATGTATGAAAGGGGAACATGAAGTTCCATTTCCTTGTAGGATTGTGAGTGATTTGAATGTAGAAAATAAGGGAATAAAAAGGAAAGAAAAATCAAGTTTTTCCGGACTTGCAACTCGTCCAAGTCCGATCGATCGGACAGTCTTTTAACTGAGGGGTTTTTCTGCCGATCGATCGAACTGTCATCCGATCGATCGGACAAGCTCGTAACTGGGAGGTAATTCGAGCCGATCGATCAGACCTGACGGGCGGAAATTGATAATTTTTTTTGGAACCAATTACGCTTCCTATGAGTATTAGTGGTCTATAAATTAGTGTTAGAGCTAATTGTACCCTAATCTAAGATTATCAAGATTAAGGAAATTAAAAGAAAAGAATGGTAGTGAATTAAGTATTAATTCCTCAATTGTGATATCTAAACCTGCAAAAGTGTTAGCCTAGTTTATTTGAATGTACAAACTACTATCAAAGTGATGTTCATCAAGAATAACATGTACATTAAATAACAAGTGTTCCACCCATTTGTTGGTTTAGAAATTTGATTGTAAACTTGAATAGAATTAATAGATGTGGTGTGATTTCCGAATCAGACACTACTTGGTAATTCCTTAAGCTCGTCACTGAGCTGAACTGAATGATACAATAAATGAATGAATTGATGAATGAACAGTTACTAAAGGTAACAATGGAATGAATAATCCTGCTGCAGCAGATGGATTTGGCGGCGTTCCGGAGCTCCGTGGTGATACTAGTTGCCCCTGGCCCGGACACTAGTAAGTCCCACATATTCCGATCATATCTATGGATATTGATTGATGCCTTCCGTTTGGAAGATGAATCCTTCCTTTGAGGGAAGATGGTAAATGAAATGAAATGAAATGAAATGAATGAAAGCTATGATAGCGAATGTCTATTGATAAACTCTTATGTTACCTATTGTCATTGTAGGAATTATCTAGATTTGTCTAGAATGGTAATTGTTACTAAATGGATTTAATGAATTCATAATGTGTAATAACATGTGCTATTACAAGAATTGTTTATACATTGTTGAACCGTCGTATTCATTAGTGTTATTGATGACATCACAGGCCCGTTTGCCATTGCTGATGCAGCAGCGCCCCCGGCGCCAGCGGAGGAGACCGCTCCGATTCCTGCAGGAGGACTGAATGAGTGGAACGGCCGGAATACCGTTTGATATGGGTATTCGAGCGCGCGAAAGAATTATAACGTTTTGAGAAACGTTTGAAAAGTATTTTGTTTAATCATTTCTGGAATGTAATTAATTATTACTGTATGGTGTTTTGGTATACACCGATTGACAAGAAACGATGAGAATGATACATGTATAAGGACCTTATTCTTTTGTATACATGTAAATTGAAAATTGATATTGTCAAATATATATATGTTTCCGCATTATTGTGTATTTGACAAGTTATTTGAGAATGTTATCCCTTGTGGATTTCCTTTTAACTTCGGTTAATTCGGAGTTCACGGGAGTAAGTATGGATACACGGCCCGTGGTTATCGTAATTCGGGCCCGGGTCGTGACAGATATGCACCCTTCCAGAAAGGGTTCCCCTTTGCTATGATCCCCACATTCGTCGCATCCGTACCTCTAGGAATGTTGTGTTTTTTTAAAACAAGTATTTTTTTCACCAACACCTTGATCCTCGGGACCCCTCATTAGTTTCCTTACCTGGTTTTTTCTGAAAACAAATCTATTGTTCGATTTAATCTTAACTTTGTGTATCACAGACAGAACAAAGATGCGCCTACAGGTACTCCTCTACTTGATCTTCCTCCGGCATCGGGTCCGCCTCTGGAACTTGGTCCATCTGGCCCTCCTTCATTGCGTCGCTCCATTCGCATTTCCGTCCCGCCAGACCACTATGGGTTCTCTCATACTTCCTTAATGGCCACTTTGTCGTCCTCTTGCATCCCGCAATCCTATTCTCAGGCTGTATAGCACCAATGTTGGAACCAGGCTATGCAAGAAGAATTGGAGGCTTTAGAACAGAATCACACATGGGATGTTGTCCAGTCTCCTATGGGTGTCAAACCTATTGGCTGTAAGTGGATTTTTTCTCTCAAGTTAAAATCAGATGGCACATTGGATCGATATAAGGCACGTCTTGTCGCCCTTGGAAATCGGCAGGAATATGGCATCGATTATGATGAAACTTTTGCTCCCATAGCCAAAATGACCACGGTTCGCAAAATTCTTGCCGTTACTGCATCTCAGTCTTGGCCTCTCTATATCAGATGGATGTCAAAAATGCATTTCTTCATGGCGATCTCAAAGAAAACGTTTATATACGTCTGCCTCAAGGGTACTCATCTAGGAAGGGTATGGTTACCAAACTCTGTCGCTCCCTCTATGGTTTGAAGCAAGCTCCTCGCGCATGGTTTGAGAAATTTCAAGCTGCTCTTCTCCGATTAGATTTTCATTCGAGCCAGTATGATCCTTCTATGTTCTTACATCATGCTCCGTCCGGGATTACTGTGCTACTGGTATACGTTGATGACATTGTGATTACTGGTCCCAATGCACATGATTCAGGAACTCCAAGCTTCTCTTACTAAGACATTTCACATGAAGGATCTCGGCCCCTTAAACTATTTCCTTGGTCTTAAAGTTCATCAATCGCCTAAAGGAATTGTTCTCAATCAGCACAAATACACGGTTGACCTCATTGACTTGGCTACGCTTACTACTTCCACTCCAGTAGATACACCGGTCGAACTGAATGTCAAACTCAGTAAAGAAGAGGGTGACCTTCTTCCAGATCCTACCACATATCGCCAGTTAGTTGGTAGCTTGATATACCTCGCGATCACTCGCCCTGATATCTCCTATGTTGTCAACCTCATGAGTCAGTTCATGACTGCTCCTTGTCATCTTCATATGGTGGTTGTTCGCCGCATCATTCGGTACCTAATTCGAACACGGACTCGCAGGTTGTTTTTTCCATCCAACAATCCTTTATCTCTCCGAGCTTACTCTGATGCTGATTGGGCTGGGTGTCCGGATACTCGCCGATCGACAACGGGATGGTGCATGTTTTTGGGTGATAGTCTGATTTCCTGAAAATGCAAGAAACATGACAAAGTTTCCAAATCTTCTACCGAGGCTGAGTACCGAGCCATGTCTGCTGCGTGCTCCGAAATTCTTTGGCTACGCGGGCTCCTTTCCGACATTGGGTTCCCAGCGGAAGGTGCTACCCCACTCTATGCAGATAATACAAGTGTTATTCGGATTACTGAAAATCCAATTTTTTATGAACGCACTAAGCACATCGAGGTTGATTGTCACTTCATCCGTGATGAACTTAAGTGCAATGTCATTAGTCTTCCGCATGTCTCCACTGAGCTTCAAATTACAAACATTCTTACTAAAGGCCTACCGCAACCGCGTCATCAGTTCTTAGTTGGCAAATTGATGCTTGTTGATTCTCCCACATCAATTTGAGGGGGAGTGTTAATAAGGCCCAAGGCCCAAGATCCATCACATAAATCTCACGTGGATTGATTGGGTTCTATAAGTGATACAACTGTACATATTCTTTAATTAGTTAGTTTCCTTCTTACCTTATAATTGATGTAATTAGTATCCTTCCTAACTTAGAACCTTGCTTAAAGGCATGTAATAACCTATAAATTGAGGGTTAATCTCGAAAGGAGAGAGACAGAAATAATACAAACTAATAATAAGTTTCCTCCCAGTTCTATGATCGTCATCTTGTCAGATGAGTTGTAGTTTTTGGAAAGCAAAGGAGGCCTATTTTCAGGCAGGTTGTTGGGTTTAGAATGGGCCAAAGACTGAGGTTGGAAAAAACCAGAAATTGGAGAAAATGGGAGCGGTAACTCACTATCAGCAGGCTGAGGCAGAGCCTTCGCCGCTCGAGCGGGCCCTTGGCTTCTCGAGCGGGCAAGGCATCTAATGCCCAGGTCCGTCCTTGTGAGCAGGCAGAAGCTTTGCCGCTCGAGCGAACCCTTGGGGCCGCTCGAGCTGCCAAAGCAATTGATACCCAGATCTCTTATGGTGAGCGGACCCTTGGGGCCGCTCGAGCAGACAGGGCATCTAGCCCCTGGGCCTAGTTTATGATCTATGGATGGTTTCTAACATGGGAGATGGATTATTTTGGGAAGCTAACCCCGCATTTGGATCAAGGTTGGTGGTAGGGAAATAGAATGGGAGAGAACCTTACCCCGGAGGCATGTTGAGGACTCTTGATTTATTAATGTGTATTGGATACTTGAGATGTCCCTGATCTTCTGGAGTGCCAAGCTAAATAAATTCAACATACGAGATCTCCATACACATGATACTAAGTCTTTAAGCCTCAATACATGGTCCGAGCATACATTTGGAAAGCCCACTTTTTTGTGGTTTTACTCAAATGACATGGTTTTCCTTCATTTTGATCATCATTACTAGTCTTACTTAAAAGCTACTTGTATCATGCAATTTGAGTACCCAGTTGGCCTTGTGTACTAAAGAGAATCATCTTAGTGAGATACATGTGTGTTCTCTTACTTTAGCTTATTTTGGTGTTATGCATCTTATTATGCTTCATTTTCAGCATGTAACCTATGTGTCGGCACCACTAAGCTTGGGCAATCTTGTCGGCATGATCCCCCGACTTGGGGTCCTTAATTACTCTTAGCCAACTGCAGTTTGGTTTATTTAGTGTGTTATACTAACCGGTGTTTATCATTTGTTTTTATGAAACAAGCATCAAATTTTATGACACTCATCATTTTAAGCATGTTTTAAAGTTTCCAACGCAATTTATATCTATTATTATGTTTTATAAATCTTCAGCCACCTACCAGACCATTGTGCCTGACCCACTATTCTTGGTACTCATGTACAAACCCCGTTGCCCCTGAGGAGGAGCCAGAGGAGACGACCGGAAAGCCGCAACGTGTAGGAGAATGGCAAGTTGACGATGTCCTCTAGACATCAGGTCAGGCTATGAGCTACGTAACATCTTTTGGGAGGGAGAGATTTACATTTTGGGTTTTTGGATGTACTGGCCTTTGTTGGACTTTATTTTTGGGGAATGTTGTAATTAAACTCATCTTTTTTGGGTAAATATTTAACTCTTATGCTTGAGGATGGTATATGATATAGTGATCACACCGACATAATGTTATCAAATGCGTTTGTCAGTCTTCTTATCATGGAATGGTTTTACGGATGAGATTTGCTACATGCTTCCGCAATATTATCATGCTATGCTTGTGAGGTTTGTGTGTGTGTAACGTCCTCACCGTGGAAACCTATGGGAAATCGCGCACGTAGGTGAAGTCTTCTACCTCGTTCCGCATGCGAATTTTGAAAAAAAGTAAATCAACATGCCTTGATCCCGGATTAGGAGTGTCTTTAGCACTAACCCGGTCCGGGGTCGCGACAATAAGCCAACCCAAAGAGACTTGATAAACATTATCCTTTCCCTAAGAAAGATGATGGAACCATTGCGATAATCGTCGGGTCCTAAATACTAGATGTCATCTAAAAACCATAGTTAAAAACTTAAAACATCCACTTTATCCTGACTCATTATCCCTCGGTTTTTTTAATCATTTCCCATCCCTCGTTACTTCATATATATTGAAGTTAATCTTAACTTTGAAACATTTTGAACCATTTAAGGATCCACTTCACATTATCCACTCATTCCCTCTCAACATCATAGGTAACCATTGTACTGTCAGCAAACTAAATGTGTGTTATCTCAGTGTCAAGATTTAAATGAGGAAGCCCTTAACTAGCCCCTTGACCTTCTTCAGAAGACAACCCGACTTCTTGGCTACTATTGTAAACAAAAGAGAGAAGACAAGGAATACCTTTCCCTGAACAGCAAGAGCTCCAAAAAGAAGCCTTTTGAGTGTTAGATTGTATGGTCTGTAATAAATTGATTAATTTCTTTATTTATCAATAGAATCATGCTTTCCTTCCATGAGATGAATGTGTTGGAAATAGGTGGGCCTCGATGATAGGTTTTCAAAACTTTTTGACCCACTTGACTCAGGGATCAACTATCCAGAAGGCTATAAAACTCAGTCCAGGATCCATGTCCTCAATCTCAGCCATCATGATCAGTAAATAAACCTATCTAAAAAAAAATACAACAGCCAACAAGCATCCATAAAAATCTACTACATGCAAGGAAGTAGATTATACCTCTGGAACTTAGTTGGGCTCTAATGGAGAAGTTGCGTCTTTCGTTGATGATGAAACACTTTCACGTATCAAATAGAAATCTCCAAGACCTATTGATCTTCCACGCTATGACCCTCTAATTAAAATATCTTTTCTCAAGAAGATGGATGGAATCTCCAAGAGAAAACCTTACTAGAAACTCCAAGGAAACTAGAAGAGAACTAGAAGAGAGAGGAAGATGAGAAATGTGCAACTCTTGCACAAAGGGTGTTTTGGGCGTGGATAATGGTGTAGGACGTCCAAGGGGTTTTCTTCCCTTATTTATAGCCCTCAAATCTCCTCTTAAGACTCTCTTACTAATTGCATTAGAAGTCACACTTCCACACAAATTAGTAGTTTACTATTACCACTATTAGAAGTCCCACTTCAAATAGAAATAGTAACTTTCTAATTCCTTCCTTTTGGAGTTCAAGTAGGATTAGTATCTAATAACTTAGGCTAGCGTGGGGACTAAGAATTCCTTAGAAAGCTGACTCCAACTGGGACACCGCGACCCCACATCTCATGTGCAATCCGGGCCCACAGTTAATTGCAAATAATACCACTATATAAATACAATTGCACTCCAATCTTAGGAATAAATTACAATGAAGACCCTAAACTTCTCAATTACCACAAGTAGGCCCCTCTATCAATATTCATGGATCCATTGGAATAAATCTGTCTCATCCAATCTTAGATCCACATCTTATTATCCTTGAGCCCCAATTAATCACAGTGATCATCAGTATCATCCAATTAACTCTTAATCGAGATGGGTGCGCACTTACTAATGATAAATCCATTAATTGGCACAAGGGGATAATATAGATAGATTTCATCTTGATCATTGGATGTTCCTACAGTCCTACTACCACATACCCAAGACACCGAGGTGTTGACCTACAATTGGTCTCTCATTGGTGACTCAAAGCAAATGAATAGATAGAAACTTGAGTTCATCAATGTCTCAGGATTGAGAGCCTCTTGCTAGGGAATTATGAGAGCAATCCTGAAATCAAGACAGTATTTCATAAGGTGCTTCTTATGGTCCTTCAATACATCCAACGTACCAGCACTATGATCCAGAATCTTACATTCTGATGATTGAGACAAATCACCCTATCTCATAGTGATCAAAGTGCTGCAACCTTATCAGATGAGATGCCCAGTCTCATCACTGATTGTGAAGATATTTTTAAGTATAAGATTTGTGACACATATCTCCCGTATGTGGATCTCATCAATATACATATATCACATCTAATATACTAATGAGACCCAGTTCATCTCATGAACCATTAAGTCATATGAATTGGTTATGTGCATTAAGTAATAAAACACCATTCATCTCATGAAAGGAAAGCATGGGTGTATTGATGAATAAAGAAATTAATCAATTTATTACATCAACTGATGGATTGAGACCATGAAAGGAAAGCATGGTTTTATTGATGAATAAAGAAATTAAACAATTTATTACATCAACTGATGGCTTGAGACCATACAATCAAACAGAATGGTGTTTTATTACTTAATGCACATAACCAATAAATATGACATAATGGTTCATGAGATGAATCGGGTCCCATTAGTATATTAGATGTGATATATGTATATGGATAAGATCCACATACAGGAGACATGTGTCACAAATCTTATACTTAAAAATATCTTCACAACCAGTGATGACACTGGGCATCTCATCTGATAAGGTTGCAGCAATTTGATCACTATGAGATACTATGATCTGTCTCGATCATCAGAATGTAAGATTCTATATCCTAGTGCTGGTACATTGAATGTATTGAAGGACCATGAGAAGCACCTTATGAAATATTGTCTCGATTTAAGGACTGCTCTCATAAGTCCCTAGCAATAGGCTCTCAATCCTGAGACATCAATGAACTCAAGTTTCTGTCTATTCATTTGCTTTGAGTCACCAATGAGTGAGGCCAACTGTAGGTCAACACCTCGATGTCTTGGGTACGTGGTAGTAGGACTGTGGGAACATCTAATGGTCAAGATGGAATCTATCTATATTATCCCCTTGTGCCAATTAATGGATTTATTATTAGTAAGTGCGCGCCCATCTCGATTAAGAGTTAATTGGATGATACTGATGATCACTGTGATTAATTGGGACTCAAGGATAATAAGATGTGGATCATAGATTGGATGGGACAGATTTATTCCAATTGATCCATGGATATTGATAGAGGGGCTTACTTGTGGTAATTGGGAAGTTTAGGGTCTTCATTGTAATTTATTCCTAAGAATGGAGTTCAATTGTATTTATATAGTGGAGTTATTTGCAATTAACTGTGGGCCCGGATTCCACATGAGATGTGGGGTCGCAAGTCCCAGTTGGAGCCAGCTTTCTAAAGAATCCCTAGTGGTCCCCACGCTAGCCCAAGTTATTAGAAAGTTTCTAATTCTACTTAAACTCTAAAAGGAAATGAAAGAGAAAGTTACTATTTCTATTTGAAGTGAGACTTCTAATAGTGGTAATAGTAAGTTATTAATCCTATTTGAAGTGAAACTTCTAATAGTGGTATAAGTAAAATTACTAATAGAAGTAAGACTTCTATTTAGAAAGAAGAGAGTTACTAATTGTTAGAGAAGTAAGACTTCTATTTCAATTAGAAAAAGGAGGTGGCTTAGTGGCTATAAATAGATGAGGAAAGAGTGTTGGAAGTCCCCAATGCTATTCCCATCTTTGGATTCACGCCCAACACCTATTGTGCAAGAGTTGCACACTACTCTCTCCCCCCTCTTCTAGTTTCTCTTCTGGTTTGCCCTAGAGTTTCTAGTTGCTTCTCTTGGAGATCCCACCCATCTTCTTGAGAAAAGAGAATCTGATACGGGTCATAACGTGAAAGACGATTGGGTCTTGGAGATCTTTATTTGATACGTGAAAGAGTTTCATCATCAAAGAAAGACGCAACTTCTGCATTAGAGCACAACCGAGCTCCAAAGGTATAATCTACTTCCTTGCATGTCGTAGATTTTTATGGATGCTTGTTGGCTGCTGTTCTATCTTCTAAATAGGTTTATTTACTAATCATGATGGCTGAGATAGAAGACATGGATCCTGAATTGGGTTTTGCAGCCTTCTGGATAGTTGATCCGTGAGTCAAGTGGGTCAAAAAGTTTTGAAAACCTATCCACGAGACCCACCTATTTCCAACAATTGGTATCAGAGACATACCTCATCTCTAATCATGTTGGATCAGTAAGCTTGTTCTAATCTTTGCATGAGATGCGAAGAGGATAGAGCAAGGGCTATATACGGATCAGTTTTTGATGGATTTGCTTTGTTTATTAGTGAATCTATGTTTGGATAGCCACAAAAGGGTTTAATAAAGATGGAAGGATGGTAGGAAGCCATTGAGAGCCTTCAGAAGTGTTTTGGACGTGTTTGGACTCGAATTGAGAAAACCCAACTTTCTGCCTTTGTCAGGCGGGTCGACTTGGCCCTCTGGCCGGTCGACCGGGTACACAGCTTGACCCCCGCCGGAGGACACCCCCGGACCCCTTTTGCGAAGTGCATGTTTTAAAAAAAGTGGGAACCTTTGGCATCTTGTTTTTCCATTGTGGTTTGGTAACCTAGTTTTGTGAGATGCTTTGTTGTATGAGATAGTAACTTGCAGGTGATAATGTCCTCTTCATGTGGCCCACAAGACTTTTACTTTCTTTTTATGGTTATTGGTTTATTTGAGGCTAAGTGTAAAGGGTAGGGGTGTAACGGTTCGGTTAACCGGTTAATTTCAGAAAACCGTTAACCGAACCGTAACCGCGGTTTCTGTCTTTAAAAACCATAACCGTAACCGTATCCACAAAAACCGTGAAAAACCGTAACCGAAGTTAACCGTATTAAACGGTTCGATTACAGTTAATAACCGTGGAATGCCTTCCTCACATAAGGGGATAAATGTGGATGATTGAATGTAAAATGACACATAATGAGCAATTAAATAAAGTAAGAAATATTTCATTCAACTCCCTTATTTTTTCTTTTATTTGTAAACGATACGGTTAACCGCATATGGTTAACCGAACTGTATCATACGGTTCGGTTCGGTTAATAACCGTGAATTATTACGGAAAACCGTAACCGAACCGAACCTTGCGGTTTTTTTATTTCATTAACCGTAACCGTAACCGAACCGTGAAATACGGTTATTAACCGCGGTTCGGTTCGGTTAGACGGTTTTCTGGTTTTTTTTTACACTCCTAGTAAAGGGCATCATGGTTTCCTTGGTTTCCCGCGAAAGGGCAAGGCATGGTGAATTTCCCTACAGCCCTTTTATTTCCATGTTTAGATTAACATATAAGTCTTGTTGTAGAGACATAGGAATTTATGTAATTTTTCCAAAATTTGTTAAGTCTGGAGATGTCCATGACGAAGAAGGAAAGAGAAGTTGGACTCCTAATCAAAGAGTTTGAAGATTACCAAAAGCCTTTTGGAGATGCCCAAAGAGTTTGAGGAATCCCAAAGTTTTGGAAAGTCTAGAAGTCCAAGAAGTCTATTCCGCTTGGGACATGTGGAGGAGAGGACTAGTTTCTAATTTTAGCTTTTCTATTTATGGATGAATGCTTAATTTAGAATGTTTCCATATCTGATCCAAACATAGCAAGTTACCAAAATTGGTCAAATCAAATTAATTTTTGGAAAGAGTTCTCATTAGAGTTGATGGGCCCATAAGATAGATCCATTGGTAACACTAACTTAAGAAACTGGACTTTCCATAAAATAACTTGACTTGGAATCAATCATTAGTCATATCATGAGATGATTTGATGTCTATATATGTGGGCCCATATACTTAAAAGGAAATCCTCAACTCTAAAATATTAAGTGGGAGCGGGGCATTTATATTTAGAAATCCCCATGGTTTTCCACCATATGTCCATTGTAAGGAAAGTATTAGCCTCGTGCCATCTTGAAAATGGCCGTTCCCCACGGAGGGCTTTTACTTGTCTGGTTACTAGATATGGATCTCCTATGAATAGTGTTGGTGAGACGGGGCGAGGGCCCACTCCCCAAGGAGGAGCTACTCGCAACGGTTGTCATGCAATGCTAGTTGGTGGGTCACACTTAACTAAAATAATGATGTAGTATCCCCAAGGATTTGCCTCATGTATTTTAGAAACCGAAGCTCATCGGGAGTCATTCGTTACTTGGTATGAGATACCTAGATAATAATGAATGAAGGGGATCATGGAAAGTTAGTCTTAATCCTAATTTTGACCAACTTTGATCCGCACCAATCTAAGTGGTATTCGCACTCCCCAAGGAGGCATACCCCGGGGATTAGGATTCCAATGTATTCTAAATTTAGTGGTTATGAGGATTCCCACATAAATTTGGTAGAATATTAAACCTAATGTCATTTAAATTCATTAATTGAATGTATGGTTATGTGCTACAGTATTTCAAGCATGAATTCAAATACTTTCAATCCACTTGCGACCATCCTCAACCAAAATAAGTTGATGGAATCCAACTTTATACATTGGAAAATGACCCTGGATATTGTCCTGACAGCTTCAGGATGTAGATATGTCCTTACCATACCCTTCATTCCTGAGCCTGAGCCTGATGCACCACAATATGAAAAGGACCTTTACACCAAATGGACAAAAGACAATGAGATGGCCAGATGTTTTATACAGGCATCTATGTCTAGTGTTTTATAACACCAACATCAATCATATAAGTCAGCATACGATACTATATCGAACTTAAAAGAGCTGTTTGCGAACCAGGTTAGACCTGCTAGGCAAGTTGTTATGAAGGTGCTGATAAACACTAAGATGGCTGAGGGAACCCCAGTACAAAAACATTTGTTAAAAATGAGTTTAGCATTGAATGAGTTAGATGTACTGGGTGTTACGATTGATACAGAATCGCAGATCGACATGATCCTTCAGTCACTACCGGATTCTTTCAATCATTTCGAGATCAATTATAATAAATTGGAAATGACCATAGCTAAGTTGTCTCGCCAGCTGGTAGTGACTGAGAAAATCATGAAGAAAGAGCAAAATCCCCTCATGACAGAAAAGTCATTTGCTAGGACCAAGCCGAAAGGCAAAGACCGAGATAGTAAGAAGAAATCAGTCATCAAGGGTCGTAAGGTGGAGAATGGTTCTACTTGTAGTATGGCCAAGGCTAAGGGTACGGGAGGCAAACGGAAAGTGTTTCCATTGTGGTAATACAGGACATTGGAAAACGAATTGTCCAGATCTTCTGTCTAAGGAAAGGACTTAAGGTATGAATGAGTCACTTATTTCTGAAGTTAGTTTAACAACTGGTACTTCAGAATCTTGGTGTATGGACTCCATGGCAACTAATCACATAAGTAATTCTTTGCAGGGGTTCAGGGAAACCAGGAGGCTTAATGACGGAGAAATCATTGTCAACTTGGGATCTGATGCTAAGGCGGAGGCTGTTTCAGTGGGAGTTGTTACTTTATATTTCTCAAATAATAAATTGGTTGTCACACATTATATGTGCCGTCTTTACGACAGAATTTAATTTCAGTTTCTAGTTTGGTGAATAAAAGTTATTCAATTACTTTTGGTACTGAAGTTGTCATAAAGAGGAATGGTACTTTTATATGTTCTGGCAAGGTAACCAATGAGCTTTATTTGTTAACTCCTACAATGTATGAGATACATGATACTGAAACAATTAATAGATCATCATTAAAGAGGAAGTCACCTTCATCTAATCCAACAAAACTTTGGCACTTGAGGCTATGTCATATAAACCTAAACAGGATTGGCAGGCTAGTGAAAGATAGTATCTTGCCTTCATTGGTGGTAGAACCAATGCCTGTCTGCGAGTCCTATTTGGAAGGCAAAATGACCAAACGACTATTTTCATCTAAGAGCAATAGGGCCAAAGATTTTTTGGAATTAGTGCATACTGATGTGTGTGGACCCATTAATGTCAGGACCAGAGGAGGATATGAGTATTTCATCACTTTCACAGATGATTACTCAATATATGGATACATATACCTTATGCACCGCAAGTCCGAGGCTTTTGAAAAGTTCAAAAAGTTTCGAGCGGAAGCGGAAAAGCAATTAGGTAAGAGTATCAAGACTCTTCGATCAGATCGAGGAGGGGAATGTCTCTCTACTGATTTTATGGGATACTTATCAGAAAATGGGATTCTATCCCAGTTGTCTGCTCCTAGTATGCCTCAACAGAATGGAGTAGCGGAAAGAAGGAACATGACTCTTTTAGATATGATCAGGTCTATGCTGAGTTTCTTAGGATTACCTATATCCTTTTTGGGATATGCCTTGGATACTACAATGTACATACTAAACCTCGTACCATCTAAGTCTATACCTAAGACTCCCCGAGAGTTGTGGTCCGGGCAAAAGCCTAGTATATAACATTTACACATTTGGGGATGTCCGGCACACGTGCTAAAGGTTAAGACGGATAAGTTGGAAACGAAGTCGGAAGTGTGCACGTTTGTAGGATATCCTAAAGGAACTAAAGGTTGGCTATTCTATAATCCCAGAGAGCAGATAGTGCTGGTGAGCACTAATGCGGTTTTCTTGGAGGAAGATTATATGATCGACCGGAAATCTTTAGAAAATGTGATCTTGGAAGAAATTCAAGAGCAAACAATTCCAAATCCAAGTATGACCGAACTTGAGGAAGAACCGCCCTTACCGAACCTAGTTATTACACCAGTGCCTCGTCGTAGTGGGAGGATGGTTAGATCTCCTGACAGGTTCTCGTTCTTAGGAGAGTCTTACGAGGCAATCCCGGAAGAACCGAAACAAGATCCTTGTAACTATGATAAAGCAATTAATGACATAAATTCGGGACGTTGGCAAGATGCTATAAAAGCTGGGATGGAGTCTATGTACTCCAATCAGGTCTGGACACTTGTGGACTTGCCTGCCAATATTAAACCTATTGGGTGCAAGTGGGTCTCCAAGAGAAAAAAATGACCAGATGGTAGAGTTGAGACCTTTAAGGTCAGGCTTGTTGCGAAAGGATATACTCAAAAAGAAGATATCAATTATGAGGAAACCTTCTCGCCGGTAGCCATGCTCAATTCCATCCGGATACTCTTATCCATTGCCGCTCATCTCGATTACGAGATTTGGCAAATGGATGTCAAAACGGCGTTTCTCAATGGCCATCTTGAGGAAAACATCTATATGGAGCAGCCAGACGGTTTTGTAGCTACAAACCAAGAGCAAAGAGTTTGCAAGATGCAAAAGTCTATTTATGGACTGAAGCAGGCATCCCGAAGCTGGAACATCCATTTTGACCAGGCAATCAAGTCATTTGGTTTTTTGTCAAAATCCAGAGTCATGTGTGTACATGAAAAGTGAAGGTGATAGGGTAGTCTTTCTGGTTTTATATGTCGATGACATCCTTCTCCTAAAGAGTGATATAGGGATGTTATCAACAGTAAAAGTTTAGTTGGCTAAGACTTTTGATATGAAGGACTTGGGAGAAGCCAGGCACATCCTAAAGATCAAACTCCATTGAGACCGGAAAAATAGAATCATAGGCTTATCCCAATACGCGTACATAGATGAGGTGCTGGTACGGTTAGCTATGCTTGGTACTAGACCGGATATCTATCACGCAGTGGGCCTAGTCAGCAAATATCAATCTAACCCAAGACTTGAACATTGGACTGCTGTAAAATGTATTCTCAAATACTTGAGAAGGACTAGAGATTACATATATAGCAGTGACGAACTGATTCCAGTCGGTTACACAGATTTTGACTTCATGTCAGATAAGGATTCCAGGAAATCAACTTCTGTGTATGTGTTTATGCTGTAGCTACTTGAGAAGCAGCTAAACAAGTAGATTGGCTCAAAAGATTCCTTATGGAACTTGGAGTGGTACTTTTGGCAAGACAGCCGCTCACAATTTACTATGATAACAACAGGGCAGTCGATAAGTACAAGGAAACCAGGAGCCAAAAGCATGTACAGAGGAGTAACACATGGTCAGAGAGATTGTGCAGAAAGGTGATACGACTATCACCTAGATAGATTCTGCAGACAATCTGGAAAATCCCTTTACTAAGCCTTTGACTACCAAAGTCTTTGAGCAACATGTAGATGGGATGGGCATAAGATGCAACCCTGACTGGCATTGAGCCCAAGTGGGAGATTGTTAGATTGTATGGTCTCAATCCATCAGTTGATGTAATACATTAATTAATTTCTCTATTTATCAATAGAATCATGCTTTCCTTTCATGAAATGAATAGTGTTTTATTACTTAATGCACATAACCAATACATATGACATGATGGTTCATGAGATGAATCGGGTCCCATTAGTATATTAGATGTGATATATGTATATGGATAAGATTCACATACAGGAAACATGTGTCACAAATCTTATACTTAAAAATATCTTCACAACCAGTGATGAGACTGGGCATCTCATCTGATAAGGTTGCAGCACTTTGATCACTATAAGATACTCTGATCTGTCTCGATCATCAGAATGTAAGATTTTAGATCCTAGTGCTGGTACATTGAATGTATTGAAGGACCATGAGAAGCACCTTATGAAATATTGTCTCGATTTAAGGACTGCTCTCATAAGTCCCTAGCAATAGGCTCTCAATCCTGAGACATTAATGAACTCAAGTTTCTGTCTATTCATTTGCTTTGAGTCACCAATGAGTGAGGCCAACTGTAGGTCAACACCTCGATGTCTTGGGTACGTGGTAGGACTGTGGGAACATCCAATGGTCAAGATGGAATCTATCTATATTATCTCCTTGTGCCAATTAATGGATTTATTATTAGTAAGTGCGCGCCCATCTCGATTAAGAGTTAATTGGATGATACTGATGATCACTGTGATTAATTGGGACTCAAGGATAATAAGATGTGGATCATAGATTGGATGGGACAGATTTATTCCAATTGATCCATGGATATTGATAGAGGGGCCTACTTATGGTAATTGGGAAGTTTAGGGTCTTCATTGTAATTTATTCCTAAGACTGGAGTTCAATTGTATTTATATAGTGGAGTTATTTGCAATTAACTGTGGGCCCGGATTCCACATGAGATGTGGGGTCGCAAGTCCCAGTTGGAGCCAGCTTTCTAAGGAATCCCTAGTGGTCCCCTCGCTAGCCCAAGTTATTAGAAAGTTTCTAATTCTACTTAAACTCTAAAAGGAAATGAAAGAGAAAGTTACTATTTCTATTTGAAGTGAGACTTCTAATAGTGGTAATAGTAAGTTATTAATCCTATTTGAAGTGAGACTTCTAATAGTGGTATAAGTAAAATTACTAATAGAAGTAAGACTTCTATTTAGAAAGAAGAGAGTTACTAATTGTTAGAGAAGTAAGACTTTTATTTCAATTAGAAAAAGGAGGTGGCTTAGTGGCTATAAATAGATGAGGAAAGAGTGTTGGAAGTCCCCAATGCTATTCCCATCTTTGGATTCACGCCCAACACCTATTGTGCAAGAGTTGCACACTACTCTCTCCCCCCTCTTCTAGTTTCTCTTCTGGTTTGCCCTAGAGTTTCTAGTTGCTTCTCTTGGAGATCTCACCCATCTTCTTGAGAAAAGAGAATCTGATACGGGTCATAACGTGAAAGACGATTGGGTCTTGGAGATCTTTATTTGATACGTAAAAGAGTTTCATCATCAAAGAAAGACGCAACTTCTGCATTAGAGCACAACCGAGCTCCAAAGGTATAATCTACTTCCTTGCATGTCGTAGATTTTTATGGATGCTTGTTGGTTGCTGTTCTATCTTCTAAATAGGTTTATTTACTGATCATGATGGCTGAGATAGAGGACATGGATCCTGGATTGGGTTTTATAGCCTTCTGGATAGTTGATCCCTAAGTCAAGTGGGTCAAAAAGTTTTGAAAACCTATGCACGAGGCCCACCTATTTCGAACATTGAGAAGCTATCAATTGACACAAATTAAAATGTTGGAGACGTTGGAAATTTATACTAATAACATACTTTATGCATTTGTCTTTGACTGATTCATTTTTAGTATATATTGTCTTCTCATCTAACTGAGATTTTGTATGGGCAAATGGTTGCATTATTATGCATGTGGGTGTCTTTTATTCCATAAACTAGACAAGTTGGTGTGTAGAATTTTACTTATACACCGAAGAATTATTTGTCGGTTCTTATAGAATATAAGTTGTTGTTCACAATCTAGATAGATTTGGACACACCATCAGTACGATTGTAGCATGATGTTTCAGCAGGCTTGTCTTGGTTGCGGGAAACGATATAGTTTCGACTCATTATGCTAGTACACTATGTGTGCATTGAAAAGGACCATGTTTTTGGGTTTATTGTCTTTATACCGACTATATATAAGATGATGAACACCCAAATGGTTATTATGAGTGCTTGTACTCTTAATCCCGACATAAATAATAGACACATACATTTAGTGTTTGGCATTTTGATTTACGAATGAGTGAGATCTTTTATGGGTCAATAATGTCAGTGAATTGGATGACTACATTACGTGTATGGTAGATATTAGTTTATTGAAGGAATCCACGTCCTGCAATAGGGATTGATGATATCCCCCTGATGAAGCTTTTATGTTTTGATTATGTCAAACCCCGTAGGTGGACTTTGTGTCCGCCATATCAAATAAGTTAAGTGTAAAGTCTCAAGGAACTATAAAGATATCGATTAAATATAGATGTTAGTAATTATTTAATCGATGGATATCTAAAATCTTAACGTGGGGAGATTGATAAGCATTTAATAACAAGAAGCTCGAAATATTATTTTGAGAATAAGGACAGGAGTGCAATTATAATTCTTTAGTGGACTGAATTATAATTTATGGAACTAGGATTCTAATTTGGGTCAAATTAGGGTTTCATGTTTCCATAAGGAGCCTATCCTTATTTCCTTTTTAAGGTCCCTATTGTAGCCTATAAATATGTGCTACTGCTTACTAGGTTAAAAACAAGAAAAGTAAGAGAGAAATCTTTGTTTTGGAAAGCAGAGGAGAATTAGCTGAAAATGCCCACTCCTTGGTGCGAGTTCAAGAATATAGGAATATAGTAGAAGATCTTGAGGTTTTCGGATTGCTGTAAGACTAAGATCAAATCAGAGAGATCTCACAGGTATGATTTAATCATATTAGTTCAAAGTTATTTCCGCAGTTATCTGTACGCAATATCTAGAGATCCTGCTTTCTACTCGTTTCGAACAATTGGTATCAGAGCCGATCTTGATACTGCGTATGGATTGAAGAAAACATAGTAAGATTATAGGTTGCTATAAGAAAACATGGTCTGCTGTTGCTGTAAGTAACCCCTGTTTTGCAGCGAAATATCTAACATTCGTTTTGCAATAACTGAGTAACTTATTTGGCTATCATGGTCACCATGTGTGTATGTTATGTGAATAGATCCTATGAATTAAATTCATGGTTACTGTTTTACGTATTTTACAATTTTTATGGTGACGTAATTATATTGAGATAGCATGTGAACTCTGTTCATCACGAGGCTTACGACTCAATGTAATTTTTTATGGTGATGTAATTATATTGAGATAGCATGTCAACTCCGTTCGTCAGGAGGCTTATGACTCAATGTATTTTTTTTTTCTTAAAGACGTAATTATATTGAGATAGCATGTGAACTCCGTTCGTAAGGAGACTTTGGACTCAATGTAATTTCTCAAGAAGGGGCACAGGTTCTGAAGGCATAAATTCGATTTCAAAGGAAGAACTTCATAAAAAAAAAAAAAAAAATTGCTTTGGGGGCGCTGCCCCCTGGACCCCCACGAGCTGACCGGGCAGCTCGACCCCCGCCATGGGACACCCCCGGACCCCCTCTGCGGAGCACATGTTTAAAGAAGTGGCAATCATGAAGACAAAAGGATTCTAGTTGACCATGATAGCTAGGCTTCTTATGCTTGTTGTCATTCCTTTTTGTGCTTGGATGTTTATTATTATCATTGCTTGCTAAATATGATATTAATCATGTTTAATTATGTTTAGAATGGTATAGTAGTAAAGACATGGTTGCCTATTACTACTAGATTTTAAACTAGTCTTAATTAAACTATTTTATAAGAACCCTCATTGTTAAATAACTAAGTGGGAGAAGGAACTTCCCAAGTTCCCACGGTCTCCATCATTGGTGTGTAGGAGATGTAATTGATTTATGTGTTGACCTTGGAGTCTTCCTCCTAATCGGATGAATTAATTATGGAATCTCCAGTACAAACTCCAATATGGATGATTTAGGGTAATTATTAGTATAGGTCTCTTCTCTATCTAATGAGACCGAATATAGAATAATGGACCTTGAATTTAATGATGGTATGCACTTAGCTATAAATAACAGTATGCTTTCCATCTGAGCCACTTCTATTATTTATAGGACCAAAGTTATGGCAGCTATTTGGTTTTACTTGACATGGTTTGTTGCCTTGACAGTAGAACTAAAAGGTTATGTCATATCTGAACAAATAAATATGGTAACTGTCCTCACATCAAGGCATACTATGCATTGGTGTTCTAGATTGCTGTCGGATTCTTTTATAAATTGTCGAAGGGAGCCATTTTCCTTCTATTTGAATCCAAAGATTTATTTTTGCCCATCATAATTTACTAATTATGTAAATCTCAGGTTTTAAGATGGGTGTTTTCAATCCACTTGTTGTAATTCTCAAAGAACACAAACTCACTGGACCTAATTACATTGACTGGAAAAGAAATCTGGATATTGTGCTAACTGCTGAAGAGTACAAATATGTGCTCACTAAGGTGTGCCCACAGAAACCTGAAGATGGATGTACCGATGAGGTAGCCATCGAGGCATACAAAAAATGGATCAAAGCTGATGAGATGGCGCAATGTTACATGTTGGCATCCATGTCAAATGTTTTGCAACATCAGCATCAGTCTTGTCCTACTACGTATGACAACATGTACAGTCTCAAGGAGATGTTTGGTGATCGGGATCGGGCAGCTAGACAGGTTGCTATGAAAGAACTGTTTAACACTACGATGGCTGAAGGTACCTCTGTGAGGGATCATGTCCTGAAAATGATGAGACACCTCAATGAATTACAGGTCCTTGGAGCTGAAATTGATGGGGAGACCCATATCGATATCATTCTCTAGTCATTGACTGATTCCTTTGAGAATTTTTGCTTAAATTACAACATGAACAAGCTGGTAAGAAGAAATAGAAAAAATGTCAGAATCGTAAGGAAATTCCTCAAGGGGGCAACGGACCACAGGGTGTAGTGAAAAAGCCTAAGGGCAAGTGTTTTCATTGCAAGCAAGCAGGGCACCGGAAAAAGCAATGTCCAACTTTTCTCAACAAAGTGAACAATAAAGGTAAATTTCATTCACTAGTTGTTGAATCATGTTTGGCGGTTATATCTACCGGTAACTGGTGTGTAGATACGGGAGCCACTAATCATGTTTGCAATTCATCGCAAAGGTTCTAGGAAACCAGGCAGCTAAGTGATGGGAAGATTTATTTGCTTATGGGTGATGCTGCGAAAGTGGCAGCAGTTGCAGTAGGAGACGTTTGTCTAAGTTTTAGTAGAGATCGGACTTTAATTTTAAAAGATTATCTTTATGTTCCCTCCATAAGGAGGAATTTAATTTCTGTTTCCAAGTTGGTTAAAGACAGATATTCCGTCTATTTTAATAAATTTGTGGTTATTAAGTACAATAAGCGTTTTATCTATTCCGGTTCATTGGTGGATGATCTTTATATTGTTAATAGTCTCTCATAAACTGGAACTGACCGAATCGAATAGCACAACTACATTACCATGTAAGAGAAAGGAACCTTCGAAACTAAACCAAACGTATCTTTCGCATTTACGCCTTGGACATATTAATCTACACCGGATTTCAAGACTGGTTGCAAATGGACCATTACATTCATTGGAAGTGGAGGCCATTCCAGTCTACGAATCTTGTTTAGAGGTGAAAATGACCAAGCGTCCCTTTTCAGCAAAAGGCTATAGGGCCAAAGAACTGTTGGAATTGGTTCACTCTAACCTCTGTGGTCCCATGAATGTCCAGGGTAGAGGTGGTTTTGAGTATTTCATTACTTTTATTGATGGCTACTCAAGGTATAGGTACATTTACTTAATGCGCCGTAAGTCCGAATGCTTTGAAAAATTCAAGGAGTATAGGGCGGAAACGGAGAAGCGTTTAAGTAAGAGTATCATAACACTACGAACTGATCGCAGCGGAGAGTACCTCTTTGGAGAATTTAGGGACTCATTGGCACAAGAGAGGATTACATCCCACCTATTTGCATCAGGTACACCTCAACAAAATGGTGTAGCAGAAAGAAGGAATAGGACTCTTAGGGCCCGTTTGGTAAATTTACTAATAAAGTCAAGTTAAGTTAAACATCCCATCAAAAACACTTTTTACAAAAATTCCCTCTATCTTTTAAAAAAAAAGTCAAAAAGCAACTACATTTACTCACTAAAAGACAAAAAATCTACATTTCCCCATACAAAAAGTCAAAAATATTCCATTTCAAACAACTAAAAACAAAATATCATCATAACTTACTTATATTTTATTCATTCTTTTCATTTCACTTCACTCCACTTTATTTTAAAAGTAAATTACCAAACGGGCCCTTATGGATATGGTAAGGTCAATGATGAGTTATTCTGATTTACCTAATTTGTTCTGGGGGCATGCTCTAAAAACGGCTACATATATTCTAAACTTAGTTCCATCTAAGTCGGTACCTACTACACCCACGAACTATGGATTGGGCTCAAACCCAGTTTAAAGCATGTTCGAATTTGGGGTACTCCTGCTGAAAGGGAACACAGATAAGTTGGAACCAAGAACGGAAGTTTGCATTTCTGTTGGATATCCCAGAGGAACGAAAGGCGGTTTGTTCTATAATCCTAAAGATCGAAAGGTCATTGTTAGCACCAATGCTTGATTCTTAGAAGATGACTATGTAATGAATCACAAACCCAAAAGCAGAATTGTTCTAGAGGAATTGACGGAAGAAAAACCTACCCAAAATTTTCCATCACCAATAGCACAGGAGGAAACACCTCAAGCTAATGATACTCCAGGTGAAACCACCAACATGATGGGTGACCAGCAGGATCGGCATGTTGATGGTGGCACACCAGGATTAGTTTCAGCACAGTGTGACACTACTCATACACAAACACAGGGTGTGCCTCGTCGTAGTGGGAGGGTTATTCATCAACCCGAACGGCATATGTTCTTGGGAGAGTCATTCGACAGAGTCCCTGATGAGCTAGATACTGAACCCTGTAACTATAATGAAGCACTCCAGGACAAAGATGCAGAACTATGGCAACAAGCTATGAAATCAGAAATGATGTCTGTGTACCATAATCAAGTCTGTTTCTTGTAGAACCACTAGAGGGGATAAAACCTATCGGTTGTAAGTGGGTCTACAAGAAGAAAAGAGGGGTGGATGGAAAGGTTGAAACCTTCAAAGCTAGGCTTGTTGCGAATGGGTTTACTCAAAAAGAAGGTATCGATTATGAGGAGACTTTCTCGCTAGTAGCCATGCTAAAATCCATCTGGATCCTTTTATCCATTGCGGCTTATTTTGATTACAAAATTTGGCAAATGGATGTTAATACAGCTTTCCTTAATGGAAATCTTGATGAATGTATCTATATGGTACAATTAGAAGGATTCGTAGCTGAAGGCCGTGGGCACATGTTGTGCAAGCTTAAGAAATCCATTTATAGACTTAAGCAAGCATCTAGATCTTGGAACATTCGTTTTGATCAAGCCATTAAATCTTATGGTTTCGAGCAAAACTCTGATGAACCCTATGTATAAGAGGTGCAGCGACAATGTGGTAATTTTCTTAATACTTTATGTAGATGACATACTGCTCATTGGAAACGATGTTGAGGTGTTGTCTTCGGTCAAAGTATGGTTGAGCAGTCAGTTCGATATGAAGGACTTAGGAAAAGCTAGTCACATTCTATGGATCAAGCTCTTGCGAGATCGGAAACAAACAATGTTGGGCTTATCCTCAAGCAGTTTATATTGACACGATTCTTGCCCGTTTTAGCATGCTAGATTCCAAGAAAGGATTTCTTCCTTTTAGGCATGGAATTACTTTATCCAAGGATTAGTGTCCTAAGACACCTGATGAGATAGAAAAAATGAAGGAAGTACCTTATGCTTCGACGGTGGGAAACCTCATGTATGCAATGCTATGTACTAGACTTGATATTTGTTTTGCCGTTGGCATGGTTAGCAGATACCAATCTAATCCGAGGAGAACATTGGACTGCGGTAAAGCATATACTTAAGTACCTTAAGAGGACTAGAAATTATATGCTGATTTACCAAGCCGAGAATTTGATACCCATTGGGTACAAAGACTCGGACTTTCAGTCAAATAATGATTCCAGAAAGTCGACCTCAAGATTTGTATTTACCTTGGGAGGTAGAGCTATAAGTTGGAGGAGTGTCAAGCAATCATGCACTGCTGACTCTACCATGGAAGCCGAATATGTGGCAGCTTCTAATGCGGACAAGGAGGCAGTTTGGCTCATAAACTTCTTGATGGATCTAGAAGTGGTACATTCTGTAAAATCACCCATAATACTTTATTGTGATAATACCGGTGCAGTTGCCAATGCAAAGGAACCCAGGATGCACAAGAATGGTAAGCACATCCAGCGTAAATATCATCTCATACGAGAAATCGTATAGAGGGGTGACATAATTGTCACTAGAATTGCATCGGCAGACAACTTGGCAGATGCTTTTACAAAGAGCTTACCAGCAAAGAGTTTTGATGGTCATGTGGAAGGCATGGGGTTAAAATACATGTCAGCATGGTTTTGAGTCTAACCGGGAGATTGTTGGAAATTTATACTAAAAGCATATTTTATGTATTTGTCTTTGAGTGATTCATTTTTAGTATATTTTGTCTTCTCATCTAACTGAGATTTTGTATGGGCAAATGATTGCATTATTATGCATGTGAGTGTCTTTTATTCTATAAAGTAGACAAGTTGGTGTGTAGAGTTTTACTTATACACGGAAGACTTATTTGTCGGTTCTTATAGAATATAAGTTGTTGTTCACAATCTAGATGGGTTTGGACACACCATCGGTACGATTGTAGCATGATGTTTCAGCAGGCTTGTCTTGACTGTGGAAAATGGCACAGTTTCGACTCATTATGCTAGTACACTATGTGTGTATTGAACATGACCGTGTTTTTTGGGTTTATTGTCTTTATACTAACTATATAAGATGATGAACACCCAAATGGTTATTATGAGTGCTTGTACTCTTAATCCCGACATAAATAATAGACACATACATTTAGTGTTTGGCATTTTGATTTACAAAGGAGAGATCTTTTATAGGTCAATAATCTCAGTGAATTGGATGACTACACTACGTGTATGGTGGATATTAGTTTATTGACGGAATCCACGTCCCGTAATAGGGATTGATGATATCCCCCTGATGAAGCTTTTAAGTTTTAATTATGTCAAACCCCGTAGGTGGACTTTGTGTCCGCCATATCAAATAAGTTAAGTGTAAAGTCTGAAGGAATTATAAAGATATCGATTACATATAGATGTCAGTAATTATTTAATCGATGGATATCTAAAATCTTAACGTGGGGAGATTGATAAGCATTTAATAACAAGAAGCTCGAAATATTATTTTGAGAATAAGGAAAGGAGTGCAATTATAATTTTTTAGTGGACTGAATTATAATTTATGGAACTAGGATTCTAATTTGGGTCGAATTAGGGTTTCATGTTTCCATAAGGAGCCCAGTGTTTTTAAAAGCGAGAGGCGCATCAAAGCGCTAAAGTCTCCTGGAGCCTAGGCGCTAAGGCGCTAGGCGAGGTGCAGGCTTCATTGAAGCGAGGCGCACATTGTAGATAAAAAAATAGATATTTTGGTATAAACAGATAATTCAAAATTCAATACTGGCAAAATATAATAATTCACAAATTAAAACAAAAAAGGCAAGGGATATTAGAAGAATTTTAAAAGTCATAAAGTATCCATCACTGTAGTCGGTGGAGATGACTGTTGCTGCTATTTGCTACTATTTGCTGCAGTGTTGCTGCTATTTTTTGCTGCTGCAGTTGGTGGAGGCATAGTTGTCAAATCGTGGGGCCCACACTCTAAATCAAGCAGCCAATGCCAGTAAGGTGTGAGGCCCACATATTGATGAGTTAATAATAAAAAAAAACCCAAACCCGTGGCACAGGAAAAAAATTGCCAAGATCCTACATTCAGTGGGGCCCATATAGCAATTGAGATTTTCAGGTGGGCCCCACAGGAGGATAAAAAAATCTCAGAGATTTTGCTAAGGCAAAAATAAGTGGGGCCCACCAGTGAAACCCAAACAGTCCATTCAATAGGGATTAGTTGGATCTCTTAGGTAGGCCCACTGTTCTACGGAGAAAAGGGTAAAAGCTGGATATAGATCCATCAATTACCCAGCTGTTGGGCCCCACTTGTCATGAGAAAGATAAAAAAAAAAAAAAAAAAAAAAGACAGATGGAAGAAATAGTCGACATGTGGAGGGTTGGGAGAAAAAAATATATAAAATAAAATGTGTACCTGGACTGGGAAAATGGAAGAAGAGAATTCGACTGCTGCTCTTCTTTTTTCTAGCTGCAGCAAGCAAACAAAAGGAGCTTGAACTTCTACAGTTCGGCTGCTGCTCTTTTCTTCTCTCATTGGAGTGATGAAAGGGATTCAGCTTCCAACAAATGAAGATTGTGAACATAGTCAGCGGCGAGTCGAGGAGGGAGGAGTCTGGGTTGAAGTAGCCGAAAAAATCATGGAGCCCGAGGATAGATGCAGCACAGAGGCAGCCTTTTTTTTCTTTTTTTCTTTGGAAATCTGCTGTAGCCCTTTTTTTCCGTTGGAAATAAGGGTTAGGGCCCACTGCCTTCACTACTCTTCTTCTTCTTCTCCTCCTCTTGACGTCGCAGCAGAGGACGCCGCAGCAGCAGAGGATATGAGTGGCTGCAGCAGAGGACATCACAGCATCTTCGTCCTCCTTCTCTATTTTTTCTCCTTTTCACCCTTTTTTTTTGTCTGATGATGCAACAGAAGGTAGGGCTTCTGCCCTCTTTTATTTAAGTGAGAAAAATTGCACTTAGCCTCTTCATTTTCTTCATTTTCTTTTAAAGCTGCCTGCAGAAAAAAATCAGGCGCAGCAGGCCTGGACATTAGGCGCGCGCCTTGTGCGCATATCCGTCGCCTGTTCGAAGTCGCCTCGCCTACCCATACATGAGGCGCAGCAGTTGCGCCTCACAGCGCCTGGAGCCTAGGCGCGCTTTTTACAACAGTGAAGGAGCCTATCCTTATTTCCTTCTTAAGGTCCCTATTGTAGCCTATAAATATACGCTACTGCTCTCTAGGTTAAAAACAAGAAAATAGAGAAATCTCGATTTTAGAGAGAAGAGGAGAATTCGCAGAAGAGGCTCACTCCCTAATACGAGTTCGAGCATATAGGAATACAGTAGAAGATCTTGAGGTTTTCGGGTTGCTGTAAGACCGATATCAAATCAGAGAGATCTCGCAGGTATGATTTAATCATATTAGTTCAAAGTTATTTCCGCAGTGATCTGTACGCAATATCTAGATATCCTAGTTTCTACTTGTTTCTCACAGGAGAGACACACCTCCATCCAACATCTCCATTTATCTTCAAACCTCATTCTCGGAAATAAGTAACAAAAGCATCCACAATTTACCAAATTGTAAGCTTTCTCGAAGTAAACTTGCAAACTATCAAGGTCTACTACTTTTATGAATTAAAGTATCAAATTAATGTGCGATCAAAACCAAATCAAAATTTTATGACCTTCAACGAAAGCAGACTTTTATCAACACATATGACCAAAGATATAGCTTTCATCAATCTATAAGCACGAACCTTTATTTACCATCACTCTCCCTCAGAAAACTCCCAAACTGCTATTCAGATTTCAGATGAATCCAATGGCTCTTCTGGGCATCAAATTCAACACTGGTATCTAAGGAGAGAAAAAGTTTAAGGCCTTATAGCTCTTTTTGGTACAATAGTGTTTCCTTTTGTTTTGGGTTCCTCAGATCTGCGTGGGTTCTATGTCTACTTTAATAGTTTAGTTTGTTGGTTGGTCCTCCTGTCCTGCCTTTCAAGTGTGTTATGTTTATATGTATCTTTTGTCTTCAAAGAAAATCCTTACTTTCCGGAAAATAAAAAAGTGTATATACTATAAGGCTATAACTACTTTGGGGCAAAAGACCTCAACAGAAAATGACCCTTCTATATGAGAAGCTAAAAATATGAGAGGGGCACCCTTTATTTTTACGACTTACCAATAGAGTGGAAAACGTCAAGAAAAGTGAATGCACCATCAATGACCAGGCACCAAAATTTTATTGAGAAAAGAAAAGTGCAATGAGAAAACCACCTGGCCCAGAAGCACTGTCACCACCAAGAGCAAACACTGCCAACTTAACTTTCTCTATAATGAAGGGGAGCTTCATGAACCTAATAGTTCCAGAAAGATCAAGCTGAACTCCAATCATTTGGACTTTTGGTCATGAATGACTGTCATCTTTGTTCCTAAAAGTAAAAAATCCTACGCTCTAGGTCCATCTTTCATAAAAAACAACTCTCACCCTAATAGCTTGAATATAGTTCAAACTTCTCCAAGCACAAGCAAACCCATGCAAGAACTATGAATTTTAAACCCTTAAACCCCTCTTGGATCCATTTTTTCCTGGATCTTTTCTCCAAATAATCTCTTCCTGCAAAGACTTTCTTGTGAGTTACTCCTTAACGTTTGCTCGAAGTTACTTGTCTACTATTGAAAGATCACCACTTTCCTCCTAAAAGTCAATCCATTGCATCTAAGTGACCAGTAAACCTCCAACCAACACCACCCTCCCAAACTCATTTTTCATCCATTACTTTAATTTGGACTTTAACACAAACAAAAATCCTTTCTAAGCAATCACTAAAATCCCAACTGCCAATGGTCAATATTTCAACAAACCCTATCTCTTCTAACCACACGATTGGATGAAGTAGCTGTTATTGAGGGAGAAACTGATGCACAACAGACCCATGGTCCCCATGGGTCGACCCGCCAATGGACCCAGCCCGTCTGTCTTAACCAAGCCTTTACGACCATTCCATTCCTTTTTATGTTATTTTAATATTATTTAGAACTTTATTGTGTTTTAAGTTATTTCAGTAGAGGATGTTTTAATACTAGCCATCAATGTGATTGGATGGTCCAGATTAGTCCTGGGGTTATTTCTTTTCCTATATAATGATGTAAAGTTTCTTTGGCTAGTTAGTGATGGTTAATGATAAATGAAATGGAGTTTCTTCGAGTTCTCCCCTTTAGAGGTCTCTAATGCCTCCTTCCTTGGAGTTTGGTGAGAGCCCAAGTCAGTAACGTCTCCGGATCGAAGTTCGGTGAGAGCCCAATCTTTCCCTATCTCCCACCCACTTTCATCGCCCACCTCGCATCTCCCCTCCGTTCCATATCAGAAACCGCAAGATCAATCAAGGAAATCAAGGATTTTGTTAGTTTGAGTAATAAAGTTGTTTTCCTTTTTTTTTTAAACTTGTTCTAGTGAGGAGAATAGTTAGGCTGATAATTTGGCAAAGGAGGCCCATGTGAGAATGTGAGATTATATTGTGGTCTGCTATTGTAGCTTCTCTGCCGTATCTCTTCTCCCCATTTTGCTTGCTTCTTTCTTCTTCCATTTGGATTGATTTTATAATGAGATTCCTTTCTTTTCTTTTCTTTTCTTTTCTTTTCTTTTTTTTAATAGTAGATGAAAACTAAAATTACAAGCATCAAGAAGAAAAATTACCTCAACACGATATCTAGCCAAAAGTGTTCTAATCCAATGTAGTGCCTCGATTCGAGTAGCATCTTGTTCACTAGATAATTGCCTGACAAAGAAAACTATTACATATCATCATCAAATCCCGTTGTGTAGTGGTAATTCAATTAACAAAAACATTGCCCCATTTATGAAACAATAGTAACAGACAGAACCACCAATGTAAAATTTTATCCTGTTGCACTGCACAGGAGAACTTCATTCTCAACTGCGTTAAATCATAAGTAGCCTTTAAGCCTAGCTGGTTTCTTAGGTGGAAAAAAAATTCACCTCCTTGCAATAGAGAGGATAGATTCTATATCAAATCCCTCTGCAGCTGGATCAGCCTTGATGACACGAAGCTCTTCATTGGTTTCACGAGCAACCTGAGGAATCATTGAGAATACTTGGTTGACAAAAACTTTAAAATTATAAACAAAGTACCCACGCAAGAGCTAGTCACGTATTGTGATAAACAAGTATCTGTTTACCACTCTTATTTTCTCCTCTTTGTCAGATATGCAGGGCAAGATGGCTCCCAAGATATCAGCATAATAAGGAACAAGCTGATCACCACCAAGTTTTACAAATTCATTGATCTACATGAAAAAAAAATATATTGCAGTTAGTTATCTGACTTGTAGACAAGCCACAATGGATTTGATGTTTGGTACATCATCATCATCAAAGTCTTAACCAACTATATGAGGTCAGCAAGAATACTTAGACAGTAAAACTTAGAGAATGAAAAAAAATTAATAACAATAATAAACAATAAGGCAAATAGCTTAATGACAACAATCCATGTTCCAATCAGCAGATCTCCTTAATCATCAGTGGATTTCCATAATCCTTACTTACCCATGTGATAGCCGTCAACCGAGTAAATTCATCAGGAGATGCTGCCCGCTGTACCAAGATCTCAGCCATGCGACCATAATCTACAGACTTCAGAGTAGCACTGTTTGAGTCAGAAAATCAAAACACTAATGAACTTCACAAGTTCTTCTTTTTAAGTTCTAAATACCTGATAAAAAATACCGATTTATAGCAGCATTTTCTTGTTTAAATCAAAGCAAAACAGAAATGCCAAAACACTAGGAAACAAAAAGGTAAAAAAAAAATGCCAATATTTCGTGACAGTATTGAGAAACAAAAGGAAGAAAAATGTTCAACCAAAATGAGCTTCTTTATGACACACAATAACACCACCAACAAGTACGACAACTAAATAGAGAAGAGAAATCTTACTGGCGAGTTCTTTATCTCTTGAAGAAATTCAGAAAGAGCAGAATCAGCTTGTTGCCGTATTTCATGGCTAGAATCACTTAACATGTTGAACAAACCTGAAAATTTCATGTCATAAGATTTAACACAATTCCTTATAACTAAGGTACATCTTGTTTTAATCAGCATGTCATGTAAAACCAAGGCATACCATCAAGAAAATCCGGAAGAAAACCAAGCATGTCGATATCAGGAACACTATCCAACACGGTAATCCATCCAACCAAAAACTGACGGACATAAGGATTTAAAACATTCATGCGCTCCCTTAACAGAGGTATAAACTCTTCAATGCTGAAAACATCACGACAATAGATAAGGAAGCTAGATGACCATAGATTCCTACTTTCAAATTTTTTTTCTTTTTTTTATCTATAGTTTCAACATTAAAAGGTGTGAGGCGAGACTATGGACCTGAATTGATCGCTTTCAGTTACAATATCCTGGTTACAAATATGAATAGATTAGAAAGTTCAAATTTATAATGTGAAAAACAAAACCAAAACAACACGAATCGACTGAAAGATGTGGTGCCAATTTACCTTCACAAGCCGATCTAGCAGATGAGCAGCACTTTGAACATTGCCATCTGAATCTGCTGACAGCTTACAAAGCGCATCAAATATTTGATTGAAGAATACAATCAAATCTCCTCTTACAACCTGCATAAGGTTTTAAAATGATTGACACCCCACAACTGAATACAGGAATAAAAATATAGCCATGCAAAAAGAGTTATAATCAAAAGCAATTGATTAACACTGACCTTTGCTATGTTATATAAAGCTTCACATGCATAATAGCGAACTCTGCTATCTTGGTCAGAAAAGGAATCAAGTACAGGAGGAACAATTTGCTGAAAGTTAACAACCAAAAGAAATGAATTATTCATGTCATGGACTGAATGAAAGAGAAGTACCCACATGAAGGAATTAATTTTGTCCCACACCGAGCCAACTCAGTGCCAGCCAATGCCAGCTTAAATCCATGTCCAAATTGTAGAATGTCTTTATGCCGCCCCAACTAAGGTAAAGAGTGTACCTGATCAGTCAAGTAGGGAGAGAACAGGCTAGCACAGGAGCGGTGCAGACAGTTGTAGAATGATGCAGCCAAAAACACACAGGAATTTTTTTTACTATTTGTGTTATCCTTGTGTCGTCTTAAAAGTTGGTCTAGGCAGCTAAGATTTTTCTTTTAAAGAAAAAAGGACTTAAAAGGGGAACACTTATGAAAGGGTTAATTTTTTTTAATGGAACCTTGAAAATAATGACAGTCAGATAAATAAAAAATTGGTTAATGGACTGGACATTAAACATGAATATATCACCATAATTATGCATTTTCCTTACTACCCATTTTTTTACATCAATATATGATATGCATTTTTTCATTTCAACGGGCTATGAATTATAACCTATATGGTATAGATACAGCAGGGACATGATGCACAAGGAGACGCATAAAATTGTAGTGCTGGGTATAAGATGATCAAAAACGATTGCCTACTTTTAATTAATTAAAGAATCAGAATGGTGGGTCTCGAGCTATAAATGGAACAAAGATCCTTGTCATATGGTAAGCCATCTAAGTTCTCTTTGTTTTCTTCCCTGACTGAGATCCCATTCTCTTAGTTTTTCTCTTTCTATGCTCTATCTCCCTTCTAGTGAGGAGATGATATTTAGGGTTGTATGGATCCATATAATCCTGAAGACTACAAACTCCAAACTCCAAAACATCAACTGTATTCATTTGTTAGGCGACAAAATTTTTCTGCTGTACAATTGTCGGTCTGTTGACAGATTTCCATCTGTTTTTCAAAACTGTTATACGCTAAATCACAGAACTTGGAGAATAAAATTAAAAAAAAAAACCATCAAAATTACAAATACAAAAATGGAATTCACATGTTTCTTGAATTGCTTACCTCAAGATGCTGAGCAGTTTCAGCCGTCAACCCAACAGTCACAGCAGCAAGTCCTATCAACCCACCCTACCACCCAAAATATAAATAACAATAATAATACAAATGAATCAACATTCATACAATTTTCTAAAATACTACAAAAAAGAACTCCACCATTGCCGTACCTTGCGATGATTTGCTTGTGGTGACAATGCGAATTCCGATGTCAATAAATTGATCACCGCCGTTACCCGCTCGTGATCCCCAGCCACAGCTAGCTGCTTCACAATCCCCTCCACCTGAAAGAAAAAAAATGATTTCTTTCGTTTATATCTCCCAATGCCGATTACAATAACCAAATGGCTAAAAAAGTTCAAACCCCACAATCTGTACAAATATACATAGATAGACAGATAGATGGATAGAGATGTAAGTACCTCGAGAGCCGCATTCTTGCGCTTCTCATAGAGCTTGTCGGCAAGGTTTCGAAGAATCGATGCAGGAATTACAGCTAGAGAGTCGGCCATTTGAGATCGAAAAGGAAAGTAAAAACAAAGACAAAAACGGAGAAAAACCTCAATTTCGAAAGATGAAGATCTTCTCTTCTGTCGGATCGGGCATCGAGAGAGGGTTCAAATGAACCCTAAATCCTAATCCACTGTAGAAGAGAAGATTTGAAAGGGGTTTCTTGATTAGATTGAAGAAGATGATCTCTTCGTTTAAAGGGTTTTCTTTTGGTTCCTTTCTTTCTGCTCTATTTCGAAAAAAAAAAAAATTCCAAGCGATTGATTGATCGAGGGTTTTGTGCTCTGATCGTCTCGGTCCGAGATTTTCTTTCTTCTGCCACTGCTCTGCAGCGTTTTCTATGATTGGCCACGGCGCTTAAGAGCTGCACACTGGGATTTGCTCTTCACACACTGTATCATTTTACATAGTGATCTTCAGCAAATGTTATTCCATTTTTTTCTCTCTATACTCTGTATTTTCCCCAAAACACTCATTGCTGGACTCAAAGAAATTTCTCCCTACACTCTGCATTCTTCCGTCCCATTTTACTTTGTAAACGGACGTTTCACTGCACTCTCCATGTCGAAAACGACCTCGACGAGCTCCCCCACCTAGACTTGAACGCTGCACCTCCTCCTGCTCAGCCATCTCTCTGTCATCTCCGTGTCTTCTTCTTCAAACTGCATTACCGTGAATCGTTAACTTCCAACCTCTGTGAGTGATTTCGATACCTTTTGTTTGATTAGAAATGGTTGTAGTGTTCTTTTAAATTTAAAGATTTGGCTTATTTATAGTTTTTATCCTCCCTCATGCGCCTTTGTCTCCCCCATTATTTCCGGCTATCATCGTGCAGGATGTGGGAGACGACGTTGTTCGAACCTGTGGGTTCGAAAAAACATAATATCTTCGGACTCGAAGATCCGTAAAATTCTTGAAATCTAGGCATTGTGGGTCCGAGTGAAAAAATTTTGTTCGGCCTCGATGAACCATAAATGGATAATTTTCTCGTCACTGTAGGTCCGAGAATAATAGGATTTCACGGCCTTATAATTCTGTAACAATATCTTCCACACGGATATTCAGGGCCGAACGGGCTGTGACTCAGTGCTAAACTATGTACTGATGATTTTTTTTCCAGATATATGGATGTGCCCAGTACCTCTAGGATTCAACCCACAACGTCGAACAAGAGACTCCGTCAGAGGTTTGTTGCTGATGTGCTCGAGGATGACGAAGAAGTAGTTGAAGAACAACCCGAAGCCTAAGTGGAGACCGAAGTTTCCGAACCGGCAGAAGAAGTACGTTAACAAACTTCTTCTGATGCTCATGATAGGATTGGAGAAATTCCCGGGGGGCCTACAAGTTTGAGCCTGCTACCCAGTTTCCGGACGCATATTGCTGCAAGTATTTGGCAGCAGTAGGTTTGTGAATAATCTTGGTAAACATGTTTTTAATATTTATTACCTTCACTAATTTGTTTTTTATTCCATTTTGCTGGAGAGACCGCCACTTAAATTCATAAGCCATGGCAAAAAAATCAGTGAATTGGCATGGAATTCAAAAGGAAGGCAAAATACTGTTTTTAGTCGTCTCATTTGTTAGGAATGAACAAAATTTTTGGTAACAAGAATGGTATAGGTTTTGAATGCTCCTCTAGTTGCAAGAAGAATAACTTTCAACATATTTCTAGGACTCATCTCAAACCTATAAATAAAATCTTCTTTTCCTCTAGATGGACTTGTCATTTTTGCAATCAAATAGGTCATCTAGTTCCAAATTGTCCCTTTAAGTTTAGGATGTCTCAAAATCATCCTTCTAGAGCTCATTTTAAGTTTATTCCCAAGACCTCTACCTCTACCTTCATTAAGGCTACTTGGATTGAAAAAGAGAAAAGTGTCAAGAACTTTCTAGTTCAAACCGCTCTTAAAGTTAAAGAAAACTCTAGATGGTTTTTGGATAGTGGTTGCTCCAAGCATATGACTGGAGACCGTTCTAGATTTATCACACTAGAGAACTATGATGGAGGAAATGTGTCTTTTGGATATAATCGGAAAGCTCAGATTATAGGAAAAGGCTGTGTTGGAGGAGATCAAATGCCTACTTTAAAAGATGTTTTCCTTGTAGATGGCTTAAAGCATAATCTCTTAAGTATAAGTCGGTTATGTGATAAAGGAAACGAAGTGGTTTTTTATAGTAAATCTTGCAAAGTTCTGGATGAGAAATCCCACAAAGTTCTACTCACTGGATTACGTACCAAAGATAACATCTACACCATAGAAGAATGTTCTGAAAATGAATCCATGTGTTTAATGACAAAAGTTCAAGAAAATCAGTTGTGGCATCAAAGAATGGGTCATATAAATTACAAACTGATGAAGATCTATCCAAGAAAGAAATTGCTAGAGGAATACCCAAATTAGATGATTACAAATCTGAATTGTGCAAAGCTTGTCAAATGGGTAAACAAATCAAGAAAAGTTTTAAAGGTATAAAAGATATATCCTCTTCTCGTCCCCTTGAACTCATTCATATGGACCTCATTGGACCTGCACCTGTTCAGAGTATTGGTGGGAGAAAGTATATCTTAGTTATGGTTGATGATTATTCGAGATTTGGATGGGTAGCCTTTCTTCATGCAAAATCAGATGTAGTAGATAATATCATAAGGATTTGCAAGAAAATTCAAGTTGAGAAGGACTTCAAAATTAAGAAGATAAGAAGTGCTCATGGAGGCGAATTTGAAAATGAAAGATTTGCAGACTTCTGTGAAAGCCATGGGATCAGTCATCAATTCTCTGCTCCAAAAACTCCCCAGCAAAATGGAGTAGCTGAAAGAAGAAATAGAGTTATTCAAGAAATGGCCAGAACCCTTCTTAATGAGAAAAATCTCCCTCGCAACTTATGGGCTGAAGCTATAAACACTGCTTGCTATCTTATTAATCGTGTTTATTTGACAAAGAACACCAACAAAACCCCTTATGAGTTGTATTTTGGAAGAAAACCAAATCTGGGTTATCTTAGAGTGTTTGGTAGTAAGTGCTATATTTTAAGAGATAGAGAGCAGCTTGAAAAGTTCGATTCCAAATCTGATGAAGGGATCTTCTGAGGGTATTCTGATAAAAGCAAGGCTTATAGAGTGTTTAACATCAGATCGATGGCTATTATGGAATCAGCTCATGTTGTCTTTGACGAGACAAATCAAATTAAGAAAGTTCTTCATGATGAAGAAGAGACCTTAGTTGAGCAGCCTATTTCATCTGAAATTGAAAAAGAAATCCCCTCAGTCCCTACTATGCCCACAAAGTTATTAAGAAATCACAACTTAAATAATGTCATTGGAGACATCACAAAAGGAGTCATGACAAGAAGACATGTTCAAAATCTGTGTGCTCACTATTCCTTTGTTTCACAAATTGAGCCCAAGAACTTCGCTGAAGCAGAAACTAAGTCTGAATGGATTGATGCCATGCAAGAAGAGTTAAATCAGTTTAAAAAGAATGATGTGTGGGATCTTGTACCTCTTCCTGAAGGCAAAAGCCAAATTGACACCAAATGGATTTTCAAGAACAAGTTGGATGAATCAGGAAATGTTATAAGGAACAAAGCTAGACTTGTAGCCAAAGGGTATGCTCAAGTTGAAGGAATTGATTTTGAGGAAACCTTTGGCCCTGTAGCTCGGTTGGAGTCTATTCGAATTTTATTGGCCTATGCCAGCAGCATGAAGATTAAACTGTTTCAAATGGATGTGAAGAGTGCCTTTTTAAATGGTGAAATTGAGGAAGATGTGTATGTTACTCAACTTCAAGGCTTCGAGGATCCTCATCACCCAGAATATGTTTTTAAGTTGAAAAAGGCTATCTATGGATTGAAACAAGCTCCAAGAGCCTAGTATGAAAAGCTTACTAGTCACTTACTTGAAAATGGATATGAATGTGGGAATGTGGGCAAGGCTCTCTTCATTAAAAAGGTTGATAAAGATATTCTCATTGCTCAGATATATGTTGACGACATTGTTTTTAGATCCACATCTAATCAACTTGCTCAAGGTTTTTCTAAGTTAATGAGCTCCACTTTTGAAATGAGTTTGGTAGGACCCCTTCAGTTCTTTCTAGGATTACAAGTTAGTCAGACTGATCATGGTATCTTTCTTAGTCAATCCAAGTTTGCTCTAGAAATAGTGAAAAAGTTTGGCTTAGGAGAATCTAAGAATAGCTGCAATCCCATGGGCTCCACTACTAAAATCTCTAGTGACCTTTAAGGTAAGAAAGTTGACCAAAAACTTTATAGGAGCATGATAGGAAGCCTTCTCTATCTCACTGCTAGCTGACCTGATATCTCTTTTAGTGTTGGAATATGTGCTAGGTATCAATCTGATCCCCGAGAGTCTCACATTAAAGCTGTTAAACGTATCATAAAATATGTTAATGGGACTTCTCATTATGGTATCTGGTATCCTCATGACTCAACTCTGCAATTAATTGGATATAGTGATGCAGATTGGGCAGGATCAATAGACGATAGGAAAAGCACTAGTGGCTGCTGCTATTTCTTAGGGAATTGCTTAGTAGCCTGGCATAGCAAACAACAAAATTCTATATCCTTGTCTACTGCAGAAGCTGAATATATTGTTGCAGGTAGCTGTTGTGCTCAACTGTTGTGGATGAAACAAACTTTTTTAGATTATAATGTTCCACAACAATGCATGCCTATCATGTGTGACAACTCTAGTGCCATTAGTATTTCAAAAAATCCTGTTCAGCACTCTCGCACTAAGCACATTGACATTCGCTATCATTTCTTGCGTGATCATGCTGATCAAGGCACTATTGAGTTAATGTTTGTTCCTACAGATACCCAATTGGCTGACTTATTTACTAAACTCCTTGGAAATGATCGTTTCATAAAATTGAGACATCAATTGGGCATTGGCCCTTGCCCTGATTTTTAAATTCTTGTTGGCCAATCACTTGTTACCACATTTTATTTTTATATCTCTTATACACAGGTGCTACTAACAAGATTGTATGTTTTACCTTTGATGGGTAGGCTCCTTTGCAATTAGATGTCAAAGGGGGAGGGAAATATCAATTGTTCCTCAAGGTGTTCACCAATTGAGGGGGAGAAGATTCAAAGGTCGCTACTGTTGAGGGGGAGTAGCTTTGCTTAGAGTGTTATTTGTGTAGCTTCTAGGTCTGGTCGTCATAGGTCGTCGCTCCCGCAAGGAAAATCCAAAGCTCCAAAATATCCAAATGCTCCTGAATATCCAAAGCTCCTTAAATATCCAAAGATGTTGCTGTTCAAGTTTCAAAGGAGATTGAGAGAGAGAGTTCAAGCTTCAAGAGTTGCCATCAAATTGCAAAGGGGGAGATTGTTAGAGTTTTTGTTTTGTTGCAATTTGATAGGATGCATTCAGTTTCATAAGCTTGACCTCTCATTCATTCATGTTCTTTTTGTTAGGATCTTCATGCATATTTCTCTTTCTTAATCTTTGTTTTTATCATATGATATGCATGTTTTTCAATTGAGGTTTGTCTCTTAAGATCATGGAGTATTTGATTTCAAAAATCATTCAAGCTTTCCAAAGGTTCTTTCTTTAAAATCATTATTTTGATTTGGAGTTTTCATGACTTTAGAAATTCAGTTTTCATCATTTTTCTGTCATGATTTCATGCTTGAGATTTGTGCCTCAAAGTCCCCTGGAATGTTGCCCTAAATATTGCAAGTTTCTACAGAAAATCAGATTTCTGGGCATCATCAGGTCGACCTGCCTGTGTGGCCGGTCGACCGGGCACACTGCAGGTCGACAGGGTTTCTGAAGCACCAACGGTCACTTTTCTAGCCGTTGTGTGTACCCGGTCGACCCGGCCCTGTTCCAGGTCGACCGGGCACTAGCCGTTAGGAACTTTTTCTTTATAAAAAGTGGTTTTTTGTTTGGAAAAAGTTGCTGATCTTGAAGGGACTTTTGAGGCCAAGGACTTGCAACTTTTCAAGAGCAACTTTGAAGGGATTATGAAGCCATTCCATTGATTCAACCTTTGATCTTCAAATGGGTGTGCTTTCTTTAATCCTAAGTCTTTTAAAATCATGTTTTGTTTCACTATTTTTTATTTCCTTCAATGCATGATTAACAAGATGCTTTTCTATTAAAATGTTGTTCTTCATAACATGCTTAGTACTTTAGAAATCTCATAAGCTTTATGAATACAACATATTGTCTTTGTTACACATGAAATTGTTTTCTTGTTTCAAAATCAACTTGTTAGACTTTAGTATAACTTCTTTGAAAACAAGTTAGTTCACATTGTTAAATTCATGTGTTAGACAAACAACTCTTTCTCAAACATATGATTATCATCTTTGCATCATTCAAGGTTTTATCTTTTCAAAAAGAGAAAAAGTAATTTCTAGTAAATGCATCATTCATAGACTTTGTCATTCATATGCAAGTTTCTAGGAGTTGAGATTTCATTTTAGACTTAGCCTATTTAGAGGCACTCTTTTGCACTTATATAGTTCTCTTAATCCATGCATTCATAGGCATATTTCTTAAGAGAAAACTTCTAGTTGTTAAGGTTTATGTTTAGCCTAAAAAAGCATAGTTTATGTTGTAAAGGTTTATGCTTAGCCTTGAAAAGCATAGTGATGAATTGTAAGGTTTGAGGTGATCCTAAACCTTAATTGGATTTAGTGAAAACCGGTAGGTGTACCGGGAGTGGATGTAGGCAATTTGGCCGAACCACTATAAATGCTTGTGTTATGGTGATTGTCTTTATGCTTTCTTTTCATGAATGATTCTCTCTTGGTTGATTTATAATTCTTCTTCAAAGCATAAGAGACTTAAAAGCAAATAAAATTAAAACTGGTCTAGTTTTTTGAGCTCACCCTATTCACCCCCCCCCCCTCTAGGATTCGATATTGGACTTTGAATTGGTGTATTGCAATTTGATGGATGCATCATCATTCTAGCATCATTTGATTTACACACATATGCATTGATTTAGAAAAACTTGAAATCTTAATTTATACATGCATTGTTTTTAAGATTTGTAAAAGTATTGAGTTATGCATGTTTTGTTTTTAAACTTGGATGCATTTGTTTTTGAAAAGAAGTTTTAGAAATCAAGCTAGCCTATGTGTTTTCAATCTTTCAAATCATTTTAGGCTTTTTATGTTTCATGGTTTTAAACCTTTTAGTTTGATTTAAACCATGATTCCAAGCTTGATTTATTGGCTCAAAAGTTCCCACAAGTAATCTCTTTGAAATATACTTTTTTAGGGAATTTTGGTCCCAGGCCCGAGTCGACCTGCAGTGGGCTCGGTTTGTTCGACCGAGCCCACTGCGGGTCGACCGGGAAAGAGCCGTTGTGCCCTTTTTCAAACGGTTAGATTTTTTACCGTTGTGAAGGCCAAGTCGACTGGGGAAGAGCCGTTGGGCACTTTTTGGTTATAAATACTAGTTCATTCCTTTGTCAAAAGTTAGCAATTTAAAGGCCCTCCTTGAGAGGTTTTGAGGCAAATCAAAGGGGAATGAGCTAAGGGATGAAAGGGGTCATTAGGAAAGCTAAAACTTGGATTAATGAAGTTAAATCTCTAAGTAAGCTTTACTTTTCTTAATCATATGTTTTCATGCTTTGCTTTAATTATTGGTAAATCTTTTCTAGCATGATAAACTATGATTTGTTGTGTCCTTAACATGTTTATGTTTTGAATTGATCTATTGTTTTGGATGCATCACCTTGATTCAATCCAAGTAGTACTTTAATTGGTAAATCTAAGTAGATCATGTTAATGAAAGAATCTTTGAAATTATATATAACATGATTCCTATACTTGGTTGAATCCATGGTTGTTGTGTTTCATCATAAGAAAATCACTTTCAAATATATCTTATGTTTTGGATTCAATAAACTTTACAAATCATATGTAACTTTGTTTTAAAGTTTCACAACTTGCTTTTCTTTGATAGGTATATCATATTCAAATTGATTTTATAAGTACATATGATTTGTCCCCTATTTTCAATCAAATCTATTTTTATGTTTTATGAGCTACATTGTTGATTTAATTGACATCCCTATGCATCACATGTTTTGTGCTTAGAATTTCACAAACTCGTTTAGGATACAAATGTATATCTTTTACAAGTTTTTTTTAACATGTGACTTGCATTCTTTCCTCAATCATAAATGTTTTTATGAGCTAAAACTTTCAAAAGCCTTAGGCATACATTTATGAGTTTTCATTTTAAAAATGATTGAGGACATCATACATACACATTGAGCATTCATCTTTGCATTCATAGTGTGTGTGTGTATGAATTAGTTTTACACTTTCATATCCGCCTAATTAAGAGGCATTGTAATGAGCTAAATTGTATCTCCATCAAGTGTATTTTAGACACTACTTAGAGAGATAACCAACCTATGGTTGAAGAGGTTATTGCTTCGCCTAAGAAAAACATAGTGTAATAGGTTGATGTTAAGCCTTGAAAAACATCATTGTAAAGGTTATTGCTTAGCCTATTGAAAAGCATAAATAGTGGAAATCCGGTGGGGTGTTGGATCACAAGCCGGTAGTGGATGTAGGCATTGAGGCCGAATCACTATAAATCCTTGTGTGCTGGTGCATGCTTTGTGGTGATTGTTTTTGTAAGCTTCCACATTTATTTACTTAATCACCATTTGTGACTAGTTTAATTTAAAGAAGTTAAAATTGATTAAAAATTGGTCATAATTGAAGCTCACCCTATTCAACCCCCCCCTCTAGGGTTCGGATCCCCGGACCCTCATCATTGGCCGTTCAGGGTTGGCTCCATTGGTGGCGACATCTTATCATTTCATCAACAAAAACATGGTGTCAGCCTTTGTGAAAAGATGACAGCCTGAGACAAACACATTCCACATGCCTTTCGGTGAAATGACGATTACCCTTGATGACTTGAGCACCATTCTAGGGATCCCGGTCACTAGAAAATCTGTATCAGTGGAGCAACTGTCATTTGAGCAATCAAAGATACTTGTAGAGCATGGTCTTGGGGTCACATCCCAGCAGGTACACGAAGAGTTAGTAGGTGTGCGGGGCTCATCGGTTAGACTGGAGTGGCTCAGGGACCTATATGGAGACATGACTGATGCGGATCCAGAAGAGCACATTAGGCATGCTGTTAGAGCATATCTATTGTATATCTTGGTTTGTACACTCTTCACAGACAAGAGTAGCATGAGGGTCCCAGTGCTCTATCTAAGGCTGCTAATGAACTTCGATGAGGCACGCACATATGCTTGGGGAGCTGCTGCGCTTGCATACCTATACCGACAGTTGGGGTTTGCTACTCGGAGTGGAGTCAAGCAGATTGCTGGATATCAGACTCCATTAGAGGCATGGATTTACGAGCATTTCCCCAGGTGTAGGCCTCACCAAAACCGCACATACACAGAAAATTTACCGCGGGTGCATCGCTGGGTGCCACGAAGAGAGTCTAGGGACCAAATGTCCAACCTGCAGTCATTACGAGAGTCACTTGACGATCTTGGTGCCCATGAGGTAAGGTCTTATAAGTTATAAATAAAACATTTGAGTAAATGAGTACCGTACAATTTAACTAATGCACTTGTTGATTAATGTTGTAGGTGGTGTGGGACCCCTACTGAGAGCACAGGGCAGATCACCCCTTTCAAGAGTTTGCTTATTATACTGGCTGTCTTAAATGCATGGACATCGTTGAACCATATCATCCTGATCGGGTGCTTAGGCAATTTGGTAGGGTCCAACGCATTCCCCCCACTCCACTAGCTCCACAGCGCGCTGCTAGGGGTGCCACCGCAAATCAATATCGAATCACTTACAATTACTTAGATCAAATATGGGAGAGGTGGCATAACCACCTCCTATCTCCGATGGAGCGTGGTGTGCATGTGGCGCACCCATGGGACTGTGCACCCAATTATATGGAATGGTTCCTCTGAGTGTCGCACCCAATCATTCAGAACCCTGCACATCGCTCCACGTTCAATCCGCGTATTCAAGATTCTTGGCATAACCACCTCCTATCTCCGATGGAGCGTGGTGTGCTTGTGGCGCACCCATGGGATTGTGCACCCAATTATTTGGAATGGTTCCTTTGAGTGTCGTAGTCAATAGGGTCTTAGATGGAGCCGATCTGGAAGATCTTGTTCAAAGACCACCACGGAGCAAGACATGCACTTGCAACCGCAGGGAGAGACGTGGGGTCTAGGATGTGGAGATAGTTAGATTGTATGGTCTCAATCCATCAGTTGATGTAATAAATTGACTAATTTCTTTATTTATCAATATAATCATGCTTTCCTTTCTTGAGATGAATGATGATTTATTACTTAATGCACATGACCAATACATATGACATAATGGTTCATGAGATGAACCGGGTCCCATTAGTATATTAGATGTGATATATGTATATGGATGAGATCCACATACGGGAGACATGTGTCATAAATCTTGTACTTAAAAATATCTTCACAACCAGTGATGAGACTGGGCATCTCATCTGACAAGGTTACAGCACTTTGATCACTATGAGATAGTGTGATCTGTCTCGATCATCAGAATGTAATATTCTGGATCATCAGAATGTGTGAAAGTGTGACTTCTAATACAAATTAGTAAGAGAGATAAGAGAGGAGACTTGAGGGCTATTTAAAGGGGAATACACCCCTTGGACGTCCATCAATATGAGTGCACGCCCAACCCTCTTTATTTGTGCAAGTGTTGCACAATTTTCTTCTCTTCTCTCTCTTCTAGTTGCCTTTTAGTTCCTTAGAGTTTCTAGTAGGGTTTTCTCTTAGAGGTCCCACACATCTTCTTGAGAAAAGAGATCTGATAGAGGGTTATAGCGTGAAAGACAACAAGGTCTTGGAGATCTCTACTTGCTTCAAGAAGAGTTCTTGTTCTACTTGGTTGTCTTCTCCTCGATTAGAGCACTACCGGGCTCCAAAGGTATATCTGCTTCTCTACTTGTTGTAGATTATTTTGTTGCATGTAGTTGTTGATTTCTATCTTCTAGATAGGTTATATTGCTGTACATGATTGACGAGAATGAGGGATTGCATCCTAGATTGGGTTATAGCCTTCTGGATAGTTGATCCCTGAGTCAAGTGGGTCAAAATTTTTTGAAAACCTATCCACGAGGCCCACCTACTTCCAACAATTGGTATCAGAGACATACCTCATCTATAATCATGTTAGATCAGCAATCTAGATCTAATCTTTGCATGAGATGCGAAGAGGATAGACCTAGGGCTATGTAAGGATCAATTATGATTGGGTTTGTTTACTTTATGTAGTAAATTGATGGAAGGATGGTAGGATGCCATTGAAAGCCTTCAAAAGTGTTTTGGAGGTGTTTGGACTTGAATTGAGAAAACCCAATTTTCTGCCTTCGTCAGGCGGGTCGACCTGGCCTCGTGCTCGGTCGACCGGGTACTTGTTGGGTCAGTCGACCGAGCCCTCTGGGCGGTCGACCGGGAACACAGCTCGACCCCCGCTAGGGGACACCCCCGGACCCCCTCTGCGAAGTGCATGTATTAAAAGGGTGACTACTTTTGGCATCTTGTTTTTCCATTGTGGTTTGGTAGCCTAGTTTTGTGAGATACTTTATTGTATGAGATACTAACTTGTAGGTGATAATGTCCTCTCCATATGGTCCACAAGTCTTTTACTTTCTTTTTATGGTTATTGGTTTATTTGAGGCTAAGTGTAAAGGGCATCATGGTTTCCTTGGTTTCCCGTGAAAGGGCAAGGCATGGTGAATTTCCTTATAGCCCTTTTATTTCTATGTTTAGATTACCATGTAAGTCTTATAATTGAGGCATAGGAATTTATGTATTTTTTCTAAATTTGTAAATTCTGACGATGTCCGAGACGAAGAAGGAAAGTAAAGTTGGACTCCTAATCAAAGAGTTTGAAGATTACCAAAAGCCTTTTGGAGATGCCCAAAGAGTTTGAGGAATCCCAAAGTTTTGGAAAGTCTAGAAGTCCAAGAAGTCTATTCCACTTGGGCCATGTGGAGGAGAGGACTAGTTTCTAATTTTAGCTTTTCTATTTATGGATGAATGCTTAATTTAGAATGTTTCCATATCTGATCCAAACATAGCAAGTTACCAAAATTGGTCAAATCAAATTAATTTTTGGAAAGAGTTCTCATTAGAGTAGATGGGCCCATGAGATAGATCCATTGGTAACACTAATTTAAGAAACTGGACTTTCCATAAAATAACTTGACTTGAAATCATTCATTAGTCATATCATGAGATGATTTGATGTCTATATATGTGGGCCCCTATACTTAAAAGGAAATCCTCAATTCTAAAATATTAAGTGGGAGCGGGGCATTTATATTTAGAAATTCCCATGGTTTTCCACCATAGGTCCATTGTAAGGAAAGTATTAGCCTCGTGCCATCTTGAAAATGGCCGTTCCCCACGGAGGGCTTTTACTTGTCTGGTTACTAGATATGGATCTCCTATGGATAGTGTTGGTGAGACGCGGCGAGGGCCCACTTCCCAAAGAGGAGCTACTCGCAACGGTTGTCATGCAATGCTAGTTGGTGGGTCATACTTAACTAAAATAATGATGTAGTATCCCCAATGATTTGCCTCATGTATTTTAGAAACCGAAGCTCATCGGGAGTCATTCGTTATTTGGTATGAGATACCTAGATAATAATGAATGAAGGAGATCATGGAAAGTTAGTCTTAATCCTAATTTTGACCAGCTTTGATCCGCACCAATCTAGGTGGTATTCGCACTCCCCAATGAGGCATACCCGCGAGATTGAGATTCCGATGTATTCTGAATTTAGTGGTTATAAGGATTCCCACATAAATTTGGTAGAATATTAAACCTAATGTCATTTAAATTCATTAATTGAATGTATGGTTATGTGCTACAGTATTTCAAGCATGAATTCAAATACTTTCAATCCACTTGCGACCATCCTCAACCAGAATAAATTGGTGGGATCCAACTATGTAAACTGGAAACGGAACCTGGATATTGTCCTAACTGCTTCAGGATATAAATATGTCCTTACGAAAACCCCCCTTGATGTGTCTGGCTCGGATACACCGGAAGAAGAAAAGGAACTTTACACCCAATGGTCCAAAGATGATGAGATGGCTAGATGTTACATTCTGACATCCATGTCTAGTGTTTTGCAACACCAACATCAATCCTATAAGACTGCATACGATATTATATCGAACTTAAATGAGATGTTTGCGGAACAGGGCAGGCCTACTAGACAAGCTGCTATGAGGGTGCTTATAAGCACCAAGATGGCTGAAGGCACACCAGTACAGGACCATATGTTGAAAATGATGGACTCATTGAATGAGTTAGATGTACTGGGGGCTGCGATTGATGCAGAATCGCAGATCGACATAATCCTTGAGTCACTACCAGAGCCATTCAACAATTTCAATATTAATAAGATGAATCTGACTCTGGCTGAGCTGTCTAGCCAGTTGGTGGTGACTGAAGGGATTATGAAGAAGAAGCCAACTGCCCTAGTGACAGAAAAGTCAGATGCCAAGTCCAAGCCGAAGGCAAAGGGCGGAAAGGCAAGAAGAAATTAGTTCCGAAAGGTCCTAAGGTGGAGAATGGTCCTAATGGTGGCGTGACCAAGGCTAAGGGTTTAGGGTCAAAAGGAAAGTGTTTCCATTGTGGTAAGACAGGACATTGGAAAAGGAATTGTCCAGAATATCTGTCTAAGAAAAAGACCTCAGGTATGATTGAGTCACTTATTTCTGAAGTTAGTTTTGCAACTGGTATTTCAGAATCTTCGTGTATGGACTCCAGGGCAACTGATCACATATGTAATTCGTTGTAGGGGTTCAGGGAAACCGAGAGGTTCAGTGACGGAGAAATCATTGTCAACCTAGGATCTGATGCTAAGGCAGAGGCTGTTTCAGTGGGAGTTATTATATTATGTTTTTCAAATAATAAATTGGTTTTGTCAGACACGTTATATGTATCGTCTTTACAGCGGAATTTAATTTCAGTTTCTAGTTTGGTCAATAAAAGTTATTCCATTACTTTTGGTACTGAAGTTGTCATAAAGAGGAATGATACTTTTATATGTTCTGGCAAGGTAACCAATGAGCTTTATTTGTTAACTCCTACAATGCATGAGATACATGATACTGAAACAATTAATAGACCATCATTAAAGAGGAAGTCACCTTCATCTAATCCAACAAAACTTTGGCACTTGAGGCTTGGTCATATAAACTTAAACAGGATTGACAGGCTAGTGAAAGATGGTAACTTGCCTTCATTGGTGGTAAAACCAATGCCTGTCTGCGAATCCTGTTTGGAAGGCAACATGACCAAAAGACCCTTTTCATCTAAGGGCAATAGGGCCAAAGATTTATTGGAATTAGTGGATACTGATGTGTGTGGACCCATTAATGTCAGGGCCAGAGAAGGATATGAGTATTTCATCACTTTCACAGATGATTTCTCAAAATATGGATACATATACCTTATGCACCGCAAGTCTGAGGCTTTTGAAAAGTTTAAAAAGTTTTGAGCGGAAGCAGAAAAGCAATTAGGTAAGAGTATCAAGACTCTTCGATCAGATCGAGGAGGGGAATATCTCTCTGCTGATTTTATGGGATACTTATCAGAAAATGGAATTCTATCCCAGTTGTCTGCTCCTGGTATGCCTCAACAGAATGGAGTAGCAGAAAGAAGGAACATGACTCTTTTAGATATGATTAGGTCTATGCTGAGTTTCTCAGGATTACCTATATCCTTTTGGGGATACGCCTTGGATACTGCAATGTACATATTAAACCTCGTACCATCTAAGTCTGTACCTAAGACTCATCGGGAGTTGTGGTTCGAGCGAAAGCCTAGTCTACAACATTTACACATTTGGAGTTGTCCGGTACACGTGCTAAAGGTTAAGACGGATAAGTTGGAAACGAAGTAGAAGTGTGCACGTTTGTAGGATATCCTAAAGGAACTAAAGGTTGGTTATTCTATAATCCCAGAAAGCAGAAAGTGCTGGTGAGCACTAATGCGGTTTTTCTGGAGGAAGATTATATGATAGACCGAAAATCTTTAGAAAAGGAGATCTTGGAAGAAATTCAAGAGCAAACAAATCCAAATCCAAGTACGACTAAACTTGAGGAAGAACCGCTCTTACCACACTCAGTAGTTACACCAGTGCCTCGTCGTAGTGGGAGAATAGTCAGTCCCCTTGACAGGTTCCCGTTCTTGGGAGAGTCTTACGAGGCAATCCCAGAAGAATTGGAACAGGATCTCTGTAACTATGATGAAGCAATTAATGACATAGATTCAGGACGTTGGCAAGATGCTATGAAATCTGAGATGGAGTCTATGTACTCTAATCAGGTTTGGACACTTGTGGACTTGCCTGCCAATATCAAACTTATTGGGTGCAAGTGAGTCTACAAGAGAAATAGAGGATCAGATGGAAGAGTTGAGACCTTTAAAGGTTAGGCTTGTTGCGAAAGGATATACTCAGAAAGAAGATATCGATTATGAGGAAACCTTCTTGCCAGTAGCCATGCTCAAGTCCATCCGGATACTCTTATCCATTTAGGCTCATCTCAATCGCGAGTTTTGGCTAATAGATGTCAAGACGACATTTCTCAACGGCCATCTTGAGGAAGACATCTATATGGTGCAGCCAGACGGTTTTGTAGCTACAAACGAAGAGCAAAGAGTTTGCAAGATGCAGAAGTCTATTTATGGACTGAAGCAGTCATCCCGAAGCTGGAACATCTGTTTTGAACAGGCAATCAAGTCATTTGATTTTTGCCAAAAACAGATGAGTCATGAGTGTATATGAAAAGTAAAGGAGGCAGGGTAATTTTTCGGGTCGACGACATCCTTCTCCTAGAGAGTGATATAGGGATGTTGTCAACAGTGAAAGTTTGGTTGGCAAAGACTTTTGATATGAAGGACTTGGGAGAAGCCAACCACATCCTAGGGATCAAACTACATTGAGACCGAAAAAATAGGATGATTGACTTATCCTAAGCTGCATACATAGATAAGGTACTGGTACGATTTGCTATGCAAGACTCCAATGAGGGTATTATACCTTTCAGGCATGGATTGCACCTTTCCAAAGATCAGTGTCTTAAGACACCTAAGGAAAAGAAGCAGATGAGGTCAATACCATACGCTTCAGCTGTTAGTAGCCTCATGTATGCTATGCTATCTACTAGACCGGATATCTGTCATGCAGTGGGCTTAGTCAACAGATATCAGTTTAACCCAGGACTCGAACATTGGACTGCTGTAAAGTGCATTCTCAAAATACTTGAGAAGGACTAGAGATTACATGTTAATTTATAGTAGTGATGAACTGATTCCAGTCGGTTACATAGATTCTGACTTCATGTCAGATAAGGATTCCAGGAAATCAACTTTTGGGTATGTGTTTATGCTATAGCCGCTTGAGAAGCAGCTAAAGAAGCAGATTGACTCAAAAGATTCCTTATGGAACTTGGAGTGGTACTTTTAGCAAGACAGCCGCTCACAGTTTACTGTGATAACAACATGATAGTTGATAAGAGCCTAAAATGCACCATTTAAGCCCCTTAACTTAGATTTTGATATATGCTTTGATGCGATTAATGAGTTTAATTAGGTTAGTTTCATGTTTGCAGGTGTTCTAGGAGCGTTGGAAAGAAATTGGCGCAAGATGGAGAAATGGGCAAAAATCCAGCAAAAGCCCAATTGAACCGGGCTCACTGGCACTGGGCGTCCGGACGCCCGGGCACAGAGAGGCGCGCTGGGAAAAAATTCCTGGCGTTCGGACGCCCGGACCGTCTGAGAGTCCGTCTCATGCGCGTTTCTACGAGGTTTTTCATCCCAAAACTTATAAATAAGAGCTCAAACTCGTTTTTGGATACACACACATCTTGGGAGAAGGTCTGGAGCAAGGTTTTGGAGCTTTTGGAAGCGCGTCAATGGGGATTTCATCAGAGATTCTTCGCCAATCGTCTTCCATGCGTAACTAAACCTTTATCTTTGGGTTGCGATGAAGCCCTAATCTTTTGTTTATGGTGATGTATAGGTTTAGGATTTTATTTTAAACGCTGTTGGTTATATGACAAGATGTTAATCCATTGATTGGATTTTATTAATGCAATATCTCTTTCTTTGGTATTTTAATCTTGTAGATTTGAATACTAAGTCATATAATGATGCTTGAATGAATGTGTTTGTTAGATCTAGGATAATCTATGCCTTAGAGATAGGTTATGCCCCGATTCACATCCACATTCTTTATTTGTTGACTATGAAGGTTTGTAACCAGGATGAGTCTCTATAGCGTTGATAGTGAAACCCTATGTCCATACTTGCCATGATGCGAGGTTAGAGTGGATTCGGACCCTTAGATCTTTTCTCTGATTGAATCAAAGCTGTCTTTAATTTGTTAATTTAGAAATAAAAACCAATCGACCCAACACTTTGTTTTCTAATAGGATTAGTTTAATAATCAGAACTTTGTTTTCCAATAAGATTAGTTTAGGAATTTAGAAAACAACACAACTTAGCCTTTTTGTCCCAGTGGATACGATACTCGGTTAATATATCTGTTTTTTCAAGCAGAGATAATAGCGGAGAATAAATTATATTTGCAACCCTGTCTTAGGATTGGTCAAAATTTTGGCGCCATTGCCGGGGACAATTAGCACGGTTGTTTGTTTCTTTTAATTCTAACATTAGTTTGGCTTTTCCAATTTGTTTTTATTCTACTTTGTCATCATTTCTCACACGTCTACTATTCTTACTGCAGGATATTGATTCTAACACAGGGAATCCTAAGGTTTATGCAGGGCCCTAGAGCACTGTTGATCTTCGTCGAATTTGTTCGAAGTCCCGAAAACCATGATTTCAGCCTGTAAGACCCCGACCCGAGTGAACTCGATTAGTGCTAATTAAGTTGCGAGTTAGTACTAAGCTTGATTAGTGATTTTGGCTAAGTTGGATTTGGAATAGCTTTGATTCTAGTTTTGGGCTTCTGTGAATGCTTTGATAACTAGTGGGGCCCTTTGGGGGTTCCTTTTTCATGACATTGCACATGTTTGGGGATTTATTGGAGATTTTTTCATTCATGGTTCTAATCCCATTTTATTGCTATTGTTATTTCATTCAACTTTCATGTTGATCCCGTGTTCGTTTGAGATCCCGAAACCCGATTTCATAGCCTTGAGGGTAAAACAGTCATTTCACACCAAATCTGTACCCAAAATTTGATATTCTCGAAACCCGCGAAACATATACTTTTTGGAAACTAGATATTTCGACGAACATTTCTTCCTTCTTCATCGAATTCATCCGAGGACCCGAGAGAGATGATTTCAGCCAAATTAGTTCCTTAAGTTGTGGGACCCAACCTCTCAATTGTTAACAAAGGAGACCCTTCCCTTCCTTCTCCATTTTCATTTTCCAGCACAAAAAGAGACCTAGGGTTTTCTAGCAACTTTCCTTTCTTCTTCTTGCTTCTCCTTCTCCAATCCTCACCAATCTTGCACCAAACCCGAAATGGAGATCATCAACCTCTTCCTCATCTAGCAAGCTTCACTTTGATACCTTTTGTAGAAGAATCCATCAACTTTGAGACTCCCTTTGAGATAGCTCTCTTCATTTGAAGGTCATCCAAGTAAGTGTCCTTCTTCATCTTCTAGATTTGTGTTCCTATAGCCTTAAAGAAGCTCCACCTTTATTATTGAAAGGTTTCCTTGTCATTTCATTGTTTGACCCATTTTAGGGTTTGTTTTGGGGGTTTTTTTATTGTAGCTTGGAAGTGAGCTTAAGAAGTGAGTAGAGGCTTGATTTTGGCTAGCTTGGACTTGAGGCAAGTGAATGATGAAGTGTTTTAAGTTTCAAATGGTTTGGTGAAGCATTTATGAATTTTCATGCTTTCATTAATGTGTTTATGGTTGAAATAAATGCCCTTTTTGCATCTTGATAGCCTCATTTAATGTTTTGTAAACATGTTGGTTCAGCATTTATTGTCTTTTGGATATATCCTATATGAATGTTTGTGAAATGGTTTCCTTCCTCTTTCCTTTGTATTGGAATTGATATGGAAGAAGTGATGGAGTGAACACATGATGGGGTTTTGAAGAAGTGTAGATAGAGGCATTGGAGGAGCTCTTAGCTCAGTCATATTGCAGGGACCAAGTGGAAGTGGGGAGAATGGTTTTGAGGAGGAGAAAGGGCTCAAATCTGAACACAGTGGTGTTAGGAATTTTGTAGATTGCAATTTGATGGATGCATTTCATTCTAGCATCATTTGATTTACACACTTGCATTGGTTTTAAATAAACTTGAAATCTTGTTTTATTCATGCATTGCTTTTAAGATTTGTAAAAGTATTGATTTATGCATGTTTTGTATTTTCAACTTGGATGCATTTGTTTTAGAAAAGAGTTTTCAAGAAATCAAGCAAGCCTTTGTTTTAAAAGTTTTGAATCTTTTTAGGCTTTTCATGTCATGTTTTAAAAACCATTAGAATCTTTAAAACATGTTTTCCAAGCTTGATTTAGTGGCCAAAAGGTCCCCCATAGAAAAACCTTCAAATATGCAAAAGTTGCAAAGGGAGGCTGTCCCGGCAGTGTCGCCGGTCGACCGAGAGGCAGGTCTCGGTCGACCGAGACAACAGGAGGTAAAATCTGCAGTTTTGAACTGAAACCTCCAACGGTCAGAAATCTGACCGTTGTGCCTTCCCGGTCGACCGAGACCCCTTTGCCGGTCGACCGAGAACTAGCCGTTGGCAACTTTTTGGCTATAAAATGAGTTCTTTCCCTTGCCAAAAGTTGGGAATTTTTAACCCCTCCTTGAGAGGTATTGAGGCATATAAAAAGGGAAAAGAACCAAGGGATGAAGGGGATGATTAGGAAAGCTAAAGCTTGGATTAATGAAGTTAAACCATCAAGTAGGCTCTTCCTTCCTTAATCATATGTTTTCATGCTTTTGTTTTATTTTTGGTAAATCATTTCTAGCATGTTAAACTATGTTTGTGTTGTGTCCTTAACATGTGTTATGTTTTGAGTTGATTTATTGTTTTGGATACAACACCATATGATTCAATCCAAGTAGTACTTAACTTTGGTAAATCTAAGTAGATCATGTTAATGGAAAAATCTTTGAAATCATATGTAACATGATCCATATACTTGGTTGAATCTTTGGTTGTTGTTTTCCATCATAAGAACATCTCTTTCAAAACTAACTTATGTTTTGGATTCAACTTCTTTACAAATCATATGTTTTCATGTTTTGTTTTATCATTGGTAAATCTTAGTAACATGTTAACCTATGATGTGTTGTATCCTTAGCATGTGTTATATTTTGAATAGATCTATTGTTTTGGATACATCACCATTGATTCATCAAAGTAGTACTTTATCTTTGGTAAATCTAAGTAGATCATGTTAATGAAATATGTAACATGATTCATATACTTTGTTGAATCATTGGTTGCTGTTTTTCCATCATAAGAAAATCTCTCTCAAATGTATCTTATGTTTTGGATCCAACATCATTACAAATCATATGTGTATTATTGTTTTAAAGTTTCACAACTTGCCTTACTTTGATTGGTAAATCATTTTCAAGTTGTCCTTATAATTACATATGATTTGTCCCCTCATTTCAATCAAATCTATTTTTATGTTTTGAGCTTCATTGGTGATTTGATTGACATCCCTATGCATCACATGTTTAGAGCTAATCCATTTCATACAACTTGTGTAACTTTGATATCATTAACAAGTTGTTACTTTTAACATGTGATTGCATTACTTCCTCAATCATAAATGTTTTTGAGCTAAAACTTTCAAAAGCCTTAGGTATACATTTATGAACTTTCATTTTCAAAATGATTGAGGACCACACACACACACTTCATGTACTTTCATCTTTGCATCCATAGTGTGAGTGTGTATTAGTTTTTCACTTCCATATCCGCCTAATTAAGAGGCAATGTAATGAGCTTAATAGAATCTCCATCAAGTGTATTATAGACACTAACTTAGTGAGATAACCAACCTTGTGGTTGAAGAGGTTATTGCTTAGCCTATAAAAGCATAGTGTATAGGTTGATGTTAAGCCTTGAAAAACATCAATGTAAGGTTATTGCTTAGCCTTGGAAAGCATATTGTAAAGGTTATTGCTTAGCCTATTGAAAAGCATAAATAGTGGAAATCCGGTGGGGTGTTGGTTCACAAGCCGGTAGTGGATGTAGGCATTGAGGCCGAACCACTATAAATCCTTGTGTGATGGTGATTGCTTTGTGGTGATTGTTTTCTTTAAGCTTCCGCATTTTGTTTGATAATCATCTCTTGTGACTAGTTTGTTTTAAAGAAGTTAAAATTGTTAAAATTGGTCATAAAAGAAGCTCACCCTATTCACCCCCCCTCTAGGGTTCGGATCCCCATGGACTTACAAGTGGTATCAGAGCGGGTTACTCCATTTTAGGGCTTAACAACCCGGAGTTGATCCTTGCTAGATTTGAACCCTAGTGTTGTGATTTATTGCATATCTTTTTAAAGATTTCCACTATGATTGAAAATAGAATTTTCCCTAGCCTCATTGCACCACTCTAAGACTTTTCTAAGTTATATCTTCTAGAGTTGGTGAGTCCTCAAAGTGTTCTCTCATGGACAACCTTTTCAAGACCTTAGGTGTATTTTCAAAGGTAGACTATTTGAGTAACCTTAAGGCCTTGATACCCCTAGACCAACCTATGCTTTTTAGTTATATCTTTTTGTTGGTCATGTTACATTTGCATTTTGTTTCTTTAAAGTCACATCTTTTAAAATGCAATGTTTCTTTGTGATCATTTGATTTTGTCTTCATGAACTTCAAAGTTATATATCATGGTTTTCAAAATCCTTTGATTGCAATACTTTCATGATGGATTTGCATTGTGTTCATATAGTCATATCTCTTGTAGTGCATATCTATTCATGATCAATTGATTGTGATTACAAAAGCTTTGTTAGCTAGATTTTTTCATGATCAATTGATGTTGGAAAATCATTTGATGGATGTCATAGTTAGATCCTTTTTGCATATCAAATGATTTGAAGCTATTTAAGTTTTCCATTGATTTACAAGTTATATCTCTTGATATGGAAAATTTGTAAGTGTCTATTGTTTTTACAAATTGAAAACTTTACAATAGTACACTTCTTGTTTTTCAAATTCACTTGCTCTTAATTCTATAAATGATTCTTTGTTGGAATTTCATACATTGAAGTGATTTGAAAAACTTTGGAAAATGTTCTAAGTTTTATTAGTTATATTTATAGAAGCATTTTCCTTGAATTTATTTCCTTGTGCCTAATTATGATTGTATCTTTTGAAAGGAAATAATTTTTACAAACAATTTGCATCTTTGCTCATTTAGTGACATTCTTTATGCAAATTGATTTTGTTGTCTTACATTGCATGGTTGGATATGGTTTCATTGATTTGCATGTTTGTGCCTATTTTGGTATATAGTTTCATTAATGCAAATTATTGAGTGTTTATGTGCTTTATAGTAAAATCTTGTATTTGAGCTTTTTAAGTACATATGTGATTTTATGTGCTAAGTTCATTTGGTATAGACCTCATATCCATTTTTCATTGCATTGTAAGCTTAGTACATTTGCTAAGAGTGGAGATGTTACATGATAGATTGATCCTTTAACTTCATACCTTCTTGTGCTTAAATAGTTATATTCTTTTTGATGAATGGTATGAGTTAGATCTTGAGTGTTGATTGATCCTCTCTATGCAAATGTCAAATTGTTCTATGTATGGTTGTGTTATCTATTATATTTGTAGAAACCATACTAGAACTCAAATCCATCCTCTATGCTTTATAGTCTTTTCTTTTTGGATGGTTATGATGTTGATTCATGTATTACTCTAAGTGATATCATCCTTATACATGTTTCAACTTCATAAGTAGTGTTCTTAATCATATGAAACTCTTTGAAACCCATTTCTCATATTTCTATATGTTTGATGGATATCTTAGATCTTGAATTCATATGATTTTGACACTTTGGAAATTGCATGCATTACCAAGTAATATTCTTTGCATTGCAATTTACCTTGTTCATCACTATGCTCAATAGTTAAATCTTTAAAAGTGATGAATATGCATTTATGATGCTTGATGGAATTTTGTGTTTGCCACATTCTTGCTCTTTATCATGTTATCAAATTCAATTGGTTTCAATTGGTATAATTTTTGATTGATTTGATTTCTTGTGAATGTGATAAACCTTGTGTGCATTGGATTGAACTTGATAAGTAATATGATTGTTCCATGTCACACACCATTAGCATCATAATGTTCATGTTGCCACCTCTCTTGCTCATATAGGAATATCTCATGACCACCATGTTTATGTGTTCATAATATTGGTTGGTTATTAGTTGAGGTTGGCTTCATGTTTGAATTTCATTTCACTCAATTTGCACTTTAATAAGTCATATTTATTGATTGAATGAAATGATTTTCAAAATCTTACATAGCATATGATTTTCATAAGTAATATTGATTGATGCTATGTTTGAGTAAACCCCATATCATGGATAGCTCTAATTTGGATTTCTCATAATAGTTATACTTTTAAATCCATTTTAGAGTGATTGATTTATTAAGTCATATCCTAAATCTCAATTGGTATTCTTTGTTTGTCCAATTGATATCCATGATTGCTTTTCTCATTAGACCTAGCTCTCTTTTGGTAATTTGATCATATTGTGCTTTATAGTTAAATGAATCTAATCCTTTCTTTGAAGTTGACTTTCACTTGGTTAAACCATCTTCTTCTTGTACCTAATAGTTAAATCTTTGTCAAGAGTTTGACAAAAGGAGAGAATGGATTGAGGGGGAGTGTAAACCTTCATAAGAAGTATTAGTTTTGATCAAATTTACCCTTGGATTGCCTTTGAGCCCTTAGAGACTACTACCTCACATGATAGCCTGTTATGTATTTCATTTTCGATTTCATTTGTTAACAGGTGCTACTAAAGGTATTTTCTTTGTTTCATGTGTGTAGGTACCTTTGCAATTTAATGGCAAAGGGGGAGAAATTATGCAAGTTCTCAAAAGGGTAAAGAGAATGTCCAAGCTTCCTAAGGGGAGAGTTGTGTATGATCTTCTACAAGGGGAGAGAATACATACCTTGCCAAAGGGAGAAAGAGGCATGGTCAAAGGGGGAGAGCAACTAGAAGAAAGAAAGCTTGGGAGCTAAAGGAGATGCTTGGATAAAGAAAGAAAGAAGAAAGAAAGCTTAAAGAATATTTAAGCACCAAGCATCATGAAGAATGAAGATTGAAGCCCAAGAGCCCAAGCTAAGAGAAGAAGCATCCAAGAAGATTTCAAGCCTTGTCCAGCTGAGGGGGAGCTGAAGACTAAGTGTGTAATTTCAGTGGTGAGTGTGTTTGCCATCAAATTGCAAAGGGGGAGATTGTTAGGAATTTTGTAGATTGCAATTTGATGGATGCATTTCATTCTAGCATCATTTGATTTACACACTTGCATTGGTTTTAAATAAACTTGAAATCTTGTTTTATTCATGCATTGCTTTTAAGATTTGTAAAAGTATTGATTTATGCATGTTTTGTATTTTCAACTTGGATGCATTTGTTTTAGAAAAGAGTTTTCAAGAAATCAAGCAAGCCTTTGTTTTAAAAGTTTTGAATCTTTTTAGGCTTTTCATGTCATGTTTTAAAAACCATTAGAATCTTTAAAACATGTTTTCCAAGCTTGATTTAGTGGCCAAAAGGTCCCCCATAGAAAAACCTTCAAATATGCAAAAGTTGCAAAGGGAGGCTGTCCCGGCAGTGTCGCCGGTCGACCGAGAGGCAGGTCTCGGTCGACCGAGACAACAGGAGGTAAAATCTGCAGTTTTGAACTGAAACCTCCAACGGTCAGAAATCTGACCGTTGTGCCTTCCCGGTCGACCGAGACCCCTTTGCCGGTCGACCGAGAACTAGCCGTTGGCAACTTTTTGGCTATAAAATGAGTTCTTTCCCTTGCCAAAAGTTGGGAATTTTTAACCCCTCCTTGAGAGGTATTGAGGCATATAAAAAGGGAAAAGAACCAAGGGATGAAGGGGATGATTAGGAAAGCTAAAGCTTGGATTAATGAAGTTAAACCATCAAGTAGGCTCTTCCTTCCTTAATCATATGTTTTCATGCTTTTGTTTTATTTTTGGTAAATCATTTCTAGCATGTTAAACTATGTTTGTGTTGTGTCCTTAACATGTGTTATGTTTTGAGTTGATTTATTGTTTTGGATACAACACCATATGATTCAATCCAAGTAGTACTTAACTTTGGTAAATCTAAGTAGATCATGTTAATGGAAAAATCTTTGAAATCATATGTAACATGATCCATATACTTGGTTGAATCTTTGGTTGTTGTTTTCCATCATAAGAACATCTCTTTCAAAACTAACTTATGTTTTGGATTCAACTTCTTTACAAATCATATGTTTTCATGTTTTGTTTTATCATTGGTAAATCTTAGTAACATGTTAACCTATGATGTGTTGTATCCTTAGCATGTGTTATATTTTGAATAGATCTATTGTTTTGGATACATCACCATTGATTCATCAAAGTAGTACTTTATCTTTGGTAAATCTAAGTAGATCATGTTAATGAAATATGTAACATGATTTATATACTTTGTTGAATCATTGGTTGCTGTTTTTCCATCATAAGAAAATCTCTCTCAAATGTATCTTATGTTTTGGATCCAACATCATTACAAATCAAATGTGTATTATTGTTTTAAAGTTTCACAACTTGCCTTACTTTGATTGGTAAATCATTTTCAAGTTGTCCTTATAATTACATATGATTTGTCCCCTCATTTCAATCAAATCTATTTTTATGTTTTGAGCTTCATTGGTGATTTGATTGACATCCCTATGCATCACATGTTTAGAGCTAATCCATTTCATACAACTTGTGTAACTTTGATATCATTAACAAGTTGTTACTTTTAACATGTGATTGCATTGCTTCCTCAATCATAAATGTTTTTGAGCTAAAACTTTCAAAAGCCTTAGGCATACATTTATGAACTTTCATTTTCAAAATGATTGAGGACCACACACACACACTTCATGTACTTTCATCTTTGCATCCATAGTGTGAGTGTGTATTAGTTTTTCACTTCCATATCCGCCTAATTAAGAGGCAATGTAATGAGCTTAATAGAATCTCCATCAAGTGTATTATAGACACTAACTTAGTGAGATAACCAACCTTGTGGTTGAAGAGGTTATTGCTTAGCCTATAAAAGCATAGTGTATAGGTTGATGTTAAGCCTTGAAAAACATCAATGTAAGGTTATTGCTTAGCCTTGGAAAGCATATTGTAAAGGTTATTGCTTAGCCTATTGAAAAGCATAAATAGTGGAAATCCGTTGGGGTGTTGGTTCACAAGCCGGTAGTGGATGTAGGCATTGAGGCCGAACCACTATAAATCCTTGTGTGATGGTGATTGCTTTGTGGTGATTGTTTTCTTTAAGCTTCCGCATTTTGTTTGATAATCATCTCTTGTGACTAGTTTGTTTTAAAGAAGTTAAAATTGTTAAAATTGGTCATAAAAGAAGCTCACCCTATTCACCCCCCCTCTAGGGTTCGGATCCCCATGGACTTACAAGTGGGTGTTTCCCGCACCTGGCGGTCAGCCTGCGGTCACCCGGCGGCTAGCCGCCAGCTAGCCGAAATGTTACGGTTGCTTTTCCAGAGAGCACACTTCTCCACCTGAAAACTCGGTCAGCTCCACGGTTAGCTAGCGGCTAACCGCCGGACCCATCGGCGGCTAACTGCCAGCTAACCGCACTTAGCGGTTAGCTTTCCAGTAAGCTGCATTTTTGCAGCCCAACCGCGGTCAGCCAGCGGCGGCTAACCGCCAGGTAACCGAAATCCGCCAGGTTTCGAAAAGCACTTGGCGGTTCACTCGAGCACTGAGCTTTGTCGATCAAAGGAGATTCACTAGGCATTGTATGAGGCCATTCGAGAAAGAAACCATATCACGAGGATGTCATTCGAAGTTTTGAAAATTCAAAGTGAATAAGGAGCCCGGAATGTCTTCAAACTCAAGGAGTACCAAGTTATTATTACAATCGACATACGGGACCCCTATTCACCTTAAACAAAACTTGAAACCAGTACTTTTACAGAAATTGTTATAGTTCGTTGTTTCACTTCATTCCAAGATTTGTATTATATGATTTGTTTTCCCGAAAGCATGATAGCTACACTAGTAATAGTGATTTGTCCCGAGATATATTACCCGACTTGGAACGAAAATGTGCCCTTGTGCACCCCGTCTTACTCGTTTATATATTGTACTCGATTTACTTGCATAAGTCTCGATTTGATATTTAACCTATGCGTCGGCATCACTAAGCTTGGATACCTTGTCGGTTTGATCCACCGACTTGGAAATACCTCTCCCGTCCCGCCAGCTGCAGTTTGGATCCCAATACCTGGTCATTACCGTGGTCCCGTCCTAATACCTGGTTCGTAACTGTGGTCCCGTCCCGTATATTTACATTGTATATATGATTTACGTTGATTCTCCTCACCTTGTGTGACTGAGGACAACGTCCCGTGATACTGTTGTCACTTTAGTGACAGAGGACTTAGCTTTATGTGATTGCCATCTCGTGAGTTCCCGATCCCTTGGTTACCTCATATGTTTTATCTTGTTTACATGTTTTCTAGCAAATGATTTATCTATTTTGTGAGAGTTCTTGCTTAAACAGATTTCCTTGCTTTTCGAGATATTTCATCTATTATATGTTGTTGTATCTTTTCACTCTCTTGCCAGACCGTCGTGTCTGATCCTTTGCTTTGGTACTCAGGTCCCGTTGCCGGTTTCCTTGAGGAGGAGCCGGAGGAGGCGGTAGGTGAGCCGCAGCCTCTAGTCGAGTGGCGTGCTGACGATGTCATGTAGACATCGGGTTGCTACGAGAGGCGTTTCATTTTGAGGAGGACTTATTAACCATTCTTTGGGGGTTATTGTTTTGTCTGTATTGACCTTTGTTGGCCTCAAATGTTGGGGATTGTAATTAAAGTACCTTTTGTCTAACTTTAACAACTTTTGGGAAACATGCTTTAGATCATTGCTCATTCTGATACAGTTTTGATATTTGATGTTAATGCTTGCATGACTAGAGATAGTCTACTATTTGATTTGCTACATGCTTCCGCACTAAAAAGAAACATTCATGCAAGGTTGTGATATCCTCACCGCGGACACCTGTGGGAAATTAAATAAGTTGTATATTGTTGATGTAGATAACCATCATTAATCAGTGTTCACTAATGTCCCGATCCCAGATTTTCGGTCCGGGGTCGCGACAAAGCCAACAAAGAATTCTAGTGGTGGAGCCCATCTCGCTTGCTTATAAAAAGAGAACCCTCCTTCTCTTACCCCTTTTCTAGCTCAAACTCCAATCTTCACCTAGGGTTTTCCCTTTTCTCTTTTCTTCTTGTTCTTCCATCTCCCAATCCACTACCAAACCATTGCTATTGGAGTAATGCTTGTCATTATCTTATTCCTCACCACTAGAGCTTTCCATTGACACCATTTTTAGAGAAAACCTTCTATTTCAAGACTCTCTTTGAACGACTCTTGCCCATTTGGAGAACGTACAAGTAACCCTCCCAATCTCTTAGATTTGCGTTCCTTCGGCCTTGAAGAGGTTCCATTTTCATTATTGAAAGCTTTCCTCTTTTATTTCTTGTGTTGACCCTTTTAGGGTTTGTTTTGGGGATTTTTGTTATAGCTTAGATCCCTGGCTTGGAGGAGTGTTTGAGGCTTGGTTTTCTTGTTTAGAGACCCTAAGGCAAGTGGATGATTTTATATTTGAGCATCTTATGGTTTTATGAGAAATATATTGGTTTTGTCATTTATACTCATACCGTTCTTGATTCACATGATTTTGAAATAAATACACATGAATAAGTTGGTTGGTGGTTTTACTTTTGAAACATTGCATTTATAGCATCTCATTTATTACTTGTTTGTGGTTTAAATGGATTCTTGTGATTGTGGATTTTCTCTTCTCTCTAGTGGTTGATTATGGTTGAGAAGAAGTTGATCGAATGTGAAATAATTGGAGGAGAATGTAATGGATATTGTAGAAGGTTTTGAGCTCCTCATTTGATGTATACAAGGGGCTCAAGAGAGGTTGTAACAAGGATGAGAAAGAGAGGAGAAGAACTGTCCCGGAACCAGTTTCTGGACAGTTCGCTCTAGCGAACTTGACAAGTCGCTCGAGTGAAGTGTCCAGAAAAGGGTTTGAACCATTCCAGTGGACAGTTCGCTCGAGCGAACCCTTTATCGCTCGAGTGAAGCCTCCCAGAACCCATTCCAGAGAATGGTTAGTTCGAGCGAATTGAAATTTCGCTTGAGCCAACCTGAACTGGATGAGTTCGCTCGAGCGACCTCAACTTCGCTCGAGCGAACCCACCCAGGAAGTCATTCAAAAGAGCTCACCACTCGAGCGAACCTCTAATCCGCTTGAGCGATGGGTACTGTTCATTTGGGACTATCTTGAAAGCACACATAAAATGTTTATATGATTGAGAGAGGTTTGTTGAGAACCCTATTGTGATGGGAATACTTATCCTCATTATTTGAAATCCGTTTGAGAAAGAAACCACTTCACAAAGATTCATTGTAGTTTTGAAAATTCCCGAAGTGTATAAGGACCCCGGAATGTCCCCAAACTCAAGGAGTACCAAGTCTTCACTGATTTAGACATACAAGATCCCTATTCACTTTGAACTACTCTTGAACCCCGACACTTGTCTTGAGATTTCGAAAGTTCATTTGCATTTCGTTATTCCCGAGTTTCTTCTGCATTCCCAAAAATGATGAAATTACAATTGTAGCATTTTGCTAGCCCCAATATGCATACCCGGATTGATATGATAGTTGTGCCTTTGAGCACCCCGTCCCGTTTATTTACATACTTGTACTTGATGTATTTTATACATGTTTTGATCTTGTCATTTGACCTATGAGTCGGCACCACTAAGCTTGGATAACCCTGTTGGTCTGATCCACTGACTTGGAGATCCCCCTCTTGTCCCGCCAGTTGCAATTTGGATCCCGCTACCCGGTTATTACCGTGGTCTTGTCCCGATACCCCGGATTGCTACCGTGGTTCCCGATACCCGGCTTGCCACCGTGGTTCTCGATGCCCAGCTCGCTACCGTGGTCATGTCCCGTATATTATATGTATATGTATTTATTTCGTTGTTTCTCCTCACCCTGTGTGACTGAGATCAACGCCTTGATATGCTCTGTCACTTCGGTGATAGAGGACTTAGCTTCGTGTGGCTGCCATCTTGCTTGTTTTCCCGTTTCCTTAGTTACCTTCACACAATTTACATTGCATGCTTACTTTTGAATAAATGATTTATCTCTTTTATGGAAATTGTTATTCAAATAGGATTAAATGCTTTTGAAGGTAAATTCATTTATTATCATATTGTCATGTCTTTTCACCCACCTGCCAAATTGTCGTATCTGACCCACTCTTTGGTACTCAGGTCCGGATATTGTCTACCCTGAGGCGGAGCTTTTGGAGGCGGTCGGTGAATCGCAACGTTTAGTTGAGTGGCATGCCGATGATGTCATCTCGGCATTCGGTAGTCAGAGAGGCGTAACATTTTGGGAATCATTTAACCATTCTTGTCACGACCCCGGACCGGGCCCCCGAGGGACTGATCCGGGATCGGGACTAATAATGATGATAATCTACATCAACAGTTTAATAATACCATACATTTATTTAATTTCCCACAGGTGTCCGCGGTGAGGATATCACAACCATAAATGAATATTTCTTTTGAGTGCGGAAGCGTGTAGCAAATCAAATAGTCAAACTATCCTTAGTCATAAAGACAATATCACAAGTATAAAATACTGTATCAGAATGATCAATGATCATAAGCATGTTTCCCAAAAGTAGTTACAGTTTAAACAAAAGATCATTCAGTTACATTTCCCCAAAAATATAGGCCAACAAAGGCCAATATAACAAAACAGTAATCCAAGAATGATTAAATAGTTTTCCCCAAAATGTCACGTCTCTCGTAGCAATCCCGATGTCTACATGACATCGTCAGCACGCCACTCGACTAAGGGCAGCGGTTCACCTACCGCCTCCTCCGGCTCCTCCTCAAGGTAGCCGGCAACGGGACCTGAGTACCAAAGCAAATGAGTCAGACACGACGGTCTGGCAAGAGAGTGAAAAGATATAACAACATATAATAAAGGAAATATCTTGAAAAGCATAGAAATCTGTTTAAGCAAGAACTCTCATAATTGAGATAAATCATTTACTAGAAAACAACTAAATAAGATAAAACATGTAAGGTAACCAAGGAATCGAGAACTAACAAAATGGCAATCACATAAAGCTAAGTCCTCTATCACTAAAGTGACAAAAGTATAACGGGACGTTGGTCTCAATCACACAAGGTGAGGAGATTCAACGAAAAGCATATATACAATATAAATATACGGGATTGGACCACGGTAGCGAACCGGGTATCGGGATCCAGACTGCAGCTGGCGGGACGGGAGATGGATCTCTAAGTCGGTTGATCAAACCGACAAGGTTATCCAAACTTAGTGATGTCGACTCATAGGTCAAATAACAAATCGAGACATATGCAAAATACATCAAGTTCAAGTAAATAAATGAACGGGGCAAGAATACTCAAATGCATAACTTTCATTTCATGTCGGGCAATACTCTTCGGGACAAGTCAATGTTACTAGTGTAACTATCATGCTTTCGGGAAAATAAATCATGTAATGTAATTCTTGGAAATGAAGGAATATAATGAACTATTACAATTTTCGTAAAATATTGGTTTCAAGATTTATTTAAAGTGGATAGGGGTCCTGTATGTCAATTGCAATAAAGATTTGGTACTCCTTGAGTTTGAAGACATTCCAGGCTCCTTATGCACTTTACGATTTTCAAAACTTTAAACGAGCTTATGGATAATACTAGATGCTATGATAGAAAAATCCAACTATAAACAGTCCATCCTAAGTATGGTGTTAGTCCCGAAGCATCGTACAATCTACTCAGTCACCGAAAGGAGTAGGATTCGCGATACCCAAGGAAATAGACTTTGCGTATAGATATAAGGAAGATATCGCGTCGTCCCATACCGTTCAAGATTGAAATGGATTGAACTTCGATGCCACCGAACCAACCGTGAGGAGTGTCGGCTCAAGACATCCTCACACATAGTCCAATCAGTCCAAAAAGGGTAGCCAAGGTCTCACCTAAACCCATTCTAAACAGGTTGAAAAATTCATTCCAGCAGAATTTTCCCAGTTGGCCCGGTCGACCTGGCCTCTGTGTGCCCGGTCGACCGGCCATGGGCCAGGTCGATCGGGGGTTGTAACTTTAATTGGTCCCAAAATTTTTTGTCAGTGTGTCCCAGGTCGACTTGGCCCCCGCCAGGTCGACCGGGCACACTGCGGAACAGAACCCAGGTTCTGTTCTGCAGTGGCCTGGTCCTCCTCTTTTTCCCCTCCTTCCAACACATATACAACCACATAAGACTAGAAACAAGAAGACTTTAAACTCATGTTTTCAAGGTATTAAATGAAGCTAGCAAGATGCATTAAGAGCATTTATTTCAACAATGTAAACCAATAAAAGCATGAACAATCCATTAATGTTTCACTAAACCATTTTAAAACTCAAAACACCTAATCATTCACTTGCCTCAAGTCCAAGCTAGCAGTACCAAGCTTCTAATCACCTCTTAAGCTCAATTCCAAGCTACAGTAAAAAACCCTAAAAAACAAACCCTAAAATGGGTCAAACAAAGATTGAAAAGGATAGAACTTTCAATAATACAAATGAAGCTTCTCTAGGGCTAGAGGAACACTAATCTAGGAGATGAAGAAGATTACTTACTTGGATGACCTTCAAATGAGAAGAGCTAGCTCAAAGGAAGTCTCAAAGTTGATGGATTTCTCTACAAAAGGTATCAAAAGGAAGCTCTCAATACGAGGAAGAGAATGGTGATCTCCATGTTGATGTTGGTGCAAGGTTAGTGTGGATTGGAGATGGAGAAAGCAAGAAGAAGAAGGAGTTGCAAGAAAACCCTAGGTTCAGTTGTTGTGCTGGAACAATGGAGAATGAAATGAAATGAAGAGTAGGTTTCCCTTTGTTAACAAATGGGGTTGGGTCCCACAACTAAAGAAGTTTGTTTGGCTGAAATCATCTCTTTCGGGATCTCGGATGAATTCGACGAAGAAGGAAAAAATGATCGTCGAAATATCTAGTTTTCAAAAAGTATATGTTTCGCGGGTTTCGGGGATATCACGTTTTGGGTACAGGTTTAATGTGAAAAGACTGTTTTGCCCTCAAGGCTAGTAAATCGGGTTTCGGGGCCTCGAATGAAAACGGGATCAACATGAAAGTTGTAGGGATCACTAAGATAAATGAAACGGGATAAAAATGCAATTCTCAAAGATTCCAGAAAATCCTCTAAGTAAATGTCAAGTCAGAAGGGGAACCCCCAAAGGGCCCCACTAGTTACCAAAGCACTCAAATTTGCCCAAAACTAGAACCAAAGCTATTCCAAACCCAACTTAGCCAAAATCACTAATCAAGCTTAGCACTAACACCCAACTTAATTAGCACTAATCGGGTTCACTCGGGTTGGGGTCTTACAATTCTTTCGCGGATTTGTATTTTGGTTATATTGGCCTTTGTTGGCCTCTATTTTTGGGAGATGAAATTAAATGATCTTTTGTATAAACTTTAACTTTTCTTCTGGGAAAGAACTAATGATCATTGCTTATTATGATACTTGGTTTATTCATGTGTTATTATCTTGTGACTTGAGTTGAATTACCAATTTGATTTGCTAGATGCTTCCACATTGAAAGAAATGTTTATGTTGTTGTGATATCCTCACCGCGGACACCTGTGGGAAATTAAATAAATGTGCACACTTAATACTTTGTCATCCTCACACTTAATCATTTAGTCCTGATCCCGGATTAGGCCCGTGGACCCTGTCTGGGGTCGCGATAGATTGGTATCAAAGCGAGACGTGTTTCAAGCAATTAAAAAAAACTAGAAATTCTAAGGACGTGGCAAGGGTTCGTTAGACTCTTCGTTAGCTAGTATCCTATGAACAATGTGTGACCCTTTATTTGATTATTATGTGCTAACAACTTGTTTTGTGTCATGCCCCCAAACTAGAACCTCGGGGGCGCGAATGGGATTAAGCATAAATATATTTTTCTCCCAAGATCCGCGTATGTGAAGACAACACATTCCAACACATTTTGAGTATTTTGTAGAAGCTTTCGTGGCGTTGTGACCCGAAGTCTGTGGCCATCGGATTCCGCGATGCACTCAACCTCTAGCATATAGCTATTATATCAAGAACCATATCAGACTGGAGCAAACCATCATAACGAAATACAAAGCTAACAGAAACAGGATATGCATTCCCACATATGTTCAAGTTACTAATTATCAATTTACATTAATTAAGAATCCCAAGAAAAGGCTAATAAAATCCATACAATAACAAGTCAATAACCACTACCCATATGCGACGCAACTCTGATGTCAAGCTCAATGTCTACATGACATAGTCGACAAAACAACCTGCAAAATGATGGCTCCACAGCCAACAAAAGCACTCATCTCGGGACGAAGAAGTCTGGACCTGAGTACCAAATATAGTGGATCAGACACGACGGTCTGGCAGGTGGGAGAAAGGATAATAAATATACTGAAGAAAAAAATATATGATAAATCATGCTATTTCATCAAATGCTGGATATAATTAAAATGGGTGGAAAGATCATGTATATTTGACAAATCATGTATTCATGTAAAACGGGTGTAAAACATGGATATCTGACGAATCATGTATTCATGTAAAACGGGTGTAAAACATGGATATCTGGCAAATCATGCATTCATGTAAAACGGGTGTAAAACATGGATATTTGACAAATCATGTAATCATTTAAAGCATGAGTAAAACATGGAAATCTAGCAAAACAAGTATCCATTTGAAACAAATGTAAAAGCATGGGTATTCGACAAACCGGGTATTCATTTAAAGCGTGTGTAACCATAGAATTCTGGCAAAACAAATGTTCATTTAAAACATATGTAAATGCATGGGTATTCGACAAACCGGGTATTCATTTAAAGCATGTGTAACCATAGAATTCTGGCAAAACAAATGTTCATTTAAAACATATGTAAAAGCATGGGTATTCGACAAACCGGGTATTCATTTAAAGTGTGTGTAACCATAGAAATCTGGCAAAACAAATGTTCATTTAAAACATATGTAAAAGCATAGGTATTCGACAAACCGGGTATTAATTTAAAGAGTGTATAACCATAGAACGGGAAACAATGTAACAATAACTGAATTTACCTTGGAAAGCATTAAAACCTGTTTAAACAGTAACTTTCATAAAAGAAATGAATCATTTACTTGGAAACAAATAAGCAATATAAAACATGTAAGGTATCTAAGAAATCGGGAACTAGTAAGATGACAACCACACGAAACTAAGTCCTCTATCACTAAAGTGACAAAGCAATAACTAGGCACTGATCTCAATCACTCGAGGTGAGGAGAAACAGTGGATCTTATAAATACATATACATATACTATACATGACCACGGTAGCGAGCCGGGCATCGGGAACCACAGTAGCAATCTGCGGCATCGGGACAAGACCACGGTGAAAACTGGGTAGCGGGATCCAAACTGCAGCTGGCGGGACAAGTCGGGGATCTCCAAGTCAGTGGATCATACTAACAAGGTTATCCAAGCTTATTAGTGGTGCCTACTCATAGGTCAAATATCATAAATCAAGAAGACATGTGTAAATAAATCAAGTACGAGTAAATAATCGGGCGGGACGGGGTGCTCAAAGGCACATCTGTCATTTCATGTCGTGCAATGCACTGCGAGACTAGCAGTTATTACAAGTACAATTTCAATGCTTTCGGGAATGATAAATCATGATTCATAAATTTGTGGGATAACTGAAACCACAATGGAACCTTTCGAAATCTCAAGACAAGTACCGAGGGTTCAAAACTAGTTCAAGGTGAATAGGGTCCCGTGTGTCGATTTCGATATAGACTTGGTACTCTTTGAATTTGAAGGCATTCCGGGCTCCTTATACACCGTGGTGAATTCAAAACTTCAATGAATCTTTGTGACATGGTTTTCTTCTCAAACGGGATTCACACATATCTCTCGATAAACAGTCCCCATCATTCTCTAAAAGGGTTCACAAATGATTGGGATAGAAACCCCTTCCATTTCTCTTCATTTTAGGGTTTCTGTGTGATTTCGGTCACCTAACGGTCAACTGGCGGTTAGCCGCCGCAGGGTTCGACGGTTCGCCGCTGGCTGACCGCGGTTGGCCTGACAAAGTGCAGCTTACTGGAAATGTAACCGAAATGGTTCGGTTGGCTGACGGTTAGCCGCCGATGGGTTCGGCGGTTAGCCGCTGGCTAACCATGAGGCTGACCGCGCCTTTGCGGAAGAAATGAAGGTCTCTGGAAAAGTGACCGCGGCTATACGGATATTTGGCAGTTAGTCGCCAGTCACCGGGCGGCTAGCCGACAGGTGACTGCTGGCTGACCGCCGGTGCGGAAAAGCCCTTCTGCAATCATATTTGAGCCCTTTTTCTCCCTTAAACAATTTCCCTCCATTCCCTTTCATCTTTATACAATAAAATGAGCTAAAAGATCCTTCCTTACACGATCAAAATTTCACAAACACCTATCCCAAACACCTCCATCTTTTTACATTCAATCACCAAAGAGAGAAAAAACCCACTAATCACAAGGATCCATTGAGCTATTAATAAGAAATAATGAAACGTATAAACCAAAGTTTTCAAGACATTGAATGAGCTAAGAATCTCCTCAAATGCATCATTCAACACTTCCATTCTCCTCATTTCAAATTTCTCCATTTCCATTCTTTCCACTCAGAATCAATCTCAAGGTAGAGAAAAACTCATTTATGTGAAACCATTTGTAATCTTGACAACATAATGCATACATTTCCAAGATATGAACAAGAGAGAAATAAACTCATCAATATGCATTTTTAAAAGCAATAGAAACCATTACAAAAAGAATAGATAAAGCACATTAAGAATCATCAGTGAAAAATCAAGATTTCTCCATAAAACATATAAATTTTCAAAACAATCCATTCATCCACTTGCCTTGGGTCCAAGCTAGCAAACCAAGCTTCTAATCACACTCTCAAGCTCAAGATCAACAATTTGTACAAAAACCCCAAAATAAACCATTACAGACCCTAAAATGGAAAATCAAGAAAAATAAAGAATGGGTCCAAACCAAACTAGGAAATAGAACCTAAGGGAAAGCCATAGCTCAACAATAGACGATGGAAAGAAGTCCTTACCTCTAGGGCCATTAATCAACAAAAACGAGCTTGAAATAGGGGCTGCCCAGCTGAGATTTGTACAATAATGGTGTCCATGGGAAGCTAGAAGGATGGAGAAGAAGAAGTTGAACTTCAATCTCCATTTTTGCAAGGTTTGGAGGTGGATTTTGTAAGAGGAAGCAAGAAGAAGAAGAAGAAAAGGGCAAAAGCCCTATGGAGATGAAGCTCCTCCCCCCTCAAGTGTGCTGTAACGAATGGGAGAGGAAGAGAGGGGATGTTCCCTTTTATAAAAAGGTGGGTGTGGGCCCCACCATCACTTAAACTTGTTGGGATTAAAACATCAATTTATGAACCTCGGATGCGATCGGTGAAGGAGAGAAAAATGTTTCTCATAAAATCTAGTTTTCAAAAAGTATAATTTTGGTACGATTCTGAGATCTCAAAATTTAGGTCCAGATTTGGTGTGAAAAGACTGTTTTGCCCCTAGCTTTAGGAAAGTAGGGTTTCGGGGTCTCGAACGGGGACGAAGTCAACATGAAAGTTGTAGAGATTAACAAAATAAGTCAAACGAGGCTAAAACAAGAATTATCAAAATTTCTGAATAATCTCTCAATCACGCGTAAAGTCACTAAAAGAACCTCCAAAGGGTCCCACTAATCACAAAGGCACTCAAAATTCCCCAAAACTAGTGAAAAACCATTCTAGCTAACAAACTCAACTAAACAAACACTAATCGCACTTAAAGAAACTAATCCACCAATAATACAACACAAATCTAGGAAATTAGGGGTCAGGGTCTCACATCCTCCCCCCTAGAACATTTGGTCCTCCAAATGAACTAAACAAACTCAAAAACAAGTGGGGACATTAATCCCACACTTCGGAAACAAAACCTCAAACGACTGCTCCAATTCGGTCCTCTCGAAAGCATCTGGACTCGCTGGGTCATCCTCGTTGTAGAACTCGTCGGTCAACTATCAATAGTCGTCAGACATTCCACCACTGGCTTGAATCAATTACTGTTCTGCCGTCCGGACTACTCAAGAAATTTGCCATCTCTGACTCCTTCTAAGTTCCACCAAGTCTCTCGCTTCTAGCCACCCTGATACAGAAAATTCATGGAACAATTCTGTTGACTTCATCACAACTGTCGAAGCTAGGGTCTCATGTCAAATGCACAATCTTCAATGTGAACTCTTGTTAGCTCCAATTATTTCTGTTCGTTGCTCTTGAGCCACTGCAAACAGTCGGTCTCTGCCAGTCTTGGAATTCCACCACATGCCTTTACCTTGAAATATTGTCTTATCCTTCTATCTGCCCTTGGCTTCGAGAAATTGGTGACGCTGAGTGTCGCGACCCCGGAACGGAACTCCGGGCCTGCGACGTGTTATGGTATGTTTTCCCACAGGTTCCCGCTGTGAGAATTCCTCGAAACACGCGGAATCTGTCTCACATGATCAAGTTTGCAGAAGCGTGTAGTAAATCACATCAGGATGAGCACCATGTAAATTTTTAAGTGCAATGACAAATGATAACAAGACATAGTATCAAAAGAAAGGAGTTAACAAGGCATTCCCATCATAATTCAAGTTATGAGACTAACACGAAAATAAGTTAAGTTAGTTACATCCCATAAGAGGACAACAAAGGCCAATACAATTCTCAAAATAACAAAAGAAACCCCATGACCGAATGACGAAACTCAAGAACCCGCCCGACGTCTAATTGACATCATCGGGCTGCCACTCTCTAGCTGGGGGTGGCTCAAGAGCCTCCTCCGGACGCTCCTCCTCAAAGGCAACGTCACCTGCACCTGGGCACCAACAAACAAGGATCAAGCACAACGGTTTGGCATGTAATCAATTTAGGTGCAAGCATGAAACAATAAACGTTTTAAGAAACATATAAGCAAATCCCTGATTTGAAATAGTACAATGACTGAGATACATTTTCGAGAATACATAACAAAGCTGAGATACTAACACAAACTAGCATGGATACATATAATATAATGAATAGTTACAATCCACAAAGAGCCCATCCTTTCTCTATCATATATAATGAAAAGAGCAAGCACGCACGACAAGCACGATATACATAATATAATCACGGCACGATTCCCACATATACGGGGATTTCCGGCTGCGGAACCGGACACGCACGATGTGTAATAAATACACGACCAGTCTGCAGACAGTCCACATGTTTAAGGACCCCAAAACAATGGATCAAACTGAAAGGGTAGTCCAAACTCAGTGGTATTCACTTAATTCATGAATGCACAAAACATGCGAAACACTTATCAAAACATGTCGAGATAAAAAGGGGAAATCACTTAACAAAACACGACAAGCACGACTAGCAAAAGGCATAATTAATATGCGTAACACGCTTAAGAAGTGATCCCCTATTTCTTGAAACAAATCTTCAAAACGAGCTTGTACTTAGACTTTCAAAACGAGTACACAAAGCTATTTATCGTGTCAAAACCAAAGTACGAACACAAGGCCTATCAAGCACATGTGAGGACCTTTGGTTGATCTTTGTGTAGACGGAGCCCAAGTGTTGGAATTTCAAAAGATAAGCGGTGCCTCGGAAGTTTAAAGACATCTTAGGCTTCGAGTGCACAATATCAGGCTAAAGGTCACTTAACATGTTCTAGTTTTCATTCTTGCAAATACTCTTCAAAACAAGCAAATTTTCAATTTCGGTCAGCTCGCGGTTAGCCGTAATGGGACCTCACGGCTAGCCGCAAGCTGACTGTAGGCTGACCGCTGGAACTCATGTCAGAAAACTTGGCTCTCTGGAAAAGGAGCCGAAATGCCTCCGGTTGGCTTACGGTTAGCCGCAAGGAAACTGGCGGCTAGCCGTAAGCTAACCGCAGGGCTGACTGCAGGAACCTGCTGCAGAGGCCAGCTACTAGAAAAGGAACCGCTGATTTCGGTTGGCTCGCGGTTAGCCGAACTGGGGATTGCGGCTAGCCGCCAGCTGACCGAAACTGCACGGGGAATGCAGTTCAGTGCAGATTCTTCACATTTCCTTCTTCCCTTCTTCTTGTTTCTCATTCCACCTGCACTCCCTGAGCCAACATGCTCTCCAAGGGATAAAACACACATTTTTCACAATTTCAAACATTCAATCCACGGAAAACATGATTATGAAGCTCATAAACATATTCATGTGCAAAATTTCTAGGATAACAATGAAACTTAAAATACACATGCACAATGATCCTATAGAGATTACTTGCCTTGCCCAAATGCTAAACAATCCTCTCCCAGCACTTCACTCAAGCTATTCCAACACTTCAAGAATCCCATGGAAAACCATTCAAAACTCAACAAAAATGAAAACAAAGAACCCATTTTTACTAAAGGGTTTGTAAACATGAAAAACAAGATTTCTAAGGAACTAAAAAGACTTTATGAAAAGTATGGGTTGAAGCTCTTACCTAGAAATGACCAAACAAGGAGAGATGAGGAAAATGTAGAGCTTGTCCCACAAGAAACTCCAAGAAATTTGTACCAATAGAAAGCTTGCAGGGAGAGGAAGAAGATGATGGTCTTGGAATTTTATTTGGAGATCTCTAGCTGTCGCGACCTCGGAACGGATCCCGGGCCCGTGACGTGTTGATTGCGTTGTTTTCCCACAGGTTTCCGCGGTGAGGATTCCCTTGACACGCAGAATCTGTCTCACACGATCAAGTTTGCGGAAGCGTGTAGCAAATCACATCAAGATAAGCACCAATAAATTTTTAAGTGCTATAACAAATAATAACAAGACATAGTATCAAAAGAAGAAGTTAATATGACATTCCCATCAAGATTCAAGTTATGAGACTAACTCAAAAGTAAGTTAAGTTTAGTTACAACCCATAAGAGGCCAACAGAGGCCAATAAAATTCTCAAAATAACAAAAGAAACCAATGACAAAATGACGAACTCAAGAACCCGCCGGACGTCTAGTTGACATCGTCGGGCTGCCACTCTCTAACAGGGTGTCGCGACCCCGGACCGGGAATCGAAGGACCAATCCGGGATCAGGACTAAATGAGATGATGAGGTGATCCATATCGGTCTAACTACAACATATATTTATTTAATTTCCCACAGGTGTCCGCGGTAAGGATAACACAACCATAAATGAATATTTCTTTAAGTGCGGAAGCGTGTAGCAAATCAAATAGTCAAACCATCCTTGGTCATAAAGACAATATCATAAGTATAAAATACTGTATCAGAATGAGCAATGATCATTAGCATGTTACCCAAAAGTAAGTTAAAGTTTATACAAGATCATTTAATTACATTACCCAAAAATAGAGGCCAACAAGGCCAACATGAACAAAATATCAATCCAAAGAATGGTTAAACAGTTTCCCAAAATATCAAGTCTCTTATAGCAAACAACGTCTACATGACATCATCAGTACACCACTCAACTAACTGTTGCGGTTCTACGACCGCCTCCTTGTGCTCCTCCTCGAGGTATCCAACAACGGGACCTGAGTACCAAAGAGTAGGTCAAACACGACGGTTTGACAATTGGATAAAAAAAAAATACAATGACAATATGGAAAATACATGCATTTACCTCCAAAAACATTGGAACCTGTTTAAATGACAATTTCTCTAAACAAGGTAAAACATTTATCCAAATTCGAGTATGCATCATAAAACATGTAAAGGTAACCAAGGGAACGGGAAACAATCAAGATGGCAACCACACGAAGCTAAGTCCTCTATCACTAAAGTGATAGAGCAATAACTAGGCACTGATTTCAGTCACTCGAGGTGAGGAAAAACAGTGGATCTTATAATTACATATACATATACATATACTATACATGGCCACGGTAGCGAGCCGGGCATCGGGGACCACAGTAGCAATCTGCGGCATCGGGACAAGACCACGGTAATAACCGGGTAGCGGGATCCAAATTGCAGCTGACGGGACAAGAGGGGGATCTCCAAGTCGGTGGATCAGACCAACAGGGTTATCCAAGCTTAGTGGTGCCGACTCATAGGTCAAATCCTAATCGAGACATATGCAATCAAATCCAGTACAATAAATAAACGGGCAAGACAGGGGTGCTCAAGGGCACACTGTCATTCCATGTGGTGCAATGCACTTCAAGTCAAGTAACCATTTGAAGTGTACATCAATGCTTCCGGGAAAACAAGACATGTAGTATAAATCTCGGGATCAATAAGGTGCGATAAACAATTGGAATCTCGGGTAAAGTATCGGGTTTAGAATTTGTTTAAAGTAAATAGGGACCCCGTATGTCAATCTAAAGACGATTTGGTACTCTTTGAGTTTGGGGACATTCCAGGCTCCTTATACACTTTGAATTTTTCAAAACTTCAATTGAAATCTTTGTGATATGGTTATTGTCGTGGTCCCGTCCCGATACCCGGTTCGCTACCGTGGTCCCGTTCCCGTATATTTATTATTGTATATATGATTTACGTTGAGTCTCCTCACCTTGTGTGACTGAGACCAACGTCCCGCTCTTGTCACTTCGGTGATAGAGGACTTAGCTTCTTGTGATTGCCATCTTGCCAGTTCCCGATTCTTTGGACACCCGACATGGTTTATATTGCTTACTTGTTTTCAGTTAAATGATTCATTGCTTTTATGAAAGTTGTTATTTAGATAAGTGTTAATGCTCTCTATTGTAAATTCAGTCACTATTATATTGTTTTATGTCCTTTGCACACGTACATGTTTTACAGGAATGCCGGTTGGGCGAATACCCGTGCTTTTTACATATGTTTCAAATGATAAATGATTTTGCTAGATTTATATGATTTCACATGTTTTAAAGGAATACCCGAATTGTTAAATATCCGTGCTTTGTTTTAAATGACATTTGACTTGTGAGATTCCCATGTTTATACATGTTTTAAATGATTACCCGATTTCTAAATATCCATGCTTTGAAATATGTTTCAGATGACATTTGTTTGCAAGGTCCCTACGTTTATACCTGTTTTAAACGATATCCGGGTTGTTAAATATCCGTATTTCTACATAGGTTTCAAATGGACATTGGTTTTGTTAGACTGTTATGGATACCTGATTTGTTGTATACTTGTGTTTTACTTAAGTTTCAAATGAACGTTTGTTTTGTCAAACCACTATATTTATACATGTTTTAGACGAATACCCGATTGTCAAATATCTATGATTATAGATGATGTAAATGAATACATGTTTTATTAGATGTTCATGTTTTACCCGTGCTTGAAATGAATACAAGTTTTCCCCGAGATTTCCGACTTTGCACCCGTTTAATTATATGCAGTACTTGATCGATTAGCATGATTTATTATATGTTTTATTCTTTAGTATAATTGTGATCTTTTCATCCACCTGCCAGACCGTCGTGTCTGACCCACTACTTTTGGTACTCAGGTTCAGATTTCTTCGTCCCGAGTTGAGTGTTTTGTTGGCTGTGGAGCCATGCCTTGCAGGTTGGTTTGTCGGCTATGTCATATAGACATTGAGCTGACATCGGAGCTACGTCACATTTGGGTAGTGGTTTATAGCTTCTTGTTGTATGGCTTTGGTTAGCCTTTTTCTTGGGATTCTTAATTAATGTACATTGATAATTGTAACTTGAATATATTTGGGAATGTAATATCCTGTTACTGTCAGCTCTGTAAATTATTGTGATGGTTACTCCAGTCTGATATGATTCTTGATATAATAGCTATGGGCTAAAGGTTGAGTGCGACGCGGAATCCGATGGCCACGGACTTCGGGTCGCAACGCCACAAATGCTTCCGCAAAATATTCAGAATGTGTTGTCTTCACACACGCGGATCTTGGGAGAAGTAAAAATACATTTATGCTTAATCCCATCTCCCGCCCCCGAGGTTTCGGTTCGGGGGCGTGACAGACTGGTATCAGAGCGGGCAGGTTTCTAGGAAATAAAAGACTCTAGGAACCTTAAGACGTGTGGTGAGGACTCGTTTTCTTTTCTCTAGTTGTTGTTTTTGTGAGTTGGTGCCTGTTTTTCTTCTAGTGGGGGAGACTATTTTTGTCTCCTTTTTCTTGTCCTTGTTTTTAGTGAATTTGGGGGACCAAATTCCTTCTAGTGGGGGAGAATTTAATGTCTCCGCACCCACATTTAGTTCCTTTTCTTTGTTTTCGCGCCAGAGAGTCAGAGTTTTGTGGACTTAGCATGTGTTTCTCGAAGGACTTTGGCAGAATTTTCAGCTTTTGGATGTCACAGATGGAGCTAGAGAAGGAATTTGTGACCAATTGTTTGTCGGCAAGGAATGTGAACAGCATATGGAGACTCAATTACAGTTGATCGTGTACCGTCAGAAGAGTCATCAGGCAAGTAAGTGTGAATTTTTGGATAAACTTGGATTATTTTCCTAAGTCAGAAGACTCCATAAGCCGAAGAAGTGATGGACTTTATGAGGTTTGAGGTGAATTTTCAGTGGTGCAGCTTCAAAAGATGTGAAAAGTTAGAAATTTCTTGAGTATTGATGAGCTTATAATGTAGAATCGTTGGATGAGGTTTAACAGTTGAAGTTACAATGGTGAGTCAACTCAGCAGGATGTGTCAGTGGATGAGTAAAAGCATAGGAAATTAGTTTTCTGCACCAGTGTAGAGAGTTACTTGTGGAATTGATTGTTACTTGATCACATGATGAGAAGATTTAGTGGACTTTACCGACTTGTAGAACATCAGTTAGGCAGAGTACAGATACAAGCAGAAGAATCATCACCTATGGACAGTGACGGTTGAAAGGATTCAGAGAAGAATGAATTTGACAGAAGCACACCTCATGAAGTTTGGACAAGTGGAGTAGCATGACAGTTAAAGTGTTGACGGGTCTAGTCAGAGTTGGAAACTTGCAGAGCTGTGAACATTGTGTTTTCAACGAGCAGATATAGATGATTGAAGTGTTCAGAGGACCGTTCAAATATTTAATTGAATCAGCTTGGTATATGAAGGAGTGATAGATTTCCAAGTCATTCGCCTCGAAGATCGTGCAGTGGCAGGAGACTTAATTTTGACAACTTCGACAGAGATGACAGAAGAGTACAGAGGACTGGACGACATTGCCTAAAGTAAGAGATATTTGGTAGTACTCAGCGCCACCAATTTTCGAAGCCAAGGACAGATAGAAGAATAAGACAATATTTCAAGGTAAAGGCATGTCCAAGAATGGCAGAGACCGACTATTGTGCAGTGGATCAAGAGCAACGGACAGAAACAGTTAGAGCTTCAAATGTTGAAGAATGGTGAAAGGACAAGCATGATTGTGTCAAAGACTGATTGCTGCGAAATGGATCAAAAGCACCGAGCAGAAATAGTTAGAGCCAGCAAGAGTTCTCCTTGAAGATTGTGCAATTGTTAGGAGACTCTAGTTTCGACAGTTGTGATGAAGTCGACAAATTATTCCAAGAATTTTTCCACATCAGAGTGGCTAGGACCGAGAGACTTGGTGGAACTTAGAAGGAGTCAGAGATGGCAAATTCCTGGAGCAGCCAGAATTGTAGAGCAGTAACAGATTTGAGCCAGTGGTGGAATGTCTGACAACTGTTGATAGCTGACCGAAGAGTTCTACAGCGAGGATGACCCAGTGAGTCCAGTGCTTCCGAGAGGACCAGTTGGAGTAGTCGTTTGAGGTTTTTCTTTTCGAAGTGTGGGATTAATGTCCCCACTTGTTTTTGAGTTGTTTAGTTCATTTGGAGGACCAAATGTTCTAAGGGGGGGAGGATGTGAGAACCCGACCCCTAATCTCTTGGATTAGTGTTGTCTTATTTGTGGATTAGTTCTTTTAGTGGGATTAGTATTTGTTGGGTTGAGTTTGTGAGCTAGAATGATTTTTCTTCTAGTTTTGGGCTTTTGAGTGCTTTGGTAGCTTGTGGGGCCCTTTGGGGGTTCCCTTTTCGGCTTTGCTTTTCTTGTGAGATTTTCCCGATTTGTTTCGTATCGTGTTTTTGGCCCGTTGCATTCATCTTGAGGAATCCTACAACTTTCATGTTGATCTCGTATCCATTTGAGAACCCAAAACCCGATTTCTTGGCCTTGAGGGCAAAACAGTCTTTTCACACCAAATCTGTACCCAAAACTCGATATTCTCGAAATCCGTGAAACATATACTTTTTGGAAACTAGATATTTCGACGATCATTTCTTCCTTCTTCGTCGAATCCATCCGAGGTCCCGAATTAGATGATTTCAGCCACCCAAGTTCTTTAAGTTGTGGGACCCCTTCTCACTTGCTATAAGAGAACCCACCTCCCTTCTTCCCCATCTTCATTTCCAGCACAAATCAGCAACTATTGAGCCTAGGGTTCCTTGTGCTCTCTTCTTCTTCTTGCTTCTTCATCTCCAAGCCACACCAATAGTTCACCAAACTCGAAATGGAGACCGTCTTCTTCTTCCTCATCTTGCAAGCTTTCCATTGGTACCATTTGTGAAGAGAACCCTCCATCACAAGACTTCCCTTGAGCTTGTCCTTCTCATTTGAAGGTCATCCAAGTAAGTGATTCTTCCCATCTTCTAGAATTGTAATCTACTAGCCTTAGAGAAGCTCCACCTTGATTATTGAAAGGTTTCATTGTCATTTCATTGTTTAACCCATTTTAGGGTTGTTTTGGGGGTTTTTGTAGAGATTGTGGATCTTGAGCTTGAGAGGTGATTAGGAGCTTGATTTGCTTGATTAGAGTCAAAGGCAAGTGGTTGATTGGATCGTTTTGATTATTAACATGTTTTGGTGAAAATCTTGATTTCATTGATGGTTTTGGTAATTTTAATAGTTGTTTTTGATATGATAAATATTGATTATGAGATGTGCTTATTGATGAGTTATTCTTTCTTGTTAAGCTCTTGAAAGTGCATGCATCCTATTGTCAAGAATTTCAAATGGTTTCACATGAATGAGTTTTCTCCACTTTGAGTTTTATTGTGGATGGAATAGATGGAAAGGATGGAAATGGAGGAACTTGGAATGAGGAGCTCTTTAGCTCATTTTAATGTCTTGGAAACATGTGATTAAGTCCCCTTGTTTATAGTTTTATGTGATTGATTATATGTTGGAAGGAAATGAAAGAAAAATGAAGAAAATCCAAGTCCCGGACCTGCACTGCGCCCAGGACCGATCGATCGGACGTGCAGACCGATCGATCGGTCTGTCAGTAACTGTAAGGGTTTTTGGACCGATCGATCGGACCCTGTGTAGAATTTCGGCCGATCGATCGGTCCCTGTTCAGAAAATTTTGGGACCTTGGCTACCCTTTTTGGACCAATTGGACTATGGGTGAGATGTCTTGAGCCGACACTCCTCAAGGTTGGTTTGGCGACATCGAAGTTCAATCCATTTCAATCTTGAACGGGACGGAATGACGCGATAACTTCTTTATATCCAAATATAAGTCTTTTGCCTTGGTTATCGCGAATTCTATTCCTTTCGATGACTGAATAGGTTGGTCGATGTTTCCGAATTAATGTCATGCCTAGTATGGACTGTTTCTAGTCTTGATTTTCCTAGTATAACACCTAGTCATAACCATAAGCTCATGTTAAGTTTTGAAAACCGTCAAGTGCATAAGGAGCCCGGAATGTCTTCAAACTCAAGGAGTACCAAGTAATGATCATAATCGACATACGGGACCCCTATTCACTTAAATGGATCTTGAAATTAATACTTTACCCGAAATTTGTTATAGTTCATTGTTTCACCTCATTTCCAAGATTTGCATTACATGACCCGTTCTCCCGAAAGCATTGAAGTCACTCTAGTAACAGTTATTGTCCCGAAATGTATTGCCCGATATGATATGACAGCGTGCCCTTGAGCACCCCCGTTTTACCCGTTTATTACTGTACTTGATTACTTGCATATGTCTCGATTGGTTTTAACCTATGAGTCGGCATCACTAAGCTTGGATACCTTGTCAGTCTGATCCACTGACTTGGAGATCCCTCTCCCGTCCCGCCAGCTGCAGTTTGGATCCCGATACCCGGTTATTGCCGTGGTCCCGTCCCGATACCCGGTTCGCTACCGTGGTCCCGTTCCCGTATATTTATTATTGTATATATGATTTACGTTGAGTCTCCTCACCTTGTGTGACTGAGACCAACGTCCCGCTCTTGTCACTTCGGTGATAGAGGACTTAGCTTCTTGTGATTGCCATCTTGCCAGTTCCCGATTCTTTGGACACCCGACATGGTTTATATTGCTTACTTGTTTTCAGTTAAATGATTCATTGCTTTTATGAAAGTTGTTATTTAGATAAGTGTTAATGCTCTCTATTGTAAATTCAGTCACTATTATATTGTTTTATGTCCTTTGCACACGTACATGTTTTACAGGAATGCCGGTTGGGCGAATACCCGTGCTTTTTACATATGTTTCAAACGATAAATGATTTTGCTAGATTTATATGATTTCACATGTTTTAAAGGAATACCCGAATTGTTAAATATCCGTGCTTTGTTTTAAATGACATTTGACTTGTGAGATTCCCATGTTTATACATGTTTTAAATGATTACCCGATTTCTAAATATCCATGCTTTGAAATATGTTTCAGATGACATTTGTTTGCAAGGTCCCTACGTTTATACCTGTTTTAAACGATATCCGGGTTGTTAAATATCCGTATTTCTACATAGGTTTCAAATGGACATTGGTTTTGCTAGACTGTTATGGATACCTGATTTGTTGTATACTTGTGTTTTACTTAAGTTTCAAATGAACGTTTGTTTTGTCAAACCACTATATTTATACATGTTTTAGACGAATACCCGATTGTCAAATATCTATGATTATAGATGATGTAAATGAATACATGTTTTATTAGATGTTCATGTTTTACCCGTGCTTGAAATGAATACAAGTTTTCCCCGAGATTTCCGACTTTGCACCCGTTTAATTATATGCAGTACTTGATCGATTAGCATGATTTATTATATGTTTTATTCTTTAGTATAATTGTGATCTTTTCATCCACCTGCCAGACCGTCGTGTCTGACCCACTACTTTTGGTACTCAGGTTCAGATTTCTTCGTCCCGAGTTGAGTGTTTTGTTGGCTGTGGAGCCATGCCTTGCAGGTTGGTTTGTCGGCTATGTCATATAGACATTGAGCTGACATCGGAGCTACGTCACATTTGGGTAGTGGTTTATAGCTTCTTGTTGTATGGCTTTGGTTAGCCTTTTTCTTGGGATTCTTAATTAATGTACATTGATAATTGTAACTTGAATATATTTGGGAATGTAATATCCTGTTACTGTCAGCTCTGTAAATTATTGTGATGGTTACTCCAGTCTGATATGATTCTTGATATAATAGCTATGGGCTAAAGGTTGAGTGCGACGCGGAATCCGATGGCCACGGACTTCGGGTCGCAACGCCACAAATGCTTCCGCAAAATATTCAGAATGTGTTGTCTTCACACACGCGGATCTTGGGAGAAGTAAAAATACATTTATGCTTAATCCCATCTCCCGCCCCCGAGGTTTCGGTTCGGGGGCGTGACAGACTGGTATCAGAGCGGGCAGGTTTCTAGGAAATAAAAGACTCTAGGAACCTTAAGACGTGTGGTGAGGACTCGTTTTCTTTTCTCTAGTTGTTGTTTTTGTGAGTTGGTGCCTGTTTTTCTTCTAGTGGGGGAGACTATTTTTGTCTCCTTTTTCTTGTCCTTGTTTTTAGTGAATTTGGGGGACCAAATTCCTTCTAGTGGGGGAGAATTTAATGTCTCCGCACCCACATTTAGTTCCTTTTCTTTGTTTTCGCGCCAGAGAGTCAGAGTTTTGTGGACTTAGCATGTGTTTCTCGAAGGACTTTGGCAGAATTTTCAGCTTTTGGATGTCACAGATGGAGCTAGAGAAGGAATTTGTGACCAATTGTTTGTCGGCAAGGAATGTGAACAGCATATGGAGACTCAATTACAGTTGATCGTGTACCGTCAGAAGAGTCATCAGGCAAGTAAGTGTGAATTTTTGGATAAACTTGGATTATTTTCCTAAGTCAGAAGACTCCATAAGCCGAAGAAGTGATGGACTTTATGAGGTTTGAGGTGAATTTTCAGTGGTGCAGCTTCAAAAGATGTGAAAAGTTAGAAATTTCTTGAGTATTGATGAGCTTATAATGTAGAATCGTTGGATGAGGTTTAACAGTTGAAGTTACAATGGTGAGTCAACTCAGCAGGATGTGTCAGTGGATGAGTAAAAGCATAGGAAATTAGTTTTCTGCACCAGTGTAGAGAGTTACTTGTGGAATTGATTGTTACTTGATCACATGATGAGAAGATTTAGTGGACTTTACCGACTTGTAGAACATCAGTTAGGCAGAGTACAGATACAAGCAGAAGAATCATCACCTATGGACAGTGACAGTTGAAAGGATTCAGAGAAGAATGAATTTGACAGAAGCACACCTCATGAAGTTTGGACAAGTGGAGTAGCATGACAGTTAAAGTGTTGACGGGTCTAGTCAGAGTTGGAAACTTGCAGAGCTGTGAACATTGTGTTTTCAACGAGCAGATATAGATGATTGAAGTGTTCAGAGGACCGTTCAAATATTTAATTGAATCAGCTTGGTATATGAAGGAGTGATAGATTTCCAAGTCATTCGCCTCGAAGATCGTGCAGTGGCAGGAGACTTAATTTTGACAACTTCGACAGAGATGACAGAAGAGTACAGAGGACTGGACGACATTGCCTAAAGTAAGAGATATTTGGTAGTACTCAGCGCCACCAATTTTCGAAGCCAAGGACAGATAGAAGAATAAGACAATATTTCAAGGTAAAGGCATGTCCAAGAATGGCAGAGACCGACTATTGTGCAGTGGATCAAGAGCAACGGACAGAAACAGTTAGAGCTTCAAATGTTGAAGAATGGTGAAAGGACAAGCATGATTGTGTCAAAGACTGATTGCTGCGAAATGGATCAAAAGCACCGAGCAGAAATAGTTAGAGCCAGCAAGAGTTCTCCTTGAAGATTGTGCAATTGTTAGGAGACTCTAGTTTCGACAGTTGTGATGAAGTCGACAAATTATTCCAAGAATTTTTCCACATCAGAGTGGCTAGGACCGAGAGACTTGGTGGAACTTAGAAGGAGTCAGAGATGGCAAATTCCTGGAGCAGCCAGAATTGTAGAGCAGTAACAGATTTGAGCCAGTGGTGGAATGTCTGACAACTGTTGATAGCTGACCGAAGAGTTCTACAGCGAGGATGACCCAGTGAGTCCAGTGCTTCCGAGAGGACCAGTTGGAGTAGTCGTTTGAGGTTTTTCTTTTCGAAGTGTGGGATTAATGTCCCCACTTGTTTTTGAGTTGTTTAGTTCATTTGGAGGACCAAATGTTCTAAGGGGGGGAGGATGTGAGAACCCGACCCCTAATCTCTTGGATTAGTGTTGTCTTATTTGTGGATTAGTTCTTTTAGTGGGATTAGTATTTGTTGGGTTGAGTTTGTGAGCTAGAATGATTTTTCTTCTAGTTTTGGGCTTTTGAGTGCTTTGGTAGCTTGTGGGGCCCTTTGGGGGTTCCCTTTTCGGCTTTGCTTTTCTTGTGAGATTTTCCCGATTTGTTTCGTATCGTGTTTTTGGCCCGTTGCATTCATCTTGAGGAATCCTACAACTTTCATGTTGATCTCGTATCCATTTGAGAACCCAAAACCCGATTTCTTGGCCTTGAGGGCAAAACAGTCTTTTCACACCAAATCTGTACCCAAAACTCGATATTCTCGAAATCCGTGAAACATATACTTTTTGGAAACTAGATATTTCGACGATCATTTCTTCCTTCTTCGTCGAATCCATCCGAGGTCCCGAATTAGATGATTTCAGCCACCCAAGTTCTTTAAGTTGTGGGACCCCTTCTCACTTGCTATAAGAGAACCCACCTCCCTTCTTCCCCATCTTCATTTCCAGCACAAATCAGCAACTATTGAGCCTAGGGTTCCTTGTGCTCTCTTCTTCTTCTTGCTTCTTCATCTCCAAGCCACACCAATAGTTCACCAAACTCGAAATGGAGACCGTCTTCTTCTTCCTCATCTTGCAAGCTTTCCATTGGTACCATTTGTGAAGAGAACCCTCCATCACAAGACTTCCCTTGAGCTTGTCCTTCTCATTTGAAGGTCATCCAAGTAAGTGATTCTTCCCATCTTCTAGAATTGTAATCTACTAGCCTTAGAGAAGCTCCACCTTGATTATTGAAAGGTTTCATTGTCATTTCATTGTTTAACCCATTTTAGGGTTGTTTTGGGGGTTTTTGTAGAGATTGTGGATCTTGAGCTTGAGAGGTGATTAGGAGCTTGATTTGCTTGATTAGAGTCAAAGGCAAGTGGTTGATTGGATCGTTTTGATTATTAACATGTTTTGGTGAAAATCTTGATTTCATTGATGGTTTTGGTAATTTTAATAGTTGTTTTTGATATGATAAATATTGATTATGAGATGTGCTTATTGATGAGTTATTCTTTCTTGTTAAGCTCTTGAAAGTGCATGCATCCTATTGTCAAGAATTTCAAATGGTTTCACATGAATGAGTTTTCTCCACTTTGAGTTTTATTGTGGATGGAATAGATGGAAAGGATGGAAATGGAGGAACTTGGAATGAGGAGCTCTTTAGCTCATTTTAATGTCTTGGAAACATGTGATTAAGTCCCCTTGTTTATAGTTTTATGTGATTGATTATATGTTGGAAGGAAAGGAAAGAAAAATGAAGAAAATCCAAGTCCCGGACCTGCACTGCGCCCAGGACCGATCGATCGGACGTGCAGACCGATCGATCGGTCTGTCAGTAACTGTAAGGGTTTTTGGACCGATCGATCGGACCCTGTGTAGAATTTCGGCCGATCGATCGGTCCCTGTTCAGAAAATTTTGGGACCTTGGCTACCCTTTTTGGACTAATTGGACTATGGGTGAGATGTCTTGAGCCGACACTCCTCAAGGTTGGTTTGGCGACATCGAAGTTCAATCCATTTCAATCTTGAACGGGACGGAATGACGCGATAACTTCTTTATATCCAAATATAAGTCTTTTGCCTTGGTTATCGCGAATTCTATTCCTTTCGATGACTGAATAGGTTGGTCGATGTTTCCGAATTAATGTCATGCCTAGTATGGACTGTTTCTAGTCTTGATTTTCCTAGTATAACACCTAGTCATAACCACAAGCTCATGTTAAGTTTTGAAAACCGTCAAGTGCATAAGGAGCCCGGAATGTCTTCAAACTCAAGGAGTACCAAGTAATGATCATAATCGACATACGGGACCCCTATTCACTTAAATGGATCTTGAAATTAATACTTTACCCGAAATTTGTTATAGTTCATTGTTTCACCTCATTTCCAAGATTTGCATTACATGACCCGTTCTCCCGAAAGCATTGAAGTCACTCTAGTAACAGTTATTGTCCCGAAATGTATTGCCCGATATGATATGACAGCGTGCCCTTGAGCACCCCCGTTTTACCCGTTTATTACTGTACTTGATTACTTGCATATGTCTCGATTGGTTTTAACCTATGAGTCGGCATCACTAAGCTTGGATACCTTGTCAGTCTGATCCACTGACTTGGAGATCCCTCTCCCGTCCCGCCAGCTGCAGTTTGGATCCCGATACCCGGTTATTGCCGTGGTCCCGTCCCGATACCCGGTTCGCTACCGTGGTCCCGTTCCCGTATATTTATTATTGTATATATGATTTACGTTGAGTCTCCTCACCTTGTGTGACTGAGACCAACGTCCCGCTCTTGTCACTTCGGTGATAGAGGACTTAGCTTCTTGTGATTGCCATCTTGCCAGTTCCCGATTCTTTGGACACCCGACATGGTTTATATTGCTTACTTGTTTTCAGTTAAATGATTCATTGCTTTTATGAAAGTTGTTATTTAGATAAGTGTTAATGCTCTCTATTGTAAATTCAGTCACTATTATATTGTTTTATGTCCTTTGCACACGTACATGTTTTACAGGAATGCCGGTTGGGCGAATACCCGTGCTTTTTACATATGTTTCAAACGATAAATGATTTTGCTAGATTTATATGATTTCACATGTTTTAAAGGAATACCCGAATTGTTAAATATCCGTGCTTTGTTTTAAATGACATTTGACTTGTGAGATTCCCATGTTTATACATGTTTTAAATGATTACCCGATTTCTAAATATCCATGCTTTGAAATATGTTTCAGATGACATTTGTTTGCAAGGTCCCTACGTTTATACCTGTTTTAAACGATATCCGGGTTGTTAAATATCCGTATTTCTACATAGGTTTCAAATGGACATTGGTTTTGCTAGACTGTTATGGATACCTGATTTGTTGTATACTTGTGTTTTACTTAAGTTTCAAATGAACGTTTGTTTTGTCAAACCACTATATTTATACATGTTTTAGACGAATACCCGATTGTCAAATATCTATGATTATAGATGATGTAAATGAATACATGTTTTATTAGATGTTCATGTTTTACCCGTGCTTGAAATGAATACAAGTTTTCCCCGAGATTTCCGACTTTGCACCCGTTTAATTATATGCAGTACTTGATCGATTAGCATGATTTATTATATGTTTTATTCTTTAGTATAATTGTGATCTTTTCATCCACCTGCCAGACCGTCGTGTCTGACCCACTACTTTTGGTACTCAGGTTCAGATTTCTTCGTCCCGAGTTGAGTGTTTTGTTGGCTGTGGAGCCATGCCTTGCAGGTTGGTTTGTCGGCTATGTCATATAGACATTGAGCTGACATCGGAGCTACGTCACATTTGGGTAGTGGTTTATAGCTTCTTGTTGTATGGCTTTGGTTAGCCTTTTTCTTGGGATTCTTAATTAATGTACATTGATAATTGTAACTTGAATATATTTGGGAATGTAATATCCTGTTACTGTCAGCTCTGTAAATTATTGTGATGGTTACTCCAGTCTGATATGATTCTTGATATAATAGCTATGGGCTAAAGGTTGAGTGCGACGCGGAATCCGATGGCCACGGACTTCGGGTCGCAACGCCACAAATGCTTCCGCAAAATATTCAGAATGTGTTGTCTTCACACACGCGGATCTTGGGAGAAGTAAAAATACATTTATGCTTAATCCCATCTCCCGCCCCCGAGGTTTCGGTTCGGGGGCGTGACAGACTGGTATCAGAGCGGGCAGGTTTCTAGGAAATAAAAGACTCTAGGAACCTTAAGACGTGTGGTGAGGACTCGTTTTCTTTTCTCTAGTTGTTGTTTTTGTGAGTTGGTGCCTGTTTTTCTTCTAGTGGGGGAGACTATTTTTGTCTCCTTTTTCTTGTCCTTGTTTTTAGTGAATTTGGGGGACCAAATTCCTTCTAGTGGGGGAGAATTTAATGTCTCCGCACCCACATTTAGTTCCTTTTCTTTGTTTTCGCGCCAGAGAGTCAGAGTTTTGTGGACTTAGCATGTGTTTCTCGAAGGACTTTGGCAGAATTTTCAGCTTTTGGATGTCACAGATGGAGCTAGAGAAGGAATTTGTGACCAATTGTTTGTCGGCAAGGAATGTGAACAGCATATGGAGACTCAATTACAGTTGATCGTGTACCGTCAGAAGAGTCATCAGGCAAGTAAGTGTGAATTTTTGGATAAACTTGGATTATTTTCCTAAGTCAGAAGACTCCATAAGCCGAAGAAGTGATGGACTTTATGAGGTTTGAGGTGAATTTTCAGTGGTGCAGCTTCAAAAGATGTGAAAAGTTAGAAATTTCTTGAGTATTGATGAGCTTATAATGTAGAATCGTTGGATGAGGTTTAACAGTTGAAGTTACAATGGTGAGTCAACTCAGCAGGATGTGTCAGTGGATGAGTAAAAGCATAGGAAATTAGTTTTCTGCACCAGTGTAGAGAGTTACTTGTGGAATTGATTGTTACTTGATCACATGATGAGAAGATTTAGTGGACTTTACCGACTTGTAGAACATCAGTTAGGCAGAGTACAGATACAAGCAGAAGAATCATCACCTATGGACAGTGACAGTTGAAAGGATTCAGAGAAGAATGAATTTGACAGAAGCACACCTCATGAAGTTTGGACAAGTGGAGTAGCATGACAGTTAAAGTGTTGACGGGTCTAGTCAGAGTTGGAAACTTGCAGAGCTGTGAACATTGTGTTTTCAACGAGCAGATATAGATGATTGAAGTGTTCAGAGGACCGTTCAAATATTTAATTGAATCAGCTTGGTATATGAAGGAGTGATAGATTTCCAAGTCATTCGCCTCGAAGATCGTGCAGTGGCAGGAGACTTAATTTTGACAACTTCGACAGAGATGACAGAAGAGTACAGAGGACTGGACGACATTGCCTAAAGTAAGAGATATTTGGTAGTACTCAGCGCCACCAATTTTCGAAGCCAAGGACAGATAGAAGAATAAGACAATATTTCAAGGTAAAGGCATGTCCAAGAATGGCAGAGACCGACTATTGTGCAGTGGATCAAGAGCAACGGACAGAAACAGTTAGAGCTTCAAATGTTGAAGAATGGTGAAAGGACAAGCATGATTGTGTCAAAGACTGATTGCTGCGAAATGGATCAAAAGCACCGAGCAGAAATAGTTAGAGCCAGCAAGAGTTCTCCTTGAAGATTGTGCAATTGTTAGGAGACTCTAGTTTCGACAGTTGTGATGAAGTCGACAAATTATTCCAAGAATTTTTCCACATCAGAGTGGCTAGGACCGAGAGACTTGGTGGAACTTAGAAGGAGTCAGAGATGGCAAATTCCTGGAGCAGCCAGAATTGTAGAGCAGTAACAGATTTGAGCCAGTGGTGGAATGTCTGACAACTGTTGATAGCTGACCGAAGAGTTCTACAGCGAGGATGACCCAGTGAGTCCAGTGCTTCCGAGAGGACCAGTTGGAGTAGTCGTTTGAGGTTTTTCTTTTCGAAGTGTGGGATTAATGTCCCCACTTGTTTTTGAGTTGTTTAGTTCATTTGGAGGACCAAATGTTCTAAGGGGGGGAGGATGTGAGAACCCGACCCCTAATCTCTTGGATTAGTGTTGTCTTATTTGTGGATTAGTTCTTTTAGTGGGATTAGTATTTGTTGGGTTGAGTTTGTGAGCTAGAATGATTTTTCTTCTAGTTTTGGGCTTTTGAGTGCTTTGGTAGCTTGTGGGGCCCTTTGGGGGTTCCCTTTTCGGCTTTGCTTTTCTTGTGAGATTTTCCCGATTTATTTCGTATCGTGTTTTTGGCCCGTTGCATTCATCTTGAGGAATCCTACAACTTTCATGTTGATCTCGTATCCATTTGAGAACCCAAAACCCGATTTCTTGGCCTTGAGGGCAAAACAGTCTTTTCACACCAAATCTGTACCCAAAACTCGATATTCTCGAAATCCGTGAAACATATACTTTTTGGAAACTAGATATTTCGACGATCATTTCTTCCTTCTTCGTCGAATCCATCCGAGGTCCCGAATTAGATGATTTCAGCCACCCAAGTTCTTTAAGTTGTGGGACCCCTTCTCACTTGCTATAAGAGAACCCACCTCCCTTCTTCCCCATCTTCATTTCCAGCACAAATCAGCAACTATTGAGCCTAGGGTTCCTTGTGCTCTCTTCTTCTTCTTGCTTCTTCATCTCCAAGCCACACCAATAGTTCACCAAACTCGAAATGGAGACCGTCTTCTTCTTCCTCATCTTGCAAGCTTTCCATTGGTACCATTTGTGAAGAGAACCCTCCATCACAAGACTTCCCTTGAGCTTGTCCTTCTCATTTGAAGGTCATCCAAGTAAGTGATTCTTCCCATCTTCTAGAATTGTAATCTACTAGCCTTAGAGAAGCTCCACCTTGATTATTGAAAGGTTTCATTGTCATTTCATTGTTTAACCCATTTTAGGGTTGTTTTGGGGGTTTTTGTAGAGATTGTGGATCTTGAGCTTGAGAGGTGATTAGGAGCTTGATTTGCTTGATTAGAGTCAAAGGCAAGTGGTTGATTGGATCGTTTTGATTATTAACATGTTTTGGTGAAAATCTTGATTTCATTGATGGTTTTGGTAATTTTAATAGTTGTTTTTGATATGATAAATATTGATTATGAGATGTGCTTATTGATGAGTTATTCTTTCTTGTTAAGCTCTTGAAAGTGCATGCATCCTATTGTCAAGAATTTCAAATGGTTTCACATGAATGAGTTTTCTCCACTTTGAGTTTTATTGTGGATGGAATAGATGGAAAGGATGGAAATGGAGGAACTTGGAATGAGGAGCTCTTTAGCTCATTTTAATGTCTTGGAAACATGTGATTAAGTCCCCTTGTTTATAGTTTTATGTGATTGATTATATGTTGGAAGGAAAGGAAAGAAAAATGAAGAAAATCCAAGTCCCGGACCTGCACTGCGCCCAGGACCGATCGATCGGACGTGCAGACCGATCGATCGGTCTGTCAGTAACTGTAAGGGTTTTTGGACCGATCGATCGGACCCTGTGTAGAATTTCGGCCGATCGATCGGTCCCTGTTCAGAAAATTTTGGGACCTTGGCTACCCTTTTTGGACCAATTGGACTATGGGTGAGATGTCTTGAGCCGACACTCCTCAAGGTTGGTTTGGCGACATCGAAGTTCAATCCATTTCAATCTTGAACGGGACGGAATGACGCGATAACTTCTTTATATCCAAATATAAGTCTTTTGCCTTGGTTATCGCGAATTCTATTCCTTTCGATGACTGAATAGGTTGGTCGATGTTTCCGAATTAATGTCATGCCTAGTATGGACTGTTTCTAGTCTTGATTTTCCTAGTATAACACCTAGTCATAACCATAAGCTCATGTTAAGTTTTGAAAACCGTCAAGTGCATAAGGAGCCCGGAATGTCTTCAAACTCAAGGAGTACCAAGTAATGATCATAATCGACATACGGGACCCCTATTCACTTAAATGGATCTTGAAATTAATACTTTACCCGAAATTTGTTATAGTTCATTGTTTCACCTCATTTCCAAGATTTGCATTACATGACCCGTTCTCCCGAAAGCATTGAAGTCACTCTAGTAACAGTTATTGTCCCGAAATGTATTGCCCGATATGATATGACAGCGTGCCCTTGAGCACCCCCGTTTTACCCGTTTATTACTGTACTTGATTACTTGCATATGTCTCGATTGGTTTTAACCTATGAGTCGGCATCACTAAGCTTGGATACCTTGTCAGTCTGATCCACTGACTTGGAGATCCCTCTCCCGTCCCGCCAGCTGCAGTTTGGATCCCGATACCCGGTTATTGCCGTGGTCCCGTCCCGATACCCGGTTCGCTACCGTGGTCCCGTTCCCGTATATTTATTATTGTATATATGATTTACGTTGAGTCTCCTCACCTTGTGTGACTGAGACCAACGTCCCGCTCTTGTCACTTCGGTGATAGAGGACTTAGCTTCTTGTGATTGCCATCTTGCCAGTTCCCGATTCTTTGGACACCCGACATGGTTTATATTGCTTACTTGTTTTCAGTTAAATGATTCATTGCTTTTATGAAAGTTGTTATTTAGATAAGTGTTAATGCTCTCTATTGTAAATTCAGTCACTATTATATTGTTTTATGTCCTTTGCACACGTACATGTTTTACAGGAATGCCGGTTGGGCGAATACCCGTGCTTTTTACATATGTTTCAAACGATAAATGATTTTGCTAGATTTATATGATTTCACATGTTTTAAAGGAATACCCGAATTGTTAAATATCCGTGCTTTGTTTTAAATGACATTTGACTTGTGAGATTCCCATGTTTATACATGTTTTAAATGATTACCCGATTTCTAAATATCCATGCTTTGAAATATGTTTCAGATGACATTTGTTTGCAAGGTCCCTACGTTTATACCTGTTTTAAACGATATCCGGGTTGTTAAATATCCGTATTTCTACATAGGTTTCAAATGGACATTGGTTTTGCTAGACTGTTATGGATACCTGATTTGTTGTATACTTGTGTTTTACTTAAGTTTCAAATGAACGTTTGTTTTGTCAAACCACTATATTTATACATGTTTTAGACGAATACCCGATTGTCAAATATCTATGATTATAGATGATGTAAATGAATACATGTTTTATTAGATGTTCATGTTTTACCCGTGCTTGAAATGAATACAAGTTTTCCCCGAGATTTCCGACTTTGCACCCGTTTAATTATATGCAGTACTTGATCGATTAGCATGATTTATTATATGTTTTATTCTTTAGTATAATTGTGATCTTTTCATCCACCTGCCAGACCGTCGTGTCTGACCCACTACTTTTGGTACTCAGGTTCAGATTTCTTCGTCCCGAGTTGAGTGTTTTGTTGGCTGTGGAGCCATGCCTTGCAGGTTGGTTTGTCGGCTATGTCATATAGACATTGAGCTGACATCGGAGCTACGTCACATTTGGGTAGTGGTTTATAGCTTCTTGTTGTATGGCTTTGGTTAGCCTTTTTCTTGGGATTCTTAATTAATGTACATTGATAATTGTAACTTGAATATATTTGGGAATGTAATATCCTGTTACTGTCAGCTCTGTAAATTATTGTGATGGTTACTCCAGTCTGATATGATTCTTGATATAATAGCTATGGGCTAAAGGTTGAGTGCGACGCGGAATCCGATGGCCACGGACTTCGGGTCGCAACGCCACAAATGCTTCCGCAAAATATTCAGAATGTGTTGTCTTCACACACGCGGATCTTGGGAGAAGTAAAAATACATTTATGCTTAATCCCATCTCCCGCCCCCGAGGTTTCGGTTCGGGGGCGTGACAGACTGGTATCAGAGCGGGCAGGTTTCTAGGAAATAAAAGACTCTAGGAACCTTAAGACGTGTGGTGAGGACTCGTTTTCTTTTCTCTAGTTGTTGTTTTTGTGAGTTGGTGCCTGTTTTTCTTCTAGTGGGGGAGACTATTTTTGTCTCCTTTTTCTTGTCCTTGTTTTTAGTGAATTTGGGGGACCAAATTCCTTCTAGTGGGGGAGAATTTAATGTCTCCGCACCCACATTTAGTTCCTTTTCTTTGTTTTCGCGCCAGAGAGTCAGAGTTTTGTGGACTTAGCATGTGTTTCTCGAAGGACTTTGGCAGAATTTTCAGCTTTTGGATGTCACAGATGGAGCTAGAGAAGGAATTTGTGACCAATTGTTTGTCGGCAAGGAATGTGAACAGCATATGGAGACTCAATTACAGTTGATCGTGTACCGTCAGAAGAGTCATCAGGCAAGTAAGTGTGAATTTTTGGATAAACTTGGATTATTTTCCTAAGTCAGAAGACTCCATAAGCCGAAGAAGTGATGGACTTTATGAGGTTTGAGGTGAATTTTCAGTGGTGCAGCTTCAAAAGATGTGAAAAGTTAGAAATTTCTTGAGTATTGATGAGCTTATAATGTAGAATCGTTGGATGAGGTTTAACAGTTGAAGTTACAATGGTGAGTCAACTCAGCAGGATGTGTCAGTGGATGAGTAAAAGCATAGGAAATTAGTTTTCTGCACCAGTGTAGAGAGTTACTTGTGGAATTGATTGTTACTTGATCACATGATGAGAAGATTTAGTGGACTTTACCGACTTGTAGAACATCAGTTAGGCAGAGTACAGATACAAGCAGAAGAATCATCACCTATGGACAGTGACAGTTGAAAGGATTCAGAGAAGAATGAATTTGACAGAAGCACACCTCATGAAGTTTGGACAAGTGGAGTAGCATGACAGTTAAAGTGTTGACGGGTCTAGTCAGAGTTGGAAACTTGCAGAGCTGTGAACATTGTGTTTTCAACGAGCAGATATAGATGATTGAAGTGTTCAGAGGACCGTTCAAATATTTAATTGAATCAGCTTGGTATATGAAGGAGTGATAGATTTCCAAGTCATTCGCCTCGAAGATCGTGCAGTGGCAGGAGACTTAATTTTGACAACTTCGACAGAGATGACAGAAGAGTACAGAGGACTGGACGACATTGCCTAAAGTAAGAGATATTTGGTAGTACTCAGCGCCACCAATTTTCGAAGCCAAGGACAGATAGAAGAATAAGACAATATTTCAAGGTAAAGGCATGTCCAAGAATGGCAGAGACCGACTATTGTGCAGTGGATCAAGAGCAACGGACAGAAACAGTTAGAGCTTCAAATGTTGAAGAATGGTGAAAGGACAAGCATGATTGTGTCAAAGACTGATTGCTGCGAAATGGATCAAAAGCACCGAGCAGAAATAGTTAGAGCCAGCAAGAGTTCTCCTTGAAGATTGTGCAATTGTTAGGAGACTCTAGTTTCGACAGTTGTGATGAAGTCGACAAATTATTCCAAGAATTTTTCCACATCAGAGTGGCTAGGACCGAGAGACTTGGTGGAACTTAGAAGGAGTCAGAGATGGCAAATTCCTGGAGCAGCCAGAATTGTAGAGCAGTAACAGATTTGAGCCAGTGGTGGAATGTCTGACAACTGTTGATAGCTGACCGAAGAGTTCTACAGCGAGGATGACCCAGTGAGTCCAGTGCTTCCGAGAGGACCAGTTGGAGTAGTCGTTTGAGGTTTTTCTTTTCGAAGTGTGGGATTAATGTCCCCACTTGTTTTTGAGTTGTTTAGTTCATTTGGAGGACCAAATGTTCTAAGGGGGGGAGGATGTGAGAACCCGACCCCTAATCTCTTGGATTAGTGTTGTCTTATTTGTGGATTAGTTCTTTTAGTGGGATTAGTATTTGTTGGGTTGAGTTTGTGAGCTAGAATGATTTTTCTTCTAGTTTTGGGCTTTTGAGTGCTTTGGTAGCTTGTGGGGCCCTTTGGGGGTTCCCTTTTCGGCTTTGCTTTTCTTGTGAGATTTTCCCGATTTGTTTCGTATCGTGTTTTTGGCCCGTTGCATTCATCTTGAGGAATCCTACAACTTTCATGTTGATCTCGTATCCATTTGAGAACCCAAAACCCGATTTCTTGGCCTTGAGGGCAAAACAGTCTTTTCACACCAAATCTGTACCCAAAACTCGATATTCTCGAAATCCGTGAAACATATACTTTTTGGAAACTAGATATTTCGACGATCATTTCTTCCTTCTTCGTCGAATCCATCCGAGGTCCCGAATTAGATGATTTCAGCCACCCAAGTTCTTTAAGTTGTGGGACCCCTTCTCACTTGCTATAAGAGAACCCACCTCCCTTCTTCCCCATCTTCATTTCCAGCACAAATCAGCAACTATTGAGCCTAGGGTTCCTTGTGCTCTCTTCTTCTTCTTGCTTCTTCATCTCCAAGCCACACCAATAGTTCACCAAACTCGAAATGGAGACCGTCTTCTTCTTCCTCATCTTGCAAGCTTTCCATTGGTACCATTTGTGAAGAGAACCCTCCATCACAAGACTTCCCTTGAGCTTGTCCTTCTCATTTGAAGGTCATCCAAGTAAGTGATTCTTCCCATCTTCTAGAATTGTAATCTACTAGCCTTAGAGAAGCTCCACCTTGATTATTGAAAGGTTTCATTGTCATTTCATTGTTTAACCCATTTTAGGGTTGTTTTGGGGGTTTTTGTAGAGATTGTGGATCTTGAGCTTGAGAGGTGATTAGGAGCTTGATTTGCTTGATTAGAGTCAAAGGCAAGTGGTTGATTGGATCGTTTTGATTATTAACATGTTTTGGTGAAAATCTTGATTTCATTGATGGTTTTGGTAATTTTAATAGTTGTTTTTGATATGATAAATATTGATTATGAGATGTGCTTATTGATGAGTTATTCTTTCTTGTTAAGCTCTTGAAAGTGCATGCATCCTATTGTCAAGAATTTCAAATGGTTTCACATGAATGAGTTTTCTCCACTTTGAGTTTTATTGTGGATGGAATAGATGGAAAGGATGGAAATGGAGGAACTTGGAATGAGGAGCTCTTTAGCTCATTTTAATGTCTTGGAAACATGTGATTAAGTCCCCTTGTTTATAGTTTTATGTGATTGATTATATGTTGGAAGGAAAGGAAAGAAAAATGAAGAAAATCCAAGTCCCGGACCTGCACTGCGCCCAGGACCGATCGATCGGACGTGCAGACCGATCGATCGGTCTGTCAGTAACTGTAAGGGTTTTTGGACCGATCGATCGGACCCTGTGTAGAATTTCGGCCGATCGATCGGTCCCTGTTCAGAAAATTTTGGGACCTTGGCTACCCTTTTTGGACCAATTGGACTATGGGTGAGATGTCTTGAGCCGACACTCCTCAAGGTTGGTTTGGCGACATCGAAGTTCAATCCATTTCAATCTTGAACGGGACGGAATGACGCGATAACTTCTTTATATCCAAATATAAGTCTTTTGCCTTGGTTATCGCGAATTCTATTCCTTTCGATGACTGAATAGGTTGGTCGATGTTTCCGAATTAATGTCATGCCTAGTATGGACTGTTTCTAGTCTTGATTTTCCTAGTATAACACCTAGTCATAACCATAAGCTCATGTTAAGTTTTGAAAACCGTCAAGTGCATAAGGAGCCCGGAATGTCTTCAAACTCAAGGAGTACCAAGTAATGATCATAATCGACATACGGGACCCCTATTCACTTAAATGGATCTTGAAATTAATACTTTACCCGAAATTTGTTATAGTTCATTGTTTCACCTCATTTCCAAGATTTGCATTACATGACCCGTTCTCCCGAAAGCATTGAAGTCACTCTAGTAACAGTTATTGTCCCGAAATGTATTGCCCGATATGATATGACAGCGTGCCCTTGAGCACCCCCGTTTTACCCGTTTATTACTGTACTTGATTACTTGCATATGTCTCGATTGGTTTTAACCTATGAGTCGGCATCACTAAGCTTGGATACCTTGTCAGTCTGATCCACTGACTTGGAGATCCCTCTCCCGTCCCGCCAGCTGCAGTTTGGATCCCGATACCCGGTTATTGCCGTGGTCCCGTCCCGATACCCGGTTCGCTACCGTGGTCCCGTTCCCGTATATTTATTATTGTATATATGATTTACGTTGAGTCTCCTCACCTTGTGTGACTGAGACCAACGTCCCGCTCTTGTCACTTCGGTGATAGAGGACTTAGCTTCTTGTGATTGCCATCTTGCCAGTTCCCGATTCTTTGGACACCCGACATGGTTTATATTGCTTACTTGTTTTCAGTTAAATGATTCATTGCTTTTATGAAAGTTGTTATTTAGATAAGTGTTAATGCTCTCTATTGTAAATTCAGTCACTATTATATTGTTTTATGTCCTTTGCACACGTACATGTTTTACAGGAATGCCGGTTGGGCGAATACCCGTGCTTTTTACATATGTTTCAAACGATAAATGATTTTGCTAGATTTATATGATTTCACATGTTTTAAAGGAATACCCGAATTGTTAAATATCCGTGCTTTGTTTTAAATGACATTTGACTTGTGAGATTCCCATGTTTATACATGTTTTAAATGATTACCCGATTTCTAAATATCCATGCTTTGAAATATGTTTCAGATGACATTTGTTTGCAAGGTCCCTACGTTTATACCTGTTTTAAACGATATCCGGGTTGTTAAATATCCGTATTTCTACATAGGTTTCAAATGGACATTGGTTTTGCTAGACTGTTATGGATACCTGATTTGTTGTATACTTGTGTTTTACTTAAGTTTCAAATGAACGTTTGTTTTGTCAAACCACTATATTTATACATGTTTTAGACGAATACCCGATTGTCAAATATCTATGATTATAGATGATGTAAATGAATACATGTTTTATTAGATGTTCATGTTTTACCCGTGCTTGAAATGAATACAAGTTTTCCCCGAGATTTCCGACTTTGCACCCGTTTAATTATATGCAGTACTTGATCGATTAGCATGATTTATTATATGTTTTATTCTTTAGTATAATTGTGATCTTTTCATCCACCTGCCAGACCGTCGTGTCTGACCCACTACTTTTGGTACTCAGGTTCAGATTTCTTCGTCCCGAGTTGAGTGTTTTGTTGGCTGTGGAGCCATGCCTTGCAGGTTGGTTTGTCGGCTATGTCATATAGACATTGAGCTGACATCGGAGCTACGTCACATTTGGGTAGTGGTTTATAGCTTCTTGTTGTATGGCTTTGGTTAGCCTTTTTCTTGGGATTCTTAATTAATGTACATTGATAATTGTAACTTGAATATATTTGGGAATGTAATATCCTGTTACTGTCAGCTCTGTAAATTATTGTGATGGTTACTCCAGTCTGATATGATTCTTGATATAATAGCTATGGGCTAAAGGTTGAGTGCGACGCGGAATCCGATGGCCACGGACTTCGGGTCGCAACGCCACAAATGCTTCCGCAAAATATTCAGAATGTGTTGTCTTCACACACGCGGATCTTGGGAGAAGTAAAAATACATTTATGCTTAATCCCATCTCCCGCCCCCGAGGTTTCGGTTCGGGGGCGTGACAGACTGGTATCAGAGCGGGCAGGTTTCTAGGAAATAAAAGACTCTAGGAACCTTAAGACGTGTGGTGAGGACTCGTTTTCTTTTCTCTAGTTGTTGTTTTTGTGAGTTGGTGCCTGTTTTTCTTCTAGTGGGGGAGACTATTTTTGTCTCCTTTTTCTTGTCCTTGTTTTTAGTGAATTTGGGGGACCAAATTCCTTCTAGTGGGGGAGAATTTAATGTCTCCGCACCCACATTTAGTTCCTTTTCTTTGTTTTCGCGCCAGAGAGTCAGAGTTTTGTGGACTTAGCATGTGTTTCTCGAAGGACTTTGGCAGAATTTTCAGCTTTTGGATGTCACAGATGGAGCTAGAGAAGGAATTTGTGACCAATTGTTTGTCGGCAAGGAATGTGAACAGCATATGGAGACTCAATTACAGTTGATCGTGTACCGTCAGAAGAGTCATCAGGCAAGTAAGTGTGAATTTTTGGATAAACTTGGATTATTTTCCTAAGTCAGAAGACTCCATAAGCCGAAGAAGTGATGGACTTTATGAGGTTTGAGGTGAATTTTCAGTGGTGCAGCTTCAAAAGATGTGAAAAGTTAGAAATTTCTTGAGTATTGATGAGCTTATAATGTAGAATCGTTGGATGAGGTTTAACAGTTGAAGTTACAATGGTGAGTCAACTCAGCAGGATGTGTCAGTGGATGAGTAAAAGCATAGGAAATTAGTTTTCTGCACCAGTGTAGAGAGTTACTTGTGGAATTGATTGTTACTTGATCACATGATGAGAAGATTTAGTGGACTTTACCGACTTGTAGAACATCAGTTAGGCAGAGTACAGATACAAGCAGAAGAATCATCACCTATGGACAGTGACAGTTGAAAGGATTCAGAGAAGAATGAATTTGACAGAAGCACACCTCATGAAGTTTGGACAAGTGGAGTAGCATGACAGTTAAAGTGTTGACGGGTCTAGTCAGAGTTGGAAACTTGCAGAGCTGTGAACATTGTGTTTTCAACGAGCAGATATAGATGATTGAAGTGTTCAGAGGACCGTTCAAATATTTAATTGAATCAGCTTGGTATATGAAGGAGTGATAGATTTCCAAGTCATTCGCCTCGAAGATCGTGCAGTGGCAGGAGACTTAATTTTGACAACTTCGACAGAGATGACAGAAGAGTACAGAGGACTGGACGACATTGCCTAAAGTAAGAGATATTTGGTAGTACTCAGCGCCACCAATTTTCGAAGCCAAGGACAGATAGAAGAATAAGACAATATTTCAAGGTAAAGGCATGTCCAAGAATGGCAGAGACCGACTATTGTGCAGTGGATCAAGAGCAACGGACAGAAACAGTTAGAGCTTCAAATGTTGAAGAATGGTGAAAGGACAAGCATGATTGTGTCAAAGACTGATTGCTGCGAAATGGATCAAAAGCACCGAGCAGAAATAGTTAGAGCCAGCAAGAGTTCTCCTTGAAGATTGTGCAATTGTTAGGAGACTCTAGTTTCGACAGTTGTGATGAAGTCGACAAATTATTCCAAGAATTTTTCCACATCAGAGTGGCTAGGACCGAGAGACTTGGTGGAACTTAGAAGGAGTCAGAGATGGCAAATTCCTGGAGCAGCCAGAATTGTAGAGCAGTAACAGATTTGAGCCAGTGGTGGAATGTCTGACAACTGTTGATAGCTGACCGAAGAGTTCTACAGCGAGGATGACCCAGTGAGTCCAGTGCTTCCGAGAGGACCAGTTGGAGTAGTCGTTTGAGGTTTTTCTTTTCGAAGTGTGGGATTAATGTCCCCACTTGTTTTTGAGTTGTTTAGTTCATTTGGAGGACCAAATGTTCTAAGGGGGGGAGGATGTGAGAACCCGACCCCTAATCTCTTGGATTAGTGTTGTCTTATTTGTGGATTAGTTCTTTTAGTGGGATTAGTATTTGTTGGGTTGAGTTTGTGAGCTAGAATGATTTTTCTTCTAGTTTTGGGCTTTTGAGTGCTTTGGTAGCTTGTGGGGCCCTTTGGGGGTTCCCTTTTCGGCTTTGCTTTTCTTGTGAGATTTTCCCGATTTGTTTCGTATCGTGTTTTTGGCCCGTTGCATTCATCTTGAGGAATCCTACAACTTTCATGTTGATCTCGTATCCATTTGAGAACCCAAAACCCGATTTCTTGGCCTTGAGGGCAAAACAGTCTTTTCACACCAAATCTGTACCCAAAACTCGATATTCTCGAAATCCGTGAAACATATACTTTTTGGAAACTAGATATTTCGACGATCATTTCTTCCTTCTTCGTCGAATCCATCCGAGGTCCCGAATTAGATGATTTCAGCCACCCAAGTTCTTTAAGTTGTGGGACCCCTTCTCACTTGCTATAAGAGAACCCACCTCCCTTCTTCCCCATCTTCATTTCCAGCACAAATCAGCAACTATTGAGCCTAGGGTTCCTTGTGCTCTCTTCTTCTTCTTGCTTCTTCATCTCCAAGCCACACCAATAGTTCACCAAACTCGAAATGGAGACCGTCTTCTTCTTCCTCATCTTGCAAGCTTTCCATTGGTACCATTTGTGAAGAGAACCCTCCATCACAAGACTTCCCTTGAGCTTGTCCTTCTCATTTGAAGGTCATCCAAGTAAGTGATTCTTCCCATCTTCTAGAATTGTAATCTACTAGCCTTAGAGAAGCTCCACCTTGATTATTGAAAGGTTTCATTGTCATTTCATTGTTTAACCCATTTTAGGGTTGTTTTGGGGGTTTTTGTAGAGATTGTGGATCTTGAGCTTGAGAGGTGATTAGGAGCTTGATTTGCTTGATTAGAGTCAAAGGCAAGTGGTTGATTGGATCGTTTTGATTATTAACATGTTTTGGTGAAAATCTTGATTTCATTGATGGTTTTGGTAATTTTAATAGTTGTTTTTGATATGATAAATATTGATTATGAGATGTGCTTATTGATGAGTTATTCTTTCTTGTTAAGCTCTTGAAAGTGCATGCATCCTATTGTCAAGAATTTCAAATGGTTTCACATGAATGAGTTTTCTCCACTTTGAGTTTTATTGTGGATGGAATAGATGGAAAGGATGGAAATGGAGGAACTTGGAATGAGGAGCTCTTTAGCTCATTTTAATGTCTTGGAAACATGTGATTAAGTCCCCTTGTTTATAGTTTTATGTGATTGATTATATGTTGGAAGGAAATGAAAGAAAAATGAAGAAAATCCAAGTCCCGGACCTGCACTGCGCCCAGGACCGATCGATCGGACGTGCAGACCGATCGATCGGTCTGTCAGTAACTGTAAGGGTTTTTGGACCGATCGATCGGACCCTGTGTAGAATTTCGGCCGATCGATCGGTCCCTGTTCAGAAAATTTTGGGACCTTGGCTACCCTTTTTGGACCAATTGGACTATGGGTGAGATGTCTTGAGCCGACACTCCTCAAGGTTGGTTTGGCGACATCGAAGTTCAATCCATTTCAATCTTGAACGGGACGGAATGACGCGATAACTTCTTTATATCCAAATATAAGTCTTTTGCCTTGGTTATCGCGAATTCTATTCCTTTCGATGACTGAATAGGTTGGTCGATGTTTCCGAATTAATGTCATGCCTAGTATGGACTGTTTCTAGTCTTGATTTTCCTAGTATAACACCTAGTCATAACCATAAGCTCATGTTAAGTTTTGAAAACCGTCAAGTGCATAAGGAGCCCGGAATGTCTTCAAACTCAAGGAGTACCAAGTAATGATCATAATCGACATACGGGACCCCTATTCACTTAAATGGATCTTGAAATTAATACTTTACCCGAAATTTGTTATAGTTCATTGTTTCACCTCATTTCCAAGATTTGCATTACATGACCCGTTCTCCCGAAAGCATTGAAGTCACTCTAGTAACAGTTATTGTCCCGAAATGTATTGCCCGATATGATATGACAGCGTGCCCTTGAGCACCCCCGTTTTACCCGTTTATTACTGTACTTGATTACTTGCATATGTCTCGATTGGTTTTAACCTATGAGTCGGCATCACTAAGCTTGGATACCTTGTCAGTCTGATCCACTGACTTGGAGATCCCTCTCCCGTCCCGCCAGCTGCAGTTTGGATCCCGATACCCGGTTATTGCCGTGGTCCCGTCCCGATACCCGGTTCGCTACCGTGGTCCCGTTCCCGTATATTTATTATTGTATATATGATTTACGTTGAGTCTCCTCACCTTGTGTGACTGAGACCAACGTCCCGCTCTTGTCACTTCGGTGATAGAGGACTTAGCTTCTTGTGATTGCCATCTTGCCAGTTCCCGATTCTTTGGACACCCGACATGGTTTATATTGCTTACTTGTTTTCAGTTAAATGATTCATTGCTTTTATGAAAGTTGTTATTTAGATAAGTGTTAATGCTCTCTATTGTAAATTCAGTCACTATTATATTGTTTTATGTCCTTTGCACACGTACATGTTTTACAGGAATGCCGGTTGGGCGAATACCCGTGCTTTTTACATATGTTTCAAACGATAAATGATTTTGCTAGATTTATATGATTTCACATGTTTTAAAGGAATACCCGAATTGTTAAATATCCGTGCTTTGTTTTAAATGACATTTGACTTGTGAGATTCCCATGTTTATACATGTTTTAAATGATTACCCGATTTCTAAATATCCATGCTTTGAAATATGTTTCAGATGACATTTGTTTGCAAGGTCCCTACGTTTATACCTGTTTTAAACGATATCCGGGTTGTTAAATATCCGTATTTCTACATAGGTTTCAAATGGACATTGGTTTTGCTAGACTGTTATGGATACCTGATTTGTTGTATACTTGTGTTTTACTTAAGTTTCAAATGAACGTTTGTTTTGTCAAACCACTATATTTATACATGTTTTAGACGAATACCCGATTGTCAAATATCTATGATTATAGATGATGTAAATGAATACATGTTTTATTAGATGTTCATGTTTTACCCGTGCTTGAAATGAATACAAGTTTTCCCCGAGATTTCCGACTTTGCACCCGTTTAATTATATGCAGTACTTGATCGATTAGCATGATTTATTATATGTTTTATTCTTTAGTATAATTGTGATCTTTTCATCCACCTGCCAGACCGTCGTGTCTGACCCACTACTTTTGGTACTCAGGTTCAGATTTCTTCGTCCCGAGTTGAGTGTTTTGTTGGCTGTGGAGCCATGCCTTGCAGGTTGGTTTGTCGGCTATGTCATATAGACATTGAGCTGACATCGGAGCTACGTCACATTTGGGTAGTGGTTTATAGCTTCTTGTTGTATGGCTTTGGTTAGCCTTTTTCTTGGGATTCTTAATTAATGTACATTGATAATTGTAACTTGAATATATTTGGGAATGTAATATCCTGTTACTGTCAGCTCTGTAAATTATTGTGATGGTTACTCCAGTCTGATATGATTCTTGATATAATAGCTATGGGCTAAAGGTTGAGTGCGACGCGGAATCCGATGGCCACGGACTTCGGGTCGCAACGCCACAAATGCTTCCGCAAAATATTCAGAATGTGTTGTCTTCACACACGCGGATCTTGGGAGAAGTAAAAATACATTTATGCTTAATCCCATCTCCCGCCCCCGAGGTTTCGGTTCGGGGGCGTGACAGACTGGTATCAGAGCGGGCAGGTTTCTAGGAAATAAAAGACTCTAGGAACCTTAAGACGTGTGGTGAGGACTCGTTTTCTTTTCTCTAGTTGTTGTTTTTGTGAGTTGGTGCCTGTTTTTCTTCTAGTGGGGGAGACTATTTTTGTCTCCTTTTTCTTGTCCTTGTTTTTAGTGAATTTGGGGGACCAAATTCCTTCTAGTGGGGGAGAATTTAATGTCTCCGCACCCACATTTAGTTCCTTTTCTTTGTTTTCGCGCCAGAGAGTCAGAGTTTTGTGGACTTAGCATGTGTTTCTCGAAGGACTTTGGCAGAATTTTCAGCTTTTGGATGTCACAGATGGAGCTAGAGAAGGAATTTGTGACCAATTGTTTGTCGGCAAGGAATGTGAACAGCATATGGAGACTCAATTACAGTTGATCGTGTACCGTCAGAAGAGTCATCAGGCAAGTAAGTGTGAATTTTTGGATAAACTTGGATTATTTTCCTAAGTCAGAAGACTCCATAAGCCGAAGAAGTGATGGACTTTATGAGGTTTGAGGTGAATTTTCAGTGGTGCAGCTTCAAAAGATGTGAAAAGTTAGAAATTTCTTGAGTATTGATGAGCTTATAATGTAGAATCGTTGGATGAGGTTTAACAGTTGAAGTTACAATGGTGAGTCAACTCAGCAGGATGTGTCAGTGGATGAGTAAAAGCATAGGAAATTAGTTTTCTGCACCAGTGTAGAGAGTTACTTGTGGAATTGATTGTTACTTGATCACATGATGAGAAGATTTAGTGGACTTTACCGACTTGTAGAACATCAGTTAGGCAGAGTACAGATACAAGCAGAAGAATCATCACCTATGGACAGTGACAGTTGAAAGGATTCAGAGAAGAATGAATTTGACAGAAGCACACCTCATGAAGTTTGGACAAGTGGAGTAGCATGACAGTTAAAGTGTTGACGGGTCTAGTCAGAGTTGGAAACTTGCAGAGCTGTGAACATTGTGTTTTCAACGAGCAGATATAGATGATTGAAGTGTTCAGAGGACCGTTCAAATATTTAATTGAATCAGCTTGGTATATGAAGGAGTGATAGATTTCCAAGTCATTCGCCTCGAAGATCGTGCAGTGGCAGGAGACTTAATTTTGACAACTTCGACAGAGATGACAGAAGAGTACAGAGGACTGGACGACATTGCCTAAAGTAAGAGATATTTGGTAGTACTCAGCGCCACCAATTTTCGAAGCCAAGGACAGATAGAAGAATAAGACAATATTTCAAGGTAAAGGCATGTCCAAGAATGGCAGAGACCGACTATTGTGCAGTGGATCAAGAGCAACGGACAGAAACAGTTAGAGCTTCAAATGTTGAAGAATGGTGAAAGGACAAGCATGATTGTGTCAAAGACTGATTGCTGCGAAATGGATCAAAAGCACCGAGCAGAAATAGTTAGAGCCAGCAAGAGTTCTCCTTGAAGATTGTGCAATTGTTAGGAGACTCTAGTTTCGACAGTTGTGATGAAGTCGACAAATTATTCCAAGAATTTTTCCACATCAGAGTGGCTAGGACCGAGAGACTTGGTGGAACTTAGAAGGAGTCAGAGATGGCAAATTCCTGGAGCAGCCAGAATTGTAGAGCAGTAACAGATTTGAGCCAGTGGTGGAATGTCTGACAACTGTTGATAGCTGACCGAAGAGTTCTACAGCGAGGATGACCCAGTGAGTCCAGTGCTTCCGAGAGGACCAGTTGGAGTAGTCGTTTGAGGTTTTTCTTTTCGAAGTGTGGGATTAATGTCCCCACTTGTTTTTGAGTTGTTTAGTTCATTTGGAGGACCAAATGTTCTAAGGGGGGGAGGATGTGAGAACCCGACCCCTAATCTCTTGGATTAGTGTTGTCTTATTTGTGGATTAGTTCTTTTAGTGGGATTAGTATTTGTTGGGTTGAGTTTGTGAGCTAGAATGATTTTTCTTCTAGTTTTGGGCTTTTGAGTGCTTTGGTAGCTTGTGGGGCCCTTTGGGGGTTCCCTTTTCGGCTTTGCTTTTCTTGTGAGATTTTCCCGATTTGTTTCGTATCGTGTTTTTGGCCCGTTGCATTCATCTTGAGGAATCCTACAACTTTCATGTTGATCTCGTATCCATTTGAGAACCCAAAACCCGATTTCTTGGCCTTGAGGGCAAAACAGTCTTTTCACACCAAATCTGTACCCAAAACTCGATATTCTCGAAATCCGTGAAACATATACTTTTTGGAAACTAGATATTTCGACGATCATTTCTTCCTTCTTCGTCGAATCCATCCGAGGTCCCGAATTAGATGATTTCAGCCACCCAAGTTCTTTAAGTTGTGGGACCCCTTCTCACTTGCTATAAGAGAACCCACCTCCCTTCTTCCCCATCTTCATTTCCAGCACAAATCAGCAACTATTGAGCCTAGGGTTCCTTGTGCTCTCTTCTTCTTCTTGCTTCTTCATCTCCAAGCCACACCAATAGTTCACCAAACTCGAAATGGAGACCGTCTTCTTCTTCCTCATCTTGCAAGCTTTCCATTGGTACCATTTGTGAAGAGAACCCTCCATCACAAGACTTCCCTTGAGCTTGTCCTTCTCATTTGAAGGTCATCCAAGTAAGTGATTCTTCCCATCTTCTAGAATTGTAATCTACTAGCCTTAGAGAAGCTCCACCTTGATTATTGAAAGGTTTCATTGTCATTTCATTGTTTAACCCATTTTAGGGTTGTTTTGGGGGTTTTTGTAGAGATTGTGGATCTTGAGCTTGAGAGGTGATTAGGAGCTTGATTTGCTTGATTAGAGTCAAAGGCAAGTGGTTGATTGGATCGTTTTGATTATTAACATGTTTTGGTGAAAATCTTGATTTCATTGATGGTTTTGGTAATTTTAATAGTTGTTTTTGATATGATAAATATTGATTATGAGATGTGCTTATTGATGAGTTATTCTTTCTTGTTAAGCTCTTGAAAGTGCATGCATCCTATTGTCAAGAATTTCAAATGGTTTCACATGAATGAGTTTTCTCCACTTTGAGTTTTATTGTGGATGGAATAGATGGAAAGGATGGAAATGGAGGAACTTGGAATGAGGAGCTCTTTAGCTCATTTTAATGTCTTGGAAACATGTGATTAAGTCCCCTTGTTTATAGTTTTATGTGATTGATTATATGTTGGAAGGAAAGGAAAGAAAAATGAAGAAAATCCAAGTCCCGGACCTGCACTGCGCCCAGGACCGATCGATCGGACGTGCAGACCGATCGATCGGTCTGTCAGTAACTGTAAGGGTTTTTGGACCGATCGATCGGACCCTGTGTAGAATTTCGGCCGATCGATCGGTCCCTGTTCAGAAAATTTTGGGACCTTGGCTACCCTTTTTGGACCAATTGGACTATGGGTGAGATGTCTTGAGCCGACACTCCTCAAGGTTGGTTTGGCGACATCGAAGTTCAATCCATTTCAATCTTGAACGGGACGGAATGACGCGATAACTTCTTTATATCCAAATATAAGTCTTTTGCCTTGGTTATCGCGAATTCTATTCCTTTCGATGACTGAATAGGTTGGTCGATGTTTCCGAATTAATGTCATGCCTAGTATGGACTGTTTCTAGTCTTGATTTTCCTAGTATAACACCTAGTCATAACCATAAGCTCATGTTAAGTTTTGAAAACCGTCAAGTGCATAAGGAGCCCGGAATGTCTTCAAACTCAAGGAGTACCAAGTAATGATCATAATCGACATACGGGACCCCTATTCACTTAAATGGATCTTGAAATTAATACTTTACCCGAAATTTGTTATAGTTCATTGTTTCACCTCATTTCCAAGATTTGCATTACATGACCCGTTCTCCCGAAAGCATTGAAGTCACTCTAGTAACAGTTATTGTCCCGAAATGTATTGCCCGATATGATATGACAGCGTGCCCTTGAGCACCCCCGTTTTACCCGTTTATTACTGTACTTGATTACTTGCATATGTCTCGATTGGTTTTAACCTATGAGTCGGCATCACTAAGCTTGGATACCTTGTCAGTCTGATCCACTGACTTGGAGATCCCTCTCCCGTCCCGCCAGCTGCAGTTTGGATCCCGATACCCGGTTATTGCCGTGGTCCCGTCCCGATACCCGGTTCGCTACCGTGGTCCCGTTCCCGTATATTTATTATTGTATATATGATTTACGTTGAGTCTCCTCACCTTGTGTGACTGAGACCAACGTCCCGCTCTTGTCACTTCGGTGATAGAGGACTTAGCTTCTTGTGATTGCCATCTTGCCAGTTCCCGATTCTTTGGACACCCGACATGGTTTATATTGCTTACTTGTTTTCAGTTAAATGATTCATTGCTTTTATGAAAGTTGTTATTTAGATAAGTGTTAATGCTCTCTATTGTAAATTCAGTCACTATTATATTGTTTTATGTCCTTTGCACACGTACATGTTTTACAGGAATGCCGGTTGGGCGAATACCCGTGCTTTTTACATATGTTTCAAACGATAAATGATTTTGCTAGATTTATATGATTTCACATGTTTTAAAGGAATACCCGAATTGTTAAATATCCGTGCTTTGTTTTAAATGACATTTGACTTGTGAGATTCCCATGTTTATACATGTTTTAAATGATTACCCGATTTCTAAATATCCATGCTTTGAAATATGTTTCAGATGACATTTGTTTGCAAGGTCCCTACGTTTATACCTGTTTTAAACGATATCCGGGTTGTTAAATATCCGTATTTCTACATAGGTTTCAAATGGACATTGGTTTTGCTAGACTGTTATGGATACCTGATTTGTTGTATACTTGTGTTTTACTTAAGTTTCAAATGAACGTTTGTTTTGTCAAACCACTATATTTATACATGTTTTAGACGAATACCCGATTGTCAAATATCTATGATTATAGATGATGTAAATGAATACATGTTTTATTAGATGTTCATGTTTTACCCGTGCTTGAAATGAATACAAGTTTTCCCCGAGATTTCCGACTTTGCACCCGTTTAATTATATGCAGTACTTGATCGATTAGCATGATTTATTATATGTTTTATTCTTTAGTATAATTGTGATCTTTTCATCCACCTGCCAGACCGTCGTGTCTGACCCACTACTTTTGGTACTCAGGTTCAGATTTCTTCGTCCCGAGTTGAGTGTTTTGTTGGCTGTGGAGCCATGCCTTGCAGGTTGGTTTGTCGGCTATGTCATATAGACATTGAGCTGACATCGGAGCTACGTCACATTTGGGTAGTGGTTTATAGCTTCTTGTTGTATGGCTTTGGTTAGCCTTTTTCTTGGGATTCTTAATTAATGTACATTGATAATTGTAACTTGAATATATTTGGGAATGTAATATCCTGTTACTGTCAGCTCTGTAAATTATTGTGATGGTTACTCCAGTCTGATATGATTCTTGATATAATAGCTATGGGCTAAAGGTTGAGTGCGACGCGGAATCCGATGGCCACGGACTTCGGGTCGCAACGCCACAAATGCTTCCGCAAAATATTCAGAATGTGTTGTCTTCACACACGCGGATCTTGGGAGAAGTAAAAATACATTTATGCTTAATCCCATCTCCCGCCCCCGAGGTTTCGGTTCGGGGGCGTGACAGACTGGTATCAGAGCGGGCAGGTTTCTAGGAAATAAAAGACTCTAGGAACCTTAAGACGTGTGGTGAGGACTCGTTTTCTTTTCTCTAGTTGTTGTTTTTGTGAGTTGGTGCCTGTTTTTCTTCTAGTGGGGGAGACTATTTTTGTCTCCTTTTTCTTGTCCTTGTTTTTAGTGAATTTGGGGGACCAAATTCCTTCTAGTGGGGGAGAATTTAATGTCTCCGCACCCACATTTAGTTCCTTTTCTTTGTTTTCGCGCCAGAGAGTCAGAGTTTTGTGGACTTAGCATGTGTTTCTCGAAGGACTTTGGCAGAATTTTCAGCTTTTGGATGTCACAGATGGAGCTAGAGAAGGAATTTGTGACCAATTGTTTGTCGGCAAGGAATGTGAACAGCATATGGAGACTCAATTACAGTTGATCGTGTACCGTCAGAAGAGTCATCAGGCAAGTAAGTGTGAATTTTTGGATAAACTTGGATTATTTTCCTAAGTCAGAAGACTCCATAAGCCGAAGAAGTGATGGACTTTATGAGGTTTGAGGTGAATTTTCAGTGGTGCAGCTTCAAAAGATGTGAAAAGTTAGAAATTTCTTGAGTATTGATGAGCTTATAATGTAGAATCGTTGGATGAGGTTTAACAGTTGAAGTTACAATGGTGAGTCAACTCAGCAGGATGTGTCAGTGGATGAGTAAAAGCATAGGAAATTAGTTTTCTGCACCAGTGTAGAGAGTTACTTGTGGAATTGATTGTTACTTGATCACATGATGAGAAGATTTAGTGGACTTTACCGACTTGTAGAACATCAGTTAGGCAGAGTACAGATACAAGCAGAAGAATCATCACCTATGGACAGTGACAGTTGAAAGGATTCAGAGAAGAATGAATTTGACAGAAGCACACCTCATGAAGTTTGGACAAGTGGAGTAGCATGACAGTTAAAGTGTTGACGGGTCTAGTCAGAGTTGGAAACTTGCAGAGCTGTGAACATTGTGTTTTCAACGAGCAGATATAGATGATTGAAGTGTTCAGAGGACCGTTCAAATATTTAATTGAATCAGCTTGGTATATGAAGGAGTGATAGATTTCCAAGTCATTCGCCTCGAAGATCGTGCAGTGGCAGGAGACTTAATTTTGACAACTTCGACAGAGATGACAGAAGAGTACAGAGGACTGGACGACATTGCCTAAAGTAAGAGATATTTGGTAGTACTCAGCGCCACCAATTTTCGAAGCCAAGGACAGATAGAAGAATAAGACAATATTTCAAGGTAAAGGCATGTCCAAGAATGGCAGAGACCGACTATTGTGCAGTGGATCAAGAGCAACGGACAGAAACAGTTAGAGCTTCAAATGTTGAAGAATGGTGAAAGGACAAGCATGATTGTGTCAAAGACTGATTGCTGCGAAATGGATCAAAAGCACCGAGCAGAAATAGTTAGAGCCAGCAAGAGTTCTCCTTGAAGATTGTGCAATTGTTAGGAGACTCTAGTTTCGACAGTTGTGATGAAGTCGACAAATTATTCCAAGAATTTTTCCACATCAGAGTGGCTAGGACCGAGAGACTTGGTGGAACTTAGAAGGAGTCAGAGATGGCAAATTCCTGGAGCAGCCAGAATTGTAGAGCAGTAACAGATTTGAGCCAGTGGTGGAATGTCTGACAACTGTTGATAGCTGACCGAAGAGTTCTACAGCGAGGATGACCCAGTGAGTCCAGTGCTTCCGAGAGGACCAGTTGGAGTAGTCGTTTGAGGTTTTTCTTTTCGAAGTGTGGGATTAATGTCCCCACTTGTTTTTGAGTTGTTTAGTTCATTTGGAGGACCAAATGTTCTAAGGGGGGGAGGATGTGAGAACCCGACCCCTAATCTCTTGGATTAGTGTTGTCTTATTTGTGGATTAGTTCTTTTAGTGGGATTAGTATTTGTTGGGTTGAGTTTGTGAGCTAGAATGATTTTTCTTCTAGTTTTGGGCTTTTGAGTGCTTTGGTAGCTTGTGGGGCCCTTTGGGGGTTCCCTTTTCGGCTTTGCTTTTCTTGTGAGATTTTCCCGATTTGTTTCGTATCGTGTTTTTGGCCCGTTGCATTCATCTTGAGGAATCCTACAACTTTCATGTTGATCTCGTATCCATTTGAGAACCCAAAACCCGATTTCTTGGCCTTGAGGGCAAAACAGTCTTTTCACACCAAATCTGTACCCAAAACTCGATATTCTCGAAATCCGTGAAACATATACTTTTTGGAAACTAGATATTTCGACGATCATTTCTTCCTTCTTCGTCGAATCCATCCGAGGTCCCGAATTAGATGATTTCAGCCACCCAAGTTCTTTAAGTTGTGGGACCCCTTCTCACTTGCTATAAGAGAACCCACCTCCCTTCTTCCCCATCTTCATTTCCAGCACAAATCAGCAACTATTGAGCCTAGGGTTCCTTGTGCTCTCTTCTTCTTCTTGCTTCTTCATCTCCAAGCCACACCAATAGTTCACCAAACTCGAAATGGAGACCGTCTTCTTCTTCCTCATCTTGCAAGCTTTCCATTGGTACCATTTGTGAAGAGAACCCTCCATCACAAGACTTCCCTTGAGCTTGTCCTTCTCATTTGAAGGTCATCCAAGTAAGTGATTCTTCCCATCTTCTAGAATTGTAATCTACTAGCCTTAGAGAAGCTCCACCTTGATTATTGAAAGGTTTCATTGTCATTTCATTGTTTAACCCATTTTAGGGTTGTTTTGGGGGTTTTTGTAGAGATTGTGGATCTTGAGCTTGAGAGGTGATTAGGAGCTTGATTTGCTTGATTAGAGTCAAAGGCAAGTGGTTGATTGGATCGTTTTGATTATTAACATGTTTTGGTGAAAATCTTGATTTCATTGATGGTTTTGGTAATTTTAATAGTTGTTTTTGATATGATAAATATTGATTATGAGATGTGCTTATTGATGAGTTATTCTTTCTTGTTAAGCTCTTGAAAGTGCATGCATCCTATTGTCAAGAATTTCAAATGGTTTCACATGAATGAGTTTTCTCCACTTTGAGTTTTATTGTGGATGGAATAGATGGAAAGGATGGAAATGGAGGAACTTGGAATGAGGAGCTCTTTAGCTCATTTTAATGTCTTGGAAACATGTGATTAAGTCCCCTTGTTTATAGTTTTATGTGATTGATTATATGTTGGAAGGAAATGAAAGAAAAATGAAGAAAATCCAAGTCCCGGACCTGCACTGCGCCCAGGACCGATCGATCGGACGTGCAGACCGATCGATCGGTCTGTCAGTAACTGTAAGGGTTTTTGGACCGATCGATCGGACCCTGTGTAGAATTTCGGCCGATCGATCGGTCCCTGTTCAGAAAATTTTGGGACCTTGGCTACCCTTTTTGGACCAATTGGACTATGGGTGAGATGTCTTGAGCCGACACTCCTCAAGGTTGGTTTGGCGACATCGAAGTTCAATCCATTTCAATCTTGAACGGGACGGAATGACGCGATAACTTCTTTATATCCAAATATAAGTCTTTTGCCTTGGTTATCGCGAATTCTATTCCTTTCGATGACTGAATAGGTTGGTCGATGTTTCCGAATTAATGTCATGCCTAGTATGGACTGTTTCTAGTCTTGATTTTCCTAGTATAACACCTAGTCATAACCATAAGCTCATGTTAAGTTTTGAAAACCGTCAAGTGCATAAGGAGCCCGGAATGTCTTCAAACTCAAGGAGTACCAAGTAATGATCATAATCGACATACGGGACCCCTATTCACTTAAATGGATCTTGAAATTAATACTTTACCCGAAATTTGTTATAGTTCATTGTTTCACCTCATTTCCAAGATTTGCATTACATGACCCGTTCTCCCGAAAGCATTGAAGTCACTCTAGTAACAGTTATTGTCCCGAAATGTATTGCCCGATATGATATGACAGCGTGCCCTTGAGCACCCCCGTTTTACCCGTTTATTACTGTACTTGATTACTTGCATATGTCTCGATTGGTTTTAACCTATGAGTCGGCATCACTAAGCTTGGATACCTTGTCAGTCTGATCCACTGACTTGGAGATCCCTCTCCCGTCCCGCCAGCTGCAGTTTGGATCCCGATACCCGGTTATTGCCGTGGTCCCGTCCCGATACCCGGTTCGCTACCGTGGTCCCGTTCCCGTATATTTATTATTGTATATATGATTTACGTTGAGTCTCCTCACCTTGTGTGACTGAGACCAACGTCCCGCTCTTGTCACTTCGGTGATAGAGGACTTAGCTTCTTGTGATTGCCATCTTGCCAGTTCCCGATTCTTTGGACACCCGACATGGTTTATATTGCTTACTTGTTTTCAGTTAAATGATTCATTGCTTTTATGAAAGTTGTTATTTAGATAAGTGTTAATGCTCTCTATTGTAAATTCAGTCACTATTATATTGTTTTATGTCCTTTGCACACGTACATGTTTTACAGGAATGCCGGTTGGGCGAATACCCGTGCTTTTTACATATGTTTCAAACGATAAATGATTTTGCTAGATTTATATGATTTCACATGTTTTAAAGGAATACCCGAATTGTTAAATATCCGTGCTTTGTTTTAAATGACATTTGACTTGTGAGATTCCCATGTTTATACATGTTTTAAATGATTACCCGATTTCTAAATATCCATGCTTTGAAATATGTTTCAGATGACATTTGTTTGCAAGGTCCCTACGTTTATACCTGTTTTAAACGATATCCGGGTTGTTAAATATCCGTATTTCTACATAGGTTTCAAATGGACATTGGTTTTGCTAGACTGTTATGGATACCTGATTTGTTGTATACTTGTGTTTTACTTAAGTTTCAAATGAACGTTTGTTTTGTCAAACCACTATATTTATACATGTTTTAGACGAATACCCGATTGTCAAATATCTATGATTATAGATGATGTAAATGAATACATGTTTTATTAGATGTTCATGTTTTACCCGTGCTTGAAATGAATACAAGTTTTCCCCGAGATTTCCGACTTTGCACCCGTTTAATTATATGCAGTACTTGATCGATTAGCATGATTTATTATATGTTTTATTCTTTAGTATAATTGTGATCTTTTCATCCACCTGCCAGACCGTCGTGTCTGACCCACTACTTTTGGTACTCAGGTTCAGATTTCTTCGTCCCGAGTTGAGTGTTTTGTTGGCTGTGGAGCCATGCCTTGCAGGTTGGTTTGTCGGCTATGTCATATAGACATTGAGCTGACATCGGAGCTACGTCACATTTGGGTAGTGGTTTATAGCTTCTTGTTGTATGGCTTTGGTTAGCCTTTTTCTTGGGATTCTTAATTAATGTACATTGATAATTGTAACTTGAATATATTTGGGAATGTAATATCCTGTTACTGTCAGCTCTGTAAATTATTGTGATGGTTACTCCAGTCTGATATGATTCTTGATATAATAGCTATGGGCTAAAGGTTGAGTGCGACGCGGAATCCGATGGCCACGGACTTCGGGTCGCAACGCCACAAATGCTTCCGCAAAATATTCAGAATGTGTTGTCTTCACACACGCGGATCTTGGGAGAAGTAAAAATACATTTATGCTTAATCCCATCTCCCGCCCCCGAGGTTTCGGTTCGGGGGCGTGACAGACTGGTATCAGAGCGGGCAGGTTTCTAGGAAATAAAAGACTCTAGGAACCTTAAGACGTGTGGTGAGGACTCGTTTTCTTTTCTCTAGTTGTTGTTTTTGTGAGTTGGTGCCTGTTTTTCTTCTAGTGGGGGAGACTATTTTTGTCTCCTTTTTCTTGTCCTTGTTTTTAGTGAATTTGGGGGACCAAATTCCTTCTAGTGGGGGAGAATTTAATGTCTCCGCACCCACATTTAGTTCCTTTTCTTTGTTTTCGCGCCAGAGAGTCAGAGTTTTGTGGACTTAGCATGTGTTTCTCGAAGGACTTTGGCAGAATTTTCAGCTTTTGGATGTCACAGATGGAGCTAGAGAAGGAATTTGTGACCAATTGTTTGTCGGCAAGGAATGTGAACAGCATATGGAGACTCAATTACAGTTGATCGTGTACCGTCAGAAGAGTCATCAGGCAAGTAAGTGTGAATTTTTGGATAAACTTGGATTATTTTCCTAAGTCAGAAGACTCCATAAGCCGAAGAAGTGATGGACTTTATGAGGTTTGAGGTGAATTTTCAGTGGTGCAGCTTCAAAAGATGTGAAAAGTTAGAAATTTCTTGAGTATTGATGAGCTTATAATGTAGAATCGTTGGATGAGGTTTAACAGTTGAAGTTACAATGGTGAGTCAACTCAGCAGGATGTGTCAGTGGATGAGTAAAAGCATAGGAAATTAGTTTTCTGCACCAGTGTAGAGAGTTACTTGTGGAATTGATTGTTACTTGATCACATGATGAGAAGATTTAGTGGACTTTACCGACTTGTAGAACATCAGTTAGGCAGAGTACAGATACAAGCAGAAGAATCATCACCTATGGACAGTGACAGTTGAAAGGATTCAGAGAAGAATGAATTTGACAGAAGCACACCTCATGAAGTTTGGACAAGTGGAGTAGCATGACAGTTAAAGTGTTGACGGGTCTAGTCAGAGTTGGAAACTTGCAGAGCTGTGAACATTGTGTTTTCAACGAGCAGATATAGATGATTGAAGTGTTCAGAGGACCGTTCAAATATTTAATTGAATCAGCTTGGTATATGAAGGAGTGATAGATTTCCAAGTCATTCGCCTCGAAGATCGTGCAGTGGCAGGAGACTTAATTTTGACAACTTCGACAGAGATGACAGAAGAGTACAGAGGACTGGACGACATTGCCTAAAGTAAGAGATATTTGGTAGTACTCAGCGCCACCAATTTTCGAAGCCAAGGACAGATAGAAGAATAAGACAATATTTCAAGGTAAAGGCATGTCCAAGAATGGCAGAGACCGACTATTGTGCAGTGGATCAAGAGCAACGGACAAAAACAGTTAGAGCTTCAAATGTTGAAGAATGGTGAAAGGACAAGCATGATTGTGTCAAAGACTGATTGCTGCGAAATGGATCAAAAGCACCGAGCAGAAATAGTTAGAGCCAGCAAGAGTTCTCCTTGAAGATTGTGCAATTGTTAGGAGACTCTAGTTTCGACAGTTGTGATGAAGTCGACAAATTATTCCAAGAATTTTTCCACATCAGAGTGGCTAGGACCGAGAGACTTGGTGGAACTTAGAAGGAGTCAGAGATGGCAAATTCCTGGAGCAGCCAGAATTGTAGAGCAGTAACAGATTTGAGCCAGTGGTGGAATGTCTGACAACTGTTGATAGCTGACCGAAGAGTTCTACAGCGAGGATGACCCAGTGAGTCCAGTGCTTCCGAGAGGACCAGTTGGAGTAGTCGTTTGAGGTTTTTCTTTTCGAAGTGTGGGATTAATGTCCCCACTTGTTTTTGAGTTGTTTAGTTCATTTGGAGGACCAAATGTTCTAAGGGGGGGAGGATGTGAGAACCCGACCCCTAATCTCTTGGATTAGTGTTGTCTTATTTGTGGATTAGTTCTTTTAGTGGGATTAGTATTTGTTGGGTTGAGTTTGTGAGCTAGAATGATTTTTCTTCTAGTTTTGGGCTTTTGAGTGCTTTGGTAGCTTGTGGGGCCCTTTGGGGGTTCCCTTTTCGGCTTTGCTTTTCTTGTGAGATTTTCCCGATTTGTTTCGTATCGTGTTTTTGGCCCGTTGCATTCATCTTGAGGAATCCTACAACTTTCATGTTGATCTCGTATCCATTTGAGAACCCAAAACCCGATTTCTTGGCCTTGAGGGCAAAACAGTCTTTTCACACCAAATCTGTACCCAAAACTCGATATTCTCGAAATCCGTGAAACATATACTTTTTGGGAACTAGATATTTCGACGATCATTTCTTCCTTCTTCGTCGAATCCATCCGAGGTCCCGAATTAGATGATTTCAGCCACCCAAGTTCTTTAAGTTGTGGGACCCCTTCTCACTTGCTATAAGAGAACCCACCTCCCTTCTTCCCCATCTTCATTTCCAGCACAAATCAGCAACTATTGAGCCTAGGGTTCCTTGTGCTCTCTTCTTCTTCTTGCTTCTTCATCTCCAAGCCACACCAATAGTTCACCAAACTCGAAATGGAGACCGTCTTCTTCTTCCTCATCTTGCAAGCTTTCCATTGGTACCATTTGTGAAGAGAACCCTCCATCACAAGACTTCCCTTGAGCTTGTCCTTCTCATTTGAAGGTCATCCAAGTAAGTGATTCTTCCCATCTTCTAGAATTGTAATCTACTAGCCTTAGAGAAGCTCCACCTTGATTATTGAAAGGTTTCATTGTCATTTCATTGTTTAACCCATTTTAGGGTTGTTTTGGGGGTTTTTGTAGAGATTGTGGATCTTGAGCTTGAGAGGTGATTAGGAGCTTGATTTGCTTGATTAGAGTCAAAGGCAAGTGGTTGATTGGATCGTTTTGATTATTAACATGTTTTGGTGAAAATCTTGATTTCATTGATGGTTTTGGTAATTTTAATAGTTGTTTTTGATATGATAAATATTGATTATGAGATGTGCTTATTGATGAGTTATTCTTTCTTGTTAAGCTCTTGAAAGTGCATGCATCCTATTGTCAAGAATTTCAAATGGTTTCACATGAATGAGTTTTCTCCACTTTGAGTTTTATTGTGGATGGAATAGATGGAAAGGATGGAAATGGAGGAACTTGGAATGAGGAGCTCTTTAGCTCATTTTAATGTCTTGGAAACATGTGATTAAGTCCCCTTGTTTATAGTTTTATGTGATTGATTATATGTTGGAAGGAAATGAAAGAAAAATGAAGAAAATCCAAGTCCCGGACCTGCACTGCGCCCAGGACCGATCGATCGGACGTGCAGACCGATCGATCGGTCTGTCAGTAACTGTAAGGGTTTTTGGACCGATCGATCGGACCCTGTGTAGAATTTCGGCCGATCGATCGGTCCCTGTTCAGAAAATTTTGGGACCTTGGCTACCCTTTTTGGACCAATTGGACTATGGGTGAGATGTCTTGAGCCGACACTCCTCAAGGTTGGTTTGGCGACATCGAAGTTCAATCCATTTCAATCTTGAACGGGACGGAATGACGCGATAACTTCTTTATATCCAAATATAAGTCTTTTGCCTTGGTTATCGCGAATTCTATTCCTTTCGATGACTGAATAGGTTGGTCGATGTTTCCGAATTAATGTCATGCCTAGTATGGACTGTTTCTAGTCTTGATTTTCCTAGTATAACACCTAGTCATAACCACAAGCTCATGTTAAGTTTTGAAAACCGTCAAGTGCATAAGGAGCCCGGAATGTCTTCAAACTCAAGGAGTACCAAGTAATGATCATAATCGACATACGGGACCCCTATTCACTTAAATGGATCTTGAAATTAATACTTTACCCGAAATTTGTTATAGTTCATTGTTTCACCTCATTTCCAAGATTTGCATTACATGACCCGTTCTCCCGAAAGCATTGAAGTCACTCTAGTAACAGTTATTGTCCCGAAATGTATTGCCCGATATGATATGACAGCGTGCCCTTGAGCACCCCCGTTTTACCCGTTTATTACTGTACTTGATTACTTGCATATGTCTCGATTGGTTTTAACCTATGAGTCGGCATCACTAAGCTTGGATACCTTGTCAGTCTGATCCACTGACTTGGAGATCCCTCTCCCGTCCCGCCAGCTGTAGTTTGGATCCCGATACCCGGTTATTGCCGTGGTCCCGTCCCGATACCCGGTTCGCTACCGTGGTCCCGTTCCCGTATATTTATTATTGTATATATGATTTACGTTGAGTCTCCTCACCTTGTGTGACTGAGACCAACGTCCCGCTCTTGTCACTTCGGTGATAGAGGACTTAGCTTCTTGTGATTGCCATCTTGCCAGTTCCCGATTCTTTGGACACCCGACATGGTTTATATTGCTTACTTGTTTTCAGTTAAATGATTCATTGCTTTTATGAAAGTTGTTATTTAGATAAGTGTTAATGCTCTCTATTGTAAATTCAGTCACTATTATATTGTTTTATGTCCTTTGCACACGTACATGTTTTACAGGAATGCCGGTTGGGCGAATACCCGTGCTTTTTACATATGTTTCAAACGATAAATGATTTTGCTAGATTTATATGATTTCACATGTTTTAAAGGAATACCCGAATTGTTAAATATCCGTGCTTTGTTTTAAATGACATTTGACTTGTGAGATTCCCATGTTTATACATGTTTTAAATGATTACCCGATTTCTAAATATCCATGCTTTGAAATATGTTTCAGATGACATTTGTTTGCAAGGTCCCTACGTTTATACCTGTTTTAAACGATATCCGGGTTGTTAAATATCCGTATTTCTACATAGGTTTCAAATGGACATTGGTTTTGCTAGACTGTTATGGATACCTGATTTGTTGTATACTTGTGTTTTACTTAAGTTTCAAATGAACGTTTGTTTTGTCAAACCACTATATTTATACATGTTTTAGACGAATACCCGATTGTCAAATATCTATGATTATAGATGATGTAAATGAATACATGTTTTATTAGATGTTCATGTTTTACCCGTGCTTGAAATGAATACAAGTTTTCCCCGAGATTTCCGACTTTGCACCCGTTTAATTATATGCAGTACTTGATCGATTAGCATGATTTATTATATGTTTTATTCTTTAGTATAATTGTGATCTTTTCATCCACCTGCCAGACCGTCGTGTCTGACCCACTACTTTTGGTACTCAGGTTCAGATTTCTTCGTCCCGAGTTGAGTGTTTTGTTGGCTGTGGAGCCATGCCTTGCAGGTTGGTTTGTCGGCTATGTCATATAGACATTGAGCTGACATCGGAGCTACGTCACATTTGGGTAGTGGTTTATAGCTTCTTGTTGTATGGCTTTGGTTAGCCTTTTTCTTGGGATTCTTAATTAATGTACATTGATAATTGTAACTTGAATATATTTGGGAATGTAATATCCTGTTACTGTCAGCTCTGTAAATTATTGTGATGGTTACTCCAGTCTGATATGATTCTTGATATAATAGCTATGGGCTAAAGGTTGAGTGCGACGCGGAATCCGATGGCCACGGACTTCGGGTCGCAACGCCACAAATGCTTCCGCAAAATATTCAGAATGTGTTGTCTTCACACACGCGGATCTTGGGAGAAGTAAAAATACATTTATGCTTAATCCCATCTCCCGCCCCCGAGGTTTCGGTTCGGGGGCGTGACAGACTGGTATCAGAGCGGGCAGGTTTCTAGGAAATAAAAGACTCTAGGAACCTTAAGACGTGTGGTGAGGACTCGTTTTCTTTTCTCTAGTTGTTGTTTTTGTGAGTTGGTGCCTGTTTTTCTTCTAGTGGGGGAGACTATTTTTGTCTCCTTTTTCTTGTCCTTGTTTTTAGTGAATTTGGGGGACCAAATTCCTTCTAGTGGGGGAGAATTTAATGTCTCCGCACCCACATTTAGTTCCTTTTCTTTGTTTTCGCGCCAGAGAGTCAGAGTTTTGTGGACTTAGCATGTGTTTCTCGAAGGACTTTGGCAGAATTTTCAGCTTTTGGATGTCACAGATGGAGCTAGAGAAGGAATTTGTGACCAATTGTTTGTCGGCAAGGAATGTGAACAGCATATGGAGACTCAATTACAGTTGATCGTGTACCGTCAGAAGAGTCATCAGGCAAGTAAGTGTGAATTTTTGGATAAACTTGGATTATTTTCCTAAGTCAGAAGACTCCATAAGCCGAAGAAGTGATGGACTTTATGAGGTTTGAGGTGAATTTTCAGTGGTGCAGCTTCAAAAGATGTGAAAAGTTAGAAATTTCTTGAGTATTGATGAGCTTATAATGTAGAATCGTTGGATGAGGTTTAACAGTTGAAGTTACAATGGTGAGTCAACTCAGCAGGATGTGTCAGTGGATGAGTAAAAGCATAGGAAATTAGTTTTCTGCACCAGTGTAGAGAGTTACTTGTGGAATTGATTGTTACTTGATCACATGATGAGAAGATTTAGTGGACTTTACCGACTTGTAGAACATCAGTTAGGCAGAGTACAGATACAAGCAGAAGAATCATCACCTATGGACAGTGACAGTTGAAAGGATTCAGAGAAGAATGAATTTGACAGAAGCACACCTCATGAAGTTTGGACAAGTGGAGTAGCATGACAGTTAAAGTGTTGACGGGTCTAGTCAGAGTTGGAAACTTGCAGAGCTGTGAACATTGTGTTTTCAACGAGCAGATATAGATGATTGAAGTGTTCAGAGGACCGTTCAAATATTTAATTGAATCAGCTTGGTATATGAAGGAGTGATAGATTTCCAAGTCATTCGCCTCGAAGATCGTGCAGTGGCAGGAGACTTAATTTTGACAACTTCGACAGAGATGACAGAAGAGTACAGAGGACTGGACGACATTGCCTAAAGTAAGAGATATTTGGTAGTACTCAGCGCCACCAATTTTCGAAGCCAAGGACAGATAGAAGAATAAGACAATATTTCAAGGTAAAGGCATGTCCAAGAATGGCAGAGACCGACTATTGTGCAGTGGATCAAGAGCAACGGACAGAAACAGTTAGAGCTTCAAATGTTGAAGAATGGTGAAAGGACAAGCATGATTGTGTCAAAGACTGATTGCTGCGAAATGGATCAAAAGCACCGAGCAGAAATAGTTAGAGCCAGCAAGAGTTCTCCTTGAAGATTGTGCAATTGTTAGGAGACTCTAGTTTCGACAGTTGTGATGAAGTCGACAAATTATTCCAAGAATTTTTCCACATCAGAGTGGCTAGGACCGAGAGACTTGGTGGAACTTAGAAGGAGTCAGAGATGGCAAATTCCTGGAGCAGCCAGAATTGTAGAGCAGTAACAGATTTGAGCCAGTGGTGGAATGTCTGACAACTGTTGATAGCTGACCGAAGAGTTCTACAGCGAGGATGACCCAGTGAGTCCAGTGCTTCCGAGAGGACCAGTTGGAGTAGTCGTTTGAGGTTTTTCTTTTCGAAGTGTGGGATTAATGTCCCCACTTGTTTTTGAGTTGTTTAGTTCATTTGGAGGACCAAATGTTCTAAGGGGGGGAGGATGTGAGAACCCGACCCCTAATCTCTTGGATTAGTGTTGTCTTATTTGTGGATTAGTTCTTTTAGTGGGATTAGTATTTGTTGGGTTGAGTTTGTGAGCTAGAATGATTTTTCTTCTAGTTTTGGGCTTTTGAGTGCTTTGGTAGCTTGTGGGGCCCTTTGGGGGTTCCCTTTTCGGCTTTGCTTTTCTTGTGAGATTTTCCCGATTTGTTTCGTATCGTGTTTTTGGCCCGTTGCATTCATCTTGAGGAATCCTACAACTTTCATGTTGATCTCGTATCCATTTGAGAACCCAAAACCCGATTTCTTGGCCTTGAGGGCAAAACAGTCTTTTCACACCAAATCTGTACCCAAAACTCGATATTCTCGAAATCCGTGAAACATATACTTTTTGGAAACTAGATATTTCGACGATCATTTCTTCCTTCTTCGTCGAATCCATCCGAGGTCCCGAATTAGATGATTTCAGCCACCCAAGTTCTTTAAGTTGTGGGACCCCTTCTCACTTGCTATAAGAGAACCCACCTCCCTTCTTCCCCATCTTCATTTCCAGCACAAATCAGCAACTATTGAGCCTAGGGTTCCTTGTGCTCTCTTCTTCTTCTTGCTTCTTCATCTCCAAGCCACACCAATAGTTCACCAAACTCGAAATGGAGACCGTCTTCTTCTTCCTCATCTTGCAAGCTTTCCATTGGTACCATTTGTGAAGAGAACCCTCCATCACAAGACTTCCCTTGAGCTTGTCCTTCTCATTTGAAGGTCATCCAAGTAAGTGATTCTTCCCATCTTCTAGAATTGTAATCTACTAGCCTTAGAGAAGCTCCACCTTGATTATTGAAAGGTTTCATTGTCATTTCATTGTTTAACCCATTTTAGGGTTGTTTTGGGGGTTTTTGTAGAGATTGTGGATCTTGAGCTTGAGAGGTGATTAGGAGCTTGATTTGCTTGATTAGAGTCAAAGGCAAGTGGTTGATTGGATCGTTTTGATTATTAACATGTTTTGGTGAAAATCTTGATTTCATTGATGGTTTTGGTAATTTTAATAGTTGTTTTTGATATGATAAATATTGATTATGAGATGTGCTTATTGATGAGTTATTCTTTCTTGTTAAGCTCTTGAAAGTGCATGCATCCTATTGTCAAGAATTTCAAATGGTTTCACATGAATGAGTTTTCTCCACTTTGAGTTTTATTGTGGATGGAATAGATGGAAAGGATGGAAATGGAGGAACTTGGAATGAGGAGCTCTTTAGCTCATTTTAATGTCTTGGAAACATGTGATTAAGTCCCCTTGTTTATAGTTTTATGTGATTGATTATATGTTGGAAGGAAATGAAAGAAAAATGAAGAAAATCCAAGTCCCGGACCTGCACTGCGCCCAGGACCGATCGATCGGACGTGCAGACCGATCGATCGGTCTGTCAGTAACTGTAAGGGTTTTTGGACCGATCGATCGGACCCTGTGTAGAATTTCGGCCGATCGATCGGTCCCTGTTCAGAAAATTTTGGGACCTTGGCTACCCTTTTTGGACTAATTGGACTATGGGTGAGATGTCTTGAGCCGACACTCCTCAAGGTTGGTTTGGCGACATCGAAGTTCAATCCATTTCAATCTTGAACGGGACGGAATGACGCGATAACTTCTTTATATCCAAATATAAGTCTTTTGCCTTGGTTATCGCGAATTCTATTCCTTTCGATGACTGAATAGGTTGGTCGATGTTTCCGAATTAATGTCATGCCTAGTATGGACTGTTTCTAGTCTTGATTTTCCTAGTATAACACCTAGTCATAACCATAAGCTCATGTTAAGTTTTGAAAACCGTCAAGTGCATAAGGAGCCCGGAATGTCTTCAAACTCAAGGAGTACCAAGTAATGATCATAATCGACATACGGGACCCCTATTCACTTAAATGGATCTTGAAATTAATACTTTACCCGAAATTTGTTATAGTTCATTGTTTCACCTCATTTCCAAGATTTGCATTACATGACCCGTTCTCCCGAAAGCATTGAAGTCACTCTAGTAACAGTTATTGTCCCGAAATGTATTGCCCGATATGATATGACAGCGTGCCCTTGAGCACCCCCGTTTTACCCGTTTATTACTGTACTTGATTACTTGCATATGTCTCGATTGGTTTTAACCTATGAGTCGGCATCACTAAGCTTGGATACCTTGTCAGTCTGATCCACTGACTTGGAGATCCCTCTCCCGTCCCGCCAGCTGCAGTTTGGATCCCGATACCCGGTTATTGCCGTGGTCCCGTCCCGATACCCGGTTCGCTACCGTGGTCCCGTTCCCGTATATTTATTATTGTATATATGATTTACGTTGAGTCTCCTCACCTTGTGTGACTGAGACCAACGTCCCGCTCTTGTCACTTCGGTGATAGAGGACTTAGCTTCTTGTGATTGCCATCTTGCCAGTTCCCGATTCTTTGGACACCCGACATGGTTTATATTGCTTACTTGTTTTCAGTTAAATGATTCATTGCTTTTATGAAAGTTGTTATTTAGATAAGTGTTAATGCTCTCTATTGTAAATTCAGTCACTATTATATTGTTTTATGTCCTTTGCACACGTACATGTTTTACAGGAATGCCGGTTGGGCGAATACCCGTGCTTTTTACATATGTTTCAAACGATAAATGATTTTGCTAGATTTATATGATTTCACATGTTTTAAAGGAATACCCGAATTGTTAAATATCCGTGCTTTGTTTTAAATGACATTTGACTTGTGAGATTCCCATGTTTATACATGTTTTAAATGATTACCCGATTTCTAAATATCCATGCTTTGAAATATGTTTCAGATGACATTTGTTTGCAAGGTCCCTACGTTTATACCTGTTTTAAACGATATCCGGGTTGTTAAATATCCGTATTTCTACATAGGTTTCAAATGGACATTGGTTTTGCTAGACTGTTATGGATACCTGATTTGTTGTATACTTGTGTTTTACTTAAGTTTCAAATGAACGTTTGTTTTGTCAAACCACTATATTTATACATGTTTTAGACGAATACCCGATTGTCAAATATCTATGATTATAGATGATGTAAATGAATACATGTTTTATTAGATGTTCATGTTTTACCCGTGCTTGAAATGAATACAAGTTTTCCCCGAGATTTCCGACTTTGCACCCGTTTAATTATATGCAGTACTTGATCGATTAGCATGATTTATTATATGTTTTATTCTTTAGTATAATTGTGATCTTTTCATCCACCTGCCAGACCGTCGTGTCTGACCCACTACTTTTGGTACTCAGGTTCAGATTTCTTCGTCCCGAGTTGAGTGTTTTGTTGGCTGTGGAGCCATGCCTTGCAGGTTGGTTTGTCGGCTATGTCATATAGACATTGAGCTGACATCGGAGCTACGTCACATTTGGGTAGTGGTTTATAGCTTCTTGTTGTATGGCTTTGGTTAGCCTTTTTCTTGGGATTCTTAATTAATGTACATTGATAATTGTAACTTGAATATATTTGGGAATGTAATATCCTGTTACTGTCAGCTCTGTAAATTATTGTGATGGTTACTCCAGTCTGATATGATTCTTGATATAATAGCTATGGGCTAAAGGTTGAGTGCGACGCGGAATCCGATGGCCACGGACTTCGGGTCGCAACGCCACAAATGCTTCCGCAAAATATTCAGAATGTGTTGTCTTCACACACGCGGATCTTGGGAGAAGTAAAAATACATTTATGCTTAATCCCATCTCCCGCCCCCGAGGTTTCGGTTCGGGGGCGTGACAGACTGGTATCAGAGCGGGCAGGTTTCTAGGAAATAAAAGACTCTAGGAACCTTAAGACGTGTGGTGAGGACTCGTTTTCTTTTCTCTAGTTGTTGTTTTTGTGAGTTGGTGCCTGTTTTTCTTCTAGTGGGGGAGACTATTTTTGTCTCCTTTTTCTTGTCCTTGTTTTTAGTGAATTTGGGGGACCAAATTCCTTCTAGTGGGGGAGAATTTAATGTCTCCGCACCCACATTTAGTTCCTTTTCTTTGTTTTCGCGCCAGAGAGTCAGAGTTTTGTGGACTTAGCATGTGTTTCTCGAAGGACTTTGGCAGAATTTTCAGCTTTTGGATGTCACAGATGGAGCTAGAGAAGGAATTTGTGACCAATTGTTTGTCGGCAAGGAATGTGAACAGCATATGGAGACTCAATTACAGTTGATCGTGTACCGTCAGAAGAGTCATCAGGCAAGTAAGTGTGAATTTTTGGATAAACTTGGATTATTTTCCTAAGTCAGAAGACTCCATAAGCCGAAGAAGTGATGGACTTTATGAGGTTTGAGGTGAATTTTCAGTGGTGCAGCTTCAAAAGATGTGAAAAGTTAGAAATTTCTTGAGTATTGATGAGCTTATAATGTAGAATCGTTGGATGAGGTTTAACAGTTGAAGTTACAATGGTGAGTCAACTCAGCAGGATGTGTCAGTGGATGAGTAAAAGCATAGGAAATTAGTTTTCTGCACCAGTGTAGAGAGTTACTTGTGGAATTGATTGTTACTTGATCACATGATGAGAAGATTTAGTGGACTTTACCGACTTGTAGAACATCAGTTAGGCAGAGTACAGATACAAGCAGAAGAATCATCACCTATGGACAGTGACAGTTGAAAGGATTCAGAGAAGAATGAATTTGACAGAAGCACACCTCATGAAGTTTGGACAAGTGGAGTAGCATGACAGTTAAAGTGTTGACGGGTCTAGTCAGAGTTGGAAACTTGCAGAGCTGTGAACATTGTGTTTTCAACGAGCAGATATAGATGATTGAAGTGTTCAGAGGACCGTTCAAATATTTAATTGAATCAGCTTGGTATATGAAGGAGTGATAGATTTCCAAGTCATTCGCCTCGAAGATCGTGCAGTGGCAGGAGACTTAATTTTGACAACTTCGACAGAGATGACAGAAGAGTACAGAGGACTGGACGACATTGCCTAAAGTAAGAGATATTTGGTAGTACTCAGCGCCACCAATTTTCGAAGCCAAGGACAGATAGAAGAATAAGACAATATTTCAAGGTAAAGGCATGTCCAAGAATGGCAGAGACCGACTATTGTGCAGTGGATCAAGAGCAACGGACAGAAACAGTTAGAGCTTCAAATGTTGAAGAATGGTGAAAGGACAAGCATGATTGTGTCAAAGACTGATTGCTGCGAAATGGATCAAAAGCACCGAGCAGAAATAGTTAGAGCCAGCAAGAGTTCTCCTTGAAGATTGTGCAATTGTTAGGAGACTCTAGTTTCGACAGTTGTGATGAAGTCGACAAATTATTCCAAGAATTTTTCCACATCAGAGTGGCTAGGACCGAGAGACTTGGTGGAACTTAGAAGGATCAGAGATGGCAAATTCCTGGAGCAGCCAGAATTGTAGAGCAGTAACAGATTTGAGCCAGTGGTGGAATGTCTGACAACTGTTGATAGCTGACCGAAGAGTTCTACAGCGAGGATGACCCAGTGAGTCCAGTGCTTCCGAGAGGACCAGTTGGAGTAGTCGTTTGAGGTTTTTCTTTTCGAAGTGTGGGATTAATGTCCCCACTTGTTTTTGAGTTGTTTAGTTCATTTGGAGGACCAAATGTTCTAAGGGGGGGAGGATGTGAGAACCCGACCCCTAATCTCTTGGATTAGTGTTGTCTTATTTGTGGATTAGTTCTTTTAGTGGGATTAGTATTTGTTGGGTTGAGTTTGTGAGCTAGAATGATTTTTCTTCTAGTTTTGGGCTTTTGAGTGCTTTGGTAGCTTGTGGGGCCCTTTGGGGGTTCCCTTTTCGGCTTTGCTTTTCTTGTGAGATTTTCCCGATTTGTTTCGTATCGTGTTTTTGGCCCGTTGCATTCATCTTGAGGAATCCTACAACTTTCATGTTGATCTCGTATCCATTTGAGAACCCAAAACCCGATTTCTTGGCCTTGAGGGCAAAACAGTCTTTTCACACCAAATCTGTACCCAAAACTCGATATTCTCGAAATCCGTGAAACATATACTTTTTGGGAACTAGATATTTCGACGATCATTTCTTCCTTCTTCGTCGAATCCATCCGAGGTCCCGAATTAGATGATTTCAGCCACCCAAGTTCTTTAAGTTGTGGGACCCCTTCTCACTTGCTATAAGAGAACCCACCTCCCTTCTTCCCCATCTTCATTTCCAGCACAAATCAGCAACTATTGAGCCTAGGGTTCCTTGTGCTCTCTTCTTCTTCTTGCTTCTTCATCTCCAAGCCACACCAATAGTTCACCAAACTCGAAATGGAGACCGTCTTCTTCTTCCTCATCTTGCAAGCTTTCCATTGGTACCATTTGTGAAGAGAACCCTCCATCACAAGACTTCCCTTGAGCTTGTCCTTCTCATTTGAAGGTCATCCAAGTAAGTGATTCTTCCCATCTTCTAGAATTGTAATCTACTAGCCTTAGAGAAGCTCCACCTTGATTATTGAAAGGTTTCATTGTCATTTCATTGTTTAACCCATTTTAGGGTTGTTTTGGGGGTTTTTGTAGAGATTGTGGATCTTGAGCTTGAGAGGTGATTAGGAGCTTGATTTGCTTGATTAGAGTCAAAGGCAAGTGGTTGATTGGATCGTTTTGATTATTAACATGTTTTGGTGAAAATCTTGATTTCATTGATGGTTTTGGTAATTTTAATAGTTGTTTTTGATATGATAAATATTGATTATGAGATGTGCTTATTGATGAGTTATTCTTTCTTGTTAAGCTCTTGAAAGTGCATGCATCCTATTGTCAAGAATTTCAAATGGTTTCACATGAATGAGTTTTCTCCACTTTGAGTTTTATTGTGGATGGAATAGATGGAAAGGATGGAAATGGAGGAACTTGGAATGAGGAGCTCTTTAGCTCATTTTAATGTCTTGGAAACATGTGATTAAGTCCCCTTGTTTATAGTTTTATGTGATTGATTATATGTTGGAAGGAAAGGAAAGAAAAATGAAGAAAATCCAAGTCCCGGACCTGCACTGCGCCCAGGACCGATCGATCGGACGTGCAGACCGATCGATCGGTCTGTCAGTAACTGTAAGGGTTTTTGGACCGATCGATCGGACCCTGTGTAGAATTTCGGCCGATCGATCGGTCCCTGTTCAGAAAATTTTGGGACCTTGGCTACCCTTTTTGGACTAATTGGACTATGGGTGAGATGTCTTGAGCCGACACTCCTCAAGGTTGGTTTGGCGACATCGAAGTTCAATCCATTTCAATCTTGAACGGGACGGAATGACGCGATAACTTCTTTATATCCAAATATAAGTCTTTTGCCTTGGTTATCGCGAATTCTATTCCTTTCGATGACTGAATAGGTTGGTCGATGTTTCCGAATTAATGTCATGCCTAGTATGGACTGTTTCTAGTCTTGATTTTCCTAGTATAACACCTAGTCATAACCACAAGCTCATGTTAAGTTTTGAAAACCGTCAAGTGCATAAGGAGCCCGGAATGTCTTCAAACTCAAGGAGTACCAAGTAATGATCATAATCGACATACGGGACCCCTATTCACTTAAATGGATCTTGAAATTAATACTTTACCCGAAATTTGTTATAGTTCATTGTTTCACCTCATTTCCAAGATTTGCATTACATGACCCGTTCTCCCGAAAGCATTGAAGTCACTCTAGTAACAGTTATTGTCCCGAAATGTATTGCCCGATATGATATGACAGCGTGCCCTTGAGCACCCCCGTTTTACCCGTTTATTACTGTACTTGATTACTTGCATATGTCTCGATTGGTTTTAACCTATGAGTCGGCATCACTAAGCTTGGATACCTTGTCAGTCTGATCCACTGACTTGGAGATCCCTCTCCCGTCCCGCCAGCTGCAGTTTGGATCCCGATACCCGGTTATTGCCGTGGTCCCGTCCCGATACCCGGTTCGCTACCGTGGTCCCGTTCCCGTATATTTATTATTGTATATATGATTTACGTTGAGTCTCCTCACCTTGTGTGACTGAGACCAACGTCCCGCTCTTGTCACTTCGGTGATAGAGGACTTAGCTTCTTGTGATTGCCATCTTGCCAGTTCCCGATTCTTTGGACACCCGACATGGTTTATATTGCTTACTTGTTTTCAGTTAAATGATTCATTGCTTTTATGAAAGTTGTTATTTAGATAAGTGTTAATGCTCTCTATTGTAAATTCAGTCACTATTATATTGTTTTATGTCCTTTGCACACGTACATGTTTTACAGGAATGCCGGTTGGGCGAATACCCGTGCTTTTTACATATGTTTCAAACGATAAATGATTTTGCTAGATTTATATGATTTCACATGTTTTAAAGGAATACCCGAATTGTTAAATATCCGTGCTTTGTTTTAAATGACATTTGACTTGTGAGATTCCCATGTTTATACATGTTTTAAATGATTACCCGATTTCTAAATATCCATGCTTTGAAATATGTTTCAGATGACATTTGTTTGCAAGGTCCCTACGTTTATACCTGTTTTAAACGATATCCGGGTTGTTAAATATCCGTATTTCTACATAGGTTTCAAATGGACATTGGTTTTGCTAGACTGTTATGGATACCTGATTTGTTGTATACTTGTGTTTTACTTAAGTTTCAAATGAACGTTTGTTTTGTCAAACCACTATATTTATACATGTTTTAGACGAATACCCGATTGTCAAATATCTATGATTATAGATGATGTAAATGAATACATGTTTTATTAGATGTTCATGTTTTACCCGTGCTTGAAATGAATACAAGTTTTCCCCGAGATTTCCGACTTTGCACCCGTTTAATTATATGCAGTACTTGATCGATTAGCATGATTTATTATATGTTTTATTCTTTAGTATAATTGTGATCTTTTCATCCACCTGCCAGACCGTCGTGTCTGACCCACTACTTTTGGTACTCAGGTTCAGATTTCTTCGTCCCGAGTTGAGTGTTTTGTTGGCTGTGGAGCCATGCCTTGCAGGTTGGTTTGTCGGCTATGTCATATAGACATTGAGCTGACATCGGAGCTACGTCACATTTGGGTAGTGGTTTATAGCTTCTTGTTGTATGGCTTTGGTTAGCCTTTTTCTTGGGATTCTTAATTAATGTACATTGATAATTGTAACTTGAATATATTTGGGAATGTAATATCCTGTTACTGTCAGCTCTGTAAATTATTGTGATGGTTACTCCAGTCTGATATGATTCTTGATATAATAGCTATGGGCTAAAGGTTGAGTGCGACGCGGAATCCGATGGCCACGGACTTCGGGTCGCAACGCCACAAATGCTTCCGCAAAATATTCAGAATGTGTTGTCTTCACACACGCGGATCTTGGGAGAAGTAAAAATACATTTATGCTTAATCCCATCTCCCGCCCCCGAGGTTTCGGTTCGGGGGCGTGACAGACTGGTATCAGAGCGGGCAGGTTTCTAGGAAATAAAAGACTCTAGGAACCTTAAGACGTGTGGTGAGGACTCGTTTTCTTTTCTCTAGTTGTTGTTTTTGTGAGTTGGTGCCTGTTTTTCTTCTAGTGGGGGAGACTATTTTTGTCTCCTTTTTCTTGTCCTTGTTTTTAGTGAATTTGGGGGACCAAATTCCTTCTAGTGGGGGAGAATTTAATGTCTCCGCACCCACATTTAGTTCCTTTTCTTTGTTTTCGCGCCAGAGAGTCAGAGTTTTGTGGACTTAGCATGTGTTTCTCGAAGGACTTTGGCAGAATTTTCAGCTTTTGGATGTCACAGATGGAGCTAGAGAAGGAATTTGTGACCAATTGTTTGTCGGCAAGGAATGTGAACAGCATATGGAGACTCAATTACAGTTGATCGTGTACCGTCAGAAGAGTCATCAGGCAAGTAAGTGTGAATTTTTGGATAAACTTGGATTATTTTCCTAAGTCAGAAGACTCCATAAGCCGAAGAAGTGATGGACTTTATGAGGTTTGAGGTGAATTTTCAGTGGTGCAGCTTCAAAAGATGTGAAAAGTTAGAAATTTCTTGAGTATTGATGAGCTTATAATGTAGAATCGTTGGATGAGGTTTAACAGTTGAAGTTACAATGGTGAGTCAACTCAGCAGGATGTGTCAGTGGATGAGTAAAAGCATAGGAAATTAGTTTTCTGCACCAGTGTAGAGAGTTACTTGTGGAATTGATTGTTACTTGATCACATGATGAGAAGATTTAGTGGACTTTACCGACTTGTAGAACATCAGTTAGGCAGAGTACAGATACAAGCAGAAGAATCATCACCTATGGACAGTGACAGTTGAAAGGATTCAGAGAAGAATGAATTTGACAGAAGCACACCTCATGAAGTTTGGACAAGTGGAGTAGCATGACAGTTAAAGTGTTGACGGGTCTAGTCAGAGTTGGAAACTTGCAGAGCTGTGAACATTGTGTTTTCAACGAGCAGATATAGATGATTGAAGTGTTCAGAGGACCGTTCAAATATTTAATTGAATCAGCTTGGTATATGAAGGAGTGATAGATTTCCAAGTCATTCGCCTCGAAGATCGTGCAGTGGCAGGAGACTTAATTTTGACAACTTCGACAGAGATGACAGAAGAGTACAGAGGACTGGACGACATTGCCTAAAGTAAGAGATATTTGGTAGTACTCAGCGCCACCAATTTTCGAAGCCAAGGACAGATAGAAGAATAAGACAATATTTCAAGGTAAAGGCATGTCCAAGAATGGCAGAGACCGACTATTGTGCAGTGGATCAAGAGCAACGGACAGAAACAGTTAGAGCTTCAAATGTTGAAGAATGGTGAAAGGACAAGCATGATTGTGTCAAAGACTGATTGCTGCGAAATGGATCAAAAGCACCGAGCAGAAATAGTTAGAGCCAGCAAGAGTTCTCCTTGAAGATTGTGCAATTGTTAGGAGACTCTAGTTTCGACAGTTGTGATGAAGTCGACAAATTATTCCAAGAATTTTTCCACATCAGAGTGGCTAGGACCGAGAGACTTGGTGGAACTTAGAAGGAGTCAGAGATGGCAAATTCCTGGAGCAGCCAGAATTGTAGAGCAGTAACAGATTTGAGCCAGTGGTGGAATGTCTGACAACTGTTGATAGCTGACCGAAGAGTTCTACAGCGAGGATGACCCAGTGAGTCCAGTGCTTCCGAGAGGACCAGTTGGAGTAGTCGTTTGAGGTTTTTCTTTTCGAAGTGTGGGATTAATGTCCCCACTTGTTTTTGAGTTGTTTAGTTCATTTGGAGGACCAAATGTTCTAAGGGGGGGAGGATGTGAGAACCCGACCCCTAATCTCTTGGATTAGTGTTGTCTTATTTGTGGATTAGTTCTTTTAGTGGGATTAGTATTTGTTGGGTTGAGTTTGTGAGCTAGAATGATTTTTCTTCTAGTTTTGGGCTTTTGAGTGCTTTGGTAGCTTGTGGGGCCCTTTGGGGGTTCCCTTTTCGGCTTTGCTTTTCTTGTGAGATTTTCCCGATTTGTTTCGTATCGTGTTTTTGGCCCGTTGCATTCATCTTGAGGAATCCTACAACTTTCATGTTGATCTCGTATCCATTTGAGAACCCAAAACCCGATTTCTTGGCCTTGAGGGCAAAACAGTCTTTTCACACCAAATCTGTACCCAAAACTCGATATTCTCGAAATCCGTGAAACATATACTTTTTGGGAACTAGATATTTCGACGATCATTTCTTCCTTCTTCGTCGAATCCATCCGAGGTCCCGAATTAGATGATTTCAGCCACCCAAGTTCTTTAAGTTGTGGGACCCCTTCTCACTTGCTATAAGAGAACCCACCTCCCTTCTTCCCCATCTTCATTTCCAGCACAAATCAGCAACTATTGAGCCTAGGGTTCCTTGTGCTCTCTTCTTCTTCTTGCTTCTTCATCTCCAAGCCACACCAATAGTTCACCAAACTCGAAATGGAGACCGTCTTCTTCTTCCTCATCTTGCAAGCTTTCCATTGGTACCATTTGTGAAGAGAACCCTCCATCACAAGACTTCCCTTGAGCTTGTCCTTCTCATTTGAAGGTCATCCAAGTAAGTGATTCTTCCCATCTTCTAGAATTGTAATCTACTAGCCTTAGAGAAGCTCCACCTTGATTATTGAAAGGTTTCATTGTCATTTCATTGTTTAACCCATTTTAGGGTTGTTTTGGGGGTTTTTGTAGAGATTGTGGATCTTGAGCTTGAGAGGTGATTAGGAGCTTGATTTGCTTGATTAGAGTCAAAGGCAAGTGGTTGATTGGATCGTTTTGATTATTAACATGTTTTGGTGAAAATCTTGATTTCATTGATGGTTTTGGTAATTTTAATAGTTGTTTTTGATATGATAAATATTGATTATGAGATGTGCTTATTGATGAGTTATTCTTTCTTGTTAAGCTCTTGAAAGTGCATGCATCCTATTGTCAAGAATTTCAAATGGTTTCACATGAATGAGTTTTCTCCACTTTGAGTTTTATTGTGGATGGAATAGATGGAAAGGATGGAAATGGAGGAACTTGGAATGAGGAGCTCTTTAGCTCATTTTAATGTCTTGGAAACATGTGATTAAGTCCCCTTGTTTATAGTTTTATGTGATTGATTATATGTTGGAAGGAAAGGAAAGAAAAATGAAGAAAATCCAAGTCCCGGACCTGCACTGCGCCCAGGACCGATCGATCGGACGTGCAGACCGATCGATCGGTCTGTCAGTAACTGTAAGGGTTTTTGGACCGATCGATCGGACCCTGTGTAGAATTTCGGCCGATCGATCGGTCCCTGTTCAGAAAATTTTGGGACCTTGGCTACCCTTTTTGGACTAATTGGACTATGGGTGAGATGTCTTGAGCCGACACTCCTCAAGGTTGGTTTGGCGACATCGAAGTTCAATCCATTTCAATCTTGAACGGGACGGAATGACGCGATAACTTCTTTATATCCAAATATAAGTCTTTTGCCTTGGTTATCGCGAATTCTATTCCTTTCGATGACTGAATAGGTTGGTCGATGTTTCCGAATTAATGTCATGCCTAGTATGGACTGTTTCTAGTCTTGATTTTCCTAGTATAACACCTAGTCATAACCACAAGCTCATGTTAAGTTTTGAAAACCGTCAAGTGCATAAGGAGCCCGGAATGTCTTCAAACTCAAGGAGTACCAAGTAATGATCATAATCGACATACGGGACCCCTATTCACTTAAATGGATCTTGAAATTAATACTTTACCCGAAATTTGTTATAGTTCATTGTTTCACCTCATTTCCAAGATTTGCATTACATGACCCGTTCTCCCGAAAGCATTGAAGTCACTCTAGTAACAGTTATTGTCCCGAAATGTATTGCCCGATATGATATGACAGCGTGCCCTTGAGCACCCCCGTTTTACCCGTTTATTACTGTACTTGATTACTTGCATATGTCTCGATTGGTTTTAACCTATGAGTCGGCATCACTAAGCTTGGATACCTTGTCAGTCTGATCCACTGACTTGGAGATCCCTCTCCCGTCCCGCCAGCTGCAGTTTGGATCCCGATACCCGGTTATTGCCGTGGTCCCGTCCCGATACCCGGTTCGCTACCGTGGTCCCGTTCCCGTATATTTATTATTGTATATATGATTTACGTTGAGTCTCCTCACCTTGTGTGACTGAGACCAACGTCCCGCTCTTGTCACTTCGGTGATAGAGGACTTAGCTTCTTGTGATTGCCATCTTGCCAGTTCCCGATTCTTTGGACACCCGACATGGTTTATATTGCTTACTTGTTTTCAGTTAAATGATTCATTGCTTTTATGAAAGTTGTTATTTAGATAAGTGTTAATGCTCTCTATTGTAAATTCAGTCACTATTATATTGTTTTATGTCCTTTGCACACGTACATGTTTTACAGGAATGCCGGTTGGGCGAATACCCGTGCTTTTTACATATGTTTCAAACGATAAATGATTTTGCTAGATTTATATGATTTCACATGTTTTAAAGGAATACCCGAATTGTTAAATATCCGTGCTTTGTTTTAAATGACATTTGACTTGTGAGATTCCCATGTTTATACATGTTTTAAATGATTACCCGATTTCTAAATATCCATGCTTTGAAATATGTTTCAGATGACATTTGTTTGCAAGGTCCCTACGTTTATACCTGTTTTAAACGATATCCGGGTTGTTAAATATCCGTATTTCTACATAGGTTTCAAATGGACATTGGTTTTGCTAGACTGTTATGGATACCTGATTTGTTGTATACTTGTGTTTTACTTAAGTTTCAAATGAACGTTTGTTTTGTCAAACCACTATATTTATACATGTTTTAGACGAATACCCGATTGTCAAATATCTATGATTATAGATGATGTAAATGAATACATGTTTTATTAGATGTTCATGTTTTACCCGTGCTTGAAATGAATACAAGTTTTCCCCGAGATTTCCGACTTTGCACCCGTTTAATTATATGCAGTACTTGATCGATTAGCATGATTTATTATATGTTTTATTCTTTAGTATAATTGTGATCTTTTCATCCACCTGCCAGACCGTCGTGTCTGACCCACTACTTTTGGTACTCAGGTTCAGATTTCTTCGTCCCGAGTTGAGTGTTTTGTTGGCTGTGGAGCCATGCCTTGCAGGTTGGTTTGTCGGCTATGTCATATAGACATTGAGCTGACATCGGAGCTACGTCACATTTGGGTAGTGGTTTATAGCTTCTTGTTGTATGGCTTTGGTTAGCCTTTTTCTTGGGATTCTTAATTAATGTACATTGATAATTGTAACTTGAATATATTTGGGAATGTAATATCCTGTTACTGTCAGCTCTGTAAATTATTGTGATGGTTACTCCAGTCTGATATGATTCTTGATATAATAGCTATGGGCTAAAGGTTGAGTGCGACGCGGAATCCGATGGCCACGGACTTCGGGTCGCAACGCCACAAATGCTTCCGCAAAATATTCAGAATGTGTTGTCTTCACACACGCGGATCTTGGGAGAAGTAAAAATACATTTATGCTTAATCCCATCTCCCGCCCCCGAGGTTTCGGTTCGGGGGCGTGACAGACTGGTATCAGAGCGGGCAGGTTTCTAGGAAATAAAAGACTCTAGGAACCTTAAGACGTGTGGTGAGGACTCGTTTTCTTTTCTCTAGTTGTTGTTTTTGTGAGTTGGTGCCTGTTTTTCTTCTAGTGGGGGAGACTATTTTTGTCTCCTTTTTCTTGTCCTTGTTTTTAGTGAATTTGGGGGACCAAATTCCTTCTAGTGGGGGAGAATTTAATGTCTCCGCACCCACATTTAGTTCCTTTTCTTTGTTTTCGCGCCAGAGAGTCAGAGTTTTGTGGACTTAGCATGTGTTTCTCGAAGGACTTTGGCAGAATTTTCAGCTTTTGGATGTCACAGATGGAGCTAGAGAAGGAATTTGTGACCAATTGTTTGTCGGCAAGGAATGTGAACAGCATATGGAGACTCAATTACAGTTGATCGTGTACCGTCAGAAGAGTCATCAGGCAAGTAAGTGTGAATTTTTGGATAAACTTGGATTATTTTCCTAAGTCAGAAGACTCCATAAGCCGAAGAAGTGATGGACTTTATGAGGTTTGAGGTGAATTTTCAGTGGTGCAGCTTCAAAAGATGTGAAAAGTTAGAAATTTCTTGAGTATTGATGAGCTTATAATGTAGAATCGTTGGATGAGGTTTAACAGTTGAAGTTACAATGGTGAGTCAACTCAGCAGGATGTGTCAGTGGATGAGTAAAAGCATAGGAAATTAGTTTTCTGCACCAGTGTAGAGAGTTACTTGTGGAATTGATTGTTACTTGATCACATGATGAGAAGATTTAGTGGACTTTACCGACTTGTAGAACATCAGTTAGGCAGAGTACAGATACAAGCAGAAGAATCATCACCTATGGACAGTGACAGTTGAAAGGATTCAGAGAAGAATGAATTTGACAGAAGCACACCTCATGAAGTTTGGACAAGTGGAGTAGCATGACAGTTAAAGTGTTGACGGGTCTAGTCAGAGTTGGAAACTTGCAGAGCTGTGAACATTGTGTTTTCAACGAGCAGATATAGATGATTGAAGTGTTCAGAGGACCGTTCAAATATTTAATTGAATCAGCTTGGTATATGAAGGAGTGATAGATTTCCAAGTCATTCGCCTCGAAGATCGTGCAGTGGCAGGAGACTTAATTTTGACAACTTCGACAGAGATGACAGAAGAGTACAGAGGACTGGACGACATTGCCTAAAGTAAGAGATATTTGGTAGTACTCAGCGCCACCAATTTTCGAAGCCAAGGACAGATAGAAGAATAAGACAATATTTCAAGGTAAAGGCATGTCCAAGAATGGCAGAGACCGACTATTGTGCAGTGGATCAAGAGCAACGGACAGAAACAGTTAGAGCTTCAAATGTTGAAGAATGGTGAAAGGACAAGCATGATTGTGTCAAAGACTGATTGCTGCGAAATGGATCAAAAGCACCGAGCAGAAATAGTTAGAGCCAGCAAGAGTTCTCCTTGAAGATTGTGCAATTGTTAGGAGACTCTAGTTTCGACAGTTGTGATGAAGTCGACAAATTATTCCAAGAATTTTTCCACATCAGAGTGGCTAGGACCGAGAGACTTGGTGGAACTTAGAAGGAGTCAGAGATGGCAAATTCCTGGAGCAGCCAGAATTGTAGAGCAGTAACAGATTTGAGCCAGTGGTGGAATGTCTGACAACTGTTGATAGCTGACCGAAGAGTTCTACAGCGAGGATGACCCAGTGAGTCCAGTGCTTCCGAGAGGACCAGTTGGAGTAGTCGTTTGAGGTTTTTCTTTTCGAAGTGTGGGATTAATGTCCCCACTTGTTTTTGAGTTGTTTAGTTCATTTGGAGGACCAAATGTTCTAAGGGGGGGAGGATGTGAGAACCCGACCCCTAATCTCTTGGATTAGTGTTGTCTTATTTGTGGATTAGTTCTTTTAGTGGGATTAGTATTTGTTGGGTTGAGTTTGTGAGCTAGAATGATTTTTCTTCTAGTTTTGGGCTTTTGAGTGCTTTGGTAGCTTGTGGGGCCCTTTGGGGGTTCCCTTTTCGGCTTTGCTTTTCTTGTGAGATTTTCCCGATTTGTTTCGTATCGTGTTTTTGGCCCGTTGCATTCATCTTGAGGAATCCTACAACTTTCATGTTGATCTCGTATCCATTTGAGAACCCAAAACCCGATTTCTTGGCCTTGAGGGCAAAACAGTCTTTTCACACCAAATCTGTACCCAAAACTCGATATTCTCGAAATCCGTGAAACATATACTTTTTGGAAACTAGATATTTCGACGATCATTTCTTCCTTCTTCGTCGAATCCATCCGAGGTCCCGAATTAGATGATTTCAGCCACCCAAGTTCTTTAAGTTGTGGGACCCCTTCTCACTTGCTATAAGAGAACCCACCTCCCTTCTTCCCCATCTTCATTTCCAGCACAAATCAGCAACTATTGAGCCTAGGGTTCCTTGTGCTCTCTTCTTCTTCTTGCTTCTTCATCTCCAAGCCACACCAATAGTTCACCAAACTCGAAATGGAGACCGTCTTCTTCTTCCTCATCTTGCAAGCTTTCCATTGGTACCATTTGTGAAGAGAACCCTCCATCACAAGACTTCCCTTGAGCTTGTCCTTCTCATTTGAAGGTCATCCAAGTAAGTGATTCTTCCCATCTTCTAGAATTGTAATCTACTAGCCTTAGAGAAGCTCCACCTTGATTATTGAAAGGTTTCATTGTCATTTCATTGTTTAACCCATTTTAGGGTTGTTTTGGGGGTTTTTGTAGAGATTGTGGATCTTGAGCTTGAGAGGTGATTAGGAGCTTGATTTGCTTGATTAGAGTCAAAGGCAAGTGGTTGATTGGATCGTTTTGATTATTAACATGTTTTGGTGAAAATCTTGATTTCATTGATGGTTTTGGTAATTTTAATAGTTGTTTTTGATATGATAAATATTGATTATGAGATGTGCTTATTGATGAGTTATTCTTTCTTGTTAAGCTCTTGAAAGTGCATGCATCCTATTGTCAAGAATTTCAAATGGTTTCACATGAATGAGTTTTCTCCACTTTGAGTTTTATTGTGGATGGAATAGATGGAAAGGATGGAAATGGAGGAACTTGGAATGAGGAGCTCTTTAGCTCATTTTAATGTCTTGGAAACATGTGATTAAGTCCCCTTGTTTATAGTTTTATGTGATTGATTATATGTTGGAAGGAAAGGAAAGAAAAATGAAGAAAATCCAAGTCCCGGACCTGCACTGCGCCCAGGACCGATCGATCGGACGTGCAGACCGATCGATCGGTCTGTCAGTAACTGTAAGGGTTTTTGGACCGATCGATCGGACCCTGTGTAGAATTTCGGCCGATCGATCGGTCCCTGTTCAGAAAATTTTGGGACCTTGGCTACCCTTTTTGGACTAATTGGACTATGGGTGAGATGTCTTGAGCCGACACTCCTCAAGGTTGGTTTGGCGACATCGAAGTTCAATCCATTTCAATCTTGAACGGGACGGAATGACGCGATAACTTCTTTATATCCAAATATAAGTCTTTTGCCTTGGTTATCGCGAATTCTATTCCTTTCGATGACTGAATAGGTTGGTCGATGTTTCCGAATTAATGTCATGCCTAGTATGGACTGTTTCTAGTCTTGATTTTCCTAGTATAACACCTAGTCATAACCACAAGCTCATGTTAAGTTTTGAAAACCGTCAAGTGCATAAGGAGCCCGGAATGTCTTCAAACTCAAGGAGTACCAAGTAATGATCATAATCGACATACGGGACCCCTATTCACTTAAATGGATCTTGAAATTAATACTTTACCCGAAATTTGTTATAGTTCATTGTTTCACCTCATTTCCAAGATTTGCATTACATGACCCGTTCTCCCGAAAGCATTGAAGTCACTCTAGTAACAGTTATTGTCCCGAAATGTATTGCCCGATATGATATGACAGCGTGCCCTTGAGCACCCCCGTTTTACCCGTTTATTACTGTACTTGATTACTTGCATATGTCTCGATTGGTTTTAACCTATGAGTCGGCATCACTAAGCTTGGATACCTTGTCAGTCTGATCCACTGACTTGGAGATCCCTCTCCCGTCCCGCCAGCTGCAGTTTGGATCCCGATACCCGGTTATTGCCGTGGTCCCGTCCCGATACCCGGTTCGCTACCGTGGTCCCGTTCCCGTATATTTATTATTGTATATATGATTTACGTTGAGTCTCCTCACCTTGTGTGACTGAGACCAACGTCCCGCTCTTGTCACTTCGGTGATAGAGGACTTAGCTTCTTGTGATTGCCATCTTGCCAGTTCCCGATTCTTTGGACACCCGACATGGTTTATATTGCTTACTTGTTTTCAGTTAAATGATTCATTGCTTTTATGAAAGTTGTTATTTAGATAAGTGTTAATGCTCTCTATTGTAAATTCAGTCACTATTATATTGTTTTATGTCCTTTGCACACGTACATGTTTTACAGGAATGCCGGTTGGGCGAATACCCGTGCTTTTTACATATGTTTCAAACGATAAATGATTTTGCTAGATTTATATGATTTCACATGTTTTAAAGGAATACCCGAATTGTTAAATATCCGTGCTTTGTTTTAAATGACATTTGACTTGTGAGATTCCCATGTTTATACATGTTTTAAATGATTACCCGATTTCTAAATATCCATGCTTTGAAATATGTTTCAGATGACATTTGTTTGCAAGGTCCCTACGTTTATACCTGTTTTAAACGATATCCGGGTTGTTAAATATCCGTATTTCTACATAGGTTTCAAATGGACATTGGTTTTGCTAGACTGTTATGGATACCTGATTTGTTGTATACTTGTGTTTTACTTAAGTTTCAAATGAACGTTTGTTTTGTCAAACCACTATATTTATACATGTTTTAGACGAATACCCGATTGTCAAATATCTATGATTATAGATGATGTAAATGAATACATGTTTTATTAGATGTTCATGTTTTACCCGTGCTTGAAATGAATACAAGTTTTCCCCGAGATTTCCGACTTTGCACCCGTTTAATTATATGCAGTACTTGATCGATTAGCATGATTTATTATATGTTTTATTCTTTAGTATAATTGTGATCTTTTCATCCACCTGCCAGACCGTCGTGTCTGACCCACTACTTTTGGTACTCAGGTTCAGATTTCTTCGTCCCGAGTTGAGTGTTTTGTTGGCTGTGGAGCCATGCCTTGCAGGTTGGTTTGTCGGCTATGTCATATAGACATTGAGCTGACATCGGAGCTACGTCACATTTGGGTAGTGGTTTATAGCTTCTTGTTGTATGGCTTTGGTTAGCCTTTTTCTTGGGATTCTTAATTAATGTACATTGATAATTGTAACTTGAATATATTTGGGAATGTAATATCCTGTTACTGTCAGCTCTGTAAATTATTGTGATGGTTACTCCAGTCTGATATGATTCTTGATATAATAGCTATGGGCTAAAGGTTGAGTGCGACGCGGAATCCGATGGCCACGGACTTCGGGTCGCAACGCCACAAATGCTTCCGCAAAATATTCAGAATGTGTTGTCTTCACACACGCGGATCTTGGGAGAAGTAAAAATACATTTATGCTTAATCCCATCTCCCGCCCCCGAGGTTTCGGTTCGGGGGCGTGACAGACTGGTATCAGAGCGGGCAGGTTTCTAGGACATAAAAGACTCTAGGAACCTTAAGACGTGTGGTGAGGACTCGTTTTCTTTTCTCTAGTTGTTGTTTTTGTGAGTTGGTGCCTGTTTTTCTTCTAGTGGGGGAGACTATTTTTGTCTCCTTTTTCTTGTCCTTGTTTTTAGTGAATTTGGGGGACCAAATTCCTTCTAGTGGGGGAGAATTTAATGTCTCCGCACCCACATTTAGTTCCTTTTCTTTGTTTTCGCGCCAGAGAGTCAGAGTTTTGTGGACTTAGCATGTGTTTCTCGAAGGACTTTGGCAGAATTTTCAGCTTTTGGATGTCACAGATGGAGCTAGAGAAGGAATTTGTGACCAATTGTTTGTCGGCAAGGAATGTGAACAGCATATGGAGACTCAATTACAGTTGATCGTGTACCGTCAGAAGAGTCATCAGGCAAGTAAGTGTGAATTTTTGGATAAACTTGGATTATTTTCCTAAGTCAGAAGACTCCATAAGCCGAAGAAGTGATGGACTTTATGAGGTTTGAGGTGAATTTTCAGTGGTGCAGCTTCAAAAGATGTGAAAAGTTAGAAATTTCTTGAGTATTGATGAGCTTATAATGTAGAATCGTTGGATGAGGTTTAACAGTTGAAGTTACAATGGTGAGTCAACTCAGCAGGATGTGTCAGTGGATGAGTAAAAGCATAGGAAATTAGTTTTCTGCACCAGTGTAGAGAGTTACTTGTGGAATTGATTGTTACTTGATCACATGATGAGAAGATTTAGTGGACTTTACCGACTTGTAGAACATCAGTTAGGCAGAGTACAGATACAAGCAGAAGAATCATCACCTATGGACAGTGACAGTTGAAAGGATTCAGAGAAGAATGAATTTGACAGAAGCACACCTCATGAAGTTTGGACAAGTGGAGTAGCATGACAGTTAAAGTGTTGACGGGTCTAGTCAGAGTTGGAAACTTGCAGAGCTGTGAACATTGTGTTTTCAACGAGCAGATATAGATGATTGAAGTGTTCAGAGGACCGTTCAAATATTTAATTGAATCAGCTTGGTATATGAAGGAGTGATAGATTTCCAAGTCATTCGCCTCGAAGATCGTGCAGTGGCAGGAGACTTAATTTTGACAACTTCGACAGAGATGACAGAAGAGTACAGAGGACTGGACGACATTGCCTAAAGTAAGAGATATTTGGTAGTACTCAGCGCCACCAATTTTCGAAGCCAAGGACAGATAGAAGAATAAGACAATATTTCAAGGTAAAGGCATGTCCAAGAATGGCAGAGACCGACTATTGTGCAGTGGATCAAGAGCAACGGACAGAAACAGTTAGAGCTTCAAATGTTGAAGAATGGTGAAAGGACAAGCATGATTGTGTCAAAGACTGATTGCTGCGAAATGGATCAAAAGCACCGAGCAGAAATAGTTAGAGCCAGCAAGAGTTCTCCTTGAAGATTGTGCAATTGTTAGGAGACTCTAGTTTCGACAGTTGTGATGAAGTCGACAAATTATTCCAAGAATTTTTCCACATTAGAGTGGCTAGGACCGAGAGACTTGGTGGAACTTAGAAGGATCAGAGATGGCAAATTCCTGGAGCAGCCAGAATTGTAGAGCAGTAACAGATTTGAGCCAGTGGTGGAATGTCTGACAACTGTTGATAGCTGACCGAAGAGTTCTACAGCGAGGATGACCCAGTGAGTCCAGTGCTTCCGAGAGGACCAGTTGGAGTAGTCGTTTGAGGTTTTTCTTTTCGAAGTGTGGGATTAATGTCCCCACTTGTTTTTGAGTTGTTTAGTTCATTTGGAGGACCAAATGTTCTAAGGGGGGGAGGATGTGAGAACCCGACCCCTAATCTCTTGGATTAGTGTTGTCTTATTTGTGGATTAGTTCTTTTAGTGGGATTAGTATTTGTTGGGTTGAGTTTGTGAGCTAGAATGATTTTTCTTCTAGTTTTGGGCTTTTGAGTGCTTTGGTAGCTTGTGGGGCCCTTTGGGGGTTCCCTTTTCGGCTTTGCTTTTCTTGTGAGATTTTCCCGATTTGTTTCGTATCGTGTTTTTGGCCCGTTGCATTCATCTTGAGGAATCCTACAACTTTCATGTTGATCTCGTATCCATTTGAGAACCCAAAACCCGATTTCTTGGCCTTGAGGGCAAAACAGTCTTTTCACACCAAATCTGTACCCAAAACTCGATATTCTCGAAATCCGTGAAACATATACTTTTTGGGAACTAGATATTTCGACGATCATTTCTTCCTTCTTCGTCGAATCCATCCGAGGTCCCGAATTAGATGATTTCAGCCACCCAAGTTCTTTAAGTTGTGGGACCCCTTCTCACTTGCTATAAGAGAACCCACCTCCCTTCTTCCCCATCTTCATTTCCAGCACAAATCAGCAACTATTGAGCCTAGGGTTCCTTGTGCTCTCTTCTTCTTCTTGCTTCTTCATCTCCAAGCCACACCAATAGTTCACCAAACTCGAAATGGAGACCGTCTTCTTCTTCCTCATCTTGCAAGCTTTCCATTGGTACCATTTGTGAAGAGAACCCTCCATCACAAGACTTCCCTTGAGCTTGTCCTTCTCATTTGAAGGTCATCCAAGTAAGTGATTCTTCCCATCTTCTAGAATTGTAATCTACTAGCCTTAGAGAAGCTCCACCTTGATTATTGAAAGGTTTCATTGTCATTTCATTGTTTAACCCATTTTAGGGTTGTTTTGGGGGTTTTTGTAGAGATTGTGGATCTTGAGCTTGAGAGGTGATTAGGAGCTTGATTTGCTTGATTAGAGTCAAAGGCAAGTGGTTGATTGGATCGTTTTGATTATTAACATGTTTTGGTGAAAATCTTGATTTCATTGATGGTTTTGGTAATTTTAATAGTTGTTTTTGATATGATAAATATTGATTATGAGATGTGCTTATTGATGAGTTATTCTTTCTTGTTAAGCTCTTGAAAGTGCATGCATCCTATTGTCAAGAATTTCAAATGGTTTCACATGAATGAGTTTTCTCCACTTTGAGTTTTATTGTGGATGGAATAGATGGAAAGGATGGAAATGGAGGAACTTGGAATGAGGAGCTCTTTAGCTCATTTTAATGTCTTGGAAACATGTGATTAAGTCCCCTTGTTTATAGTTTTATGTGATTGATTATATGTTGGAAGGAAAGGAAAGAAAAATGAAGAAAATCCAAGTCCCGGACCTGCACTGCGCCCAGGACCGATCGATCGGACGTGCAGACCGATCGATCGGTCTGTCAGTAACTGTAAGGGTTTTTGGACCGATCGATCGGACCCTGTGTAGAATTTCGGCCGATCGATCGGTCCCTGTTCAGAAAATTTTGGGACCTTGGCTACCCTTTTTGGACTAATTGGACTATGGGTGAGATGTCTTGAGCCGACACTCCTCAAGGTTGGTTTGGCGACATCGAAGTTCAATCCATTTCAATCTTGAACGGGACGGAATGACGCGATAACTTCTTTATATCCAAATATAAGTCTTTTGCCTTGGTTATCGCGAATTCTATTCCTTTCGATGACTGAATAGGTTGGTCGATGTTTCCGAATTAATGTCATGCCTAGTATGGACTGTTTCTAGTCTTGATTTTCCTAGTATAACACCTAGTCATAACCACAAGCTCATGTTAAGTTTTGAAAACCGTCAAGTGCATAAGGAGCCCGGAATGTCTTCAAACTCAAGGAGTACCAAGTAATGATCATAATCGACATACGGGACCCCTATTCACTTAAATGGATCTTGAAATTAATACTTTACCCGAAATTTGTTATAGTTCATTGTTTCACCTCATTTCCAAGATTTGCATTACATGACCCGTTCTCCCGAAAGCATTGAAGTCACTCTAGTAACAGTTATTGTCCCGAAATGTATTGCCCGATATGATATGACAGCGTGCCCTTGAGCACCCCCGTTTTACCCGTTTATTACTGTACTTGATTACTTGCATATGTCTCGATTGGTTTTAACCTATGAGTCGGCATCACTAAGCTTGGATACCTTGTCAGTCTGATCCACTGACTTGGAGATCCCTCTCCCGTCCCGCCAGCTGCAGTTTGGATCCCGATACCCGGTTATTGCCGTGGTCCCGTCCCGATACCCGGTTCGCTACCGTGGTCCCGTTCCCGTATATTTATTATTGTATATATGATTTACGTTGAGTCTCCTCACCTTGTGTGACTGAGACCAACGTCCCGCTCTTGTCACTTCGGTGATAGAGGACTTAGCTTCTTGTGATTGCCATCTTGCCAGTTCCCGATTCTTTGGACACCCGACATGGTTTATATTGCTTACTTGTTTTCAGTTAAATGATTCATTGCTTTTATGAAAGTTGTTATTTAGATAAGTGTTAATGCTCTCTATTGTAAATTCAGTCACTATTATATTGTTTTATGTCCTTTGCACACGTACATGTTTTACAGGAATGCCGGTTGGGCGAATACCCGTGCTTTTTACATATGTTTCAAACGATAAATGATTTTGCTAGATTTATATGATTTCACATGTTTTAAAGGAATACCCGAATTGTTAAATATCCGTGCTTTGTTTTAAATGACATTTGACTTGTGAGATTCCCATGTTTATACATGTTTTAAATGATTACCCGATTTCTAAATATCCATGCTTTGAAATATGTTTCAGATGACATTTGTTTGCAAGGTCCCTACGTTTATACCTGTTTTAAACGATATCCGGGTTGTTAAATATCCGTATTTCTACATAGGTTTCAAATGGACATTGGTTTTGCTAGACTGTTATGGATACCTGATTTGTTGTATACTTGTGTTTTACTTAAGTTTCAAATGAACGTTTGTTTTGTCAAACCACTATATTTATACATGTTTTAGACGAATACCCGATTGTCAAATATCTATGATTATAGATGATGTAAATGAATACATGTTTTATTAGATGTTCATGTTTTACCCGTGCTTGAAATGAATACAAGTTTTCCCCGAGATTTCCGACTTTGCACCCGTTTAATTATATGCAGTACTTGATCGATTAGCATGATTTATTATATGTTTTATTCTTTAGTATAATTGTGATCTTTTCATCCACCTGCCAGACCGTCGTGTCTGACCCACTACTTTTGGTACTCAGGTTCAGATTTCTTCGTCCCGAGTTGAGTGTTTTGTTGGCTGTGGAGCCATGCCTTGCAGGTTGGTTTGTCGGCTATGTCATATAGACATTGAGCTGACATCGGAGCTACGTCACATTTGGGTAGTGGTTTATAGCTTCTTGTTGTATGGCTTTGGTTAGCCTTTTTCTTGGGATTCTTAATTAATGTACATTGATAATTGTAACTTGAATATATTTGGGAATGTAATATCCTGTTACTGTCAGCTCTGTAAATTATTGTGATGGTTACTCCAGTCTGATATGATTCTTGATATAATAGCTATGGGCTAAAGGTTGAGTGCGACGCGGAATCCGATGGCCACGGACTTCGGGTCGCAACGCCACAAATGCTTCCGCAAAATATTCAGAATGTGTTGTCTTCACACACGCGGATCTTGGGAGAAGTAAAAATACATTTATGCTTAATCCCATCTCCCGCCCCCGAGGTTTCGGTTCGGGGGCGTGACAGACTGGTATCAGAGCGGGCAGGTTTCTAGGACATAAAAGACTCTAGGAACCTTAAGACGTGTGGTGAGGACTCGTTTTCTTTTCTCTAGTTGTTGTTTTTGTGAGTTGGTGCCTGTTTTTCTTCTAGTGGGGGAGACTATTTTTGTCTCCTTTTTCTTGTCCTTGTTTTTAGTGAATTTGGGGGACCAAATTCCTTCTAGTGGGGGAGAATTTAATGTCTCCGCACCCACATTTAGTTCCTTTTCTTTGTTTTCGCGCCAGAGAGTCAGAGTTTTGTGGACTTAGCATGTGTTTCTCGAAGGACTTTGGCAGAATTTTCAGCTTTTGGATGTCACAGATGGAGCTAGAGAAGGAATTTGTGACCAATTGTTTGTCGGCAAGGAATGTGAACAGCATATGGAGACTCAATTACAGTTGATCGTGTACCGTCAGAAGAGTCATCAGGCAAGTAAGTGTGAATTTTTGGATAAACTTGGATTATTTTCCTAAGTCAGAAGACTCCATAAGCCGAAGAAGTGATGGACTTTATGAGGTTTGAGGTGAATTTTCAGTGGTGCAGCTTCAAAAGATGTGAAAAGTTAGAAATTTCTTGAGTATTGATGAGCTTATAATGTAGAATCGTTGGATGAGGTTTAACAGTTGAAGTTACAATGGTGAGTCAACTCAGCAGGATGTGTCAGTGGATGAGTAAAAGCATAGGAAATTAGTTTTCTGCACCAGTGTAGAGAGTTACTTGTGGAATTGATTGTTACTTGATCACATGATGAGAAGATTTAGTGGACTTTACCGACTTGTAGAACATCAGTTAGGCAGAGTACAGATACAAGCAGAAGAATCATCACCTATGGACAGTGACAGTTGAAAGGATTCAGAGAAGAATGAATTTGACAGAAGCACACCTCATGAAGTTTGGACAAGTGGAGTAGCATGACAGTTAAAGTGTTGACGGGTCTAGTCAGAGTTGGAAACTTGCAGAGCTGTGAACATTGTGTTTTCAACGAGCAGATATAGATGATTGAAGTGTTCAGAGGACCGTTCAAATATTTAATTGAATCAGCTTGGTATATGAAGGAGTGATAGATTTCCAAGTCATTCGCCTCGAAGATCGTGCAGTGGCAGGAGACTTAATTTTGACAACTTCGACAGAGATGACAGAAGAGTACAGAGGACTGGACGACATTGCCTAAAGTAAGAGATATTTGGTAGTACTCAGCGCCACCAATTTTCGAAGCCAAGGACAGATAGAAGAATAAGACAATATTTCAAGGTAAAGGCATGTCCAAGAATGGCAGAGACCGACTATTGTGCAGTGGATCAAGAGCAACGGACAGAAACAGTTAGAGCTTCAAATGTTGAAGAATGGTGAAAGGACAAGCATGATTGTGTCAAAGACTGATTGCTGCGAAATGGATCAAAAGCACCGAGCAGAAATAGTTAGAGCCAGCAAGAGTTCTCCTTGAAGATTGTGCAATTGTTAGGAGACTCTAGTTTCGACAGTTGTGATGAAGTCGACAAATTATTCCAAGAATTTTTCCACATCAGAGTGGCTAGGACCGAGAGACTTGGTGGAACTTAGAAGGAGTCAGAGATGGCAAATTCCTGGAGCAGCCAGAATTGTAGAGCAGTAACAGATTTGAGCCAGTGGTGGAATGTCTGACAACTGTTGATAGCTGACCGAAGAGTTCTACAGCGAGGATGACCCAGTGAGTCCAGTGCTTCCGAGAGGACCAGTTGGAGTAGTCGTTTGAGGTTTTTCTTTTCGAAGTGTGGGATTAATGTCCCCACTTGTTTTTGAGTTGTTTAGTTCATTTGGAGGACCAAATGTTCTAAGGGGGGGAGGATGTGAGAACCCGACCCCTAATCTCTTGGATTAGTGTTGTCTTATTTGTGGATTAGTTCTTTTAGTGGGATTAGTATTTGTTGGGTTGAGTTTGTGAGCTAGAATGATTTTTCTTCTAGTTTTGGGCTTTTGAGTGCTTTGGTAGCTTGTGGGGCCCTTTGGGGGTTCCCTTTTCGGCTTTGCTTTTCTTGTGAGATTTTTCCGATTTGTTTCGTATCGTGTTTTTGGCCCGTTGCATTCATCTTGAGGAATCCTACAACTTTCATGTTGATCTCGTATCCATTTGAGAACCCAAAACCCGATTTCTTGGCCTTGAGGGCAAAACAGTCTTTTCACACCAAATCTGTACCCAAAACTCGATATTCTCGAAATCCGTGAAACATATACTTTTTGGAAACTAGATATTTCGACGATCATTTCTTCCTTCTTCGTCGAATCCATCCGAGGTCCCGAATTAGATGATTTCAGCCACCCAAGTTCTTTAAGTTGTGGGACCCCTTCTCACTTGCTATAAGAGAACCCACCTCCCTTCTTCCCCATCTTCATTTCCAGCACAAATCAGCAACTATTGAGCCTAGGGTTCCTTGTGCTCTCTTCTTCTTCTTGCTTCTTCATCTCCAAGCCACACCAATAGTTCACCAAACTCGAAATGGAGACCGTCTTCTTCTTCCTCATCTTGCAAGCTTTCCATTGGTACCATTTGTGAAGAGAACCCTCCATCACAAGACTTCCCTTGAGCTTGTCCTTCTCATTTGAAGGTCATCCAAGTAAGTGATTCTTCCCATCTTCTAGAATTGTAATCTACTAGCCTTAGAGAAGCTCCACCTTGATTATTGAAAGGTTTCATTGTCATTTCATTGTTTAACCCATTTTAGGGTTGTTTTGGGGGTTTTTGTAGAGATTGTGGATCTTGAGCTTGAGAGGTGATTAGGAGCTTGATTTGCTTGATTAGAGTCAAAGGCAAGTGGTTGATTGGATCGTTTTGATTATTAACATGTTTTGGTGAAAATCTTGATTTCATTGATGGTTTTGGTAATTTTAATAGTTGTTTTTGATATGATAAATATTGATTATGAGATGTGCTTATTGATGAGTTATTCTTTCTTGTTAAGCTCTTGAAAGTGCATGCATCCTATTGTCAAGAATTTCAAATGGTTTCACATGAATGAGTTTTCTCCACTTTGAGTTTTATTGTGGATGGAATAGATGGAAATGATGGAAATGGAGGAACTTGGAATGAGGAGCTCTTTAGCTCATTTTAATGTCTTGGAAACATGTGATTAAGTCCCCTTGTTTATAGTTTTATGTGATTGATTATATGTTGGAAGGAAAGGAAAGAAAAATGAAGAAAATCCAAGTCCCGGACCTGCACTGCGCCCAGGACCGATCGATCGGACGTGCAGACCGATCGATCGGTCTGTCAGTAACTGTAAGGGTTTTTGGACCGATCGATCGGACCCTGTGTAGAATTTCGGCCGATCGATCGGTCCCTGTTCAGAAAATTTTGGGACCTTGGCTACCCTTTTTGGACTAATTGGACTATGGGTGAGATGTCTTGAGCCGACACTCCTCAAGGTTGGTTTGGCGACATCGAAGTTCAATCCATTTCAATCTTGAACGGGACGGAATGACGCGATAACTTCTTTATATCCAAATATAAGTCTTTTGCCTTGGTTATCGCGAATTCTATTCCTTTCGATGACTGAATAGGTTGGTCGATGTTTCCGAATTAATGTCATGCCTAGTATGGACTGTTTCTAGTCTTGATTTTCCTAGTATAACACCTAGTCATAACCATAAGCTCATGTTAAGTTTTGAAAACCGTCAAGTGCATAAGGAGCCCGGAATGTCTTCAAACTCAAGGAGTACCAAGTAATGATCATAATCGACATACGGGACCCCTATTCACTTAAATGGATCTTGAAATTAATACTTTACCCGAAATTTGTTATAGTTCATTGTTTCACCTCATTTCCAAGATTTGCATTACATGACCCGTTCTCCCGAAAGCATTGAAGTCACTCTAGTAACAGTTATTGTCCCGAAATGTATTGCCCGATATGATATGACAGCGTGCCCTTGAGCACCCCCGTTTTACCCGTTTATTACTGTACTTGATTACTTGCATATGTCTCGATTGGTTTTAACCTATGAGTCGGCATCACTAAGCTTGGATACCTTGTCAGTCTGATCCACTGACTTGGAGATCCCTCTCCCGTCCCGCCAGCTGCAGTTTGGATCCCGATACCCGGTTATTGCCGTGGTCCCGTCCCGATACCCGGTTCGCTACCGTGGTCCCGTTCCCGTATATTTATTATTGTATATATGATTTACGTTGAGTCTCCTCACCTTGTGTGACTGAGACCAACGTCCCGCTCTTGTCACTTCGGTGATAGAGGACTTAGCTTCTTGTGATTGCCATCTTGCCAGTTCCCGATTCTTTGGACACCCGACATGGTTTATATTGCTTACTTGTTTTCAGTTAAATGATTCATTGCTTTTATGAAAGTTGTTATTTAGATAAGTGTTAATGCTCTCTATTGTAAATTCAGTCACTATTATATTGTTTTATGTCCTTTGCACACGTACATGTTTTACAGGAATGCCGGTTGGGCGAATACCCGTGCTTTTTACATATGTTTCAAACGATAAATGATTTTGCTAGATTTATATGATTTCACATGTTTTAAAGGAATACCCGAATTGTTAAATATCCGTGCTTTGTTTTAAATGACATTTGACTTGTGAGATTCCCATGTTTATACATGTTTTAAATGATTACCCGATTTCTAAATATCCATGCTTTGAAATATGTTTCAGATGACATTTGTTTGCAAGGTCCCTACGTTTATACCTGTTTTAAACGATATCCGGGTTGTTAAATATCCGTATTTCTACATAGGTTTCAAATGGACATTGGTTTTGCTAGACTGTTATGGATACCTGATTTGTTGTATACTTGTGTTTTACTTAAGTTTCAAATGAACGTTTGTTTTGTCAAACCACTATATTTATACATGTTTTAGACGAATACCCGATTGTCAAATATCTATGATTATAGATGATGTAAATGAATACATGTTTTATTAGATGTTCATGTTTTACCCGTGCTTGAAATGAATACAAGTTTTCCCCGAGATTTCCGACTTTGCACCCGTTTAATTATATGCAGTACTTGATCGATTAGCATGATTTATTATATGTTTTATTCTTTAGTATAATTGTGATCTTTTCATCCACCTGCCAGACCGTCGTGTCTGACCCACTACTTTTGGTACTCAGGTTCAGATTTCTTCGTCCCGAGTTGAGTGTTTTGTTGGCTGTGGAGCCATGCCTTGCAGGTTGGTTTGTCGGCTATGTCATATAGACATTGAGCTGACATCGGAGCTACGTCACATTTGGGTAGTGGTTTATAGCTTCTTGTTGTATGGCTTTGGTTAGCCTTTTTCTTGGGATTCTTAATTAATGTACATTGATAATTGTAACTTGAATATATTTGGGAATGTAATATCCTGTTACTGTCAGCTCTGTAAATTATTGTGATGGTTACTCCAGTCTGATATGATTCTTGATATAATAGCTATGGGCTAAAGGTTGAGTGCGACGCGGAATCCGATGGCCACGGACTTCGGGTCGCAACGCCACAAATGCTTCCGCAAAATATTCAGAATGTGTTGTCTTCACACACGCGGATCTTGGGAGAAGTAAAAATACATTTATGCTTAATCCCATCTCCCGCCCCCGAGGTTTCGGTTCGGGGGCGTGACAGACTGGTATCAGAGCGGGCAGGTTTCTAGGACATAAAAGACTCTAGGAACCTTAAGACGTGTGGTGAGGACTCGTTTTCTTTTCTCTAGTTGTTGTTTTTGTGAGTTGGTGCCTGTTTTTCTTCTAGTGGGGGAGACTATTTTTGTCTCCTTTTTCTTGTCCTTGTTTTTAGTGAATTTGGGGGACCAAATTCCTTCTAGTGGGGGAGAATTTAATGTCTCCGCACCCACATTTAGTTCCTTTTCTTTGTTTTCGCGCCAGAGAGTCAGAGTTTTGTGGACTTAGCATGTGTTTCTCGAAGGACTTTGGCAGAATTTTCAGCTTTTGGATGTCACAGATGGAGCTAGAGAAGGAATTTGTGACCAATTGTTTGTCGGCAAGGAATGTGAACAGCATATGGAGACTCAATTACAGTTGATCGTGTACCGTCAGAAGAGTCATCAGGCAAGTAAGTGTGAATTTTTGGATAAACTTGGATTATTTTCCTAAGTCAGAAGACTCCATAAGCCGAAGAAGTGATGGACTTTATGAGGTTTGAGGTGAATTTTCAGTGGTGCAGCTTCAAAAGATGTGAAAAGTTAGAAATTTCTTGAGTATTGATGAGCTTATAATGTAGAATCGTTGGATGAGGTTTAACAGTTGAAGTTACAATGGTGAGTCAACTCAGCAGGATGTGTCAGTGGATGAGTAAAAGCATAGGAAATTAGTTTTCTGCACCAGTGTAGAGAGTTACTTGTGGAATTGATTGTTACTTGATCACATGATGAGAAGATTTAGTGGACTTTACCGACTTGTAGAACATCAGTTAGGCAGAGTACAGATACAAGCAGAAGAATCATCACCTATGGACAGTGACAGTTGAAAGGATTCAGAGAAGAATGAATTTGACAGAAGCACACCTCATGAAGTTTGGACAAGTGGAGTAGCATGACAGTTAAAGTGTTGACGGGTCTAGTCAGAGTTGGAAACTTGCAGAGCTGTGAACATTGTGTTTTCAACGAGCAGATATAGATGATTGAAGTGTTCAGAGGACCGTTCAAATATTTAATTGAATCAGCTTGGTATATGAAGGAGTGATAGATTTCCAAGTCATTCGCCTCGAAGATCGTGCAGTGGCAGGAGACTTAATTTTGACAACTTCGACAGAGATGACAGAAGAGTACAGAGGACTGGACGACATTGCCTAAAGTAAGAGATATTTGGTAGTACTCAGCGCCACCAATTTTCGAAGCCAAGGACAGATAGAAGAATAAGACAATATTTCAAGGTAAAGGCATGTCCAAGAATGGCAGAGACCGACTATTGTGCAGTGGATCAAGAGCAACGGACAGAAACAGTTAGAGCTTCAAATGTTGAAGAATGGTGAAAGGACAAGCATGATTGTGTCAAAGACTGATTGCTGCGAAATGGATCAAAAGCACCGAGCAGAAATAGTTAGAGCCAGCAAGAGTTCTCCTTGAAGATTGTGCAATTGTTAGGAGACTCTAGTTTCGACAGTTGTGATGAAGTCGACAAATTATTCCAAGAATTTTTCCACATCAGAGTGGCTAGGACCGAGAGACTTGGTGGAACTTAGAAGGAGTCAGAGATGGCAAATTCCTGGAGCAGCCAGAATTGTAGAGCAGTAACAGATTTGAGCCAGTGGTGGAATGTCTGACAACTGTTGATAGCTGACCGAAGAGTTCTACAGCGAGGATGACCCAGTGAGTCCAGTGCTTCCGAGAGGACCAGTTGGAGTAGTCGTTTGAGGTTTTTCTTTTCGAAGTGTGGGATTAATGTCCCCACTTGTTTTTGAGTTGTTTAGTTCATTTGGAGGACCAAATGTTCTAAGGGGGGGAGGATGTGAGAACCCGACCCCTAATCTCTTGGATTAGTGTTGTCTTATTTGTGGATTAGTTCTTTTAGTGGGATTAGTATTTGTTGGGTTGAGTTTGTGAGCTAGAATGATTTTTCTTCTAGTTTTGGGCTTTTGAGTGCTTTGGTAGCTTGTGGGGCCCTTTGGGGGTTCCCTTTTCGGCTTTGCTTTTCTTGTGAGATTTTTCCGATTTGTTTCGTATCGTGTTTTTGGCCCGTTGCATTCATCTTGAGGAATCCTACAACTTTCATGTTGATCTCGTATCCATTTGAGAACCCAAAACCCGATTTCTTGGCCTTGAGGGCAAAACAGTCTTTTCACACCAAATCTGTACCCAAAACTCGATATTCTCGAAATCCGTGAAACATATACTTTTTGGAAACTAGATATTTCGACGATCATTTCTTCCTTCTTCGTCGAATCCATCCGAGGTCCCGAATTAGATGATTTCAGCCACCCAAGTTCTTTAAGTTGTGGGACCCCTTCTCACTTGCTATAAGAGAACCCACCTCCCTTCTTCCCCATCTTCATTTCCAGCACAAATCAGCAACTATTGAGCCTAGGGTTCCTTGTGCTCTCTTCTTCTTCTTGCTTCTTCATCTCCAAGCCACACCAATAGTTCACCAAACTCGAAATGGAGACCGTCTTCTTCTTCCTCATCTTGCAAGCTTTCCATTGGTACCATTTGTGAAGAGAACCCTCCATCACAAGACTTCCCTTGAGCTTGTCCTTCTCATTTGAAGGTCATCCAAGTAAGTGATTCTTCCCATCTTCTAGAATTGTAATCTACTAGCCTTAGAGAAGCTCCACCTTGATTATTGAAAGGTTTCATTGTCATTTCATTGTTTAACCCATTTTAGGGTTGTTTTGGGGGTTTTTGTAGAGATTGTGGATCTTGAGCTTGAGAGGTGATTAGGAGCTTGATTTGCTTGATTAGAGTCAAAGGCAAGTGGTTGATTGGATCGTTTTGATTATTAACATGTTTTGGTGAAAATCTTGATTTCATTGATGGTTTTGGTAATTTTAATAGTTGTTTTTGATATGATAAATATTGATTATGAGATGTGCTTATTGATGAGTTATTCTTTCTTGTTAAGCTCTTGAAAGTGCATGCATCCTATTGTCAAGAATTTCAAATGGTTTCACATGAATGAGTTTTCTCCACTTTGAGTTTTATTGTGGATGGAATAGATGGAAATGATGGAAATGGAGGAACTTGGAATGAGGAGCTCTTTAGCTCATTTTAATGTCTTGGAAACATGTGATTAAGTCCCCTTGTTTATAGTTTTATGTGATTGATTATATGTTGGAAGGAAAGGAAAGAAAAATGAAGAAAATCCAAGTCCCGGACCTGCACTGCGCCCAGGACCGATCGATCGGACGTGCAGACCGATCGATCGGTCTGTCAGTAACTGTAAGGGTTTTTGGACCGATCGATCGGACCCTGTGTAGAATTTCGGCCGATCGATCGGTCCCTGTTCAGAAAATTTTGGGACCTTGGCTACCCTTTTTGGACTAATTGGACTATGGGTGAGATGTCTTGAGCCGACACTCCTCAAGGTTGGTTTGGCGACATCGAAGTTCAATCCATTTCAATCTTGAACGGGACGGAATGACGCGATAACTTCTTTATATCCAAATATAAGTCTTTTGCCTTGGTTATCGCGAATTCTATTCCTTTCGATGACTGAATAGGTTGGTCGATGTTTCCGAATTAATGTCATGCCTAGTATGGACTGTTTCTAGTCTTGATTTTCCTAGTATAACACCTAGTCATAACCATAAGCTCATGTTAAGTTTTGAAAACCGTCAAGTGCATAAGGAGCCCGGAATGTCTTCAAACTCAAGGAGTACCAAGTAATGATCATAATCGACATACGGGACCCCTATTCACTTAAATGGATCTTGAAATTAATACTTTACCCGAAATTTGTTATAGTTCATTGTTTCACCTCATTTCCAAGATTTGCATTACATGACCCGTTCTCCCGAAAGCATTGAAGTCACTCTAGTAACAGTTATTGTCCCGAAATGTATTGCCCGATATGATATGACAGCGTGCCCTTGAGCACCCCCGTTTTACCCGTTTATTACTGTACTTGATTACTTGCATATGTCTCGATTGGTTTTAACCTATGAGTCGGCATCACTAAGCTTGGATACCTTGTCAGTCTGATCCACTGACTTGGAGATCCCTCTCCCGTCCCGCCAGCTGCAGTTTGGATCCCGATACCCGGTTATTGCCGTGGTCCCGTCCCGATACCCGGTTCGCTACCGTGGTCCCGTTCCCGTATATTTATTATTGTATATATGATTTACGTTGAGTCTCCTCACCTTGTGTGACTGAGACCAACGTCCCGCTCTTGTCACTTCGGTGATAGAGGACTTAGCTTCTTGTGATTGCCATCTTGCCAGTTCCCGATTCTTTGGACACCCGACATGGTTTATATTGCTTACTTGTTTTCAGTTAAATGATTCATTGCTTTTATGAAAGTTGTTATTTAGATAAGTGTTAATGCTCTCTATTGTAAATTCAGTCACTATTATATTGTTTTATGTCCTTTGCACACGTACATGTTTTACAGGAATGCCGGTTGGGCGAATACCCGTGCTTTTTACATATGTTTCAAACGATAAATGATTTTGCTAGATTTATATGATTTCACATGTTTTAAAGGAATACCCGAATTGTTAAATATCCGTGCTTTGTTTTAAATGACATTTGACTTGTGAGATTCCCATGTTTATACATGTTTTAAATGATTACCCGATTTCTAAATATCCATGCTTTGAAATATGTTTCAGATGACATTTGTTTGCAAGGTCCCTACGTTTATACCTGTTTTAAACGATATCCGGGTTGTTAAATATCCGTATTTCTACATAGGTTTCAAATGGACATTGGTTTTGCTAGACTGTTATGGATACCTGATTTGTTGTATACTTGTGTTTTACTTAAGTTTCAAATGAACGTTTGTTTTGTCAAACCACTATATTTATACATGTTTTAGACGAATACCCGATTGTCAAATATCTATGATTATAGATGATGTAAATGAATACATGTTTTATTAGATGTTCATGTTTTACCCGTGCTTGAAATGAATACAAGTTTTCCCCGAGATTTCCGACTTTGCACCCGTTTAATTATATGCAGTACTTGATCGATTAGCATGATTTATTATATGTTTTATTCTTTAGTATAATTGTGATCTTTTCATCCACCTGCCAGACCGTCGTGTCTGACCCACTACTTTTGGTACTCAGGTTCAGATTTCTTCGTCCCGAGTTGAGTGTTTTGTTGGCTGTGGAGCCATGCCTTGCAGGTTGGTTTGTCGGCTATGTCATATAGACATTGAGCTGACATCGGAGCTACGTCACATTTGGGTAGTGGTTTATAGCTTCTTGTTGTATGGCTTTGGTTAGCCTTTTTCTTGGGATTCTTAATTAATGTACATTGATAATTGTAACTTGAATATATTTGGGAATGTAATATCCTGTTACTGTCAGCTCTGTAAATTATTGTGATGGTTACTCCAGTCTGATATGATTCTTGATATAATAGCTATGGGCTAAAGGTTGAGTGCGACGCGGAATCCGATGGCCACGGACTTCGGGTCGCAACGCCACAAATGCTTCCGCAAAATATTCAGAATGTGTTGTCTTCACACACGCGGATCTTGGGAGAAGTAAAAATACATTTATGCTTAATCCCATCTCCCGCCCCCGAGGTTTCGGTTCGGGGGCGTGACAGACTGGTATCAGAGCGGGCAGGTTTCTAGGACATAAAAGACTCTAGGAACCTTAAGACGTGTGGTGAGGACTCGTTTTCTTTTCTCTAGTTGTTGTTTTTGTGAGTTGGTGCCTGTTTTTCTTCTAGTGGGGGAGACTATTTTTGTCTCCTTTTTCTTGTCCTTGTTTTTAGTGAATTTGGGGGACCAAATTCCTTCTAGTGGGGGAGAATTTAATGTCTCCGCACCCACATTTAGTTCCTTTTCTTTGTTTTCGCGCCAGAGAGTCAGAGTTTTGTGGACTTAGCATGTGTTTCTCGAAGGACTTTGGCAGAATTTTCAGCTTTTGGATGTCACAGATGGAGCTAGAGAAGGAATTTGTGACCAATTGTTTGTCGGCAAGGAATGTGAACAGCATATGGAGACTCAATTACAGTTGATCGTGTACCGTCAGAAGAGTCATCAGGCAAGTAAGTGTGAATTTTTGGATAAACTTGGATTATTTTCCTAAGTCAGAAGACTCCATAAGCCGAAGAAGTGATGGACTTTATGAGGTTTGAGGTGAATTTTCAGTGGTGCAGCTTCAAAAGATGTGAAAAGTTAGAAATTTCTTGAGTATTGATGAGCTTATAATGTAGAATCGTTGGATGAGGTTTAACAGTTGAAGTTACAATGGTGAGTCAACTCAGCAGGATGTGTCAGTGGATGAGTAAAAGCATAGGAAATTAGTTTTCTGCACCAGTGTAGAGAGTTACTTGTGGAATTGATTGTTACTTGATCACATGATGAGAAGATTTAGTGGACTTTACCGACTTGTAGAACATCAGTTAGGCAGAGTACAGATACAAGCAGAAGAATCATCACCTATGGACAGTGACAGTTGAAAGGATTCAGAGAAGAATGAATTTGACAGAAGCACACCTCATGAAGTTTGGACAAGTGGAGTAGCATGACAGTTAAAGTGTTGACGGGTCTAGTCAGAGTTGGAAACTTGCAGAGCTGTGAACATTGTGTTTTCAACGAGCAGATATAGATGATTGAAGTGTTCAGAGGACCGTTCAAATATTTAATTGAATCAGCTTGGTATATGAAGGAGTGATAGATTTCCAAGTCATTCGCCTCGAAGATCGTGCAGTGGCAGGAGACTTAATTTTGACAACTTCGACAGAGATGACAGAAGAGTACAGAGGACTGGACGACATTGCCTAAAGTAAGAGATATTTGGTAGTACTCAGCGCCACCAATTTTCGAAGCCAAGGACAGATAGAAGAATAAGACAATATTTCAAGGTAAAGGCATGTCCAAGAATGGCAGAGACCGACTATTGTGCAGTGGATCAAGAGCAACGGACAGAAACAGTTAGAGCTTCAAATGTTGAAGAATGGTGAAAGGACAAGCATGATTGTGTCAAAGACTGATTGCTGCGAAATGGATCAAAAGCACCGAGCAGAAATAGTTAGAGCCAGCAAGAGTTCTCCTTGAAGATTGTGCAATTGTTAGGAGACTCTAGTTTCGACAGTTGTGATGAAGTCGACAAATTATTCCAAGAATTTTTCCACATCAGAGTGGCTAGGACCGAGAGACTTGGTGGAACTTAGAAGGAGTCAGAGATGGCAAATTCCTGGAGCAGCCAGAATTGTAGAGCAGTAACAGATTTGAGCCAGTGGTGGAATGTCTGACAACTGTTGATAGCTGACCGAAGAGTTCTACAGCGAGGATGACCCAGTGAGTCCAGTGCTTCCGAGAGGACCAGTTGGAGTAGTCGTTTGAGGTTTTTCTTTTCGAAGTGTGGGATTAATGTCCCCACTTGTTTTTGAGTTGTTTAGTTCATTTGGAGGACCAAATGTTCTAAGGGGGGGAGGATGTGAGAACCCGACCCCTAATCTCTTGGATTAGTGTTGTCTTATTTGTGGATTAGTTCTTTTAGTGGGATTAGTATTTGTTGGGTTGAGTTTGTGAGCTAGAATGATTTTTCTTCTAGTTTTGGGCTTTTGAGTGCTTTGGTAGCTTGTGGGGCCCTTTGGGGGTTCCCTTTTCGGCTTTGCTTTTCTTGTGAGATTTTCCCGATTTGTTTCGTATCGTGTTTTTGGCCCGTTGCATTCATCTTGAGGAATCCTACAACTTTCATGTTGATCTCGTATCCATTTGAGAACCCAAAACCCGATTTCTTGGCCTTGAGGGCAAAACAGTCTTTTCACACCAAATCTGTACCCAAAACTCGATATTCTCGAAATCCGTGAAACATATACTTTTTGGAAACTAGATATTTCGACGATCATTTCTTCCTTCTTCGTCGAATCCATCCGAGGTCCCGAATTAGATGATTTCAGCCACCCAAGTTCTTTAAGTTGTGGGACCCCTTCTCACTTGCTATAAGAGAACCCACCTCCCTTCTTCCCCATCTTCATTTCCAGCACAAATCAGCAACTATTGAGCCTAGGGTTCCTTGTGCTCTCTTCTTCTTCTTGCTTCTTCATCTCCAAGCCACACCAATAGTTCACCAAACTCGAAATGGAGACCGTCTTCTTCTTCCTCATCTTGCAAGCTTTCCATTGGTACCATTTGTGAAGAGAACCCTCCATCACAAGACTTCCCTTGAGCTTGTCCTTCTCATTTGAAGGTCATCCAAGTAAGTGATTCTTCCCATCTTCTAGAATTGTAATCTACTAGCCTTAGAGAAGCTCCACCTTGATTATTGAAAGGTTTCATTGTCATTTCATTTTTTAACCCATTTTAGGGTTGTTTTGGGGGTTTTTGTAGAGATTGTGGATCTTGAGCTTGAGAGGTGATTAGGAGCTTGATTTGCTTGATTAGAGTCAAAGGCAAGTGGTTGATTGGATCGTTTTGATTATTAACATGTTTTGGTGAAAATCTTGATTTCATTGATGGTTTTGGTAATTTTAATAGTTGTTTTTGATATGATAAATATTGATTATGAGATGTGCTTATTGATGAGTTATTCTTTCTTGTTAAGCTCTTGAAAGTGCATGCATCCTATTGTCAAGAATTTCAAATGGTTTCACATGAATGAGTTTTCTCCACTTTGAGTTTTATTGTGGATGGAATAGATGGAAAGGATGGAAATGGAGGAACTTGGAATGAGGAGCTCTTTAGCTCATTTTAATGTCTTGGAAACATGTGATTAAGTCCCCTTGTTTATAGTTTTATGTGATTGATTATATGTTGGAAGGAAAGGAAAGAAAAATGAAGAAAATCCAAGTCCCGGACCTGCACTGCGCCCAGGACCGATCGATCGGACGTGCAGACCGATCGATCGGTCTGTCAGTAACTGTAAGGGTTTTTGGACCGATCGATCGGACCCTGTGTAGAATTTCGGCCGATCGATCGGTCCCTGTTCAGAAAATTTTGGGACCTTGGCTACCCTTTTTGGACTAATTGGACTATGGGTGAGATGTCTTGAGCCGACACTCCTCAAGGTTGGTTTGGCGACATCGAAGTTCAATCCATTTCAATCTTGAACGGGACGGAATGACGCGATAACTTCTTTATATCCAAATATAAGTCTTTTGCCTTGGTTATCGCGAATTCTATTCCTTTCGATGACTGAATAGGTTGGTCGATGTTTCCGAATTAATGTCATGCCTAGTATGGACTGTTTCTAGTCTTGATTTTCCTAGTATAACACCTAGTCATAACCATAAGCTCATGTTAAGTTTTGAAAACCGTCAAGTGCATAAGGAGCCCGGAATGTCTTCAAACTCAAGGAGTACCAAGTAATGATCATAATCGACATACGGGACCCCTATTCACTTAAATGGATCTTGAAATTAATACTTTACCCGAAATTTGTTATAGTTCATTGTTTCACCTCATTTCCAAGATTTGCATTACATGACCCGTTCTCCCGAAAGCATTGAAGTCACTCTAGTAACAGTTATTGTCCCGAAATGTATTGCCCGATATGATATGACAGCGTGCCCTTGAGCACCCCCGTTTTACCCGTTTATTACTGTACTTGATTACTTGCATATGTCTCGATTGGTTTTAACCTATGAGTCGGCATCACTAAGCTTGGATACCTTGTCAGTCTGATCCACTGACTTGGAGATCCCTCTCCCGTCCCGCCAGCTGCAGTTTGGATCCCGATACCCGGTTATTGCCGTGGTCCCGTCCCGATACCCGGTTCGCTACCGTGGTCCCGTTCCCGTATATTTATTATTGTATATATGATTTACGTTGAGTCTCCTCACCTTGTGTGACTGAGACCAACGTCCCGCTCTTGTCACTTCGGTGATAGAGGACTTAGCTTCTTGTGATTGCCATCTTGCCAGTTCCCGATTCTTTGGACACCCGACATGGTTTATATTGCTTACTTGTTTTCAGTTAAATGATTCATTGCTTTTATGAAAGTTGTTATTTAGATAAGTGTTAATGCTCTCTATTGTAAATTCAGTCACTATTATATTGTTTTATGTCCTTTGCACACGTACATGTTTTACAGGAATGCCGGTTGGGCGAATACCCGTGCTTTTTACATATGTTTCAAACGATAAATGATTTTGCTAGATTTATATGATTTCACATGTTTTAAAGGAATACCCGAATTGTTAAATATCCGTGCTTTGTTTTAAATGACATTTGACTTGTGAGATTCCCATGTTTATACATGTTTTAAATGATTACCCGATTTCTAAATATCCATGCTTTGAAATATGTTTCAGATGACATTTGTTTGCAAGGTCCCTACGTTTATACCTGTTTTAAACGATATCCGGGTTGTTAAATATCCGTATTTCTACATAGGTTTCAAATGGACATTGGTTTTGCTAGACTGTTATGGATACCTGATTTGTTGTATACTTGTGTTTTACTTAAGTTTCAAATGAACGTTTGTTTTGTCAAACCACTATATTTATACATGTTTTAGACGAATACCCGATTGTCAAATATCTATGATTATAGATGATGTAAATGAATACATGTTTTATTAGATGTTCATGTTTTACCCGTGCTTGAAATGAATACAAGTTTTCCCCGAGATTTCCGACTTTGCACCCGTTTAATTATATGCAGTACTTGATCGATTAGCATGATTTATTATATGTTTTATTCTTTAGTATAATTGTGATCTTTTCATCCACCTGCCAGACCGTCGTGTCTGACCCACTACTTTTGGTACTCAGGTTCAGATTTCTTCGTCCCGAGTTGAGTGTTTTGTTGGCTGTGGAGCCATGCCTTGCAGGTTGGTTTGTCGGCTATGTCATATAGACATTGAGCTGACATCGGAGCTACGTCACATTTGGGTAGTGGTTTATAGCTTCTTGTTGTATGGCTTTGGTTAGCCTTTTTCTTGGGATTCTTAATTAATGTACATTGATAATTGTAACTTGAATATATTTGGGAATGTAATATCCTGTTACTGTCAGCTCTGTAAATTATTGTGATGGTTACTCCAGTCTGATATGATTCTTGATATAATAGCTATGGGCTAAAGGTTGAGTGCGACGCGGAATCCGATGGCCACGGACTTCGGGTCGCAACGCCACAAATGCTTCCGCAAAATATTCAGAATGTGTTGTCTTCACACACGCGGATCTTGGGAGAAGTAAAAATACATTTATGCTTAATCCCATCTCCCGCCCCCGAGGTTTCGGTTCGGGGGCGTGACAGACTGGTATCAGAGCGGGCAGGTTTCTAGGAAATAAAAGAATCTAGGAACCTTAAGACGTGTGGTGAGGACTCGTTTTCTTTTCTCTAGTTGTTGTTTTTGTGAGTTGGTGCCTGTTTTTCTTCTAGTGGGGGAGACTATTTTTGTCTCCTTTTTCTTGTCCTTGTTTTTAGTGAATTTGGGGGACCAAATTCCTTCTAGTGGGGGAGAATTTAATGTCTCCGCACCCACATTTAGCTCCTTTTCTTTGTTTTCGCGCCAGAGAGTCAGAGTTTTGTGGACTTAGCATGTGTTTCTCGAAGGACTTTGGCAGAATTTTCAGCTTTTGGATGTCACAGATGGAGCTAGAGAAGGAATTTGTGACCAATTGTTTGTCGGCAAGGAATGTGAACAGCATATGGAGACTCAATTACAGTTGATCGTGTACCGTCAGAAGAGTCATCAGGCAAGTAAGTGTGAATTTTTGGATAAACTTGGATTATTTTCCTAAGTCAGAAGACTCCATAAGCCGAAGAAGTGATGGACTTTATGAGGTTTGAGGTGAATTTTCAGTGGTGCAGCTTCAAAAGATGTGAAAAGTTAGAAATTTCTTGAGTATTGATGAGCTTATAATGTAGAATCGTTGGATGAGGTTTAACAGTTGAAGTTACAATGGTGAGTCAACTCAGCAGGATGTGTCAGTGGATGAGTAAAAGCATAGGAAATTAGTTTTCTGCACCAGTGTAGAGAGTTACTTGTGGAATTGATTGTTACTTGATCACATGATGAGAAGATTTAGTGGACTTTACCGACTTGTAGAACATCAGTTAGGCAGAGTACAGATACAAGCAGAAGAATCATCACCTATGGACAGTGACAGTTGAAAGGATTCAGAGAAGAATGAATTTGACAGAAGCACACCTCATGAAGTTTGGACAAGTGGAGTAGCATGACAGTTAAAGTGTTGACGGGTCTAGTCAGAGTTGGAAACTTGCAGAGCTGTGAACATTGTGTTTTCAACGAGCAGATATAGATGATTGAAGTGTTCAGAGGACCGTTCAAATATTTAATTGAATCAGCTTGGTATATGAAGGAGTGATAGATTTCCAAGTCATTCGCCTCGAAGATCGTGCAGTGGCAGGAGACTTAATTTTGACAACTTCGACAGAGATGACAGAAGAGTACAGAGGACTGGACGACATTGCCTAAAGTAAGAGATATTTGGTAGTACTCAGCGCCACCAATTTTCGAAGCCAAGGACAGATAGAAGAATAAGACAATATTTCAAGGTAAAGGCATGTCCAAGAATGGCAGAGACCGACTATTGTGCAGTGGATCAAGAGCAACGGACAGAAACAGTTAGAGCTTCAAATGTTGAAGAATGGTGAAAGGACAAGCATGATTGTGTCAAAGACTGATTGCTGCGAAATGGATCAAAAGCACCGAGCAGAAATAGTTAGAGCCAGCAAGAGTTCTCCTTGAAGATTGTGCAATTGTTAGGAGACTCTAGTTTCGACAGTTGTGATGAAGTCGACAAATTATTCCAAGAATTTTTCCACATCAGAGTGGCTAGGACCGAGAGACTTGGTGGAACTTAGAAGGAGTCAGAGATGGCAAATTCCTGGAGCAGCCAGAATTGTAGAGCAGTAACAGATTTGAGCCAGTGGTGGAATGTCTGACAACTGTTGATAGCTGACCGAAGAGTTCTACAGCGAGGATGACCCAGTGAGTCCAGTGCTTCCGAGAGGACCAGTTGGAGTAGTCGTTTGAGGTTTTTCTTTTCGAAGTGTGGGATTAATGTCCCCACTTGTTTTTGAGTTGTTTAGTTCATTTGGAGGACCAAATGTTCTAAGGGGGGGAGGATGTGAGAACCCGACCCCTAATCTCTTGGATTAGTGTTGTCTTATTTGTGGATTAGTTCTTTTAGTGGGATTAGTATTTGTTGGGTTGAGTTTGTGAGCTAGAATGATTTTTCTTCTAGTTTTGGGCTTTTGAGTGCTTTGGTAGCTTGTGGGGCCCTTTGGGGGTTCCCTTTTCGGCTTTGCTTTTCTTGTGAGATTTTCCCGATTTGTTTCGTATCGTGTTTTTGGCCCGTTGCATTCATCTTGAGGAATCCTACAACTTTCATGTTGATCTCGTATCCATTTGAGAACCCAAAACCCGATTTCTTGGCCTTGAGGGCAAAACAGTCTTTTCACACCAAATCTGTACCCAAAACTCGATATTCTCGAAATCCGTGAAACATATACTTTTTGGAAACTAGATATTTCGACGATCATTTCTTCCTTCTTCGTCGAATCCATCCGAGGTCCCGAATTAGATGATTTCAGCCACCCAAGTTCTTTAAGTTGTGGGACCCCTTCTCACTTGCTATAAGAGAACCCACCTCCCTTCTTCCCCATCTTCATTTCCAGCACAAATCAGCAACTATTGAGCCTAGGGTTCCTTGTGCTCTCTTCTTCTTCTTGCTTCTTCATCTCCAAGCCACACCAATAGTTCACCAAACTCGAAATGGAGACCGTCTTCTTCTTCCTCATCTTGCAAGCTTTCCATTGGTACCATTTGTGAAGAGAACCCTCCATCACAAGACTTCCCTTGAGCTTGTCCTTCTCATTTGAAGGTCATCCAAGTAAGTGATTCTTCCCATCTTCTAGAATTGTAATCTACTAGCCTTAGAGAAGCTCCACCTTGATTATTGAAAGGTTTCATTGTCATTTCATTGTTTAACCCATTTTAGGGTTGTTTTGGGGGTTTTTGTAGAGATTGTGGATCTTGAGCTTGAGAGGTGATTAGGAGCTTGATTTGCTTGATTAGAGTCAAAGGCAAGTGGTTGATTGGATCGTTTTGATTATTAACATGTTTTGGTGAAAATCTTGATTTCATTGATGGTTTTGGTAATTTTAATAGTTGTTTTTGATATGATAAATATTGATTATGAGATGTGCTTATTGATGAGTTATTCTTTCTTGTTAAGCTCTTGAAAGTGCATGCATCCTATTGTCAAGAATTTCAAATGGTTTCACATGAATGAGTTTTCTCCACTTTGAGTTTTATTGTGGATGGAATAGATGGAAAGGATGGAAATGGAGGAACTTGGAATGAGGAGCTCTTTAGCTCATTTTAATGTCTTGGAAACATGTGATTAAGTCCCCTTGTTTATAGTTTTATGTGATTGATTATATGTTGGAAGGAAAGAAAAGAAAAATGAAGAAAATCCAAGTCCCGGACCTGCACTGCGCCCAGGACCGATCGATCGGACGTGCAGACCGATCGATCGGTCTGTCAGTAACTGTAAGGGTTTTTGGACCGATCGATCGGACCCTGTGTAGAATTTCGGCCGATCGATCGGTCCCTGTTCAGAAAATTTTGGGACCTTGGCTACCCTTTTTGGACTAATTGGACTATGGGTGAGATGTCTTGAGCCGACACTCCTCAAGGTTGGTTTGGCGACATCGAAGTTCAATCCATTTCAATCTTGAACGGGACGGAATGACGCGATAACTTCTTTATATCCAAATATAAGTCTTTTGCCTTGGTTATCGCGAATTCTATTCCTTTCGATGACTGAATAGGTTGGTCGATGTTTCCGAATTAATGTCATGCCTAGTATGGACTGTTTCTAGTCTTGATTTTCCTAGTATAACACCTAGTCATAACCATAAGCTCATGTTAAGTTTTGAAAACCGTCAAGTGCATAAGGAGCCCGGAATGTCTTCAAACTCAAGGAGTACCAAGTAATGATCATAATCGACATACGGGACCCCTATTCACTTAAATGGATCTTGAAATTAATACTTTACCCGAAATTTGTTATAGTTCATTGTTTCACCTCATTTCCAAGATTTGCATTACATGACCCGTTCTCCCGAAAGCATTGAAGTCACTCTAGTAACAGTTATTGTCCCGAAATGTATTGCCCGATATGATATGACAGCGTGCCCTTGAGCACCCCCGTTTTACCCGTTTATTACTGTACTTGATTACTTGCATATGTCTCGATTGGTTTTAACCTATGAGTCGGCATCACTAAGCTTGGATACCTTGTCAGTCTGATCCACTGACTTGGAGATCCCTCTCCCGTCCCGCCAGCTGCAGTTTGGATCCCGATACCCGGTTATTGCCGTGGTCCCGTCCCGATACCCGGTTCGCTACCGTGGTCCCGTTCCCGTATATTTATTATTGTATATATGATTTACGTTGAGTCTCCTCACCTTGTGTGACTGAGACCAACGTCCCGCTCTTGTCACTTCGGTGATAGAGGACTTAGCTTCTTGTGATTGCCATCTTGCCAGTTCCCGATTCTTTGGACACCCGACATGGTTTATATTGCTTACTTGTTTTCAGTTAAATGATTCATTGCTTTTATGAAAGTTGTTATTTAGATAAGTGTTAATGCTCTCTATTGTAAATTCAGTCACTATTATATTGTTTTATGTCCTTTGCACACGTACATGTTTTACAGGAATGCCGGTTGGGCGAATACCCGTGCTTTTTACATATGTTTCAAACGATAAATGATTTTGCTAGATTTATATGATTTCACATGTTTTAAAGGAATACCCGAATTGTTAAATATCCGTGCTTTGTTTTAAATGACATTTGACTTGTGAGATTCCCATGTTTATACATGTTTTAAATGATTACCCGATTTCTAAATATCCATGCTTTGAAATATGTTTCAGATGACATTTGTTTGCAAGGTCCCTACGTTTATACCTGTTTTAAACGATATCCGGGTTGTTAAATATCCGTATTTCTACATAGGTTTCAAATGGACATTGGTTTTGCTAGACTGTTATGGATACCTGATTTGTTGTATACTTGTGTTTTACTTAAGTTTCAAATGAACGTTTGTTTTGTCAAACCACTATATTTATACATGTTTTAGACGAATACCCGATTGTCAAATATCTATGATTATAGATGATGTAAATGAATACATGTTTTATTAGATGTTCATGTTTTACCCGTGCTTGAAATGAATACAAGTTTTCCCCGAGATTTCCGACTTTGCACCCGTTTAATTATATGCAGTACTTGATCGATTAGCATGATTTATTATATGTTTTATTCTTTAGTATAATTGTGATCTTTTCATCCACCTGCCAGACCGTCGTGTCTGACCCACTACTTTTGGTACTCAGGTTCAGATTTCTTCGTCCCGAGTTGAGTGTTTTGTTGGCTGTGGAGCCATGCCTTGCAGGTTGGTTTGTCGGCTATGTCATATAGACATTGAGCTGACATCGGAGCTACGTCACATTTGGGTAGTGGTTTATAGCTTCTTGTTGTATGGCTTTGGTTAGCCTTTTTCTTGGGATTCTTAATTAATGTACATTGATAATTGTAACTTGAATATATTTGGGAATGTAATATCCTGTTACTGTCAGCTCTGTAAATTATTGTGATGGTTACTCCAGTCTGATATGATTCTTGATATAATAGCTATGGGCTAAAGGTTGAGTGCGACGCGGAATCCGATGGCCACGGACTTCGGGTCGCAACGCCACAAATGCTTCCGCAAAATATTCAGAATGTGTTGTCTTCACACACGCGGATCTTGGGAGAAGTAAAAATACATTTATGCTTAATCCCATCTCCCGCCCCCGAGGTTTCGGTTCGGGGGCGTGACAGACTGGTATCAGAGCGGGCAGGTTTCTAGGAAATAAAAGAATCTAGGAACCTTAAGACGTGTGGTGAGGACTCGTTTTCTTTTCTCTAGTTGTTGTTTTTGTGAGTTGGTGCCTGTTTTTCTTCTAGTGGGGGAGACTATTTTTGTCTCCTTTTTCTTGTCCTTGTTTTTAGTGAATTTGGGGGACCAAATTCCTTCTAGTGGGGGAGAATTTAATGTCTCCGCACCCACATTTAGCTCCTTTTCTTTGTTTTCGCGCCAGAGAGTCAGAGTTTTGTGGACTTAGCATGTGTTTCTCGAAGGACTTTGGCAGAATTTTCAGCTTTTGGATGTCACAGATGGAGCTAGAGAAGGAATTTGTGACCAATTGTTTGTCGGCAAGGAATGTGAACAGCATATGGAGACTCAATTACAGTTGATCGTGTACCGTCAGAAGAGTCATCAGGCAAGTAAGTGTGAATTTTTGGATAAACTTGGATTATTTTCCTAATTCAGAAGACTCCATAAGCCGAAGAAGTGATGGACTTTATGAGGTTTGAGGTGAATTTTCAGTGGTGCAGCTTCAAAAGATGTGAAAAGTTAGAAATTTCTTGAGTATTGATGAGCTTATAATGTAGAATCGTTGGATGAGGTTTAACAGTTGAAGTTACAATGGTGAGTCAACTCAGCAGGATGTGTCAGTGGATGAGTAAAAGCATAGGAAATTAGTTTTCTGCACCAGTGTAGAGAGTTACTTGTGGAATTGATTGTTACTTGATCACATGATGAGAAGATTTAGTGGACTTTACCGACTTGTAGAACATCAGTTAGGCAGAGTACAGATACAAGCAGAAGAATCATCACCTATGGACAGTGACAGTTGAAAGGATTCAGAGAAGAATGAATTTGACAGAAGCACACCTCATGAAGTTTGGACAAGTGGAGTAGCATGACAGTTAAAGTGTTGACGGGTCTAGTCAGAGTTGGAAACTTGCAGAGCTGTGAACATTGTGTTTTCAACGAGCAGATATAGATGATTGAAGTGTTCAGAGGACCGTTCAAATATTTAATTGAATCAGCTTGGTATATGAAGGAGTGATAGATTTCCAAGTCATTCGCCTCGAAGATCGTGCAGTGGCAGGAGACTTAATTTTGACAACTTCGACAGAGATGACAGAAGAGTACAGAGGACTGGACGACATTGCCTAAAGTAAGAGATATTTGGTAGTACTCAGCGCCACCAATTTTCGAAGCCAAGGACAGATAGAAGAATAAGACAATATTTCAAGGTAAAGGCATGTCCAAGAATGGCAGAGACCGACTATTGTGCAGTGGATCAAGAGCAACGGACAGAAACAGTTAGAGCTTCAAATGTTGAAGAATGGTGAAAGGACAAGCATGATTGTGTCAAAGACTGATTGCTGCGAAATGGATCAAAAGCACCGAGCAGAAATAGTTAGAGCCAGCAAGAGTTCTCCTTGAAGATTGTGCAATTGTTAGGAGACTCTAGTTTCGACAGTTGTGATGAAGTCGACAAATTATTCCAAGAATTTTTCCACATCAGAGTGGCTAGGACCGAGAGACTTGGTGGAACTTAGAAGGAGTCAGAGATGGCAAATTCCTGGAGCAGCCAGAATTGTAGAGCAGTAACAGATTTGAGCCAGTGGTGGAATGTCTGACAACTGTTGATAGCTGACCGAAGAGTTCTACAGCGAGGATGACCCAGTGAGTCCAGTGCTTCCGAGAGGACCAGTTGGAGTAGTCGTTTGAGGTTTTTCTTTTCGAAGTGTGGGATTAATGTCCCCACTTGTTTTTGAGTTGTTTAGTTCATTTGGAGGACCAAATGTTCTAAGGGGGGGAGGATGTGAGAACCCGACCCCTAATCTCTTGGATTAGTGTTGTCTTATTTGTGGATTAGTTCTTTTAGTGGGATTAGTATTTGTTGGGTTGAGTTTGTGAGCTAGAATGATTTTTCTTCTAGTTTTGGGCTTTTGAGTGCTTTGGTAGCTTGTGGGGCCCTTTGGGGGTTCCCTTTTCGGCTTTGCTTTTCTTGTGAGATTTTCCCGATTTGTTTCGTATCGTGTTTTTGGCCCGTTGCATTCATCTTGAGGAATCCTACAACTTTCATGTTGATCTCGTATCCATTTGAGAACCCAAAACCCGATTTCTTGGCCTTGAGGGCAAAACAGTCTTTTCACACCAAATCTGTACCCAAAACTCGATATTCTCGAAATCCGTGAAACATATACTTTTTGGAAACTAGATATTTCGACGATCATTTCTTCCTTCTTCGTCGAATCCATCCGAGGTCCCGAATTAGATGATTTCAGCCACCCAAGTTCTTTAAGTTGTGGGACCCCTTCTCACTTGCTATAAGAGAACCCACCTCCCTTCTTCCCCATCTTCATTTCCAGCACAAATCAGCAACTATTGAGCCTAGGGTTCCTTGTGCTCTCTTCTTCTTCTTGCTTCTTCATCTCCAAGCCACACCAATAGTTCACCAAACTCGAAATGGAGACCGTCTTCTTCTTCCTCATCTTGCAAGCTTTCCATTGGTACCATTTGTGAAGAGAACCCTCCATCACAAGACTTCCCTTGAGCTTGTCCTTCTCATTTGAAGGTCATCCAAGTAAGTGATTCTTCCCATCTTCTAGAATTGTAATCTACTAGCCTTAGAGAAGCTCCACCTTGATTATTGAAAGGTTTCATTGTCATTTCATTGTTTAACCCATTTTAGGGTTGTTTTGGGGGTTTTTGTAGAGATTGTGGATCTTGAGCTTGAGAGGTGATTAGGAGCTTGATTTGCTTGATTAGAGTCAAAGGCAAGTGGTTGATTGGATCGTTTTGATTATTAACATGTTTTGGTGAAAATCTTGATTTCATTGATGGTTTTGGTAATTTTAATAGTTGTTTTTGATATGATAAATATTGATTATGAGATGTGCTTATTGATGAGTTATTCTTTCTTGTTAAGCTCTTGAAAGTGCATGCATCCTATTGTCAAGAATTTCAAATGGTTTCACATGAATGAGTTTTCTCCACTTTGAGTTTTATTGTGGATGGAATAGATGGAAAGGATGGAAATGGAGGAACTTGGAATGAGGAGCTCTTTAGCTCATTTTAATGTCTTGGAAACATGTGATTAAGTCCCCTTGTTTATAGTTTTATGTGATTGATTATATGTTGGAAGGAAAGGAAAGAAAAATGAAGAAAATCCAAGTCCCGGACCTGCACTGCGCCCAGGACCGATCGATCGGACGTGCAGACCGATCGATCGGTCTGTCAGTAACTGTAAGGGTTTTTGGACCGATCGATCGGACCCTGTGTAGAATTTCGGCCGATCGATCGGTCCCTGTTCAGAAAATTTTGGGACCTTGGCTACCCTTTTTGGACTAATTGGACTATGGGTGAGATGTCTTGAGCCGACACTCCTCAAGGTTGGTTTGGCGACATCGAAGTTCAATCCATTTCAATCTTGAACGGGACGGAATGACGCGATAACTTCTTTATATCCAAATATAAGTCTTTTGCCTTGGTTATCGCGAATTCTATTCCTTTCGATGACTGAATAGGTTGGTCGATGTTTCCGAATTAATGTCATGCCTAGTATGGACTGTTTCTAGTCTTGATTTTCCTAGTATAACACCTAGTCATAACCATAAGCTCATGTTAAGTTTTGAAAACCGTCAAGTGCATAAGGAGCCCGGAATGTCTTCAAACTCAAGGAGTACCAAGTAATGATCATAATCGACATACGGGACCCCTATTCACTTAAATGGATCTTGAAATTAATACTTTACCCGAAATTTGTTATAGTTCATTGTTTCACCTCATTTCCAAGATTTGCATTACATGACCCGTTCTCCCGAAAGCATTGAAGTCACTCTAGTAACAGTTATTGTCCCGAAATGTATTGCCCGATATGATATGACAGCGTGCCCTTGAGCACCCCCGTTTTACCCGTTTATTACTGTACTTGATTACTTGCATATGTCTCGATTGGTTTTAACCTATGAGTCGGCATCACTAAGCTTGGATACCTTGTCAGTCTGATCCACTGACTTGGAGATCCCTCTCCCGTCCCGCCAGCTGCAGTTTGGATCCCGATACCCGGTTATTGCCGTGGTCCCGTCCCGATACCCGGTTCGCTACCGTGGTCCCGTTCCCGTATATTTATTATTGTATATATGATTTACGTTGAGTCTCCTCACCTTGTGTGACTGAGACCAACGTCCCGCTCTTGTCACTTCGGTGATAGAGGACTTAGCTTCTTGTGATTGCCATCTTGCCAGTTCCCGATTCTTTGGACACCCGACATGGTTTATATTGCTTACTTGTTTTCAGTTAAATGATTCATTGCTTTTATGAAAGTTGTTATTTAGATAAGTGTTAATGCTCTCTATTGTAAATTCAGTCACTATTATATTGTTTTATGTCCTTTGCACACGTACATGTTTTACAGGAATGCCGGTTGGGCGAATACCCGTGCTTTTTACATATGTTTCAAACGATAAATGATTTTGCTAGATTTATATGATTTCACATGTTTTAAAGGAATACCCGAATTGTTAAATATCCGTGCTTTGTTTTAAATGACATTTGACTTGTGAGATTCCCATGTTTATACATGTTTTAAATGATTACCCGATTTCTAAATATCCATGCTTTGAAATATGTTTCAGATGACATTTGTTTGCAAGGTCCCTACGTTTATACCTGTTTTAAACGATATCCGGGTTGTTAAATATCCGTATTTCTACATAGGTTTCAAATGGACATTGGTTTTGCTAGACTGTTATGGATACCTGATTTGTTGTATACTTGTGTTTTACTTAAGTTTCAAATGAACGTTTGTTTTGTCAAACCACTATATTTATACATGTTTTAGACGAATACCCGATTGTCAAATATCTATGATTATAGATGATGTAAATGAATACATGTTTTATTAGATGTTCATGTTTTACCCGTGCTTGAAATGAATACAAGTTTTCCCCGAGATTTCCGACTTTGCACCCGTTTAATTATATGCAGTACTTGATCGATTAGCATGATTTATTATATGTTTTATTCTTTAGTATAATTGTGATCTTTTCATCCACCTGCCAGACCGTCGTGTCTGACCCACTACTTTTGGTACTCAGGTTCAGATTTCTTCGTCCCGAGTTGAGTGTTTTGTTGGCTGTGGAGCCATGCCTTGCAGGTTGGTTTGTCGGCTATGTCATATAGACATTGAGCTGACATCGGAGCTACGTCACATTTGGGTAGTGGTTTATAGCTTCTTGTTGTATGGCTTTGGTTAGCCTTTTTCTTGGGATTCTTAATTAATGTACATTGATAATTGTAACTTGAATATATTTGGGAATGTAATATCCTGTTACTGTCAGCTCTGTAAATTATTGTGATGGTTACTCCAGTCTGATATGATTCTTGATATAATAGCTATGGGCTAAAGGTTGAGTGCGACGCGGAATCCGATGGCCACGGACTTCGGGTCGCAACGCCACAAATGCTTCCGCAAAATATTCAGAATGTGTTGTCTTCACACACGCGGATCTTGGGAGAAGTAAAAATACATTTATGCTTAATCCCATCTCCCGCCCCCGAGGTTTCGGTTCGGGGGCGTGACAGACTGGTATCAGAGCGGGCAGGTTTCTAGGAAATAAAAGACTCTAGGAACCTTAAGACGTGTGGTGAGGACTCGTTTTCTTTTCTCTAGTTGTTGTTTTTGTGAGTTGGTGCCTGTTTTTCTTCTAGTGGGGGAGACTATTTTTGTCTCCTTTTTCTTGTCCTTGTTTTTAGTGAATTTGGGGGACCAAATTCCTTCTAGTGGGGGAGAATTTAATGTCTCCGCACCCACATTTAGTTCCTTTTCTTTGTTTTCGCGCCAGAGAGTCAGAGTTTTGTGGACTTAGCATGTGTTTCTCGAAGGACTTTGGCAGAATTTTCAGCTTTTGGATGTCACAGATGGAGCTAGAGAAGGAATTTGTGACCAATTGTTTGTCGGCAAGGAATGTGAACAGCATATGGAGACTCAATTACAGTTGATCGTGTACCGTCAGAAGAGTCATCAGGCAAGTAAGTGTGAATTTTTGGATAAACTTGGATTATTTTCCTAAGTCAGAAGACTCCATAAGCCGAAGAAGTGATGGACTTTATGAGGTTTGAGGTGAATTTTCAGTGGTGCAGCTTCAAAAGATGTGAAAAGTTAGAAATTTCTTGAGTATTGATGAGCTTATAATGTAGAATCGTTGGATGAGGTTTAACAGTTGAAGTTACAATGGTGAGTCAACTCAGCAGGATGTGTCAGTGGATGAGTAAAAGCATAGGAAATTAGTTTTCTGCACCAGTGTAGAGAGTTACTTGTGGAATTGATTGTTACTTGATCACATGATGAGAAGATTTAGTGGACTTTACCGACTTGTAGAACATCAGTTAGGCAGAGTACAGATACAAGCAGAAGAATCATCACCTATGGACAGTGACAGTTGAAAGGATTCAGAGAAGAATGAATTTGACAGAAGCACACCTCATGAAGTTTGGACAAGTGGAGTAGCATGACAGTTAAAGTGTTGACGGGTCTAGTCAGAGTTGGAAACTTGCAGAGCTGTGAACATTGTGTTTTCAACGAGCAGATATAGATGATTGAAGTGTTCAGAGGACCGTTCAAATATTTAATTGAATCAGCTTGGTATATGAAGGAGTGATAGATTTCCAAGTCATTCGCCTCGAAGATCGTGCAGTGGCAGGAGACTTAATTTTGACAACTTCGACAGAGATGACAGAAGAGTACAGAGGACTGGACGACATTGCCTAAAGTAAGAGATATTTGGTAGTACTCAGCGCCACCAATTTTCGAAGCCAAGGACAGATAGAAGAATAAGACAATATTTCAAGGTAAAGGCATGTCCAAGAATGGCAGAGACCGACTATTGTGCAGTGGATCAAGAGCAACGGACAGAAACAGTTAGAGCTTCAAATGTTGAAGAATGGTGAAAGGACAAGCATGATTGTGTCAAAGACTGATTGCTGCGAAATGGATCAAAAGCACCGAGCAGAAATAGTTAGAGCCAGCAAGAGTTCTCCTTGAAGATTGTGCAATTGTTAGGAGACTCTAGTTTCGACAGTTGTGATGAAGTCGACAAATTATTCCAAGAATTTTTCCACATCAGAGTGGCTAGGACCGAGAGACTTGGTGGAACTTAGAAGGAGTCAGAGATGGCAAATTCCTGGAGCAGCCAGAATTGTAGAGCAGTAACAGATTTGAGCCAGTGGTGGAATGTCTGACAACTGTTGATAGCTGACCGAAGAGTTCTACAGCGAGGATGACCCAGTGAGTCCAGTGCTTCCGAGAGGACCAGTTGGAGTAGTCGTTTGAGGTTTTTCTTTTCAAAGTGTGGGATTAATGTCCCCACTTGTTTTTGAGTTGTTTAGTTCATTTGGAGGACCAAATGTTCTAAGGGGGGGAGGATGTGAGAACCCGACCCCTAATCTCTTGGATTAGTGTTGTCTTATTTGTGGATTAGTTCTTTTAGTGGGATTAGTATTTGTTGGGTTGAGTTTGTGAGCTAGAATGATTTTTCTTCTAGTTTTGGGCTTTTGAGTGCTTTGGTAGCTTGTGGGGCCCTTTGGGGGTTCCCTTTTCGGCTTTGCTTTTCTTGTGAGATTTTCCCGATTTGTTTCGTATCGTGTTTTTGGCCCGTTGCATTCATCTTGAGGAATCCTACAACTTTCATGTTGATCTCGTATCCATTTGAGAACCCAAAACCCGATTTCTTGGCCTTGAGGGCAAAACAGTCTTTTCACACCAAATCTGTACCCAAAACTCGATATTCTCGAAATCCGTGAAACATATACTTTTTGGAAACTAGATATTTCGACGATCATTTCTTCCTTCTTCGTCGAATCCATCCGAGGTCCCGAATTAGATGATTTCAGCCACCCAAGTTCTTTAAGTTGTGGGACCCCTTCTCACTTGCTATAAGAGAACCCACCTCCCTTCTTCCCCATCTTCATTTCCAGCACAAATCAGCAACTATTGAGCCTAGGGTTCCTTGTGCTCTCTTCTTCTTCTTGCTTCTTCATCTCCAAGCCACACCAATAGTTCACCAAACTCGAAATGGAGACCGTCTTCTTCTTCCTCATCTTGCAAGCTTTCCATTGGTACCATTTGTGAAGAGAACCCTCCATCACAAGACTTCCCTTGAGCTTGTCCTTCTCATTTGAAGGTCATCCAAGTAAGTGATTCTTCCCATCTTCTAGAATTGTAATCTACTAGCCTTAGAGAAGCTCCACCTTGATTATTGAAAGGTTTCATTGTCATTTCATTGTTTAACCCATTTTAGGGTTGTTTTGGGGGTTTTTGTAGAGATTGTGGATCTTGAGCTTGAGAGGTGATTAGGAGCTTGATTTGCTTGATTAGAGTCAAAGGCAAGTGGTTGATTGGATCGTTTTGATTATTAACATGTTTTGGTGAAAATCTTGATTTCATTGATGGTTTTGGTAATTTTAATAGTTGTTTTTGATATGATAAATATTGATTATGAGATGTGCTTATTGATGAGTTATTCTTTCTTGTTAAGCTCTTGAAAGTGCATGCATCCTATTGTCAAGAATTTCAAATGGTTTCACATGAATGAGTTTTCTCCACTTTGAGTTTTATTGTGGATGGAATAGATGGAAAGGATGGAAATGGAGGAACTTGGAATGAGGAGCTCTTTAGCTCATTTTAATGTCTTGGAAACATGTGATTAAGTCCCCTTGTTTATAGTTTTATGTGATTGATTATATGTTGGAAGGAAAGGAAAGAAAAATGAAGAAAATCCAAGTCCCGGACCTGCACTGCGCCCAGGACCGATCGATCGGACGTGCAGACCGATCGATCGGTCTGTCAGTAACTGTAAGGGTTTTTGGACCGATCGATCGGACCCTGTGTAGAATTTCGGCCGATCGATCGGTCCCTGTTCAGAAAATTTTGGGACCTTGGCTACCCTTTTTGGACTAATTGGACTATGGGTGAGATGTCTTGAGCCGACACTCCTCAAGGTTGGTTTGGCGACATCGAAGTTCAATCCATTTCAATCTTGAACGGGACGGAATGACGCGATAACTTCTTTATATCCAAATATAAGTCTTTTGCCTTGGTTATCGCGAATTCTATTCCTTTCGATGACTGAATAGGTTGGTCGATGTTTCCGAATTAATGTCATGCCTAGTATGGACTGTTTCTAGTCTTGATTTTCCTAGTATAACACCTAGTCATAACCACAAGCTCATGTTAAGTTTTGAAAACCGTCAAGTGCATAAGGAGCCCGGAATGTCTTCAAACTCAAGGAGTACCAAGTAATGATCATAATCGACATACGGGACCCCTATTCACTTAAATGGATCTTGAAATTAATACTTTACCCGAAATTTGTTATAGTTCATTGTTTCACCTCATTTCCAAGATTTGCATTACATGACCCGTTCTCCCGAAAGCATTGAAGTCACTCTAGTAACAGTTATTGTCCCGAAATGTATTGCCCGATATGATATGACAGCGTGCCCTTGAGCACCCCCGTTTTACCCGTTTATTACTGTACTTGATTACTTGCATATGTCTCGATTGGTTTTAACCTATGAGTCGGCATCACTAAGCTTGGATACCTTGTCAGTCTGATCCACTGACTTGGAGATCCCTCTCCCGTCCCGCCAGCTGCAGTTTGGATCCCGATACCCGGTTATTGCCGTGGTCCCGTCCCGATACCCGGTTCGCTACCGTGGTCCCGTTCCCGTATATTTATTATTGTATATATGATTTACGTTGAGTCTCCTCACCTTGTGTGACTGAGACCAACGTCCCGCTCTTGTCACTTCGGTGATAGAGGACTTAGCTTCTTGTGATTGCCATCTTGCCAGTTCCCGATTCTTTGGACACCCGACATGGTTTATATTGCTTACTTGTTTTCAGTTAAATGATTCATTGCTTTTATGAAAGTTGTTATTTAGATAAGTGTTAATGCTCTCTATTGTAAATTCAGTCACTATTATATTGTTTTATGTCCTTTGCACACGTACATGTTTTACAGGAATGCCGGTTGGGCGAATACCCGTGCTTTTTACATATGTTTCAAACGATAAATGATTTTGCTAGATTTATATGATTTCACATGTTTTAAAGGAATACCCGAATTGTTAAATATCCGTGCTTTGTTTTAAATGACATTTGACTTGTGAGATTCCCATGTTTATACATGTTTTAAATGATTACCCGATTTCTAAATATCCATGCTTTGAAATATGTTTCAGATGACATTTGTTTGCAAGGTCCCTACGTTTATACCTGTTTTAAACGATATCCGGGTTGTTAAATATCCGTATTTCTACATAGGTTTCAAATGGACATTGGTTTTGCTAGACTGTTATGGATACCTGATTTGTTGTATACTTGTGTTTTACTTAAGTTTCAAATGAACGTTTGTTTTGTCAAACCACTATATTTATACATGTTTTAGACGAATACCCGATTGTCAAATATCTATGATTATAGATGATGTAAATGAATACATGTTTTATTAGATGTTCATGTTTTACCCGTGCTTGAAATGAATACAAGTTTTCCCCGAGATTTCCGACTTTGCACCCGTTTAATTATATGCAGTACTTGATCGATTAGCATGATTTATTATATGTTTTATTCTTTAGTATAATTGTGATCTTTTCATCCACCTGCCAGACCGTCGTGTCTGACCCACTACTTTTGGTACTCAGGTTCAGATTTCTTCGTCCCGAGTTGAGTGTTTTGTTGGCTGTGGAGCCATGCCTTGCAGGTTGGTTTGTCGGCTATGTCATATAGACATTGAGCTGACATCGGAGCTACGTCACATTTGGGTAGTGGTTTATAGCTTCTTGTTGTATGGCTTTGGTTAGCCTTTTTCTTGGGATTCTTAATTAATGTACATTGATAATTGTAACTTGAATATATTTGGGAATGTAATATCCTGTTACTGTCAGCTCTGTAAATTATTGTGATGGTTACTCCAGTCTGATATGATTCTTGATATAATAGCTATGGGCTAAAGGTTGAGTGCGACGCGGAATCCGATGGCCACGGACTTCGGGTCGCAACGCCACAAATGCTTCCGCAAAATATTCAGAATGTGTTGTCTTCACACACGCGGATCTTGGGAGAAGTAAAAATACATTTATGCTTAATCCCATCTCCCGCCCCCGAGGTTTCGGTTCGGGGGCGTGACAGACTGGTATCAGAGCGGGCAGGTTTCTAGGAAATAAAAGACTCTAGGAACCTTAAGACGTGTGGTGAGGACTCGTTTTCTTTTCTCTAGTTGTTGTTTTTGTGAGTTGGTGCCTGTTTTTCTTCTAGTGGGGGAGACTATTTTTGTCTCCTTTTTCTTGTCCTTGTTTTTAGTGAATTTGGGGGACCAAATTCCTTCTAGTGGGGGAGAATTTAATGTCTCCGCACCCACATTTAGTTCCTTTTCTTTGTTTTCGCGCCAGAGAGTCAGAGTTTTGTGGACTTAGCATGTGTTTCTCGAAGGACTTTGGCAGAATTTTCAGCTTTTGGATGTCACAGATGGAGCTAGAGAAGGAATTTGTGACCAATTGTTTGTCGGCAAGGAATGTGAACAGCATATGGAGACTCAATTACAGTTGATCGTGTACCGTCAGAAGAGTCATCAGGCAAGTAAGTGTGAATTTTTGGATAAACTTGGATTATTTTCCTAAGTCAGAAGACTCCATAAGCCGAAGAAGTGATGGACTTTATGAGGTTTGAGGTGAATTTTCAGTGGTGCAGCTTCAAAAGATGTGAAAAGTTAGAAATTTCTTGAGTATTGATGAGCTTATAATGTAGAATCGTTGGATGAGGTTTAACAGTTGAAGTTACAATGGTGAGTCAACTCAGCAGGATGTGTCAGTGGATGAGTAAAAGCATAGGAAATTAGTTTTCTGCACCAGTGTAGAGAGTTACTTGTGGAATTGATTGTTACTTGATCACATGATGAGAAGATTTAGTGGACTTTACCGACTTGTAGAACATCAGTTAGGCAGAGTACAGATACAAGCAGAAGAATCATCACCTATGGACAGTGACAGTTGAAAGGATTCAGAGAAGAATGAATTTGACAGAAGCACACCTCATGAAGTTTGGACAAGTGGAGTAGCATGACAGTTAAAGTGTTGACGGGTCTAGTCAGAGTTGGAAACTTGCAGAGCTGTGAACATTGTGTTTTCAACGAGCAGATATAGATGATTGAAGTGTTCAGAGGACCGTTCAAATATTTAATTGAATCAGCTTGGTATATGAAGGAGTGATAGATTTCCAAGTCATTCGCCTCGAAGATCGTGCAGTGGCAGGAGACTTAATTTTGACAACTTCGACAGAGATGACAGAAGAGTACAGAGGACTGGACGACATTGCCTAAAGTAAGAGATATTTGGTAGTACTCAGCGCCACCAATTTTCGAAGCCAAGGACAGATAGAAGAATAAGACAATATTTCAAGGTAAAGGCATGTCCAAGAATGGCAGAGACCGACTATTGTGCAGTGGATCAAGAGCAACGGACAGAAACAGTTAGAGCTTCAAATGTTGAAGAATGGTGAAAGGACAAGCATGATTGTGTCAAAGACTGATTGCTGCGAAATGGATCAAAAGCACCGAGCAGAAATAGTTAGAGCCAGCAAGAGTTCTCCTTGAAGATTGTGCAATTGTTAGGAGACTCTAGTTTCGACAGTTGTGATGAAGTCGACAAATTATTCCAAGAATTTTTCCACATCAGAGTGGCTAGGACCGAGAGACTTGGTGGAACTTAGAAGGAGTCAGAGATGGCAAATTCCTGGAGCAGCCAGAATTGTAGAGCAGTAACAGATTTGAGCCAGTGGTGGAATGTCTGACAACTGTTGATAGCTGACCGAAGAGTTCTACAGCGAGGATGACCCAGTGAGTCCAGTGCTTCCGAGAGGACCAGTTGGAGTAGTCGTTTGAGGTTTTTCTTTTCGAAGTGTGGGATTAATGTCCCCACTTGTTTTTGAGTTGTTTAGTTCATTTGGAGGACCAAATGTTCTAAGGGGGGGAGGATGTGAGAACCCGACCCCTAATCTCTTGGATTAGTGTTGTCTTATTTGTGGATTAGTTCTTTTAGTGGGATTAGTATTTGTTGGGTTGAGTTTGTGAGCTAGAATGATTTTTCTTCTAGTTTTGGGCTTTTGAGTGCTTTGGTAGCTTGTGGGGCCCTTTGGGGGTTCCCTTTTCGGCTTTGCTTTTCTTGTGAGATTTTCCCGATTTGTTTCGTATCGTGTTTTTGGCCCGTTGCATTCATCTTGAGGAATCCTACAACTTTCATGTTGATCTCGTATCCATTTGAGAACCCAAAACCCGATTTCTTGGCCTTGAGGGCAAAACAGTCTTTTCACACCAAATCTGTACCCAAAACTCGATATTCTCGAAATCCGTGAAACATATACTTTTTGGAAACTAGATATTTCGACGATCATTTCTTCCTTCTTCGTCGAATCCATCCGAGGTCCCGAATTAGATGATTTCAGCCACCCAAGTTCTTTAAGTTGTGGGACCCCTTCTCACTTGCTATAAGAGAACCCACCTCCCTTCTTCCCCATCTTCATTTCCAGCACAAATCAGCAACTATTGAGCCTAGGGTTCCTTGTGCTCTCTTCTTCTTCTTGCTTCTTCATCTCCAAGCCACACCAATAGTTCACCAAACTCGAAATGGAGACCGTCTTCTTCTTCCTCATCTTGCAAGCTTTCCATTGGTACCATTTGTGAAGAGAACCCTCCATCACAAGACTTCCCTTGAGCTTGTCCTTCTCATTTGAAGGTCATCCAAGTAAGTGATTCTTCCCATCTTCTAGAATTGTAATCTACTAGCCTTAGAGAAGCTCCACCTTGATTATTGAAAGGTTTCATTGTCATTTCATTGTTTAACCCATTTTAGGGTTGTTTTGGGGGTTTTTGTAGAGATTGTGGATCTTGAGCTTGAGAGGTGATTAGGAGCTTGATTTGCTTGATTAGAGTCAAAGGCAAGTGGTTGATTGGATCGTTTTGATTATTAACATGTTTTGGTGAAAATCTTGATTTCATTGATGGTTTTGGTAATTTTAATAGTTGTTTTTGATATGATAAATATTGATTATGAGATGTGCTTATTGATGAGTTATTCTTTCTTGTTAAGCTCTTGAAAGTGCATGCATCCTATTGTCAAGAATTTCAAATGGTTTCACATGAATGAGTTTTCTCCACTTTGAGTTTTATTGTGGATGGAATAGATGGAAATGATGGAAATGGAGGAACTTGGAATGAGGAGCTCTTTAGCTCATTTTAATGTCTTGGAAACATGTGATTAAGTCCCCTTGTTTATAGTTTTATGTGATTGATTATATGTTGGAAGGAAAGGAAAGAAAAATGAAGAAAATCCAAGTCCCGGACCTGCACTGCGCCCAGGACCGATCGATCGGACGTGCAGACCGATCGATCGGTCTGTCAGTAACTGTAAGGGTTTTTGGACCGATCGATCGGACCCTGTGTAGAATTTCGGCCGATCGATCGGTCCCTGTTCAGAAAATTTTGGGACCTTGGCTACCCTTTTTGGACTAATTGGACTATGGGTGAGATGTCTTGAGCCGACACTCCTCAAGGTTGGTTTGGCGACATCGAAGTTCAATCCATTTCAATCTTGAACGGGACGGAATGACGCGATAACTTCTTTATATCCAAATATAAGTCTTTTGCCTTGGTTATCGCGAATTCTATTCCTTTCGATGACTGAATAGGTTGGTCGATGTTTCCGAATTAATGTCATGCCTAGTATGGACTGTTTCTAGTCTTGATTTTCCTAGTATAACACCTAGTCATAACCATAAGCTCATGTTAAGTTTTGAAAACCGTCAAGTGCATAAGGAGCCCGGAATGTCTTCAAACTCAAGGAGTACCAAGTAATGATCATAATCGACATACGGGACCCCTATTCACTTAAATGGATCTTGAAATTAATACTTTACCCGAAATTTGTTATAGTTCATTGTTTCACCTCATTTCCAAGATTTGCATTACATGACCCGTTCTCCCGAAAGCATTGAAGTCACTCTAGTAACAGTTATTGTCCCGAAATGTATTGCCCGATATGATATGACAGCGTGCCCTTGAGCACCCCCGTTTTACCCGTTTATTACTGTACTTGATTACTTGCATATGTCTCGATTGGTTTTAACCTATGAGTCGGCATCACTAAGCTTGGATACCTTGTCAGTCTGATCCACTGACTTGGAGATCCCTCTCCCGTCCCGCCAGCTGCAGTTTGGATCCCGATACCCGGTTATTGCCGTGGTCCCGTCCCGATACCCGGTTCGCTACCGTGGTCCCGTTCCCGTATATTTATTATTGTATATATGATTTACGTTGAGTCTCCTCACCTTGTGTGACTGAGACCAACGTCCCGCTCTTGTCACTTCGGTGATAGAGGACTTAGCTTCTTGTGATTGCCATCTTGCCAGTTCCCGATTCTTTGGACACCCGACATGGTTTATATTGCTTACTTGTTTTCAGTTAAATGATTCATTGCTTTTATGAAAGTTGTTATTTAGATAAGTGTTAATGCTCTCTATTGTAAATTCAGTCACTATTATATTGTTTTATGTCCTTTGCACACGTACATGTTTTACAGGAATGCCGGTTGGGCGAATACCCGTGCTTTTTACATATGTTTCAAACGATAAATGATTTTGCTAGATTTATATGATTTCACATGTTTTAAAGGAATACCCGAATTGTTAAATATCCGTGCTTTGTTTTAAATGACATTTGACTTGTGAGATTCCCATGTTTATACATGTTTTAAATGATTACCCGATTTCTAAATATCCATGCTTTGAAATATGTTTCAGATGACATTTGTTTGCAAGGTCCCTACGTTTATACCTGTTTTAAACGATATCCGGGTTGTTAAATATCCGTATTTCTACATAGGTTTCAAATGGACATTGGTTTTGCTAGACTGTTATGGATACCTGATTTGTTGTATACTTGTGTTTTACTTAAGTTTCAATTGAACGTTTGTTTTGTCAAACCACTATATTTATACATGTTTTAGACGAATACCCGATTGTCAAATATCTATGATTATAGATGATGTAAATGAATACATGTTTTATTAGATGTTCATGTTTTACCCGTGCTTGAAATGAATACAAGTTTTCCCCGAGATTTCCGACTTTGCACCCGTTTAATTATATGCAGTACTTGATCGATTAGCATGATTTATTATATGTTTTATTCTTTAGTATAATTGTGATCTTTTCATCCACCTGCCAGACCGTCGTGTCTGACCCACTACTTTTGGTACTCAGGTTCAGATTTCTTCGTCCCGAGTTGAGTGTTTTGTTGGCTGTGGAGCCATGCCTTGCAGGTTGGTTTGTCGGCTATGTCATATAGACATTGAGCTGACATCGGAGCTACGTCACATTTGGGTAGTGGTTTATAGCTTCTTGTTGTATGGCTTTGGTTAGCCTTTTTCTTGGGATTCTTAATTAATGTACATTGATAATTGTAACTTGAATATATTTGGGAATGTAATATCCTGTTACTGTCAGCTCTGTAAATTATTGTGATGGTTACTCCAGTCTGATATGATTCTTGATATAATAGCTATGGGCTAAAGGTTGAGTGCGACGCGGAATCCGATGGCCACGGACTTCGGGTCGCAACGCCACAAATGCTTCCGCAAAATATTCAGAATGTGTTGTCTTCACACACGCGGATCTTGGGAGAAGTAAAAATACATTTATGCTTAATCCCATCTCCCGCCCCCGAGGTTTCGGTTCGGGGGCGTGACATTAAGCCTCTATTCAAGCAAAACAAGCTCTAACAATTCTTCCAAGCCAATGGTCGAAGTTGGATAACCTTCAAATGAAGAGAGCTAGCTCAAGGAAGATCTCAAGGTCTGAAGATTTCTCCACAATTGGTCTCAAGATGAAGCTTGTAAGGTGAGGAAGAAGGTGATGATCTCCACTTCTCAAGTTGTGCAAGGTTGGTGGTGGATTTGGGTGATGGAAGGCAAGAGCAAGGAGAAGGCAATGGAAACCCTAGGTTTTCTCTCTTGTGCTGGAAAAATTGAAGAATGAATGGAAATGGAGAATGACTTCCCTTTGTTAACAAATGAGTTGGGTCCCACTACTAAAGGAGGTAGTTTGGCTGAAATCATCTCTTTCGGGACCTCGGATGAAATCGACGAAGAAGGAAGAAATGATCGTCGAAACATCTAGTTTCCAAAAAGTATATGTTTCGCGGGTTTCGGGAATATCAAGTTTTGGGTACAGATTTAGTGTGCAATGACTGTTTTGCCCTCGAGGCTATGAAATCGGGTTTCTGGATCTCAAACGGGGACGGGATCGACATGAAAGTTGTAGGGATTAACAATACGAATAAAACGGGATTAAAACCATGAATGCAACATCTCCGATAAATCCTCAAACATATGCAATGTCATAAAAAGGAAAACCCCAAAGGATCACACTAATCACAAGACAATCAAAATTCCCCAAAACTAATTCAAAAGCTATTCCAACCCAACTTAGCCAAAATCACTAATCAAGCTTAGAACTAACACGCAACTTAATTAGCACTAATTGGGTTCACTCGGGTCGGGGGTCTTACACAGGGATTGGCTCAAAAGCCTCCTCTGGACGCTCCTCCTCAAAGGCAACGTCTCCTGCACCTGGGCACCAACAAACAAGGGTCAAATACAACGGTTTGGCAGGTGATCAATTTAGGTGAAAACATGAAACAAATAACGTGATAAGAAAACATATAAACAAATCCCTGATTTGAAATACTGCAATGACTGAGTTACATTTTCGAGAATACAAACAAAGCTGAGATACTAAAACAAACTAGCATGAGTACATATAATATCATGAATAGTTACAATCCACAAAGAGCCCATCCTTTCTCTATCATTTATAATGAAAAGAGTAAGCACGCACGACAAGCACGATATACATAATATAATCACGACACGATTCCCACATATACGGGGATTCCGGCCGCGGAAGCGGACACGCACGATGTGAAATAAACTACACGACTAGTCTGCAGACAGTCCACATGTTTAAGGACCCCTAGACAGTGGATCAAACTGAAAGGGCAGTCCAAGCTCAGTGGTGTTCACTTAATTCATGAATGCACAAAACACGCGAAACACTATCAAAACATGTCGAGATAAAAAGGGGGAAAATCACTTATCAAACACAACAAACACGACTAGCAAAAGGCATAATAAATATGCATAACAAGCTTAGGAAGTGATCCCTTTTTTCTTGAAACAAATCTTCAAAACAAGCTTATACTTGAAATTCAAAACGAGTACATGATGGTACTTATCGTACCAAGACGGAAATTCAAAATACGAAATCTGACAAGCATGTGTTAAGGCTACTAATTGACCTTTGTGTAATTGAGACCCCAAATGTCGGAATAAACAAGAATTGGTGTCCCCGAAGTTGGGTTGCATTTTGAAGTTCCATTTACACAATGTTAAGTCAAAACCCTTAACATAGTCTAGTTTTTCAACCTTCAAGAAAATACACAAATGAAATAATTCTTCTTCCTGAATCTGGCAGGTTCGCTCGAGCGGACCTTGTAAGGTATTGACACTTCGCTCGAGCGAGACAGTTCGCTCGAGCGGACAACAAGGTCGCTCGGGCGGACAACTCTCTGTCTTGCTCCAGATTAAATAGTGGGCAGTTCACTCGAGCGGATAGAAGGTCGCTCGAACGAACAGCTCTCTGTCTGCGCTCGGACCAAGCAGTGGCTCGGTCGCTCGAGCGGACAAGCTTCTGCCTGTGCTCGCAGAGTGCAGAAAAACCCTTCCTCTTGTCCAACTTTCAATACATTTCTCTCCTTCTTCTCATCCCCAAGCCACATAAAATCCCTTGAGCCTTGATGCTCACCAAGGGTTCATTTTCCACAATTTCAACCATTCAATCTAAATGAAAACAAGATCATGAAGTTTATAAACAAGTTTATATGCACAATTTCTAAAATAGCAATGAATTCTAAATACACGTGCAACAAAGAGCCTATAGAGAATACTTGCCTTTGCCCAAATGCTAAACAATCCTCTTCAAGCACTCTTACTCAAAAGCTAAGCCAACACTACAAATAATCCCAAGGAAATCCATTCAAAACTCAACACAAATGAAAACAAAGAACCCATTTTCACAAAGGGGTTTGTAAACATGGAAAACAAGATCTTTAAGAATAAAAAAGATTTCATGAAAAGTATGGGTTGAAGCTCTTACCTAGAAATGCTCAAACAAGAAGGAATGAAGAAAATGGAGAGCTTTCCCAACTTTAGCTTTCAAGAAGGAGACATATATAGGAAGCTTGAGATGAGAGGAAGAAGATGATGGCCTTGGAACTTTATTTGGAGATCTCTAGCTAGATCATGCAAGGTGAGGAAGATGGAAAGGAAAAAGGTATTTTCAGCCCTAGGTTGAGAAAATTGCAGAGATTGGGGGAAATGAATGAAAGAGATGAGGGTTATGCTTAAGTGATGACAATGGGGTCCAATGAACTTTGACCCTTGAAATGACAAAAACATGATTTTGTGGGCCTCGAATGACTTTGACGAAGAAGGATAAAATGATCCTCGAAATATCTAGTTTCCAAAAAATATATTTTTGACATCGTTTTGAGATCTCGGAAATTGTGTCCAGATTTGTGCAAAAAGACCACTTTGCCCTTTTTGGGCCAGAACTTGGGTTTTTGGGCTTCAAACATGAATGGGCTGAAAATGAAAATTGTAACACATGGAAAAACCATTCAACTTAAATTAAAATCACAATTACACGGAAACCGATACGATCCTTCCAAGCTTACACGTGTACTCTGGCCTTTCTGAGTGTGTCTAACTAATACTAAACGTTCTCAAAATTCCCAAAGCTATGTCGAAGACTAAAACTAATTATTTCTAACCCAACGACAACTAAACCCACTTAGGACTAAACACACACTAATCGCACACTAATCAAATTGGTCTGGGTCGGGGTCTAACACTAGCTAGATCATGCAAGGTGAGGAAGATGGAAAGGAAAGAGGGTTTTCTCTCCTTTGGCTGCTCTAGGGTTTAGCTTTAGAATGAAAAGAGTAAAGAGGGAAAGAGATGGGTTGACTTAAGTGCTTGCAATTGGGCCCAAATGGTCTACTCTTGTATCAATGAAAACATGGTCTTGCGGGCCTCGAATGAATTCGACGAAGAAGGATAAAACGATCATCGAAATATCTAGTTTCCGAAAAGTATATTTTTGACATGGTTTTGAGATCTCGAGAATTGTGTCCAGATTTGTGCATAAAAGACAATTTTACCCTCTTTGGGTCAAAACTTGGGTTTTTTTTGGGCTTCAAACATGAATGGGCTGAAAACGAAAGTTGCAACACATAGGAAACTCATTCAAATGAAATAAAAATCACAATTACATGGAAACCGATACGATCCTCCCAAGCTTACACGTGCACTCAGGCCTTCCTGAGTGTGTCTGACTAATACTAAACGTCCTCAAATTTCCTAAAGCTATATCCAAGACTAAACTAATTATTTTTAACCCAACGATTACTAACCCACTTAGGACTAAACACACACTAATCGCACACTAATCGAAATAGTCTGGGTCGGGGTCTAACATCTTCCACCCCTTAGGATATTTGGTCCATCAAATAAATCAAACAATTACCTCTGGTAATAGCTGTGGATTCTTCCTCTGTACTTACTCTCTCAATTCCCAGGTGGCTTCTTCTGGCTCGTGATTTTCCCAAAGTACCTTGACCCAATGAATAGTCAGATTTCTCAATTCTTGCTCTTTGGTGTCAATGATCCTGATCGACCTTTCCACATATGAGGCATCTTCTCGAATCTCCAAAGGTTCATGCTGTAGAATGTGTGCAGGACTAGAGACATATTTCTTGAGCATAGAAACATGAAATACATTGTGCACCCTGGAGAATTCCGGCGGTAACGCAAGTCTATAAGCAACATCTCCAATCTTGCTCAAAATCTCATACGGACCAATAAACCTTCTAGACAATTTGCCCTTCTGTCCGAACCTCAAAGTCCCTCTAACTGGTGAGATCTTCAAGAACACTTTGTCACCCACTTGAAACTGCAGTTCTCTTCGGCGAGTATCTGTGAGAACCCGACCCCTAATGTCTTGGATTAGTGTTGTTTTATTTGTGGATTAGTTCTTTTTGTGGGATTAGTATTTGTTGGGTTGAGTTTGTGAGCTAGAATGGTTTTTCTTCTAGTTTTGGGCTTTTGAGTGCTTTGGTAGCTTGTGGGGCCCTTTAGGGGTTCCTTTTTCGGCTTTGCATTTTCTTGCGAGATTTTCCCGATTGGTTTCGTATTGTTTTTTTGGCCCGTTGCATTCATCTTGAGGAATCCTACAACTTTCATGTTGATCTCGTATCCATTTGAGAACCCGAAAACCGATTTCTTGGACTTGAGGGCAAAACAGTCTTTTCACACCAAATCTGTACCCAAAACTCGATATTCTCGAAATCCGTGAAACATACACTTTTTGGAAACTAGATATTTCGACGATCATTTCTTCCTTCTTCGTCGAATTCATCCGAGGACCCGAGAGAGATGATTTCTGCCAAGTTAGTTCCTTTAGTTGTGGGACCCAACCCAACCCAACTCACTTGTTAACAAGGGAAGCCATTTCCCTTCTTCTTCATTCTTCTTTTCCAGCACAAGTGAGAAGCTAGGGCATTGTGAGGAACCCTTCCTCTTCTTCTTGCTTCCCATCACTCAATCCACTTCCAAGCTTGCACCAAGAAGAGATTGGAGGCCACCATCTTCTTCATCTCCTTGAGAACTTTCTTTCCATAGCTTTTGTGGAGCTCACCAACCATTACAAGATTCCCTTAGAGCTTACCATTTCCATTAGAGGACCTTGCAAGTAAGTGTTCTTCTTCATCTTCTAGATATGTGTTCTTCTAGCCTTAGAGAAGCTCCACCTTGATTATTGAGAAGTTTCCTTGTCATTTCATGGTTTAACCCATTTTAGGGCTTTTTTGGGGGTTTTTGTAGAGATTGTTGATCTTGAGCTTGAGAAGGGATTAGGAGCTTGGATTTGCTTGATTAGAGTCAAAGGCAAGTGGATGAATGGATGGTTTTAATGTTATCAAAGTTTTATTAGAAAATCCCAAGTTTATTTCTTGTTTTTGATCATTGGACACATGTTGCACATATGCTCCTTGTCACATATATATGGATTTCGAAATTTGCATATTAACGGTTGTTTCTATCTTGTTAATCTCTTTGAGAGGTATGCATTTCATTTGATCAAGTTTGCTCATATGGTTTTATAAGGAATAGGATTGGTTTGGCCATCCATGGTTATGTTTACTAGTTACATTGACTTGAAGTTGATACTCAATTAAGGAGTTTTGTTAAATCATCTATTGTAATGGAAAGGTGATCGATAGACTTGGTTTATCCATAGATTTTTGGCTCAAATGGACTCTTGTGTATATTGGGGATTCCTCCCTTTGTTTATTGTGAAATGAGAAGAAAGGAGGTGTTTAAAGTTAATTTTCATTGGAGTTTTTATGAGGATTTTTAAGTGAATATGGAAGAAAAATGTTAGTTGTTTAAGTGTTGGAAAGAAGGTTGTAAAAAGGAAGAGAAAGAAGGGAACTGAACTGCCAGAATTCAGTTTCTGGACAGTTCGCTCGAGCGACCATGACAGTTCGCTCGAGCGACCTGTCCAGAAAGGGATACGGGTTTTCCAGCAGCTTGGTCGCTCGAACGCATTTAAATAACCGCTCGACCGATGGGTTCGCTCGAGCGAACCCTTAGATTCGCTCGAGCGATGCGGCCTGTCTGAACTGTTTTAAGGTGCTGGTGCAGAAATTTCGGCCAATCGATCGGCCCTTCGGTCCGATCGATTGGAGGACTCAGTTTGAGTCCAGTGGGTTTTGAGGTTTATTTTTCTTTGTGGACCTTGGCTAACCTCCTCGGACCCACTCGACCATATGTGAGAGCGTCTGGAGCCGATGCTCGTCACGGTTGGTTCGGATGCATCGAAGTTCAATCCATTTCAATCTTGAACGGGATAGAACGACGCGATATCTTCTTTATATCTAAACATAAGTCTTGCCCTTGGTTATCGCAAATTCTATTCTTTTCGGTGACTGAATAGGTTGCTCGATGTTTCCGGATTAATGTCATGCCTAGAATGGACCGTTGATAATCTTGATTCTTGCTATTGTAACATCTAGAACTACCCATAAGCTCAAGTTAAGATTTTAAAATAGTAAAAGTGCATAAGGAGCCCGGAATGTCTTTAAACTCAAGGAGTACCAAGTAATTATTATAATCGACATACGGGACCTCTATTCACTTAAATAGATCTTGAAATTAATGCTTTTCCCGAAATTGTTATAGTTCATTGTTTCACCTCTTTTCCCGAGATTTGTATTACATGATTTGTTTTCCCGAAAGCATTGAAGTTACTCTAGTAACAGTCATTTGTCCCGAAATGCATTGCATCATATGATATGACAGTGTGCCCTTGAGCACCCCGTTTTACCCGTTTATTTATTGTACTTGATTGACTTGTTTCCCGAAAGCATTGGAGTTACACTAGTAACAGTTATTTGTCCCGAAATGTATTGCCCGATATGAAGTGACAGTGTGCCCTTGAGCACCCCCGGTTTACCCGTTTATTTACTGTACTTGATTTACTTGCATATGTCTCGATTGGTTTTGACCTATGAGTCGGCATCACTAAGCTTGGATACCTTGTCGGTTTGATCCACCGACTTGGAAATCCCTCTCCCGTCCCGCCAGCTGCAGTTTGGATCCCGATACCCGGTTATTGCCGTGGTCCCGTCCCGATACCCGGTTCGCTACCGTGGTCCCGTTCCCGTTCCCGTATATTTATTATTGTATATATGATTTACGTTGAGTCTCCTCACCTTGTGTGACTGAGACCAACGCCCCTCTCTGTCACTTCGGTGATAGAGGACTTAGCTTCTTGTGATTGCCATCTTGCTAGTTCCCGATTCCTTGGACACCCGACATGGTTTATATTGCTTACTTGTTTTCAGTTAAATGATTCATTGCTTTTATGAAAGTTGTTATTTAGATAAGTGTTAATGCTCTCTATTGTAAATTCAGTCACTATTATATTGTTTTATGTCCTTTGCACACTTACATGTTTTACAGGAATGCCGGTTGGGTAAATACCCGTGCTTTTACATATGTTTCAAACGATAAATGATTTTGCTAGATTTATATGATTTCACATGTTTTAAATGATTACCCGACTTCTAAATACCCATGCTTTGAAATATGTTTCAAAGGACACTTGTTTTGCCAGATCACTATGTTTATACCGGTTTCAAATGAATATCCGATTTGTTAAATATCCGTATTTTCACATATGTTTCAAAAGGACATTGGTTTTGCTAGACTGTTATGAATACCTAGTTTGTTGTATACTCATGTTTGTACTTAAGTTTCAAATGAACGTTGTTTTGCCATACCGCCATATTTATACTTGTTTTAGACTAACACCCGATTTCCAAATATCCCTGATCATAGATGATGTAAACGAACACATGTTTTATTAGATGTTCATGTTTTACCCGTGCTTGAAATGAATACAAGTTTTCCCCGAGATTCCCGACTTTGCACCCGTTTAATTATATGCAGTACTTGATCGATTAGCATGATTTATTATATGTTTGATTCTTTAGTATAATTGTGATCCTTTCATCCACCTGCCAGACCGTCGTGTCTGACCCACTACTTTTGGTACTCAGGTTCAGATTTCTTCGTCCCGAGTTGAGTGTTTTGTTGGCTGTGGAGCCATGCCTTGCAGGTTAGTTTGTCGGCTATGTCATGTAGACATTGAGTTTGACATCGGAGCTACGTCACATTTGGGTAGTGGTTTATAGCTTCTTGTTGTATGGCTTTTGTTAGCCTTTTTCTTAGGATTCTTAATTAATGTACATTGATAATTGTAACTTGAATATATTTGGGAATGTAATATCCTGTTACTGTCAGCTCTGTAATTTATTGTGATGGTTACTCCAGTCGGATATGATTCTTGATATAATAGCTATACGCTAAAGGTTGAGTGCGACGCGGAATCCGATGGCCACGGACTTCGGGTCGCAACGCCACAAATGCTTCCGCAAATATTCAGAATGTGTTGTCTTCACACACGCGGATCCTGGGAGAAGTAAAATACATTTATGCTTAATCCCAATTCCCGCCCCCGAGGTTTCGGTTCGGGGGCGTGACAGTATCGGCATAACTCTTCTGCCTACTTTGGGCGATCTTCAAACGTTCCTGAATCAGCTTGACCTTGTCACTTGTCTCTCCAACTATCGTCGGTCCATGAAAACTACGCTCACCGACTTCTTCCCAGCAAACCGGAGTTCTGCATCTTCTACCATAAAGTGCCTCAAAAGGTGCCATACTGATGCTAGAGTGGTAACTATTGTTATAAGCAAATTCACAAAGCGGTAAGCACTCATCCCACTGAACCTTGAAATCCAATACACAAGCACGCAACATGTCTTCGAGAGTCTGTATCGTCCTTTCTGACTGACCATCGGTCTGAGGATGATAAGCTGTGCTGAACTGAAGTTTGGTACCCATAGACTCATGAAGCGTTTTTCAAAACTTTGAAACAAACCTACCGTTTTTGTCTGAAGTAATGGAAACCGGCTGGCCATGTTTACTAACAATTTCATCAACAAATAACTTCGCAAGTGGTGCCATATGCATCATTTTCCCTGTCTTCATCGGAATGAAGTGAGCAGACTTTGTCAGACGATCTACAATAATCCAAATCGCATTATTTCCCTTCTTGGTATTCGGCAAACCGGAAACGAAATCCATGGTGATGTGCTCCCATTTCCACTTCGGAATCTCCAACGGTTGTAACAAACCCGGGGGCTTCTGATGCTCTGCCTTAATCAACTGACAAGTTAGACAACGAGACACAAAAGCCTCTATTTCTCTCTTCATGTTGTTCCACCAAAATCTATTCTTCAAATTGTGGTACATCTTCGTGCTACCCGGATGCATAGAATATCTCGTGCTGTGAGCTTCATTCATTATTTCACTCTTCAAATCATCCACATTTGGCACACACAACCGGTCACGAAAATACAATATCCCATTCACCATCTGGAAATCTGGACGTTCTGTAATAACCTCTACTATCTTAGCCAAGTCTGGGTCTTGCAACTGACTTTCCTTGATCTTCTGGATGAATGTAGGTTCTGATACTGTTATGTTTGCTAACATCGCACCCAATCTCAGGGTTTGCACTTCTACACCCAACTCTTCAAATTGCTGTAAGACACCAATTCCTCTCAAACTGGCCATGACCACTGATTTCCTGCTCAAAGCATCAGCTACAACATTCACTTTGCCTAGATGATACTTGATGGAAAAGTCATAATCTTTGATATACTCCATCCACCTTCTCTGTCTCATGTTTAAATCTTTCGGCGAGAACAAATATTGTAAACTTCGGTGGTCGGAATGGACTTCAAATTTCTCTCCATAGAGATAGTGTCTCCACATTTTCAAAGCAAACACAACTGCCGCCAATTCCAAGTCATGAGTTGCATAGTTCTTCTCATGGTCCTTCAACTGTCTTGAGCCATAAGCAATCACCTTGCCATCTTGCATTAATACACAACACAGTCCCACATTCGAAGCATCTGTGTAAACAATAAATCTGCCGTTGCTCGAGGGTAACGTAAGGATTGGGGCTGTGGTTAACCTTCCTTTCAACTCTTGAAAACTTGTTTCACACTGATCGGTCCAAACAAATGGGACATTCTTCCTAGTCAATTTTGTCAACGGTGCTGCAATGGACGAAAAACCTTGGACAAATCTTCTGTAATAGCCTGCTAACCCCAACAAGCTTCTGATTTCAGTCACACTGTTTGGCCTTACCCAATTAACAACTGCCTCTATCTTAGCTGGATCAATTGCTAAACCTTCTCTGGAGATGATGTGGCCTAGAAAAGCAACTTGCTCTAACCAGAATTCGCACTTACTGAGTTTTGCATAAAGCTGATTGTCCCTCAGAAGCTGCAACGCTATCCTTAAGTGTTCTTCATGCTCCTTCTTACTCTTGGAATACACAAGGACATCGTCAATGAATACTACCGTGGAGTGATCCAAATAGGGTGCGAAGACTTTGTTCATAAGAGCCATAAAGACTGCGGGTGCATTTGTCAAACCAAAGGGCATCACTAAGAACTCATAGTGCCCATATCTAGTTCTAAAGGCTGTCTTCTGAACATCTGAGTCTCTAACTCTCAACTGATGGTACCCTGACCTCAAGTCTATCTTGGAAAAATAGGCTACTCCTTGCAATTGATCAAATAATTCGTCTATCCTTGGCAATGGATACTTGTTCTTCACGGTCACATGGTTCAACTTCCTGTAGTCAATGCACATTCTCAAACTCCCATCCTTCTTTTTCACAAACAACACCGGTGCTCCCCACGGTGAAACACTTGGCCTAATAAAGCCTTTGCTCAACAAGTCCTGCAATTGGAGCTTTAGCTCACCCATTCTGCTGGAGCCATCCTGTATGGTGCAATCGAGATCAGAGTTGTCCCTGGAAGGAGCTCAATTGTAAACTCAACTTCTCTGATTGGTGGTAAACCCGAGATTTCTTCTGGAAAAACATCCAGAAATTCACACACAATGGGGATATCCTCCACCCCTTGGGACTGTTTATCCTCCGTGATAAACACAATAAATGCATGACATCCACTCTGCACTAATCTGCTTGCCTTCAAAACTGAAATAAACCCTGCCTGAATTTTCCTCTTGTTTCCCTGAAATATCAATTCTGCCTGTGGTCCTTGGAATCTGAATTTTATGGTTTTACTAAAACAATCCATGGTGGCATGATATGCTTCTAACCAATCCATGCCTAAAATGACATCAAAATCATGCATGTCCAAAACAATGAGGTTGGCCGGTAAATTAACATCTCCTAACAAAACTGTACAACTAGGGTAATAGGTTCTACACACAACTTGTTTTCCTACTGGAGTGGTCACTACTAGAATGTAATCCAATTCACTACATGGTGCATCAATCAACTTAGCAAAACAAGCGGATGAAAAGGAATGTGTGGATCCAGGATCAAACAAAATTTGGGCTTCCACCCCACAAACAAGAAGTTTACCTTCTACCACGCCTCCTGCAGCTTCAGCATCTGCACGGTTGAGATAATATAAACGTCCATGCATCTGTAGTCTATTTGGTACTTGGTTCTGCCTTCCTTGGCCATGTCTGTTCTGCTGTGTGTTAGGAATTTTGTAGATTGCAATTTGATGGATGCATAATCATTCAAGCATCATTTGATTTACACACTTGCATTATTTTAGATAAACTTGAAATCTTGTTTTATTCATGCATTGCTTTTAAGTTGTGTAAATGTATCAATTTATGCATGATTTGCTTTTAAAACTTGGATGCATTTGTTTTTGAAAAGAGTTTTAGAAATCAAGCTAGCCTTTGGTTTTAAATCTTTCTAATCTTTTTAGGCTTCTTGGGTTTCATGTTTTTTAAACCACTTAGTTTGATTTAAAACATGTTTCCAAGCTTGATTTGATGGCCCAAAAATTCCCACTTGAAAAGACTTTGAAATATGCAAAAAATATGCAATTTTGGGAATTTTGGTCTCGGGCCAGAAACGCTGTGTTCCAGGTCGACCGGGAAGGTCCAGGTCGACCGGGAACACTGCAGGCAGAATTTGCCCTGGTGCACCAACGGTCATATTTCTGACCGTTGTGTGTTCTCGGTCGATCGAGACCTGTTTCCAGGTCGACCGGGGACTAGCCGTTGGGCACTTTTTGCTATAAATATGAGTTCTTTCCTTCGCCAAAAGTTGGAAATTTTAAGGTCCTCCTTGAGGGGTTTGTTAGGAATTTTGTAGATTGCAATTTGATGGATGCATTTCATTCTAGCATCATTTGATTTACACACATGCATTGATTTATAAAGACTTGAAATCTTGTTTTAAACATGCATTGTTTTTAAGATTTGTAAAAGTTTCAATTTATGCATGTTTTGTTTTTAATCTTGGATGCATTTGTTTTAGAAAAGAGTTTTATAAAATCAAGCTAGCCTATGAGTTTTAAAATCTTTCAAAATGTTTTAAAGCTTGATTATATGGCCCAAATAGTTCCACTAAGAAAATGTTTGAAAATGCAAAAGTGGAAATTTTTGGCCTTGGCAGTGTCGCCGGTCGACCGGCGCAGAGGTCCCGGTCGACTGGGAACACTGCAGGCCGTCAGGGCCAAAAGTGCTCCAACGGTCATAAATTTGACCGTTGTGCCTTCCCGGTCGACTGAGGCCTGTGTGCAGGTCGACTGAGGACTAGCCGTTGGGCACTTTTTGCTATAAATATGAGTTCTTTCCTTTGCCAAAAGTTGGGAATTTTAAGGCCCTCCTTGAGGGGTTTTGAGGCAAATAGAAGGGAAAAGAACCAAGGGATGAAGGGGAGCATTAGGAAAGCTAAAGCTTGGATTAATGAAGTTAAATCTCCAAGTAGGCTCTACTTTCCTTAATCATATGTTTTCATGCTTTGTTTTATTTTTGGTAAATCATTTCTAGCATGTTAAACTATGTTTGTGTTGTGTCCTTAACATGTTTTATGTTTTGAGTTGATTTATTGTTTTGGATACAACACCATATGATTCAATTCAAGTAGTACTTAATCTTGGTAAATCTAAGTAGATCATGTTAATGAAAGAAACTTGGTAAATCATATGTAACATGATTCCTATACTTGGTTGAATCTTTGGTTGTTGTTTTCCATCATAAGAAAATCACTTTCAAAAGTATCTTATGTTTTGGACTCAACTTCTTTACAAATCATATGTTTTCATGTTTTGTTTTATCATTGGTAAATCTTTAGTAACATGTTAACCTATGATGTGTTGTATCCTTAGCATGTCTTATATTTTGAATAGATCTATTGTTTTGGATGCATCACCATTTGATTCAATCCAAGTAGTACTTTATCTTTGGTAAATCTAAGTAGATCATGTTAATGAAATATGTAACATGATTCATATACTTGGTTGAATCTTTGGTTGTTGTTTTTCCATCATAAGAAAATCTCTTTCAAATGTATCTTATGTTTTGGATTCAACATCTTTACAAATCATATGTGTATTATTGCTTTAAAGTTTCACAACTTGCCTTACTTTGATAGGTATATCATATTCAAGTTGTATTTATAATTACATATGATTTGACCCCTAATTTCAATCAAATCTATTTTTATGTTTTGAGCTTCATGTTGATTTGATTGACATCCCTATGCATCACATGTTTAGAGCTAATTAATTTCATACAACTTGTGTAACTTTGATATCATTAACAAGTTGTTACTTTTAACATGTGATTGCATTCTTTCCTCAATCATAAATGTTTTTGAGCTAAAACTTTCAAAAGCCTTAGGCATACATTTATGAGCTTTCATTTTCTAAATGATTGAGGACCACACACACACACTTCATATACTTTCATCTTTGCATTCATAGTGTGAGTGTGTATTAGTTTTTCACTTCCATATCCGCCTAATTAAGAGGCAATGTAATGAGCTTAATTGAATCTCCATCAAGTGTATGATAGACACTAAATTAGAGAGATAACCAACCTTGAGGTTGAAGAGGTTATTGCTTAGCCTATAAAAGCATAATGGATAGGTTGATGTTAAGCTTTGAAAAACATCAATGTAAAGGTTATTGCTTAGCCTTGGAAAGCATATTGTAAAGGTTATTGCTTAGCCTATTGAAAAGCATAAATAGTGGAAATCCGGTGGGGTGTTGGATCACAAGCCGGTAGTGGATGTAGGCATTGAGGCCGAACCACTATAAATCCTTGTGTGATGGTGATTGCTTTGTGGTGATTCTTTTATTAGCTTCCGCATCTTGTATGATTAATCATCACTTGTGACTAGTTTGTTTTAAAGAAGTTAAAATTGATTAAAATTGGTCATAATTGGAGCTCACCCTATTCACCCCCCCTCTAGGGTTCGGATCCCCATGGACTTGTAGGGTTTTGAGGCATATCAAAGGGAAATGAACTAAGGGATGAAGGGGATCATTAGGAAAGCTAAAGCTTGGATTAATGAAGTTAAATCACCAAGTAGGCTCTACTTTCCTTAATCATATGTTTTCATGCTTTGTTTTATTTTTGGTAAATCATTTGTAGCATGATAAACTATGTTGTGTTGTATCCTCAACATGTTTTATGTTTTGAATTGATTTATTGTTTTGGATACATCACCATTGATTCAATCCAAGTAGTACTTTATCTTTGGTAAATCTAAGTAGATCATGTTAATGGAAACATCTTTGAAATTAGATGTAACATGATCCATATACTTGGTGTCACGACCCCGGACCGGGAATCCCAATCCGGGATCGGGACCATTAATGTGTAATGATAATTGGTGATGAGGATTACCTACATCCTCAAAATACAGCTTATTTAATTTCCCACAGGTGTCCGCGGTGAGGATATCAAAACCTTGCATGAATGTTTCTTTTTTTTTTTAATGCGGAAGCGTGTAGCAAATCAAATAGTTAGACTATATCTAGTCATGCAAGCATTAACATCGAAATCAAACTGTATCAGAAAGAGCAATGATCTATAGCATGTTTCCCAAAGGTTGTTTAAGTTAGACAAAATATCATTTAGTTACATTCCCCAAAATTAGAGGCCAACAAAGGCCAATATTACAAAATAATAACCCAAAGAATAGTTAACAAGTCCTTCCCAAAATGTTACGCCTCTTGGCAACCCGATGTCTACATGACATCGTCAGCACGCCACTCAACTAGAGGCTGCAGCTCACCTACCGCCTCCTCCGGCTCATCCTCAAGGAAACCGGCAACGGGACCTGAGTACCAAAGCAAAGGATCAGACACGACGGTCTGGCAAGAGAGTGAGAAGATACAACAACATGTAATAGATGAAATATCTCGAAAAGTAAGAAAATCTGTTAAAGCAAGAACTCTCATAAAATAGATAAATCATTTGTTAGAAAAACATGTAAACAAGATAAAACTCATAGGGTATCCAAGGAATCAGGAACAAGCAAGATGGCGACCACACGAAGCTAAGTCCTCTATCACTAAGGTGATAGAGTAATAACTAGGCCCTGGTCTCAGTCACTCGAGGTGAGGAGAAACAGGGGATCTCATATAAATACATATGCATATACAATACTATACATGACCACGGTAGCGAGCCGGGCATCGGGGACCACAGTAGCAATCTGCGGTATCGGGACAAGACCACGGTAATGACCGGGTAGCGGGATCCAAACTGCAGCTGGCGGGACAAGAGGGGGATCTCCAAGTCAGTGGATCAAACCAACGAGGTTATCCAAGCTTAGTGGTGCCGACTCATAGGTCAAATACAATCGAGACAATGCAAGTAAATCAAGTACAAGTATATAATCAAACGGGCAAGACGGGGGTGCTCAAGGGCACACTGACATATCATGTGGTGCAATGCACTTCGGGTCAAGTAACCATTTCAAGTGTACAACAATGCTTTCGGGGAAAACAAGTCATGTAATGTAACATCTTGGAAATGAAGAATATAATGAACTATACCAATCCGGGAAAGATAATGATTTTAAGATCTATTTGAGTGAATAGGGGTCCCGTATGTCGATTATTGAAATGACTTGGTACTCCTTGAGTTTGAAGACATTCCGGGCTCCTTATGCACTTTTACACTTTTCAAAACTTCGAATGACATCCTTGTGATATGGTTTCTTTCTCAAATGGCCTCATACAATGCCTAGTGAATCTCCTTTGATCAATAAAGTTCAACGCTCGAACGAACCGGAGAGTTCGTTCGAGCGGGGAGCTTTTCGAAATCTGGAGAATTTCGGTTACCTTGCGGTCAGCTGGCGGTTAGCCGCCGCTGGGACGGGCGGCTAGCCGCTGGCTGACCGCGCAGCTGACCGCGGTTGGGCTGCAGAAATGCAGCTCACTGGAAAGCTGACCGCCAATGCGCGGTTACCTGGCGGTTAGCCGCCGATGGGTTCCGCGGTTAGCCGCTGGCTAACCGTGAGGCTGGCCGCATTTTCAGGGGGAAAATGATGCTCTCTGGAAAAGGCACCGTGACATTTCGGTTACCTGGCGGTTAGCCGCCAGTCACCAGACGGCTAGCCGCCGGCTGACCGCAGGCTGACCGCCAGTGCGGGAAACACCCACTGTGTGCAGATTTGAGTCACTTTCCTCTTCAAAACCATCCTCCTCACTTTCACTTAATCCTTGACACAAAACTGAGCTAAAAGCTCCTCCAATGCATCTATTTTCACTTCTCCCAATACTCCAATATTTGTTCATTCATCCCTTCCTCCATCCACATCAAATCCAATACAAGAAAGAAGGAAACCATATCACCATAGAGTACATTGGGTATAAACAAGAAAAGGATTAAATGCCATTCACTACTACACTTATAAGTCATAATTGCAATACCATAAATGCACTACTAAAGCTCCATTATGAACATTTATGTCAAACTAATGTAATAAATAGACATGAGTGAAAAACACCAAAAATCATGGAAAGCTTATAAAGATCAAAACCTCTACTTGCCTTGTGTCTCCTAACAATGCAATATAGCTCTAATACTCTTCCAAGCAAGGAATCCAAGCTATGAACAAAAATCCCCAAAAACAAACCCTAAAAGAGTCAAACCAATGAAATAGAAAGGGGAACTTTACAATAATGGAAATGAAGCTTCTCAAGGGCTAGAGGAACACTAATCTAGGAGATGGGAAGAATCACTTACTTGGGTGGCCTTCAAATGAAGAGAATTAGTTCAAAGAAGATCTCTAGATTGATGGATTTCTCCAAAAATAGTGTCAAGATGAAGCTTGTGAGATGAGGAAGAAGAAGATGATCTCCATTTCTAGCTTGGTGCAAGTTTGGGTGTGGATTGGAGATGAAGAAACAAGAAGATGAAGAAAAGTTGCCAAAAGCAAACCCTAGACTCCTTTGTGCTGGAAAAAGGGAATGAAAGGAAAGGGTTCTCCTTAAATAGCAAATGGGAATGGGTCCCACTACTAAAGACACTTGCTTGGCTGAAATCATCTAATTCGGAACCTCGGATGGATTCGACGAAGAAGGAAGAAATGATCGTCGAAATATCTAGTTGCCAAAAAGTATATGTTTCGCGAGTTTCGGGAATCTCAAGTTTTGGGTACAGATTCGGTGTGAAATGACTGTTTTGCCCTCAAGGCCAAGAATTCGGGTTTCGGGGTCTCAAACGAAAACGGGATCAACATAAAAGTTGTTGGGATTAACAATACCAATAAAACGAGATTAAAACCATGAATGTAAAAATCTCCGATAAATCCTCAAACATATGCAATGTCAAGAAAGGGAACCCCCAAAGGGCCCTACTGACACAAAGCCAATCAAAATCCCCAAACTATAACAGAAGCTATTCCAAACCCAACTTAGCCAAAAACACTAATCAAGCTTAGCACTAACACGCAACTTAATTAGCACTAATCGGGTTCACTCGGGTCGGGGTCTTACACTTGGTTGAATCTTTGGTTGTTGTTTTCCAACATAAGAAAATCACTTTCAAAACTAATTGGATTCAACTTCTTTACAAATCATATGTTTTCATGTTTTGTTTTATCTTTGATAAATCTTTAGTAGCATGTTAACCTATGATGTGTTGTATCCTTAGCATGTTTTATATTTTGAATTGATCTATTGTTTTGGATACATCACCATTGATTCAATCCAAGTAGTACTTTATTTGGTAAATCTAAGTAGATCATGTTAATGAAAGAATCTTTGAAATTATATGTAACATGATTCATATACTTGGTTGAATCTTTGGGTGTTGTTTTTCATCATAAGAAAGTCTCTTTCAAAATATATCTTATGTTGTGGATTCAACATCTTTACAAATCATATGTGAATTTGTTTTAAAGTTTTACAACTTGCTTTGCATTGATTGGTATATCATATTCAAGTTGTATTTATAATTACATATGATTTGTCCCCTTATTTCAATCAAATCTATTTTTATGTTTTATGAGCTACATTGTTAATTTGATTGACATCCCTATGCATCACATGTTTAGAGCTAATTAATTTCATACAACTTGTGAATCTTTGATATCATTAACAAGTTGTTACTTTTAACATGTGACTTGCATTCTTTCCTCAATCATAAATGTTTTTATGAGCTAAAACTTTCAAAAGCCTTAGGCATACATTTATGAGCTTTCATTTTCAAAATGATTGAGGACATCACACACACACATCATGTACTTTCATCTTTGCATTCATAGTGTGTGTGTGTATTAGATTTTCATTTTCATATCCGCCTATTTTAGAGGCAAATGTAATGAGCTAAATTTGTATCTCCATCAAGTGTATGTTAGAAACTAACTTTGTGAGATAACCAACCTTGTGGTTGAAGAGGTTATTGCTTAGCCTATAAAAGCATAATGTATAGGTTGATGTTAAGCCTTGAAAAACATCATTGTAAAGGTTATTGCTTAGCCTTGAAAAGCATATTGTAAAGGTTATTGCTTAGCCTATTGAAAATCATAAATAGTGGAAATCCAGTGGGGTGTTGGATCACAAGCCGGTAGTGGATGTAGGCATTGAGGCCGAACCACTATAAATCCTTGTGTGATGGTGCTTGCTTTGTGGTGATTGTTTTCATTAAGCTTCCGCATTTTGTTTGATAATCATCACTTGTGACTAGTTTGTTTTAAAGAAGTTAAATTTGATTAAAATTGGTCATATTGTAAGTTCTTGAGATCCGAACCCTAGAGGGGGGGGGGGTGAATAGGGTGAGCTCCAATTATGACCAATTATAAACAATTTTAACTTGTTTAAAACAAACTAGTCACATGTGATGATTAATCATACAAGATGCGGAAGCTAACAAAAGAATCACCACAAAGCAATCACCATCACACAAGGATTTATAGTGGTTCGGCCTCAATGCCTACATCCACTACCGGCTTGTGAACCAACACCCCACCGGATTTCCACTATTTATGCTTTTCAATAGGCTAAGCAATAACCTTTACAATATGCTTTTCAAGGCTTAGCAATAACCTTTACAATGATGTTTTTCAAGGCTCAACATCAACCTATACATTATGCTTTTATAGGCTAAGCAATAACCTCTTCAACCACAAGGTTGGTTATCTCTCAAATTAGTGTCTATCATACACTTGATGGAGATTCAATTTAGCTCATTACAATGCCTCTTAATTAGGCGGATATGGAAGTGAAAAACTAACTCACACAAACACTTAATGAATGCAAATATGTATGCTCATGATGTGTGTGTGTGATGTCCTCAATCATTTTGAAAATGAAAGCTCATAAATGTATATCTAAGGCTTTTGAAAGTTTTAGCTCATAAAAAAATTTATGATTGAGGAAGGAATGCAAGTCACATGTTAAAAGTAACAACTTGTTAATGATGTCAAAGATACACAAGTTGTATGAAATGAATTAGCTCTAAACATGTGATGCATAGGGATGTCAATCAAATCAACATGTAGCTCAAAACATAAAAATAGATTTGATTGAAATTAGGGGACAAATCATATGTAATTATAAATACAACTTGAAAAAGATATACCTATCAAAGTAAGGCAAGTTGTGAAACTTTAAAACAATAATACACATATGATTTGTAAAGATGTTGAATCCACAACATAAGATATATTTTGAAAGAGATTTTCTTATGATGAAAAACAACACCCAAAGATTCAACCAAGTATATGAATCATGTTACATATGATTTCAAAGATTATTTCATTAACATGATCTACTTAGATTTCCCAAATAAAGTACTACTTGGATTGAATCAATGGTGATGCATCCAAAACAATAGATCAATTCAAAATATAAAACATGCTAAGGATACAACACATCATAGGTTAACATGCTACTAAAGATTTATCAAAGATAAAACAAAATATGAAAACATATGATTTGTAAAGAAGTTGAATCCAAAACATAAGATAGTTTTGAAAGTGATTTTCTTATGTTGGAAAACAACAACCAAAGATTCAACCAAGTATATGGATCATGTTACATCTAATTTCAAAGATGTTTCCATTAACATGATCTACTTAGATTTACCAAAGATAAAGTACTACTTGGATTGAATCAATGGTGATGTATCCAAAACAATAAATCAATTCAAAACATAAAACATGTTAAGGATACAACACAACATAGTTTATCATGCTACAAATGATTTACCAAAAATAAAACAAAGCATGAAAAACATATGATTAAGGAAAGTAGAGCCTACTTGGTGATTTAACTTCATTAATCCAAGCTTTAGCTTTCCTAATCATCCCCTCCATCCCTTAGTTCATTTCCCTTCTATTTGCCTCAAAACCCCTCAAGGAGGGCCTTAAAATTCCCGACTTTTGGCAAAGGAAAGAACTCATATTTATAGCAAAAAGTGCCCAACGGCTAGTCCTCGGTCGACCTGCAAACAGGTCTCGGTCGACCGGGATCACATAACGGTCAGAAAAATGACCGTTGGGGCATCAGGGCCACTTTCTGCCTGCAGTGTTCCCGGTCGACCGGGACCCCTGGGCCGGTCGACCGGCGACACTGCCGGGATCACCAAAAATTCCAACTTTGCATATTTGAAGGTTTTCTTTGTGGAACTTTTTGGGCCATATAATCAAGCTTAAAAACATGTTTTAAATCATTCTATGGGTTTTAAAACATGAACCATAACAAGCCTAAAACATTTTGAAAGATTTAAAACTCATAGGCTAGCTGGATTTTCTAAAACTCTTTTCAAATCAAATGCATCCAAGATTTAAAAGCAAATCATGCACAAATCAAAACTTTTACAACTCTTAAAAGCAATGCATGAATAAAACAAGATTTCAAGTTTATCTAAAACAATGCAAGTGTGTAAATCAAATGATGCTTGAATGATTATGCATCCATCAAATTGAAATCTACAAAATTCCTAACACATATTTGTAGCACACCCTATTCACCCCCCCTTTAGGGTTCGGATCCCCAGACTTTCACTGTGGAGGACGAGCATTCTGATTCTGTGCTGGTGGCCTAGCCTGCTGCTGCTGTTGATGTGGTCTAACCTGATTCTGAACTGGTGCTTGGTTCTGAGGAGTTACTTGTTTCTGCTGTTGGTTTCTGTTCCCTTGATTCTGAAGTAGGGGGCAATCCTTGATTGCATGGTTCATAGCCCCACATTTGAAACAGGCACCCATGGCCTTACGACATTCATGTGTTTCATGATTCTTGCCACAATGTCCACAACCCTGTCTCACTTGACCTTGTTCTTGCCTTGGCTTCTTGTTCTGCTGTTGCCTCTGATTCTGCTGCTGGTAGTGCTGCTTCCTATCCTGAACAATCATGTCGTTAATATCTTCAAACGTATATGCCCGCTTGATTGCCTCATCATATGTAGCTGGTGGAACTACTCCTAGGACATCTCTCATGATGATTGGATTCAACCCTTCCAAAAACTTCGTTATCTTTTTCCGTTCCGTGTCAATCAACTCGGTAGCATATCTAGCCAATCTTTCGAACTTGGTGATATAATCTAGCACCGTCATGCTGCCTTGTTTGAGTTGCTGAAACTCAATAGCCTTCTGCCTCTTGACATGAGAGGGAATATATTTATCTTGAAATTGTGTCTTGAATGCTGCCCGGGCCTCTTCGTCAGCCATTACTGCGTATGGATCCTTGACTATTTGCCACCACCTATCTGCAAGCCCATAGAATAGTGAAGCTATGAGGTTGACCTTCTGTATTCCCGTGCACATAAAGACATCGAAGATCTTCTCGGTATTAACTAGCCAGTCATCTGCCACTAACGGGTCCTCATTGCCCGAAAATTCCTTCGGTGCTCTCTTCCTAAACTTCTCAAATAGTGCATTAGGGTCAGGATCCCTATTTTGAATAACAATCTGCGGACCCACGGGTGGTGGTGCTACATTCCTGTTCTGAAGTACTTCCAAGAGTTGCCTCTAGACTTGAGCCATTTCGTCATCCTTCTTTGCTAACTGTTCTTGAAATCTTGCTTGGTTTTCATTAGCCTGCCTTTGTTGTGCTATCATAGCTTGCATAAGTTCTTGAAACTGTGTAGCTATTGGTGTATTAGATGTGTCTGACTCATTCTGATTACTGCCTGAAGCATGATGGTTTGGAGCTTTTCTTGGAGGCATAGTGCTGTAAAACAAAGAGTTAGTACACAATAATCATGGTATAAGGGTTTCTAAGGTCCTATACCAACGAATCTATCGAACTCACGAATCCTCGCCGATTAGTGCTAATTAAGTTGCGTGTTAGTTCTAAGCTTGATTAGTGATTTTGGCTAAGTTGGGTTGGAATAGCTTTTGAATTAGTTTTGGGGAATTTTGATTGTCTTGTGATTAGTGGGACCCTTTGGGGTTTTCCTTTTTATGACCTTGCATATGTTTGAGGATTTATCGGAGATTTTGCATTCATGGTTTTAATCCCGTTTTATTCGTATTGATAATCCCTACAACTTTCATGTTGATCCCGTCCCTGTTTGAGATCCCGAAACCCGATTTCATAGCCTTGAGGGCAAAACAGTCGTTGCACACTAAATCTGTACCCAAAACTTGATATTCCCGAAACTCGCGAAACATATACTTTTTGGAAACTAGATATTTCGATGATCACTTTTCTCTTCTTCGTCGAATTCATTAGAAGCCCCGAAAGCCATGTTTTTAGCCAAATTAGATTATTAGTGGTGGAGCCCACTCCCCATTTGTTTATAAGGAGACCCTTTCCCTTCCATTCCCTTTTTCCAGCACAAGCATAAGCTAGGGTTTTCCCTTTTTTCTTCTTCTTGCTTCTCCATCCTCAATCCACTCCCAAGCTTGCACCAATAGGAGATTGGAGACCATCATCTTCTTCATCTCCTTGAGAGCTCTCTCTTGATAGTCTTGTGGAGGAAACCTCCCATTCCAAGATCTTCCTTGAGCTCACCTTGTCCATTAGAGGACCTTACAAGTAAGTAATCATTCTCTTCTTCTAGATTTGTGTTCTCCTAGCTTAAGGGAATCTCCATCCTTGTTATTGAAGCTTCTTTTTCCTCCTATCCTATGTTTTGACTCTTTAGGGTTTTATTTTTTTTTGGGATTTTCCTTGTAGCTTGGACCATTGGCTTGGAAGAATTGTTAGAGCTTGATTTGCTTGAGTAGAGACTTAAGGCAAGTGGATGATATGATCTTTTTAGAGTTTTCAATGTTTTGATGAGAAATGTGGTTGGTTTTATTAAATTTCATTCATGCTTATTTATTGTCTTGCTTTGAAATAAATGCTCATGAAGAGTCTTGTTAGTGCATTTATGGTCATAGAGAAGTGTTGGTTCATAGCATTTAATCCCCCTTGTTTTGTCTCAAATATGTTAATTATGTGAAATGGTTTCCTTATTTCTTTCCTTGTATTGAATGTGATATGGAGGGAGGAGAATGGGATGGATGTGGTGAAGGATTTGATATAGTTTGAAGGAAGTATTAGACTCCTCATTTGATGTATAAAAGTGGCTAAAAATGGATAGTAAAAGGAGGAGATAGAGAAGAGCTGAATTGGTCCGGAATCAGTTCCTGGACAGTTCGCTCGAGCGAGACCATGACACTTCGCTCGAGCGACCTGTCCAGAAAAGGGTCGGGAGCATTCTAGTAGCTTGGTCGCTCGAGCGGACATCCCAGAACTCATGCAAGAGAGTTGTTCGTTCGAACGCATTTAAATATTCGCTCGACCCAATGTGTTTGCTTGAGCGACCTTAACTTCGCTCGAGCGAATCCACCCAGACAACCATTCCAGAGAGCCATTCGCTCGAGCGAACTCTCCAGTCCGCTCGAGCGATGGGCCCCATTGGGCAAGGCTATGTCTGGGACAATGATTAACTATTTCAACGTATTGAGACTATTCCTTGGGAACCTCTCTAGGTCAAGAGGATTTGTTAAGCATTGTATGAGGCCATTTGAGGAAGAAACCATATCACAAAGATTTCAATTGAAGTTTTGAAAATTTCAAAGTGTATAAGGAGCTCGGAATGTCCCCAAACTCAAAGAGTACCAAATCGTCTTTAGATTGACATACGGGGGGTCCCTATCCACTTTAAACGAATTTCGAACCCGATACTTTACCGAAGTTCCAATTGTTTATTGTACCTTATCAATCTCGAGATTTATACTACATGTCTTGTTTTCCCGAAAGCATTGATGTACATCTAAAATGGTTGCTTGACTTGAAGTGCATTGCACCACATGAAATGATAGTGTGCCCTTGAGCACCCCCGTCTTGCCTGTGTATTTATTGTACTTGATTAATTGCATATGTCTCGATTGTATTTGACCTATGAGTCGGCACCACTAAGCTTGGATAACCCTGTTGGTTTGATCCACCGACTTGGAGATCCCCCTCTTGTCCCGCCAGCTGCAGTTTGGATCCCGCTACCAGGTTATTACCGTGGTCTTGTCCCGATGCCGCAGATTGCTACTGTGGTCCCCGATGCCTGGCTTGCTACCGTGGTCATGTATAGTATATGTATATGTATTTAAAAGATCCACTGTTTCTCCTCACCTCGAGTGACTGAGATCAGTGCCTAGTTATTGCTCTATCACCTTAGTGATAGAGGACTTAGCTTCGTGTGGTTGCCATCTTGATTGTTGCCCGTTTCCTTGATCACCTGACATGTTTTACATTGCATCCTTGTAATTGAATAAATGTTTTATCTCGTTCATAGAAATTGTTATTTAAACAGGTTTACATGTTTGTAAGGTAAATTCATTTATTATCATATTATCATTGTGTTTATCCATTTTGCCAAACCGTCGTGTTTGACCTATGCTTTGGTACTCAGGTCTCGTTGTTGGCTACCCTGAGGAGGAGCACGAGGAGGCGGTCGTAGAACCGCAACAGTTAGTTGAGTGGCGTGCTGATGACGTCATGTAGACGTTTGTTTGCTATGAGAGACCTTGTATTTTGGGAAACTATTTAACCATTCTTTGGATTGGTATTTTGTTATATTGGCCTTGTGGGCCTCTATTTTTGGGAAATGTAATTAAATGATCTTGTATAAACTTTAACTTACTTTTGGGTAACATGCTCATGATCATTGCTCATTCTGATACAGTATTTTATACTTGTGATATTGTCTTTATGACCAAGGATGGTTTGACTATTTGATTTGCTACACGCTTCCGCACTTAAAGGAATATTCATTTATGGTTGTGATATCCTCACCGCGGACACATGTGGGAAATTAAATAAATGTATGTTGTTATTAGACCGATATGGATCATCTCATCTCATCATCAAACAGTCCCGATCCCGGATCAGTCCCGTGGGCCCGGTCCGGGGTCGTGACAACATCCCATAAGAGGCCAACAAAGGCCAATACAATTCTCAAAGTCATGTCAGAAAACTTGGCTCTCTGGAAAAGGAGCCGAAATGCCTCCGGTTGGCTTACGGTTAGCCGCAAGGAAACTGGCGGCTAGCCGTAAGCTAACCGCAGGGCTGACCGCAGGAACCTGCTGCAGAGGCCAGCTACTGGAAAAGGAACCGCTGATTTCGGTTGGCTCGCGGTTAGCCGAACTGGGGATTGCGGCTAGCCGCCAGCTGATCGAAACTGCACAGGGAATGCAGTTCAGTGCATATTTTTCACATTTCCTTCTTCCCTTCTTCTTGTTTCTAATTCCACCTGCACTTCCTGAGCCAACATGCTGTCCAAGGGATAAAACACACATTTTTCACAATTTCAAACATTCAATCCAAGGAAAACATGATTATGAAGCTTACAAACATATTCATGTGCAAAATTTCTAGGATAACAATGAAACTTAAAATACACATGCATAATGATCCTATAGAGATTACTTGCCTTGCCCAAATGCTAAACAATCCTCTCCCAGCACTTCACTCAAGCTATTCCAACACTACAAGAATCCCATGGAAAACCATTCAAAACTCAACAAAAATGAAAACAAAGAACCCATTTTTACTAAAGGGTTTGTAAACATGAAAAACAAGATTTCTAAGGAACTAAAAAGACTTTATGAAAAGTATGGGTTGAAGCTCTTACCTAGAAATGGCCAAACAAGGAGAGATGAGGAAATTGTAGTGCTTGTCCCACAAAAAACTCCAAGAAATTTGTACCAATAGAAATCTTGCAAGGAGAGGAAAAAGATGATGGTCTTGGAATCTTATTTGGAGATCTCTAGCTGTTGCGACCCCGGAACGGATCCCGGGCCCACGACGTGTTGATTGCGTTGTTTTCCCACAGGTTTCCGCGGTGAGGATTCCCTTGACACGCAGAATCTGTCTCACACGATCAAGTTTGCGGAAGCGTGTAGCAAATCACATCAAGATAAGCACCAATAAATTTTTAAGTGCTATAACAAATAATACAAGACATAGTATCAAAAGAAGAAGTTAATATGGCATTCCCATCAAGATTCAAGTTACGAGACTAACTCAAAAGTAAGTTAAGTTTAGTTACAACCCATAAGAGGCCAACTAAGGCCAATAAAATTCTCAAAATAACAAAAGAAACCCATGACAAAATGACGAACTCAAGAACCCGCCCGACGTCTAGTTGACATCGTCGGGCTGCCACTCTCAAACAGGGATTGGCTCAAAAGCCTCCTCCGGACGCTCCTCCTCAAAGGCAACGTCTCCTGCACCTGGGCACCAACAAACAAGGGTCAAACACAACGGTTTGACATGTAATCAATTTAGGTGAAAACATGAAACAAATAACGTGATAAGAAAACATATAAACAAATCCCTGATTTGAAATACTGCAATGACTGAGTTACATTTTCGAGAATACAAACAAAGCTGAGATACTAAAACAAACTAGCATGAGTACATATAATATCATGAATAGTTACAATCCACAAAGAGCCCATCCTTTCTCTATCATTTATAATGAAAAGCGCAAGCACGCACGACAAGCACGATATACATAATATAATCACGACACGATTCCGACATATACGGGGATTCCGGCCGCGGAAGCGGACACGCACGATGTGTAATAAAATACACGACTAGTCTGCAGACAGTCCACATGTTTAAGGACCCCCAGACAGTGGATCAAACTGAAAGGGCAGTCCAAGCTCAGTGGCGTTCACTTAATTCATGAATGCACAAAACACGCGAAACACTATCAAAACATATCGAGATAAAAAGGGGGGAAATCACTTATCAAACACAACAAACACGACTAGCAAAAGGCATAATAAATATGCATAACACGCTTAGGAAGTGATCCCCTTTTTCTTGAAACAAATCTTCAAAACAAGCTTATACTTGAAATTCAAAACGAGTACATTGTGGTACTTATCGTACGAAGAAGGAAATTCAAAATACGAAATCTGACAAGCATGTGTTAAGGCTACTAATTGACCTTTGTGTAATTGAGACCCCAAATGTCGGAATATACAAGAATTGGTGTCCCCGAAGTTGGGTTGCATTTTGAAGTTCCATTTACACAATGTCAAGTCAAAACCCTTAACATAGTCTAGTTTTTCAACCTTCAAGAAAATACAAAAATGAAATAATCCTTCTTCCTGAATCTGGCAGGTTCGCTCTAGCGGACCTTGTAAGGTATTGACACTTCGCTCGAGTGAGACAGTTCGCTCGAGCGGACAATAAGGTCGCTCGGGCGGACAACTCTCTGTCTTGCTCCAGATTAAACAGTGGGCAGTTCGCTCGAGCAGACATAAGGTCGCTCGAGCGGACAGCTCTCTGTCTGCGCTCGGACCAAGCAGTGGCTTGGTCGCTCGAGCGGACAAGCTTCTGCCTGTGCTCGCAGAGTGCAGAAAAACCCTTCCTCTTGTCCAACTTTCAATACATTTCTCTCATTCTTCTCATCCCTAAGCCACATACAATCCCTTGAGCCTTGATGCTCACCAAGGGTTCATTTTCCACAATTTCAACCATTCAATCTAAATGAAAACAAGATCATGAAGTTTATAAACAAGTTTATATGCACAATTTCTAAAATAGCAATGAAATCTAAATACACATGCAACAAAGAGCCTATAGAGATTACTTGCCTTTGCCCAAATGTTAAACAATCCTCTTCAAGCACTCTTACTCAAAAGCTAAGCCAACACTACAAATAATCCCAAGGAAATCCATTCAAAACTCAACACAAATGAAAACAAAGAACCCATTTTCACAAAGGGGTTTGTAAACATGGAAAACAAGATCTTTAAGAATCAAAAAGATTTCATGAAAAGTATGGGTTGAAGCTCTTACCTAGAAATGCTCAAACAAGAAGGAATGAAGAAAATGGAGAGCTTTCCCAACTTTAGCTTTCAAGAAGGAGACATCAATAGGAAGCTTGAGATGAGAGGAAGAAGATGATGGCCTTGGAACTTTATTTGGAGATCTCTAACTAGATCATGCAAGGTGAGGAAGATGGAAAGGAAAAAGGGATTTTCAGCCCTAGGTTGAGAAAGTTGCAGAGATTGGGGGAAATGAATGAAAGAGATGAGGGTTATGCTTAAGTGATGACAATGGGGCCCAATGAACTTTGACCCTTGAAATGACAAAAACATGATTTTGTGGGCCTCGAATGACTTTGACGAAGAAGGATAAAATGATCCTCGAAATATCTAGTTTCCAAAAAATATATTTTTGACATGGTTTTGAGATCTCGAAAATTATGTCCAGATTTGTGCAAAAGACCACTTTACCCTTTTTGGGCTAGAACTTGGGTTTTTGGGCTTCAAACATGAATGGGATGAAAATGAAAATTGTAACACATGGAAAAACCATTCAACTAAAATCAAAATCACAATTACACGGAAACCGATACGATCCTTCCAAGTTTACACGTGTACTCAGGCCTTCCTGAGTGTGTCTGACTAATACTAAACGTTCTCAAAATTCCTAAAGCTATGTCCAAGACTAAAACTAATTATTTCTAACCCAACGACAACTAAACCCACTTAGGACTAAACACACACTAATCGCACACTAATCAAATTGGTCTGGGTCGGGGTCTAACACTAGCTAGATCATGCAAGGTGAGGAAGATGGAAAGGAAATAGGGGTTTCTCTCCTTTGGCTACTCTAGGGTATAGCTTTAGAATGAAAAGAGTAAAGAGGGAAAGAGATGGGTTGACTTAAGTGCTTGTAATTGGGCCCAAATGGTCTACTCTTGTATCAATGAAAACATGGTCTTGCGGGCCTCGAATGAATTCGACGAAGAAGGATAAAACGATCCTCAAAATATCTAGTTTCCGAAAAGTATATTTTTGACATGGTTTTGAGATCTCGAGAATTGTGTCCAGATTTGTGCATAAAAGACAATTTTACCCTCTTTGGGTCAAAACTTGGGTTTTTTTTGGGCTTCAAACATGAATGGGCTGAAAACGAAAGTTGCAACACATAGGAAACTCATTCAAATGAAATAAAAATCACAATTACACGGAAACCGATACGATCCTCCCAAGCTTACACGTGCACTCAGGCCTTCCTGAGTGTGTCTGACTAATACTAAACGTCCTCAAATTTCCCAAAGCTTTATCCAAGACTAAACTAATTATTTCTAACCCAACAATTACTAACCCACTTAGGACTAAACACACACTAATCGCACACTAATCGAAATAGTCTGGGTCGGGGTCTAACATCCTCCACCCCTTAGGATATTTGGTCCACCAAATAAATCAAACAATTACCTCTGGTAAAAGCTATGGATACTTCCTCTGTACTTGCTCTCTCAATTCCCAGGTGGCTTCTTTTGGCTCTTGATTTTCCCAAAGTACCTTGAACCAATGAATAGTCCGATTTCTCAATTCTTGCTCTTTGGTGTCAATGATCCTGATCGGCCTTTCCACATCTGAGGCATCTTTTCGAATCTCCAAAGGTTCATGCTGTAGAATGTGTGCAGGACTAGAGACATATTTCTTGAGCATAGAAACATGAAATACATTGTGCACCCCGGAGAATTCCGGCAGTAACGCAAGTCTATAAGCAACATCTTCAATCTTGCTCAAAATCTCATACGAACCAATAAACCTTCTAGACAATTTGCCCTTCTGTTCGAACCTCAAAGTCCCTCTAAATGGTGAGATCTTCAAGAACACTTTGTCACCCACTTGAAACTGCAATTCTCTTCGGCGAGTATCGGCATAACTCTTCTGCCTACTTCGGGCGATATTCAAACGTTCCTGAATCAGCTTGACCATGTCACTTGTCTCTCCAACTATCGTCAGTCCATGAAAACTACGCTCACCGACTCTTCCCATCAAACCGGAGTTCTGCATCTTCTACCATAAAGTGCCTCAAAAGGTGCGATACCGATGCCAGAGTGGTAACTATTGTTATAAGCAAATTCACAAAGCGGTAAGCACTCATCCCACTGAACCTTGAAATCCAATACACAAGCACGCAACATGTCTTCGAGAGTCTGTATCGTCCTTTCTGACTGACCATCGGTCTGAGGATGATAAGCTGTACTGAACTGAAGTTTGGTACCCATAGACTCATGAAGCGTTTTCCAAAACTTTGAAAGAAACCTACCGTCTCTGTCTGAAGTAATGGAGACGGGCTGGCCATGTTTACTAACAATTTCATCAACAAATCCATGGTGATGTGCTCCCATGTTTACTAAAGGCCAATACAATTCTTAAAATAACAAAAGAAACTCCATGACCGAATGACGAAACTCAAGAACCCGCCCGACGTCTAATTGACATCGTCGGGCTGCCACTCTCTAGCTGGGGGTGGCTCAAGAGCCTCCTCCAAACGCTCCTCCTCAAAGGCAACGTCACCTGCACCTGGGCACCAACAAACAAGGATCAAACACAATGGTTTAGTAGGTAATCAATTTAGGTGCAAGCATGAAACAATAAACGTTTTAAGAAACATTTAAGCAAATCCCTGATTTGAAATAGTACAATGACTGAGATACATTTTCGAGAATACATAACAAAGCTGAGATACTAACACAAACTAGCATGGATACATATAATATAATGAATAGTTACAATCCACAAAGAGCCCATCCTTTCTCTATCATATATAATGAAAAGAGCAAGCACGCACGACAAGCACGATATACATAATATAATCACGACACGATTCCCACATATACGGGGATTTCCGGCCGCGGAACCGGACACGCACGATGTGTAATAAATACACGACCAGTTTGCAGACAGTCCACATGTTTAAGGAGCCCCAAACAGTGGATCAAACTGAAAGGGCAGTCCAAGCTCAGTGGTTTTCACTTAATTCATGAATGCACAAAACACGCGAAACACTTATCAAAACATGTCGAGATAAAAAGGGGAAATCACTTAAAAAAACACGACAAGCACGACTAGCAAAAGGCATAATTAATATGTGTAACACGCTTAAGAAGTGATCCCCTATTTCTTGAAACAAATCTTCAAAACGAGCTTGTACTTAGACTTTCAAAACGAGTACACAAAGCTATTCATCGTGTCAAAACCAAAGTACGAACACAAGACCTATCAAGCACATGTGAGGACCTTTGGTTGATCTTTGTGTAGACGGAGCCCAAGTGTTGGAATTTCAAAAGATAAGCAGTGCCCCGGAAGTTTAAAGACATCTCAGGCTTCGAGTGCACAATAATAGGCTAAAGGTCATTTAACATGTTCTAGTTTTCATTCTTGCAAATACTCTTCAAAACAAGCAAATTTTCAATTTCGGTCAGGTCGCGGTTAGCCGCAATGGGACCTCGCGGCTAGCCGCAAGCTGACCGTAGGCTGACCGCTGGAACTCATGTCAGAAAACTTGGCTCTCTGGAAAAGGAGCCGAAATGCCTCCGGTTGGCTTACGGTTAGCCGCAAGGAAACTGGCGGCTAGCCGTAAGCTAACCGCAGGAACCTGCTGCAGAGGCCAGCTACTGGAAAAGGAACCGCTGATTTCGGTTGGCTCGCGGTTAGCCGAACTGGGGATTGCGGCTAGCCGCCAGCTGACCGAAACTGCACGGGGAATGCAGTTCAGTGCAGATTTTTCACATTTCCTTCTTCCCTTCTTCTTGTTTCTCATTCCACCTGCACTCCCTGAGCCAACATGCTCTCTAAGGGATAAAACACACATTCTTCACAATTTCAAACATTCAATCCAAGGAAAACATGATTATGAAGCTTACAAACATATTCATGTGCAAAATTTCTAGGATAACAATGAAACTTAAAATACACATGTACAATGATCCTATAGAGATTACTTGCCTTGCCCAAATGCTAAACAATCCTCTCCCAGCACTTCACTCAAGCTATTCCAACACTACAAGAATCCCATGGAAAACCATTCAAAACTCAACAAAAATGAAAACAAAGAACCCATTTTTATTAAAGGGTTTGTAAACATGAAAAACAAGATTTCTAAGGAACTAAAAAGACTTTATGAAAAGTATGGGTTGAAGCTCTTACCTAGAAATGGCCAAACAAGGAGAGATGAGGAAAATGCAGAGCTTGTCCCACAAGAAACTCCAAGAAATTTGTACCAATAGAAAGCTTGCAAGGAGAGGAAGAAGATGATGGTCTTGAAATTTTATTTGGAGATCTCTAGCTAGATCATGCAAGGTGAGGAAGATGGAAAGGAAAAAGGGTTTTCTCTCCTTTGGCTGCTCTAGGGTTTGGCTTTAGAATGAAAAGAGTAAAGAGGGAAAGAGATGGGTTGACTTAAGTTCTTGCAATTGGGCCCGAATGGTGTACTCTTGTATCAATGAAAACATGGTCTTGCGGGCCTCGAATGAATTCGGCGAAGAAGGATAAAACAATCCTCGAAATATCTAGTTTCCGAAAAGTATATTTTTGACATGATTTTGAGATCTCGAAAATTGTGTCTAGATTTGTGCATAAAAGACAATTTTACCCTCTTTGGGTCAAAACTTGGGTTTCTTTTTGGGCTTCAAACATGAATGGGCTAAAAACGAAAGTTGTAACACATAGGAAACTCATTCAAATGAAATAAAAATCACAATTACACGAAAACCGATATGATCCTCCCAAGCTTACACGTGCACTCAGGCCTTCCTGAGTGTGTCTGACAAATACTAAACGTCCTCAAATTTCCCGAAGCTATATCCAAGACTAAACTAACTATTTCTAACCCAACGATTACTAACCCACTTAGGACTAAACACACACTAATCGCACACTAATCGAAATAGTATGGGTCAGGGTCTAACACTGAGTACTACCAAATGTATCTTACTTTAGGCAATGTCGTCTAGTCCTCGGTACACTTCTGTCATCTCTGTCAAAGTTGTCGAAATTGGGTCTCCTGCCAGTGTTCAATCTTCGAGGTGAATGACTTGGAAATCTGTTACTTCTTTATATGTCAGGCTGATGCAATCAAATGTTTGAACGGTCCTCTGAACACTTCACTCATCTCTATCTACTCATTGAAAACACAAGGTTCACAACTCTGTAGGTTTCCAGTTTTTACTAGACCTGTTAACACTTTAGCTGTCATGCTACTCCACACGTCCAAACTTCGTGCGGTGTACTTCTGTCAAATTCATTCTTCTCTGAGTTTTTCAACTGTCATTGTCCATAAGTGATGACTCTCCTGCTCTTATCCGTACTTTGCCCTAACCGATGTTCTACAAGTCGGTAAAATCCACAAAATCTCCTCTATCATTTGATCAGGTAACAATCAATTCCACATATAACTCTCTACACTGCTGCTGAAAACTAATTTCCTATGCTTTTAACCATCCACTGGCACATCCTGCTGAGTCGACTCACCATCATAACTACAATTGTTAAACCTCCTCCAACAATTCTCCGCTAGAAGCTCATCAATGCTCGAGAAATCTCCAACTTTTCACATCTTCTTGGAGATGCACCACTGAAAATCACTTCAAACCTCATAAAGTCCACCACTTATTCGGCTTATAGAGTCTTCTGACTTAGGAAAATAATCCAAGTTTATCCAAAAATCCACACTTACTTGCCTGACGAATCCTCTGACGGCACACGATCAACTATAATTGGGTCTTGATATGCTGCTCACATTCCTTGTTGACGAACAATTGGTCGCAAATTCCTTCTCTAGCTCCATCTATGACATAAAAAAGCTGAAAATTCTGCCAATGTCCTTCGAGAAACACATGCTAAGTCCATAAAACTCCGACTCTCTGGTGCGAAAACAAGGAAAAGGTACTAAATGTGGGTGCGGTGACATTAAATTCCCCCCCACTAGGAAGAATTTGGTCCCCCATATTCCCTAACAACAAGGAAAAGAAAACGAGACAAAGATAGTCTCCCCCACTAGAAGAATAACAGACACGAACTCAGAGAAACAATAACAAGGCAAAAGAAAATGAGTCCTCACCACACGTCTTAAGGTTCCAAGTGTGTTTTATTTCCTAGGAACATGCCCGCTCTGATACCAGTTTGTCACGACCCCAAACCAGAACCTCGGGGGCGCGAATGGGATTAAGCATAAATATATTTTTCTCCCAAGATCCGCGTGTGTGAAGACAACACATTCCAACACATTCTGAATATTTTGCAGAAGCTTTCGTGGCGTTGCGACCCGAAGTCCGTAGCCATCGGATTCCGCGACGCACTCAACCTTTAGCATATAACTATTATATCAAGAACCGTATCAGACTGGAGTAAACCATCACAACGAAATACAGAGCTAACAGTAACAGGATAAGCATTCCCACATATGTTCAAGTTACAAATTATCAATGTACATGGAGTAAGAATCCCAAGAAAAGGCTAATAAAAGCCATACAATAACAAGTCAATAACCACTACTCATATGCGACACAACTCCGATGTCAAGCTCAATGTCTACATGACATAGCTGACAAAACAACCTGCAAAATCATGGCTCCACAGCCAACAAAAGCACTCATCTTGGGACGAAAAAGTCTGGACCTGATTACCAAAAATAGTGGGTCAGACACGACGGTCTGGCACGTGGGAGAAAAGATAATAAATATACTGAAGAATAAAACATATGATAAATCATGCTATTTGATCAAATGCTGCATATAATTAAAACGGGTGGAAAGATCATGTATATTTCACAATTCATGTATTCATGTAAAACGGGTCTAAAACATGGATATCTGACAAATCATGTATTCATGTAAAATGGATATAAAGCATGGATATCTGGAAAATCTTGTATTCATGTAAAACGGGTGTAAAACATGGATATCTGACAAATCATGTATTCATTTAAAGCATGAGTAAAGCATGGAAATTTGGCAAAACAAGTATCCATTTGAAACAAATGTAAAAGCATGGGTATTCGACAAACCGGGTATTCATTTAAAGCGTGTGTAACCATAGAAATCTGGCAAAACAAATGTTCATTTAAAACATATGTAAAAGCATGGGTATTCGACAAACCGGGTATTCATTTAAAGCGTGTGTAACTATAGAAATCTGGCAAAACAAATGTTCATTTAATACATATGTAAAAGCATAGGTATTTGACAAACCGGGTATTAATTTAAAGTGTGTGTAACCATAGAACCGGAAACAATGTAACAATAACTGAATTTACCATGGAAAGCATTAAAACTTGTTTAAACAATAACTTTCATAAAAGAAATAAATCATTTACTTGAAAAAAAATTAGCAATATAAAATATGTAAGGTATCCAAGGAAATGGGAACTAGCAAGATGGCAACCACACGAAGCTAAGTCCTCTATCACTAAAGTGACAGAGCAATAACTAGGCACTGATCTCAATCACTCGAGGTGAGGAGAAACAGTGGATCTTATAAATACATATACATTTACTATACATGACCACGGTAGCGAGCCGGGCATCGGGAACCATATATAGTAGCAATCTGCGGCATCGGGACAAGACCACGGTGAAAACCGTGTAGCGGGATCCAAACTGCAGCTGGCGGGACAAGTGGGGGATCTCCAAGTCAGTGGATCCGACTTACAAGGTTATCCAAGCTTAGTGGTGCTGACTCATAGGTCAAACATCAGAAATCAAGACATGTGTAAATAAATCAAGTACAAGTAAATAATCGGGCGGGACGGGGTGCTCAAAGGCACATCTGTCATTTCATGTCGTGCAATGCACTGCGAGACTAGCAGTTATTACAAGTATAATTTCAATGCTTCCGGGAATGATAAATCATAATTCATAAATTTACGGGATAATTGAAACCACAATGGAACCTTTTGAAATCTCAAGACAAGTACCGGGGGTTCAAAACTAGTTCACGGTGAATAGGGGTCCCGTATGTCGAATTCGATATAGACTTGGTACTCTTTGAATTTGAAGGCATTCCGGGCTCCTTATACACCTTGGTGAATCCAAAACTTCAATGAATCTTTGTGGCATGGTTTTCTTCTCAAACGGGACTCATACATATCTCCCGATAAACAGTCCCCATCATTCTCTATAAGGGTTCACGAATGATTGGGATAGAAACCCCTTCCATTTCTCTTCATTTCTATTCATTTCAGGGTTTCGGTGTGATTTCGGTCAGCTGGCGGTTAGCCGCCGTAGGGTTCGGAGGTGAGTTGCTTGCTGACTGCGCAGCTTACCACGGTTGACCTGACAAAGTGCAACTTACTAGAAATGTAACTGAAATGGTTCGGTTGGCAGGCGGTTAGCCGCCGATGGATTCGGCGGGTAGCCGCTGGCTAACCATGAGGCTAACCGCACCTTTAGGGAAGAAATGAAGCTCTCTGGAAAAGTGACCGTGGCTGTGAGGTTATCTGGCGGTTAGCCACCAGTCACCGGGCGGCTAGCCGACAGGTGACTGCTGGCTGACCGCCGGTGCGGAAAAGCCCTTCCGCAACCATATTTGAGCCATTTTTCTCCCTTAAACCATTTCCCTTCATTCCCATTCATCTTCATACAATAAAATGAGCTAAAAGCTCCTTCCATACACACTCAAAATTTCACAAACATCCATCCCAAACACCTCCATCTTTTTACATTCAATCACCATAGAGAGAAAAAACCCACTAATTGAAAGTCCTGAGATCCGAACCCTAGAGAGGGGGGGGGGGGGGTGAATAGGGTGTGCTACAAATATGACCAATTTAGACCAATTTTAATTCTTTAAGGTAAACTAGTCACAAGTGATGATAAACAATCAAAATGCGAAAGCTAATAAAACAATCATCACAAAGCAAACACCACTACACAAAGATTTATAGTGGTTCGGCCTCAATGCCTACGTCCGTCCACTACCGGCTTGTGATCTAATCACCCCACCGGATTTCCACTATTTATGCTTTTCAATAGGCTAAGCAATAACCCTTACAATGTTGTTTTTCTAGGCTCAACAACAACCTTTACAAGATGCTTTTCTAGGCTAAGCAATAACCTTTACACAATGCTTTTCTTAGGCTAAGCAATAACCTTTATAAAAGAAATATTTCTCTAAGAAGGTGTCTTCACAAAAGATCACTCTAAGAGATACAATTTAAGCTCAATGATGTTGCCTCTTAAATAGGCTAATATGAAAGTGTAAATCAACTCACACAAACACTATATGAATGCAAATGTGTATGCTCATGATGTGTGTGTGTGATAACTTCAATCAAGTTTAAAAAGAAGGCTTATTCAAATATATGCTCAAAGCATTTCAAAGTTTAAGGCACATAAAAGATTTGATTGAAGTTTAATCCAAATCACATGTATGAGAAACAACTTGTTAATGACATGAAAATCAAAGACTCACAAGTTGTATGAAAATGACTAACTTAGAACATGTGATGCATGTGCAATGTTGTTTTCAAAACCAAATTAATTTAACTAAAGTTTAAATGAATGAAAACAACAAATTGAGTTTCAACCAAGAAAAATAAATCATGCTAAAAGAAATCAACGATTTAGGCTAAGCATGATTAATGAAGATTTTAAATCAAAACTTGGTTTGAAAACAAAGTGAAGAATCCAATCTTAATTAGATCAAAGATTAAGAGAAGAATGGATTCAACACATCATAGTTATCATGCTAAAAATTATTTACCAATATTTTAAACAAAGCATATAACATATGATTAAGAGAGGTAGAGCTTACTTAGAGATTTAACTTCATTAATCCAAGCTTTAGCTCTCCAAATGACTCTTTGGTCTCTCTTAGTTCATCCCCTTTGTCTTGTCTCCAAACTCCTCAAAGATGGCTTAAAAATCTCCACATTTGACAAAGGAAAGAACTTCATTTTATATCCCAAAATTGCCCAACGGCTAGTCCCCGGTCGACCCCATGACAGGGCCCGGTCGACCGGGTACACACAACGGCTATAAAAAATGACCGTTTGAAAAACTGCTTTTAGCGGGGGCCAGAGACCGCCGGTAAAAGTGGTTTTGGCCGCCGGTATAAGTCCTGTTTTCCTAAAAATGTATTTTTTAAAGTAATTTTGGTTGGGAATTTTTGGGCCATTAAATCAAGCTTGAAAACATGTTTTAAATCATTCTAAGGGTTTTAAAACGTGAAACATAAAAAACCAAAAAAGATTCGAAACTTTAAAACCAATGGCTTGCTTGATTTCTAAGAAATTCTTTTTCTAAAACAATTGCTTCCAAGTTTAAAAACAAAACATGCATAAATCAATACTTTTACAAATCTTAAAAACAATGCATGTATAAATCAAGATTTCAAGTTGTTCTAAATCAATGCATATGTGTGTAAATCAAAAGATGCTAGAATGATAATGCATCCATCAAATTGAAAATACAAAATCCCTAACACTAATCACAAGGATCCATTGAGCTATTAACAAGAAATAATGAAAAGTATAAACCAATGTTTTCAAGACGTTGAATGAGCTAAAAAGCTCCTCAAATGCATCATTCAACACTTCCATTCTCCTCATTTCAAATTTCTCCCTTTCCATTCTTTCCACTCATAATCATTCTCAAGGTAGAGAAAAACTCATTTATGTGAAACCATTTGTAATCTTGACAACATAATGCATACATTTCCAAGATATGAACAAGAGAGAAATAAACTCATCAATATGAATTTTTAAAAGCAATAGAAACCATTGCAAAAAGAATAGATAAAGCACATTAAGAATCATTAGTGAAAAATCAAGATTTCTCCATAAAACATATAAATTTTCAAAACAATCCATTCATCCACTTGCCTTGGGTCCAAGCTAGCAAACCAAGCTTCTAATCACACTCTTAAGCTCAAGATCAACAATCTCTACAAAAACCCCAAAAATAAACCATTACAAACCCTAAAATGGAAAATCAAGGAAAACAAGGAATGGGTCCAAACCAAACTAGAAAATAGAACCTAAGGGAAAGCCATAGCTCAACAATAGAAGGTGGAAAGAAGTCCTTACCTCTAGGGCCATTAATCAACAAGAACGAGCTTGAAATAGGGGCTGCCCAGTTGAGATTTGTACAATTTTGGTGTCCATGGGAAGCTAGAAGGATGGAGAAGAAGAAGTTGAACTTCAATCTCCATTTTTGCAAGGTTTGGAGGTGGGTTTTGTAAGAGGAAGCAAGAAGAAGAAGAAGAAATGGGCAAAAGCCCTATGGAGATGAAGCTCCTCCCCCCTCAAGTGTGCTGTAACGAATGGGAGAGGAAGAGAGGGGCTGATCCCTTTTATAAAAGGGTGGGTGTGGGCCCCACCATCACTTAAACTTGTCAGGATTAAAACATCAGTTTCTGGGACTCGGATGCGATCGGTGAAGGAGAGAAAAATGTTTCTCATAAAATCTAGTTTTCAGAAAGTATAATTTTTGTATGGTTCCGAGATCTCAAAATTTGGGTTTAGATTTGGTGTGAAAAGCCTGTTTTGCCCCTAACACTAGGAAAGTAGGGGTTCGGGGTCTCGAACGGGGACGAAGTCAACATGAAAGTTGTAGAGATTAACAAAATAAGTCAAATGAGGCTAAAACAAGAATTATCGAAAATTTTGAATAATCTCTCAATCACGCGCAAAGTCACTAAAAGAACCTCTAAAAGGTCCCACTAATCACAAATGCACTCAAAATTCCCCAAAACTAGTGAAAAACCATTCTAGCTAACAAACTCAACTAAACAAACACTAATCCCACTTAAAGAAACTAATCCACCAATAAAACAACACTGATCCAAGAAATTAGGGGTCGGGGTCTCACATCCTCCCCCCTTAGAACATTTGGTCCTCCAAATGAACTAAACAAACTAAAAAACAGGTGGGGACATTAATCCCACACTTTGGAAACAAAACCTCAAACGACTGCTCCAATTCGGTTCTCTCGGAAGCATCTGGACTCGCTGGGTCATTCTCGTTGTAGAACTCGTCGGTTGACTATCAACAGTCGTCAGACATTCCACCACTAACTTGAATCTGTTACTATTCTGCCATCCTGACTGCTCAAGAAATTTGTCATCTCTGGCTCTTTCTAAGTTCCACCAAGTCTCTCGCTTCTAGCCACCCTGATACAGAAAATTCTTGGAACAATTCTGTCGACTTCATCACAACTGTTGAAGCTAGGGTCTTGTGTCAAACGCACAATCTTCAATGTGAACTCTTGCTAGCTCTAATTATTTCTGTTCGTTGCTCTTGATCCATTGCACAACAGTCGGTCTCTGCCAGTCTTGAAATTCCACCACATGCCTTTACCTTGAAATATAGTGTTATCCTTCTATCTGCCCTTGGCTTTGGAAAATTGGTGAAGCTGAGTACTAACAGATCTATCTTACTTTAGGCAATGTCGTCTAGTCCTCGGTACACTTCTGTCATCTCTGTCAAAGTTGTCGAAATTGGGTCTCCTGCCAATGTACAATCTTCGCGGTGAATGACTTGGAAATCTGTTACTTCTTTATATGTCAGGCTGATGCAATCAAATGTTTGAACGGTCCTCTGAACACTTCACTCATCTCTATCTACTCATTGAAAACACAAGGTTCACAACTCTGTAGGTTTCTAGCTTTGACTAGACCTGTTAACACTTTAGCTGTCATGCTATTCCACACTTCCAAACTTCATGTGGTGTACTTCTGTCAAATTCATTCTTCTCTGAGTTTTTCAACTGTCATTGTCCATAAGTGATGATTCTCCTGCTCTTATCTGTACTCTGCCCTAACCGATGTTCTACAAGTCGGTAAAATGCACAAAATCTCCTCTATCATGTGATCAGGTAACAATCAATTCCACATAAAACTCTCTACACTGCTGCTGAAAACTAATTTCCTATGCTTTTAACCATCCACTGGCACATCCTGCTGAGTCGACTCACCATCATAACTGCAATTGTTAAACCTCCTCTAACAATTCTCCGTCACAAGCTCATCAATGCTCGAGAAATCTCTAACTTTACACATCTTCTTGGAGATGCACCACTGAAAATCACTTCAAACCTCATAAAGTTCACCACTTATTCGGCTTATAGAGTCTTCTGACTTAGGAAAATAATCCAAGTTTAACCAAAAATCCACACTTACTTGCCTGAAGAATCCTCTGACGGCACACGATCAACTATAATTGGGTCTCGATATGCTGCTCACATTCCTTGCTGACGAACAATTGCTCGCAAATTCCTTCTCTAGCTCCATCTGTGACATAAAAAAGCTAAAAATTCTGCCAATGTCCTTCGAGAAACACATGCCAAGTCCACAAAAACTGCAAGATCCTTCAAGACAGCCAAAAGAGGGGTTCACATGAAGTTTTGGGCCATTCCAACATCATTTGACCCAACTTCACTCGTCCAACAGCCAAACAGGCGCTCCTAGCGGTTACGGTGTCGAAGACATCAAAACTTCAATTAGAGCCTACAGATGGTCTCAAAATACCTCCAAAAGGCTCGATGCCAAATTTCAAGTCAAACCGACAATGTTTGACCCTCCATCAACCCTCGAGTAGTAAAATCAAGCCTCTCGGCGGTGAGATTCCCAGAGGCCATCACTCGTCAAACAGAGCACAAATGTGGCTTCAACATACTTCTAAAGGGTTGCATGTCAAATTTCAGGTCATTCCAATAACTTTTGACCTGACTTTGACGCTCTGAAACAAAATCAAGGCCACTGGCGGCGGAGCACCCTGGGACCATGACTTCCAAATCGGAGCTAATGGATCGTCTGAAAATGACTCCACTAGGCTCCCTGTCAAATTTCAAGTCAATCGGACATCGGTCGACCGTACATCAAAGTGCGGCATCTTCCTAGCGGCAAAATCAAGTCTACTGGCGACGGGACCCCATACGGCTTCAAAACTCAAACAAAAGCCTATGGTTGGTCCTATCTACTGCTCAGGAGGCTTCACCTCAAATTTTAGGTCATTCCGACATCGTTTGACCTAGTTTTGATTCTTGACTGAAAATTGGCTACAAAGTCTCCGCCCTTCCCAAAAAATAGGAAACTTTGTGCTCCGGTTTGCGCGGCTTCTCGTCAGGTTTTCTTCCGGAGAATTAAGCCAGTAAATGAGGAAAAATGTCAAGAAAAATACAAGAGAAAAAAGGATCGAAAGTTTTGGTCGAGAAACGACGAGAAACGGCGACCGGAAGGGGAAGAATCCCTATTGTCGCCGGTGACCCTGGAAATCTGGGTTGCCGGATTTTTCGTCGGGTGCCCGTTTTCCGACCCTTTTCCCGTTTCAGGAGTTCTAGCCTCTGTTGTTTTTCGAAAATCTGATTTTTTATGCTTGAAATCGACTGATCAAGATCGCCAACCGGCTGACCAAGAAAGTACACTTTCTATCCGAACGATCAAGAAATCAACAAGACAGATGTCACTGGCCCACTGATATCAACCAATGTCTGAAGTTGCTTCGCCATCCGACATCAAACAATATATGGATCCATCGACGATCGTCACAAGAAGAATTCTAAAAGACGCGGCACGGCCCTTGCGACTACTTAATGCAGTTAATTGACCCGTTTTATGACAACTTAATGCGGTCATTAACCCATTATTTCAGACAGCCCAATCAAAATCAAGTAAATGGGAGTTACAAATCCAAGCAATCATAGTATTAAAACCATGAAACTCCTCTCATCATGGAGATTAAGGGCTATTAAATGCCCATCATTCTCCATCGCCCAATCATATTCAAGGAAAAAGAAGTTACAAAATCAAAAAATTAAAACTTGTAACTCCTCCCATCATGGAGCATCAATGCCATCAATTCTCCCATCATGGGTATCAATCCCATAAATCACCCCATGGCTACCAAGAGCCTATAAAAAGGGGTCATTCCAAGAGAGACATATATACACAGACACAGAGAAATAGACATATACACACAGACACAGAGAGAGGGAGAGATCCATACTCACAAGGAAGAAAGAAAAAAACTCTGAAGAAATCTTGCTACTCTACTGCAGAAACACCACAAGGTGATCGAAGTCCCTTGGGGGGCCACCCCCCCAAGTTCCTCTCTCCTTCTATCCAACATGGCCTAAATGTGGCTGTTCAGCCCGTTTACTCGTTTTTTTTATTAGATATAGGACCTCCCCTTTGTCTTTATCTTCTAAAAAACTGAGGTTCAAGCCAAGCCAAAGATTCAAAGCATCAAGCGTTCTCATCTGAAGGACGATGGCGAAGTCCATACATGACTTGCGACCGTCGATCTAAACAAGTCCCCGCAATCTCCTGAGAAGTCAGTTTCCTTTTCTCACTTTTCTATTGTATTTTGTATTATTTGTAATGAGAAAAAAAAATCACATTTCTTGTCTTTCATTATTGATGAGATTTGTAAATTGCCTTCTACAGCACAAAATCGCCTTTCACGGCACAAAACCGCCTTTCACGGCAAACAAAAATTGCCTTTCACGGCAAACAAAATGAAATCGCCTCTCACGACATTTAAAAAAAATTGTATCTCTTTCTTAAAATATATGTGCAATGGTAGAAAGAAGAATTGATTTCTTTTCTACTTGTGAAGGTGAATCTCCGGATCACCACTTCAAATTCCAAGTAGAATAGAAAATCTAGCATACCCGTACAAAAACATGTTGATGACTCACTTTTCCTCCTCTGCCGGACCCTGTCAGCCCCTGGGGTGGAAGGAGAGGATGAAAGGCTAGCCCCCCATCAAGTTGGCACACCCTGTGGGACTTGTTCATTTGAGAACGCGATGCTTAATTCTTAGGCTCCTTTCTAGTTGGTGGCCTATGTTGGATCTTGCATCTAAAAGAAACATGAGATGAGATTTTTGGAAATTCTATCTTTGAATTTATTTCCACTCTTTCTCATTTAAAAAAAAAAAGAAACTGATTTCTCTTTTTTGGATTCAATTTTGAGAAACTTTGATCCCCTCCTTTTCGAATATAATAGCTCATAGAAATGATCGCAGCTACTGTTCGTATCGGGGAATGGGTCATCTTTTCTTTTTGATGAGTCCAATAGGGATTTTCAAAAAAAAAAATCTCATTTAAAATCTTTAAAAAATATTAGTTCTTTTCTCTTTTGGATTTAAATTTGAGAAATTAGACTTTGGTTTCTTCCTTTTCGGACAATGGCTCGCGGAAATCACTTGTAGCCAGCGTCTGAATTTGAAGGGACCATTCGCTCTCTTCGATAAATCCATTAGAAATCTCCAAAAAAAAATCAATAAAAAAAATTCAAAACCCACTAAGGTTGCACCAATTGCGTTCTTTAACCAAAGTGGATCTAAGAAAAGCCATGTCCAAAGTGTAGAGGCAGCTAGACTGTTCGAGGCAAGGGTCCTCCAAACGGGTTCATTAAGTAATCTTACCCTTACCTGGTGGCTGATCTATCAACTAAGGTTTCATAAGACCGAATTGGAAACCTATGTGTACTCTTAAAAAAAATCTTCAAAAAAATCTTTTCAAAAAAAAAAATAAAAAAATCGTCACATTTGAGTTCAGATTTGAGAAATCTTGGTTCTCTCCCTTTCGGATTTAGTGCTCGCAAAAATGTTTGAGCCTTTATTCGGATTGGAACACCACTTGCTCTCTTTGATGAATTCAATCTTGACCTTAAAAAAAAAAAAAACCCTTCGTCATTTTTGAATTCAGATTTGAGAAATCTTGGTTCTCTCATTTTCGGATTTAGTGCTAGCATAAATGTTTGAGCCTTTATTCGGATTGGAACACCATTTGATCTCTTTGATGAATTCAATCTTGACCTTTCAAAAAAAAAAAAAAACTTCCATCACTTTTGGGTTCAAATTCGAGAAACTCTGGTTTCCTCCCTTTCGGACTTAGCGCTCGCAAAAATGTTTGAGCCTTGTTCGGATTGGAATACCATTTGCTCTCCTTTATGAATCCGATCTTGACCTTTAAAAAAATGCCATCTCATGTCCTTTCTGAGGATGCGATTTACAACATTTGTGCCTAGCGGTGCTAGTACGCCCTTTCGGGTCTACTGTATTCGCGACCGACACATTTGTATCTCCAACCTTATATCATCTTACCTCGAGTGATCCTTGCTTCTCGATAATTTGAATTAAGGTTTACAATTGCTTTTAGCAGTCACTGGAACGCTCGTCCTGAGCCTAGCATACTTGCATTTAAAACAATTGTGCCCTCTATGGTTTTTTGCCTCTTTCATCTTGCTTGGGCTTGGCCATGTCCCCTCGAGCGATTTGAAAAGACAAAACCATAGTTATTTTCCATTTATGATTACCATATTCTCGTGATTACTAATGGATTTGGACTTGTTTAAGAAGTTTTCTAAACTAACAATGGCAGCTTCATTGACCATCACTTTCGATGAGAACAAGTACCAACTCCTACTTTAAGAAAAGCAAAACAAGCGAACTCACTAGCGCTCTAGCAGTTGCTGAAGTGTCATCTCCCTCGGCAACTCTCAAACTGGGTCAACCTCTACTCCCCAGACCATCATCTTCGGGTCGTTGGGACCATTCTCACTTCCCACAGAAGAAATTGTACCTACCAAGAAGCAGAAAACCGCCCCTGAACATGTCGTTGCTGCGACACCAAGGGCAACAATCAAAAAGTCTGAAGCCCATGGCAACCCTACGAAGGCTCAACCTGTAAGAAACTAGGTCTAACCCAAGACTTGGTCCCTGAGACCTTCACCGAACCAAAGGAGGTCCCGAACATCTACAAAGCTAGCATACCTGGCTCCTCTCAAGGAGAACCGGTTCTACCCTCTCTCTCACATGAAAGAGGAGAAACCTACCCTCCACCAAACAAACAAATCAACTTGGCATGAGCCGGTTTGCTCCTACAAGCCCAAAATCAAGTCATCCATCACCAGGCCACTGTAAGAACCTGCTAAGGCCTACACTCCTGCAAGTCGACCCTTCATCTCAACAGGGGCCGAACTTGCAAAATTCAAAGCCTCGTAGCGACAGGCAAAGGACCGCGTCCGGATCTTGTCCATGCCTAGCTTCAAAGAAAACAAGCTCGGCTGCTGCGCACTTGAGACTACCTCCTTCATTGCCATAGCACAGCCAAAGCTGACCGAAGCTCAAATTGCTCGTTGTATGCGTCGCCTCTCGACAAAAGATACTAGAGAAGCAAAGAACCCAGCATTCTACCCTTCAGGTCTCTAAAAAATGGGTCGAAAAAGAAAGACCCGACCAAGTTGTTGCTATCTATATGGTTGGCAAAACCAGAAGGCGCCAGAAGTCAGTAACCATAATTCATGACAGACGACCAGTGACTCGCAACGTCTCCCGGACACGAAGACATCATGAGGATTCTCCTGCTCCTTCAAGCCAAGGACATCGGAGTAACCACTCCTCCGACTCTTCATCCAAAAGAATGATTTCCCGCTCAGTCACTAAGACGATATCCTCATTCGATTCTTAAAGAATGAACGTCCTGGTTATAAATGCTGAGTAGCCTCCACCGCATGATGACGTAATAGCACGCATCCAGCAGTTGGAGTAAGAACATCAGAGAATTGAGGCTCTAATGGAAAACCTCCTCCAAACTTTCCAGCGTCCACCGAACAATGAAGCTCCTCCGAGTGATCAAGATGACGAGGAAAACAATGAGTCACGCGCCCTTACCAAAAAGGACATTGACGATATCCTCGCTAAAGCAAAAGAAGAGGATACATTGAAGGAACATGGGATCAAGCCACCATATCCCTTATGGATGGACTCGGTTCCGTTCCCTGCAAAATCCAAACAACTTACGCTCCATGATTATCGGCAACAAATCAAAAAACTTGGGAGAACTCCTAGAAGCAGCTATGGAAGCTGAAACGGTGATCAAAGACCTCAACAGTCAGAAATCATCAAAGAAAGAGTCGACTACCATTACGACCTCAAAACAAAAAAAATGAGGTTCTTAATGTGCAAACCAAGTCAGCTCCTTAGTAGCCAAAGAAAACTGAAAACAAAACTGCAGGTAAGAAACCTGAACTCTTTGAAGCCTTTAAAGAACAAATAGAGAAGAAATATCCGTTTGATGAAGATGTTGAAGAGATTCTTGAGGCTCTCGTAGCAAATGGTAAACTCACCTTGCTTGAGTCCAAAAGACTAGCAGACGTTGGCAAAACCAATGATCCCCGGTATTGTCCATACCACCAGATGGTCTCACATCCTCTCAATCAATGCTTCGTTGTAAGAGAGAAGATCAACAAGATGTGGAAAAACGGAGTCATCACCTTTGACAAAAACTATGGGTCTGCCTCCGTCAACATGGTGTCATATGGACAAACTTCCAAGCCACCAAAGGAGAAAATCACTACTTCCTTCAAGGTGATAAAAATGACTCAGACGTCCCAAGAGTTGGTTCCTTATCCAACATCAGACGGACAACCCATATGGCTGCATCCCGATCTCTTAGAAGATGAAAATTGGGAGATCGTCAAAACAAAGCCTACTGCTCAACAGCGAAGGCAAGCAAAGAAACAACTCCGCAAGCACAAGCAGCAGGAGAAAGCTCAATCAAAGCAAGAAGTCCCTGAAAAGGCAGAGTCCTCTTCCACTGCTTCACTAGGGCAACAAAGGAATTCCTTCCCAAGTCTTCAAAGGTGGTAAGAAAATTCACCCTTGGTGATTTCATGCCGCCTCATTAAAGAAATGAAACTACACAGGGGGCATCATACTCTTGCAACTCAGTAATTGGATTCTCCATGGATGGGTACGAGTCCAGTGATACCGATGATTGTGAGGAATCCCTCAAAACAGGAGAATACCTCTCCGATGAGTAATGGATTCTCGAATCTCATCTTATGCCAGTAATCTAGTATAACCCATTACAGCCACAAGGATCCTGGTCTGATGATGAAGAAAACCAAGACGTTGTTCAAGAAAATGTCATTGATCCAGCACAAGCAAACGCTCCAGTGGAACCCAACATTGATGAACCACGAGGAGCAGATGATGAAGAAGATTTGGCCCCTATGCTTGATCTCGAAGAATATGCAAGAATCTTGCAACGTCTTGCCATAAAACGGGAGCAGGATCGCATCAATGACCTCCATCATAATCAAAATCCAGAATCGGAAATCCCGAAAAATTTACAGACGTCTCTTCCGGTAACCCCGAAAAATGAAGAGAACTACTGGATTGATGATCCCCTCACATCTGAAGATGTGTCTGAATCTCAACAGTGCGTTGCTTGCAATGCGATAGTTCGGGATGATGATGCCTCTGAAGCTTCGTTTGCCGAGGCCTCAGATTTTCAGACTATGTTCGGTAGCATATCTTCTGGAGCTACATCTCCTCAGGTGACTTCCACAGAGATATCATCTTCTCAGCCTTCGTCTTTTGAAATTGTGACTAGGCCTGTCAATGGGACGGGTTGAAACGGGTAGAAAGCCCGGCCCGGCCCGTCCCAAGCCCCGAAATACAAGACTTTATAAAAAATTTTGAGCCCAGTGGGTTGGGCTTGGTCAATAATTTTAAAGCCCGGCCAAAATGGGACTGGGACTGGACAGAGGATGCCCAGCCCGTTCAGGCCCGGCCCGGCCCGGCCTGCTCCAAATTAATTTTGATAAAAAAATTATATTACCTAAACTGCCCGTCACTAACAGTAAAAAAACAGCTAGTTAGTGTTAGGGTTTTTATAGATTGCAATTTGATGGATGCATTATCATTCAAGCATCATTTGATTCACACACATTTGCATTGATTTAGAAATCTTGAAATCTTGTTTTATTCATGCATGGTTTTTAAGAGTTGCAAAAGTTTTGATTTATGCATGATTTGGTTTTAAATCTTGGATGCATTTGTTTTAGAAAAGAGTTTTCAAGAAATCAAGCAAGCCTTTGTTTTAAAAGTTTTGAATCTTTTTAGGCTTTTTATGTCATGTTTTAAAAACCATTAGAATCTTTAAAACATGTTTTCCAAGCTTGATTTAGTGGCCAAAAGGTCCCCCAAAGAAATAACTTTGAAATGGCAAAAGTTGAAAATTTTGTCAAAAGGGGGGTTGTCCCGGCAGTGTCGCCGGTCGACCGAGACAACTGCAGGCAAAATTTTGCCTGGCGCCCCAACGGTCAGAAATCTGACCGTTGTGTGTTCCCGGTCGACCGAGGCCTGTTTGCCGGTCGACCGAGGACTAGCCGTTGGCAACTTTTTGCTATAAATATGAGTTCTTTCCCTTGCCAAAAGTTGGGAATTTTTAGCCCCTCCTTGAGAGGATTTGAGGCATATCAAAAGGGAAAAGAACCAAGGGATGAAGGGGATGATTAGGAAAGCTAAAGCTTGGATTAATGAAGTTAAACCACCAAGTAGGCTCTTCCTTCCTTAATCATATGTTTTCATGCTTTTGTTTTATTTTTGGTAAATCATTTCTAGCATGTTAAACTATGTTTGTGTTGTGTCCTTAACATGTGTTATGTTTTGAGTTGATTTATTGTTTTGGATACAACACCATATGATTCAATTCAAGTAGTACTTAATCTTGGTAAATCTAAGTAGATCATGTTAATGAAAGAAACTTGGTAAATCATATGTAACATGATTCCTATACTTGGTTGAATCTTTGGTTGTTGTTTTCCATCATAAGAAAATCACTTTCAAAAGTATCTTATGTTTTGGACTCAACTTCTTTACAAATCATATGTTTTCATGTTTTGTTTTATCATTGGTAAATCTTAGTAACATGTTAACCTATGATGTGTTGTATCCTTAGCATGTGTTATATTTTGAATAGATCTATTGTTTTGGATACATCACCATTGATTCATCAAAGTAGTACTTTGTCTTTGGTAAATCTAAGTAGATCATGTTAATGAAATATGTAACATGATTCATATACTTTGTTGAATCTTTGGGTGTTGTTTTCCATCATAAGAAAATCTCTTTCAAATGTATCTTATGTTTTGGATTCAACATCATTACAAATCATATGTGTATTATTGTTTTAAAGTTTCACAACTTGCCTTACTTTGATAGGTATATCACTTTCAAGTTGTATTTATAATTACATATGATTTGTCCCCTATTTTCAATCAAATCTATTTTTATGTTTTGAGCTTCATGTTGATTTGATTGACATCCCTATGCATCACATGTTTAGAGCTAATCCATTTCATACAACTTGTGTAACTTTGATATCATTAACAAGTTGTTACTTTTAACATGTGATTGCATTACATCCTCAATCATAAATGTTTTATGAGCTAAAACTTTCAAAAGCCTTAGGCTTACATTTATGAACTTTCATTTTCAAAATGATTGAGGACCACACACACACACTTCATGTACTTTCATCTTTGCATCCATAGTGTGAGTGTGTATTAGTTTTTCACTTCCATATCCGCCTATTTAAGAGGCATTGTAATGAGCTTAATTGAATCTCCATCAAGTGTATGTTAGACACTAATTTAGTGAGATAACCAACCTATGGTTGAAGAGGTTATTGCTTAGCCTATAAAAGCATATTGTATAGGTTGATGTTAAGCCTTGAAAAACATCATTGTAAAGGTTATTGCTTAGCCTTGGAAAGCATATTGTAAAGGTTATTGCTTAGCCTATTGAAAAGCATAAATAGTGGAAATCCGGTGGGGTGTTGGATCACAAGCCGGTAGTGGATGTAGGCATTGAGGCCGAACCACTATAAATCCTTGTGTGATGGTGATTGCTTTGTGGTGATTCTTTTGTTAGCTTCCGCATCTTGTATGATAAATCATCACATGTGACTAGTTTGCTTTAAAGAAGTTAAAATTGTTAAAATTGGTCATAATTGGAGCTCACCCTATTCACCCCCCCTCTAGGGTTCGGATCCCCATGGACTTACAGTTAGGAGGGGCATTCTTGTAACTGTGCCCTCCATCAGTCCATCTCTTTTATAAGACGTTGCAAGCCCTAAAAACATCTCACACTCAATCGCTCTTCTGCCTCTTCTGCTCTCTGCCTCTTCTGCCCAAGATTGGTTTAGTCATGACCCAACTAGTGATGGTGATTTAGATAATGATGGGAATGCACTAATTGATATTTTAGACATATTAAAAGAAAATTAATTTCTGTTGATTTCTTTTTTATATTACTTGACCCATATAGGATACTTATTCTCATTCATTTTATTGATTTTCTGATTTTCTACTTAAAAAAAATAATTTAACTGATGCTACATTACTTTAACTTGACTCATATAGGATACTTATCCTCATTCATTTCTATTGATTTTCTGATTTTCTACTTTTACAGGAAAAAAAAAGGTTTTAATCATTCCTACATTACTTGACCCATATAGCCTATAGTATACTCATTCATTTCTATTGATTTTCTGATTTCCTACTGTCACTAGCAAAATTTTTTTTTTTTTTAACTCCGCCATGTTGCTTGTTGCATTGTATTGCCGGTCCCAATCCTGGAAAAAAGAGGATGGTTTAAAGTCGGGTTCACACCGGTGTCTGGTGACAGTAGGAATAATTAGAGAATTTTTGCTTATCTCCAGGATCGGACTAAGCCCAGGCCCAGCCCTGTCCCAGCCCGGGCCCGTACAGGACGGGATTAGATGTAAGCCCGTTTAATTTAGGGTCGGGATTGGACAACACCTGGCAGGCCCGTCCTATTTTCGGGACGGGATTGGACAACCCAAGCCCAGGCCCGGCCCGTCCCATTGACAGGCCTAACTGTGACGTTGGAACTCAAGCCTCCTCCGGCTGATCATCTCGAAGAAGCTCCTCCTAATGAAGTCTTCTTCAATGGAAATCCGGTCAACTGGTCCTAGATACCCGATCTCATAGGCAATGTTTAGACCGATAAACTACTCAACAAAGAAGAGAAGTTGCTGGATACTGTTCAGGACTTGTTCCCGGAAAATACTCCGAGCAACGCGATCACTAAAGACGGCAATACTACTACAGAGACGTCTTCAGCAAATGATAAAGATCAACCCCTTGATCTCGAGGGCAATCTTCTGAACAAAGAAGACCCTTCTTTAGAAGCTCTTGAAGTTGGTAGAGGTACCCGCTCTGGCTGGGATTACGACAAAAATTATAACCAACCTTCTTCATCTTATGTAAATCCTTCGGGAAAACAAGTTGTAAACATCCCAAGTGGCAACAATAATGAAAATGCAGGCCTGAAGGAGGCTTTCAAGTACGACTTGATTGAGCACTTTAAGCACATACCTGTACCACTGCACATCCTTGACTTATTACGAATGTCTCGACAAACTCGTGATAGTCTCATTTCAGAACTACAAAGGCTGAATGCGGATGTTGACAAACATGCCCCACAAGTCCTACAAATTGAAATGGACTACCTCAAAGGGAGAAAAGAAGAAAACTGAGAGATCAAGTATTGAATGCCTCTCGGTTCAAAAAGCAGCGAGTGCAACAATTGCCTTCGATAAGGATGACCTCCTGCTAGGCGAGACAAAGCACAACCAAGCCTTGTACTTCACATGGTATGTGAAAGAAATGCCAATACACAGAGTCTAGATCGACCCAGGTTCTGCACTCAATCTCATCTCTACTTTGGCACTCGAAGAGTTTGGTATTCCACCTAGCAAACTGTGTCACACACTCACACGTCCGTATCCATCTTTGGATACGTTGGGAGCGCTCAAAGGCCTATCGGCAAAATAGGTTCAAGTTGCAAATTGGTGATCTCATCTCTGAAGTCACTGTATATGCTGTAAGAGCCCCTTCATGCTACAATATCCTTCTTGGACGCCCCTGGATACATGAGAATGGTGTCGTCCCTTCAACTCTACATCAGTGCATCAAGTTCGTTGGCAACGACAGCTTAATACATCGAGTGTTTGAAAAAAAAAACCCTTCAAAGGCAAAGACGTCCATTTTGCAGATGTTCAGATGTACAAAGATGAATAAGAAGAAAAGGAGGAAGAAACAACACCCTTTGCCTAAAATATCCAGAAAGATAACGGCAAGGCTCCTCAACAATCATCAAAAGAAAACAAACCTTCCAGCCAAACCGAAGAGAGCATTCATTCTCCCTTCGTTGTCTCCCTCAAACCTTCAAAGCCTTTGGTAATCACCACCAAAGCAAAGAAGACAAAACAAAAGACTAGGGGCAAGTTCGTTGTCTCCTTCGTGTCCATTATGCAAGACACGGACAAGGATTCAAAGGCAGAAGACGATTCATCGTCAAACCAAGCTGATCCTCAGCAAATTCAGTCTGCTTTCACTCCATTGGAGACACCTGCCGAAGTAGAAGACCCTACGTCTGCTTCCTTTGTCGTTCCGACAACTTCGGCAGAAGAAAAGACAATCTTCTTCCATAAATCAGAAGCTTCTTCACTAAATTCTTTGCTTGAACCCTTCAAGAATGAAGGTATGCCTCAACTATTCCTGTATAGTCCAACGACACAAGCTATCATGAAGAAAATGGGCTATGATGCTCAGAATCCAATGGTTTGGGAGGTGGCCGTGGTATTCTCACACCATTGGAACCCACCCTGACCAAAAGTCAACTGAAAAATTGGAAACTCCGTCGTCACATAGACAAGTCTTCATATGGGTTGGGGTATGATCCTGACACTCCCATGAGATAGTTGACACAAAGGCTACAAAGTCGTTTTGCCGACCAAGCCTCAACATCACGTGTCCATGAAGACATTGATCTCCCTGGATATCTCTTTGAGGAGTCACCCGTCAAGGATCCAAGAAGCTTTCTCAATTGGTATGATTTCTCTGACGATGAAGAGGAATTGTCCGATGACACAGATGTTAGATTGTATGGACTCAATCCATCAGTTGATGTAATAAATTGATTAATTTCTTTATTTATCAATATAATCATGCTTTCCTTTCATGAAATGAATGGTGATTTATTACTTAATGCACATGACTAATACATATGACATAATGGTTCATGAGATGAACCGGGTCCCATTAGTATATTAAATGTGATATATGTATATGGATGAGATCCACATACGGGAGATATGTGTCACAATCTTATACTTAAAAATATCTTCACAACCATTAATGAGATTGGGCATCTCATCTGGTAAGGTTGCAACACTTTGATCACTATGAGATAGTGTGATTTGACTCGATCATCAGAACGAAAGATTCTGGATCATAGTGCTAGTACATTGGATGTATTGAAGGACCATGAAAGCACCTTATGAAATACTGTCTCGATTTAAGAACTGCTCTCATAATTCCCTAGCAATAGGCTCTCAATCCTGAGACATTGATGAACTTAAGTTTCTATCTACACATTTGCTTTGAGTCACCAATGAGTGAGGCTAACTGTAGATCAACACATCGGTGTCTTGAGTACGTGGTAGTAGGACTGTGGGAACATCCAATGGTCAAGATGAAATCTATCTATATTATCCCCTTGTGTCAATTAATGGATTTGTCATTATTAAGTGCGCACCCATCTCGATTAAGAGTTAATTGGATGGTACTGATGATCACTGTGATTAACTGAGGCTCAAGGATAATAAGATGTGGATCTAGGATTGGATGGGACATATTTATTCCAATTGATCCGTGGATTATGATAGAGGGGCCTACTTGTGGTAATTGGGAAGTATAGGGTCTTCATTGTAATTTATTCCTAAGACTGGAGTGTAATTGCATTTATATAGTGGTGTTATTTGCAATTAACTGTCACTACCTCAAAATGGGTTAAAAACAACAGTTTTTATTGGATTTAACAACACCTAAAAACTGTCGTTCATAACGACGTTTACCCTCCGCCGTTTCTAAAAGAGCGACAATCTAATTAGTGTGGGTGTACCATTTTAAAAATCGACATACAGGTACCGTCGTTTTTAAATATAAACCCGGTCGACACTACCCAAAAACCCCTTCCATTTCATTTTCGCGCACTAGGACTTTCGCGCCCTTAATATCTACTGCACCCAAGGTCTTTCGCGCCCTTAACATCTCTTTTGCCCGGCATCTCACAACTCCATCGACCATCTCCTTCACAGCCTTCGACACTGCCTAGGTATGTTCCGTTGTCCTCTTTTCACTTTTCTTTTCCTAAATCATGGCCTTTTCATTCTTGATTTGTTTTCTCTTCTTCTTTTTGGATTTTAGGGTCTCACGATTGTTGTTGTTGTTTCTATTTTTTTATATATATATCTTCAATGTATTTCTAGGGCAAATAAATGATCGGTCATTTCTTTTTGTTTAAGAGAAATGATGGATAGAAGGAGTAAATGCATTTGCATGTTACTGTATGTCTTTGGAGGAGTCCTAATTATTTATATGATTTTTTTTTCTCCTTCCTGGGAATTGGGTGGTAAGTTTTTCCCCTGTTTTGGCTTTGTTTTTGCTCTGTGTTGGATTAGAGTAAATGGGAAGCATAAGAAAAGACCCATTCAAAGGAATGCTATGATTATTGAATAGATTTCTTTTTGGTATCAGAACTTTTGGGTTTTGTTCATCTTCATTAACCATTCTTTATTTGATTTTTCTTTTCTCTTACTGCATTATGGTGCCCAGGTTTGATGTGTCTGCAACTATGAGACATGGCCCTCCCCATTGGTTTAAACTAGGATCCACCGGTGTCATTTTGTGGATCTAGTCCCCTCCTTGTGTGCTACCGGACCCATGTACAACCAGCTGTTTTAAAAATTGCAGGTTCGATCGATACTTTGCCCCCTTCAAATAGGGTTTTTAGATTTCTGTTTTTCTATACCTATAGTATATAATTAAATTGGGTTTTCTTATACTATTTTTTTTTGTAGTTGCAGCAAGCAAGATTTGGGGTGGTATAATCTTTTATAATAATTTTCTTCAAGGCACCGCTCCTTGTACCAGGTATAGTGGCTTCTTATTTGCTTAGTTGAGAATGGCAGAAGGGTTCGGCTGTTCATATTTATAATTAAACATTAATGTCCTGTGATCCATCAAGGTTACCAAAACTTGCTTTAGATTGAGAATGAACTCAACTTATATTCAGATTTTCTCAAACAAGGAAATCAAAAATAGTATAATATTTTTTTTTAGATACCCTGATCCAATAATCATGCTGTCACTCATGTAAAGGTCTTTGTGTGAATGAATACTAGGACATAGCAAAATAGGAGAGGCCAATTATCCACGTTCAACATGTATGTGTAGCACTTGCTGGCTACATTATCCTCTGTTTTGGGGTGAAGGCCTGATGTGGCTTTGATCTCAAATGTGTGGCACATGCATCTACTTGTATAGAGGGTGCTCAAGTAGTGCAAAACTCTTGGTTTTGTAGAGGGAAAAATAAATGTATTCCTCTAAAGAGTTGGCCATTTTTTTTTTTTCTCTTTGATGAACGGTTTTTTTTTCTTTATTTATTTTTTCCTTTTTTTTTTCTCTTTTTTTACTCTTAGGGCCTGTTTGTTGAATTCAATTCCTTCGAATTCTAAGATTTAGAATTTCTGTAAGTGGTTAAAAATGAAAAATGGAAGGTGAACATCCAAAATGACCACCGAATGACCTCATCAGCAATGGAAATTGGATGAAGGGAAGATGGAAATGAATGTCTAGTCATTACAACGGAAATTTTAAGAAGAGGAACTTTGGGAGCAATTTCTGTTGTGGTATCTATGTTCTCAAGAACTTTGGGAGCAGTTTCTGTTGTGGTATCTATGTTCCCCTTTGTGTGTGTATGTGTCCACCCTTTTTCCGTTACTGGAAGTGCCTTCAAAGGGACATCTCTTTGGTTCTTGGTTCCATTTGTAGTGCTAATAGTTATCCAAACAGAAGTTTGCTGCTTTAACCTTTGACGGTTATTGTCACGCCTCCAAAAGTGAAACCGGGGTTATGCGTGAGATTAGGGTCAATTTAAAACTTTTCCAATGATAATTACATATCACTTGCCCTAATCGTGTCCCATCTGGATCGAAGACCGCTGTGAGGTATAAACATTTTCCTCGAATATATTAAACAATAGCGGAAGCTTCATAAAACAAGAGGTATCTTATAGAGGTATAGTTTAAGAGCAATTTACTGAGTATCAAAGTTAAGGTTGAAGTTTAAGACTATAACAAAATATTAATTACAAGTAAAATGGCCAAACAAAAACTAGGCCTAAACAAAAGTATAAAGAAACCAAAAGATGAAGCTAAGAGGATTATCGTGAAGCTCTCGCGTACGGGGTCGTCACGGCTATACAATGTCGTCCGTACTATACTCTAGGAAGTCATCAGGCTGATCTGCCTGAACTTCTTCCGTCATTTCCTCCGCCTCGGGGTAGAAGAGCTCGGTACCTATGCACCAAGAGTAGCATCATCAACACGACGGATGGCAAAGCAATAGATATAGAAATCACATAGATATGCAGTACTAAAGAGAATGAACGATAAACATGATCATAAGATATGCATAGCGCTCTGATCGTAAGAGATGCACCGCATTCGAATCATATACAAACTATCAAAGTAGGCGATCCACATAAGCTAAGCTATATCATTAATTGGGATAAATCCCAGTATCCAATATCCAGACAACTCGTAGCTCAAGTGCTCCGGCTCCGAGAGCTCTGGCACTATCTTGCTTCGAGGACGAACTAAACAGAACAGAACAGAACAGAACATCTCGAGGAATATAAAATAACTCTCAGCTCAAGTAGCTCGGGCTCCGTAAGCTCTGGCTCTATCTTGCTTCGAGGTGGTATCGTGTTCTCCCACAGTCGGTGCCCCAACTGTGTTGAACGTTAACAACTGAGTGGTGCCTGACACAAAGAATCCTAAACAAAGGTGAAGGGCTAGGTTTCTTGCGTGAACAAGATTCAATATTAATAGAGAACTACTTATTCCAAAACAAATCAAATCCCAAACCAATACCAATAGTAGTCCTCTCAAAGCTTGACAATCAAAGCTCCCTAGCCTCAACACTTCACACGAATAACGAACGAACGAAACAATACAAGGGGACCCTAAGTCCAACCTCTAAGTTCTCAAAGCAATCCTCTAATAAAACAAAGCAAATAGAACTAACGAGCATGCTCATCACATGTAGAAGATAGTACCCGAGGGTACCATTTGAATTCAAAGCAAATAAACAATCCAATCCTAAGTAAAGTGTCAACCCTGAAGCATCGCACAACTTATTCAGTGAACGAAGGGTTAGGGTTCGCGATACTCGGACAAACAATCTTCGTGCATAGATTTAAGGAAGAGTATCCCGTTGTCCCGCACCATTCAAGATTGAATTAAGTTAACTCTCGATACAACCGAATCAACAATGACGAACGCCGGCTCAAGACGTCCTCATAATATGTCAAATGAGTCCACAAATGGGTATCCAAAGGTCCATCAAGGTCCACTACAAAACAGGGTAAAAATCCCTTCAAAAAGGAAAATTGGCCAAAATCTGCACAAGGCTCGGTCGAGTCTCGGTCGAGTGGGCCCTGTTGTCTCGGTCGACTGAGACCTGCAGGCCGGTCGACCGAGAAGCCTGCGAAAACTGGGCAGAGCCCCTGTTCTGAGCTGAAATGGGACTTTTCCTATTTTCTACTTCTGAGACCTGATGAGTACAATATATGGGGATACAAATAACTTAATAACAACCTATAAAAACTACTAATCAAGTCATCAAACTCTACATCCATTCCATTCAACTAATGAGTCATATTATCATGTTTTTCAACTATTAATGTATCAATTGAGCCAAGGTAATCTAAAACATGATTTTATCAAACAATCAAGGTAGGCAAGCATATCAAGTATTAATATAGCTATTGACTTGCCTTAGTGATGTGATGAACTCAAATCTAAGAAGAAAGTGAAGGAAAGAAACACTTTGAAAGCTCCAAAGGGGTGAAACACTTTCCAAATCCCAAATAGCTCCTACACATGCATGCCAAGGTCAAGGTGGTCCTCCCTAATCCATTTCTAACCAAGAAGAGAGGAGATAGAATGGTTTTCAAGCTTAGAGAGCTTACCTCTAAATGGGTTGTGGGTGAAACTCTTAGAAAAGAGTATGGTTAGACTCTTGGAAGCTTGAAGAAGATGATGGGTGGATTGGCTTGCTTCGCCGGAGCTCCGGTGATCGTCAACGGAGAAGAAAGAGATGAAGGAAAGAGAGGAGAAGATGAATCGGTTGTGGTGTACTGTGTTGAGTTGAATTGAATGAAAGAAGATAAGATGAAAGTGGGTTGGTAAGATACTTAAGTAAATGGGTCATGGGCTTGGGCTTTGGGTTAATGGGTTGATGGGTCAAGGTCCGGGTCGGTCCACGCATATAATTAATGTATTTCGGGCCTCTTCGACCCGTCGAATCGAAACGCGATCGAAGACTAAAGTTCATGAAACGACGAAACCTACCCAATGCACCCAAACTCACCAAAACTCATAATCTCTTATAATCCCTGAAAACCCTACCCAATTAGTAAAACGACTCTCTATCCTACCCAAACGCGCTCCGAATCGTGCGAAACTACGCACACGCGATTCGTCGATAAACCCAACTATTTAGACTCTAAACTAGCTTACTAACTAATCAAACAATTAATTATAATTAATAGGCCATTAGGGGTCGGGATGTTACATCCTCCCCCACTTAAGCTATTTGGTCCTCCAAATCCCTAACACACCTCTGCCTGAAACTCTGAATCTGGCAATAACTCCGGATACTTCTCCTGAATCTGATCCCTGAGCTCCCAAGTTGCTTCCCTTGGACTGTGATGCTCCCACTGCACTTTGACCCAGTGAATGGTCCTTGTCCTCAGGACTTGCTCCTTCGTATCGATGATCTTCTTCGGTCTCTCAACATATGAAACATCTGGCTGAACATCCAAAGGCTCGTGGTGTAGCACGTGTGAAGGGTCTGGAATGTACTTCCTCAGCATCGAAATGTGAAAAACTCTGTGAACTCCTGCTAACTCTGCTGGTAGTATCAATCTGTAAGCCACTTCACCCACGCGCATATCTATCTCAAACGGTCCAATGTATCTCCGAGCCAGTTTCCCTTTCTGACCGAATCTCATAGTTCCTCTAGTCGGTGAGACTTTGAGAAACACTTTATCTCCAACCTGAAACTCCAAATCCCTCCTCTTTAGGTCTGCATAGCTCTTCTGACGGTCTCTTGCAACTTTCAGCCTGTCAATGATCTGCTTCACCTTCTCACTGGTATCACTGATGATCGACGGTCCATGAAAGCTTCGAACACCAATCTCCTCCCAACAGATCGGGGTCTTACACTTCCGTTCGTATAATGCCTCGAACGGTGCCATCCCGATACTGGAGTGATAGCTGTTGTTGTAGGCAAATTCACACAAAGGAAGACTCTTCTCCCAGTCCTTCCCGAAATCAAGAACACATGCCCGCAACATATCCTCCATAGTCTGATTGGTCCTCTCTGTCTGTCCGTCGGTCTGAGGGTGATACGCTGTGCTGAAGTTCAATGTAGTGCCCAATGCTGCTTGCAAACTAACCCAAAATCTGCCCACAAACCTCATATCTCTGTCTGAAACAATGGAATCTGGAATCCCATGCAACTTGACAACATTGTCAATGTACTTGTGTGCCAATACATCCATGGATCCTCTCATCTTCATCGGAATGAAGTGTGCTGACTTCGTAAGTCTGTCAACAATCACCTAAATGCTGTCATTGTCCCTCATGGGTGGCAATCCTGCGACGAAGTCCATGGTGATGTGCTCCCACTTCCACTCCGGAACCTTCAGTGGCTGGAGTAATCCTGGAGGTTTCTGATGTTCAATCTTCACTTGTTGACACATGAGACATCTCGATACAAATCCTGCAATGTCCTTCTTCATGTTGCTCCACCAGTAAAAGCTCTTCAAGTTCTGGTACATTTTTGTGCTCCCTGGGTGAATAGCATAACGAGAATGGTGTGCCTCAACCATAATCTCGTTCCTTAAATCATGTACACACGGCACACATAGCCTATCCTGGCAGTACAACACCCCATCGATGAGTCTGAACTCTGGTCTCTCTGCTATGCTCTCTATCAATCTGACCAACTCTGGGTCCTCTGACTGACTGCTCTTGATTCTGCTAAGAATCTCTGGCTCCCAAATATGCATATTGGCAACCATGACTCTCTCATTCTGAGGCTGAAACTCTATGGCTAAATCTCTGAATAGTTCTGTCAAAGACCACTCTGTCTGCAAACATCCGGTAGTCACTACCTTCCTGCTCAATGCATCTGCAACCACGTTCGCTTTCCCGGGATGATACTTTATCGGAAAGTCGTAGTCTTTGATGTACTCCATCCATCTAGTCTGCCTCATGTTCAGATCTTTCTGCCCAAATAGATACTGGAGACTCCTGTGATCCGAGTGAACCTCGAATTTCTCCCCATACAAGTAGTGTCTCCACATCTTCAGTGCCATCACCACTGCTGCTAGCTCCAAGTCATGAGTAGCGTATCTCTTCTCATGCTCTTTCAACTGCCTAGATCCATAAGCTATGACCTTTCCCTCCTACATGAGCACGCAACCCAATCCAATACCTGAAGCGTCTGTAAAAATCACGAATCCTCCAGTTCCCGTAGGTAACGAGAGAATAGGTGCTGTGGTCAATCTAGTCTTCAGCTCCTGGAAGTTCTCTTCACATTGCTCCGTCCAAACAAAAGGAACATCTTTCCTTGTCAATTTAGTCAACGGAGCTGCAATGCTGGAGAATCCCTTCACGAATCTCCTGTAATATCCTGCTAGGCCGAGAAAACTCCTGATCTCTGACACTGACTTCGGACTCTGCCAACTAACCACTGCCTCAATCTTCGCGGGATCTACTACCAAACCCTCTCTAGAGATGATGTGTCCTAGAAAGGACACTTGCTCCAGCCAAAACTCACATTTACTAAGCTTAGCATAGAGCTGATTCTCTCTCAAAATCTGCAATGAACTCCTCAAATGTTCCGCATGTTCATCTCTGGACTTCGAATAGACTAGGACATCGTCTATAAATACGACCGTGAACTTATCTAAGCATGGTGCAAAGACTCTGTTCATCAAGGCCATAAATACTCCTGGCGCGTTGGTCAGCCCAAATGGCATAACCAAGAACTCATAATGTCCATATCTAGTCCTGAAGGCTGTTCTCTGCACGTCTTGATCCCTGACACGTATCTGGTGATAACCAGATCTCAAATCTATCTTGGAAAAGTGCTGTGCTCCCTGCAACTGATCAAACAACTCGTCTATCCGAGGCAAAGGATACTTGTTCTTGATCGTGACCTGATTCAGCTGCCTGTAGTTGATGCACATATGCATTGATCCATCTTTCTTCTTCACGAAGAGCACCGGTGCACCCCATGGTGATAAACTGGGTCTCACAAACCCTTTATCCAAAAGGTCCTGCAATTGAGCTTTCAGCTCTCTTAGCTCTGCTGGAGCCATGCGATAAGGAGCCTTCGAAATCGGTGCTGTCCCTGGCTTGAGCTCAATCGTGAAGTCAATCTCTCTAACCGGTGGTAATCCAGGTATCTCCTCCGGAAAGACATCCGGGAATTCGCACACAACTGGAATATCCTCCACCGCCTTGAACACTTCATCCTCCGTGATGAAGGCTATATAACCCTCACATCCACTCCTAATCAAGCGATCAGCTCTCAAAGCTGAGATGACTCTAGTGGACATGGGTTTCCTCTCCCCAACAATCTCCACACTATCTGCTAGCACTTGCAATCTAACTGTCTTGTTGAAGCAATCCATAACCGCTCTGTAGGTAGATAACCAATCCATACCTAGGATTTCATCGAAGTCCCTCATCCCTAGGATGATTAAGTCTGCTAAAAGGATAAAACTCCCCACCTGCACTTTGCAAGCTAGATAATAGGACTCACACTGCACAGTCTTCCCTAAGGGAGTACTAACAAACAATATACAATGCAATGGAGCTATATCTCCCACCAAACATGCAGCAAAAAGAGGTGATACGAAAGAATGCGTAGAACCAGAATCAAATAAGACTCTAGCAGGTACATCTGAGATAGAGAGTGTACCTTCCACCACTCCTCCAGCTTCTTCACCCTCCTGCAGGTCAAGGGCATGTAGTCTGCCATACTGTTGAGGTCTCTGGTGCTGCTGCTGACCCTGCTGTCTATACTGTGCATACTGCTGGCCCTGGGGTCGCTGCGGTCCCTGGGGTCTGAACTGTCCTCTAGCCTGTGGTACTGGCAATCTAGGCTGCTGTGGTTGCTGTGGCTGCTGTGGTGCCCTAAGTTGCTGCGGAGGTGCCTGCCTCAAAGGCTGTACTGCTAATGGTGGGCAAGGAGCTGTATTCCTCACACCCTGCCCTTGTACTTGAGGGCAATCCTTCCTCTGGTGGTCCATCGCACCACACTGAAAAGACCCCCCTGTATTCCATCTGCAGGCTACCGTAGTATGCGAGTTCTGACCACAACGCTCGCAATAAACCTTGAATGTCTGATCAAATTTAGGCCTCTTGCCTTGCTGTTGCTGGTACTGCTGCTGAGAACGCTGGTGGTACCGAGGGTACGGCTGTGGACGCTGCTGATACTGCTGCTGATACTGCCCCAAACCTGGGCTCCTACACATGCATGCCAAGGTCAAGGTGGTCCTCCCTAATCCATTCTAACCAAGAAGAGAGGAGATAGAATGGTTTTCAAGCTTAGAGAGCTTACCTCTAAATGGGTTGTGGGTGAAACTCTTAGAAAAGAGTATGGTTAGACTCTTGGAATCTTGAAGAAGATGATGGGTGGATTGGCTTGCTTCGCCGGAGCTCCGATGATCGTCAACGGAGAAGAAAGAGATGAAGGAAAGAGAGGAGAAGATGAATCGGTTGTGGTGTGCTGTGTTGAGTTGAATTGAATGAAAGAAGATAAGATGAAAGTGGGTTGGTAAGATACTTAAGTAAATGGGTCATGGGCTTGGGCTTTGGGTTAATGGGTTGATGGGTCAAGGTCCGGGTCGGTCCACGCATATAATTAATGTATTTCGGGCCTCTTCGACGCGTCGAATCGAAACGCGATCGAAAACTAAAGTTCATGAAACGACGAAACCTACCCAATGCACCCAAACTCACCAAAACTCATAATCTCTTATAATCCCTGAAAACCCTACCCAATTAGTAAAACGACTCTCTATCCTACCCAAACGCGCTCCGAATCGTGCGAAACTACGCACACGCGATTCGTCGATAAACCCAACTATTTAGACTCTAAACTAGCTTACTAACTAATCAAACAATTAATTATAATTAATAGGCCATTAGGGGTCGGGATGTTACAGTTATTGCCACAAATATTTGTTTTGGGTATTTACCTTCTCAGAAAAATATTGAGATATTTTTGAATTTTGCATTTTCTGAATTTCATTGGGAAAAATTCTCAGAAAATAAAATTTTTGATCTCAGAAACAAAATAATCTATTGGATACTAGGCATTGTTCATTGCTGGATCTTCACATGATTAAAATGCTTCAAATCTGCTAAAGAGAAATGAAAATTTTTAATCTCAGAAACAAAATAATCTATTGGATACTAGGCATTGCTCATTGCTGGATCTCCACATGATTAAAATGCTTCAAATCTGCTAAATAAAGGCTTTCTTCTACCTTCTTCAGTCCCAATTCTTTTCTTTCCTTTTGGTGACCGGATCCCCCCTATTGGCTATAGCTACAATTGCAAGTGACTAGCCTTTGCACTTTTCCACAATAACAAAAGCTACTGACACTAGCTCTCAAGGGCTAGATTTTGTTTGTATGAGTGGCAATTTGATGCCTCATAGCTATGCTTTTTTGGAAGAAAATGATGTTCTGCATTAGAACCATGAATCCACACTTGTTTTCATGGTGAGCCATGCGTTTCATCTACCCATCAATGAGATCCTCTACATCTTACTCTACATCACATACTTGTTTTATCCATGTTATCTTTTCTAAATTGCTGTCTTTCCTTTCTAAGTGCTTTCATTAAGAAGAATCTATGCTGTCCAGCTCGCACTGTATGCAACACACACACACACACAGAGTTCTGCACTTGGTCACTGCAGCTTATCAATTCAGGGTAGGGTCCGCTTGATGGCCTGTTCTCGGTTCTGAATTTTATCACCCCCTTGTTATGGATGTGGAGTAGAATTCCACCATATCATAAGGGTCTGTTTTCCCTTCATTATGACTGAATGTGTCGAGATGGCCCATGAGATGCAGCGAGTCCTTTTGGTTGAGGTCTGCAAAAATAGTATAATATTAATGTTATGAATCAAGTGGAGCCCATATGCAGTTGTGTGTCTCTTATGGGCTTGCTGGGGTTATTGGTTAAAATGGAAATGTTGCTCCTCCAAAGGTCATAGTCTTCCAAAGACCTCTCGATTCTCACCCTGATCAGGTATCCAACCACCTCTTATCTTCTTCGTTGTGCATAAGGTAAATAAACTGCTATTTTTAGGGTTTGTGCATAAGGTTTAGATGTGATTGAATTACAATCCACAAGGTTTTTTTTTTTTATAAATAGCATTCACATTGAATGGATGGTCTTATTGTCTGATTGACAGCTAGCCATTTCATGATGAAAAAAATACTTAACAATCAAAATTCATATAATTGTTCATCCGCCTTGAATGGTTCAGATCTTTGGAAGGTGGACTTAATTACAACATGTATCCATTTGACTCAGCCCACTCAATACCTCATGTTTATATTTGATGTTTTTTTTTCAATCTCTTTTTGGGGTTTGAATGGAAGACTAATGGGTTCATGTGATCATATCTATATGAGCAAAGAGAACCCCGTTGAAGAGGGTTTGGGCCTCCTCCTTCTATGTGAGTTTATGTTTGTCTGTCCTTCTTGAATGGTTTAGATCTTTGAGAGCCAGCCCTAGATGGATTGGATATGTCTTTGATGATAGTGATGATGCTTTGGTTGTTAACATTTTTTTTCTCTTTCTGGGTTAGGCTTGGTTAGGCTGAATTGATTTTAAAGAATCTGAATCTATTTGAATTTGCTTACTCTATGTAGAACATGATATTCATGGTAGCTTTGATTTATTCATTTATTTTTTTCAATCTTTTAAGAATGGATTACTAGATGCATTGGTAACCTCAGTAAATTGTATAGGAGAGAAAAATTTAAGGGGTCAATTTAGGCATTTCTTCTGTTCTAAGCCAGATTTAAGGGGTCAATCAACGCTTGTGGTTTTTACATCCAATTTTGCATATCCTGTCTATAAACCACAAATGTAATATTTTAATGCTAATTTGAGAAAAATTATCAAGTGGGTTGCATTTGAGTAACTTTATTAAGTACTACTGTTACTATTATTTAGGCTGTAAAATGGCTTTCTATCACTTGGTGATGAAGCTATTTTGTGCATTTACTGTCAAAACTTGGAGATTTGTTTCACTATTATAATGAGATTGCCTTTTAGAATTATATATGAACTCTACATTTAGGTATAATTTGCTGATTATATCCATTGTAATTTTTATTTTTTTGTTTTGAGAGGACATTGAGGTCATTGTTCTAAATGACTTAAACTTGATTTCCCTTACCAAGACCGAATCACTTAGTGGTCATGTGGGGATTGAGTCATATATTCATATTTAACCATTTTATGTGCCTTGCTCCATGTATTTAACTTTTCAGAACATGGCCCCAAGTAAAGAATGGATGACAGCACCAAGGCTTTCTGTTGAATACTTAGAAGGCATTGAGTCATTCTTTGAGTTTGTAAGAGCTAATAAACACAAATTAGGAGGTGCTGATTGGTACTGTTGTCCCTGTGTCAAATGCCGAAATCTGATAGGAGGGAAAAAGACTTTAAGAGATATACGTACACATTTAATATGTAACGGTATCGATACGACTTACACGACATGGTTCCACCATGGAGAAATGAATCCTTATAGTCTTGTAAATGAAGGAAATAGTAGCGGTAATGAAGTTGTGTTGCCAAGAATGGTTGATATGGTGAATGACGTATTTGGGCATGTGTAAGACAATGACAGGGTTGAAGCTCAAGTGGGGGGTAATACATCTACAGATTGTGATGAAGCTAATGATGAAGAATTTTCTCAATTTCAAAAATGATTCACCAGAGAATATTCGATACAAGAAGTTGATGGATGATGCGATAAAACCATTATATCCCTCATGTCACATTGAACATACAAAGTTGTCGGTGACGGTTGATTTGTTGAGCATGAAGGCTAGACAGAAGTGGTCTAATGAGAGTTTAACTGAGTTGTTGCAACTGTTCAAAAATGTTTTACCTTGTGAGAACACCCTACCTGATAACACCTACACTGCGAAGAAGATGATCAATTCTTTACGTATGGAGTGTAAAATTATCCATGCATGCAAAAATGATTGCATACTTTATTGGAAAGAGAATGAAAATAGGGATGATTGTCCTACTTGTGGTGCAAGCAGGTGGAAACCGGAGAATATATCAAAGCCAAGAAGTAAACCTAAGCCGTGGAAGAAGTTAAGATATTTTCCATTAGCACCACGATTGCAAAGAATGTACAGTGTACCCTGGATTGCTGAGAGTATGACATGGCATGCAAATGCAAGCTTAGTACCGAACGAATCAATTATGCGTCATCCAATTGATTCCTCATGTTGGAAACAAGTAAATCGTAAATGGACTAACTTCGCATTAGAAGCGCGTAATGTTCGTTTGGGACTTGCAACGGATGGATTCAATCCTTTTGGGAACAATAATAACTCATATAGTTGCTGGCCTGTTATGATTGTTCCGTACAATCTTCCTCCATCCCTGTGCATGCGTAAATAATTTATTATGTTGACATTATTGATTCCCGGGAAGAAGGGTCCAGGACATGACATTGATGTATACTTGCAGCCCTTGGTGGATGAGTTGAATGAATTGTGGTCCACCGGAGTTGTAACATATGACTCTTTTAGTAAAAGTAGGTTCTCAATGAAAGCAATTTTGTTATGGGCTATACATGATTTTCCAGCATATGGCCATTTATCGGGGTGTAGGACTGCGGGAAAGTATGCTTGTCCTGTCTGTGGCGAGGGGACTGATTCAGTGCGGCTAAAATATGGAAAGACGTTTGCTTACATGGGGCACAGAAAACACCTAAAAGATATGAAGCATCCATTTAGGAGCCAAAAATCACAATTTAATGGGAAAGAAGAATATGAAAAGCCCCCCAAGCGTTTGAGTGGAAGCGAGGTATTAAGAAAAATGGAAACTATTAATACTACTTTCGGAAAGATAGTAGGAAAGAAAAGGAAGAGAAGTACAGATGAGAATGAGCTCACCGCGTGGTCAAAGAGATCAATTCTTTTTGAGTTGCCTTATTGGCAGGTGTGTTATAATATATTCTTACTATTTAAGTGATACTATATAATGAACTTTCATGCTAACATTAATATATAATTTTGTAGGATTTGCCCATTCGCCATAATCTGGATGTGATGCATGTAGAGAAAAACGTGGCAGAAAATCTAATTGCAACAATCATGAACATAAAGGATAAGACAAAGGATGATCTTAAAGCCCGCAAAGACCTGAAGGATATGCAAATTAAGAAAAAGCTATGGCCTGTGGAAAATAACGGAAAATTGACTTACCCGGACGCTCCGTACACTTTATCCCGACATGAGAAATATTTGATATGTAAAACCTTATTTCATTTGAAGGTTCCCATCGGGTATAGTGATTGCTGGAAGCACAAGGTGAGCTTGGAGGGCAGAGAGCTCAAAAACCTCAAATCACATGATTATCACATTCTCATGCAGCAATTACTACCGGTGCTATTAATGCACGCATTTGAGTCACATAAGCCACTACGTGCTGCTATTCGAAAGCTATCAATATTCTTTAATGTCTTATGTTCAAAGGTTATCAATCGTGAAGAACTTTCGAAGATGAAAGAGAGCATTGTAGAAACTCTATGTGTCTTTGAAAGGTACTTCCCACCTTCATTTTTTGTTTCCATGACACACCTTGTTGTTCATTTGGCGGAGGAGGCGCAACTTTGCGGACCTGTTAGATATCGATGGATGTATCCTTTTGAACGGTATGAGAATGCTCTAGTTAATTTTAGTATGTTCTTTTTAATCCCTACTTTGTGTCGAAATCTAATTTAGATATCTTGTGTTAGGAAGATGAAGACATTTAAACGGTATGTGGTCAATCAGACATATCCGGAGGGTTCTATTGCAGAATGCTACCTTATGGAGGAGTCTATGTTATACGCCATGAATTACATGCCTGGCGGGGAAAAAAAATCCATAAGCAAGGACGGGGGATATGGATGGATGAGCATGGTACATCTGCCTACCCTGTCGATAAGAAGGGAAAGGTCTATAATCTTCAAAATGTACAGTACGAACAAGCATGCAAGTGGGTATTGTTTCATTCTATTGAGAATGCCGAATGGGAGAGGTAAGCATAATTTGGATCATATCCTATGTACTCCTTTTTTTGTCCAATAGTGAAATCACATTGTACAAAATGAATACAAGAATTATGCTGTATACCTTCAAAGCCATAGTTCTAATGCAGGACATCGCAGAGGGAATATGCAAACTGAAAAGGCGTTGGATTACATTCCTTGGCTTAGAAAACAGTTAGAAAATGAAGAAAACTGTATCATCAAAAGACTTGTTGATGGACCAAGCTTTGAAGCCATCTCATATACTGCATATGCGATAAATGGTTATGTTTTTTATACAGCGGATGCGGAAATGAATAAAACAACGCAGAACAGCGGAGTTTCGCTGAAGGCATTGACTGGTTTCAGGTCAAGTTCCAAGGACAAAAATCTTGTGCATGAAGAAGCCACTTACTACGGCATCATCAAACAAATTCTAGAATTGAACTATTATGACTTCAAACATGTAGTATTCTATTGTGATTGGGTGCGTATAGAAGACGCTCATGGATGTAGAGTTGATCCGGAAACAAACTTGATGTATGTCAATCTGAGGAGGTTAAAAAGAAAAATAAAAGAAGATGATGAGCCATTTATTCTTGCTTCTCAAGCAACTCAAGTCTTCTATTGCAAAGATCATAGTAGACCTGCGGACGAATGGCATGTTGTCTCAGATGTTCCAAAGAGGTTAACTGAAGATGTGGATTCTTTTGAAGATCCCTTAGTATTTGAGCCAAGAATGAATGAAAATGTCCTAACAGAAGATTTACGAGATGATGTCATTAGTGATAATGATTAACCATGTATGGCTTTTAATATGCATATTCATTCTTTGTTTTTTTTTTCTTTCACTCATTCCTTTTTTAACACAAATGATTCTCTTATAATGCTTATGGAAAATTTTAAATCTAATACTTTTTGTTGTAGGTACTATGTCAAATGAAATGGCATCGTCGGCATCGGCATCCACGTCGACTATTCGTGGATCTTCAATTGAGAGTACGTATCATGAGTGGAATCATCTTTACCCATGAACCTTAATATTCCTTATATTCATTAATGATATTTGTAATAGTGGGTCGCACCAAGTTGACATTCACACCAGCTGGCCAGCCTATAGGGCCAAATGCTGCGTCCTTTTCCAGTTCCATAGGTCGAATTGTGAGGACCCATGTGCCACCGACTTACAATAGTTGGAAAGCTGTGCCTAATCAGCTTAAGGAGAATGTATGGCAGCATGTCCTTGTAAGTGCTTGTGCATTTTTAGTTGGTAATTTTTAATGTATTTTGGATTTGTTCATCTACATATTATATATGACTTTTTTATCATGTAAATGATGTCCTGTGCAGACACTTTATGATGTTCCTCAATGCCATCGTCCATGCGTCCTTAAGAGGGTGAATGCGGTGTGGAGGGATTGGAAGTGCCACCTCCGATGCGAAGTATATGATAAATATAACACTAATGTGGAGAGAAAGAATGTGTTACCCGAATACATGAAAAAAGAGGATTGGGAGGCTTTTGTGGATGCAAAAGGAACATATGAGGCACAATTAAGGAGGAAGAAAGGAAAGGCAGCGAGGGCATCATTGAAGAGTCCACATACTTCTGGTAGAAAAGGGCAAGCAAGAGTTGCGGACGAGTTGGTAAGTATGATTCTTGCAAGCCATTTTAGTTCCCTACTTAATTTATTATGTAATGCCAATGTTTCCTTTTAACATTTTCAGCGGAAACAACATCCTGAAAGGGAGGTTACCCGGTGCGAGATCTTTATCAAGACACATTATAAGAAGGATGGCACTCCTTCAAATCACCATGCGGTAAGAAGTCAAGTCATTTATTTGAGATTCATATTTCTGATTACTGAATTGTGATTTTGTTGCTCAAAACAATCTTCAACTTAGCTTACAAACTGGAGGCCTTTTAGGTTGGGGAAAATCATCTGAATAAAAAATTGGGGTTCATTGCCCTCTAGAATCAAAATGGGTTCATATGTTTTAAGAAATCTGAGAACACATTGAACAAGTTGATCCTATCATCACCATGAACAAACTTTTCTGTCCATATATAGTGTAGAAAGTGAATGTTTATGTTTTAAGAAATCTGAGAACACATTGAACAAGTTGATCCTATCATCACCATGAACAAACTTTTTTGTCAATATATAGTGTAGAAAGTGAATGTTTTTTCCCATCATTTGTTTGCAGGATCTTAAGTTGGGACGATCTAATCAATGTAACAGAATTTGGGTCCTTGCTAAGATAAAATGTTTATGATGTTGACATATATTTAGATCCTTGTTGTGCTAAAGAACATTCAAAAGAGAGAAATATCAATGGAAGACTAACTTTAACCATCCATGTAGTTATAGGCATTCTCTCTTGTTTCTGTGTCATTCTTTCTCCAACGAAATTTGTAGAGACCAATGTTTACATCTATAAGGAAAATGTTACTGTAAATTACATGCAGACACCTTACCATAATATTCAAGGATAGTGCTCAAAGCCAATGTAGGGATCACCTTTTCCTGATCCTTGAGCCACTCATACATTAAAAACCTCAGCTTAACTCTTTCAATGGTATATGACATATAGCTAGGAAATTCCAGTAGTGACTCCAAGGGAAAGCCAAGGCTATTTACAAAAACATCAATCTTCTTCTGCAGCATATCTCTGGATTGATTTAGAACGTGTGGAGCAGCTTTGATCATGTTAGAGACATCAGTTGGTTTCAGCCCTGCTCTCACAAAACAATCAAATCTCTCCTGCAATTCAACACTACTGCCTCTAAACAACTTTAGGGCATTTTTCATTTCATCTGAGCCCTCAGTAAAACCCATGTACTGCCTCTAATCAACACTACTGCCTCTAAACAAAGTGGTTGCCCTTTGCTTGTCAGAAGACAGGAAAGAAATATTACTTACCATTTTAACAATTCTGAGACTAGAATTGCAATCATGAGTTGCAGATTCAAGTCATGTTACACATTGAAAAAGTTCAAAAAAAGTTGTGGTGCAAATGTCTTTTATGTTTATCTAGCTAGAGCTTTCTGTTGCATGATGTACTTCTGTTTGTCTTCTTTTCGATTTTATTTTCCCACAGAAATGTGCAGTGTAACATCAAACAGTGGAACCCATGTACTTTGTTAGAAAACTATGTAGTTAGGGACCTCTTTCCTATGTATCATTACTATTTATATGTTTTGGAAAATCTGGAGAACTTAATTCAGCAGTGTCAAGTGGAGACTATGTTTTAATTTTCCAGTTGATGGATAGTTGGATTTTATTTGGGTGAGGAAGTATGGATCATGTTGGCAAATGTATAGTTTGCTAAGGTGCCCAATTATATAAATGCGGGGCCATGATTTAGTGATCAGGCTGATGACGTCACTGTGATGAAAGATGCTTGAAATTTGCCCAGATTGGAAGATGATTCTACCTCTTTCTTTACTGACCGAGTGTATTCTTTTACCAACCATCTCTTTGTTCAAAGGCATATACCAGAAGATTTATTTGAGGAAGGGTGGATACCAGAGTTTTTTTCCCTTAGGGGACCACCTTGCTTGCCACTCCTGTAATTTGAGGTGCCTGCCATTTATAATGCAACTCATCAGATGAGCAGTATGGGTCACTGAATGATAACAGACTCATGTGGAAATAGGCCCATAAGTCAACTGCAGTCTATTCATTTGCTAAAGCATAGGATCTTTTTATTCTACTATTCACATGACTTTGTAGGGACTCATCCACAATGAACATAGAACAAGATCATTTAAATCCTGACTGCATGCCATCCATTTGTCATGCTAATTATGATATTGTAATTTCCTAACATGTTTTATTTAACAACTTATTTTATAGGAAACGATTCGTAGAATGTGTGAAAGGGACCCCTCTATTGCAGGTCAAGATATCGACAGTGACGGGGTTGCAATGGTATGTGGATCATCTTATGCTTACATTTAGATATCAATCTGATTTTCATATTTAGCAATGAATATATGTCATGAGCAGATATTGACCTTTTATATTTTTCCCATAGGTGTTTGGTCAAGATGATCGTGGACGTGTCAGGGGCTTAGGGTTGGGTGTCTCAAGATCTATCGTGCATCATTCAAATCCTTATAAGAGAGCCTATGAAGAAGAGCATAAATTGCATGTGGCCCTCGAGACTGAGGTGGATGGGTTGAAATCACGGATGGCGGACATGGAGAAGATTGTTGCTTCCCTTTCTCATAGTGGGACGCAAATGCGGTCTTCGACCGATCAAGGAAGTTCTTCTCAAGTAAAACACATCATTACATATAAGATATAGATTTCTAAGCTTATTTAAATTATTGAATCATATAGATTACTCACATCAAGTGCTTTTTAATTATAATGTAGGTGAGGCCGCCATCCACACATCAAGAGTCACAGTCAAACTCGAGAACCAGAATTTATAAGTTGATGCATTATAGGAAGAACACAATTGTTGCCTATGGGAGTTTGATGGGGGTGTCACCGGATAATTCAGATTACTATAAAATTGTTCTAGATGAGATTGTGGAGGGTGACATCGAGTTAATGGATGGAGTGAGAAAGATGGAAGATCTCGTGCCTGGAGATATGTTTGTTTGGCCTACATTTAGGACCTTTCCGAGCTATTTTTGCTCAACTCTAGTATTTATTTGAATGTTATTAGATGGACAAATAGTTGTATGGACTTTTGTTTCTTGTCTGACATTTTGAATTTTGGGTTTTGGATGGATATTCTATTCTAGTGTTGTTATAAATGAATGTTGAGAGTCTTTCAATGGATATGTTTTTAGATGGGTGTTAATTTGAATGATTAATGGATGTTTGAAACATTAATGTTTGTAGATTAGTATTTGAATGAAAATGAATGGATGTTGTACATGTATGGAGTGATCATTATATGACTTTAACAGGTTAAAATTTTTTTAATTCTCATATTCTATCATTATTTTTTTTTCCGAAAATAAAACAACGACAGCTTAAAACTGTCGTTTTATATGACTACTTACCCAACCCAACTTCCCTTTTAACGACAGTTTTGATTTGTCGTTTATTTCAAATTTAGCGACATATGAAAACTGTCGTTTATTTTACGATTATCGACAGTTTTAAACTGTCGATTTAGAAAAACGACTACGAAATAAACGATAGACCCAACGACGGACAGATGTGTCATTTTTTTAAGAAAACGACAGTTTTGAGCTGTCGTTTTTTGGTCCATTTGATGTAGTGTGTGGGCCTGGATTGCACATGAGATGTGGGGTCGCGAGTCCCAGTTGGAGCCAACTTTCTAAGGAATCCCTAGTGGTTCCCACGCTAGCCCAAGTTATTAGATAATAATCATACTTGAACTCCAAAAGGAAGGAATTAGAAATGTACTATTTCTATTTGAAGTGAGACTTCTAATAGTGGTAATAGTAAGCTACTAATTAGGGTGGAAGTGAGACTTCTAATTCAATTAGTAAGAGAGGTAGAGAAGAGATTACTTGAGGGCTTTATAAGGGGAAATAACCCCTTGGACGTCTACAATTGTATCCCACGTCCAAAAACCTCTTAGTGCAAGAGTTGCACAATTGTTCTTCTCCTCTTTCTCTTCTAGTTCCCTTCTAGTTCCTTGGAGTTTCTAGTAGAGTTTTCTCTTAGAGATTCCACCATCTTCTTGAGAAAAGAGATCTGATATATGGGTCATAGCGCGGAAGATCAAAAGGTCTTGGAGACTCTTGTTTGATACTTGAAAGTGTTTCATTATCAAAGAAAGACGCAAATTCTCCATTAGTGCACTACCGGGCTCCAAAGGTATAATCTACTTCTCTACTTGTTGTAGATTATTTTGTTGCAAGTAGTTGCTGATTTCTATCTTCTAGATAGGTTATATTGTTGTACATGATTGATGAGAATGAGGGATTGCATCATGGATTGGGTTTTGTAGCCTTACGGATAGTTGATCCCTGAGTCAAGTGGGTCAAAAGTTTTGAAAATCAATCCACGAGGCCCACCTACTTCCAACAACAGACGCGCGGTTTTCTGGCCCAGAAGAACCATTGTCTCCAAAAGAAGTAGCCTACTTTGACCCAGTTTCAATAGGTGATTGGGATTATCTCATTACAAGTCTTGAGAAGAGTACCGATCAAGAAGACCCATGGACAAAAGTAAAGCCTTGGTCTGTAAATGCCTTTGGAACTCCACAATGTCTTGTTAAGTTGGAAGCCTCTGAAAACATTGTGGAGGAACCACTTTCAAACCTTCCAACAGAAGATCATGTTCAAAAGATAGACTTGGGGACACCTGATAACCCACATCTTGTATTCATAAGTAAGAATTTAAAGGATGATGAGTTACCCATGTATATCGCTTTTCTTCGTGAGTTCGTTGATTGTTTTGCATGGTCTTACGCTGAAATGCTTGGCTTAGACCCCAAAATAGCAGTCCACAAACTCAATCTACAAAAAGACATCAAGCCTGTTGTCACGCCCCCGAAACAGAACCTCGAGGGCGGGAAATGGGATTAAGCATAAAATATATTTTACTTCTCCCAGGATCCGCGTGTGTGAAGACAACACATTCTGAATATTTTGCGGAAGCATTTGTGGCGTTGCGACCCGAAGTCCGTGGCCATCGGATTCCGCGTCGCACTCAACCTTTAGCACATAGCTATTATATCAAGAATCATATCAGACTGGAGTCACCATCACAATAAATTACAGAGCTGACGGTAACAGGATAATACATTCCCAAATATGTTCAAGTTACAATTATCAATGTACATTAATTAAGAATCCCAAGAAAAGGCTAATAAAAGCCATACAACAATAAGCTATAAACTACTACCCAAATGTGACGTAGCTCCGATGTCAAGCTCAATGTCTACATGACATAGCCGACAAAACAACCTGCAAGGCATGGCTCCACAGCCAACAAAAACACTCAACTCGGGGCGAAGAAATCTGAACCTGAGTACCAAAAGTAGTGGGTCAGACACGACGGTCTGACAGGTGGATGAAAAGATAACAAATATACTGAAGAATAAAACATATGATAAATCATGCTAATCGATCAAATGCTGCATATAATTACACGGGTGCAAAAGTCGGGAATCTCGGGGAAAACCTGTATTCGTTTCGAGCATGGGTAAAACATGAAGATCTAATAAAACATGTATTCCTTTACATCATCTATAATCATAGATATTTGACAATCGGGTATTCGTCTAAAACATGTATAAATATAGTGGTTTGACAAAACAAACGTTCATTTGGAACTTAAGTAAAACACAAGTATACAACAAATCAGGTATCCATAGCAGTCTGGCAAAACCAATGTCCATTTGAAACATATGTGAAAAATACGGATATTTAACAAACCGGGTGTTCGTTTAAAACAGGTGTAACCAAGGAAATCTGACAAGACTAATGTTCATTTAAAACATATCTCAAAGCAGGGATATTTAACAAATCGGATATTCATTTGAAACCGGTATAAACATAGTGATCTGGCAAAACAAGTGTCATTTGAAACATATTTCAAAGCATGGGCATTTAACAATTCGGGTATTCATTTAAAACCGGTATAAACATAGTGATCTGACAAAACAAGTGTCATTTGAAACATATTTCAAAGCATGGTCATTTAACAATTCGGGTATTCATTTAAAAACAGGTATAAACATAGATATCTGACAAACCAAATGTCCTTTAAAACAAGGCACGGGTATTTAACAATTCGGGTATTCCTTTAAAAACACGCGTAATCATATAAATCTAGCAAAATCATTGATCGTATGGAACATATGTAAAAGCATGGTTATTCACCCAACCGGCATTCATTTAAAACATGTGCGGGTACAAAGAACAGAAGGCAATATAATAATAACTGAATTTACATTGGAGAATATTAGCACTTGTTTAAATAACAACTTTCATAAAGGAAACGAATCATTTATCGGAAAGCAAGTAAACAATATAAAACATGTCGGGTATCCAAGGAATCGGGAACTGGCAAGATGGCAATCACAAGAAGCTATGTCATCTATCACCAAAGTGACAAGAGTATAACGGGACGTTGGTCTCAGTCACACAAGGTGAGGAGACTCAACGTAAATCATATATACAATATAAATATACGGGAACGGGACCACGGTAGCGAACCGGGTATCGGGACGGGACCACGGCAATAACCGGGTATCGGGATCCAAACTGCAGCTGGCGGGACGGGAGAGGGATTTCCAAGTCGGTGGATCAAACGGACAAGGTATCCAAGCTTAGTGATGCCGACTCATAGGTCAAAACCAATCGAGACATATGCAAGTAAATCAAGTGCAGTAAATAAGCGGGTAAAACGGGGGTGCTCAAGGGCACACTGTCACTTCATATCGGGCAATGCATTTCGGGACAAATAACTGTTACTAATGTAACCTCAATGCTTTCGGGGAAACAAGTAAATCAAGTACAATAAATAAACGGGTAAAACGGGGTGCTCAAGGGCACACTGTCGTATCATGTGATGCAATGCACTTCGGGACAAATGACTGTTACTAGAGTAACTCCAATGCTTTCGGGAAAACAAGTCATGTAATGCAAATCTCGGGAAAAGGGGTGAAACAATGAACTATAACAATTTCGGGTAAAAATATCGGTTTCAAGATCTATTTAAGTGAATAGGGGTCCCGTATGTCGATTATAACAATTACTTGGTACTCCTTGAGTTTGAAGACATGCCAGGCTCCTTATGCACTTTTACTACTTTCAAAACTTAAAATGAGCTTATGGGTAGTACTAGATGTTACAATAGCAAGAATCAAGATTATAAACGGTCCATCCTAGGCATGACATTACTCCGGAAACATCGAGTAACCGATTCAGTCATCGAAAGGAATAGAATTAGCGATAACCAAGGAAATAGACTTGTGTTTAGATATAAAGAAGATATCGCGTCGTTCCATCCCGTTCGAGATTGAAATGGATTGAACTTCGATGCCACCGAACCAACCGTGAGGCGTGTCGGCTCAAGACATTCTCACACTTGGTCCAAACGGTCCAAAAAGGGTAGTCAGGGTCCGACCTAAAACCAAGAATTAGTGTCTAATCAACACCATTCTTTTCTTTTAGTTCCCTAGTCTTAGAGACCTTAGATTAGGGTACAATTGGTCTTAACACTAAGGTATACACCCCTAGGACTCATAGAAGGCCCAAAGGTTTCAAAAAAAAAACACAATATTCGGACCGATCGATCGGTCGAAATTTCTGTACCAGGAATGTACAGGGTCCGATCGATCGGCCGATCGATCGGCCCAAAAAGCCTTACTGTTAAAAGACAGGCCGATTGATCGGCCTGTAGGTCCAATCGATCGGACCTAGGCGCAATGCAGGTCCGGGAACTTGATTTTTTTTTCCTTTTTGTTTCCTTTCCTTCCAACAAATAATCAATCACATAGAATTATACATAAGGAGACTTAAACACATGTTTCCAAGACATTAAAATGAGCTAAAGAGCTCCTCATTTCAAGTTCCTCCATTTCCATCCTTTCCATTCACAATAAATCTCAAAAGTGGAGAAAACTCATTCATGTGAAACCATTTGAAATCTTGACACTATGATACATACATTTCCAAGAGATTAACAAGGGAGAAATAACTCATCAATAAGCACATCTTGAAATCAATATTAATCATATTAAAGACAACTATTAAAATCACCAAAACCATTAATGAATCAAGATTTTCTCACAAAACATGTTAATAATCAAAACGATCCAATCAACCACTTGCCTTGGGTTCCAATCTCACAAACCAAGCTCCTAATCCCTTCTTAAGCTCACTTCCAAGCTACAATAAAAAAACCCTAAAAACAACCCTAAAATGGGTTACACAAAGAATGAAAATGAAAGAGCTTTCAATAATACAAATGGAGCTTCTCAAGAGCTAGAGGAACACTAATCTAGGAGATGGGAAGAATCACTTACTTGGAAGGTCCTCTAATGGAAAGAGTAAGCTCAATGGAAGCCTTGTGATGGAGGGTTCTCTTCACAAATGATACCAATGGAAAGCTTGTAAGATGAGGAAGAAGATGATGATCTCTATTGTTTGATTGATGAGCTCTAGGTGTGGCTTGAAGATGGAGAAGCAAGAAGAAGAGGAGAAAGCAAGAAAACCCTAGACTCAAAAGGGTTGTGCTGGAACAATGAAAAATGGAAGAGGAAGGGGAAGGGTCTCCTTTTATAAACAAGTGAGAATGGGTCCCACAACTTAAAGAGCTTGGGTGGCTGAAATCATCTAATTCGGGACCTCGGATGGATTCGATGAAGAAGGAAGAAATGATCGTCGAAATATCTGGTTTCCAAAAAGTGTATGTTTCACGGATTTCGAGAATATCGAGTTTTGGGTACAGATTTGGTGTGAAAAGACTGTTTTGCCCTCAAGGCCAAGAAATCGGGTTTCGGGTTCTCAAATGGATACGGGGCCAACATGAAAGTTGTAGGATTCCTCAAGATGAATGCAACGGGCCAAAAACACAATACGAAACAAATCAGGAAAATCTCACAAGTAAAAGCAAAGCCGAAAAGGGAACCCCCAAAGGGCCCCACAAGCTACCAAAGCACTCAAAAGCCCAAAACTAGAAGAAAACCCATTCTAGCTCACAAACTCAACCCAACAAATACTAATCCCACTAAAAGAACTAATCCACAAATAAAACAACACTAATCCAAGAGATTAGGGGTCGGGTTCTCACACCTGTCAAACAAGGCCAAAGAAGATTCCGTCCTGATGTGATGGACAAAATTGAACAAGAAGTTCAGAAACTCAAAAGCGTTGGCTTCATCTGCGAGGAACAGCATCCTGAATGGTTAGCCAACATCATCCCTGTGACAAAGAAAAATGGGCAGATCAGGGTCTATATTGACTATAGAGACCTGAATAATGCATGCCCTAAAGATGAATTTCCGCCCCCCATACTAGAGGTGATGATTGACAACACCTACGGATTTGAGCGAATAACATTCATGGATGGTTTCTCTGGCTACAATCAGATAAAGATGCAACCTAAAGATGAAGGACACACACCATTTCGGACTCCATTTGGCATGTATTGCTACACAGTCATGCCATTCGGTCTGAAAAATGCGGGTGCAACATATCAGATGGCTATGATGAAAATATTCCAAGATATGCAGCACAAGACGGTCGAATGTTACGTTGATGACCTCGCCGTCAAAAGTAGAAGAAAAGAAGACCATCTCAAAGATCTTTGGGAAGTCTTCCTCCGACTTCGCAAACACAAACTGCGGATGAATCCGCTAAAGTGCTTCTTCGGTGTCTCATCGGGTAAGTTTCTCGGATTCATAGTTCGGAAATGCGGAATATAACTTGACCCCACCAAAGTCAAGGCTATCCTAGAAATGTCATCTCCAAAAACCCTAAGAGAACTAAAAGGGCTTCAAGGAAGGTTGGCATACACTCAACGGTTCATCTCCAATCTGTCAAGGAAGTGCCATCCATTCTCTCGCCTAATGAAGAAAGGTGTGGACTTTGTTTGGGATGCTAAATGTGAAACTGCATTTCAAGACATCAAGGCATACCTGACTAAACCTCCAGTGTTGGCTACCCCCACAATTGGAAAACCATTCATCTTGTACACAAGTGCTCTCGATTACTCTTTGGGCGCTCTACTGGCACAAGAAAACGACAAGGGAAAAGAAGCTGCTCTATATTACCTCCGCCGCATGTTGATTGGTGCAGAGCATCGCTACTTCCCAGTCGAAAAAAATGCCTTGCAGTGATGTTCGCCGTACAAAAGATGCGTCACTATATGCTATCCAACACAGTATACTTGATTTTAAGGATCAATCTTTTAAAGGTCCTTGTCACAAAAGCAGGTTCTCTCAATGCCCTATTGGTAAAATGGTCCATCCTTCTGTCGCAATTCGATATTAGGTATGTTCCACAAAAGGTAATCAAAGGCCAAGCTCTAGCAGACTTTCTTGCAGAGCACCCATTGCCTAAAGATTCTCCACTGGGGATGATCTCCTTGACGAATCTGTCTACAATGTGGAAACTTCCTTACCAAATACTTCCTGGGACATGTACTTTGACGGCGCAACCAGGACAAATGAAAAAGGAAAGCAAATATTGGGAATTGGCATCCTCTTTGTCAGTCCCGACAAATACATGATTCCACGCCCTTTCTCGCTACTGGAACCATGTTCAAACAATGCAGCTGAATACCAAGCCCTGATTGTAGGATTGGAACTCACCCTCGAATCTAGCATCACCTTGCTGGAAGGTTTTGGGGACTCTCAACTGATCGTCGACCAGATGAATTAGAAGTTTGAAGTCAGGAAGTCTGATCTGTTGCCTTACTACAACAAGGTACAATCACTTCGGCAAAAGCTTGACATCTGTTACATCACCCACATCCTCAGAGGTGAAAACATTCGTGCAGATGCCCTGGCCGGACTCGCCACATCTATGGCAATCCAAGAAGGGGAAAACATGCAAATCACAATGTGTCAAAGAAGGATTCTCCCTCCTCTTAACATACACCAAGTAGTTGTTGAATGCCACCAATTGGTTGGAAGTTGGATGTCCATCCTCAAACCTCCGATCGGCGACGGGAGGGATCTGTTCATTGATTACATTATGTTCGAAATCCTACCTGAAGATCCAAAAGAGAGGGTAAGCATTCAAAGATGAGACCCAAACTTTCATTTGGATATTCCTTCAAAAATTCTTTACAGAAAATCCTTCAACGGAGTACTTCTATGCTGCTTGTCACAACAAGAAGCCGAGGAAACTCTCAAAGTACATGCTGGTCTTTGTGGAGCTCATCGGGCTAGTCCTAAGCTCTATGATCAAATAAAAAGGTTAGGTTATTATTGGCCTACCATGGTAGCTGACGCAATACAATTTGCCAAACGCTGCCAACAATGCCAAATTCATGGAGATTATGTCCACATGCCTCCAGAATGGCTACATCCTACAGCGATCTCATGGCCTTTCGAAGCCTGGGGTATGGACATCATAGTCCTATCTCTCCCCCATGAAGCAAAGGTCATCGCTTCATCTTCGCCGCTACGGATTATTTCTCCAAGTGGTCAGAAGCATTTGTGCTCAGTGAAATGAAGACCTCATCAGTCCCTCAATTCTTACGCATCAACATTATCTGTCGCTTCGGCATACCTAAAAGATTCATCCATGATAACGGACCACAATTCCGGGATCACAGATTCTACAGGTTCTGCGACAAGTACAAAATCCAAAGTTTTCCTTCGACTCCATACAATTCGGCAGCGAACGGATTAGCAGAAGCCTTCAACAAGACACTATGCAAAATTCTCAAGAAAATGGTCTTAAGTCACAAAAGAGACTGGGGCAACAAACTACCTGAAGCTTTGTGGGCTTATCAAACCACTGTTCGAGGACCAACCCATAACACACCATTCTCTTTGGTCTATGGATGCGAAGCTGTTGTCCCTTTGGAAGCACAAATTCCTTCCTTAAGGGTATCTTTGCAAAATGACATGACGCAAGAAAGCAATGTCAAATTGAGACTCCAAGAGCTGGATAATCTCGATGAAAGACGGCTTGAAGCTCTACTAAGCATTGAACTTTACCAAGCACGCATGGCAGGATCTTTCGACAAGAAGGTCAGGCAACACACCTATAAAAAGGGTGACTTGGTTCTTGTAGTAAAAAGACCAATGGTTTTTGCCCAAAAATCCAAAGGGAAATTCGAACCAAAATGGGAGGGACCCTTCGTCATCGACAAAGTCTTCTCCAATGGCGCATATGCTCTCCTAAACATGGAGGGTGATAGATGTATGTTGCCCATCAACAGCAAATTATTGAAGCGGTACTACCCTTGAAGACTTACGCCACTGGGTCAGAGCAATGCCTGCACGGTCAAAGCATATTCCCAGGTACTTGCTCGTCAAACCCACTCCTTTTGAAATTTTCATCCTTATATTGAAATTTCTAAAAAGAAGAACTCAAAACAATGCTCTCTTTCATAGTTTCATTGTTAAAAAAAATCAAATCCAAGTTTAGGAACCTCTTCCCGGACTTGACCAAAACTTTCGATCCTTGAACCCAAAATTCATGGTTTGAAACAAAAATCAGGACTCAGGAATTTCCACCCTAGTCCACCCCGACTTTTACAACAAAAAATGGTTTTGAGTCAAAATTTATGACCCTCATGTCTTTAAACAAAAATGGTTTTTTAGAAACCGCAGGGAAGCGACGCTCAGTCGATACTCGCAAAACCCAAAAATCGAAAGGATGAGAGCCCCATTCGATACTTCCAAAATTTCAAAATCGCAAGGAAGCGAGACTTGTCAATACTTGCGAAATTTTAAAATCGTAGAGACACAACATTCCAGCTGATATCCACAACCCAAACTCGAAAATTTTCAAAATCGTGGAGATGCAACATTGCAGTTGATATCCACAGCCCAAATTTTTTCGTGGGGAAACGACTTTCAGTCGATACCCACAAAATCAATTTTTTTGAAAAGGCAAGGAAGCGACGTTCAATCGATACTTGCACCCCAATTCGCTAGGAGGCGACATTCCATCAATACTTGCAATACCATTCAGCAGGGAGGCGGCTTTTAGTCGATACTTGCATTTTTGAAAACCAAAACACAAAACCTGGCTTCTACGCCAAAAACCAAAACCTGGCTTCTACGCCAAGAAAAAACCAAAATCGACTTTTACGCCAAATTTTTTTTTTCGTCTTTTATGCCAAAAAATCCAAAAGCCCGGCTTTTACTCAAAAAATCAGAAAAATTTGGCTTTCATGCCAACAAAAAAAAACTTGGTTTAAAAAAAAAAGAAAATCTGGCTTTCACACCAACAAACAAATTTCGGCTTCAATGCAAAAAAAAAAAAAAAAAAACAAATTTTGGCTTCCATGCCACAAACAAATTCGGCTTCCATGCCATCCTAAAATTTCGGCTTTCATGCCAACTAACAAAATCGGCTCCTATGCTACAAAACCTGGCACTCATGCCAATTCAAAAATCGGCTCCTATGCCACCAAACTTGGCCCTCATGCTAATCCATAATTCGGCTTTCATGCCATCTAAAAAACCGGCTTTCATGCCATCTCAAAAATTCAGCTTTCATGCCATCTCAAAAACTTCGACTTCCTTGCCACAAACAAATTTTGGTTCTTACACCACAAAATTTGGCTCCAACGCCACCTCAAAATCCAGCTCTCAAGCTATAAAAAAACCGGGCTTTCACCACAATCTGGCTTTCATGCCTAAAACAACCCTTTGACAAAAAGATTTTCACAAAATGAAAACCTTTTGGTCAAACTTTCAAACAAACATTCTCATCCAACTTTTGCTTATTTTCATCAAAAAGAATTTGAGTAAAAAGTATATAGAGTGCCAAAAATGTTTTTTTACATGGAGGTACTAAAAAGAGAAGAAGAAAAAGAGTTTGTTACAAAAATCAGGAGCTTAGTCTAAGATGGTATTCAACCAAAGATTCAACTCCTTAAGCAGACTCTTGGCCTTAGCCTCTAAAGCGTCCAGGCCATGCTTCTTCAAAATCTTTTCATAAACTGCGGCAGAACGCTGCAACCTATCTGTAACACGTGGAAGTTCTTCCCAAAGAATCTGCCATTGCTCGTACTCTTGAGTCTTCCTCTGGAGATTGCTCTCAGCCTCCTCGACCTAGCGAATCAGAGTCCCTTCTCTAGCACGAGCTTCCACAATGGCGGCCCATTTGGCAGCAGCTTGTTCCTCCAATAGCTCGAGATGTTGCCTAGTCTCAACGACCTCCCTATCAAGACGGCGCAGGTCTTTTGTTAGCTCAATGATGGCTTACTCGGTGACATTCCTCTCTCGAACGAATTGCTTCCAAGTTCGAGAGATCTCGTTCAGTTCAGACTTGACCTCGCCAGAAGGCTTCAAAAGCATCTCATTGAAAAAGTCACCACTTGGGAAGCTTTTGGTCTCATTTCACTTGTTGCCTAGAGCTATAACTTCATCAACAAAAGCCTTCATACCAGCAATGTCCTGTACATGCTTGATCATGCCAAAACCAGCTTCCAAATGGCCAGAAGAAAGAGTTTCGACCCATGAGCTCAAAACGCTCTTCAACACTTTCTTCGCATACTGAAGAGATGGACTGGATGAAGGCTCGCCCCTCTCCATTTGTCGACTGCCCGTGTCATGCCCTGCTGGAGGAGTGATCATCAGACTCTTTCTAATCGGAGACACTAGCGAAGGAATCTCCTCAGAAGATTTCATCTTTGCTGCATTGAAACTGGAAGAAGAAGTCCTTACTTTCGGATCAACTGCAAGCATCCCCTGCTCTGGCCCTGAAAAAGACAGAGGAACTTCTCCTGTTACTTCACAACCTGCCAGCAAAACAGAAAAAGGGGTATGAATATAATCCTGTTAAAAACATCAATATCATTAGGGGTATTGCTACAAATACCTTCTTCGACGATCGGCGGAATACTTTCTGCCTCCATGAGTTCATCCGAAGCAACATCAAAGGTCGCATCCAAGGATGGCTCGAAATTGTCGAAATTCTGTGGCAAGTTAGGTGACAAGAAAACAAGCAACATGTTAGTAAATGACAGCACAAACAAAAGAAAAAAAAGAAAGAAAACACAAAGAAGTCATACCAGGTAAAGATTCTGGAATCACTCCAGAGTCCCTGGGTTCTTCAGATGCTGCAATCGGATCCGTCACTGCTTCATAACCCGGAACCTCAGGCATCACCAAATCGTCATCTCCCACTGAAAAAGGAGAGAAAGAAAATAAAAAAACAAGAAAATCTCAATGAAAGAAACGGAAAAGGAAAGAGGAGGAATCATACCTTCATTAACGATCTCTTCCTCTCGGCTCCTCTTTTCCGGAGGCTCATCAACGTCCCCTGACATCTCTTCAGCAATGGCGGGAGGGACTTCTGAATCAGGAGAGTCATCGTGTCGTCTCTTATTACGGCGCTGCCCTATCTTCCTCTTGCTTCTATGGGCCGGTTTGCTTGAAGTACCCGCCCCATCGTCAAAGTCAGGACCTTCACTTGACTCCTCACCAGATGGTCTGCTCCTCCCAGTGGACTCCAAGGAAGCATTCGTTCATTCCACTTGCATCCAAGCGTCGATCTCGGCGTCCTCCTCTTCTAGCTGTTTCAAGACCTCACCAAGTATCTCTTGTACAGCTCCTGATCTGATGACGTCTTGTTCACCGAGAAAGCCTATCTTGTGCTTCTCTCCAGAAAGGAAAGTCAGAACTTGCTCTCGTCGGACTCCATCTGATCTACCAAGAACCTTCCCAGAATATTGCTTGACATTGAACTCTTTCTTGGAAAGCCCCCGGTACACTAAAAAGCTCTCTATGAACCATTTCGTAAAGCCAGCAGTCCGGAAAGTGGGCAACTTAGGATAGGAAATCATGGCGATAGTGTCATCAGCACTGTAAAAAGCCCATGCATTCCTTCCATCCTGCAAACCTCCAAAACACTTCACCATGGTTGAAGGCGCTCTAACAACGCCTTGAGAGAAGCCCAACTGCAGCGCAAAACGCTAGGGGACATACGGCTGGATATCAACAAAAAGATGTCCACTGTATACTATCGTACCAACGCGTATGTTGAAAAGCCACCTCTTTTCTGTGTTTGTCAAAGACTAGTGTTTTCCCGACCCTGCCCTGGTGGAATCACGAGAGACCCCAAAATCAAAAGCCTTCTTCCGCAAACTTGGACAAAGCTTCACTGAAGATTACCCAATCTCGACGTCCCTGAACCGTCAGATCCTTAAATGGGCAAACAAAAGAGATTCGGAATCGGCTGTCCCTCTAGCCAATCTAATCATGAAAGGGTCATCATCCTGTGCAACTCCTGATCGATGGAAGCCGGGACAGTGGTACACATACCACGAATAGATTATATGGGCTGAAAATACCATGTTCATAGGGAGCCCAAGCCGAACTAGGAAAGCAGTAGCCTGCAGTTCGGTACACAAATAGGAGTAAAGAGCAGGCACCAAAGCAAGCTGCTCTCCAAATGCCATCTGACAAGCCGAAAAAATACAATGCGGCCTGATGTGCGTTCCATCTCCTCCAGCAAAACAGCCTCACTCGGCCAGTACGTGAGGTAAACATCGAGATCCCTCCGCAGCATAATGTCAGAATAAAAGGCATCTGTGCTCATGAAGAAGTCCTTCAAGTCTCCTCGCATGACAAAAGTCTTCTTCGAACCTGGCGTCTTAGCTCTAGCTTCCCGGGTTGTGCTATCAGAAGACTCTCTGCTGTCAAAGAAGTTGGGGAACAAAGAGCCAAAACTCCTCCAACTGCTGGACCTGACTTTCGAGCCCTCCTTCTCCTTAAAAAATCGTATAAGGCGATGAGCTGAAATTACAAAAGCCTGAACTCCTCAGACTGCTCCTCAAGGACACTGTCAATAGGCATGAACTCCTCATAAAGTTTGCTGAGAACAGGCAGCCTGGTGATGGCGCTCAATTCCTTCAAAGTAAAATGAATCTCGCCATTCGTGACAATGAAGGTGTTGGTTTGTGGAATGAATGAGTCCAACATGGCCATAAAGGCTTCATCGGAGAAAACCACAGTTTGCTGAAAAGCAAGAACTGCGTCGAAGATTTCGGCCTCCTTCAAAATGGCCCCACCAACCTGCAGGACATGATCAGTCTATGACTCCCAGCTTGAGTCTGTGCTGAAACGACCACGAAGTCGAAAAGGCTTCACCCAATTACTATGTCACCCTGGAAAATACTAAGGCCCACCGGTCTCAAATTAACTGATGGATGATCAGAACCTTGGTAACCGTTGGCTGGCATCAACATGTCCATGCAGACAGGCGACTTTTCTGCATAACCGGAAGGGCCGCCAATAAAAACCCTGGTCTTGATCACATTAGTCCTCTTCACTCAGCTCGGAGGATCTTCCCTCTTGGGGCATGTGGGAGAAAGACTCATGATCGAGACAGTGGGATCAAAGGTTGACCGGGTAGAAATAGTTCTCTCCTCACCATCTGCCGTGTAAGAGAACTGAAAACATCTCCTCTGGTATGTCAAGTCGTCAGGGACCGCGTCACCAAAGAAAAAGGTAGGCTTGGGCACAACGCTCTGATCGTCCATGACCCAAGGGCGATTACTTACCATAATCCTGTAAAACTCATCCTTGAGAGCAATTAATCGTTGTCTCATCTCATCATGGTTGAGGGAGTCACACTCTTCCAAGTCTCTCTCCACAAACTAGACCTTCTCATCGGCTTGTTGTACATCCACATTAGGAGACCTGGTAGACCGACGAGGTGCATCAGTAACAGGCTCTTTGCCCTTGTTCATTCTAGAGGAACTACCAGTAAAGGATGGAAACGAAAAAATCAACCACCAAAGCAACATAATTTTGCTAAAAAAAAAATTCTAGAAAATTTTTGGCATGGTTCCGGGACAATTCCGAAGAAAAGGGAAACACCCCGAAAGAAATAGGAAGCTTGAAGATGAGCTCAACACCACTGCAAGCTCATAGTCAATGAAGCATTCTCAAAGAAGGTTTGAACTCAAACATTGCTGCGAGATCAAACCAGTCTTATCAAATCTTCGCAAGCTTAAAGAAGGGCTCAACATTGCTGCGAGCTCCAAACTCCAAAACTTGCAAAGCTCCTCAAAATCCCGCAAGATTAAGAAAGGGCTAAACATTGCTGAGAGCTCCAAATCTCAAAACTTGCAAAAGATCTCCTGGTATGCATCATCATGCTTCCAAATCAATTTACCAAAAATCATGCATCAAAGAAAATCATCATGCATTAGATGCTAGGAAAACTTTAACCAAAGTTTGACCAATTCCAACCCAACTTGGGCAAAACCAATCAAACTTTGTCCAAGTCAAAAATCACGTTTGCTTGACCTAGAGATTCTAGCCTTCTATCTTGATGCATCAAAATAAAGAAACAATGTATGAACATCTTGGATTCCATAAACCTCATTATCATGGTGAGCAAAAGAGGGAAAGCCAAAAAAAAAAAAAAGAGAAGAGAGAAAAGAGAGAAATCTCTTCAAAAAAATTTATGGGCTGGCTCACAGGCCGTGGCCCACTACCACGTAAAAAAAAGAAAAAAAAAGGGAAAGAAAAAAAAAGAGAAGGAAAGAAAAGAAAAGAAAAGTTACTTCTACATGGAGTTTCTTGTGAAGGAAGAAAACTTACTTGAAGCCATGGATGGAGAAGAAGAAAGAGAACTTGAAGATTCTTGAAGAAGAGAAGTTCTTGATCTTGGAGTACTCTTGAAGACTTTTGCAGAAAGAAAGCAATAAGGGCAAGAGATCCAACCTCCTTTGCTTTTATAGAGGAGAGCAAATCAAAAGAGGAAACAAGGAGAAAACCAAGGAGGTAAGTGCTAAAACCTAGCAACTTTCCCAAAAGAAAGGAGATTTGAGATATTCTCTCCAAAAAGAAAGGGAATGAGAAATATTCTCTCCCAAAGAAATTTACTTTGAGAAAACCTCTCCCAAAATTAAGGAAACATGAGAAATTCTCTCCAAGTAAGGATATTTTTAGATATTCTCTACCCACAAGAGAGATTTTTAGATATTCTTTACAAAATGACACCATATGAGATCTAAGCCATTTCTAAAGCTTAAGATCCCATGGGTTAGCCCACATGAGCCAGGTTTGACCACCTAGGCACTAAAAGAGGCTTCCTATAAAAAATCTCCTTTACCAAGAGAATACAAAATGGTTCCATGCCTCTCTTGAGTTGATTGAAACATTCAAAAAAAAAAAAAAACCTTATGAGTTTCCAAAAATCCAAACCATCCAACCCCATGAACCAAATTAAGCCAAAATCTTGAAATTGACATTCCACAAAAAACCAAACTCTGGTCCCTTAACTTGCCATATACAGTTTGTTAGGTCATGAGGCCAAAATAAAAAATAAAAAATCAAATCATGACCCCCTAACTCGCCACATACAGCTTGTTAGGTCACAAGGTCAAAACCAAATCTGATCCCCCAATTTGCCATATACAGCTTGTTGGGTCACAAGGTCAAAATAAAAAATCAAACCCCGACCCCCTAACCTGCCACATACAGCTTGTTAGGTCACAAGGTCAAAAACAAAAAACCAAAAAACCCTCTTGTGTGATGCCCCGGAGTCCCACATCGACTATAGAGAGAAAAGTGAATGGGTTTATATGTAGAGCTTACACCCTTACCTTGCATGAGGTTTTTTTGATGGGTTGAGGCCCATCAGAAGCAAAACCGTGAGGCCGGTGGGCTAAAACGGACAATATCATGTATGCGGGAATGGTGGAGCGTTACAAATGGTATCAGAGTCGACTCTCGACTAGTTCGAGTGTGGGTCCCCTGTCGTGGTCTAGTGCAAGTGGGCGGGTCTCCATGTGGGCGGGCTAAGAGGGCAGGCAGGCTATACTGGCAGGCTACTACTCAGGGATGTGCAGCCTTAAGGGGGGGATTGTGATGCCCCGGAGTCCCACATCGACTATAGAGAGGAAAGTGAATGTGGTTATATGTAGAGCTTACACCCTTACCTTGCATGAGGCCTTTTGATGGGTTGAGGCCCATTAGAAACAAAACCGTGAGGCCCGTGGGCCAAAGCGGACAATATCATGCATGCGTTAAGGGTGGGGCGCTGCAAATGGTATTAGAGCCGACTCTCGACTAGTTCGAGTGTGGGTCCCCTGTCGTGGCCCGGTGCAAGTAGGCGGGTCTCCATGTGGGTGGGCCAAGAGGGCTGGCAGGTTACTGCACAGGGACGTGCAGCCTTAAGGGGGGTGGATTGTGGCGCCCCGGAGTCCAACATCGACTATTGAGAGGAAAGTGAATGGGGTTATATGTAGAGCTTACACCCTTACCTTGCATGAGGCCTTTTAATGGGTTGAGGCCCATCAGAAGCAAAACCGCGAGGCCGGTGGGCCAAAGCGGACAATATCATACATGCGTGAAGGGTGGGGCGTTACATCTTGACTGCCTAATGTGCCACATACAACCCTTAGGTTCACAAGGTCAAAAGGAAAACCCAAAATCCAAAACCCAAATTCGACTCCCTCATGTCATTTTCAAAACTTTGCCTTGAGATGGTACGTGATCCTTCTCACTACCATAAAATCCCCTTGGAAACTCAAAAGGCTATTAAAAAAAATGCTCCAAGACTCTTGGTCAAGTCAGAAGCTCTCCTTCAAGTTTCTCTTCGAGGCACGTCGACTCCAAAAGCTACTCGTCGTTGTACCTCGAGGGGGCATTTGTTTACACAAAAAATGTCACTTTGCCTCTTCAACATCAAGAAGCCACTACAAGCAGGCAATGCTACTTTAATCATCAGATCTTGTCAGAATCAAACAAAAATTGCAAGATCCTTCAAGACAGCCAAAAGAGGGGTTCACATGAAGTTTTGGGGCATTCCAACATCATTTGACCCAACTTCACTCCTCCAACAGCCAAACAGGCGCTCCTGGCGGCGATGGCATTGAAGATATCAAAACTTCGATCAGAGCCTACGGATGGTCTCAAAATACCTTTAAAAGGCTCCATGCCAAATTTCAAGTCAAACCGACAACGTTTGACCATCCATCAACCCTCGAGTAGTAAAATCAAGCCTCTCGGCGGCGAGAATCCCCGAGACCATCACTCATCAAACAGAGCACATAGGTGGCTTCAACATACTTCTAAAGGGCTGCACGTCAAATTTCGGGTCATTCCGATAACGTTTGACCCGACTTTGACGCTCCGAAATAAAATCAAGGCCACCGGCGGCGGAGCACCCCGGGACCATGACATCCAAATCAGAGCTAATGGATCATCTCAAAATGACTCCAATAGCTCCCTGTCAAATTTCAAGTCAATTGGACATCGGTCGACCGTACATCGAAGCGCGGCATCTTCCTCGCGGCAAAATCAAGTCTACTGGCGACAGGACCCCACACGGCTTCAAAACTCAAACAAAAGCCCATGGTTGACCCTATCTACTGCTCAGGAGGCTTCACCTCAAATTTCAGGTCATTCCGATATCGTTTGACCTAGTTTTGATTCTTAACGGGAAATCAACTACAAAGTCTCCACCCTTCCCAAAAAATAGGAAACTTTGTGCTCCAATTTGCACGGCTTCTCATCAGGTTTTCTTCAGGAGAATCAAGCCAGTAAATGAGGAGAAATGTCAAGAAAAATATAGGAGAAAAAAGGATTGAAAAACGGCCGAGAAACGGTGCCCGGAAGGGGAAGATTCCCCATGGTCACAGGCAACGACCCTGGAAATCCGGGCCGCCGGATTTTTCGCCGGGTGGCCCATTTTCCGACCCTTTTCGCGTTTTGGGAGTTCCAACCCCTCTGGTTTTCTAAAAAACTGATTATTTATGCTCGAAATCGACTGATCTTCATCACCATCTCGGATCCGCCGTCAAGAGCGTGAAATCATCATTGATCGCTCCAAGATCACCAACTGACTGACCAAGAAAGTACACTTTATGTCCGAACGATCGAGAAATTGACAAGACAGATGTCATCGGCCCACTAATATCAACCAATGTCTGAAGTTGCATCGCCATCCGACATCAAACAATATGTGGATCCATCCGCGATGGTTACAAGAAGAATTCTAAAAGACGCAGCACGACCCGCGACTTTTCAAATGCCCTGGCGACCACTTAATGTAGTTAATTGATCCATTTTATGACAACTTAATGCTGTCATTAACCCATTATTTCAGACTGCCCAATCAAAATCAAGCAAATGGGAGTTACAAATCCAAGCAATCATGGTATTAAAACAGTGAAACTCCCCCTCATCATGGAGATTAAGGGCAATTAAATGCCCAACATTCTCCATCGGCCAATCATATTCAAGGAAAAAAGAGTTACAAAATCAAAGAATTAAAACTTGTAACTCCTCCCATCATGGAGCATTAATGCCATCAATTCTCTCATCATGGGTCATCAATCCTATAAATCACCCCATGGCTACCAAGAGCCTATAAAAAGGGGTCATCCAAGAGAGATATATATACACAGACAGAGAGAGAGAGAGACATATATATACAGACAGAGAGAGAGAGATCCATACTCACAAGCAAGAAAGAAAAAAAATCTGAAGAAATCCTGCTACTCTGCTGCAGAAACATCACAAAGTGATCGAAGTCCCTTAGGGGGCCACCCCGCCGAGGTCCTCTCTCCGTCTATCCAACATGGCCTAAACGAGGCTCTTCAGCCCATTTACTCGTTTTTTTTATTGGATATAGGACCTCCCCTTGGTCTTTATCCTCTAAAAAACTGAGGTCCAAGCCAAGCCAAAGAATCAAAGCATCAAGCGTTCTCATCTGAAGGACGATGGCGAAGTCCATACATGACTTGCGACTGTCGATCTGAACGAGTCCCCGCAATCTCCTGAGAAGTCAGATTCCTTTTCTCACTTTTCTATTGTATTTTGTGTTCTTTGTAAAGAGACAAAAAAAACACATTTCTTGTCTTTCATTATTGATGAGATTTGTAAATCGCCTTCTACGGCACAAAATCGCCTTTCACGACACAAACCGCCTTTCACGGCACAAAACCGCCTTTCACGGCAAACAAAAATCGCGTTTCACGGCAAACAAAATGAAATCGCCTCTCACGACATTTAAAAAAAATTGTCTCTTTCTTAAAATATATGTGCAATGGAAAGTTAGAAAGAAGAATTGATTTCCTTTCTACTTATGAAGGTGGATCTCCGAATCACCACTTCATATTCTAAGTAGAATAGAAAATCTGACATACTCGTACAAAAAAATGTTGATGACTCGCTTTTCCTCCTCCGCCGGACCCCGGCAGCCCCTAGGGCGGAAGGAGAGGACGAAAGGCCGGGCCCCCATCAGTTGCATGAAACACAGTGTACTGTCAACAATTTCCTAGAGCCCATAGATTGTGGTTTAGTACAAAAGTAGCCTACGAACCACCCGAAGCACGGGTTTTTGCCTTTAACAAAACCAAAGTCACTCAAATGTTTTCCTAACCAAATATTCCCCCAAAGCACGTTTTCAACTGAAAAATATCTCGAAATATCGTAAAATGCGAATCTCAAACCAGAATCCCATCAAACGGATTTCGAGGCGAAAGACTAGACAAGGATAACGGAAACCCCTTTTGGTGTAAAGAGTGATCCCGGATTTCTCTAGAGGGAGTCTTTGGACCGAGAGTTGCATAAAACACCGTGTAGAGTCAACAATTTCCTCGGGCCGCATAGATTGTGGTTTCGTACAAAAGTAGCCTACAAACCGATCAAAGCACGAGTTTTAGCCATTAAAAACACCGAACTCCCTCAAGTGTTTCCCTAACCCAAGATTTGCCTAAAGCACGTTTTAAACCGAAAAGTATCTTGAAGTATCCTAAAATGCGTATCTCAACCCATAGTCCCATCAAAGGGATTCGAGGCGAGAGACTAGACTAGGATACCTGAAATAGTTTTTTATAGTAAATAGTTATCCCAAATTTTTCTAGAGGGAGACTTTGGACCAAGATTTGCATCAAACACAGTGTAGACACAACAATTTCCTAGAACCACTTATATTGTGGATTTATGCAAAAGCCTCCCGAAGCACTGGTTTCAGCATTTACAAACACTGAATCCCCTGTACTGTTACCCTAAGCCAAGAATCGTCCGAAACTATTTTAAATCGAAAAGTATCTCGAAATAATTTGAAATATGTATCTCAACCCCGAATCCCTTCAAACAGATTTCAAGGCGAAAGGCTAGTCTAGGATACCCAAAGCCGTTTTTAGAGTAGAAAATGAGCCAGGATTTTTCTAGAGGGAGTCTTTAGAATGAGTGTTGCATGAAACACAATGTATAAGTCAACAATTTCATTAAGCAGCATAGATTGTGGTTTCTATCAAAAGTAGCCTACGAACCGCCCGAAGCACGGGTTTTAGCGTTTCACAACACCGAGCTCACTCATGTGTTTTCCTAACCAAATATTTGCCCAAAGCACGTTTTAAACTGAACAGTATCTCGAAATATTGTAAAATGCGTATCTCAACCTAGAATCACTCCAAATGGATTTCGAGGCGAAAGATTAGACTACGATACCCAAAACCTCTTTTCAGAGAAGAAAGCGATCCCGAATTTTTGTACAGGGAGTCTTTGGACCGAGAGTTTCCTAAAAGACAGCGTAGAGTCAAAAATTTTCTTGAGCCGCATAGAATGTGGTTTCGTACCAAAGTAGCCTACGAATCGATCGAAGCACGAGTTTTAGCCTTTAAAAACACCGAGCTCCCTCAAGTGTTTTCCTAAGCAAAGATTCAATCGAAGCCCATTTTAAACCGAAATTATCTCAATGTAATCTAAAATGCGTATCTCAACCCACAATCACATCAAACGGATCTCGAGGCGAAAGACTAGACTAGGATACCTGAAACCGCTTTTAGAGTAAACAGTTATCCCAGATTTCTGTAGAGGGAGACTTTGGACCGAGATTTGCATGAAACACAGTGTGGACTCAACAATTTCCTAGAACCGCTTATATTGTGGATTCAATCAAAAGCCGCCTGATGCACAGGTTTCAGCGTTTACAAACATTAAATCCCCTTTACTGTTCTCCAAAGCCAAGAATTGTCTGAAACCTGTTTTAAACCGAAAAGTATCTCGAAATAATCTAAAACACGTATCTCAACCCCGAATCCCTTCAAATGGATTTCGAGGCGAAAGACTAGTCTAGGATACCCGAAACCACTTTTAGAGTAGAAAATGATCCCAGATTTTTATAGAGGGAGTCTTTGGAACGAGAGTTGCATAAAAATAGTGTGCTGTCAACAATTTCCTAGAGCCCATAGATTGTGGTTTCGTACAAAAGTAGCCTACGAACCGCCCGAAGCACGGGTATTAGCGTTTAACAACACCGAACTCACTCAAGTGTTTTCCAAACCAAATATTCGCCCGAAGCATGTTGTAAATCGAAAAGTATCTCGAAATATCCTAAAATCCGAATCGCAAACCAGAATCCCATCAAACGGATTTCGAGGTGAAAGACTAGACATGGATAACGGAAACCCCTTTTGGCGTAAAGATTGTTCCCGGATTTCTATAGAGGGAGTCTTTGGACCGAGAGTTGCATAAAACACAGCATAGAGTCAACAATTTCCTTGGGCTGCATAGATTGTTGTTTTGTACAAAAGTAGCCTACAAACTGATCGAAGCATGGGTTTTAGCCTTCAAAAACACCGAACTCCCTTAAGTGTTTTCCTTACCCAAGATTCGCCCAAAGCCCGTTTAAACCGAAAAGTATCTCAAAGTATCCTAAAATTCGTATCTTAACCCATAATCCTATCAAACGGATCTCGAAGGGAAAGACTAGCCAAGGATAGCTGAAATCGTTTTTATAGTAAACAATTATCCCAGATCTTTCTAGAGGAGACTTTGGACCGAGAGTTGCATGAAACAAAGTGTCAAGTCAACAATTTCCTAGAACCGCTTAGATTGTGGATTAATATAAAAGCCGCCCGAAGCACTGGTTTCAGCCTTTGTAAACACTGAATCCCATGTATTGTTTTCCTAAGCCAAAAAACGTTTGAAACCCGTTTTAAAACGAAACGTATCTCGAAATAATCTAAAATGCGTATCTTAACTCGGAATCCCTTTAAACGAATTTCTAGGCGAAAGACAAGCCTAGGATACCCGAAACCCCTTTTAGATTAGAAAATGATCCCGGATTTTTCTAGAGGGAGTCTTTAGAACGAGAGTTGCATGAAACACAGTGTGTAGTCAAAAATGTATAGTCAACAATTTTGTAGAGCCGCTTAGATTGTGGTTTTGTACGAAAGTAGCCTACGAATCGTTCGAAGCACGGGTTTTAGCCTTTGACAACACCGAACTCACTTAAGTGTTTTCCTAACCAAATATCTTCCCAAAGCACGTTTTAAACCGAAAAGTGTCTCGAAATATCCTAAAATGTGTATCTCAACTCAGAATCCCTTCAATCGGATCTAGAGACGAAAGACTAGACTAGGATACCCGAATCCTCTTCTTAGGGAAAAAAGCGATCCCGGATTTTTGACAGGGAGTCTTTGGACCGAGAGTTGCCTGAAAGACATCGTAGAGTCAATTATTTCCTAGAGCCGCATAGATTGTGGTTTTGTATAAAAGTAGCCTACAAACCGATCGATGCACGAGTTTTAGCCTTTAAAAACACCAAGCTCCCTCAAATGTTTTCCTAGGCAAAGATTTACCCGAAGCCCGTTTTAAATCGAAATTATCTCGAAGTATACCTAAATGTGTATCTCAACCACAATCCCATCAAATGGAACTCGAGGCGAAAGACTGGACTAAGATACCTAAAACTGCTTTTAGATTAAACAGTTTTCCAATATTTTTCTAGAGGGAGACTTTGGACCGAGATTTTCCTGTAACACAGTGTAGACTCAACAAATTCCTAGAACCGTTTATATTGAGGATTCATACAAAAGCCGCCGGAAGGACGGGTTTCATCATTTACAAACACTGAATCCCCTATACTGTTTTCCTAAGCCAAGAATCGTCTGAAACACGTTTTAAACCAAAGAGTATCTAGAAACAATCTAAGATGTGTTAGGGATTTTGTAATTTGCAATTTGATGGATGCATTTGCTCTTTAGCATCATTTGATTCACACACACTTGCATTGTTTTAGAAAACCTTGAAATCTTGATTTATACATGCATAGCTTTTAAGTTTTGGAAAAGTATTTGTCTTATGCATGTTTTGGTTCTAATCTTGGTTGCATTAGTTTTGAAACCCAAACTCTTTTGAAAACCTAATTCCTTGTGCATTATATTTGGAAAATCATCTTGTGAATTTAGGTTTGAGCTTTGCATACATTCATTACAAAAAGAATCATTTTTGTATGCATTTTCATTTGAAAAGAGTTTTATCAAATCAAGCTAGCCTTTGGTTTTAAACTTTTGAATCATTTTAGGCTTTGTGTTTTTCATGTTTTTAAACATCTTAGAATGTCTTAAAACATGTTATTTAAGCTTGATTGAGTGGCCCAAAGATCCCTCAAAGAAATACTTTGAATTGAAAAAAGTTGGATTTTTTGGCCCAGGGACTCGCCCGGCAGTGTCGCCGGTCGACCGAGACCTGTGTCTCGGTCGACCGAGGACACTACAGGGTGTCTGTACAGTTTTTGAACTGTAAGCCTCCAACGGTCATTTTTATGACCGTTGTGCCTTCCCGGTCGACCGAGACCTCTTTGCCGGTCGACCGAGGACTAGCCGTTGGCAACTTTTTGGCTATAAAGTCCATTCATTTCCAACCTTTTTCAAGGCTTGATACATGAACTTTTGAGAGCATTTTGGAGCCAAAGAAAGGGGAAGAAGTTGGAAAGGCTAGAGGGCTATTTGGAAATCAAACTCATGAGTTTTTAAAAGGTACATCTTCTAAGTTATTTTGATTTCCATACAAATGAAATTCATGCATGTTCAAATCCTTTGTATTTTCATTTATGCATGATTTCAAGTCCTTAAAGAGTTGATTTGCAAGCTCAATATCTTTCTTGGTAAATTAGATTAGTTTGCAATCACTCTTATCAAATCACATGTTATCTTAAACTTTATTTTTCATACAACTTGTGATTCTTTGAATTTCATGTCATTAACAAGTTGTTTATTATTCATGTGATTTGCATCAAACTTCAATCAAATCTTTTGTGTGTCTTAAACTTTCAAATGCTTTAAGCATATATTTGATTAAGCTTTCTTTTTAAACTTGATTGAAGTCATCACACACACACTTCATAAGCATACATCTTTGCATTCATTGAGTGTTTGTGTGAGTTAGGATTTTCATTTTCACATCCGCCTATTTAGAGGCAATTTATTTGAGCTTAAACTGTAATCTCTTAGAGTGTTGAGTAAACACTTTCTTAGAGAAATATTGATTTGTAAAGGTTATTGCTTAGCCTAAAGAAAAGCATCTTGTAAGGTTATTGCTTAGCCTAAGAAAAGCATTTTGTAAAGGTTATTGCTTAGCCTAGAAAAGCACATTGTAAGGTTGTTGTTGAACCTAGAAAAACAACATTGTATAGGTTATTGCTTAGCCTTTGAAAAAGCATACATAGTGGAAATCCGGTGGGGTGATTGGATCACAAGCCGGTAGTGGATGTAGGCATTGAGGCCGAACCACTATAAACATTGGTGTTGTGGTGCTTGCTTGTGTGGTGATTGTTTATTAGCTTCCGCATATTGATTGTTTAATCATCACATGTGACTAGTTTAGTTTAAGAAGTTAAAATTGATGTGAATTGGTCATAAGTGCAGCTCACCCTATTCACCCCCCCTCTAGGGTTAGGATCCTCAAGGACTTTCAAGATGCGTATGTTAACCCCGAATCCCTTCAAACGGATTTCGACGCGAAAGACTAGTCTAGGATACCCGTAACCCCTTTCGGAGTAGAAAATGATCACTGATTTTTCTTGAGGGAGTCTTTGGAAGGAGAGTTGCATGAAACATAGTGTAGTGTCAACAATTTCCTAGAGCCCATATATTGTGGTTTCATACAAAAGTAGCCTACGAAAAAATTGAAGCATGGGTTTTTGCCTTTAACAACACCGAACTCACTCAAGTATCTTCATAACCAAATATTCGCCCGAAGCACGTTTTAAACCGTAAAGTATCACGAAATATCCGAAAATGCGAATCTCAAACCAGAATCCCATTAATCGAATTTCGAGGCGAAAGACTAGACAAGGATAATGGAAACCCCTTTTGTATTAAAGAGTGATCCCAGATTTCTCTAGAGGGGTGTGTTTGTATCGAGAGTTGTACAACACACAGTGTAGAGTCAACAATTTCCTCGGGCCGCATAGATTGTGGTTTCATACAAAAGTAGCCTACAAACCGATCGAAGCACGGGTTTTAGCCTTTAAAAATACTAAACTCCCTCAAGTGTTATCCTTACCCAAGATTCGCCCAAAGCCCATTTTAAACCGAAAAGTATCTCCAAGGATCCTAAAATGCATATCTCAACCCATAATCCCATCAAACGGATCTCGACGCGAAAGACTAGACTGCGATACCTGAAATTGTTTTTATAGTAAACAGTTATCTCAGATTCTTCTAGAAGAGACTTTGGACCAAGAGTTGCATGAAACGAAGTGTCGAGTAAACAGTTTCCTAGAACCGGTTAGATTGTGGAATAATACAAAAGCCGCCCGAAGCACCGATTTCAGCCTTTAAAAACACTAAATCCCATGTATTGTTCTCCTAAGCCAAGAATCGTTCGAAACCCGTTTTAAATCGAAAAGTATCTCGACATAATCTAAAATGCGTATCTCAACTCAAAATCCCTTCAAACGGATTTCGAGGAAAAACACTAGGCTTGGATACCCGAAACCCCTTTTAGAGTAGAAAATGATTCCGGATTTTTCTAGAGGGAGTCTTTAGAACGAGAGTTGCATGAAACACAGTGTATAGTCCACAATTTCATAGAGCGGCATAGAGTGTGGTTTCGTACAAAAGTAGCCTACGAACTGCCCGAAGCACGGGTTTTAGCCATTGACAACACCAAACTCGCTGAAGTGTTTTACTAACCAAATATTTTCCCTAAGCACGTTTAAACAAAAAAGTATCTCGAAATATCCTAAAATGCGTATCTCAACCCAGAATCCCAGCTAACGGATTTCGAGGCGAAAGACTAGACTATGATACTCGAAACCTCTTTTAAGAGAAAAAAGCGATCCCAGATTTTTGTAGAGGGAATCTTTGGACCAAGAATTGCCTGAAAGACAGTGTAGAGTCAACTATTTCCTAGAGCCACATAGATTTTGGTTTTGTACAAAAGTAGCCTGCAAATCGATTGATGCATGAGTTTTAGCCTTTAAAAACACCAAGCTCCCTCAAGTGTTTTCCTAAGCAAAGATTCACCCGAAGCCCGTTTTAAACCGAAATTATCACGAAATATCCTAAAATGTGTATCTCAACCCATAATCCAATCAAATGGATCTCGAGGCGAAAGACTAGACTAGGATATCTGAAACCACTTTTAGAGAAAACAGTTAACCCATATTTTTCTAGAGGGAGACTTTAGACCGAGATTTGCATGAAACACAGTGTAGACTCAACAATTTCCTAGAACCGCTTGTATTGTGGATTCATACAAAAGCCGCCCGAAGCACGGGTTTCAATATTTACAAACACTGAATCGCCTGTACTGTTTTCCTAAGTCGAAAATCGTCCGAAACCAGTGTCAAACCGAAAAGTATCTCAAAATAACTTAAAATGCGTATCTCAACCCCGAATCCCTTCAAATGGATTTCGAGACAAAATACTAGTCTATGATACCCAAAACCGATTTAGAGTTGAAAATGATCCCGGATTTTTCTAGAGGGAGTCTTTAGAATGAGAGTTGCATGAGACACATGTTAGGGATTTTTTATTATTGCAATTTGATGGATGCATTATCATTTTAGCATCATTTGAATTTTCACACATGCATTGATTTAGAAAATCTTGAAATCTTGATTTACACATGCATTGTTTTTAAGACTTGTAGAAATCTTGGTTCATGCATGTTTTGATTTTAAACTTGGATGCAATTAGTTTTGAAAAGAAGTTTTATGAATCAAGCAAGCCTATGAGTTTTAAATCTTTCAAATCAGTTTAGGCTTTATATGTTTCATGTTTTCAAACTCTTAGTTTGATTTAAATCATGATTCCAAGCTTGATTCGTTGGCCCAAAATTCCCCACAAGAGATTATTTTTTAATATGCATTTTAGGGGAAGTTGGTCCTAGGCCCGGTCGACTTGTAGTGTGGTGGTCAAACGTGTCCCTTGAGGTCGACCGGGAAAAGAGCCGTTAAGCTCGTTTTCAAACGGTCATATTTTTTACCGTTAAGCCCAGGTCAACCGGTGAAAGGTGCAGGTAGACTGGGGACTCGCAGAAACTCATTTTTTTTAGTTTAAAAGCAAGTTCATTCCTTTGAAAATTTTGAGGAACTAAGAAGCCCTCCTTGAGATGTTTTGAGGCCAATCAAAGGGGAATGAGCTAAGGGATGATAGGGGTCATTTGGAAAGCTAAAGCTTGGTTCCATTGAGTTAAATCACTAAGTAAGCTTTACTTTTCTTAATCATATGTTTTTATGCTTTGCTTTAATTATTGGTAAATCTTTTCTAGCATGATAAACTATGATTTGTTGCGTCCTTAACTTGTATATGTTTTGAATTGATTTATTGTTTTGGATGCATCACCTTGATTCAAACCAACTAGTACTCAAATTGGTATATCTAAGTAAATCTTGTTATTGAAAACACCTTTGAAATTATATGTAACATGATTCCTATACTTGGTTGAATCTTTGGTTGTTGTTTTTCATCATAAGAAAATCACTTTCAAATCTATCTTATGTTTTGGATTCAACAACTTCACAAATCATATGTACTTTTGTTTTAAAGTTTCACAACTTGCTTAGCATTGATAGGTATATCATTTTCAAGTTGAATTTTTAATTACATATGATTTATCCCTTAACTTTAATCAAATCTATTTTTGTGTTTTACACTTTCAAATGCTTTTAGCATACATATATTAAGCTACATTGTTAATTTGATTGAAATCCTTATGCCTCACATGTTTTGTTCTTAAAATTTCACAACTTGTTTGGAATACATAGGTTTATCTTTTTCAAGTTATTTTTAACATGTGATTAGCATTCTTTCCTCAATAAAAAATGTTTTTATGAGCTAAAACTTTTAAAAGCCTTTGGCATACATATATGAGCTTTTATTTTCAAATTGATTGAGGACATCATACATACACATTGTGCATTCATCTTTGCATTCATAGTGTGTGTGTGTTGAAAGTCCACGAGGATCCTAACCCTAGAGGGGGGGGGGGGTGAATAGGGTGAGCTACAACTATGACCAATTTAGACCAATTTTAATTTCTCAAACTAAACTAGTCACATGTGATGAATTGTCATACAATATGCGGAAGCTAATACAAAAACAAACACCACATTGCAATCACCACAACACAATATTTATAGTGGTTCGGCCAACGTGCCTACATCCACTACCGGCTTGTGTATCCAACACCCCACCGGATTCCACTATTTATGCTTTTTACTAGGCTAAGCAATAACCCTTACAATGTTGCTTTTCAAGGCTAAACAACAACCTCTCAATGTGCTTTTAGAGGCTAAGCAATAACCTTTACAAAATGCTTTTCTTAGGCTAAGCAATAACCTTACACAATGCTTTTCTTAGGCTAAGCAATAACCTTTACAAATCAATATTTCTCTAAGAAAGTGTTTACTCAACACTCTAAGAGATTACAATTTAAGCTCAAATAAATTGCCTCTAAATAGGCGGATATGAAAATGAAAATCCTAACTCACACAAACACTCAATGAATGCAAAGATGTATGCTTATGAAGTGTGTGTGTGAAAACTTCAATCAAGTTTAAAAGTAAGCTCAATCAATTTATGCTTAATGCAATTTGAAAGTTTAAGGCACAAAAAGATATGATTGAAGTTCTATGCAAATCACTTGAACAATTACACACTTGTGAATGATATGAAAATCTAAAGATCACAAGTTGTATGAAAGTGTTTAAGCCTAATCAAGTGATGCATGTGCAATGTTGTTTTCAAAAACTAATTTGACTAAAGATAAAATGAATGAAAACAACAAGGGAAGTTTCAACCAAGTGAAGTAATCATGCAATAAAAGAAATCAAAGATTTATGGCTAAGCATGATTAAGAAAGTTTAAAACAAAACTTGGGTTGAAATCAAATTGATGAATCCAATCTTGAATATCAAAGATGGAGGGAAGAAAGGATTCAACACATCATTGTTATCATGCTTGAAATCATTTTCCAAAGTTTCAAATAAAGCACATAACAAATGATTAATAAAAGTAAAACTTACTTGGAGATTTAACTTAGTTGATCCAAGCTTAAGCTTCACTTAATGACCCCTTGATGTCTCTTAGATCATCCCCTTTGTCTTCTCTCAAAGCTCCTCAAAGAGGGTTTCAAAATCTCCAACCAAAGACAAAGGAAAGAACTCATTTATATCCCAAAAACAGCCCAACGGCTATATCCTCGGTTGACCGGCCATGACAGGCAGGTTGACCGGCCAAACACAACGGTCATAAAAAGAGCCGTTTGGCTTCAGGAGCCCGGTTGACCGGCCAGTTTTTGCCGGTTGACCGGCCATACATGGCCGGTTGACCGAGCCCTGCCCAGAATTTCCCATTTTTGGGTTTCTTGAAAGTTTCCTTTGGGGATCTTTTTGGGCCATATAAATCAAGCTTTTTCACATGTTTTAAATCATTCAGAGATGTATAAAAACATGAAAAACACAAAGCCTTAAAAGATTCAAAAGATTAAAACCAAAGGCTAGCTTGATTTCTTGAAACTCCTTTTTCAAAAACAATGCATACAAATCTGATTTTGAAGAGATGAAAGTATGCAAAGCTCAAACCTAAATACCTAACATGATTTTCCAAATGTAATGCACAAGGAATTAGGTTTTCAAAAGAGTTTGGGTTTCAAAACTAATGCATCCAAGTTTAAAACCAAAACATGCATAAAACAAGAGCTTTTCCAAATCTTAAAAGCTATGCATGTATAAAACTAGATTTCAAGGTTTCTTAAAACAATGCAAGTGTGATAATTCAAATGATGCTAAAGTGCAAATGCATCCACCAAATTGCAAATTACAAAATCCCTAACAATCTCCCCCTTTGCAATTTGATGGCAACACACTCACCATTGACATTTCACACTTAGTCTTCAGCTCCCCCTAAGCTGGACAAGTCTTGAAATCTTCTTGGATGCTTCTTCTCTTAGCTTGGGCTCTTGGGCTCTTTTCTTCAATCTTCTTGATGCTTGGAGCTTGATCATTCTTCAAGCTTTCTTTTCATCTTCATCTCTTTAGCCAAGCATCTTCTTTAGCTCCAAGCTTTCTTTCTTCTATTTGCTCTCCCCCTTTGACCATGCCTCTCTCTTCCTCTTGAGAACTTGAAGGCTTTCTCCCCCTTTGATGGATAGGAGATCTTCGAGTACTTGAACTCTCGAACTCTCTCCCCCTTTGAAGAGTAGGAGATCTTTGAGTCACACTTGAACTCTCTCTCCCCCTTTGACATTAAATTGCAAAGGTACCTACACACATGAGACAAGAAGAATACCTTTAGTAGCACCTGTTAACAAATGTAATCGAAAATGAAATACATAACAGGCTATCATGTATGTAAGTTAACTCTAAGGGCTCATTAGCATTCCAAGGGTGAATTTGATCAAAACTAATTCTTCCTATGAAGGTTTACACTCCCCCTCAATCCATTCTCTTCTTTTGTCAAGCTTTTGACAAGATATAACTATTAGATTCAAGAAGTAGATGGTTTAACCAAGTGAGGGTTAACTTCAAGGAAAGGATTAGATTCATTTAACTATAAAGCTCATATGATCAAATTACCAAAAGAGAGCTAGGTCTAATGAGAGAAACGATCATGGATACCAATTGAAATAAACATATCAATTGAGATTAAAGGATGTGACTATAAACTCAATCACTCTAAAATGGATTTAAAAGTATAACTATTAGGAAAAAATCCAAATTGGAGCTATCCATGATGCAATGGGGTTTACTAAACATAGCATTAAATAATTTAACTATGGAAAGCATATGCTATGTAAAGTTTTGAAATCATTTCATTCGAACAATAAATGTTACTATTAATGTGCAAGAATGAGTGAAATGAATTTCAAGCATGAAGCCAACCTCAACTAATAACCAACCAAGATTATGAATACATAAATATGGTGGTCATGAGATATACCTATAAGAGCAAGAGAGGTGGCAACATGAACATTATGATGCTAATGGTGTGTGACATGGAAAAAATATATTACTATCAAGTTCAATCCAATGTACACAAGGTCTATCACATACACAAGATAAGATATCAATTGGATATGAAATCAATGGAAAGTTATACCAAATGAAACCAATTGAATATGATAACATGAATAAAAGCAAGGATGTGACAAACTTCCATCAAGCATCATTAATGCATATTCATCACTTTTAAGGATATGACTATAGAGCAAAGTGATGAATAAGAGAAATTGCAATGCAAAAGATATGACTAGACAAAGCATGCAATTTCTTAAGTGTCTAGATCATATGAATTCAACACTAAGATATCCATCAAACAAGAGATATAACTATGAAAAAGGAATGGATTTCAAAGAGGTTCATATGACCAAGAGCACTACTATGAAGTTGAAACATGTCTAAGGATGATATCACTTAGAGAATATACATGAATCAACATCATAACCATCCAAAAAGAAATGACTATAAGGCATAGAGGATGGATTTGGGTTCTAGTACGGTTTCTACAAATATAACTAAGATCACAACCATACATGGAACCAATTGACATTTGCATATAAAAAGAATGACTAAATAAGCAAAGATGCAAATGACAAACAACAATTGATCATGACTAAATTAGCTATGAAAGCTTTTAAAGTCACAAACAATTTAATCATGTATAGAAATGCAATGCAATACATAAAACTAAATGTGTGCAAAAAGCAAATCAAACATGATGAGATTATAATCAAATGATTTTGAAAACCATGAAGTGTAACTTAGAATGGTGCATGAAAACAAAATCAATTGATCATAAAGAAGCAATGCATTTTAATAAATGTAACTAAAAGAAACAAAATGCAAATGCAACATGACCAACAAAGAGATTTAACTTACAAAGAATAGGTTGGTCAATGAAGGTCCAAGACCCTAAGGTTTGTCTAAGTAGATGACTTTAGGAATCCACCTAAGGTCTTGGGAGGGTTGAACTTTGAGGTTTATTTTGGAATTCTCACCAACTAAAGGAGATTTAACTTGATAAATTTTCAATTTCAACTTATCACCAAGATATTTAGATTTCACTAAATTTAGCTTAGATTGGTGATTAGTCTTTTGATGTTGGTGAGTTTTCTTCTTAGGGGATTGATTCATTTTTCTTTTCTTCTTATTTTCTCCCTTTACTTGACTTTTGAATTTTAAATTTAACTTAGCAACTTTATTCAAAAGTTCTTTCATGGGTTGATATAAGGGAGATATGTTGAGAAGCTTTTTGTTAATAGATTCTTTGATTATTGGTTTAACTTGTTTAAGCCTTTTAGAATCTATCTTGGGAGACTCCATTTTAAAGGATTTAACTTGTTTAGTCTTTTTGGAGTTTTCCTTGATTTTTAGTGTCTTACCCTTCAAGTTTGATTTTCCATTTTTGAGTTCAAAGATGGGTTTAGACACATGACTTCTCTTTCTTAGTTTGCACTCAAACATAAAATGTCCTTCAATGCCACAATAATTACATTTAGACATGGGCAAAGAAGTGTGAGTGCTAGAGAATGAGAACTCACCTTTCACAAAAGTGTTGGTGAATTTAGGGTCATATGACATATTCCTATTAAATCCAAGACCCGTCCTATCTCCATGAGATTTACCCAATTTGAATAATTTTTCAAGTTTCTCTTCACTTTGGGTAAACTTGCACTCATACTTTTGTTTATAGCTTTCAAGTTGAGTGACTTTGGTTTTAAGGGTTGAATTTTCATGTTTAACTTTTGTTAGTTCATTTTCAATTCCCTTAAAATTGTTTAGCTCTTCATAGGCAAGTTTTAACTTAGATTTAAGCTCATTAACAACATTAGATCCAAGTTCTAAAGTTTTTACATTACTTTGTGCATTAGACAAGTTTTCATTTGAAATTGTCAACTTGGATTTTAAATAGTTAATGTTTTCATCTTGTCTTTTAATTGTATCTCTTAGGTTTAAATTTTCATTTTTAAGCTCATCACAATTTATCTTAATCTCATTTAATTCATCTTGAGTATTGGATAAGTTTTCCTTAGAGATAGTCAATTTGGATTCAAGATTGTTAAAGTCTTTGTCTTGCCTTTTTATTTGATCTCTTAGATTTAAATTTTCCTTATTGACATTTTCATAATCCATCTTTAAATCTCCTAGTTCATCTTGAATGTTAGATAGATTATTTAAAGAGATCATGAACTTAGATTCTAAACAATTTATGACTTCTTCTTTCTCTCTAAGCTCATCTTTTGAAGAGACTAATTCTTTGTTTAGTCTTTTAGATTCTTCTCTTAACTTTTTGTTTCTCTTTTCAGTCTTTAAGGATAATTCATATAATTCCTCAAAGGCTTGTTGAAGATCTTCTTCATTTTCTTTAATTTCTTCTTCTTTTAATTCAATTTGAGATTCTTTTAATTGAATGATGGAATCTCCAATAGAAGGAAGAATGAGGGGTCTAGAAGAATCTACAAGATCTAGCATAGTGGAGTCCATTCTAATGATTTTCATATAAAGGACAACTCTAGGGTTTTAACTCTAGGTTTTTACACCTAATCAAGAATTCCAAACACTTGATCCTAAGGGATAGAGCACGAGGCTCTGATACCAATTGAAAGTCCACGAGGATCCTAACCCTAGAGGGGGGGGGGGGTGAATAGGGTGAGCTACAACTATGACCAATTTAGACCAATTTTAATTTCTCAAACTAAACTAGTCACATGTGATGAATTGTCATACAATATGCGGAAGCTAATACAAAAACAAACACCACATTGCAATCACCACAACACAATATTTATAGTGGTTCGGCCAACGTGCCTACATCCACTACCGGCTTGTGTATCCAACACCCCACCGGATTCCACTATTTATGCTTTTTACTAGGCTAAGCAATAACCCTTACAATGTTGCTTTTCAAGGCTAAACAACAACCTCTCAATGTGCTTTTAGAGGCTAAGCAATAACCTTTACAAAATGCTTTTCTTAGGCTAAGCAATAACCTTACACAATGCTTTTCTTAGGCTAAGCAATAACCTTTACAAATCAATATTTCTCTAAGAAAGTGTTTACTCAACACTCTAAGAGATTACAATTTAAGCTCAAATAAATTGCCTCTAAATAGGCGGATATAAAAATGAAAATCCTAACTCACACAAACACTCAATGAATGCAAAGATGTATGCTTATGAAGTGTGTGTGTGAAAACTTCAATCAAGTTTAAAAGTAAGCTCAATCAATTTATGCTTAATGCAATTTGAAAGTTTAAGGCACAAAAAGATATGATTGAAGTTCTATGCAAATCACTTGAACAATTACACACTTGTGAATGATATGAAAATCTAAAGATCACAAGTTGTATGAAAGTGTTTAAGCCTAATCAAGTGATGCATGTGCAATGTTGTTTTCAAAAACTAATTTGACTAAAGATAAAATGAATGAAAACAACAAGGGAAGTTTCAACCAAGTGAAGTAATCATGCAATAAAAGAAATCAAAGATTTATGGCTAAGCATGATTAAGAAAGTTTAAAACAAAACTTGGGTTGAAATCAAATTGATGAATCCAATCTTGAATATCAAAGATGGAGGGAAGAAAGGATTCAACACATCATTGTTATCATGCTTGAAATCATTTTCCAAAGTTTCAAATAAAGCACATAACAAATGATTAATAAAAGTAAAACTTACTTGGAGATTTAACTTAGTTGATCCAAGCTTAAGCTTCACTTAATGACCCCTTGATGTCTCTTAGATCATCCCCTTTGTCTTCTCTCAAAGCTCCTCAAAGAGGGTTTCAAAATCTCCAACCAAAGACAAAGGAAAGAACTCATTTATATCCCAAAAACAGCCCAACGGCTATATCCCCGGTTGACCGGCCATGACAGGCAGGTTGACCGGCCAAACACAACGGTCATAAAAAGAGCCGTTTGGCTTCAGAAGCCCGGTTGACCGTCCAGTTTTTGCCGGTTGACCGGCCATACATGGCCGGTTGACCGAGCCCTGCCCAGAATTTCCCATTTTTGGGTTTCTTGAAAGTTTCCTTTGGGGATCTTTTTGGGCCATATAAATCAAGCTTTTTCACATGTTTTAAATCATTCAGAGATGTATAAAAACATGAAAAACACAAAGCCTTAAAAGATTCAAAAGATTAAAACCAAAGGCTAGCTTGATTTCTTGAAACTCCTTTTTCAAAAACAATGCATACAAATCTGATTTTGAAGAGATGAAAGTATGCAAAGCTCAAACCTAAATACCTAACATGATTTTCCAAATGTAATGCACAAGGAATTAGGTTTTCAAAAGAGTTTGGGTTTCAAAACTAATGCATCCAAGTTTAAAACCAAAACATGCATAAAACAAGAGCTTTTCCAAATCTTAAAAGCTATGCATGTATAAAACTAGATTTCAAGGTTTCTTAAAACAATGCAAGTGTGATAATTCAAATGATGCTAAAGTGCAAATGCATCCACCAAATTGCAAATTACAAAATCCCTAACATGTGTGTGTGTGTGTGTGTGAATTAGATTTTCACTTTCATATCCGCCTAATTAAGGGGCACTGTATTGACCTAAAATTGTATCTCCATCAAGTGTATTCTAGATACTACTTAGAGAGATAACCAACCTTTTGGTTGCAAAGGTTATTGCTTAGCCTAAGAAGAGCATAGTGTAAGAGGTTGTTGATTAGCCTTGGAAAGCATAATGTAAAAGTTATTGCTTAGCCTATTAAAAAGCATAGATAGTGGAAATCCGGTGGGGTGTAGGAGCACAAGGCGATAGCTGATGTAGGCATTGAGGCCGAACCACTATAAATCATTGTGAGCTTTCACATTTAGTTTGATAATCATCACTAGTGGCTAATTTAATTTGAAGAAATTAAAATTGATCATAATTGGTCACTAATTTCAAGCTCACCCAATTCACCGACCCCCCCCCCCTCTAGGGTTCGGGTCCCGGATTTTCAACACAGTGTATTGTCAACAATTTCCTAGAGCTAATAGATTGTGGTTTCACACTAAAGTAGCCTACAAACCGCCTGAAGCACGAGTTTTAGCCTTTAACAACACCGAACTCACTCAAGTGTTTTCCTAACCAAATATTTGCCCAAAGCAAGTTTTACACCGAAAAGTTTATCAAAATATCATAAAATGCATATCTCAACCCAGAATCCCTTCAAACGTACTTCGAGACGAAAGACTAGACTAGGAAACCCGAAACCTCTTTTCAGAGAAAAATGAGATCCCATATTTTTGTACGGGGAATCTTTGGACCGAGAGTTGCCTGAAAGATAGCGTAGTCAACTATTTCCTAGAGCCGCATAAATTGTGGTTTCGACAAAAGTAGCCTACAAACTGATTGATGCACGAGTTTTAGCATTTAAAAACACCAAGCTCCCTCAAGTGTTTTCCTAAGCAAAGATTCACCCGAAGCTTGTTTTAAACCGAAATTATCTCGAAGTATCCTAAAATGCGTATCTCAACCCACTATCCCATCAAATGGATCTTGAGGCGAAAGACTAGACTAGGATACCTGAAACCACTTTTGGAGTAAACAGTTGTCCTAGATTTTTCAAGAGGAAGACTTTGGACCGAGATTTGCATGAAACACAATGTAGACTCAACAATTTCCTAGAACCACTTATATTGTGGATTTATACAAAAGCCGCTAGAAGCACGGGTTTCAGCATTTACAAACACTGAATACCCTGTACTGTTTTCCTAAACCAAGAATCGTCCGAAACCCATTTTAAACTGAAAAGTAGCTCGAAATAATCTAAAATGTGTAACTCAACCCCAAATCCCTTCAAATAGATTTCGGGGCAAAAGACTAGTCTAGGATACCCGAAACCCCTTTTAGAGTAGAAAATGATCCCGGATTTTTCTAGCGGGAGTGTTTGGAACTAGAGTTGCATGAAACACAGTGTATTGTCAACAATTTCCTGGAGCCCATAGATTGTGGTTTCGAAAAAAAGTAGCCAACGTACCACTCGAAGCACGGGTTTTAGCCTTTAACAACACTGATCCTAGATTTATCTAGAGGGAGCCTTTGGACCATGAGTTGCGTAAAACACTGTGTAGAGTCAACAATTTCCTCGGGCTGCAAAGATTGTGGTTTCGTACAAAATTAGCCTAAAAACCGATCGAAGCACAGGTTTTAGCCTTTAAAAACACCGAACTCCCTTAAGCGTTTTCCCAACCCAAGATTCGCTCGAAGCCCGTTTTAAACCGAAAAGTATCTCGAAGTATCCTAAAATGTGTATCTTTACCCGTAATCCCATCAAACCGATCTTGACGCGAAGGAGTAGACTAGGATACCTGAAACCGTTTTTATAATAAATAGTTAACCTAGAGTTTTCTAGAGGAGACTTTGGATCGAGAGTTGCATGAAACAAAGTGTCGACTCAACAATTTCCCAAAACCACTTAGATTGTGGATTAATAGAAAAGCCGCCAGAAGCACCATTTTCAGCCTTTAAAAACATTGAATCCCGTGTACTGTTGTCCTAAGGCAAGAATCGTCTGAAACCCGTTTTATACCGAAAAGTTTCTCGAAATAACCTAAAATGCATATCTCAACTTGGAATCCCTTCAAACGGATTTCGAGGCGAAAGACTAGGCTAGGATACACGAAACCCCATTTAGATTAGAAAATGATCCCGGATTTTTCTAGAGCGAGTCTTTAGAACAAGAGTTGCATGAAACACAGTGTACTGTCAACAATTTTGTAGAGCCACATAGATTGTGGTTTCGTACAAAAGTAGCCTATGAACCACCCGAAGCACGCGTTTTAGCCTTTGACAACACCGAACTCGCTCAAGTGTTTTCCTAACCAAATATTTTCCCAAAGCACATTTCAAACCAAAAAATAGCTCGAAATATCCTAAAATGCGTATCTCAACCTAGAATCCCTTCAAACGGATTTCGAGGTGAAAGACTAGACTAGGATACCCGAAACCTCTTTTCAGAAAAAAAAAAAGTAATCCCGGATTTTTTTATAGGGAGTCTTTGGACCAAGAGTTGCCTGAAAGTCAGCGTAGAGTCAACTATTTCCTAGACCCGCATAGATTGTGGTTTCGTACAAATGTAGCCTACAGACCGATCGATGCACGATTTTTAGCCTTTAAAAACTCTAAGCTCCCACAAGTGTTTTCCTAAGCAAAGATTCACCCGAAACCTGTTTTAAACCGAAATTATCTCGAAGTATCCTAAAATGCGTATCTCAACCCACAATCCCATCAAATGGATCTCAAGGCGAAAGACTAGACTAGGATACCTGAAACCGCTTTTAGAGTAAACAGTTGTCCTAGATTTTTCAAGAGGAAGACTTTGGACCGAGATCTGCATGAAACACAGTGTAGACTCAACAATTTCCTAGAACTGCATATATTGTGGATTCATACAAAAGCTGCCCCAAGCATGGGTTTCAACATTTACAAACACTGAATCCCCTATACTGTTTTCCTAAGCCGAGAATAGTTCGAAACCCATTTTAGAATGAAAAGTAGCTCAAAATAATCTAAAATGGGTATCTCAACTCCGAATTCCTTCAAACAGATTTCAAGGCAAAAGACTTGTTAGACCCCGACCCAGACCAATTTGATTAGTGTACGATTAGTATGTGTTTAGTTCTAAGTGGGTTTAGTAGTCGTTGGGTTAGAAATAATTAGTTTTAGTCTTGGACATAGCTTTGGGAATTTTGAGAACGTTTAGTATTAGTCAGATACACTTAGGAAGGCCTGAGTGCCCGTGTAAGCTTGGGGAGAACGTATCGGTTTCCGTGTGATTGTGATTTAGATTTCATTTGAATGATTCTTCTATGTGTTACAACTTTCGTTTTAAGACCATTCATGTTTGAAGCCCAAAAACCCATGTTTTGGCCCAAAGAGGGTAAAATTGTCTTTTATGCACAAATCTGGACACAATTTTTGAGATCTCAAAACCATTTCAAAAATATACTTTTTGGAAACTAGATATTTCGAGGATCGTTTTATCCTTCTTCGTCGAAGTCATCCGAGGCCCACAAGATCGTGTTTTGGTCACTTCAAGGTTCATGTTAATTGGGGCCCATTGTCTTCACTTAATCCCCCTCTCCCTCTCTTTTCATTCATTTCCCTCAAATTCCTGCAACTCTCTTGACCTAGGGCTGGAAAATCCCTCTTTCCTTTCCATCTTCCTCACCTTGCATGATCTGTTAGGGATTTTGTATTTACAATTTGATGGATGCATTTGCACTTTAGCATCATTTGATTCACACACACTTGCATTGTTTTAGAAAACCTTGAAATCTTGATTTATACATGCATAGCTTTTAAGTTTTGGAAAAGTATTTGTTTTATGCATGTTTTGGCTCTAATCTTGGATGCATTGGTTTTAGAACCCAAACTCTTTTGAAAACCTAATTCCTTGTGCATTATATTTGGAAAATCATCTTGTGAATTTAGGTTTGAGCTTTGCATACATTCATCACAAAAAGAATCATTTGTGTATGCAATTTCACTTGAAAAGAGTTTTTACAAATCAAGCTAGTCTATGATTTTAAAGTTTTCAAATCTTTTTAGGCTTTGTGTTTTTCATGTTTTTAAACATCTTAGAATGTCTTAAAACATGTTATTTAAGCTTGATTGAGTGGCCCAAAGATCCCTCAAAAAAATACTTTGAAATGGAAAAAAGTTGGATTTTTGGCCCCAGGGACTCGCCCGGCAGTGTCGCCGGTCGACCGAGACCTGTGTCTCGGTCGACCGAGGACACTGCAGGGTGACTGAGCCCTGAAGCCCCAACGGTAACTTTTATGACCGTTGTGCTTTCTCGGTCGACCGAGACCCCTTTGCCGGTCGACCGAGGACTAGCCGTTGGACACTTTTTGGCTATAAAGTCCATTCTTTTCCAACCTTTTTCAAGGCTTGATACATGAACTTTTGAGACCATTTTGGAGCCATTGAAAGGGGATGAAGTTGGAAAGGCTAGAAGGTCATTAGGAGAGCTAAAGCTTGGATCAATGAGTTAAACCACCAAGTAAGCTCTACCTTTGTTAATCATGGTTTTCATGTTTTGTTTAAGCTATTGGTAAATGGTTTTGTACATGATAACTATGATGTGTTGAATCCATTCTTCTCCTAATCTTTGATCTAATTAAGATTGGATTCTTCACCTTGGTTTCAATCCAAGTTGTTTTTAAACCTTACTTAATCATGCTTAGCCAAAGTCTTTGATTTCCTTTAATGCATGATTCTTTGTCTTGGTTGAAACCTAATTTGTTGTTTTCTTTCATTTGAACTTTAGTTAAATCTATTTGTTTTTTAAAACAACATTGCACATGCATCACATGTTCTAAGTTAGTCATTTTCATACAACTTGTGATTCTTTGATTTTCATATCATTAATAAGTTATTAAACATACATGTGATTTGCATTAAACTTCAATCAAGTCTTTTATATGTCTTAAACTTTGAAATGCTTTGAGCATACATTTGAATAAGCCTTCTTTTTAAACTTGATTGAAGTCATCACACACACACATCATGAGCATACATCTTTGCATTCATATAGTGTTTGTGTGAGTTGTTTTTTCATTTTCATATCCGCCTATTTAGAGGCAAATTAATTTGAGCTTAAATTGTAATCTCTTAGAGTGATCTTTTGAGAAGACACTTTCTTAGAGAAATCTTTATCTTGTAAGGTTATTGCTTAGCCTAAGAAAAGCATTGTGTAAAGGTTATTGCTTAGCCTTGAAAAGCATCTTGTAAAGGTTATTGCTAAGCCTATAAAAGCACATTGAGAGGTTGTTGTTTAGCCTAGAAAATCAACATTGTAAGGGTTATTGCTTAGCCTAGTAAAAAGCATACATAGTGGAAATCCGGTGGGGTGTTGGATGCACAAGCCGGTAGTGGATGTAGGCACGTTGGCCGAACCACTATAAATATTGTGTTGTGGTGCTTGCTATGTGGTGATTGTTTTTGTTTAGCTTCCGCATATTGTTTGACTAAATCATCACATTTGACTAGTTTGTTTTAAAGAATTTAAAATTGGTCTAAATTGGTCATACTTGTAGCACACCCTATTCACCCCCCCCCCCCCCCCTCTAGGGTTAGGATCCCAAGGACTTTCATGATCTAGCTAGAAGACTCCAAAGAAGATTCCAAGGCTACCATTTTCTTCCTCTCATCCTAAGCTCTCCATTGATGTAAGTTTCTTGAGTTTCCAAGTTGGACAAAAGCTCCTTTTTCTTCTCTTTCTCTTGTTTGGCCATTTCTAGGAAAGTGCTTCAACCCATATTTTTCATAGAGTTATTTTGGTTCCTTAAGATCTTGTTTTTTATTTGGAAAACCCTTTTTGTTAAAATGGGTTCTTTGTTTCCATTTTTGAGTGAGTTTGTGTGGTTTTCTTGGGTTTCCTTGTAGCATTGGAATAGCTTGAGTGAAGTGCTTGAGAAGGATTGTTAGCATTGGGCAAGGCAAGTAATCTCTCTAGGAAATGATGCATGTGTATTTTGATTTCATTGTATTTTTGAAATTGTGCATTAAACTTGTTTACAAGCTTCATGGTTATGTTTTCATTGGATTTGGATGCTTGAAATTGTGATAAATGAACCCTTGGTAAGCATGAAGGCTCAAGGGATTGTATGTGATTGATGGATGAGAAGGAGGAGAAAAATGTAGTGGAAGATGTGCAAGAGAAAGGCATGTTCTGCACTCAGCGAGCACAGGCAGTAGCTTGTTCGCTCGAGCGACCCTTGGGTCCGCTCGAGCGACCAAGCCTCTGTTTGGTCCGAGCGCAGACAGAGAGCTGTCTGCTCGAGCGAACTGCCCTCTGTATAATCTGGAGCAAGACAGAGAGTTGTCCGTTCGAGCGCACTTATTATCCGCTCGAGCGAAATGTTGGAATATAGGTGGGCCTTCCAGACAGGTTTCAAAAACTTTTGACCCACTTAATGCAGGGATCAATTGTCTAGAATGCAACAAACCCAATCCAGGATGCAATTCCCTCAATTTCATAGCCAAGTACTGCAACAAACACTATCTTGAAGATAGAAATAAGCACATAAACATGCAATCTCGAAATCCACAACATACAAGGATGTAGATATACCTTTGGAGCTTTGTTGTGCTCTAATGGAGGATTTGATTTCTTTACTTTGGTGATGAACAACTTCACAATCCAAATCAGAATCTTCAACTCCTTTTGATCTTCCAACACTATGTCCTGTATTAGATCTCTTTTCTTAAGAAGATGGTGGAATCCTCAAGAGAAAACCCTACTAGTACCTCTAAGGAACCAAAGGTGAAAGAGAGGGGAACTTTGAGAAGAAGATGACTTGTACAACTCTTGCACAAGGGGGCTGAAAGTGCTCTATTAATTATGCATGAATTTGAGAGGAGTATTCCTCTATTTATAGCCCTCCATAACTCCTCTTTTCCTATTTGAAGTAGAAGTTTAACTCCCATTACAAATTAGTAAACATCTCCCTTACTAATTGCCATAGAAGTCTTACTTCCACAACTATTAGTAACTTTCTCCTTTCTAATTAAAATAGAAGTCCTACTTCCATTACTAATTAGTAGCTTACCATTACCACTATTAGAAGTCTCACTTCAAATAGAAATAGTAACCTTCCTTTTAGAGTTTAAGTAGAATTAGTATCTTTCTAATATATTGGGCTAGCGTGGGGACCACTAGGGATTCCTTAGAAAGCTGGCTCCAACTGGGACACGCGACCCCACATCTCATGTGCAATCCGGGCCCACAGTTAATTGTAAATAACTCCACTAAATAAATGCAATTACACTCCAGTCTTAGGAATATATTTCAATGAAGACCCTAAACTTCCACAGTACCACAAGTAGGCCCCTCCATCTATATCCATGGATCAAATGGACATGTCCACCAAATTAGATCCATATCTTATTATCCTTGAGCCCCAATTAATTATAATGATCATTTGGTACCGATCCAATTAACTCTTAATCGGAATGGGTGCGCACTTACCAATGATAAATCCATTAATTGGCACAAGGGGATATTAAAGATAGATTCCATCTTGACCATTGAATGTTCCCACAGCTCTACTATCAAGTACCCAAATCACCGAGGTGTTGACCTACAATTGGCCTCACTCATTGGTGACTCAAAGCAAAAAAATAGATAGAAAATTGAGTTCATTAATGTCTCAGGATTATGAGCCTATTGCTAGGGAATTATGAGAGCAGACCTTAAATAAAGACAGTGTATATAAGGTGCTTCTCATGGTCCTTCAATACATCCAATGTACCAGCATCATGATCCAGAATCTTACATTCTGATGATCGAGATAAATCACACTATCTCATAGTGATCAAAATGTTGCAACCTTGTCAGATGAGGTGTCCAATCTCATCACTGGTTGTGAAGATATTTAAGTATAAGATTTGTAATACATATCTCCTGTATGTGGATCTCATCCATACACATGTATTACATCTAGTATACTTGTGGACTCCGGTTCATCTCATGAACCATTATGTCATTTGTATTAGTTATGTGCAAGTATATAAAACACCATTCATCTCATGAAAGGAAAAACATGAATTGTATTGATAAATAAAGAAATTAATCAATTCATTACATCATATACTCTTGGTATTGAGACCATAAACTAACACGAACCTGCCAGATTCAGAAGAAGAATTATTTCGTTGTGTATTTTCTTGAAGATTGAAAAACTAGACTATGTTAAGGGTTTTGACTTGACATTGTGTAAATGGAACTTCGAAATGCAACCCAACTTCGGGGACACCAACTCTTGTATATTCCGACATTTGGGGTCCTAATTACACAAAGGTCAATTAACAGCCTTAACACATGCTTGTCAGATTTCGTGTTTGAGTTCCGTTTTGGTACGATAAGTACCATCGTGTACTAGTTTTGGATTTCAAATATAAGCTTGTTTTGAAGAATTGTTTCAAGAAAAAGGGGATCACTTCCTAAGCGTGTTATGCATATTTATTATGCCTTTTGCTAGTCGTGTTCGTCGTGTTTTGATAAGTGACTCCCCCCTTTTTATCTCGATAAGTTTTGATAGTGTTTCGCGTGTTTTGTGCATTCATGAATTAAGTAAACACCACTGAGCTTGGACTGCCCTTTCAGTTTGATCCACTGTCTGGGGGTCCTTAAACATGTGGACTGTCTACATACTGGTCGTGTATTTATTACACATCGTGCATGTCCGGTTCCGCGGCCGGAATTCCCGTCTTTGTGGGAAATCGTGTCGTGATTATATTATGTATATCGTGCTTGTCGTGCGTGCTTGCTCTTTTCATTATATAAATGAGAGAGAAAGGATGGGCTCTTTGTGGACTGTAACTATTCATGATATATTATGTACTCATGCTAGTTTGTTTTATTATCTCAACTTGATTAAATACTTCTGCAAATGTATCTCAGTCATTATAGTATTTCGAATCAAAGATTTGCTTTTATGTTTTCTTAAACGTTATTGGTTCATTCATGCACCTAAATTGATTACCTGCCAAACCGTTGTGTTTGACCCTTGTTTGTTGGTGCCCAGGTGCAGGAGACGTTGCCTTTGAGGAGGAGCGTCAGGAGGAGGCTTGTGAGCCAACCCCTGTGACAGAGTGGTAGCCTGACGATGTCATCTAGATGTCGGGTGGGTTTTGAGTCTCGTCATCATTTTGTTTTGGGGTTCCCTTTGATTATTTTGGAGAAGTGTATTGGCCTCTGTTGGCCTCTTATGGGTTGTAACAAAAACTTAACTTACTTTCGTGTTAGTCTTATAACTTGAAATATGATGGGAATGCCATGTTAACTTCTTTCTTTGATACTATGCCTTGTTATTATTTGTTATGGCACTTAAATATTTCATTGGTGCTTATCTTGATGTGTTTAGCTACATGCTTCCGCAAACTTGATCGTGTGAGTCAGATTCCGCGTGTCTTTGGGAATCCTCACCGCGGGAACCTGTGGGAAAGTATATCTCCGATGTACACAACGCACGTCGCGGGCCCGGGATCCGTTCCGGGGTCGCGACAAGACTAGTCTAGGTTACCTGAAACCCATTTAGAGTTGAAAATTATCCCGGATTTTTTAAGAGGCAGTCTTTGGAACGAGAGTTTCATGAAACACAGTGTATTATCAACAATTTCCTAGAGCCTATAGATTGTGGTTTCGTACAAAAGTAGCCTACGAACTGCCCGAAGCATGGGTTTTAGCCTTTAACAACACCGAACTTGCTCAAGTGCTTTCCAAACCAAATATTTGCCCAAAGCAAGTTTTAAACCTAAAAGTGTCTTGAAATATCCTAAAATCCATATCTCAACCCAGAATCTCTTTAGACGTATTTCGAGGCGAAAGACAAGACTAGGATACCCGAAACCTCTTTTCAGAGAAAAATGGGATCCCGGATTTTTGTACAAGGAGTCTTTGGATCGAGAGTTGCCTGAAAGATAATGTAGAGTCAACTATTTCCTAGAGCCGCATAGATTGTGGTTTCGTACAAAAGTAGCCTACAAACCGATTGATGCACGAGTTTTAGCATTTAAAAACACCAAGCTCCCTCAAGTGTTTTCCAGAGCAAAGATTCACCCAAAGCCCGTTTTAAACCGAAATTATCTCGAACTGTCTTAAAATGCGTATCTCAACCCACAATCCCATCAAACGGAACTTGAGGCGAAAGACTAGACTAGGATACCTGAAACCGCTTTTAGAGTAAATAGTTATCCCAAATTTTTGTAGAGGGAGACTTTGGACCGAGATTTGCATGAAACACAGTGTAGACTCAACAATTTCCTAAAACTGCTTATATTGTCGATTCATACAAAAGCCGCTAGAAGCACGGGTTTCAGAATTTACAAAAACCGAATCCCCTGTACTATTTTCCTAAGCTAAGAATCGTCAAAAACCCGATTTAAACCTAAAAGTTGCTCGAAATAATCTAAAATGCGTATCACAACCCCGAATCCCTTGAAACAGATTTCGAGGCGAAAGACTAGTCTAGAATACCCAAAACCCTTGTTAGAGTACAAAACGATCCCGGATTTTTCTAGAGGGAGTGTTCGGAACGAGAGTTGCATGAAACACAGCGTATTGTCAACAATTTCCTAGAGCCCATAGATTGTGGTTTCGACCAAAAGTAGCCTACATACCGCCCGAAGCACGGGTTTTAGCCTTTAACTGCACCGATCTCGAATTTCTCTAGAGGGAAATCCCGCATAGATTGTGGTTTCGTACAAAAGTAGCCTACAAACTGATTGAAGCACGGGTTTTAGCCTTTAGAAACACCGAACTCCCTCAAGTGTATTCCTAACCCAAGATTCGACCGAAGCCCGTTTTAAACCGAAAAGTATCTTGAAGTATCCTAAAATGCGTATCTTTACCCCAGAATCCCATCAAACGGTTCTCGACACGAAAGACTAGACTAGGATACCTGAAACCGATTTAGAGTAAACAGTTCTCCCAGATTTTTCTTGTGGGAGACTTTGGACCGAGATTTGCATGAAACACAGTGTAGACTCAACAGTTTCCTAGAACCGCTTATATTGTGGACTCATACAAAAGTCGCCCCAAGCACGGGTTTTAGCATTTACGAACACTGAATCCCCTGTACTGGTTTCCTAAGCCAAGAATCGTCCGAAACTCGTTTTAAATAGAAAAGTAGCTTGAAATAATCTAAAATGTGTATCTCAACCCCGAATCCCTTTAAACAGATTTCGAGGCGAAAGACTAGTCTAGGATACCAGAAACCAATTCAGAGTTGAAAATCATCTTGAATTTTTCAAGAGGGAGTCTTTGGAACGAGAGTTGCATGAAACACAGTGTATTCTTAACAATTTCCTAGAGCCCATAGGTTGTGGTTTCGTACAAAAGTAGCCTACGAACCACCCGAAGCACGGGTTTTAGCCTTTAACAACACCGAACTCGGTCAAGTGTTTTCCTAACCATATATTTGCTCGAAACACGTTTTAAACCGAAAAGTATCTCGAAATATCCTAAAATATGATTCTAAAACCAGAATCCCATAAAAAGGATTTCGAGGCAAAAGACTAGACAAGGAAAATGAAAACCCCTTTTGGAGTAAAGAGTGATCCCGGATTTCTCTAGAGGGAGTCTTTCGATCGAGAGTTGCAGAAAACACAGAGTAGAGTCAACAATTTCCTCGGGCCGCATAGATTGTGTATTCGTAGAAAATTAGCTTATAAACCGATTGAAGCACGGGTTTTAGCCTTTAAAAACACCGAACTCCCTCAAGTGCTTTCCTAACCCAAGATTCACCCGAAGCACGTTTTAAACCAAAAAGTATCTTGAAGTATCGTTTAAAGCGTATCTCAACCCATAATCCCATCAAACAAACCTCGAGGCGAAAGACTAGACTAGGATACCTGAAACCGCTTATAGAGTAAAATGTTATCCCAGATTTTTCTAGAGGAGACTTTGGATTGAGATTTGCATCAAACAAAGTGTCGAGTCAACAATTTCTTAGAACCGCTTAGATAATGGATCAATACAAAAGCCGCCCGAAGCACCGGTTTCAGCATTTAAAAACACTGAATCCCGTGTACTGTTTTCCTAAGCCAACAATCGTCCGAAACCCGTTTTAAACCGAAAAGTCTCTTGAAATAATCTAAAATGCGTATCTCAACTCAGAATCCCTTCAAACGGATGTCGAGGCAAAAGACTAGGCTAGGATACCCGAAACCCCTTTTAGAGTAGAAAATGATCCCGGATTTTTCTAGAGGGAGTCCTTAGAACGAGAGTTGCAAGAAACACAGTGTATAGTCAACAATTTCGTACAACCGCATAGGTTGTGGTTTCATACAAAAGTAGCCGACGAACCATCCAATGCACGGGTTTTAGCCTTTGACAACACCGAACTTGCTCAAGTGTTTTCCTAACCAAATATTTGCCCAAAGCACGTTTTAAACCGAAAAGTATCTCTAAATATCCTAAAATGCGTATCTCAACCCACAATCCCTTCAAACGGATTTCGAGCGAAAGACTACACTAGGGTACCCGAAACCTCTTTTCAGAGAAAAATGCGATCCCGGATTTTTGTACAGGGAGTCTTTGGACCGAGAGTTGCCTGAAAGACAGCGCAGAGTTTACTATTTACTACAGCCGCCTAGATTGTGGTTTCGTACAAAAGTAGCATACAAACCGATCGAAGCACGAGTTTTATCCTTTAAAAAACCCGAGCTCCCTTAAGTGTTTTCCTAAGAAAAGATTCACCCGAAGCCCGTTTTAATCCGAAATTATCTTGAAGTATCCTAAAACGCGTATCTCAACCCACAATCCCATCAAACGGATCTCGAGGCGAAAGACTAGACTAGGATACCTTAAACCACTTTTTGAGTAAACAGATAACCCATATTTTTCTAGACGGAGACTTTGGATTGAAATTTGCATAAAACACAATGTAGACACAGCGATTTCCTAGAATCGCTTATATTGTGGATTCATACAAAAGACGCCCGAAGCACGGTTTCAGCATTTACAAACACTGAATCCCCTGTACTGCTTTCCTATGCCAAGAATCGTCCGAAACCCGATTTAAATCGAAAAGTATCTTGAAATAATCTAAAATGCATATCTCAACCCCGAATCCCTTCAAACAGATTTCGTGGTGAAAGACTAGTCTAGGAGACCTGAAACCCCTTTTAGTGTAGAAAATGTTCCCGGATTTTTCTATACGGAGTCTTTGGAACGAGAGTTGCATGACACACAATGTATTCTCAACAATTTTCTAGAGCCCATAGGTTGTGTTTTCGTTCAGAAGTAGCCTACGAACCGCCCGAAGCACGGGTTTTAGCCTTTAACAACACCGAACTCACTCAAGTGTTTTCCTAACCAAATATTCGCTCGAAGCACGTTTGAAACCGAAAAGTATCTCGAAATATCCTAAAATGCGATTCTAAAACCAGAATCCCATCAAAAGGATTTCGAGGTGAAAGACTAGACAAGGAAAACGAAAACCCCTTTTGGAGTAAAGAGTGATCCCGGATTTCTCTACAGGGAGTCTTCGGACCGAGAGTTGCATAAAACACAGATTAGAGTCAACAATTTCCTCGGGCTGCATAGATTGTGTTTTCGTACAAAAGTAGCTTACAAACCGATCGAAGCACGGGTTTTAGCCTTTCAAAACACCGAACTCCCTCAAGTGCTTTCCTAACCCAAGATTCGCCCGAAGCCCGTTTTAAGCCAAAAAGTATCTCGAGGTACCCTAAAAAGCGTATCTCAACCCATAATCCCATCAAACGGATCTCGAGGCGAAAGACTAGACTAGGATACCAGAAACCACTTATAGAGTAAAAAGTTATCCCAGATTTTTCTAGAGGAGACTTTGGACCGAGATTTGCATCAAACAAAGTGTTGAGTCAACAATTTCTTAGAACCGCTTAGATTGTAGATCAATACAAAAGCTGCGCAAAGCACCGGTTTCAGCCTTTAAAAACACTGAATCCCGTGTATTGTTTTCCTAAGCCAACAATCGTCCGAAACCCGTTTTAAACCGAAAAGTCACTCAAAATAATCTAAAATGCATATCTCAACTCAGAATCCCTTCAAACGGATGTCGAGGCGAAAGACTAGGCTAGGATAACCGGAACCCCTTTTAGAGTAGAAAATGATCCCGGATTTTTCGAGAGGGAGTCTTTAGAACGAGAGCTGCAAGAAACACAGTGTATAGTAAACAATTTTGTACAACCGCAGAGATTGTGGTTTCATACAAATGTAGCCGACGAACTGCCCAGTGCACCGGTTTTAGCCTTTGACATCACCGAACTCGCTCAAGTGTTTTCCTAACCAAATATTTGCCCAAAGCACGTTTTAAACCGAAAAGTATCTTGAAATATCCTAAAAAGCGTATCTCAGCCCAGAATCCCTTCAAACGGATTTCGAGGTGAAAGACTACACTAGGGTACCTGAAACCTCTTTTTAGAGAAAAATGCGATCCCGAATTTTTGTACAGGTAGTCTTTGGACCGAGAGTTGCCTGAAAGATAGTGCAGAGTTTTTTATTTACTACGGCCACCTAGATTGTGGTTTTGTACAAAGTAGCTTACAAACCGATCGAAGCACGAGTTTTATCCTCTAAAAAACCCGAGCTCCCTCAAGTGTTTTCCTAAGAAAAGATTCACCCGAAGCCTGTTTTAATCTGAAACTATCTTGAAGTATCCTAAAACGCGTATCTCAACCCACAATCCCATCAAACAGATCTCGAGGTGAAAGACTAGACTAGGATACCTTAAACCACTTTTTGAGTAAACAGTTAACCCATATTTTTCTAGACGGAGACTTTGGACTGAAATTTGTATAAAACACAATGTAGACACAACGATTTCCTAGAATTGCTTATATTGTGGATTCATACAAAAGACGCCTGAAGCACGGTTTCAGTATTTACAAACACTGAATCCCCTATACTGCTTTCCTAAGCGAAGAATCACCTGAAACCCGTCTTAAATCGGAAAGTATCTCGAAATAATCTAAAATGCGTATCTCAACCCCGAATCTCGTCAAACGGATTTCGTGGCGAAAGACTAGTCTAGGAGACCCGAAACCCCTTTTAGTGTAGAAAATGATCCCGGATTTTTCTATACGGAGTCTTTGGAACGAGAGTTACATGAAACACAGTGTATTCTCAGCAATTTCCTAGAGCCCATAGGTTGTGGTTTCGTTCAGAAGTAGCCTATGAACCGCCCGAAGCACGGGTTTTAGCCTTTAACAACACTGAACTCACTCAAGTGTTTTCCTAACCAAATATTCGCTCGAAGCACGTTTTAAACCGGAAAGTATCTCAAAATATCCTAAAATGCGATTCTAAAACCAGAATCCCATCAGAAGGACTTCGAGGCGAAAGACTAGACAAGGAAAACGAAAACCCCTTTTGGAGTAAAGAGTGATCCCGGATTTCTGTACAGGGAGTCTTTGGACCGAGAGTTGTATAAAACACAGAGTAGAGTCAACAATTTCCTCGGGCCGCATAGATTGTGTTTTCCTACAAAAGTAGCTTGCAAACCAATCGAAGCACGAGTTTTAGCCTTTAAGAACACCGAACTCCCTCAAGTGCTTTCCTAACCCAAGATTCGCCCGAAGCCCGTTTTAAACCAAAAACTATCTCGAAGTATCCTAAAAAGCGTATCTCAACCCATAATCCCATCAATCAGATTTCGAGGTGAAAGTCTAGACTAGGATAACTGAAACTGCTTATAGAGTAAAAAGTTATCCCAGATTTTTCTAGAGGGAGACTTTGGACCGAGAGTTGCTTGAAACAAAGTGTCGAGTCAACAATTTCCTAGAACCGCTTAGATTGTGGATTAATTTAAAAGCTGCCCCAAGCACCGGTTTCGGCCTTTAAAAACACTGAATCCCTTGTACTGTTTTCCTAAGCCAAGAATCGTCCGAAACCTGTTCTAAACCGAAAAGTTTCTCGAAATATTCTAAAATACGTATCTCAACTCTGAATCCCTTGAAACGGATTTTGAGGGGAAAGACTAGACCAGGATACTCGAAACCCCTTTTAGACTAGAAAATGATCCCGGATTTTTCTAGAGGGAGTCTTTGGAACGAGAGTTGAATGAAACACAATGTATAGTCAATAATTACATACAAAAGTAGCCTACGAACTGCTCGAAGCATGGGTTTTAGCCTTTGACAACTCCGAACTCGCTCAAGTGTTTTCCCAACAAAATATTTGCCCAAAGCACGTATTAAACCGAAAAGTGACTCGAAATATCCTAAAATGCGTATCTCAACCGAGAATCCCTTTGAACGAATTTCGAGGCGAATGATTAGACTAGGATACTCGAAACCTCTTTCAGGTTAAAAAGCGATGCCAGATTTTTGTAAAGGGAGTCTTTGGACCGAGAGTTGCCTAAAAGACAGCGCATAGTCAACAATTTTCGAGAGCCGCATAGATTATGGTTTCGTACAAAAGTAGTCTACAAACCGATCAAAGCACGAGTTTTAGCCTCTAAAAACACCGAACTCCCTCAAGTGTTTTCCAAACCCAAGATTCACCCGAAACCCTTTCTAAACCGAAATGTATCTCGAAGTATCCTAAAATACGTATCTCAACCCATAATCCCATCAAACGGATCTCGAGGCGAAAGACTAGACCAGGATACCTAAAACTGTTTTTATAGTAAAATTGTTATCCCAGATTTCTCTGGAGGAGACTTTGGACCGAGAGTTGCATGAAACAAAGTGTCGAGTCAACAATTTCCTAGAATCGCTTAGATTGAGGTTTCATACAAAAGCCACCCAAAGCACGATATTTAACCTTTAAAAACACTGAATCCCCTGTACTGTTTTCCTAATCCAAGAATCGTTCGATACCCGTTTTAAACAGAAAAGTATATAGAAATATACTAAAATGTGTATCTCAACCCAAAATCCTTTCAAACGGAATTCGAGGCGAAAGACTAGACTAAGATACCGGAAACCCATTTTGGTGTAAAATGTTATTCTGGATTTCTCTAGAGGGAGTCTTTAGAACGAGAGTTGCATGAAACACAGTGTAGAGTCAACAATTTCCTAGAGCCGCATAGATTATGGTTTCGTACAAAAGAAGCCTACGAAACCGTCCGAAGAACGAGTTTTAGCCTTTAAAGACCAGAACTCATTGAAGTGTTTTCCGAACCCAAAATTCTCCTAAAAACCGTTTTAAAATGAAAAGTATCTAAAAATGATCTAAAATGCGTATCTCAATCCATAATCACATAAAACGGATCTCGCGGTGAAAGACTAAACTAGGATACCTGAAACTGCTTTAAGAGTAAAAATTAATCCCAGATTTTTCTAGAGGGAGACTTTGGACCGAGAGTTGCATGAAACACCATGTAGACTCAACAATTTCCTAGAACCGCTTATAATGTGGATTCATACAAAAGCCGCCCGAAGCACGGGTTTCAACCTTTACAAACACTGAATCCCTTGAACTATTTTCGTAAGCCAAGAATCGTCCGAAACTCGTTTTAAACCGAAAAGCATTTCGAAATTATCTAAAATTCGTTTCTTAACCCGGAATCCCTTCAAACGAATTTCGTGGCGAAAGACTAGACTAGGATACCCGAAACCCCTTTTAGAGGAAAAACTGATCCCGGAATTTTCTAGAAAAAGTCTTTGGAACGAGAGTTGCATGAAACACTATGTATAGTCAATTTCCAAGAGCCACATAGACTGTGGTTTCGTACAAAAGTAGCCTACGAACTCCCTGAAGCACAGGGTTTAGCCTTTAACAACACCGAACTCGCTCAAGTGTTTTCCTAACCAAATATTCGCCAGAAACAGGTTTTAAACCGAAAAGTATTTCGAAATATCCTAAAATACGAATCTCAAACCAGAATCCCATCAAACGGATTTCGAGGCGAATGACTAGACAAGGATAACGAAGACCCCTTTTGGTGTATAGGGTGATCCCGGATTTCTCTAGAGGATCTTTGGACCGAGAGTTGCATAAAACACAATGTAGAGTCAACATTGTGAGAGAGTTCAAGCTTCTAGGGTTGCCATCAAGTTGCAAAGGGGGAGATGTTAGAGTTTTTGTTTTGTTTCAATTTGATAGGATGCATTTATTTTCATATGTTGACCTCTCATTCTTTCATGAAGTTTTTAATTCAGATTTTCAAGTCTCAAATTGTTCTATCTTTGAAAATCTTTTCAAGCTTTCCAAATGTTTTAACTTTAAATCCATATTTTGGTTTGAATGTTTCATGTCATTAAAATTCTATTTTCATCCTTTTTAAAATCATGATCCAAGCTTGTTCAATGTGCCTCAAGTCCCCTGGAAAGAAGCCCTCTTTGTTCCAACTTTCTAAAATTTCAGATTTTCTGGGTTGTCTCCAGGTCGACCTGCCTGTGTGGCCGGTCGACCGGGTCCCACACTGCGGGTCGACAGGGGATTTGCGCCGTTAGCCTCTCCACTCCGGCAAACTTGTGGGGACTTTTGAGGCCAAGGACTAACAACTTTTCAAGAGTATTAGTGAAGGGATTATGAAGCTAATCCATTGATTCAACCTTTGATCTTTAAATGGGTATGCTTTCTTTATCCCAAGTTTTAAACTCATACTTTGTTACTAAATCTTTGTTTTCTTTAAAGCATGATTAAATAGATATCTATCTTTTGAAATGTTTCTATTCATAACATGCTTAGAACTTTTAAATCTCCTAGCTTTATGAAACCAACATATAGTTTGCAATTCACATGAAGTTGTTTTATTGTTTCAAACTAACTTGCTAGATTTAAGTTTTACTTCTTCAAATCAAGTTAGTTCACTTTGAAAAACCCATGTGCTTGTCATAAAACTTTTGCTCATATAAATGATTAACATCTTTGAATCATTTAGAATTTTTTCTTTCTAAAAGGAGATAGAAAAGTTTCTAGTATATGCATGAATCATAGACTTTTACCATTCATATGCATATGTCTAGAGAGTGAGATTTCATTTTAAATTTAGCCTATTTAGAGGCATTAAATTGCACTTACATTGTTCTCTTAATACATGCATTCATAGGCATTTTATTTAAGAGAAAATCTTCTTGTTGTAAAGGTTGGTGCTTAGCCTTGAAAAGCATATATAGTGTTGTAAAGCTTTATGCTCACCCTTGAAAAGCATAGTGATGTATTTGTAAGGTTGAAGGTAAACCTAAACCTTAATTTGAGTTAGTGAAAATCCGGTAGGGACACCGGGAGTGGATGTAGGCACGTTGGCCGAACCACTATAAATGCTTGTTTTATGGTGATTGAATTTTTGCTTTCTTTATGTGGATGATGCTCTCTTGTTTGATACAAACATTGATTAAAGATTGTAATTGTTAGTTTCTTGTGTATGCTTATCTTTAAGGCCACTCCTCTTCACAAGTTAATTAATCCTCATCAAAGCATAAGTGACTTAAAAGCAAAAAGATTTAAACTTTGGTCTAGTTCTTTGAGCTCACCCTATTCACACCCCCCCCCCTCTAGGATTCGATCTTGGACTTTCACCTAAGCAAAGAATCGATCGAAACTCGTTTTAAACCGAAAAGTATCTCGAAATAATCTAAAATGCGTATCTCAACCTCGAATCCCTTCAAACGGATTTCGAGGCGAAAAACTAGTCTAGGATACTCGAAACCCCTTTTAGAGTAGAAAATGATCCTGAATTTTTCTAGAGGGAGTCTTTGGAACGAGAGTTAAATGAAACACAGTGTATTGTCAACAATTTCCTAGAGCACATAGATTGTGGTTTCGTACAAAAGTAGTCTACAAACTGCCCGAAGCACGGGTTTTAGCCTTTAACAGCACCGAACTCACTGAAGTGTTTTCCTTACCAAATATTCGCTCGAAGCACGTTTTAAACTAAAACGTATCTCGAAATATCCTAAAATGTGAATCTCAAACCAGAATCCCACCAAACGGATTTCGAGGGGAAAGACAAGACAAGGATAACGGAAACCCCTTTTGGTGTAAAGAGTGACCCCGGATTTCTCTAGAGGGAGTCTTTGGACCGAGAGTTGCATAAAACACAATGTAGAGTCAATCCTCGGGCCGCATAGATCGTGGCTTTGTACAAAACTGGCCTACGAACGGATCGAGGCACGGGTTTTAGCCATTCAAAACATCGAACTCCCTCAAGTGTTTTCCCAACCCAAGATTCGCTTGAAGCCCATTTTAAACCAAAAAGTATCTCGAAGTATCCAAAAATGCGTTTCTCAACCCATAATCCCATCAAACGGATCTTGACGCAAAAGACTAGACTAGGATACCTGAAACCGTTTTTATAGTTAACAGTTATTCCAGATTTCCCTAGAGGAGACTTTGGACCGAGAGTTGCATGAAACAAAGTGTCGAGTCAACAATTTTCTAGAACTGCTTCGATTGTGGATTCAAACAAAAGCCGCCCAAAGCACCGGTTTCAGCCTTTAAAAACACTGAATCCCGTGTACTATTTTCCTAAGCCAAGAATCGTCTGAAACCCATTTTAAACTGAAAAGTATCTCGAAATAATCTAAAATGAGTATCTCAACTCGGAATCCCTTCAAACGGAATTCGAGGCGAAAGACTAGAGTATGATACCTGAAACCCTTTTAGAGTAGAAAATGATCCCTGATTTTCTAGAGGGAGTCTTTGGAACGAGAGTTGCATGAAACAGAGTGTATGGTCAACAATTTCGTAGAGCCGGATAGATTATGGCTTCGTACAAAAGTAGCCTACGCACCGCCTGAAGCACGGGTTTTAGCCTCTGACAACACCGAACTCGCTCAAGTGTTCTCCTAACCAAATATTTGCCCAAAGCACATTTTAAACCGAAATGTATCAAGAAATATCCTAAAATGCGTATCTCAACTAAGAATCCCTTCAAGCGGATTTCGAGGCGAAAGACTGGATAAGGAAAACGGAAACCCCTTTTGGTGTAAAAGGAGATGCCTGGTTTCTCTAGAGGGAGTCTTTGAACCGAGAGTTGCCCGAAAGACAACGTAGAGTCAATAATTTCCTAGAGCCGCATAGATTGTGGTTTCGCACAAAAGTAGCCTACAAACCAATTGAAGCACGAGTTTTAGCCTTTAAAAACACCGAACTTCCCCAAGTGTTTTCCAAACCTAAGATTCGCCCGAAGCCCATTTTAAACCGAAAAGTATCTCGAATTATCCTAAAATGCATATCTCAACCCATAATCCCATCAAATGGATCTCGAGGCGAATGACAAGGCTAGGATACCAGAAACCGCTTTTATAGTAAAACATTATCCCAGATTTTTCTAGAGGAGAGTTTGGACCGAGAGTTGCAAGAAACAAAGTGCCGAGTCAACAATTTACTTGAACCGCTTATATTGTGGAATCATACAAAAGCCGCTCGAAGCACGAGTTTCGGCCTTTACAAACACTAAATCCCCTGTACCATTTTCCTATGCCAAGAATCGTCCGAAACCCATTTTAAACTGAAAAGTTTCTCAAAATAATCTAAAATGCGTATCTCAACCCAGAATCCTTTCAAACGGATTTCTAGGCAAAAGACTAGACTAGGATACTCGAGACCCATTTTGTGTAAAATGTGATCCTGTATTTTTCTAGATGGAGTCTTTGGAACGAGAGTTGCATCAAACACAGTGTAAAGTCAACAATTCCTAGAGTCGCATAGATTATGGTTTCGTACAAAAGAAACCTACGAAATCGTCCGAAGAACGGGTTTTAGCCTTTAAAAACACAGAACTCCCTGAAGTGTTTTCTGAACCCAAGATTCTCCCAAAACTAGTTTTAAAACGAAAAGTATTTGGAAATGATCTAAAATGCGTATCTCTACCCATAATCCCATCAAACGGATCTCGTGGCAGAAGGTTAGGTTAGGATACCTGAAATCGCTTTTAGAGTAAAAAGATATCCCAGATTTCTCTAGAGGGAGACATTGGACTGAGATTTGTATGAAACAAAGTGCCGAGTCAACAATTTACTTGAACCGCTTATATCGTGGATTCATACAAAAGCCGCCCGAAGCACGAGTTTCAGCCCTTACAAACACTGAATCCCCTCTACTATTTTCCTAAGCCAAGAATCAGTTGAAACCCATTTTAAACCGAAAAGTATCTTGAAATAATCTAAAATGCGTATCTTAACCGAGAATCCTTTCAAACGGATTTCTAGGCGAAAGACTAGACTAGGATACTTGAAACCCATTTTGGTGTAAAATGTGATCCTGGAATTTTCAAGAGGGAGTCTTTGGAACGAGAGCTGCATGAAACACAATGTAGAGTCAAGAATTTCCTAGAGCCGCATAAATTATGGTTTTGTACAAAATAAACCTACGAAACCGTCTGAAGAACGGGTTTTAGCCTTTAAAAACACAGAACTCCCTGAAGTGTTTTCCAAACCCAAGATTCTCCCAAAACCCATTTTTAAAAAAAGGTATTTTGAAATGATCTAAAATGTTTTTCTCAACCCATAATCCCATCAAACGAATCTCGAGGCAAAAGACTAGACAAGGATACCTGAAATCAATTTTAGAGTAAAAAGTTATCCCAGATTCTTTTAGAGGGAGACTTTGGACCGAGAGTTGCATGAAACACCGTGTAGACTCAACCATTTCCTAGAACTGCTTACATTGTGGATTTATACAAAAGCCGCCCGAAGCACGGGTTTCAGCCTTTACAAACACTGAATCCCCTGTACTATTTTCCTAAGTCAAGAATCGTCCGAAACTCGTTTTAGACCGAAAAGTATCTCGAAATAATCTAAAATGCGTATCTCAACCCGAAATCCCTTCAAATGGATTTTGAGGCGAAAGACTAGACTAGGATACCCAAAACCCTATTAGAGTATAAATTGATCCCTGATTTTTTTAGAGGGAGTCTTCAGTATGAGTGTTGCATGGAACATAGTGTATAGTCAACAATTTCGTAGAGTCGCATAGATTGTGGTTTCGTACAAAAGTAGCCTACGAACCGCACGAAACACGGGTTTTAGCCTTTAACAACACCAAACTCACTGAAGTGTAACACAAACCAAATATTCCCCCGAAGAAGGCTTTAAACCGAAACATATCTCGAAATATCCTAAAATGCGTATCTCAACCCAAAATGCCTTCAAGCGGATTTCGAGGCGAAAAACTAGAATAGGATACCCGAAATTTCTTTCAGAGTAAAATGCGATCCCGGATTTTTATAGAGGGGGTCTTTGGACTGAGAGTTGCCTGAAAGACAGTGTAGAGTCAACAACTTCCTAGAGCCTAACAGATTGTGGTTTCGTATAAAAGTAGCCTACAAACAAATCGAAGCACGAGTTTTAGCCTTTAAAAACACAGAGCTCCCTCAAGTGTTTTCCTAACCCAAGATTTGCCCGAAGCCCCTTTTAAACCGAAAAGTATCTCGAAGTATCCAAAAATGCGTATCGCAACACATAATCCCAGCAAACGGATCTCGAGGCGAAAGAGTAGACTAGGATACCTAAAACCTCTTTTATAGAAAATAGTTATCCAAGATTTTTCTAAAGGTAGACTTGGGACTCAGACTTGCATGTAACAAAGTGTCGAGTCAACAATTTCCTGGAATAGCTTAGATTGTGGTTTGATGCAAAAGCCACCTGAAGCACGGGCTTCTGCCTTTACAAACACTGAATCCCCTGTACTATTGTCCTAATCCAAGAATCGTTCGAAACCCGTTTTAAACCGAAAAGTATCTAGAAATATATTAAAATTCGTATCTCAACCCGGAATCCTTTCAAACGAATTTTGAGGCGAAAGACTAGACTAGGATTCCTAAAACCCATTTTGGTGTAAAATGTGAACCTGGATTTTCTAGAGGGAGTCTTTGGAACGAGAGTTGCAAGAAATGCAGTGTAGAGTCAACAATTTCCTAGAGCCACATAGATTATGGTTTCGTACAAAAGAAGCCTACGACACAGTCCGAAGAACGGGTTTGTCCGAAGAACGGGTTTTAGCCTTTAAAAACACATAACTCTCTGAAGTGTTTTCCGAACCCAAGATTCTCCCAAAACCCGTTTTAAAATGAAAAGTATTTGGAAATGATCTAAAATAGGTATCTCAACCCATAATTTCGTCAAACGGATCTCGATGCAAAAGACTAGACTAGGATACCTGGAACCGCTTTTGGAGTAAAAAGTTATCCGAGATTTTTCTAGAGGGAGACTTTGGACCGAGAGTTGAATGAAACACAATGTAGACTCAACAATTTCCTAGAACTGCTTATATTGTGGATTCATACAAAAGCCGCTCGAAGCAAGGGTTTCAGCCTTTACATACACTAAATCGATCCCCTGTACTGTTTTCTGAAGGCAAGAATAGTTCAAAACCCATTTTAAACCGAAAAGTATATCAAAATAATCTAAAAGGCATATCTCAACCCGGAATCCCTTCAAATGGATTTCGAGGCGAAATACTAGACTAGGATACCCGAAACCCCTTTTAGAGTAGAAAATGATCCTTGATTTTTCCAAGGGGAGAGTCTTTGGAACGAGAGTTGCATGAAACATTGTGTATAGTCAACAATTTCCTATAGCCGCATAGATTGTGGTTTCGTACAAAAGTAGCCTACGAACTGCCTAAAGCACGAGGTCTAGCCTTTAACAGAACTCACCCAAGTGTTTTCCTAACCAAATAATTGCTCGAAGCACGTTTTAAACCGAAAAGTATATCCAAATATCCTAAAATGCGTGTCTCAACCCAAAACCCCATCAAACGGATTTCGAGGCAAAATACTAGACTAGGATAACGGAAACCCCATTTGGCGTAAAGAGTGATCCCGGATTTCTCTAGAGGGAGTCATTGGGCCGCATAGATTGTGGTTTCGTACAAAAGTAGCCTACAAACCGATCGAAGCATGCATCTTTGCCATTACAAATACCAAAATCCCTCAAGTGTTTTCCTAACCCAAGATTCGCCCGAACCCCGTTTTAAATCGAAAAGTATCTCGAAGTATCCTAAAATGCGTATCTCAACCTATAATCCCATCAAACGGATCTCGAGGGAAAATACTAGAATGGAATAACTGAAACCGCTTTTAAAGTAAAAAGTTATCCTAGAGGGAGACTTTGGACCGAGAGTTTCATGAAATACAATGTAGACTCAACAATTTTCTAGAACCACTTATGTTGTGGATTCATATAAAAGCCGCCCGAAGCACGGTTTTCCGCCTTTACAGACACTGAATCCCCTACACTATTTTCCTAAGCCAAGCATCATTTGAAACACGTTTTAAAACGAAAAGTATCTTGAAATAATTTAAAATGTGCATCTCAACCTAGAATCCCTTCAAACGGATTTCGAGGCGAATGACTAGACTAGGATACCTGAAACCCCTTTTAGAGTAGAAAATGATCCCTGATTTTTCAAGAGGGTATCTTTGGAACGAGAGTTGCATGAAACACAGTGTATAGTCAACAATTTCCTTGAGCCGCATAGATTGTGGTTTCGTACAAAAATAGCCTATGAACCGCCCAAAGCATGGGTAGTAGCCATTGACAACACCGAACTCACTCAAGTGTTTTCCTAACCAAATATCCGCCTGAAGCACATTTTAAACTGAAAAGTATGTCGAAATATCCTAAAATGCGTATCTCAACCCATAATCCCTTCAAACGATTTCGAGGCGAAAGACTAGACTAGGATACCCGAAACCTCTTTCAGAGTAAAAAGCGAGCATGGATTTTTGTGGAAGGAGTCTTTGGACCAAGAGTTGCCTGAAAGACAACGTAGAGTCAACAATTTCGTAGAGTTGCATAGATTGTGGTTTCGTACAAAAGTAGCCTACAAACCGATCGAAGAACGAGTTTTAGCCTTTAAAAACCTTAAGTGTTTTCCTAACCCAAGATTCACCCGAAGCCCGTTTTAAACCGAAAAGTATCTCAAAGCATCCTAACATGCGTATCTCAACCCATAATCCCATCAAATGGATCTCGAGGCGAAAGAGTAGACTAGGATACCTGAAACCTCTTTTATAGTAAATAGTTATCCCAGTTTTTTCTTAAGGCAGAGTTTGGACTGAGAGTTGCATGAAACAAAGTGTCGAGTCAACAATTTCCTAGAACCACTTAGATTGTCGTTTTATACAAAAGCCACCCGAAGCATGGGCTTCAGCCTTTAAAATCACAAAATCCCCTGTACTGTTTTCCTAATCCAAGAATCGTTCGAAACCTGTTTTAAACAGAAAAGTATCTAGAAATATATTAAAATTCGTATCTCAACCTGGAATCCTTTCAAATGAATTTCCAAGTGAAAGACTAGACCAGGATTCCTAAAATCCATTTTGGTGTAAAATTTTTCTAGAGGGAGTCTTTGGAACGAGAGTTGCATGAAACACATGAAAGTCCTGGGATCCTAACCCTAGAGGGGGAGGGGGTGAATAGGGTGAGCTACAATATGTGAGCAATTATGACAAATTTTAACTTCTTAAAAATAAACTAGTCACAAGTGATGATAAACAAACAATATGCGGAAGCTAATAAAACAATCAGCACAAGCAAACACCACTACACAAAGATTTATAGTGGTTCGGCCTCAATGCCTACATCCACTATCGGCTTGTGATCCAATCACCCCACCGGATTTCCACTATTTATGTTTTTCAATAGGCTAAGCAATAACCCTTACAATGTTGTTTTTTCTAGGCTTAACAACAACCTTTACAAGATGTTTTTCTAGGCTAAGCAATAACCTTTACACAATGCTTTTCTTAGGCTAAGCAATAACCTTTACAAATGAAGATTTCTCTAAGAAGGTGTCTTCACAAAAGAACACTCTAAGAGATACAATTAAAGCTCAATGTATTTGCCTCTAAAATAGGCGAATATGAAAGTGAATAACAAACTCACACAAACACTAAATGAATGCAAATGTGTATGCTCATGATGTGTGTGTGTGATAACTTCAATCAAGTTTAAAAAGAAGGCTCAATCAATATATGCTCAAAGCATTTCAAAGTTTAAGGCTCATAAAAGATTTGATTGAAGTCTAATGCAAATCACATGTATGAAAATCAACTTGCTAATGACATGAAAATCAAGAGCTTCACAAGTTGTATGAAAATGACTAACTTAGAACATGTCATGCATGTGCAATGTTGTTTTCAAAAACAAATAAATTGACTAAGGTTTAAATGAATGAAAACAACAAGTAATGTTTCAACCAAGAAAATGAATCATGCTATATAAAAGAAATCAAAGATTTAGGCTAAGCATGATTAAGGAAGATTTAAAAAAAACTTGGATTGAAAACAAAGTGAAGAATCCAATCTTAATTAGATCAAAGAATAAGAGAAGAATGGATTCAGCATATCATAGTTATCATGCTCAAAATCATTTACCAATAAACTTAAACAAAGCATATAAACTATGATTAAGAGAGGTAGAGCTTACTTAGAGATTTAACTTCATTAATCCAAGCTTTAGCTCTCCAAATGATTCTTTGGTCTCTCTTAGTTCATCCCCTTTTCTTTGTCTCAAAGTACCTCAAAAGAGTCTTCAAAATCTCCAACTTTTGAAAAGGAATGAACTTCATTTTATACCCAAAAAGTGGGTTTCTGCGAGTGCCCGGTCGACCCGCCATACCCCCGGTCGACCTGCCCTTCACAACGGTAAAAAAATTGACCATTTGAAAAAGGCCAACGGCACTTTACCCGGTCGACCTGCTGTGTGGCCGGTCAACCGGGTCCCCCCTGGGACCAAAAATTCCTAAAAATTGCATATTTGAAGGTTTTTCTAGGAGGGGGTTTTTGGGCCATTAAACCAAGCTTGGAAACATGTTTTAAATCAAACTAAGTGGTTTAAAAACATGAAACACAAAAAGCCTAAAATGATTTGAAAGATTTAAAACTCATAGGCTTGCTTGATTTGATAAAACTCTTTTCTAAAACAAATGCATCCAAGTTTAAAAAACAAAACATGCATAAATCAATATCTTAAAAACAACGCATCTGTAAATCAAGATTTCAAGTTTTTATAAATCAATGCATATGTGTGTAAATCAAATAATGCTTGAATGATAATGCATCCATCAAATTGCAATCTACAAAATTCCTAACAATCTCCCCCTTTGCAATTTGATGGCAACTCACTCACCATTGAAATTACACACTAAGTCTTCAGCTCCCCCTAAGCTGGACAAGTCTTGAAATTTTCTTGGATGCTTCTTCTCTTTGCTTGGGCTCAGGGTTCCTTTCTTCATTCTTCTTGATGCTTGGAGCTTGATCATTCTTCAATCTTTCTTTCTTTAGCCAAGCATCTTCTTTAGCTCCCAAGCTTTCTTTCTTCTATTAGCTCTCCCCCTTTGACCATGCCTCTCTCTCCCTTTGGCAAGGTATGTATTCTCTCCCCCTGTAGAAGATCATACAAAATCTCCCCTTAGGAAGCTTGGACATTCTCTTCACCCTTTTGAGAACTTGAATGCTCTCTCCCACTTTGTCATTAAATTGCAAAGGTAGCTACACACATGAAATAAGGAAAATACCTTTTAGTAGCACCTGTTAACAAAAGAAATCGAAAATGAAATTCGTAACAGGTTATCATGTGTGGAATAAGACTCTAAGGGTTCAAAGGCAATCCAAGGGTCAATTTGATCAAAACTAATACCTCCTATGAAGGTTTACACTCCCCCTTCAATCCATTCTCTCCTTTTGTCAAACTTTTGACAAAGATATAACTATTTGGTGCAAGGAGAAGATGGTTTAACCAATTGAGGGTCAACTTCAAGAGAAAGATTAGATTCGTTTAACTATAAAGCTCAATATGATCAAATTACCAAAAGAAAGCAAGGTCTAATGAGAGAAGCAATCATGGGTACCAATTGGAAAAACAAAGGATACCAATTGAGATTCAAAGATAAGTCCATTAAAACAATCACTCTAAAATGGATTTAAAAATATAACTATTAGGAAAAATCCAAATTAGAGCTATCCATGAAGAAATGGGGTTTATTAAACATAGCATCAATCAATTTAACTATGAAAATCATATGCTATGTAAGTTTTGAAATCATTTCATTCAATCAATAAATATGACTATTAATGTGCAAGAATGAGTGAAATGAAATTCAAACATGAAGCCAACCTCAACTAATAACCAACCAAGATTATGAAAATATAAACATGGTGGTCATGAGATATACCTATATGAGCAAGAGAGGTGGAAACATGAAAATTATGATGCTAATGGAGTGTGAAATGGAACAAAAAACATATAACTAGCAAGTTCAATCCAATGTACACAAGGTCTATCGCATTCATAAGATAAGACATCAATTGGATATGAATGAAATCAATGGAAAATTATACCAAATGAAACCAATTGAATATGACAACATGATTAATAGCAAGGATGTGGCAAACACAAAATTCCATCAAGCATCATAAAAGGATATTCATCACTTATAATGATATGACTAATGAGCATAGTGATGAACAAGGTAAATTGCAATGCAAAAGGATATTACTTGGTAATGCATGCAATTTTCAAAGTGTCAAAATCATATGAATTCAACATCTAAGATATCCATCAAACATATAGAAATACGGGAATGAATTTCAAAGAGTTTCATATGATCAAGAACACTACTGTGAAGTTGAAACATGTATAAGGATGACATCACTAAGAGAATATACATGAATCAACATCATAACCATCCTAAAAAGAAATGACTAGAAGGCATAGAGGATGGATTTGAGTTCTAGTATGGTTTCTACAAATTTAACTAAGATCACAACCATACATGGAACCAAATGACATTTGCATATAGAAAGAATGTAGACAAATAAGCAAAGATGCAAACAATATTCATTTCCATTTCTAAGATGATGTAACCAAAAGAAAAAGGAAATGAGAATCATGGAACATGCTTTGATGATTATAACTAATGATGTTTTAGAGCATTTCCAATCATACAATCTTCAAATCATTTCAATAAACAAAATCCAACAATAAGCATAAAAAGAATGAATTTGAAGAACAATTTTCAACATTGTATTTTAAAAGATATAACTTAATTGAAACACATACAAGTTGAATTTTCAAAACAATGGTTCTCCATATTAAAGTATAACTTTAGAAAACTATGAAAAAACCAAATTTATTCAAATCATTTGTTCAAATAATCTAACTAAGACATCTACACAAATGATTTTGCAACAACAATTGATCATGAATAATCTAGCTAAGAAGGCTTTTGAAATCACAATCAATTGAACATGTATAGAAATGCAATGCAAGTCATATAACTAAATGTGAACAAAGAACAAATCTAACATGATGAAATTATAATAATATGATTTTGAAAACCATGATATGTAACTTAGAATGGTGCATGAAAACAAAATCAATTGATCATAAAGAAACAATGCATTTTAAGAAATGTAACTAAGAAAGAACAAAATGCAAATGCAACATGACCAACAATATGATTTAACTTGAAAGGAAAGGTTGGTTAATGAGGTTCAAGGCCTTAAGGTTTGTCTAAGTATCTAACTTTAGGAATCCACCTAAGGTCTTGAGAGGGTTGAACTTTGAGGTCTAGTTTAGGAGTCCCACCAACTATAGGAGATTTGACTTGATAAATTTTCAATTTGAACTTATCACCATGATATTTAGATTTTACTAAATTTAGCTTAGATTGGTGATTAGTCTTTTGATGTTGGTGAGTTTGTTTCTTTGGGGATTTGTTCATTTTTCTTTTCTTCTTATATTCTCGCTTTATTTGACTTTTGAATTTTAAATTTAACTTTGTTACTTTATTCAAAAGTTCTTTCATGGGTTGATATAAGGGAGATAGGTTGAGAAGCTTTTTGTTCATAGATTCTTTTAAACTTGGTTTAACTTGTTTAAACTTTTTAGAATCTATTTTAGGAGACTCCATTTTAATTGATTTAACTTGTTTAATCTTTTTGGAGTCTTCTTTGTTTTTTAGTGTCTTACCCTTCATAGATTTAGATTCTACCTTTTTGGGTTCAAAGATGGGTTTAGACACATGGCTTCTTCTTAGTTTGCACTCAAACCTAAAATGCCCTTCAATGCCACAATAAATACATTTAGTTTTAGGCAAGGGAGAAGGAGTGCTAGAGAAAGAGGACTCACCTTTCACAAAAGTGTTGGTGAATTTAGGGTCATATGAAGTATACTTATCAAAACCAAGACCCGTCCTATCTCCATGAGATTTACCCAATTTAAATTATTTTTCAAGTCTCTCTTCACTTTGGGTAAACTTGCACTCATACTTTTGTTTATATCCTTCAAGTTGAGTGACTTTGGTTATAAGGATTGAATTTTCATTTTTGACTTTTGAAAGTTCATTTTCAATTTTCTTATAGTTACTTAGCTCTTCATTGGCAAGTTTTAGTTCAAGTTTAAGTTCATTAACAACATTAGATCCAAGTTCTAAGGTTTTTTACTTACTTTGAACATTTGACATGTTTTCCATAGAAATTGTCAACTTGGATTCTAAATTGATAAAGTCTTTGTCTTGCCTTTTTAATAGATCTCTTAGGTTTAAATTTTCCTTTTTAAGATCATCATTTCCTATCTTTAATTCATTTAGTTCATCTTTGATATTAGATAGGTTATTTAAAGAGATCATGAACTTAGAGTCTAGACATTGTATTACCTCTTCTTTCTCTCTAAGCTCATCTTTTGAAGAAACTAATTGTTTGTTTAGATTTTTAGATTCTTCTCTTAACTTATTGTTTTTCTTCTCAAGCTTTAAGGATAATTCATATAATTCTTCAAAGGCTTGTTGAAGGTCATCTTCATTATAAACATTTTCTTCTTCTTTTATGTCACATTGAGATTCATTAGTTTGAGAATTTGAATCTCCAATAGAAGGAAGAAGGAGGGGTCTAGAAGAATCTACACAAGAATCTAAACAATCTATAGAAGTGGAATCCATTCTAATGATTTTCATGTAAGCACAACTCTAGGGTTTTGACTCTAGGTTTTTACACCTAATCAAGAGTTCCAAAACACTTGATCCTTTTACACCTAATCAAGAGTTCCAAAACACTTGATCCTATAAGATAGAGCACGAGGCTCTGATACCAATTGAAAGTCCTGGGATCCTAACCCTAGAGGGGGGGGGGGGTGAATAGGGTGAGCTACAATATGTGACCAATTATGACAAATTTTAACTTCTTAAAAATAAACTAGTCACAAGTGATGATAAACAAACAATATGCGGAAGCTAATAAAACAATCACCACAAGCAAACACCACTACACAAAGATTTATAGTGGTTCGGCCTCAATGCCTACATCTACTACCGGCTTGTGATCCAATCACCCCACCGGATTTCCACTATTTATGCTTTTCAATAGGCTAAGCAATAACCCTTACAATGTTATTTTTTCTAGGCTTAACAACAACCTTTACAAGATGATTTTCTAGGCTAAGCAATAACCTTTACACAATGCTTTTCTTAGGCTAAGCAATAACCTTTACAAATGAAGATTTCTCTAAGAAGGTGTCTTCACAAAAGAACACTCTAAGAGATACAATTAAAGCTCAATGTATTTGCCTCTAAAATAGGCGAATATGAAAGTGAATAACAAACTCACACAAACACTAAATGAATGCAAATGTGTATGCTCATGATGTGTGTGTGATAACTTCAATCAAGTTTAAAAAGAAGGCTCAATCAATATATGCTCAAAGCATTTCAAAGTTTAAGGCTCATAAAAGATTTGATTGAAGTCTAATGCAAATCACATGTATGAAAATAAACTTGTTAATGACATGAAAATCAAGAGCTTCACAAGTTGTATGAAAATGACTAACTAAGAACATGTGATGCATGTGCAATGTTGTTTTCAAAAACAAATAAATTGACTAAGGTTTAAATGAATGAAAACAACAAGTAATGTTTCAACCAAGAAAATGAATCATGCTATATAAAAGAAATCAAAGATTTAGGCTAAGCATGATGAAGGAAGATTTAAAAACAACTTGGATTGAAAACAAAGTGAAGAATCCAATCTTAATTAGATCAAAGAATAAGAGAAGAATGGATTCAACACATCATAGTTATCATGCTCAAAATCATTTACCAATAACTTAAACAAAGCATATAAACTATGATTAAGAGAGGTAGAGCTTACTTAGAGATTTAACTTCATTAATCCAAGCTTTAGCTCTCCAAATGATTCTTTGGTCTCTCTTAGTTCATCCCCTTTTCTTTGTCTCAAAGTACCTCAAAAGAGTCTTCAAAATCTCCAACTTTTGAAAAGGAATGAACTTCATTTTATACCCAAAAAGTGGGTTTCTGCGAGTGCCCGGTCGACCTGCCATACCCCCGGTCGACCTGCCCTTCACAACGGTAAAAAAATTGACCGTTTGAAAAAGGCCAACGGCACTTTACCCGGTCGACCTGCTGTGTGGCCGGTCGACCGGGTCCCCCCTGGGACCAAAAATTCCTAAAAATTGCATATTTGAAGGTTTTTCTAGGAGGGGATTTTTGGGCCATTAAACCAAGCTTGGAAACATGTTTTAAATCAAACTAAGTGGTTTAAAAACATGAAACACAAAAAACCTAAAGTGATTTGAAAGATTTAAAACTCATAGGCTTGCTTGATTTGATAAAACTCTTTTCTAAAACAAATGCATCCAAGTTTAAAAAACAAAACATGCATAAATCAATATCTTAAAAACAATGCATGTGTAAATCAAGATTTCAAGTTTTTATAAATCAATGCATATGTGTGTAAATCAAATGATGCTTGAATGATAATGCATCCATCAAATTGCAATCTACAAAATTCCTAACAACACAGTGTGGAGTCAACAATTTCCTAGAGCTACATAGATTATGGTTTCGTACAAAAGAAGCCTACGAAACGGGTTTTAGAAAAACCTTTAAAAACACAGAACTCCCAGAAGTGTTTTTCGAACCCAAGATTCTCCCAAAACCCGTTTTAAATGAAAAGTATCTGTAAATGATCTAAAATGCATATCTCAACTCAGAATCCCTTCAAACAGATTTCGAAGCAAAAGATTAGACTAGGATACTCGAAGCCTCTTTCAGAGTAAAAAGTGATCCCAAATTTTTGTAGAGGGAGTCTTCGGACTGAGAGTTGCCTGAAAGAAAGTGTAGAGTCAACAATTACCTAAAGCCGCATAGAATGTGGTTTCATACAAAGGTTGCCTACAAACTGAACGAAGCATGAGTTTTAGCCTTTAAAAACACCAAGCTCCCTCAAGTGTTTTCCTAGTCCAATATTCGCCTGAAGCCTATTTTAAACCGAAAAGTATCTCGAAGTATCCTAAAATGCGTATCTCAACCCATAATCCCATCAAACGGATCTCGAGGTGAAAGACTAGAGTTGGATACCTGAAATCGCTTTTAGAGTAAATAGTTATCCCAGATTTTTCTAGAGGGAGACTTTGGACCGAGAGTTGCATGAAACACAGTGTAGACTCAATAATTTCCTAGAACCGCTTATAATGTGGATTCATTCAAAAGCTGCCCGAAGCACAGGTTTTAGCCTTTATAAACACTGAATCCCCCGTACTGTTTTCCTAAGCCAAGAATCGTCCGAAACCCAGTATAAACCGAAAAGTATCTCGAAATAATCTAAAATGCATATATTAACTCAGAATCTTTTCAAACAGATTTCGAGGCGAAAGACTTTAGACTAGGACAATTGAAACCCCTTTTGGTCAAAAATGTTATCCTGGATTTCTCTAGAGGGAGTCTTTGGAACTAGAGCTGCATGAACCACATTATAGAGTCAACAATTTCCTAAAGCCGCATAGATTATGGTTTCGTACAAAAATAGCCTCCCAAACCTCCCAAAGAACGAGTTGTGGTTTCATACAAAACATCCCGAAGCACGAGTTTCAGCCTTCAAAAACACTGAATCCCCTGTACTGTTTTCCTAATCCAAGAATTATTCGAAACCTGTTTTAACCGAAAATTATCTAGAAATATCCTAAAATGCTTATCTCAACCCAGAATCCTTTCAAACGGATTTTGATGCGAAAGACTATACTAGGATTCCTGAAACTCCTTTCAGTATAAATTGTGATCCTGGATTTTTTGAGAGGGTGTCTTCGGAACGAGAGTTGCATGAAACACAATGTAGAATCAAGAATTTCTTAGAGCTGCATAGATTGTGGTTTCGTAGAAAAGTAGCCTACGAAACAGCCCGAAGAATGGGTTTTGGCCTTTAAAAACAGTGAACTCCCTAAAGTGCTTTCGAGCCCAAGATTCTTCCAAAACCTGTTTTAAAAAAGAAAAGTATTTGGAAATGATCTAAAATGCATATCTTAACCCAGAATCCCTTCAAACGGATTTCGAGGTGAAAGACTAGACTAGGACACCCGAAACCTCTTTTAGAGTAAAACATGATCTCAGATTTTTGTAAAGGGAGTCTTTGGACCGAGAGTTGCCTGAAAGACAGTGTAGAGTCAACAATTTCCTTGAACCGCTTAGATTGTGGTTTCATACAAAAGCCACCAAAAGCATGAGTTTCAGCCTTTAAAAACATTGAATCCCCTGTATTGTTTTTCTAATTCAAGAATCGTTCGAAACCCGTTTCAAACCAAAACGTATCTATAAATTTTTGAAAATGCGTATCTCAACCCAAAATCCTTTCAAATGGATTTCGAGGCGAAACACTAGACTAGGATACCTGAAACCCCTTTTAGTGTAAAATGTGATCCTGGATTTTTCTAGTGGGAGTGTTTGGAACGAGAGTTGCATGAAACACAGTGTTGAGTCAATAATTTCCTAGAGCTGCATAGATTGTGGTTTTGTACAAAAGTAGCCTACTAAACTGGCCAAAGAACGAGTTTTAGCTTTTAAAATCATAGAACTCCCTCAAGTGTTTTCCGAACACAAGAATCTCCCAAAACCCGTTTTAAAACGAAAAGTATCTGGAGATGATCTAAAATGCGTATCTCAACCCAAAATCCCATCCAACGGATTTCGAGGCGAAAGACTAGACTAGGTTAACGAAAATCCCTTTTGGTGTAAAGAGTGATCCTGGATTTCTCTAGAGGGAGTCTTTGGACCGAGAGTTGCATAAAACACAGTGTAGAGTCAACAATTTCCTCGGGACGCAAAGATTGTGGTTTTGTACAAAAGTAGCCTACAAACCGATCGAAGCATAGGTTTTAGCCTATAAAAACACCGAACTCCCTCAAGTATTTTCCTAGCCCAAGATTCACCCGAAGCCCATTTTTAACTGAAAAGTATCTTGAAGTATCCTGAAATTTGTATCTCAACCCATAATCCCATCAAACGGATCTCGACGCGAAAGACTAGTCTAGGATACCTGAAACCACTTTAAGAGTAAACAGTTGTCCCAGATATTTGACCAAGAGTTGCATGAATGATAGTGTAGAGTCAACAATTTCCTAGAACCGCTTATATTGTAGAATCATACAAAAGCCGCCCGAAGCACGGGTTTCAGCCTTTAAAAACACTGAATCCCCAGTACTGTTTTCTAAAGCCAAGAATCGTCCAAAACCAATTTTAAACCGAAATGTATCTCGAAGTAATTCTAAAAGCGAACCTCAACCTAGAATCCCTTTAAAATGAATTTCGAGGGAAATGACTAGACTAGGATACTTGAAACCACTTTTTTACTAGAAAATGATCCCGGATTTTTCTAGAGGGAGTCTTTGGAACGAGAGTTGCATGAAACATAGTGTAGAGTCATCAATTTCCTCGAGCCGCATTGATTGTCATTTCGTACAAAAGTAGCCTACAAACTGATCGAAGCACAGGTTTAAGCCTTTAAAAACACCAAACTCCCTCAAGTGTTTCCCTAAACCAAGATTCGTCTGAAGCCCATTTTAAACCGAAAAGTATCCCAAAATGCGTATCTCAACCCATAATCCCACCAAACGGATCTCGAGGCGAAAGACTAGACTAGGATACCTGAAATCGTTTTTAGAGTAAACAATTTTTCCAAATTTTTTTAGAGGGAGACTTTGGACCGAGAGTTGCCTTATACACAGTGTAGAGTCAACAATTTCCTAGAACTGCTTAGATTGTGGATTCGTACAAAAGCCGCCCAAAGCACGGGATCTAGCCCTTAAAAACACTACATCCCCAGTGTTGTTTTCCTAAGCCAAGAATCGTCTGAAACCAGTTTAAGCCGAAAAGTTTCTCAAAATAATTTGAAAAACGTATCTCAACCTGGAATCCCTTTAAATGGATTTTGAGGTGAAAGACTAGACTAAGATACCCGAAACCCCTTTTAATGTAGAAAATGATTCCGAATTTTTCTAGAGGGAGTCATTGGAAGGAGATTTGCATGAAACAAAGTGTGTAGTCAACAATTTCCTAGAGCCTCATAGATAATGGTTTTGAACAAAAGTAGCCTACGAACCGCCTGAAGCATAGGTTTTAGCCTTTAACAACACCGAACTCCCTGAAGTGTTTTCCTAACCAAATATTCGCCCGAAGCACGTTTTAAACCAAAAAGTATCTCTAAATATCCTAAATTGCGTATTTCAACCCAGAATCACATCAAACGGATTTCGGGGCGAAAGACTAGACTAGGATAACGAAAACTCTTTTAGTATAAAAAATGATCCCGGAATTCTTTAGAAGGAGTCTTCGGACTGAGAGTTACATGAAACACAGTGTAAAGTCAACAATTTCCTCAAGCCGCATAGATTGTAGTTTCGTACAAGAGTAGCCTACAAATCGATCGAAGCACGGGTTTTAGCCTTTAAAAACACCGAAATCCCTCATGTGTTTTCCTCACCCAAGATTCACCCAAAGCCCGTTTTAAACTGAAAAGTATCTTGAAATATCCTAAAGTGCATATCTCAACCCATAATCCCATCAAACGGATCTCAAGGAGAAAGAGTAGAATAGGATACCTGAAACCGGTTTTAGAGCAAACAGTAATCCTAGATTTTTCTAAAGGGAGACTTTGGACCGAGAGTTGCATGAAACAAAATGCAAAATCAACAATTTCCTAGAACCGCTTATATTGTGGATTCATACAAAAGCTGCTCGAAGCACGGGTTTCAGCCTTTACAAACACTAAATCCCCTGTACTATTTTCCTAAGCCAAGAATCGTCCGAAACCCAGTATAAACCGAAAAGTATCTCGAAATAATCTAAAATGCATATATCAACTCGGAATCTTTTCAAACAGATTTTGAGGCGAAAGACTATAGACTAGGACAACTGAAACCCCTTTTGGTGTAAAATGTTATCCTGGATTTCTCTATAGGGAGTCTTTGGAACTAGAGCTGCATGAACCACAATGTAGAGTCAACAATTTCCTAAAGCCGCATAGATTATGGTTTCGTACAAAAATAGCCTCCCAAACCTCCCAAAGAATGGGTTTTAGCCGTTAAAAACACTGAACTCCCTGCACCCAAGATTCTCCCAAAACTCGTTTTAAACCGAAAATTATCTCAAAATATCCTAAAATGCATATCCCAACCTAGAATCCCATCAAATGGATCGCGAGGCGAAAGATTAGACTACGATACCTAAAACCGCTTTTAGAGTAAACAGTTATCCCAGATTTTTCTTGAGGGAGAGTTTGGACCAAGAGTTGCATGAAACACAGTGTAGAGTCAACAATTTCCTAGAACGATTAGATTGTGGTTTCTGTTGACACCAAAAAAGTCACATTGCCTCCTCAACATCAAGAAGCCACTTGAAGCCGCATCCTACTACAAACAGGCAATGCTACTTCAAGCATCAGATCTTGTCAGAATCAAACAAAAACTGCAAGATCCTTCAAGACAGCCAAAAGAGGGGTACATCCAAAGTTTCAGGCCATTCTAACATCATTTGGCCTAAGTTCACTCCTCCAACTGCTGAGCAGCCACTCCTAGCGGCGGTGAAGCCAGAGACCCTGACACATAAAACAGAGCACACAGTTGGCCCCAAGATGCCACTAGGAGGCTCTACATCAAGTTTCAGGCATTCCGTCATCATCTGGCCAAACTTAACTCCTCCAACAGCTGAACAGGCGCTCCTGGCGGCGACGGCGTCGAAGACATCAAAACTTCGATAAGAGCCCATGGATGGTCTCAAAATATCTCAAAAGGGCTCCGCGTCGAGTTTCAAGTCAAACCGACAACATTTGACCCTCCATCAACCCTTGACCAGTAAAATCAAGCCTCTCGGCGGCGAGAACCATTGAGGCCATAACTCATCAAATAGAGCACATGGGTGGTGCAACATGCTGTTAGTGTCACATGTCTGTGAGCACTGAGTTTGTTTTGTCAATTCTGTGCCAATGTGTTCCGAAGACCTTGCCTCCCAAAGTGCTTCAAGGTAGATCTAATTCAGAGGGTTTATCAAGCTGTTGGAAAGTCTGGATTCTTCAAAGGAAGTCTCCACATGTGTTTGACAACCTTTTCAGGTATTTTAGACCCAGTCCAATCCTTAGAACCCTGGGAAAAAGTTGAGTTTTAAAAACTGTTTTCTATCTCTCTCTCTCAGCTTAAATAGTCTTTCTAAAAAAAGGGCTCGGTGACCTTTCGGTCACCTGGGGGCTAGCCCCTTTACAAAAGGCGGCTAACCGCAGACTCACGGTTTGTTTTCCAGAGAGCTAATTTTTTTCATTAGGTTGAAGTTCGGCTACCTAACGGCTAACCGCCGTGTACTCCAGCGGCTAACCGCAGTGCAACCGTGAGTTACGGTTTGTTTTCCAAAGAGCACTTGATTTTTGAACCTCCTCTCGGTCACCCCAGCGGTTGCTTCACGGCTAGCCTCCAAGACCACCTGCGGCTAACCGTAAGCCAACCGTATTAGAAATTTATGACCGTTATCTCTGAGAAATTAAAAAGGGGCTAGCCACCAATTATAGATGTTGGATTATTTTCTATAAAACTGAAGCTTGTTTCTCTCTTCTGTGAGGACTTTTTGAGAAGAGCTTTGTATGCTATTTTCTTCCCAACAAACCTAAGCTCTCAAATCTTCTTCCAAACACTCATGTGTTAGATTTAGGAAAATCCAAGAGCTTCATTAGCTCCAGGATGAGTGTGTTGTGTGAGAAGAGCTTCTTCTAGGATCCCTTATTGTATGAAAGCCTTATCCATGTTATCCTAGAAGACCAGACATTTGAACCTTGGTTGTGCTACACGATGGAAGCTTCCTTCTCAACTCCAAGGCGTCGTCAAGAGGTGAAAGCTTCGACTATTGTCAAAGCTCTTTAGAACTCTTTCCATCTTCATCAAAGGCAAGTGTTCACCCTTCTTTAAACTTCTACAATCTGTGATGGTGATTCAGATCTGTGTGACAAAATCACTTTGTAATTGTGTGAGGAGGAGTAGATCTAAGCGATCGAACCTTGATAACAAAATTGAAGTTGAATCATTACTTGTGTAGTCTGATTCTTCTTAATGGAACCAAGGGACTGTGTGACCTTTGAGAGTGGATGTAGGTCTATGTGACCGAACCACTATAATTTTCCTGTGTCTATTCCTTATGGCATGATTTATATTTCTATATATATTGTGGAATTTGTTGTGTATGATATTTCATCACGAAGCTCAATAGACACACTCACACTTGTGCTTATCAACTTACATCTAATTGTATCTCATCTTTATTGTTTAAGTATTGTCTTGATGAACACATATTCCACTTAAGTCATTCTCATTATTGTGTTTGTTCTGACCTTTGTTATGGTTATTTTAAAATTGCCTTAAAAAGTTTAAAATTGGTAATTGATTACCCTTAGTCCTATTCACAGCCCTCTAGGACTTAGTCATTGGCCCTAGCCTGCACTTTCAATTGGTATCAGAGCGGGTTACTCCCTTGTGTTTTTGCAACCCGGAGTTAATCTACCTCTTTTTCTCGTGTGCCAATGTCTAATCCAGAAGGTAGTGCTGTAAACAGACCACCATTGTTTGATGGTACTAGCTATGCCTATTGGAAAGCCCGAATGGCCATGTTTCTCAAATCCATTAGTGGAGAGGTGTGGGATGCTATGGAGGATGGATGAACTCCTCCTACTTTCACAACTGAAGATGGCACTGTCAAGCCTCTTCCAAAGGCCAGATGGATAGACTGTGATGCTAAGGCTTTGAATGCCATAACATGTGCCATGAATGCTGAAGAATTCAAAAAGATTATGACATGTAGCACATCTAAACAAGCTTGGGAGCTGTTGGAAACAAATTATGAAGGAACAACCATTGTTAACAGAGCCAAGCTCCAAATGCTAACTTCCCAATTCGAATCTCTAAGAATGAGAGAAGATGAAATGTTTGATGATTTTTGAACAAAGCTAATGGTAATCGTTAATGAGATGTGGTCACTCGGTGAGCAAATCCCTGAAGGCAAAGTTTGTAGCAAAATCCTTAGGTCTCCACCTGAAAGATTTCACCCCAAAGTGACTTCTATAGAAGAGTACAATGACCTTAAAACTATGAAAGTAGAAGAATTGTCAGGTAACATTAGAACCTTTGAGATGAAAATGAATAATGCTTCTAATAAATCCAAAGAGAAGAAATCTATAGCTTTAAAGGCTTCTCAACCATCTCCATCTAAAGAAGAATCAGGCAATGAAAATGAAAGTGAGGATGAAGATGTTGCCTTACTAAAAGATTCTTAAGACAATTTAAGAAAAAGATTTCAAAGTTTAATAGAAAATAGAAACCTTTTGATAAAAGTAAAGCCAGCTCATCTTCTAAATATCAATCCAGAAATGTAAAATGCTATAATTGTCAAAAGTTTGGACACATATCAACTGAGTGTTCAATGGAAAGGAAAGTTAAGAAAAAGACTCTTGTGGCTACATGGGATGACTCTTATGAAGCTGAATCAGACTCAGATGAAGATGAGACAGAAAATTACACTATACTAATTGGCAGAACAGTGTGTGATCCATCACTTGAGATAACAGAAAATTCTGAAAGAACTGATGTTGAGAAGTCTGAGAATGAGTTTGAATCTGATTATGACGTCTCAAATAATGAAAAAGATGATGAAGATCCTCAAGTAACATATGATAGACTTTATGAGGAAAGCTGCAAATTGATTGAAGCCATGAGCAAACAAAAATCCAAGAACAAAGTCTTAAAAGACAAAATTGAAACCTTAACTGATGAAAAGAATATCTTAGCAATTGAACTAAATGAAGTTAATTCTAAATTTCAAATTGCTAATGAAAAATTAATCAAGTTTAAGAAAGATGAAAAAGAAGCTAAAACTCTAAAAGAAGTAAACACACAATTAAGGGATGAAGTCACTCGTCTGAAATGGTTTAAAGAGAAATATGAATATTCATTTACCCATGGAGAAGAAAATTTTGAAAGACTCTTTAAAATGGGAAAATATCATAGAGACAAAACTGGATTAGGATTCAACAAAGAAGACAAACCTAATCCTAATGCCTCTATTGTGTTTGTGAAAGGAGAAGCTTCCTCTAGTAGTCAAAACAATTTTGAAATTACATGTTATTCATGTGGAAGCAAAGGACATGATAAGTATGAGTGCAAAATGAAACAAATTAAAAGACAGTCCACCAAAACTTGTGTCAACCCCCATAAAGATAAACAGACTAAAATATATTCTCAAAACAATTCTATCAATCACTCATTCTCTCAACAATAAAATGTGTTGATGAAACAAATTGGTCGTCTAAAGTTACAATTCCATAATCATAGAAGAACTGTTAAATCAACTGAAAACTACTCTACGAAATCTTTTCACCAACAAATTCCTAACAAAGCTAGATCTCAAGGTCCTAGTGAAATCCCTGTCATCCAAAGATTCATATGGGTTCCCAAGAACAAAGGCCTAGTAGTTCACATAGCTCTTAAGGCTATTGACCAAACCTTGTGTTACCTACATAGTGGATGCTCTAGACACATGACTGAGGATGGAGCACACACTACGCCAAAATAGGGTTTTTACGGTGTGTAAATTACGGCTTGCATCAGGTGCACGCCGTAAATGATATAAAATTACGGCATGCCTGAAATGCGGGTCGTAAAAATTCTTTTTTCACTCTCTTTAACGGCGTGCGTGTCTCGCGTCGTAAATGAGTGTCAATTACATCACCATATGCGGGCCGTAAATGAATATCCTTTTACGGCTTTCATCGCACACCGTAAAACCTACACTTGCACGCCGTAACATTATAGCCTATGACATTTTATATGGGTTACACCTTTCCCGGCATTTTTTTTTTCTCGCCGCAAAAGGTCATGGCTTTTACTCCCCTCTCCCACCAGTGAAATTTTCCTTTCCCGCGTGTCCGTTCTCTCCTCAAGAAATTCCCATTTCCCTCTCCTCTCTCATTTCTTTCTCCTCTCTCGTTTCTTTCTCTCCCGCCTCCATCGCCCTCTCCCTCTGCTCACTCATTTCTCTCTCCTGCCTCCATCGCCCTCTCCAGAGCCCATCTCCTCTATCTCTCCATCCCTCTCCACTGCACGACGACCACAGCAGCATCGCCAAGAGGTCGCAGCAGCCCCGGACGCCTTCATCTTCCTCCTCGCGCCGCGGACCTGTCCCCTGCACCAGGCGGTACACCCCTCCCTCTTCCCTTACTCACGCACCATTCCCCCTCTCTGCTCTCTTTCTTCTCTGTTCTCTCTCTCCCTCGTTCCCCATCACTCTATTTCCTCTCTGTCTGCTCTTCTCCCTCCCTTCCTCTCATCTTCCTCCCCTGTCTCCCCTCGCCTGCGCTTGCTGCAGCGCCCACCTGCACACCACTCCCTCGCTCCCTCGGTTCTCTCTCTCTCTCTCTCTCTCTCTCTCTCTCTCTCTCTCTCTCTCTCCCTCCCTCTCTTCTCTTCTTCCTCCCCTGTTCCTCTCCCTCTCCCTTGCTTCCTCCTATATTCCGCCCTGCGCCCACCTGCGCACCACTCCCTCTCTCCCTCGGTTCTCTCTCTCTTCCTCTCTTCTCTTCTTCCTCCCCTGTTCCTCTCCTCTCCTCTGCCCTGCGCAGCCGCCTTTTCCTCCTCCTCTTCTTTCTTTATTCCTTGTCATTCTCCCTTATTTCCCTTTCCCCTTTCTCATTCCACGCTCTCAGCAGCCCTCTCCCTTCTCCACTCATTCATCTCATCTCCCATCTGATTTTCTATTCTCTCTTTCTTTCTTTCTTTATTTCCTCCTCATTCACTCTTACTAGCAACGTGACTGGGCACCCATCCATTTCACTCTTTCTCTCATTCTTTCTGATTTCTCTCCTCCCCCTCTTTGCCCAGTGGACCACCGACCCCCTCATCGCCTTTTTTTTTCTTTTTTCTTTCTTTTGTTCACTTTGAATCTGAAAAGAGAAAGATAGGGAGATGTGAGGTTTAATCTATATATTACTGCCATTGTTTTATTTATAGGTAGACAGTAGACATTCTAGTATTTCGTATCTATTTATTCAAGGAAGAATAGAGAAATTGTATTATTGAAGAAATGAAGCCAAAACCTGCTGCAGAGAGGGGGAAAAAGGATGAAAAAAAGAACAGGTAAGTTTCAAACCCAGTCTTTCTCTATCGGATCAAACACTGAGAAATGCCCAGTTTCTGTTTCCACCTCTAAATGCGACTAAATGTATATCAGTGGATAGATGTAATTATATATAGAAGAAAATGACAACTTATGAAAACCAATGTTTGCTATTTACTTTCTTCAAACATTAAATGGAACATGAGAACCAATAACAGTCTTATCAAGTCCCAATTAATGATTTAATCATGCACAAGTGAAAGTCTACTATAAATCTTAACCTACCATCAAGAAGGTAGCACACTTGTAACCACATCACTCATGGTTAATATTGAAAGTAGCAGAGATCAATCATGCAATGGTGGTTGAACCTTGAAAAGCCCATGTAACACCCATCACCCATGTGAGAAAAAAGATGGCAGGAGCTCTTTTTAGTTGTTTTGGTGTGGCCCACCTCTCCTTTCTGCCGAAGATCTCGGATTCTCTGAATGCCAAAAGCCTCAGCTCTGTATAAATCCTAAAAAAGTAAGCCTGGTGTTTGAAATCTAGGACCTCACAAACTCACCATCTCCCAGTACATTATGTGCAGTCAAGTGAGAGAGACCACTCTTTCATTGATCATATATGTAAATTTTAGTTGTTTCTCAATCTCTTTGCATATATATTGATGGCATTGGCATGCAATCCTACAGTAGCTGGTGGTGGATCCAATCTAATTAGACTAAAAACTTAGCCAATTCAATTACCAATGGATGTTGATTTTGAGCCAGTTGGATGTCAAAGGGGGCCCATTGGTCTATAGGGTTGGCCTTGGCTCAGGATTCTTTGGGACATTAACCAGCCAAAAGGTCAAAACATTACTTTGCCCAACCTGGCACCCCATGGTCCCCACCCCACCAATAATTTAATATTTTGGCTGTGGAATTCTCTCATCAGAGAGGGGTGTCTTTATACTTGAATGCCTTTTTGAATTTTTTTAGTCAATCTTTAGGTCTCTTCTCTGCTACTTTTCCTCTACATCTTGAAAAGCCTTTCGATGTTTATCTGCGCCAGCAAATATTGGCTGGATAAGATATGCTAGAGGCAATCATGTACATGATCCAAGACATTGAAAGGTGGGTCTCATCATCCACATTTCATGGCTCCAAAAATCAGGATGATCCACAAAGATGCTGACAAATGATCTAGGCTTTTGACAATTTATTTAAGTCCTTGTAAGATTATTTTATTGTAACATCTAATCATGGCAAATATTTCAAACATTGTGTGATAATTAGGACAAAGATATTAAGCTTTATTTTAAGTCAATTTGATGTCTCTTGGACCTACGTCAATCTATGCCACTAGGCCCCTTAATATGTGACCCCAGGACCCCCCCTCCATCCATGCACTTTAAGCACGCTTCTCCAATTTGCTGTCTCTTGCTTTCTCCTTGGAAGAAAAAAGCCAGTCAGTGCATGCTATATACAAAAGAGCCAAAAAGTCAGAAAATTCAACAACCTATATATAAATGCTGATTTATATATAAGGATGCAGGCAATGGACTCTATTCATTCAAGAGAGCAAAATGTGCATGCTACTTTTGTCATATACTTCTGGTAGTGATAATCTCATACATTTTATTTTAGTTTGGGTTAAAGGTGATCATCACTTCAGTTCAACCATTAATATATCACTATGATCTGAGTGGTAGTTAGGCTGGTGGCAATTTGTATTCTAACAGTCAACACTCGGCAAAGTGCCAAAAAGTGCCTCCCACATTGTAGTTCTGCTTATCTGTATCATGGCCTGCTGTTGTTCCACCATCACTAAATCATTTCTTTAAACACAAGGATTAAAGAGGGTTTGCAAGTCCACCTCCTCTCTTGAACTAATCTCCTACATGTGCCAATCCTGACCACTATCAGATGTGCCTCAGTGTTGATGTAACCGATCTTGAAATATAGTCAGTTGGATAATCCTAATAGCTGGAAATGAGGTGAAAGGTTGATAATTAATAAAATCTTACCAAAGCATCTATTAAAAGAGGTTGTTTTCTTATGAGAAGTATACTGCACTAGTTATACAGTCTGTTTTATTTTATTTATTTATGTGTTTTTTGTAATTTCATGATTTAATTCTTTTGGCATGTGTTTTTATTTTATTTGTCTATTTTCCTTTTTGCAGTCAGAGGTGAATTTCTTGGGGAGGTTTTCTCATCCAAACCTCGTGAAGCTTTTGGGATACTGTTGGGAAGACAAAGAACTACTACTTGTATATGAATTCATGCCCAGAGGGAGTTTGGAAAACCACCTCTTCAGAAGTAAGTAGTAAACAATATCCTTATTGTAATTAACTGTAGTTGGTGGGAAAGCTCTCTTTGCAACAACGCTCTCAAATGCATGCTTTACGATACCCTTTGAGTCTAATTCCATGTTTCTGAAATTGATAGATTGCACCTCCATAGTTTCACAGCATTGTCAATGTAAGACAAACATCCATTATGGATAAAGAATGGATTCATTTACCAAGGTGAATTCCAAAGCCCTTCACTATAAAATATTTGATGTCCCATACCTATTTAGGATCTAATTAGTAAAAAACTTGGGTTTTCTTTATTTTAGACCATCAGAAGCATATCGAGAGGGAGCACGAAAGTTTACAGATAAGGTTCAAGAAAAGAAAGGGTATCCAGAGAAGATTCAATGTCCTTGCATCATGTGTTTAAACTTGAAATACCATCATTACAATGTAGTATACGACCATCTAGTATATTATGGCATTGATCCTACTTACACCACATGGATTTTTCATGGAGAAAAACCAACCGCAGTAGGGGAAACTGAAAATGCTGAAATTCCAGCATCATATAAAATGTTTAGAGATGCATGTTTCGAAGATGATGATGTGGACCATATAGATGAAAGAGGGTACCAAGATTTTCAAAAGCTTGTCGAGTAGGCAGAGCGTCCTTTATATTCAGGATCGACACACACTAAGATGTCAGCAACACTTATGTTATTCAAGGCAAAGGCTCGACACAGTCTGTCTGACAAAGCATTTGATGATGTTCTCAAGATTGTTCATGAATTGCTACCACTCAATAACATACTTCCGGATAGTTTTTACTCATCCAAAAAGCTATTTAATGCTTTTGATCTAGGGTATGAGAAGATTCATGCATGTGAGAATGACTGTTGCTTGTTTCGAAAAGATCTAGAGCATCTTGAGACATGTCCAAAGTGTGGTTCTTCACGGTGGAAAGTCAATGCACGAACCAAATTGATAAGGAAGGGAGTTCCAGCAAAGGTTTTGAGGTATTTTCCAATTATTCCAAGATTTAGGAGATTGTTTAAGTCAGCAGAAAAGAGTGAACAATTGACTTGGCACTACACAAACAAAAGTCAGGATGGCATTATGCGACATCTAGTGGACTCATTGGCATGGAATAGAATAGATGATAAGTGGCCCTCATTTGCATCTGATCCTCGTAATCTTAGACTTGGCCTTTCTTCGGATGGATTCAATCCTTTTGGTGATCTTAGCTCGAGACATAGTTGTTGGCCTGTAATTCTGGTCACATACAATCTTTCTCCCTTGTTATGCATGTCAAAATAAAATTTAATCTTGACCTCACATGTTAGCGGGAATATTGTGTTCTATGGTGTTATAAGAGATATAATTTTGTTAGACTATCACAAGTTTAAACTCCCGATCTTTCATTGTGATTGGGCAAATATAGGAAGTGGTGTCAAAGTTGAAGAGTGTTTCACATTAGTTAACCTTCATCAAGGCCAGCATCAATTTGAGAACGATCCGTTTATATTCGCTTCACAAGCAAACCAAGTCTTTTATTCTAGACATGATGATACTTCAAATTGGTATGTGGTGCTAAAAGCACCACGAAGAGGAGTTTCTGAGTCTGACACTAATGGGAATGATTGTATACCATTTGCTCCATTAGATGTCTCCAATCTTACTCTTGAGGACAAAGATTATGAAAGACATGACTATGAGGTCATGGATGAGTTGGTACTGTTATTAACATTAATTTGATACTTTTGTTATGTCTTGAGTTAGATACTGATATTAAACACTAAATTGGCTATGCAGGTTCAACCATCTTAAATCATGGGTGTTGTTGGTGAAGTAAGCATCATTTGTAGATTTGGATTTATTTGAATTTAATTATACAGCCTAGGAGGAGTGTGAGAGAGACAAAATTTTAAGTATTTTCTTTCAAAATCTGAGTAAGATATTGACATATATGTTTATTTTACTTTGACAATTTAGAGTGCAATTTGCATGTAATTTTCCTTGGTGTTATTTTTAATTTATTGCTATAATATTTTATACATTGTTCTGAAACCTATGGAGGATATCGAATTGTGACAAAATAAGAGTGTCGAACTGTGACACATGGACCCATACCGATGCATAGTCCAATAGCAATTTCACCTTTATTCTATGTTCTTCTGAATATTAGAAATAACTTTCTAAATTCAAATTCTCTGTGAGAACCCGACCCCTAATCTCTTGGATTAGTGTTGTTTTATTTGAGGATTAGTTTCTTTTAGAGGGATTAGTATTTGTTGGGTTGAGTTTGTGAGCTAGAATGGTTTTTCTTCTAGTTTTGGGCTTTTGAGTGCTTTGGTAGCTTGTGGGGCCCTTTGGGGGGTTCCCTTTTCGGCTTTGCATTTACTTGCGAGATTTTTCCGATTTGTTTCGTATTGTGTTTTTGGCCCGTTGCATTCATCTTGAGGAATCCTACAACTTTCATGTTGATCTCGTATCCATTTGAGAACCCGAAACTCGATTTCCTGGCCTTGAGGGCAAAACAGTCTTTTCACACCAAATCTGTACCCAAAACTCGATATTCTCGAAATCCGTGAAACATACACTTTTTGGAAACTAGATATTTCGACGATCATTTCTTCCTTCTTCGTCGAATTCATCCGAGGACCCGAGAGAGATGATTTCCGCCAAGTTAGTTCCTTAAGTTGTGGGACCCCACCCTCTCAATTGTTAACAAAAGAGACCCTTCCCCTTCCTTCTCCATTTTCATGTTCCAGCACAACCATTGAGTCTAGGGTTTTCCTTGCTCCCTCTTCTTCTTCTTGCTTCCCATCACTCAATCCACTTCCAAGCTTGCACCAAGAAGAGATTGGAGGCCACCATCTTCTTCATCTCCTTGAGAACTTTCTTTCCATAGCTTTTGTGGAGCTCACCAACCATCACAAGACTTCCTTTGAGCTTACCATTTCCATTAGAGGACCTTACAAGTAAGTGTTCCTCTTCATCTTCTAGATTTGTAATCTTCTAGCCTTAGAGAAGCTCCACCTTGATTATTGAAAGGTTTCATTGTCATTTCATTATTTAACCCATTTTAGGGTTTGTTTTGGGGGTTTTTGTAGAGATTGTGGATCTTGAGCTTGAGAGGTGTTTAGGAGCTTGATTTGCTAGATTGGAACCCAAGGCAAGTGGATGATTGGATCGTTTTTATTGTTAACATGTTTTGTGAGAAAAATCTTGTTTCATTAAGGGTTTTGGTGATTTTAGTGGTTGTCTTTACTATGATTAATATGGATTTCGAAATGTGCTTATTGATGAGTTTATTTCCCTCTTGTTCATGCTTGGAAAATGTATGCATCATATTGTCAAGGTTTCAAATGATTTCACATGAATGAGTTTCCTTCACCTTGAGCTTTGTTGTGAATGGAAAGAATGGAAAGGGAGGAACTTGAAATGAGGAGCTCTTTAGCTCATATTATTGTCTTGGAAACATGTATTTTAGTCTTCTTGCTCATAGTTCTATGTGATGGTTTAAGTGTTGGAAAGGAAAGGAAAAAGGAAGAGAAAGAGGACAGCTGAACTGGTTCGGAACCCATTTCTGGACAGTTCGCTCGAGCGACCTGTCCAGGAAAGGATTCGGGCATTTCCAGTAGCCCGGTCGCTCGAACGCATTTTAATAACCGCTCGACCGATGGGTTCGCTCGAGCGAACTCTTCAATTCGCTCGAGCGATGCGGTCTGCCTGGCATGGGTCACGCTGGTACAGAAATTTCGGCCAATCGATCGGCCCTTCGGTCCGATCGATCGGAGGACTCAGTTTGAGTCCAGTGAAATTTGATATTGTTTATTTTTGGAAACCTTTGGGCTTTCTATGAGTCCTAGGGGTATATACCTTAGTGTTAAGACCAATTGTGCCCTAATCTAAGGTCTTTAAGACTAGGGAACTAAAAGAAAAGAATGGTGTTGATTTAGACACTAATTCGTGGTTTTAGGTGGGACCCTGACTACCCTTTTTGGACGGTTTGGACCATATGTGAGAGCGTCTTGAGCCGATGCTCTTCACGGTTGGTTCGGAATGCATCGAAGTTCAATCTATTCAATCTTGAACGGGATGGAACGACACGATATCCTCTTCATACCTAAATGCAAAGTCTATTTCCTTGGGTATCCCGAATTCTATTCCTTTCGGTGACTGAGTAGGTTGCTCGATGGTTCCGGGTTGACACCATACTTAGGATGGACCGTTTATAGTCTTGATTTTTCTATCATAGCATCTAGTACTATCTATAAGCTCATGATAAGTTTTAAAAATAGTAAAAGTGCATAAGGAGCCCGGAATGTCTTCAAACTCAAGGAGTACCAAGTAATGACTATAATCGACATACGGGACCCCTATTCACTTAAATAGATCTTGAAATTAATGCTTTTCCCGAAATTGTTATAGTTTATGGTTTCACCTCATTTCCCGAGATTTGCATCACATGACTTGTTTCCCGAAAGCATTGGAGTTACACTAGTAACAGTTATTTGTCCCGAAATGTATTGCCCGATATGAAGTGACAGTGTGCCCTTGAGCACCCCCGTTTTACCCGCTTATTTACTGTACTTGATCTACTTGCATATGTCTCGATCGGTTTTGACCTATGAGTCGGCATCACTAAGCTTGGATACCTTGTCGGTTTGATCCACCGACTTGGAAATCCCTCTCCCGTCCCGCCAGCTGCAGTTTGGATCCCGATACCCGGTTATTGCCGTGGTCCCGTCCCGATACCCGGTTCGCTACCGTGGTCCAGTTCCCGTATATTTATATTGTATATATGATTTACGTTGAGTCTCCTCACCTTGTGTGACTGAGACCAACGTCCCGTTATACTCTTGTCACTTCGGTGATAGAGGACATAGCTTCTTGTGATTGCCATCTTGCCAGTTCCCGATTCCTTGGATACCCGACATGTTTTATATTGTTTACTTGCTTTCCGATAAATGATTCGTTTCCTTTATGAAAGTTGTTATTTAAACAAGTGCTAATATTCTCCAATGTAAATTCAGTTATTATTATATTGCCTTCTGTTCTTTGTACCCGCACATGTTTTAAATGAATGCCGGTTGGGTGAATAACCATGCTTTTACATATGTTCCATACGATCAATGATTTTGCTAGATTTATATGATTACGCGTGTTTTTAAAGGAATACCCGAATTGTTAAATATCCGTGCTTTGTTGTAAATGACATTTGGTTTGTCAGATATCTATGTTCATACCTGTTTTTAAATGAATACCCGAATTGTCAAATACCCATGCTTTGAAATATGTTTCAAATGACACTTGTTTGCCAGATCACTATGTTTATACCGGTTTCAAATGAATATCCGATTTGTTAAATATCCCTGCTTTGAGATAAGTTTTAAATGAACATTAGTCTTGTCAGATTTCCTTGGTTACACCTGTTTTAAACGAACACCCGGTTTGTTAAATATCCGTATTTTTCACATATGTTTCAAATGGACATTGGTTTTGCCAGACTGCTATGGATACCTGATTTGTTGTATACTTGTGTTTTACTTAAGTTTCAAATGAACGTTTGTTTTGTCAAACCACTATATTTATACATGTTTTAGACGAATACCCGATTGTCAAATATCTATGATTATAGATGATGTAAATGAATACATGTTTTATTAGATCTTCATGTTTTACCCATGCTTGAAACGAATACAGGTTTTCCCCGAGATTCCCGACTTTTACACCCGTGTAATTATATGCAGCATTTGATCGATTAGCATGATTTATCATATGTTTTATTCTTCAGTATATTTGTTATCTTTTCATCCACCTGCCAGACCGTCGTGTCTGACCCACTACTTTTGGTACTCAGGTTCAGATTTCTTCGCCCCGAGTTGAGTGTTTTTGTTGGCTGTGGAGCCATGCCTTGCAGGTTGATTTGTCGGCTATGTCATGTAGACATTGAGCTTGACATCGGAGCTACGTCACATTTGGGTAGTAGTTTATAGCTTATTGTTGTATGGCTTTTATTAGCCTTTTCTTGGGATTCTTAATTAATGTACATTGATAATTGTAACTTGAACATATTTGGGAATGTAATATCCTGTTACCGTCAGCTCTGTAATTTATTGTGATGGTTACTCCAGTCTGATATGATTCTTGATATAATAGCTATGTGCTAAAGGTTGAGTGCGACGCGGAATCCGATGGCCACGGACTTCGGGTCGCAACGCCACAAATGCTTCCGTAAAATATTCAGAATGTGTTGTCTTCACACACGCGGATCCTGGGAGAAGTAAAATACATTTATGCTTAATCCCATTCCCGCCCCCGAGGTTTCGGTTCGGGGGCGTGACATTCTCCCAATGCAAGCATTTGTGGACTTGCTATCTGTGTCCGGGGCTTTTTAGGACTTGATCTAGATGAGCCGGATTGATCTGCATCATGGAAAACACTGAATGATCAACACTTGGACAACAAAGGAAATTTCAGAAACAAATGAGGGTACTCAAACTCAAAACTTAGACCACCCACTCTGAATTAGTTAACTTAGATCAGCTTTGTTTTGTTGGTTTTCAAGTTTTGTCTTAAGTCTCTACTGCAGGTTCTGTTTTCCTTAGTCTGGGTTTTGCACTTTGTTTACTGCAGCATAGTCTGGCTTAACGTGCGGCTGCTGTCCTTTTTTTTGTTAGCTTTGTTTTGTTGGTTTTCAAGTGTTGTCTTAAGTCTCTACTGCAGGTTTTGTTCTCATTAGTCTGGGTTTTGCACTTTGTTTACTGCAGCATAGTCCGGCTTAACGTGCGGCTGCTATCCTTGCTCTGACTTTATTTTTTGGGGTTGTCCTTGGACCAATAGCACTATGGAAATTACTATGGCTTTTTGATCACCAACTTTGCATTATCTGTTTGATAGTCATAATTATGTGTGCCATGTGAGTCAATTTTGTAATTATGCGAAAACCCACAGCTCTCCCCCTCCAAAAAACACACACACGTGAAAGAGAGAAATTCCACAATTCAAAACAGGAGAATATCACCCAAAAGAAATTATTAGGAATTGGAAAGCTATCAGGACTGCTTTGGCCTGCGTGGGAGCTTTGCCATACATGCAGGGGTGGCAATACAGCATGGGAAATAAATCTTTTCTATGTTTATGTCTCTGTCTTTGGTGATTGATTGATTTTCTTTTTTAGAGCTCCTTTGAAGCCGATCTAGAGGGATGGGACTGACTGACTGTAGCCTGATTTATAATGATTCCTCCATGAACAATATGGAAGTTGTTAGAATTTACTGGAACTCTTTATTGGAGCATTACTATGCATGTAAATTACTCTAAAGTAACTCTAAACTGTACACCAGTTCCTGGGAAGGGATTGATGTCGTCCACAGTGACTCTTAAATGATCTTTGTGAACCCTTTAATTTGCTTGATCACTTCAAAAAGCAAGTCTTCAAATTCTCATGATTCTTTTATCCATGGGGCTATAGGCATACACCATAAGATTCAATCTTTTGTGTTCTTTCGAAGTCTTTTAGATGTCTCGAGAGTTTCTTTCCTTGTTAAATAAACGACCAATATTGCTCCATTGGGTTGCTTTTTTTTATTATTTGGGTTTTCCCCACTTCAAGGCCTTGAAAATCACCTTGAAGTTAAAGCACTTTGAACTTCTCCACCCCTTCTTAGACATAGAGATTTTCAACATTTACAGCTTCATCTTTCAATGACCCGGAACAATTTTCTCTTCTTGCAATTTGATGTGGAAACTCCTCTACACAGGATAGGACCTGGCAGTGTTCTGTTCTCCTCTGATCCGAGATCATCTGCCTTCCTCTAGGCCATCTATGAGTAGCAGCATTGGCCTTCAGCTATGAAATTTCTTATAGTTTGTTCGGGTATTGAATTTTATTTATTTTTTTTTTTTTTGTTGTGTAATATTTTCACTATCACAAAAAACAAAAAAAAGCTACAAAATTTTACAGCATATTCCTTCATAACAGAGACATGCTTTCTTTTTTTTTCATTGGCAGGTAATGTCTTCAAATGGAATCTTGAAGTGTGCTTAGCTGGTCCTGCAAAGATATCATGCATATAGGTTATGTAACCATTGTTGCTACAACATAAAGAAAAATATTCTCTTCTTCCATTATGCTGCTTTCCAAAAATTCAAAATGGTATTGTTGAAAATGGAGACGCCTCACAGTCAAAGAACAAGCTCACGACAATTGATGATGTTTTGAAAGGTTTGGTGGAGTGGCTGTGTGCTCAGGTTAGCAATCTGCACAAAACTGTATGGTTCTGTTGGTGCCATATAGCTTCGTTTTTTTTTTTCTGAGTTTGGTATATGATAGTTGGAAGCGTCAATTTCTAATGGTAGGAAAAAGAACATTTGCAGTCTGTCCACTATTTTTTTTACTTCAAAGTACACAAATTTCTCATGGGGCAAACTGCTGGCCAAATAGAAATCACTTGATTCACTTGCCCTTCTATTCTACAGAGTCATTCATTTTGCAGTTTGCACAGACTGTTCCTTTGCTGTGAGACATTGAATGCCTGAGGCTGTATAGCTTTTGATGTTATATGTGATCGTTGTCACACAAGGCATCCTTAAGCACATGGCTCAATGAACTCATAAAGACTAGCATTCTACCAGAACTATCTTTTTAATATAATAAGCTATATGTTCTATTGTTTGCTGACCCATCTAAGATGGGACAAATCTATGGTGGTAAGGATGATGATTATGATTGTGATGATGAAGCCGTGCATTTTTTTTTATTTTGTGCCCATTGTCAATGCACCTAAGATACATTTTTATTTGAATTTGTGGCAGTTACCTCCAGCTGATAAGTAGTTTGACAATGATGTACTTGTTTATGCAATACTGATGACTTGATGAGTTGATTTACATGTTACTTGGATTTTTAAACCTTGCTTTCACTTTTTCTTTAATTATTTGGGGTGGTGAAGTTACGTGCTACCTAATATTGGAGTAACGATTCTGTCAAATTTTATTTGTTTGTGCAGATTTTGCTGATAAGTATTGGAAGAACACAATTTTAGTTCGAGATTCATGGGTATCTTTCTCGGGAGTTTTTTTTTTGTGGTTCACTTTTTTTGTATTAAGAACAAATACTAAGGCTTTTGTTTCTAAAATTGTATTGGTAACGTTGATATGTTGAAATATGTTGAAATATTTTTACTTTCAGCCTCTTATGCATTTTGGTGGTTTAATTCTGATTGAAGATTTTGATCTGTGGGTTTGGTTTTGATGGTGTAATCCAGTTCATTTTGTTTTTAATCTTTTATTAAGGTTATGTTTTGCAGAATTTGAATTGGAGCTTGAGCTTGAGATTAATTTATTTCATTCATGTATGGGCACAGCTGTTTTGTATTGGTTGAATTTAGTTTCAATTTAACAGGATATTAATGGTTTACATTCAATTTCTAAAAAAAAAAAAAAACACAATCACGGCGCGCAATGCACGCCATATATTAGATCTTTCCAATCCTTTTGCGGCCCTCTTTGGACGCCGTAAATTCATTCTAAAAACCCATTTACGGCCTACGCCTACACGCCGTAACAACGATTTACAAAATTAATTTACAGCGTGCGCGTGCACGTTGTAAAAGACCTTTATTAACGACATTCGTTTAGCGCCGTGAATACGTTCGGAAAGTCATAGCAAACCTCACTTACGACGTGCATTTGAGTATGTTACGGCCCGCAAATGCGCGTCGTTAATACACATGCCCTTTTACGGCTGGAGCTTTTACGGCTCGCTAGTTTGCGCCGTGAAACTTGGTTTACGGTGCAAAATGCGCGCCGTAAAAGCCATGTTTTGGTGTAGTGACATTTCTCATCTTTAATTGAATATGAGGGTGGAACTGTCACTTTTGGTGATGGAAATGTTGCTAAAGTTGTTGGTAAGGGTACATTGAATGTTCCCAACATGCCTGTTATTGAAAATGTATTATATGTCGTTGGTTTGAAACATAACTTACTAAGCATTTATCAAATGTGTGATAAAGATCATGTTGTTAACTTTAGTAGTTATCGCTGTGAGATCTCCAAAAATGGAAAGGTTATTCTAAGAGGTGTTAGAACCAATGACAACTGTTATGTTATTAGTAACCACAAAGAATCATACAGTTCAGCCTGTCACATTACTCATCTTGATGAAGCGCAACTATGGCATAAAAGACTTGGACATGTGAACTTTAGAGACCTGTCCAAATTGAACAAATGTGTTAACGGTCTTCCAAAAATCAGCAAAGAGTCAAAAACAGTTTGTGGAGAATGTCAAAAAGGTAAACAAATCAGAAAGTCTCACAAAAAGACCAAGTCTCTAAAGACCTCTAGACCTCTAGAGCTTCTCCATATGGACCTGGTTGGTCCAACATAAAAAGAGAGTAAGGGGGGCAAAAGATACTTTCTTGTTATTGTTGATGATTATTCTAGATTCACTTGGGTTGCATTCCTAAGAGAGAAGTCTGAGGCTTATGTTGAATTTAAAAAGATTGTGAAAAGGATCCAAGTTAAAAAAGGAAGAGCAGTTACTCGAATAAGAAGTGATCATGGTGGTGAATTTGAAAATACTAAGTTTGGAAAATATTGTGATAAGTATGGAACTCACCATGAATTTTCTGCCCCTAAAACTCCTCAACAAAATGGTATTGCTGATAGAAAGAATCGAGTCTTACAAGAAATGGCCACATTTATGCTTCATGGAAAGAATGTTACTAGAGATCTATGAGTTGAAGCAGTTAGTACAGCATGTCACATCATAAACAGAGTATACTTGAGAACTGGCTTGGATAAAACTGCTTATGAATTATGGCATGAGAAAAGGCCTAACATTAGCTAGTTTAAAACTTTTGGTAGCAAGTGCTATATACTCAAGGACATAGAACACTTGAGCAAATTTGATTCTAAAATTGATGAAGGCATTTTCATGGGCTATTCTCAAAACAGTCGTGCCTACAGAGTGTTGAATATAAACACTGGAGCCATACAAGAATCCATAAATGTAGTCATTGATGACAAACTAAATGATTTCAGTCATCAAGAAAACCCTGATAATGATGAGATAAATGTCCCAACTGAAAATCTGGATAAGTCTCCAATCTCTAAGGATTTGGTAAATGTGAAACATCATTCTATGAATTCTATGAACCAAATTCTGGGAGATCCTTTGGCTAGTGTCAAGACTAGAAGACAATTAGAAAACATTGTTAGCTATCTTTGCTTTACTTCTACTTTTGAACCTAAAAATGTTGATGAAGCTTTTTCTGATGATAATAGGATAAACGCCATGCAAGGAGAGTTACATCAATTTGCTAGAAATGAAGTTTGGGATCTAGTGCCCAGACCTGATGACAAAAATGTTGTAGGTACCAAGTGGATTTACAAAAATAAACTTGATGAAAATGGTACCATTATTAGAAACAAGGCCAGGCTGGTTGCCCAAGGGTACTCTCAAATTGAAGGAATAGATTTTGAAGAAACTTTTGCTCCCATTGCTAGACTTGAATCCATTAGAATCCTTCTTGCCATTGCTTGTTCTTTAAAATTTAAACTATACCAAATGGATGTCAAAAGTGCTTTTCTAAATCCTATGTTGGAAGAAGAAGTTTATGTTGAGCAACCCAAAGGGTTTGAAGACCCTAAGAAGCCTAACCATGTATATCATCTTAGAAAGGCTCTCTATGGTCTTAAACAAGCCCCTAGAGCTTGGTATGAAAGGCTTACTCAATTCTTAATTGATCAAAGCTTTGAAAGGGGTGGTGTGGATAAAACTCTCTTTATTCAAACAAACAATGATAACATTTTGATTGCTCAAATTTATGTTGATGATATAGTGTTTGGATCTACTTGTAATGATTTCACAGAAAAGTCTGCTAATCTTATGAAATCTGAATTTGAAATGAGCATGGTTGGTGAACTTAATTTCTTTCTAGGATTACAAGTTAAACAATTGTCTGATGGAATGTTTATTTCCCAAACCAAATATGCTAAAGAATTAATCAAAAGGACTGGATTAGATTCAGCCAAGCACATGAACACACCCATGAGCACAACACTCAAATTATATAGGGAGTCGAGTGGTAAGAGTGTTGATTCTAGTCTGTATAGGAGCATGATAGGCAGCTTATTATATCTTACAGCCAGTAGACCTGATATTGCATTCAGTGTAGGAGCTTGTGCCAGATATCAATCCGATCCCAAAGAAATTCATTTGAAAGCTGTTAAAAGAATCATTAGATATGTTTCAGGGATTTCAGGATATGGCTTATGGTATCCATATGACTCATCTACTTGAATTGCTGGATACTCAGACGCCGATTGGGCTGGAAATGTGGATGATAGAAAATCTATAAGCGGTGGGTGTTTTTACCTAGGATTTCGGCTAGTCGTGTCTTTCTTGGCGGCTAACCGCCTTCATGGGCCAGCGCCCTTATATTGGTGTTATTTCTTTTTTCCTTTCTTCCGTCGTTTATCTCTGTCTTCTCTTCCATTTGGTTCTCTTCGTCGCTGGTTCCCTGGTTTTCATATCCTCTCTTCCCTCAAGGTATCTTCTCTCCTTTTCTCTTCATTTCAATTCTTTAAAATTTATTTTCTCTTTCTATTAATAGTGTGTTTTATTTTGTTTTCGTTTTGTGTTTTCCTTTCTTCCCTTCTTAGGACTTTCCAACCTCATTCCGTTTCTATCTTCCATTGTTTTCCTTCTTACCTGTTACTAATTGTCTTATCATTCTCTCTTCCTTATATCTTCTAATTGTGCCTTTTGCATCTGTGTTGTGTTTTCTCCTTCCTAGTCTTTTCTTGTGCACTCTAACTGTGTGTAGAAATGCCTCCAAGAATGAAAACAACTGTGAACCACCCTTCTAAACGAGGACGATCTACACCCGCCTCTTCTTCTCGTAGAGAAAGGTCTCCTCTGCCCTCTCAGTCCACCTCACCTTCTCTTATCTGTAGAGCCATTGTTCGCTTTCACCTGTCCAATGCCTCTAAGACAGCAGTCCCCTTTGGCTTCCTCATTTCTCAAATAGCTCGTTCTCTTGGTGTTCTCCGCCCAAATGAGGCTCCTATTTCCCATGCACCTTTTAGCAATGCAAATCTTATTCAGATGAATCTTTTTCCAAATGAAGGAGCAGGGGATGTACTGAAAGTCCTTGAGGATCCTAACCCTAGAGGGGGGGTGAATAGGGTGAGCTACACTTATGACCAATTTACATCAATTTTAAATTCTTAAACTAAACTAGTCACATGTGATGATTAAACAATCAATATGCGGAAGCTAATAAACAATCACCACACAAGCAAGCACCACAACACCAATGTTTATAGTGGTTCGGCCTCGATGCCTACATCCACTACCGGCTTGTGATCCAATCACCCCACCGGATTTCCACTATGTATGCTTTTTCAAAGGCTAAGCAATAACCTATAGAATGTTGTTTTTCTAGGCTCAACAACAACCTTACAATTGTGCTTTTCTAGGCTAAGCAATAACCTTTACAAAATGTTTTTCTTAGGCTAAGCAATAACCTTACAAGATGCTTTTATTTAGGCTAAGCAATAACCTTTACAAATCAATATTTCTCTAAGAAAGTGTTTACTCAACACTCTAAGAGATTACAATTTAAGCTCAAATAAATTGCCTCTAAATAGGCGGATGTGAAAATGAAAATCCTAACTCACACAAACACTCAATGAATGCAAAGATGTATGCTTATGAAGTGTGTGTGTGAAAACTTCAATCAAGTTTAAAAGTAAGCTCAATCAATTTATGCTTAATGCAATTTGAAAGTTAAAGTCACACAAAAGTTTTGATTGAAGTTTGATGCAAATCACATGAATAATAAACAACTTGTTAATGACATGAAATTCAAAGAATCACAAGTTGTATGAAAAATAAAGTTTAATAAAGCATGTGATTTGATAAGAGTGATTGCAAACTAATCTAATTTACCAAGAAAGATATGAAGCTTGCAAATCAACTCTTTAAGGACTTGAAATCATGCATAAATGAAAATACAAAGGATTTGAACATGCATGAATTTCATTTGTATGGAAATCAAAATAACTTAGAAGATGTACCTTTTAAAAACTCATGAGTTTGATTTCCAAATAGCCCTCTAGCCTTTCCAACTTCTTCCCCTTTCTTTGGCTCCAAAATGCTCTCAAAAGTTCATGTATCAAGCCTTCAAAAAGGTTGGAAATGAATGGACTTTATAGCCAAAAAGTTGCCAACGGCTAGTCCTCGGTCGACCGGCAAAGGGGTCTCGGTCGACCGAGAAAGCACAACGGATATAAATCTGACCGTTGGAGCTTCAGTTCAAAATTCTGCAGAAATGACCTGCAGTTGTCTCGGTCGACCGAGACCTGTGTCTCGGTCGACCGGCGACACTGCCGGGAAACCCCCAAAATTTCCAACTTTTGCATTTTGAAGATTTTCTTTGTGGAATTTTGTGGGTCACTAAACCAAGCTAGAAAACATGTTTTAAGACATTCTAAGATGATTAAAAACATGAAACACCCAAAGCCTAAAAAGATTCAAAAGATTAAAACCAAAGGCTAGCTTGATTTGATAAAACTCTTTTCAAATGAAAATGCATACAAAAAATGATTCTTTTTGTAATGAATGTATGCAAAGCTCAAACCTAAATTCACAAGATGATTTTCCAAATATAATGCACAAGGAATTAGGTTTTCAAAAGAGTTTTGGGTTCTAAAACCAATGCATCCAAGTTTAAAACCAAAACATGCATAAAACAAAAGCTTTTCCAAATCTTAAAAGCTATGCATGTATAAAACTAGATTTCAAGGTTTTCTAAAACAATGCAAGTGTGAGAATTCAAATGATGCTAAAGTGCAAATGCATCCATCAAATTGCAAATACAAAATACCTAACAATCTCCCCCTTTGCAATTTGATGGCAACTTACTCATCATTGAAATAACACACCAGGTCTTCAGCTCCCCCTAAGCTGGACAAGTCTTGAAATCTACTTGGATGCTCCTTCTCTTAGCTTGGGCTCTTGGGCTCTTTTCTTCAATCTTCTTGATGCTTGGAGCTTGATCATTCTTCAAGCTTTCTTTCCATCTTCCTCTCTTTAGCCAAGCATCTTCTTTAGCTCCAAGCTTTCTTTCTTCTATTTGCTCTCCCCCTTTGACCATGCCTCTCTCTCCCTTTGGCAAGGTATGCATTCTCTCCCTTTGAGAACTTGAGTTCTTTCTCCCCCTTTGATGGATAGGAGATCTTCGAGTACTTGAACTCTCGAACTCTCTCCCCCTTTGAAGAGTAGGAGATCTTTGAGTCACACTTGAACTCTCTCTCCCCCTTTGACATTAAATTGCAAAGGTACCTACACACATGAGACAAGAAGAATACCTTTAGTAGCACCTGTTAACAAATGGAATCGAAAATGAAATTCATAACAGGCTATCATGTATGGAAGTTATCTCTAAGGGCTCAAAGGCTATCCAAGGGTGAATTTGATCAAAACTAATACTTCCTATGAAGGTTTACACTCCCCCTCAATCCATTCTCTTCTTTTGTCAAGCTTTTGATAAGATATAACTATTAGATTTCAAGAAGTAGATGGTTTATCCAAGTGAGGGTCAACTTCAAGGAAAGGATTAGATTCATTTAACTATAAGGCTCATATGATCAAATTACCAAAAGAGATCAAGGTCTAATGAGAGAAACGATCATGGATACCAATTGAAATAAACATATCAATTGAGATTAAAGGATGTGACTATAAACTCACTCACTCTAAAATGGATTTAAAAGTATAACTATTATGAAAAATCCAAATTAGAGTTATCCATGATGCAATGGGGTTTACTAATCATAGCATCAAACAATATAACTTATGAAAATCATATGCTATGAAAGGTTTTGAACTCATTTCATTCAATCAATAAATATTACTATTAATGTGCAAGAATGAATGAAATGAATTTCAATCATGAAGCCAACCTCAACTAATAACCAACCAATATTATGAACACATAAACATGGTGGTCATGAGATATACCCATATGAGCAAGAGAGGTGGCAAACATGAACATTATGATGCTAATGGTGTGTGACATGGAACAATCATATTACTTATCAAGTTCAATCCAATGCACACAAGGTCTATCACATACACAAGATAAGATATCAATTGGATATGAAATCAATGGAAAGTTATACCAAATGAAACCAATTGAATATGATAACATGTTAAAGAGCAAGGATGTGACAAACACAAAATTCCAACAAGCATCATAAATGCATATTCATCACTTTTAAAGATATGACTATTGAGCATAGTGATGAACAAGGCAAATTGCAATGCAAAAGAATATGACTTGGTAAAGCATGCAATTTCCAAAGTGTCAAAATCATATGAATTCAACATCTAAGATATCCATCAAACATATAGAAGTATGAGAAATGGGTTTCAAAGAGTTTCATATGATTAAGAACACTACTTATGAAGTTGAAACATGTATAAGGATGATACTAAGAGAATCTACATGAGTCAACATCATAACCATCCAAAAAGAAATGACTATAAGGCATAGAGGATGGATTTGGGTTCTAGTATGGTTTCTACAAATATTACTAAGATCACAACCATACATGGAACCAAAAGTCATTTGCATATAAAAAGAATGTAAATAAACAAGCAAGGATGCAAACAACATACATTTCCATTTCTAAGATAATGAAACCAAAAGAAAAGGAAATGAGAACATGGAACATGCTTTGATGAATATGACTAATGATGTTATAGAGCATTTCCATTCAAACAATCTTCAAATCATTTTGATAAACAAAATTCAACAATTAGCATAAAGAGAATGATTTAGAAGATCAATTTTCAACATTGTATTTTAAAAGATATAACTTAATTGAAACACATACAAGTTGATTTTTCAAAACAATGTTCTCCATATAAAAGTATAACTTAGAAATCCATGGAAAACTTGAATTGATACAAATCATTTGTTCAAATAATCTTACTATGACATATACACAAATGATTCAATAACAATTGATCATAAAAAATCTAGCTATGAAAGCTTTTGAAATCACAATCAATTGATCATGTAGAAATGCAATGCAAAACATAAAACTAAATGTGAGCAAAAAGCAAATCAAACATGATGAAATTATAATCAAGAGATTTTGAAAACCATGACATGTAACTAGAATAGTGCATGAAGACAAAATCAATTGATCATAAAGAAACAATGCATTTTAAATAAATGTAACTAAAAGAAAAAAAAATGCAAATGCAACTTACTTGACCAACAAAGTGATTTAACTATTTAAGAATAGGTTGGTCAAGTAGGGTCAAGGCCTTAAGGTTTGACTAAGTAGATAACTTTTGGAATCCACCTAAGGTCTTGGGAGGGTTGAACTTTGAGGTCTAGTTTGGACTTCTCACCAACTATAGGAGATTTAACTTGATAAATTTTCAATTTAGACTTATCACCATGATATTTAGATTTTACTAAATTTAGCTTAGAATGGTGATTTGTCTTTTGATGTTGGTGAGTTTTCTTCTTAGGGGATTGTTTCACTTTTCTTTTCTTCTTATTTTCTCCCTTTACTTGACTTTTGAATTTTGAATTTAACTTAGCAACTTTCTTCAAAAGTTCTTTCATGGGTTCATATGAGGGAGATATGTTGAGAAGCTTTTTGTTCATAGATTCTTTTAAGCTTGGTTTAACTTGTTTAAGCTTTTTAGAATCTATCTTAGGAGACTCCATTTTAAATGGTTTAACTTGTTTAGTCTTTTTGGAGTCTTCTTTGTTTTTAAGTGTCTTACCCTTCATAGATTTAGATTCTCCCTTCTTGAGTTCAAAGATGGGTTTAGACACATGGCTTCTTCTTCTTAGTTTGCACTCAAACATAAAATGTCCTTCAATGCCACAAAAATTACATTTGGTTTTGGGCAAAGGAGAAAGAGTGCTAGAGAATGAGGACTCACCTTTCACAAAGGTGTTGGTGAATTTAGGGTCATATGACATATTCCTATCAAATACAAGACCCGTCCTATCTCCATGAGATTTACCCAATTTGAATAATTTTTCAAGTTTCTCTTCACTTTGGGTAAACTTGCACTCATACTTTTGTTTATAGCTTTCAAGTTGAGTGACTTTGGTTTTAAGGGTCGAATTTTCATATTTAACTTTTGTTAGTTCATTTTCAATTCCCTTAAAATTGTTTAGCTCTTCATAGGCAAGTTTTAACTTAGAATTAAGCTCATTAACAACATTTGATCCAAGTTCTAAAGTTTTTAAATTACTTTCAGCATTAGACAAATTTTCATTGGAAATTGTCAACTTGGATTTTAAATAGTTAATGTTTTCATCTTGTCTTTTAATTGTATCTCTTAGGTTCAAATTTTCATTTTTAAGTTCATCACAATTTATCTTAATCTCATTTAATTCATCTTGAGCATTAGATAAATTTTCCTTAGAGATAGTCAATTTAGATTCAAGATTGTTAAAGTCTTTATCTTGCCTTTGTAATTGATCTCTTTGTTTTAGATTTTCCTTATTGACATTATCATAATCCATCTTTAGTTCTTTTAGTTCATCTTGAATGTTAGATAGATTATTTAAAGAGATCATGAACTTAGTGTCTAGACATTTTATTACTTCTTCTTTCTCTCTAAGTTCATCTTTTGAAGAGGCTAATTCTTTGGTTAGATTTTTAGATTCTTCTCTTAAACTTTTGTTTTTCTTCTCAAGCTTTAAGGATATTTCATATAATTCTTCAAAGGCTTGTTGAAGATCATCTTCATCATACTCAATTTCTTCCTCTTTTGAGTCAAATTGATATTCATTTAATTGATGGTTTGAATCTCTAATAGAAGGAAGAGTGAGAGGTCTAGAAGAATCTACAAAGTCTAGCCTAGTGGAGTCCATTCTAATGAATTTCAAATAAGCACTACTCTAGGGTTTTAACTCTAGGTTTTTACACCTAATCAAGAGTTCCAAACACTTGATCCTAAGGGATTAGAGCACTTGGCTCTGATACCAATTGAAAATCCTTGAGGATCCTAACCCTAGAGGGGGGGTGAATAGGGTGAGCTACACTTATGACCAATTTACATCAATTTTAAATTCTTAAACTAAACTAGTCACATGTGATGATTAAACAATCAATATGCGGAAGCTAATAAACAATCACCACACAAGCAAGCACCACAACACCAATGTTTATAGTGGTTCGGCCTCAATGCCTACATCCACTACCGGCTTGTGATCCAATCACCCCACCGGATTTCCACTATGTATGCTTTTTCAAAGGCTAAGCAATAACCTATACAATGTTGTTTTTCTAGGCTCAACAACAACCTTACAATTGTGCTTTTCTAGGCTAAGCAATAACCTTTACAAAATGCTTTTCTTAGGCTAAGCAATAACCTTACAAGATGCTTTTATTTAGGCTAAGCAATAACCTTTACAAATCAATATTTCTCTAAGAAAGTGTTTACTCAACACTCTAAGAGATTACAATTTAAGCTCAAATAAATTGCCTCTAAATAGGCGGATGTGAAAATGAAAATCCTAACTCACACAAACACTCAATGAATGCAAAGATGTATGCTTATGAAGTGTGTGTGTGAAAACTTCAATCAAGTTTAAAAGTAAGCTCAATCAATTTATGCTTAATGCAATTTGAAAGTTAAAGTCACACAAAAGTTTTGATTGAAGTTTGATGCAAATCACATGAATAATAAACAACTTGTTAATGACATGAAATTCAAAGAATCACAAGTTGTATGAAAAATAAAGTTTAATAAAGCATGTGATTTGATAAGAGTGATTGCAAACTAATCTAATTTACCAAGAAAGATATGAAGCTTGCAAATCAACTCTTTAAGGACTTGAAATCATGCATAAATGAAAATACAAAGGATTTGAACATGCATGAATTTCATTTGTATGGAAATCAAAATAACTTAGAAGATGTACCTTTTTAAAAACTCATGAGTTTGATTTCCAAATAGCCCTCTAGCCTTTCCAACTTCTTCCCCTTTCTTTGGCTCCAAAATGCTCTCAAAAGTTCATGTATCAAGCCTTCAAAAAGGTTGGAAATGAATGGACTTTATAGCCAAAAAGTTGCCAACGGCTAGTCCTCGGTCGACCGGCAAAGGGGTCTCGGTCGACCGAGAAAGCACAACGGATATAAATCTGACCGTTGGAGCTTCAGTTCAAAATTCTGCAGAAATGACCTGCAGTTGTCTCAGTCGACCGAGACCTGTGTCTCGGTCGACCGGCGACACTGCCAGGAAACCCCCAAAATTTCCAACTTTTGCATTTTGAAGATTTTCTTTGTGGAATTTTGTGGGTCACTAAACCAAGCTAGAAAACATGTTTTAAGACATTCTAAGATGATTAAAAACATGAAACACCCAAAGCCTAAAAAGATTCAAAAGATTAAAACCAAAGGCTAGCTTGATTTGATAAAACTCTTTTCAAATGAAAATGCATACAAAAAATGATTCTTTTTGTAATGAATGTATGCAAAGCTCAAACCTAAATTCACAAGATGATTTTCCAAATATAATGCACAAGGAATTAGGTTTTCAAAAGAGTTTTGGGTTCTAAAACCAATGCATCCAAGTTTAAAACCAAAACATGCATAAAACAAAAGCTTTTCCAAATCTTAAAAGCTATGCATGTATAAAACTAGATTTCAAGGTTTTCTAAAACAATGCGAGTGTGAGAATTCAAATGATGCTAAAGTGCAAATGCATCCATCAAATTGCAAATACAAAATACCTAACATGTACCCCCTCATGCAGAGATTCCACATCCTCAACACCAAGTCCCTTTAGCTCCACAACAGCAGGACCCTACAGGGCTCGCTCCTCCTCCAATTGTTCCCAGGAGTGTTGCAGATCGATTGGATGCAATCGAGCACCATCAGTCCAAAACCGAAAAGCTTCTAAAGAAGACTCTCAAATATCTCAGTGGACTGTTAAAGGCTTGCCGTACCCAAGATGCTTCTTCCATGCCTCCATCTCCTTCACCTCCATCTGATTAGCTCTTTTGGGGATTATTAGCTGTAATTCCATGGGGATCCGAACCCTAGAGGGGGGGTGAATAGGGTGAGCTTCAATTATGACCAATTTTAACAATTTTAACTTCTTTAAAACAAACTAGTCACATGTGATGATTAAACATACACGATGCGGAAGAAAACAAAATAATCACCATCACACAAGTATTTATAGTGGTTCGGCCTCAATGCCTACATCCACTACCGGCTTGTGATCCAACACCCCACCGGATTTCCACTATATATGCTTTTCAATAGGCTAAGCAATAACCTTTACAATATGCTTTCCAAGGCTAAGCAATAACCTTACATTGATGTTTTTCAAGGCTTAACATCAACCTATACAATATGCTTTTATAGGCTAAGCAATAACCTCTTCAACCATAGGTTGGTTATCTCACTAAGAAAATGTCTAACATACACTAGATGGAGATTCAATTAAGCTCATTACATTGCCTCTTAATTAGGCGGATATGGAAGTGAAAAACTAATACACACTCACACTATGAATGCAAAGATGAAAGTATATGAAGTGTGTGTGTGTGGTCCTCAATCATTTTGAAAATGAAAGTTCATAAATGTATGCCTAAGGCTTTTGAAAGTTTTAGCTCATAAAACATTTATGATTGAGGAAGTAATGCAATCACATGTTAAAAGTAACAACTTGTTAATGATATCAAAGTTACACAAGTTGTATGAAATGGATTAGCTCTAAACATGTGATGCATAGGGATGTCAATCAAATCAACAATGAAGATCAAAACATAAAAATAGATTTGATTGAAATGAGGGGACAAATCATATGTAATTATAAATACAACTTGAATATGATGTACCAATCAAAGTAAGGCAAGTTGTGAAACATTAAAACAATAATACACATATGATTTGTAATGATGTTGAATCCAAAACATAAGATACATTTGAAAGAGATTTTCTCATGATGGAAAACAACAACCAAAGATTCAACAAAGTATATGAATCATGTTACATAATTCATTAACATGATCTACTTAGATTTACCAAAGATAAAGTACTACTTTGATGAATCAATGGTGATGTATCCAAAACAATAGATCTATTCAAAATATAGAACATGCTAAGGATACAACAAATCATAGATTAACATGCTACAAAAGATTTATCAAAGATAAAACAAAACATGAAAACATATGATTTGTAAAGAAGTTGAATCCAAAACATAAGATAGTTTTGAAAGTGATTTTCTTATGATGGAAAACAACAACCAAAGATTCAACAAAGTATATGGATCATATTACATGTGATTTCAAAGATTTTTCCATTAACATGATCTACTTAGATTTACCAAAGATTAAGTACTACTTTGATTGAATCATATGATGTTGTATCCAAAACAATAAATCAACTCAAAACATAAAACATGTTAAGGACACAACACAAACATAGTTTAACATGCTAGAAATGATTTACCAAAAATAAAACAAAGCATGAAAACATATGATTAAGGAAGGAAGAGCCTACTTGGTGGTTTAACTTCATTAATCCAAGCTTTAGCTTTCCTAATCATCCCCTTCATCCCTTGGTTCTTTTCCCTTTTGATATGCCTCAATACCTCTCAAGGAGGGGCTTAAAATTCCCAACTTTTGGCAAAGGAAAGAACTCATATATATAACAAAAAGTGCCCAACGGCTAGTCCTCGGTCGACCTAGACACAGGCCTCGGTCGACCGGGAAGGCACAACGGTCATATTTTTGACCGTTGGCAAGTTTCAGCTCAGGAACTGCTGACTCGCCCGACAGTGTTCCCGGTCGACCGGGACACAGGCCTCGGTCGACCGGCCACACTGCCGGGACACCCCCTTTTTGCAAAAATTCAACTTTTGCCTATTTGAAGGTATTTCTTTGGGGGGATTTTTGGGCCACTAAACCAAGCTTAAATAACATGTTATAAGTCATACTAAGATGATTAAAAACATGAAACACCCAAAGCCTAACATGATTTGAAACTTTAAAAACAAAGGCTAGCTTGATTTCTAAAAACTCTTTCCAAAAGCAAATGCATCCAAGTTTTAAAAACAAATCATGCATAAATCAATACTTTTATAAATCTTAAAAGCAATGCATGAATAAAACAAGATTTCAAGTTTATTTAAAACAATGCAAGTGTGTGAATCAAATGATGCTTGAATGATTATGCATCCATCAAATTGCAATCTACAAAATTCCTAACATTAGCCACATGTGTTTTTATTGGTTGTACTCATTTTGGTGGTGTTGTTTTCGCTTGTGGTTGCCCCTCTGTTTTTGAAAAACTTTTTATGTTTACTATCTATGGATGTTCACTCTAACTTGATATGGATGTTTCTATGGTATTATTACATGCTATTATACTTTCATTGTCTATTCTCTATTGCATTATTGTCTATCTTTTATACATCCATTGTTATTTTCTCCTTATCAATTTGTGACAAAAAGGGGGAGTGAAATTTAAGTTTGCAAGTACAAATTGAGGGGGAGGATTATCTTAGGGGGAGAATCTATCTCCATTTCCCATGCTTTTAATCTATGTTTGTTAGTGTTGTGCTTCTACACTAAAGGAGTTTCTGTCTACAAATCTCATCCACATTTCCACAGAAAGGGAAACTGTCCCAAATTCCCTCTGTTGGCTTGGAGCTCTTCAGGTGCTTTCTCCATTAAGGCAGCTTGGAAATCTTTGAGGACTACTGCTGCAGAAGTTCCTTGGCATAATCTGATCTGGAATAATATTATAAATCCACGCATCGCTTGTATGAGCTGGCGCTTGCTCCTCAGAAGAAACCCGACGGACAGTTTGGCAAAATCCAAAGGTCGCACTTTGGCTTCCAGATGTTATTACTGCTTCAAGGATGAGGAAAATGATATTCATTTATTCTTCTCTTGTAATCTGGCCAATAACTTCTGGCATTGGTTGCTCTCTCATAGAAGGACCCACCCTTCCTCTGCTCTCTCTGCATCTTCTATTTGGACGGCCCTGAATTCAGATGGAGATATCCTAGGAAGAAAAAGTGCAGCTGCTATATTCTTCCACGCTATCTCTATCCTTTGGTTCCTCTGAAATAACTCTAAGCACAACAACAAGATTCCCTCCCTTCAAAAAGCTAAAGTGATCTTCTTGGACAATTTAAAAGGAATGGTATCTTCTGTCAAAGAGCTGCATACTCACCCAATCTTGGTTGCCTTGGGTATTCTTTCCTAACCGCCCTCTTTTTCTCTCCTCTTCTTTATGAATAACTTCTGTTCTCATTTTCAGAGTTCAGTTTTTTGGGTATCTTCCAGCCTATTGAGCTGAGCTCCTTCTGTGCCTCGTCGTTGTTTTGGGTCAAGATTTCTGAGCCATCAAGTTCTGCTCTTCCTTGGCTAATTGAAGTTCTCAGAGAAGTAGTTCAGTGTCAGCAGTTTTTGTGTTCTTCCTTTTGGTTCAAGTTTATGTCAGCAGATTTTGTGTTCTTCCTTTTGGTTCAAGTTTATGTTGTGTTGGTTTGCTGTGGCTGTGTTTTTTCTTTTGGCTTTTTGTTAAAGCCTGTTTTGCTTCTTTGTCTTGTATCTGGGGGCTCTTGCCCATTTCCTCTTTCCTCCTAATACAAATTTACCTTTAAGAAAAAAAAAAGTGTTGTGCTTCTACAGGTTCATCTTCTCAATCTCATATGAAGAGCTATGTGTACTAGTCTTCATTCCTTTTTGTTCTTGTATTTGTTTTTCAGTTGTAAAAGGTCATGTACCTAGTGTATGGTTGTTCTTTGAGTTGTAATGGATATCTCTTCTAATCTTGTATTAGCTAAATGGTTTTGTCACGAAATTGACAAAGGGGGAGATTGTTAGTGTCACATGTCTGTGAGCACTGAGTTTGTTTTGTCAATTCCGTGCCAATGTGTTCCGAAGACCTTGCCTCCCAAAGTGCTTCAAGGTAGATCTAATTCAGAGGGTTTATCAAGTTGCTGGAAAGTCCGGATTCATCAAAGGAAGTCTCCACATGTGTTTGACAACCTTTTCAGGTATTTTAGACCCAATCCAATCCTTAGAACCCTGGGAAAAGTTGAGTTTTAAAAACTGTTTTCTATCTCTCTCTCTCAGCTTAAATAGTCCTTCTAAAAAAAGGGTTCGGTGACCTTTCGGTCACCTGGCGGCTAGCCCCTTTGCAAAAGGCGGCTAACCACCAGACTCACGGTTTGTTTTCCAGAGAGCTAATTTTTTTCATCAGGTTGGAGTTCGGCTACCTAACGGCTAACCGCCGTGTACTCCAGCGGCTAACCGCAGTGCAACTGTGAGTTACGGTTTGTTTTCCAGAGGGCATTTGATTTCTGAACCTCCTCTCGGTCACCCCAGTGGTTGCCTCACGGCTGCCTCCAAGACCACCTGCGGCTAACCGTGAGCCAACCGTATTAGAAATTTCTGACCATTATCTCTGAGAAATTGAAAAGGGGCTAGCCGTCGTTCTGAGGGGCTAGCCGCCAATTATAGCTGTTGGATTATTTTCTATAAAACTGAAGCTTGTTTCTCTCTTCTGTGAGGACTTTTTGAGAAGAGCTTTGTATGCTATTTTCTTCCCAACAAACCTAAGCTCTCAAATCTTCTTCCAAACACTAATGTGTTAGATTTAGGAAAATCCAAGAGCTTCATTAGCTCCAGGATGAGTGTGCTGTGTGAGAAGAGCTTCTTCTAGGATCCCTTATTGTATGAAAGCCTTATCCATGTTATCCTATAAGACCAGACATTTGAACCTTGGTTGTGCTACACGATGGAAGCTTCCTTCTCAACTCCAAGGCGTCGTCAAGAGGTGAAAGCTTCGACTACTGTCAAAGCTCTTTAGAACTCTTTCCATCTTCATCAAAGGCAAGTGTTCACCCTTCTTTAAACTTCTACAATCTGTGATGGTGATTCAGATCTGTGTGACTAAATCACTTTGTAATTGTGTGAGGAGTAAATCTGAGTGATCGAACCTCAATAACAAAATTGAAGTTGAATAAGTACTTGTGTAGTTTGATTCTTCTTAATGGAACCAAGGGACTGTGTGACCTTTGAGAGTGGATGTAGGTCTATGTGACCGAACCACTATAATTTTCCTGTGTCTATTCCTTATGACATGATTTACATTTCTATATATATTGTGGAATTTGTTGTTTATGATATTTCATCACTAAGCTCAATAGAGACACACACTTGTGCGTATGAACTTACATCTAATTTTATCTCATCTTTATTGTTTAAGTACTGTCTTGATGAACACATATTCCACTTAAATCAATCTCTTTATTGTGTTTGTTTTGTCCTTTGTTCCGGTTATTTTAAAATTGCCTTAAAAAGTTTAAAATTGATAATTGGTTCCCCTTAGTCCTATTCACCCCCCTCTAGGACTTAATCATTGGCCCTAGCCTACACTTTCACATGCTTCTAAAGGGTTGCACGTCAAATTTAAGGTCATTCTGACAACGTTTGACCAGACTTTGACGCTTCGAAACAAAATCAAGGCTACCGGCGGCGGAGCTCCCCCGGACCATGTCATCCAAATTAGAGCTAATGGATCATCTCAAAATGATTCCAATAGGCTCCCTGTCAAATTTTAAGTCAATCGGATATCAGTTGATCGTACATCAAAGCGGGGCATCTTTGTTGCGGCAAAATCAAGTCTACTAGCAACGGGACCCCACACGGCTTCAAAACTTAAACAAAAGCCCATGGTTGGTCCTATCTACTGCTCAGTAAGCTTCGCCTTAGATTTCGGGTCATTCCGACATCGTTTGACTTAGTTTCGACTCTTGATGGAAAATCGGCTACAAAGTGTTCGACTTTTCCAAAAATCGGGTCATTCCGACATCTCCCTCGGCTAAAAAATCTCTTCGAGAAATCTTGGTTCTCTCCTTTTCAGATTTAGTGCTCGCAGAAATGTTTGAGCCTTTATTCGGATTGGAACACCATTTGCTCTCTTTGATGAAATCAATCTTGATCTTTAAAAAAAAAAAAACCTCTGTCATTTTTGAATTCAGATTTGAGAAATCTTGGCTCTCTCCGTTTCGGATTTATTGCTCGCAGAAATGTTTGAACCTATGTTCGGATTGGAATACCATTTGCTCTCGTTGATGAATTCAATCTTGACCTTTAAAAATAAAAAACTTCCGTCACTTTTGGGTTCAGATTCTAGAAACTCTGGTTCCCTCCCTTTCGGACTTAGTGCTCGTAGAAATGTTTGAGCTTTGTTTGAATTGGAATACCATTTTCTCTCCTTTATGAATCCAATCTTGACCTTTCAAAAAATCACATCTCGTGTTCTTTCCAAGGATGCGATTTACAACATTTGTGCCTAGCGGTGCTAGTACGCCCCTTCGGGTCTACTGTATTCGCGACCGACACATTTGTATCTCCAACTTATATCATCTTACCTCGAGTGAGCTTTGCTTCTTGGTAATTTGAATTAAGGTTTACAATTGCTTCTAGCAGTCACTGGAACGCTCACCCTGAGCCTACCATACTTGTATTTAGAACAATTGTACCCTCTATGGCTTTCTGCCTTCTTCATCTTGCTTAGACTGGGCCATGTGCCCTCGAGTGATTTGAAAAGACAAAACCATAGTTATTTTCCATTTTTTATCACCATATTCTTGTGATTACTAATGGATCTGGTCTTGTTTCAGAAGTTTTCCAAACTAACAATCGCAGCTTCATTGGCCATCACCTTCGATAAGAACAAGTACCAACTCTTACTTCAAGAGAAGCAAAGCAAGCGCACTCACAAGAGCCCTAGCAGCTGCCGAAGCGTCATCTCCCTCGGCAACTCTCAAAATACTGGGTCGACCTCTACTCCCCAGACCATCATCTTCGGGCCGTTGGGACCATTCCCACTCCCCATGGAAGAAATTATACCTGCTAAGAAGCAGAAACCGCCCCTAAACATGTCGCCGCTCCGACACCGAGGGCAACAATCAAAAAGTCTGAAGCCTGTGGCAACCCCACGAAGCCTCAACCTGCAAGAAACCAGGTCTACCCCAAGGTTTGGTCCCCAAGACCTTCCCTAAAAGAAAGGAGGTCCCGAACATCTACAAAGCCAGTGTACCTGACCCCTCTCAAGGAGAACCGGTTCTACCATCTCTCTCACATGAAAGGGGAGAAACCTACCCTCCACCAAACAAACAAATCAACTCAGCATGAGCCGGCTTGCTCATACAACCCTAAAATCAAGTCATGCATCACCAGGCCTCTGCCAGAACCTGTTAAGGCCTACATTCCTACAAGTCGACCCTTCATCTCAACAGGAACCGAACTTTCAAAATTCAAAGCCTCACTACTACAGGCAAAGGACCGCGTCTGGATCCTGTCCATGCCAAGCTTTAAAGAAGACAAGCTCGGTTGCTGCGCATGGGGGACTACCTCCTTCATTGCTAGAGCACAGCCAGAGCTGACCGAAGCTCAAATTGCTCGTCGTATGCGCCGTCGCGTGACATGTCGACAAAAGAGACCAGAGAAGCAAAGAACCCAACATTCTACCCATCAGGTCTCTAAAAAATGGGTCGAAAAAGAAACACCTGACCAAGTTGTTGCTGTCTATATGGTTGAAAAAACCAGAAGACGCCAGAAGTCGGCAACCAAAATTCATGTCAGACGACCGGTGACTCGCAGCGCCTCCCGGACATGAAGACATCAAGAGGATTCTCCCGCTCCTTCAAGCCAAGGACATCGGAGTATCCACTCCTCGAACTCTTCATCCAAAAGAATGAGCTCCAGCTCAGTCACCAAGACGATATCCTCATTCGATTCTCGAAGGATGAACGTCCTGGTTACAAATGTTGAACAACCTCCATCGCATGATGACGTAATAGCACGCATCCAGCAGTTGGAGCAAGGACAGCAGAGAATTGAGGCTCTGATGGAAAACCTCCTTCTCACTTTCTAGCATCCACTAAACAATGAAACTCCTCCGAGTCATCAAGATGACGAGGAAAACAATGAGTCGCGTGCCCTTACCAAAAAGGACGTTGACGATATCCTTGCTAAAGCAAAAGAAGATGATACACTGAAGGAACATGGGATCAAGCCACCATATCCTTTATGGATGGACTCGGTTCCGTTCCCTGCAAAATTCAAACAACCTACTCTCCAAACATATACGGGGAAAGATTCGGCCAGATAGTATGTCCTCCACTTCAAGATCCTGACGGGAGCTATTGCGGATCAAGATCTCAAGATCCGTCTCTTTGTAAGTACCCTAAAAGGTACGACTTTTGATTGGTACTCCGCTCTGTCGGAGGACTCCAGCCAAAACTGGGCCATGCTGGAGATAGGCTTCCTGACCCACTTCAAAGGTGAAGATCACCCTGTTACTATGGCATAGCTTTGCAGCCTAAAACAGGGAGAGAATGAGTCAACATATGACTTCATTCATAAGTGGAAGGCAACGGCATACAAGTGCCTAGATGTACTCCCATAGGCATCACTGGTCGACATCTGTTGTAATAACATGAGAGCAAAGATCCGCTCCATGATTATCGACAACAAATCAAAAAGCCTGGGAGAACTCCTAGAAGCAGCTATGGAAGCTGAAACGGTGATTAAAGACCTCAACAGTTAAAAATCATCAAAGAAAGAGCCGACTGCCATTACGACCTTGAAACCAAAGAAAACGGAGGTTCTTAATGTGCAAACCAAGTCAGTTCCTCAACAGCCAAAGAAAGCTAAAAACAAAACTGCAGGTAAGAAACCTGAACTCTCTGAAGTCTTCAAAGAACAAGTAGAGAAGAAATACCCGTTTGATGAAGATGTTGAAGAAATCTTTAAGGCTCTCGTAGGAAACGGTAAACTCACCTTACCTGAGCCCAAAAGACCGGGAGATGTTGGCAAAACCAATTGTTGACACCAAAAATGTCACTTTGCCTCATCAACATTAAGAAGCCACATGAAGTTGCATCCTACTACAAACAAGCAATGCTACTTCAAGCATCAGATCTTGTCAAAATCAAACAAAAACTGCAAGACCCTTCAAGACAGCCAAAAGAGGGGTTCACATGAAGTTTTGGGTCATTCCAAGATCATTTGGCCTAAGTTCACTGCTCCGGCAGCTGAACATGCGCTCTTGGCGGCGACGGCAATGAAGACATCAAAACTTCTATCAGAGCCCACGGATGGTCTCAAAATACCTCCAAAGGGCTCCATGCCAAATTCCAAGTCAAATCGACAACGTTTGACTCTCCATCAACCCGCGAGCAGTAAAACCAAGCCTCTTGGCGGCAAGAACTATTGAGGCCATTACTCATCAAACAGAGCACATGGGTGGCTTCAACATGCTTCCAAAGGGTTGCACGTCAAATTTCAGGTCATTCCGACAACGTTTGACCTGACTTTGACGCTCCAAAACTAAATCAAGGCTATCGGCGACGGAGCACCCTGGGACCATGACAACCAAATCGGAGCCAACGGATCGTCTCAAAATGACTCCAATAAGCTCCCTGTCAAATTTCAAGTCAATCGGACATTGGTTGACCGTACATCAAAGCGCGACATCTCCACCACGGCAAAATCAAGCCTACTGGCGATGGGATCCCAAACGGCTTCAAAACTCAAACAAAGGCCCATGGTTGGTCCCATCTACTACTTAGGACGTTTCACCTCAAATTTCAGGTCATTCCGACATCGTTTGACCTAGTTTCGACTCTTGATGGAAAATCGGCTACAAAGTCTTCGGCTTTTCCAAAAATGGGAAACTATGTGCTCCGATTTGTACGACTTCTCATCAGGTTTTCTTCAGGAGAGTCAAGCCAGTAAATTAGGAGAAATGTCAAGAAAAATACAGGAGAAAAAAGCATTGAAAAAGACCAAAAAAGGGCAACCGGAAGGGGAAGAATCCCCATAGTCACCGAATTTGTCGCCGGGTGTCCCGTTTTCCGCCCTTTCCGCATTTCGGGAGTTCCAGCCCCTGTGGTTTTCTAAAAATCTAATTTTTTATGCTTGAAATTGACTAATCTTCATCAACATCTCGAATCCGCCGTCAAGAACATGAAATCATCATGGATCGCTCCAAGATCGCCAACCGGCTGACCAAGAAAGTACGCTTTCTGTCCGATCGATTGAGAAATCAACAAGACAAATGTCACTGGCCCACTGATACCAATCAATGCCAGAAGTTGCATCGTCATCCGACAACAAATAACATGCGGATCCTTCGGCGATCATCACAAGAAGAATTCCAAAAGACGTGGCACGACCTGCGACTCTTCAAATGCCCTGGCGACCACTTAATGCAGTTAATTGACCCATTTTATCACAACTTTATGTTGTCATTAACACATTGTTTTGGACAGCCCAATCAAAATCAAGCAAATGGGAGACACAAATTTAAGTAATCATGGCATTAAAACCATGAAACTCCCCTCATCATGGAGATTAAGGGCGATTAAATGCCCATCATTCTCCACCGGCCAATCACAAGCCAAGAAAAAGGAGTTACAAAATCAAAGAATTAAAACTTATAACTCCTCTCATCATGGAGCATCAATGCCATCAATGCTCATAAGCCCACCTTATGGCCACCAAAAGCCTATAAAAGGGGGGTCATTCCAAGAAGAAGAACCTTTGATCCACCCTAGAAAAAGTCCAGATAAATTCCGAAGAATTCTCGAAGAAACCCTGCTACTCTACTGCAGAAACCCCACAAGGTAATCGTGTAATTCCATGGGGATCCGAACCCTAGAGGGGGGGGTGAATAGGGTGAGCTCCAATTATGACCAATTTTAACAAATTTAACTTCTTTAAAACAAACTAGTCACATGTGATGATTTATCATACAAGATGCGGAAGCTAACAAAAGAATCACCACAAAGCAATCACCATCACACAAGGATTTATAGTGGTTCGGCCTCAATGCCTACATCCACTACCGGCTTGTGAACCAACACCCCACCGGATTTCCACTATTTATGCTTTTCAATAGGCTAAGCAATAACCTTTACAATATGCTTTCCAAGGCTAAGCAATAACCTTACAATGATGTTTTTCAAGGCTTAACATCAACCTATACACTATGCTTTTATAGGCTAAGCAATAACCTCTTCAACCACAAGGTTGGTTATCTCTCTAATTTAGTGTCTATAATACACTTGATGGAGATTCTATTTAGCTCATTACAATGCCTCTTAAATAGGCGGATATGGAAGTGAAAATCTAATACACACTCACACTATGAATGCAAAGATTAAAGTACATGAAGTGTGTGTGTGTGGTCCTCAATCATTTAGAAAATGAAAGCTCATAAATGTATGCCTAAGGCTTTTGAAAGTTTTAGCTCATAAAACATTTATGATTGAGGAAGTAATGCAATCACATGTTGAAAGTAACAACTTGTTAATGATATCAAAGTTACACAAGTTGTATGAAATGGATTAGCTCTAAACATGTGATGCATAGGGATGTCAATCAAATCAACATGAAGCTCAAAACATAAAAATAGATTTGATTGAAAAGAGGGGACAAATCATATGTAATTATAAATACAACTTGAAAATGATTTACCAATCAAAGTGATGCAAGTTGTGAAACTTTAAAACAATAATACACATATGATTTGTAATGATGTTGGATCCAAAACATAAGATACATTTGAGAGAGATTTTCTTATGATGGAAAAACAACAACCAATGATTCAACAAAGTATATGAATCATGTTACATATTTCATTAACATGATGTACTTAGATTTACCAAAGATAAAGTACTACTTTGATGAATCAATGGTGATGTATCCAAAACAATAGATCTATTCAAAATATAACACATGCTAAGGATACAACACATCATAGGTTAACATGTTACTAAGATTTACCAATGATAAAACAAAACATGAAAACATATGATTTGTAAAGAAGTTGAATCCAAAACATAAGTTAGTTTTGAAAGAGATGTTCTTATGATGGAAAACAACAACCAAAGATTCAACCAAGTATATGGATCATGTTACATATGATTTCAAAGATTTTTCCATTAACATGATCTACTTAGATTTACCAAAGTTAAGTACTACTTGGATTGAATCATATGGTGTTGTATCCAAAACAATAAATCAACTCAAAACATAACACATGTTAAGGACACAACACAAACATAGTTTAACATGCTAGAAATGATTTACCAAAAATAAAACAAAAGCATGAAAACATATGATTAAGAAAGGAAGAGCCTACTTGGTGGTTTAACTTCATTAATCCAAGCTTTAGCTTTCCTAATCATCCCCTTCATCCCTTGGTTCTTTTCCCTTTTGATATGCCTCAATACCTCTCAAGGAGGGGCTTAAAATTCCCAACTTTTGGCAAGGGAAAGAACTCATATTTATAGCAAAAAGTTGCCAACGGCTAGTCCTCGGTCGACCGGCACACAGGCCTCGGTCGACCGGGAACACACAACGGTCGGATTTCTGACCGTTGGTGCGCCAGGCAATTTTTTGCTGCAGTGTTCCCGGTCGACCGGGACCTCTGCGCCGGTCGACCGGCGACATTGCCGGGCCAATCCCCTTTTTGCAAAAAATCCAACTTTTCACATTTTAAAGGTATTTCTTTGGGGGACCTTTTGGCCACTAAATCAAGCTTGGAAACCATGTTTTAAAGATTCTAATGGTTTTTAAAACATGACATAAAAAGCCTAAAAAGATTCAAAACTTTTAAAACAAAGGCTTGCTTGATTTCTAGAAAACTTTTTTCTAAAACAAATGCATCCAAGATGAAAATACAAATCATGCATAAATCAATACTTTTACAAATCTTAAAAGCAATGCATGAATAAAACAAGATTTCAAGTTTATTTAAAACCAATGCAAGTGTGTAAATCAAATGATGCTAGAATGATTAATGCATCCATCAAATTGCAATCTATAAAAACCCTAACAAATCGAAGTCCCTTGGGGGAGCCACCCCCCCCCAAGGTCTCCTCTCTCTTTCGATCGAACATGGCCTAAACGCGGCTCTTCATCCTGTTTACTCGTTTTTTTTATTGGATATAGGACCTCCCCTTGGTCTTTGTCCTCTAAAAGACTGAGGTCCAAGCCAAGTCAAAGAATCAAAGCATCAAGCGTTCTCATCTGAAGGACGATGGCGAAGTCCATACATGACTTGCAACCGTCGATCTGAACGAGTCCCTACATTCTCCTGAAAAGTCAGATACCTTTTCTTACTTTTCTACTGTATTTTGTATTCTTTGTAAAGAGACAAAAAACCACATTTCTTGTCTTTCATTGTTGATGAGATTTATAAATCACCTTTCACGGCGCAAATCGCCTTCTACGGCACAAACCGCCTTTCACAGCAAACAAAAATTGCCTTTCGCAGCAAACAAAATGAAATTGCCTCTTACGGCATTTAAAAATTGTGTCTCTTTCTTAAAATATATGTGCAATGGAAAGTTAGAAAGAAGAATTGATTTCTTTCGACTTGTGAAGGTGAATCTCCGGATCACCACTTCAAATTCCAAGTAGAATAGAAAACCTGGCATACCCATACAAAAAATGTTGATGAATCGCTTTTCCTCCTCCACCACACTCCCGGCAGCCCCAGGGGTGGCAAGGAGATGACGAAAGGTCGGACCCCCCATCAAGTTGGTACACCCGGTGGGACTCGTTCATTTGAGAACGCGATGCTTGATTTCTTAGGCTCCTTTCTAGTTGGTGACCTATGTTGGATCTTGCATCAAAAAAGAAAACATGAGATGGGATTTTTGGAAATTTCTACCTTTGAATTTATTTCCACTCTTTCTCATTTAAAAAAAAAAGAAAAAAAATCTGATTTCTCTTTTTGGGATTCAATTTTGAGAAACTTTGATCCTCTCCTTCAAATTTGATAGCTCACAAAAATGTTTGCAGCTATTGTTCGTATCGGGGAGTGGGTCATCTTTTCTCTTTGATGATTCCGATAGGGATTTTCAGAAAAAAAACTCTTTAAAAAAAATCCTTTTTTCTGGGTTCAAATTTGAGAAACTTTGGTTCTATCCTTTACAGATTTAGCGCTCGCAGAAATGTTTGAGCCTTTATTCGGATTGGAACACCATTCGCTCTCTTTGATGAATCCATTAGAAATCTCCAAAAGAAAAAAAAAAGAGTTCAACACCCACTGAGGTTGCACCAATTGCGTTCTTTGACAAAAGTGGATCTAAGAAAAACATTGTCCAGAGTATGGAGACAGCAAGACTGTTCGAGGCAAGAGTCCTCCAAACGGGATCATTAAGTAATCCTATCCTTACCTGGGGGCTGATCTATCTACTAAGGTTTCATAAGACCAAATTAGAGACCTATGTCTACTCTTAAAAAAAAATTCTTCAAAAAAACAAACCATTTAAAAAAAAAAAAAAAAACTTTCGAGTTCAGATTCAAGAAATTCTGGTTCTCTCCTTTTCGGATTTAGTGCTCGCAGAAATGTTTGAGCCTTTATTCGGATTGGAACACCATTTGCTCTCTTTGATGATTTCAATCTTGATCGTAAAAATAAAAAAAAAACCTCCGTCATTTTGAATTCAGATTTGAGGAATCTTGGTTCTCTACTTTTCGGATTTAGAGCTAGCAGAAATGTTTGAGCCTATGTTCGGATTGGAACACCACTTGTTCTTTTTGATGAATTCAATCTTGACCTTTCAAAAAAAAAAAAAAACTTTCGTCACTTTTGGGGTCAGATTCGAGAAATTTTGGTTCCTTCCCGTTCAGACTTAGTGCTCGCCGAAATGTTTGAGCCATGTTCGGATTGGAATACCATTTGCTCTCCTTTATGAATCCAATCTTGACCTTTCAGAAATCCCATCTCGTGTCCTTTCCAAGGATGGGATTTACAACATTTGTGCCTAGCGGTGCTAGTACGCCTTTTCGGGTGTACTATATTCGCGACCGACACATTTGTATCTCCAACTTTATATCATCTTACCTCGAGTGAGCTTTTCTTCTTGGTAATTTGAATTAAGGTTTACAATTGCTTCTAGCAGTCACTGGAACGTTCGCCCTGAGCCTACCATACTTGCATTTAGAATAATTGTACCATTTATGGCTTTTTGCCTCTTTCATCTTGTTTGGGCTGGGCCATGTCCCCTCGAGCGATTTGAAAAGACAAAACCATAGTTATTTTCCATTTATGATCACCATATTCTTATGATTACTAATGGATTTGGTCTTGTTTCAGAAGTTTTCCAAACTAACAATGGTAGCTTCATTGACCATCACTTTCGATGAGAACAAATATCAACTCCTGCTTCGAGAAAAGCAAAGCAAGTGCACTCACAAGCGCCTTAGCAGCTGCCGAAACATCATCGCTGCCGAAGCAAGCGCACTTGAGCGAAGTGTCCAGAAATGGGTTCGGAGTATTCCAGAGGACAGTTCGCTCGAGCGTACCCCTTGGTCGCTCGAGCGAACCCACCCAGACAACCATTCCAGAGAGCTAATCGCTCGAGCGAACCTCCAGTCCACTCGAGTGATGGGTAATGTTTACTTGGGACGGTTTTGGGAGCATAAATAAAATGTTTATATATTTGAGAGAGGTTTGTTGGGAACTCCATTGTATTGAGAAGAACCGTTCATATGATTTGACATCCGTTTGAGAAAGAAACCACGGCATGAAGATTTCATTTGAAGTTGTAAAAATCCTAAGGTGTATAAGGAGCTCGGAATGTCCCCAAACTCAAAGAGTACCAAGTGGTCATTAAATTGACATACGGGACCCCTATTCGCCTTAAACAAATCTTGAACCCCGGTACTTGTCTTGAGATTTTGAAAATTCATTTGTATTTTACTATTTCCCGAACTACTTATGTATTCTCGAAAATGTTGAAATTGCAATTGTAGCATCTTGCTAGCCCGACAAGCATACCCGAATTGATATGACAGTTGTGCCTTTGAGCACCCCGTCCCGTTTATTTATTTACTTGCATTTGATGTATTTCATACATGTTTTAATCTTGTTATTTTTTACCTATGAGTCGGCACCACTAAGCTTGGAAAATCCTGTTGGTTTGATCCATCGACTTGGAGATCCCCCTCTTGTCCCGCCAGCTGTAGTTTGGATTCCGCTACCCTGTTATTACAGTGGTCTTGTCCCGATGCCACAGATTGCTACTGTGGTTCTCGATGCCCGGCTCGCTACCGTGGTCATGTATAGTATATGTATTTTTATTTATAAGATCTACTGTTTCTCCTCACCTCGAGTGACTGAGATCAATGCCTAGTTATTGCTCTGTCACTTTAGTGATAGAGGACTTAGCTTCGTGTAGTTGCCATCTTGCTTGTTTCCCCGTTTCCTTGGTTACCTTTACATGTTTTACAATACACACTTGCATTTGAATAAATGTTTTATCTCGTTTACAGAAATTGCTATTTAAACAGGTTTTAAATGCTTTTGAAGGTAAATTCATTTATTATTTTATTGTCATTGTATTTCACCCATTTACCAAATCGTCGTGTTTGACCCACTCTTTGGTACTCAGGTCTGGATATTGCCTACCCCGAGGCGGAGCTTGAGGATGCGGTCAGTGAACCGCAATGCCTAGTTGAGTGGCATGCTGATGATGTCGTTTAGACATTTGACTGCTTTGAGAGATGGACCATTTTGGGAACATTTAACCATTCTTTTGGGGATTGGTATTTGTTTATATTGGCCCTTGTTGGCCTTTATTTTTTGGAAATGTAATTAAATGATCTTTTGTATAACTTTAACTGTTCTTTCGGGAAAGCGCTAATGATCATGGCTCATTCTGATACTTGATTATACATGTGATTCATCTTGTGAATAGAAATGAATTATCATTTGATTTGCTACACGCTTCCGCATTTAAACAGAAACATTTATTATATTGATGTGATATCCTCACCGCGGACACCTATGGGAAATTAAATAAATGTGTACACCTTACACTCATCACTAACATATCACCAATCTCATCTTCAGTCCCGATCCCGGATCAGCTCGATAGACCCGGTCCGGGGTCGCGACAGACTGGTAACAGAGCGAGACGTGTTTCAAGCAATTAAAAAGAAATTAGAAATCCTAAGGACGTGGCGAGGATTCGTTAGACTCTTCGTTAGCTAGTATCGTGTGAGCAATGTGTGACCCTTTATTTGTTTATTATGTGCTAACAACTTGTTTTGCAACATTATGCCACCTCGTAAGAGACCGATAAATGGCAACCCCTCCGGAAGTAACAGTGATCACACAAGGCCAGTTGAAGAAGATATAGTTGATAACAACACGCCAAATCAATTCCAACAGATAATGCAGGCAATGCTTGACCAACTGCGTCAGGCCAATGAGAATCAGGCTAGATTTCAAGAGCAAATGCTGAAGAGGGAGGAAGACCATGCAAGAGAATTGGCAGAAATGTAGAGGCAGTTGTTAGAGGTGCTACAAAGAAGGCCAGAACCGGTTCAACCCCAACTCGCCATTGTCATCAATCAGAGGCAACATGACTCGAATGCATTGTTTGAACTATTTCGGAAGAGAGCTCCGAAAGAGTTTCTTGGAATAGAGGATCCACTAGTTGCAGATGATTGGCTAGAGCATACGTAGAACATCTTTGAGATTTTCCAATGCACCAGGGGAGAAAGAGTAAAACTTGCATCATCCCTCTTTAACGGTGCAGCAGACATTTGGTGGAAGACAGTTAGAGATGACTATATGGCAGATGCAGTGGCTTGGGCAAATTTCAAAAGGCAGTTTCATGATAAATATGTGCCCACACACATCAAGAGACAGAAGGCAATAGAATTCCAGCAGCTTGTCCAAGGCAACATGACAGTCCTCGAATACCTCACTAAGTTCGAGAGATTGTCTAGATGTGCTCCAGAGTTAGTGGACACAGTAGAGAAGAAGATTGCTAAGTTCCTAGAGGGACTCAATCCCTTCATTGAGAGAGATGCTACCGGAGTAGTACCACCTGCCACTTTCGAAGAAGCCGTCAAGAGAGCCTACAAATTTGAGAACTTCCATAACAAGATCCTCAAAGTTCAGGGAAAGGGTCCAGCTAACCAACATAACCACTAGCACCAGAAGAATCAACAGAACAAGAGACAGAGGCCAGAACAGAATGCACAGAATCCATTGGTTTGTACCCACTATGGGAATAACCATGAAAGTGCACAGTGCCATACACTCACAGGGGCATGTTTCAGATGTGGTTCCATGACCCATCAGAAGAGAGACTGTCTAAGGCAGAATAGGCAGAACCAGCAGCAGCAAGGGGCACAATGTCTAGCATCACCACAAAATGCAATCGTTGTTCAGAATCAGGCAAGGCCACTTCAGCAACAAGCACCACAACAGCAGTATAGACCACAGCAACAACAACATGCTCGTCAGCAGGGACAGAACCAAAATTAGCGTGCAGCATAACAGAACAGAAATGTCCAACAAGGCAGGCCACAACATCAAGGGCAAATTTATGCAGTCAATAGAGCTGATGCAAAGGCAGCAGGCGATGTCGTAGAAGGTACACTCCTTGTTTGTGGGATGAAAGCTAGGATTTTATTTGACCCTGGCTCTACACATTCATTCTTATCCCATGAATTTTCTAAGTTGATTGATAGGCATGCTAGAGAACTTGAGTTCATTTTGACTGTCGCAACCCCAGTAGGCAAACAAGTTATTTGTAGAACCTTTTACCCTAGTTGCATAGTTCAGATAGGAGAAGTGGTTTTAACCGCATATCTCATTTTACTAGATATGTATAATTTTTATTTCATCATAGGGATGGACTGGCTGGTAGGGTACCATGCCACAATGGATTGTTTCCATAAGACCCTGACCTTTAAGTTAGATGAGACACCAGCAAGGGTGTTGTTTCAGGGAGAGAGGAGAAATCCTCGTACAGGGTTTGTCTCAGCATTGAAAGCTGATAGACTTTTGAAAAGTGGACGTGAAGCATATTTGGCGTTTATCACAGAGGATAAACGGTCCCAAGGGGTAGAGGAGATCCCAATTGTTTGGGAATTCCTGGATGTTTTTCCGGAGGAGATTCCAGGTTTGCCACCCATTGGAGAGATTGATTTTACTATTGAGTTGTTACCAGGGACCGCTCCGATATCTATTGCACCTTGTAGAATGGCTCTGGCAGAATTGGGAGAGTTGAAAACACAGTTACAAGAATTATTGGACAAAGGTTTTGTGAGACCGAGCATTTCACCTTGGGGAGCTCCAGTCTTGTTTGTCAAGAAAAAGGATGGTTTGATGAGAATGTGTATAGATTACAGAAGATTGAATCAAGTGACCTGTTGGAATATACGTGGGCCTTCCAGACAGGTTTCAAAAACTTTTGACCCACTTGATGCAGGGATCAATAATCTAGAAAGCATTAAACCCAATCCAGGATGCAATCCCTCAATCTCATAAACCATGTACAGCAACATAACCTATCTAGAAGATAGAAAATAGCACATAAACATGCAACCACGAAATCTACAGCATACAAGGATGTAGATATACCTTTAGAGCTTTGTTGTGCTCTAATGGAGAATTTGAGTTCTTTACTTTGATGATGAACACCTTCACTATCCAATTCAGAATCTCCAACACCTTTTGATCTTCCACGCTATGACCCATATTAGATCTCTTTTCTAAGAAGATGGTGGAATCTTCAAGAGAAAACCCAACTAGTAACTCTAAGGAACTAAAGGTGAAAGAGAGGGGAACTTAGAGAGGAAGAGAACTTGTGCAACTGTTGCACAAAGGGGCTGGAATGGCTGTATGTAATAATGGACGTCCAAGAGGAGTTTGTTCCTCCTTTTATAGCCCTCCAATCCACCTCTTTTCCTATTTGAAATAGAAGTTTAACTCCCATTACAAAATAGTAAACTTCTCCCTTGCTAATTGCCATAGAAGTCTCACTTCCACAACAATTAGTAGCTTTCTCCTTTCTAGTTAAAATAGAAGTCCTACTTCCATTAATAATTAGTAGCTTACCATTACCACTATTAGAAGTCTCACTTCAAATAGAAATAGTAATCTTCCTTTTAGAGTTCAAGTAGAATTAGTATCTTTCTAATAATTTAGGCTAGTGTGGGGACCACTAGGGATTCCTTAGAGAGCTGGCTCCAACTGTGACACGCGACCCCACATCTCATGTCCAATCCGGGCCCACAGTTAATTGCAAATAACTCCACTATATAAATGCAATTGCACTCTAGTCTTAGGAATAAATTACAATGAAGACCCTAAACTTCGACATTACCATAAGTAGGCCCCTCCATCTATATCCATGGATCAAATGGACATGTCCACCAAAATAGATCCATATCTTATTATCCTTGAGCCCCAATTAATTATAATGATCATTTGGTACCGATCCAATTAACTCTTAATTGGAATGGGTGCGCACTTACCAATGATAAATCCATTATTTGGCACAAGGGGATATTAAAGATAGATTCCATCTTGACCATTGAATGTTCCCACAGCTCTACTACCACGTGCCCAAATCACCGAGGTGTTGACCTATGTCGCGACCCCGGACCGGGCCCGAAGGACCAATCCGGGATCGGGACTAATAATGATGTAGCACATCGGTTTAACGGTAACATTTATTTAATTCCCCACAGGTGTCCGCGGCGAGGATATCACAACCATATAAGAACATTTCTATTAAGTGCGGAAGCGTGTAGCAAATAAAATATTCAATCCATCTCAAATAATAAAGATAATACGCAAGTTGAGTACTGTATCGGAATGAGCAATGATCATTAGCATGTTACCCAAAAGTAAGTTAAAGTTTATACAAGATCATTTAATTACATTTCCCAAAATCGAGGCCAACGAGGCCAATATAACAAAATACCAATCCAAAGAATGGTTAAACAGTTCTCAAAATATTAAGTCTCTCATAGCAACCAGACGTCTAAATGACGTCATCAGCACGCCACTTAACTAACTGTTGCGGTTCTCCGACCACCTCCTCATGCTCCTCCTCGGGATAACCGACAACGGGACCTGAGCACCAAAGAGTGGGTCAAACACGACAGTTTGGCAAATGGGTAAAATACAATGACAATATGATAATTAATGAATTTATCTTCAAAGCATTTAAAACTGTTTAAATAACAATTTCTACAACAAGATAAAACATTTATTCAAATATAAGTATGCAATGTAAGACAGGTACAGGTAACCAAGGAAACGAAAAACAAGCGAGATGACAACCACACGAAGCTAAGTCCTCTATCACTAAAGCGATAGAGCAATAACTAGGCACTGATCTCAGTCACTCGAGGTGAGGAGAAACAGTGGATCTCATAATACATATACATATACTATACATGACCACGGTAGCGAGCCAGGCATCGAGAACCACAGTAGCAATCTGCGGCATCGGGACAAGACCACAGTAATAACCGGGTAGCGGGATCCAAACTGCAGCTGGCGGGATAAGAGGGGGATCTCCAAGTCGGTGGATCAGACCAACAGGGTTATCCAAGCTTAGTGGTGCCGACTAATAGGTCAAATACCAAATCGAGACATGTGCAAGTAAATCAAGTACAAATAATTAAACGGGTAGGACGGGGGTGCTCAAGGGCACACTGTCATTTCATGTGGTGTAATGCACTTCAAGACAAGTAACTATTTCCAGTGTAAATCAATGTTTACGGGAAAACAAGACATGTAGTATAAATCTCGGGATCGATAAAGTACAATAAACAATTGAAATCCCATGACAAGTATCGGGGTTCAAAACTAGTTCAAGGTGAATAGGGAGCCCGTATGTCAATCTGATAATAATTTGGTACTCTTTGAGTTTGGGGACATTCCGGCTCCATATACACTTTGAATTTTTTTAAAACTCCGAATGACATCTTCGTGATATGGTTTCTTTCTCGAATGGCCTCATACATTGCATAGTGAATCTCCTTGACCAACAAAGCTCAGCGATCGAGCGAACTGGAGAGTTTGCTCGAGCGAGGAGCTCTCCGGAACCTAGGCAATTTCGGTCAGCTGGCAGTCAGCCGCCGCTGAGATGGGCGGTTAGCCGCTGGCTGACCGCGGCTGGGCTGCAAAAATGCAGCTTACTGGAAAGCTAACCGCCAAGGTGCGGTCAGCTGGCGGTTAGCCGTCGCTGGGATGGGCGTCCAGCCGCCGTTGGCTAACCGTGGGTTAACTGTGTTTTCAGGTGGATAATTGTGCTCTTTGGAAAAGCCACCGTGACATTTCGGCTAGCTGGCGGTTAGCCGCCAGGTGACCGCTTGCTGACCGCCAGGTGCGGGAAACACCCACTGTATCCAAATTTAAGCCCTTTCTCCTCCTCAAAACCATTCTCCCACTTCCACTTGGTCCCTGCAATAAAACTGAGCTAGGAGCCCCTCCAATGCATCTATCTACACTTCTCTAAAATTCCAACATGTGTTCATTCTGAAAGTCCTTGGGATCCTAACCCTAGAGGGGGGGGGGGGGTGAATAGGGTGTGCTACAACTATGACCAATTTAGACCAATTTTAAATTCTTAACAAAAACTAGTCACATGTGATGATTAACCATACAATATGCGGAAGCTAAAATAAACAATCATCACAAAAGCAACACCACAACACAAAGGTTTATAGTGGTTCGGCCTCAATGCCTACGTCCACTACCGGCTTGTGATCCAATCACCCCACCGGATTTCCACTATTTATGCTTTTCAATAGGCTAAGCAATAACCTTTACAATATGCTTTCCAAGGCTAAGCAATAACCTTTACATTGATGTTTTTCAAGGCTTAACATCAACCTATACCTTATGCTTTTATAGGCTAAGCAATAACCTCTTCAACCACAAGGTTGGTTATCTCACTAAGATAGTGTCTATAAACACTTGATGGAGATTCAATATAGCTCATTACAATGCCTCTTAATTAGGCGGATATGGAAGTGAAAAACTAATACACACTCACACTATGAATGCAAAGATGAAAGTACATGAAGTGTGTGTGTGTGGTCCTCAATCATTTTGAAAATGAAAGCTCATAAATGTATACCTAAGGCTTTTGAAAATTTTAGCTCATAAAACATTTATGATTGAGGAAATAATGCAATCACATGTTAAAAGTAACAACTTGTTAATGATATCAAAGTTACACAAGTTGTATGAAATTAATTAGCTCTAAACATGTGATGCATAGGGATGTCAATCAAATCAACAATGTAGCTCAAAACAAAGAAATAGATTTGATTGAAAAGAGGGGACAAATCATATGTAATTATAAATACAACTTGAAAGTGATATACCTATCAAAGTAAGGCAAGTTGTGAAACTTTAAAACAATAATACACATATGATTTGTAAAGATGTTGAATCCAAAACATAAGATACATTTGAAAGAGATTTTCTTATGATGGAAAAACAACAACCAAAGATTCAACAAAGTATATGAATCATGTTACATATTTCATTAACATGATCTACTTAGATTTACCAAAGATAAAGTACTACTTTGATTGAATCAATGGTGATGCATCCAAAACAATAGATCAATTCAAAATATAGAACATGCTAAGGATACAACACATCATAGTTTATCATGTTACTAAAGATTTACCTAAGATAAAACAAAACATGAAAACATATGATTTGTAAAGAAGTTGAGTCCAAAACATAAGATAGTTTTGAAAGTGATTTTCTTATGATGGAAAACAACAACCAAAGATTCAACCAAGTATAGGAATCATGTTACATAAAATTTCAAAGGTTCTTTCATTAACATGATCTACTTAGATTTACCAAAGATTAAGTACTACTTGGATTGAATCATATGGTGTTGTATCCAAAACAATAAATCAATTCAAAACATAAAACATGTTAAGGACACAACACAAACATAGTTTAACATGCTAGAAATGATTTACCAAAAACAAAACAAAGCATGAAAACATATGATTAAGGAAAGTAAAGCCTACTTGGTGATTTAACTTCATTAATCCAAGCTTTAGCTTGCCTAATGCTCCCCTTCATCCCTTGGTTCTTTTCCCTTGAATATGCCTCAAAACCTCTCAAGGAGGGGCTTAAAATTCCCAACATTTGGCAAAGGAAAGAACTCATATTTATAGCAAAAAGTGCCCAACGGCTAGTCCTCGGTCGACCTGCAAAGAGGTCTCGGTCGACCGGGATCACACAACGGTCGGATTTCTGACCGTTGGTGCGCCAGACCATTTCTGCCTTGCAGTGTTCCCGGTCGACCGGGACCTCTGCGCCGGTCGACCGGAGACACTGCAGGGTCACCAAAAATCCACTTTTGCAATATTTGAAGGTTTTCTTGGTGGAACTTTTTGGGCCAAATAATCAAGCTTAAAAACATGTTTTAAATCAATTTAAGGGTTTTAAAACATGGAACATAAAAAGCCTAAAACATTTTGAAAGATTTAAAACTCATAGGCTAGCTTGATTTTCTAAAACTCTTTTCAAAACAAATGCATCCAAGATTGAAAACAAAACATGCATAAATCAATGCTTTTTCAAGTCTAAAAACCATGCATGTATAAAACAAGATTTCAAGTTTATTTAAAACAATGCAAGTGTGTGTAAATCAAATGATGCTAGAATGAAAATGCATCCATCAAATTGCAATCTATAAAATCCCTAACACATTCATCACCTCATTCTTCCACATCAAGTCCAATACAAAGAAAGGAGGGAGGAAACCATTTCACAAACATTCATTTAGGATATAACCAAAAGACAATTGTTGACACCAAAAATGTCACTTTGCCTCTTCAAACCAAAAGCTACATGGAGCCACATCCTACCAAAAATAGGCAGGCGCCACTTCAAGCATCAGATCTTGTCAGAATCAAACAAAAACTGCAAGGTCATTCAAAACAACCAAAAGAGAGGTACACATGAAGTTTTGGGCCATTCCGACATCATTTGGCCTAGCTTCACTTCTCCAACAGCTAAACAAGCGCTCCCGGCGGCGGCAGAATCGGAGACACCAAATCTTCGATCAGGGCCTATGGATGTTCTCAAAACATGTCCAAAAGGCTCCACGCCAAATCTCAAGTCAAACCAGCAATGTTTGACCCATCATCAACTCTCCAACAGCTGAATCAAGCCTACCAGCTGCAGAGCACCCCGGGACCATGGCACCCAATTCAGAGCTTGTGGATCATCTCAAAATGACTCCAGTAGGCTCCCCGTCGAGTTTCAGATCAATCGGACATCGTTTGACCGGAAGTCAAAGCTCGGCATTTCCCTCGCGGTAAAATCAAAGGCAAGCGTTTGCATGACTCCAAATGGCTTCGAAACTCAAACAAAAGCCTATGGTTGGTCTTATCTACTGATGAGGGAGTCACACGTCGGATTTCAGGTCAATCGGACATCGTTTGACCGAAAGTCAAAGCTCGGCATCTCTCTCGCAGTGAAATCAAAGGCAAGCGTTTGCATGACTCCAAATGGCTTCAAAACTCAAACGAAAGCCTATGGTTGGTCTTATCTACTGATGAGGGAGTCACACGTCGAATTTCAGGTCAATCGGACATCGTTTGACCGAAAGTCAAAACTCGGCATTTCCCTCGCGGTGAAATCAAAGGCAAGCATTTGCATGACCCCAAACGGCTTCAAAACTCAAACAAAAGCCCATGGTTGGTCTTATTTAATGCTCAAGAAGCTTCACCTCAAATTTCAGGTCATTCCGACATCGTTTGATCCTATTTCAGCTACTGGCGGAAAATCAGCAGTTCTGCGTTCGGCTTTTCCCGGAAAATCAGAAACTTTGCAAACCAATTTGAAAGGACTCTCATCATGTTTTTCAGAGGTAAATCAAGCCAAATAATGTGGAGAAATGTCAGAGAAAACAAACAAAAAAAACGGAAGCGAAAAACGACGAAAAACGGCCAAAAAGGGGCCCCGGGAAGGAATTTTTCCCCCAGGGTCGCAGACCCCCGCGACCCTGGGCCAGGCCTGCGACCCTGGGCCAGGGTCGCCGGCGACCATGGGCCCGGCGACCCTGGGAGGTCCGGGGCGCCGATTTCGCCCCGGGACCCCCCGTTTCGTCCGTTTTCGCGAGACGAGTTGTTCTGTCCCTGTGATTTTTCCAGATTCAGACTTTTGAAGCTCCAAATTCACTGATATTCATCAAGATCACAGAACTCCTTTCCAGAACTTCAAAAACTTCGTTGATTGCCAGCCGAACAACCAAAAAGGAGCACTTTCTGCCCGCCCGATCGTGAAATCAACTGGACAGATGCTGCCGGCCCGCTGGTATCAACCAATGTCTGAAACTATATGATCATCTGATGTTGATTTACATAAGGATCCATCGATGATCATCGCAAAGGGAATTCCAAAAGACGCAACATGGCCCGCGACTCTTCAGCTACCAAGGCGGCCACTTAATGCTATCAATTGGCCCGTTTATGGCAAGTTAATGCGGTCATTAACCCATTATCTTGGACGGCCCAATCAGAAGCCTTTGTTCAGGAGTTACAAATTCAAACAATCATGGCATTCAAGCCATGAAACTCCTAACATGATGGAGATTAAAGGCGATTAAATGCCCATGACTCTCCTCCGGCCAATGAAATCCAAGGGTCAGGAGTTACAAAACAAAAAGCAATTAAACTTGTAACTCCTCCCTTAATGAGTTTTATTACCATAAAGGCTCATAAATCACTCCTAAAGGCTACCTAAAGGCCTATAAATAGGAGTCACCTCTAAAGTTTTCAGGATCGGGGGAAAAAGGATCGGAGAATCATCGGATCAGAGAACCATCAGAAGAGAGAAACCGTCAGCAATTCTTGCTCTAGAGATCCAGAAGCTCAGAAAGAGAGAAACCTCTGTCGGAATCCCGCAGCAGCCTCCACTACAAGGTGACAAAAGTCCCTTGGGGGGGCCACCCCCCCCAAGGCCACCTCTCCTCCCATCCAACATGGCTAGATGCGGCTTGTCAGCCCATCTACTCGGTTTTTTACCGGATATAGGACCTTACTTTGGTCCTTATCCTCTAAAAATCTGAGGTTGAAGCCAAGCCAAGAAATCAAGCATCCGACGTTCTCATTTGCATGGATGATGGCGGAGTCCATACATGACTCGCGACCGTCAATCTAAACGGGTCCCTCCCACAATCTCCTGAAGAGTTAGATTCTTCCTTTCTCGCTTTTCATTGTATTTTGTATTTTATTTTAAAGAGACAAAAAAACCACAACTCTTGTCTTTCATTATTGATGAGAATTGTAAATCGGCTATAAACGCCACAAACCGGCTATAAACGCCACAAATCGGCTATAAATGCCAAAAAATCGCCTTTTACGGCAAAATCAAAAAACTGTCTCTTTTCTTAAATATATGTGCAATGGAAACTTGAAAAGAAGTTGATTTCCTTTTTACTTGCGAAGATTGATCTCCGGATCATCACCTGCAATTCCAAGTAAAACAGAAAATCTGGCACACCCACCCAAACACCCAAAAGCGTTGATGCACGCTCCGCCCCCCGGGGGCGAAAGGATCGGACCAAACGGACTCCCACATCCGCCGACTCCCGGTAGCGCCTCGGGGCACTGGAGCGCGTCCCCATCAAGTTGGCACACCCGGTGGGACCCGTTTACTTGAGAACACCGGATGCTTGGAATTGAAATATTCGCATATTATATCTTTGCTTATGTTTCTTTTCCGATTTCCTTGGCTACTTTTTGGCTGGTGGCCTATGTTGGATTTCGCATGAGATGGGATTTTTGGAAATTTCAAATTCTTTCAATTTATTTCCATTCTGTCTCTTTTCAAAAAAAAAAAAAAGCAAACTTTTTTGCCTTGGATTCAAAATTGAGAAGTTTTAATCATATCCTATCGTTCACCGCGCTTGCAGAAATGTTGAGCCTGTTCGACTAAGGTTTTGGATCATTGGTTCTCTTTGATGAATTCATACAAAAACAAAAACAAAAAAAAAAGATCAAAATAAAAACTTTTCGTTTTGGATTCAAAATTGAGAAATTTTGACCCTATCCTATCGTTCACCGCGCTTGCAGAAATGTTGAGCCTGTTCGACTAAGGTTTTGGATCATTGGTTCTCTTTGATGAATTCATACAAAAAAAAAACAAAAAAAAAAAGATCAAAATAAAAACTTTTCGTTTTGGATTCAAAATTGAGAAATTTTGACCCTATCCTATCGTTCATCGCGCTTGCAGAAATGTTGAGCCTGTTCGACTAAGGTTTTGGATCATTGATTCTCTTTGATGAATTAAAAAAAAAAAAACAAAAAAAACAAAAAAAAAATAAAACAAAAAACAAAAAAAAAAAGAAAAAAAAAAGATCAAAATAAAAAAATTTCGTTTTGGATTCAAAATTGAGAAATTTTGACCCTATCCTATCGTTCATCGCGCTTGCAGAAATGTTGAGCCTGTTCGACTAAGGTTTTGGATCATTGATTCTCTTTGATGAATTAAAAAAAAAAAAAAACAAAAAAACAAAAAAAAAACAAAAAAAAAACAAAAAAAAAAACAAAAAAAAAAGATCAAAATAAAAACTTTTCGTTTTGGATTCAAAATTGAGAAATTTTGACCCTATCCTATCGTTCATCGCGCTTGCAGAAATGTTGAGCCTGTTCGACTAAGGTTTTGGATCATTGTTTCTCTTCAATAAGTTTTTTAAAAAAAAAGGAGAAAGACATAGACCGCTAAGGCCAAACCAACTGCGTTCTTTGATCTCGGTTGATTCAAGAAAAGCCTTGTCCAGAGTGTGGAGACAGCCTGACTGTTCGAGGCAAGGGTCCTCCAAACGGGTTCATTAAGTAATCCTACCCTTACCTGGGGGCAATTCTATCAATTGTGATTTCATAAGACCGGGTTAGGAAGCCTATGTGCGCTCTCCTGTCTTTTAAATAAAAATTGTAAAAAAAAAAAGTTTTTTAAAAAAAAAAAAAAAAAAAAGTTTTCAAAAAAAAAAAAAAAAAAAAGTTTTCGTCATTTTTAGGTTCAGATCTGAGAAATTTTGGTCTCTTCCTTTCTGAGCACTGGCGCTCGCGATTATCCGCTGAGCCCGTGTTCAGATTGGAACATCATTTGCTCTCTTTGATGGACCTGATCTTGGCCCTTGAAAAAAAAAAAACTCTCGTCATTTTGGATTCGGATCCGAGAAATTATGGTTCCTTCCAGAGTACTGGCGCTCGCGGAAATCGTTGAGCCCGTCTTTGGATACCATATGCTGTCCTTGACAAATCCATTTTGACATTTCAAAAACCAGAGGATCCCATCTCATGGATGCGATCACCAGCATTTGTGTCTAGCGGTGCTAGTACGCCCTTTCAGGGTCTACTGTATTCGCGACCGGCACATTTGTAAAACTCCAACCTTATATTCTTCTTATCTCGAGCAAGCTCTGTTTTGCGATAAGTCGAATTTAGGCTCATAATTGCTTCTAGCAGTCACTGGGACGCTCATTCTGAGCTGACCCTACCTGCGTTTAGAACAATTGTGCCCTCTATGGCTTTTTTTTGCCTTCCTCATGTTGCTTGGGCGGGGCCATGTCCCCTTGAGTGACTTGAAAAGGTGAAACCATAGAATTTTCCATTGATGATCGCTATATTCTTGTGATTACTAATGGATGTGGTCTTGTTTCAGAAGTTTACTAACAATGGCAGCTTCCTTGACCATCACCTTCGACGAGAAAAAGCACCAGCAGATGCTTCAGCAGAAGCAGAATGTGCGCACTCATAAGCGCATTGCTAGTGGCCACAGCGTCAACACCACCAACAATTCACCAAACTCCGAGTCGACCTCGACTCCCCGGACTATTTTCTTTGGGGCGTTGGGACCATTCCCACTTCCTGAAGAACAGGTTGCTCCCGCTAAGAAGCAGAAAATCGCCTCCCAATGTGTCACCGCCGTGACACCAAAGGCGACCCCCGCGAAGCCTCAGCCCGCAAATATCCAGGTCCGTTCCAAGACTTGGTCCTCAGGGCCTTCACTAAAACAAAGGAGGTCCCGAGCATCTGCCAAGCCAGCATACCTGGCCCCGCTCAAAGAAAATCGGTTCTACCCTCTCTCCTACATGAAGGAGGAGAAACTCATCACTGACCTGACTCCTAGGTCAATTCAGCATCAACCAGCTTGTTCTTACAAGCCAAAAATCAAATCCCACATCACCAGGCCTCCTCAAGCGTCTGCTAAGGCCTGCAAAACTGCAGTTCGACCCTTTATCTCTACAGGGGCCGAACTGGCACAATTCAAAGCCTCGCTGCAACAGGCGGAGGACCGGGTCCGCATCCTATCCTTGCCTAACTACAAAGAAGATAAGCTCGGCTGCTGCGCCCGAGGGAGTACATCCTTCATCGTCAAGGCCCAGCCAGAGCTGACCGAAGCTCAACTCGCTCGTCGAGCACGCCGCCGCGCGTCATACCGACAAAAAAGACTAGAGAAACGGAGGACTCAACCTCCTACACTCCAAGTCTCTAAAAAATGGGTTGAAAAAGAAATACCCAACCAAGTTGCTGCTGTCCATATGGTTGGCAAAACCAGAAGACGCCAGAAGTCAGCAACAAAAATCCATGTCAGGCGTCCGGTGACCCGCAGCGTCTCCCGGACACAAAGGCATAAAGAAAACTCTCCCGCTCCTTCAAGCCAAGGACATCGGAGTGATCACTCTTCGAGCTCTTCATCTAAAAGAATGAGCTCTAGCTCAGTCACCAAGACTGTATCCTCTTTCGACTCTCGAAGAGTGAATGTCCTGGTCACAAATGCTGAGCAACCTCCGCCACATGATGACGTAGCTGCACGCATCCAGCAGCTGGAACAAGGACAGCAGAGAATAGAGGCCCTAATGGAAAACCTCCTTCTCACTATTCAACGTACGCCAAACAATGAAGCTCCTCCGAGCCATCAAGGCGACGAAGAAAATGCGGAAAATAGTGAGTCACGCGCCCTTACCAAAAAGGACGTTGACGATATCCTCGCCAAAGCAAAAGAAGAGGATACGCTAAAGGAGCATGGGATCAAGCCACCATATCCCTTGTGGATGGACTCGGTCCCGTTCCCTACAAAATTCAAACATCCTACCCTCCAAACATATACGGGGAAAGGATCGGCTAGACAGCATGTCATCCACTTCAAAATCCTGACAGGAGCCATTGCGGATCAAGATGCACTCAAGATTCGCCTCTTTGCAAGCACCCTAAAAGGTACGGCCTTTGATTGGTACTCCACTCTTCCAGAGAACTCCATTCAGAATTGGGCCATGCTGGAGACACGCTTCTTGACTCACTTCAAAGGTGAGGATCATCCTGTTACTATGGCTCAGCTCTGCAGCCTGAAACAGGGGGAGAATGAGTCTACATACGACTTCATTCACAAATGGAAAGCCAGGGCGTACAAATGCTCCGATGTGCTGCCACAAGCGTCGCTAGTCGACATCTGCCGAAATAACATGAGAGCCAGAATCCGCTCCATGATCATCGGCAACAAATCAAAGAACTTGGGAGAACTCCTAGAAGCTTCTATGGAGGCTGAAACGGTGATCAAAGACCTCAACAGTCAGAAGTCATCAAAGAAGGAGCCAACCGCCATCGCAACCTCTAAACCAAAGAAGAAAGAGGTCCTCAATGTGCAGACCAAGTCAACTCCTCAGCCACAAAAGAAGGCTGAAAACAAAGCTGCAGGTAAAAAGCCTGAACTCTCAGAAGCCTTCAGAGAGCGAGTAGAGAAGAAATACTCGTTCGACGAAGATGTTGATGAGATCTTTGAAGCTCTCATAGCAAATGGCAAGCTCACCTTGCCTGAGCCAAAGAGGCCGGAAGATGTTGGCAAAACCAACGATCCCCGGTATTGTCCATACCACCAGATGGTGTCACACCCTCTCAATCAATGCTTCGTTGTGAGAGAAAAGATAAACGAGATGTGGAAAAATGGAGTCATCACCTTCAACAAAAACTATGGGTCCGCCTCCTTCAACATGATCTCGTATGGACAAACATCAAAATCACCAAAGAGGAAGATCACTACCTCCTTCAAGGTGATAAATAAAATCGAAGCATCTGAGGGGCTGGTTCCTTACCCGACTCCAGATGGACAACCCTTATGGGTACACCCTGATCTCCTAGAAGATGAAAATTGGGAGACCGTAAAAACAAAGCCGACAGCTCGACAGCGAAGGCAGGCTAGGAAACACCTTTTCAAGCTCAAACAGCAAGAGAAGGCCCAACCAAAGCAAGAAGTCGATGAAAAGGCAGAGGTATCCTCTACTGCTTCAAAGACCTCAAAGGCGGTAAGAAAATTCACACTCAGTGATTTCATCCCACCTCAACTGAAAGAAGAGGCCACGCAGGGGGCATCATACTCTTGCAACTCGGTAGTTGGATTCGCCATGGATGGATATGAGTCCAGCGATACTGAAGACGGATTCGACAGCACTGACGAGTGGGAAGAATCTCTTGAGACAGGAGAATACCTCTCTGATGAAGAATGGGTCCCTGACACTTATCTTATGCCAGTAATCTGGTATGACCCCTTACGGCCACAAGGATCCTGGTCTCATGATGAAGATGACCAAGCGGCTGTACAAGAAAATGCTGTCATTCCAGCACCCGTCGTTGATCTTGTGGAAATCAACCATGTTGAGCCACAAGGAGATGATGAAGAAAAAGACCTGGCTCCCATGCCTGGTCTTGCAGAATATGCGAGGATCTTGCAGCGTCTAGCTCTCGAACAAGAGCGCGACCACGTCAACGAGCTTCCTCCCAATCTGGAGCCAGGAATCCTTGAAGACCCTCAGGTACCTTCTCCCCTAACTCCTGAAAATGGAGAAAATTGTTGGATTGATGATCCTCTTACATCCGAGGAAGAGTCCGACTCCGAGCAGGCAACATCTCCCACTCGAGCTACCTGTAATGTGATAATTCAGGATTATAGCTCTTCCGAGGCCTCGTCTGATGATATCAGTTATACTCCGGTGACGCCAAGCAATATATCTTCTGAAGCTACCTCGTCTCACGTGACATACACGGAGATAACACCCTCTCAGGTTTCATCACCTGAGACTGTGACTTCAGAACTCACTTCCCTTCCGGATGATCATCATGAAGAAAACCCGGCTGGGGATGATGAAGGGGCCGACAAAGAAGAAAAGTTGCAGGAAGCTGTTCAGGACTTGCTCCCGGAAAATGCTCCATGCAACACAATCACTGAGGATACTAGCTTAGCTGCAGGAACATCCCCAGTGGAAGAAGTACAACAGCCTCTTGAAGACAATCTTCCAAATGAAGATTCCTCTCAAGAAGCTCTCGAAGTTGGTAGAGGCACCCGTTCTGGTCGGGACTACCATAAAAATTACAATACATCTTCCTTCAGTTATGTAAACCCTTCTGGGAAAGATGTTATAACAGCCCCCAGTGGCAATAGTGATGAACGCGCAGGCCCCAAGGAGGCTTTCAAGTATGACTTGGTTGAGCACTTCAAACACATACCTGCACGATTGCACATCCTAGATTTGTTACGAATGTCTCCACGCACTCGTGATAATCTCATTTCAGAATTGCAAAAACTGAATGAGGATGTTGACAAACATGCCCCGCAAGTCTTCCAAATTGAAATGGACTATCGGGTCAAAAATGCAGAAATTTCCTCAAAAGGAGAAGAGAAGAAAATTGAAGGATCTTGCAGTAGATGTCTCTCGGTTCAAAAGATAACCAGTGCGACTATCGCCTTCACAAAGGAAGATCTCCTGCTTGGTGAGACAAAGCACAACCGACCTCTGTACTTTACAGGGTATATTAAGGAAATGCCGGTGCGCAGAATTCAGATTGACCCGGGTTCTGCACTGAACCTTATCTCCACTTCGGCACTCGAAGAGTTGGGCATTCCACCCAGCAAGCTGAGCCACACATCTGTATCTATCTTTGGGTACGATGGCAACTCTCAAAGGCCCATCGGCAAAATCAGGTTCAAATTGCAAATCGGTGATCTTATCTCTGAAGTCACTGTGTATGCAATAAAAACCCCGTCATGCTACAACATCCTTCTCGGACGCCCCTGGATACACGAGAATGGAATTGTTCCTTCAACACTACATCAATGCATCAAGTTCATCGGCAACGATGGCGTGATACATCGAGTCTTTGCGGATAGAAAACCTTTCAAAGGAAAAGAAGTCCACTTTGCAGACTCTCAGATGTATGAAGGAGAAAAAGAAGCAGAGGAAATGACGTCTTCCGCCGAAAATCTCTTTAAAGATAAAGGCAAGGCTCCTCAAAAATCACCAGAAGAAAATAAACCCTCTGGAAAACCCGAAGAGAGCAGTCAATCTCCTTTCGTAGTCTCCCTCAAGACTCCAAAACCTTTGGTCATTACAACTAAAGGGAAGAAGGTAAAACAAAAGTCTGGGGGCAAATTTGTTGTCTCTTATCTGTCCATCAAACAAAATACAGATTCGGATTCAGAGCCAGAAGATGATACTTCGTCAAGCCAAACTGATACTCAACAAGTTCAGCCCGCTCTTACTCCAATAGAGACACCTGCTGATGTAGAAGATCCTGCATCTGCTTCCTTTGTTGTTCCGGCAATATCATCTAAAGAAAAACCAATCTTCTTCCATAGATCGAGTGCTGCTTCATCAAAATCCCTGCTTGAACCTTTCCAAAACAAAGGTATGCCTCTACTGTCTCTGTATAGTCCTGTGGCATAAGCTATCATGAAAAAGATGGGATATGATGCTCAAAACCAAGTTGGCTTGGGGGAAGGCCATGGTATTCTCACACTATTGGAGCCCGTACTGGCCAAACATCAGCTGGAAGATTGGAGACTCTATGGCTATATAGAAAAGTCTTCATATGGGTTAGGGTTCGATCCTGACGCCCCTCTGAAACAGCTAACGCAAAGGTTTAGAGGTCAGTTTGTTGACCAAGCCCCAATAGCTCCAGTCCATAAAGACATCGATCTCCCTGGGTATCTCTTTGAAGAATCACCAGACAAAGATCCGGGAAGCCCCTCCAATTGGTTTGATTTCTCCAATGGTATGGAGGAATTGTCCGATGATACAGACATGCAGGATTCTGACCCAGAAGAACCCTCGTCTACAACAGAAGTACCTTACTTCGACCCGGTAACAGTAGGCGATTGGGACTATCTCATAGCGAGCCTTGAGAAGGTTGCTGATCAAGAAGACCCATGGAAAAGAAATGCTGTTGAAACACCAGAAGGCTTCGTTGAGCTGGAGGCCTCCGAAAACATTGTGGAGGAACCACCCTCGAATCTTCCAACAGAGGATCCTGTTCAAAAGATAGACTTGGGAACACCAATTAACTCGCGTCCTGTATTCATAAGCAAGAATATAAAGGATGATGAGTTACCCGAGTATATCGCTTTTCTTCGTGAGTTTGTTGATTGCTTTGCATGGTCCTATGCTGAAATGCCCGGTTTAGATCCGAAAATAGCAGTCCACAAACTCAATCTTCAAAAAAATATCAAGCCTGTTAAACAAGGCCAAAGAAGATTCCGTCCATATGTGATGGATAAAATTGAACAAGAAGTTCAGAAACTCAAAAGCGTCGGCTTCATCCGTGAGGAACAGCATCCTGAATGGTTGGCCAACATTGTCCCCGTGACAAAGAAAAATGGGCAGATCAGGGTCTGTATTGACTATAGAGACCTGACTAACGCATGCCCCAAAGATGAATTCCCGCTCCCGATACCAGAGGTTATGATTGACAATACCTGTGGATTCGAGCGAATGACATTCATGGATGGCTTCTCTGGCTACAATCAGATAAAGATGCATCCTGAAGACGAAAAGCATACTTCATTTCGGACCCCATTTGGCGTGTATTGCTACACTGTCATGCCATTTGGTCTGAAAAATGCTGGCGCTACATATCAGAGGGCTATGATGAAGATATTCCAAGATATGCAGCACAAGACGGTTGAATGTTATGTTGATGACCTCGCCGTCAAAAGCAAAAGAAAAGAAGACCATCTCAAAGATCTTCGAGAAGTATTCCTCCGACTTCGCAAATACAAACTGCGGATGAATCCCCTAAAATGCTTCTTCGGCGTCTCGTCGAGTAAGTTCCTCGGATTCCTTGTTCGGAAAGATGGAATAGAACTTGACCCCATCAAAGTCAAGGCTATTCTAGAAATGCCCTCTCCAAGAACCTTGAGAGAATTAAAAGGGCTCCAAGGGAGATTGGCCTATATCAGACGGTTTATCTCCAACCTTTCGGGAAGATGTCGTCCATTCTCCCGATTGATGAAGAAAGGTGTAGACTTTGTCTGGGATGCTGACTGTGAAGCCGCATTTCAAGATATCAAGTCATACCTGACCAAACCTCCAGTGTTAGCTGCACCTACCACCGGAAAACCTTTCATCTTGTACACAAGAGCCCTCGACCATTCTCTGGGTGCTCTGCTGGCACAAGAAAATGATGAAAGAAAAGAAGCGGCTCTATACTACCTCAGCCGTATGCTGGTAGGTGCAGAGCATCGCTACTCCCCAGTCGAAAAAGAATGCCCTGCAGTGATGTTCGCCATACAAAAGCTACGTCACTATCTGCTTTCCAACACAGTTTATCTGGTCTCAAGGATCAACCTCTTAAAGGTCCTTGTCACGAAAGCAGGTTCTCTCAATGCAAGACTGGCAAAATGGTCTATCCTTCTATCACAATTTGATATTAGGTATGTACCACAAAAAGCAATCAAAGGCCAAGCTTTAGCAGACTTTCTCGCGGAGCATCCGTTGCCTGAAGATTCTCCACTAAGAGATGATCTCCCCGACGAATCCATCTACAATGTGGAGGCTTTCTCACCAAGTGCTTCCTGGCACATGTACTTCGATGGTGCAACCAGAACAAACGAGAAAAGAGAGCCGGTCTCGGGAGTTGGCATTCTCTTTGTTAGCCCCGACAAATATATGATTCCACACGCCTTCTCGCTACTGGAACCATGCACAAACAATGCAGCAGAATACCAAGCCCTGATTCTAGGATTGGAACTTGCCATTGAATCCGGTATCACCATACTGGAAGTCTTCGGAGACTCTCAACTGATCGTCAATCAGATGAATCAAAAGTTTGAAGTCAGAAAGCCTGATTTGTTGCCTTACTACAACAAGGCACAATCACTTTTGCAGAAGTTTGACATCTGTCACATCACCCACGTCCCCAGAGGTGAAAACATTCGTGCAGATGCCCTGGCTGGACTTGCCGCATCTATGGCAATCCAAGAAGGGGAAAACATGCAAATTACAGTGTGCGGAAGAAGAATCCTCCCTCCTCTCAACACACATCAAGCAGTTGCTGAATGCCACAGGGTGGTTGGAAGTCGGATTTCTATCCTTCAAACTTCGGTCGGCGACTGGAGGGATCCGTTCATTGATTACACTATGTTCGGGATCCTACCTAAAGATCCAAAAGAACGGGTAAGCATCCAAAGACGAGCCCCAAACTTTCATTTGGATATTCCTTCAAAAATGCTCTATAGGAAATCCTACAACGGAGTACTTCTACGCTGCTTGTCACAACAAGAGGCTGAAGAAACACTCAAAGAAGTCCATGCTGGTCTTTGTGGAGCCCATCAGGCTGGCCCTAAGCTCTACGATCAGATAAAAAGGTTAGGTTATTATTGGCCTACCATGGTGGCTGATGCAATGCAATTTGCTAAGCGCTGCCAACAATGCCAAGTTCATGGAGATTATGTCCACATGCCTCCAGAATGGCTGCATCCTACAGCGATCTCATGGCCTTTTGAAGCCTGGGGTATGGACATCATAGGTCCTATCTCCCCTCCATCAAGCAAAGGTCATCGCTTCATCTTTGCCGCTACGGATTATTTCTCCAAGTGGTCAGAAGCATTCGCGCTTAGTGAAATGAAGACCTCATCAGTCCTTCAATTCTTGTGCACCAACATCATTTGTCGCTTCGGCATACCTAAAAGATTCGTCCATGATAACGGACCACAGTTCCGTGATTACCGATTCTACAGGTTCTGCGATAAATACAAAATCCAAAGTTGTCCTTCAACTCCGTACAATCCGGCAGCAAATGGACTAGCAGAGGCTTTCAACAAAACGCTTTGCAAAATCCTCAAGAAAATGGTCTCTAGTCACAAAAGAGATTGGGGCGATAAACTGCCTGAAGCTCTATGGGCCTATCGAACCACCGTTCGAGGACCAACCCATAGCACACCATTCTCCTTGGTCTATGGATGCGAAGCTGTTGTCCCTTTGGAAGTTCAAATCCCTTCCTTAAGGGTATCTCTGCAAAATGACATGACACAAGAAAGTAATGTCAAATTGAGACTCCAAGAGCTGGATAACCTCGATGAGAGACGGCTCGAAGCTCTACAAAGCATTGAACTCTACCAAGCACGCATGGCAGGATCTTTTGACAAGAAGGTCAGGCAACGCGCCTACAAAAAAGGAGACTTGGTTCTTACAGTAAAAAGACCAATGGTTTTTGCCAACAAATCTAAAGGCAAATTTGAACCAAAATGGGAGGGACCTTTCGTCATCAACAAAGTCTTCTCCAACGGCGCATATGCTCTTCTAAACATGGAGGGTGACAGATGTATGCTGCCCATCAATGGAAAATTCTTGAAGCGGTACTACCCTTGAAGGTTTTTTTCATCGGGTCAGAGCAACGCCTGCACGGCCAAAGCCTATTCCCAGGTATCTGCTCGTCAAACCCACTCCTTTTGGAATTTTCATCCTCCTGTTGAAATTTCTAAAAAAAACCCCTCAAAACAATGTCTCTTTCATCGTTTCATTGTTCAAAAAAAAAATCCAAAAATCCAAGTTTAGGAGCCTCCTCCCAAACTTGACCAAAATTTTCGATCCTTGAACCCAAAATTCATGGTTTGAAACAAAATCAGGACCTAGGGATTTCAGCCCTAGTCCACCCCGACTTTTTACCACCAAAATGGTTTTGAGTCAAAATTTACGACCCTCGTGTCTTTAAACAAAAAAATGGTTTTTCAAAAAACCGCAGGGAAGCGACGTTCAGTCGATACTTGCAAAACCCAAAATCGGAAGGATGCGAACCCCATTCGATACTTCCAAAACCCCAAAATTTCAAAAAATCGTGGAGACGCAACGTTCCAGTTGATATCCACAACCCAAATTTCAAAACAAACAAAAAACAAAACAAAGGTTCGAAAAAACCTCAAACTTCAAAAATCGTGGGGAAGTGACATTCCATCGATACCCACAAAACAAATGTTTTTGAAGACAAAAGCAAGGAAGCGACATCCCATCGATACTTGCACCCAAATCCGCGAGGAGGCGACATTCCATCGATACTCGCAACCGAATGAGCAAGGAGGCGACATTCCATCGATACTTGCAATACCATTCAGCAGGGAGGCGACTTTTAGTCGATACTTGCATTTTTGAAAACCAAAACCTGACTTTCACGCCAAAAAACCCGGCTTCCATGCCAAAAATTCGGCTTTCACGCCAAAAAACCAAAAACCTGGCTTTCACGCCAAAAACTCGGCTTTTATGCCAAAAATCAAAATTCGGCTTTCATGCCACCAAAACAAAACTCGGTTTTCAAAAAATCCGGCTTTCATGCCAAAAACAAAATCTGGTTCTTACACCAAAAACAAAACCGGCTCTCATGCCACAAACCAAAATTTGGCTCTCATGCCACCAAAATCGGCTTCCACGCCACCTCAAAATTCGGCTTTCATGCCATCTCAAAATTTTTTTGGCTCTCATGCCATCCCAAAATTTGGCTTTCACGCCATCAAAATCGGCTTTTATGCCACAAAATTCGGCTTTCATGCCATCTCAAAAAAAAATTGGCTCTCATGCCATCCCAAAATTTGGCTTTCACGCCATCAAAATCGGCTTCCACGCCACCTCAAAATTTCGGCTTCCACGCCATCCAAAATTTTGGCTCTCATGCCATAAACCCAAATCCGGCTATAGATGCCACCCAAAAATTGGCTTTCATGCCGCAAGCAAAATCTGGCTCCCATGCCAAAACATGTCTCAAAAACTGGCTCCCATGCCAAAACAATCATTTGTCAAAAGATTTCCCACAAAATGACAAGCTTTTGATCACATCCCATTTAGCAATCACTTTAATCACAATATTTGAGTGAGCGTAGGGAAAACAAAAAAAAAAGAGTACCAAAAATACATGTGGTACCAAAAAAAAAAAGAAGAAAAGAAAAGTGTTCACAAGCACTACAAAAATGTATACCAAAAAAAATACATGTGGTATATAAAAGAGAGAAAGAGTTCCTGTTTAAAAAAAAAAACAGGGACTCAGCCAAAAATGCTCTCCAGCCAAGCTTTCAACTCCTCAAGCAAACTCTTGGCTTCATCCGTCAGAGTCTCCAAGGCACGCTTCTTCGAGAATCTGCCATGAGTAGCTGGAGAAGGCTCTATCCCTTCTGCTACACCAGGAAGATTATCCCGAGCAGTCTGCCATCGTTCATTCTCTCTAGCCTTCCTATTGAGAATCTGACCGGACTCTGCAACTTGGCGAATCAAAGCACTCTCCCTGCCACGAGCCTCTGTTAAGGCAGTCCACGTACTGGCGACTTGGGCTTTTAAGTGTTCGAGATGCTTCCTTGCCTCCTCAACCTCTCCATCAAGGATGCTAAGGTCATGCTGCAGCCTGATGATGTCTAACTCCGCTCGGTTCCTCTCCCGAACCAGCTGCTTTCTGCCCTGTGCAGTCTCTTTCAATTCCGATTGAGCCTTCTCAGCAGGGTTCAGGAACATCTCTTGGAAGAACTGGTCATCAGGATAGCTGATGGTCTCAAACCACCTGTCGCCTAATGCAATGATCCTATCAATGATCGCCCAGCCGTCCGTAACATCCAGACCAATATCTTCCTCAGCATCTTTGAGAATCTCCTTCACATGCGGAATCTTGCTACGTGCAACATCCAAATGTCCAGAAAGGAGGGTCTCAATCCAAGAACTCAAAACCCGCATCACCACCTTCTTCGCATATTGAAGAGATGGGTCAGATGAAGACTCACCCTTCTCTGACGATTGGCTGCCCAAGTCATGTCCCATCGGAAGAGTAACAGCAGAGCACTTTCCAATCGGGGCCGCTGGAGAAGGAATCTTAACATGAGGTCTTGCCTCTGCCGCATCAGAATTGGCTGGAGGATTAACTTCTGGCATCCCTGACTCTGGCTCTGAAGGAAGCGATGGACTCTCTTCTGTCACTTCAAAATCTGCCAAACACAAAAAAAAGGTATGAATATAATCCTGTTAAAAATCACTATCAGGGTTATTATTATGAAAGTACCTTCTTCGACGATTGGCGGAATGCCTTCCCTCTCCATGAACTCATCGGAAGTATCGTCTACACTGGCGTCCATCGATGGTTCAAAGTCGTCGGAATCCTGTGATAAATCAGCTGATACAAAAAAAAATGTGTGTTAGCAAATCAAGTCACAGACAAAAAAAAAAAAGAAAAGAAAGCGGAAAAAAGTAATACCAGTTGGAGATTCTGCATTCATTTCAGAGTCCCTTGGTTTGTCTTCTGGCGTCTCCACAGGGTCAGGCGTCCTCTCATCGGTTGCAACATCAGGGATCGCCATGTCTTCCTCTTCTGCTAAAAAAAAAAAAAAAAAGAAGCAGAAGCAGAAGCAGAAGCAAAATCAAAATATGAAAAATACCATGAAAGGAACAGAGAGAAGTGGAAACATACCTCCACCAACGGTATCTTCTTCTCGGCTCCTTTTTGCCGGAGGCTCCTCAGCAACCTCGAGCACCTCCTCATTGATAGTAAGAGGAACTTCTTTATCAGAAGAGTCTTTATTGTGATGCTGACTCCTCTTCCTCTTACTTCGGCGAGTTCGCTTCTTAGAAGAACCTGCCCCATCATCAGAGTCTAGTCTCTCGCTTGACTCCTCACTGGATGGCCTGCTCTTGCCAATAGACTCCACGGAAGCTCGCCTCTGTGCTGCTTGCATCCATGCATCAAGTCCGGCTTCCTCCTGTTCTAGCTGCTCTATAGTTTCATCAGGTATTTCTCGAGCAGCATCAGAGCCAATAACGCCCTGGTCACCGAGAAAGCCTATCTTATGCTTCTCTCCGGAAAGGAAGGCCCAAACTTCCTCCCGCCGGACGCCATCTGATTTTCCAAGGCCCTTTCCAGAGGACAGCTTCACATCTAGCTCCCTCTTGGAAAGACCCCGGTATGCCATAAAGCTCTCCACGAACCACTTCGTGAAACCGGCAGTCCGGGAAGTCGGCAGTACAGGATAAGAAATCATGGAAGTAGTGTCCTCAGCGCTATAGAAAGCCCATGCGTTTCTCCCATCCTGCAAACTTCCAAAGCGCTTCACCATGCTTGAAGGCGCTCCAACAATGCCTTGAGAAAAGCCCAGCTGCAGCGCAAAGCGAGAAGGCACATACGGTTGGATATCCACAAAAAGATGTCTGCGGTATACCATCGTACCGACTCGTATACTAAAAAGCCACTCCTTCTCTGCATTCGTCAAGGAGTAGTGCCTTCCAGATCCTGCCCTGGTAGAGTCGCAGGAGGCACCAAAATCAAAAGCCTTTTTCCGCAACTCCGGAGAAAGCTTCACTGAAGACTGCCCCATCTCGATGTCCCTGAATCGTCGGATCCTCATGCGGGCAAACAAAAGAGATTCGACTACGGCTTTTCCCTTAGCCAATCGAATCATCAAAGGGTCGTCATCCTGCGCAGCACCCAGCCGATGGAAGCCGGGACAGTGGTATACAAACCACGAATAGAAAATATGGGCCGAAAATACCCTGTTCATGGGTTGCCCAAGCCGGACCAAGAAAGCAGTTGCCTGCAGTTTAGTGCACAAATAGGAGCATAAAGCTGGCACCAAAGCTAGCTGCTCTCCAAACGCCATCTGACAAGCCGGAAAAATACAATGCGGCCGGATGTGCGTCCCATCTCCTCCAGCAAAAATAGCCTCACCAAACCAATATGTGAGGTAAACAGCAAGATCTCTCCGCAGTGCAATATCAGAACAAATACTACTGGTACCTGCGAAGAAATCCTTCAGCTCCTCTTGCATGGCCGCAGTATTCTTGTCCTCCCCGGACATACTGGTAGAAGGCCCCTTGCTGTCAAGGAAACTGAGAAAAGAAGAGCCGAAACTCTTCCAGCTGCTAGACCTTACTTTCGAGCCCTCCTTCTCCTTCAAAAAATCGTAGAAGACGACGAGCTGAAAGTATAAAAGTCTGAATTCCTCTGACCTCTCCTCAAGGACGCTGTCAATCGGCATGAACTCCTCATAGAGTTTCCCGAGGATGGGCAACCCGGTAACGGCACTCAGTTCCTTCAGAGAAAAACCAATCTCACCATTCGTCACTATAAAGGTATTGGTTTGAAGGAGGAATGACTCAAGCATGGCCATGAAGGCCTCGTCAGAAAAGATCACGGTCTCCCTAAATGCACGGACCGCATCAAAGATCCCGGCTTCCTTCAAAATGGCGCCCCCAACAAACAAGATATGGTCAGTCCAAGACTTCCACTCGGAGTCAGCACTGAAGCGGCCGCGGAGTCGAAAAGGCTTCACCCAGTTGCTGCCGTCACCACTGAAGATGCCAAGGCCCATCGGTCTCAAATCAACCGATGGATAATCTGCGCCCTGGTAATTGCTGGCCGGCATCAAAATGTCCATGTCAGCAGGCGACTTCTCCATATATCCAGGAGAACCGCCAATAAAAACCCCGGTCTTGACCACGTTGGTCCTCTTCACCCATCTTGGAGGATCTTCCCTCTTCGGGCACGTGGAAGAGAGACTCATGATCGAGATAGTACGATCAAAAGTCGATCGGGTGGCAACAGTTCTCTTCACACCATCAACCGTGTAGGAAAACTGGAAGCATCTCCTCTGATACGTCATATCGGCTGGGGCTGCATCACCAAAAATGAAGGTAGGCTTGGGCAACACCCTCTGATCCTCCATCACCCAGGGACGGCTGCTTACCATGATTTTATAAAAATCCTCTCCCTTGCGAGCAATCAGTGCCTGCCGCGCCTCCTCTCTATTGAGGGAATCACACTCCTCCACGTGCTGCTCGACGTATTGCACCTTCTCCCAGGCCTGCTGAACGGCCGGATTAGAAGATCGTGCGGATCGACGAGGTACGCTTGTGATAGGTTCTTTACCCTTGTCTGTTCTGGAAGAACCACCTGCAAAAGGTCAAAAAAAAAGGGGGGAAAGAATTATCATCAAAATGACGAAATTTTGCTAAAAAAAAATCTGGCGAAATTTCGGCATGACCCTGGGGTAATTCCAAAGAAAAGAAGTACCCCGACAGAAATAGAAAGCTTGGAGATAGGCTCAACATCACTGCGAGCTCCAAAACTCCAGACTTTCGAAACCTTGAAAAACTCCGCAAAATCAGGAAGGGCTCAACATCACTGCGAGCTCCAAGTTCCTAACTTTGCAAAGGTTTTCAGGTATGTCACCACATCATGCTATCAATTGTTACAAAAAAAAGAAGCATGTATGAACATCTTGATATGCAACAAAAAAAAAAAGGGGGAATGCATTGTCATGAAAAAAAAAAAAAAAAAAAAGGAAAGAAGGAAAACTTTCTCAAAAAAAAAAAAAAAAAAAAGAAAGGAGAAAGATCAAAAAAAAAAAAAAAAAATAGAGAGAAAAAAAAAACAGGGGCTGGCCTATGGGCCGTGGCCCACAGGCCACAGGCCGTACGGATCTGTCCGTACGGCCCACAAAAAAAATGCAAAAAGAAAAAAAAAAAAGAAGAGAAAAAAAAAAGAGAAGCACGAGAAAAAAAAAAAAGTGCAAAAAGAGAAAAAGAAAAAGAAAGAAAGAAAGAAAAAAAAAAAAAAAGAAACACTTTCTTTTTCCCATCCTATTTCTACATGGATTTCTTGTAAAAAAAAAAAAAAAAAAAAAAAAAAGGGTAACTTACTTGAAGCCATGAATGGAGAAGAAGAAGAAACTTGAAGACTCTTGAAGAAGGAGAACTCTTGATCTTGGAGAAACTCTTGAAGACCTTTGCAAAAAGAAAGCAATAGGAGCAAGAGATCCAACCTCAATTGCTTTTATGGAAGAGAGCAAACCAAAAGAGGAAAGAGGAGAAAAGTAAGGAGGTAAGTGCTAAAAATTAGCAACCTTCCCAAAAGAAAAGGAAACTTGGGATATTCTCTCCCAAAACAAAGATCCTTTGAGAAATTCTCTCCCAAAGAAAGATATTTTGAGAGAATCTTTCCCAAAATCAAGAAAACTTGAGAAAATCTCTCAAAGTAAAGATATTTTTAGATATTCTCCACCCAAAAGAGATATCTTTAGATATTCTTTACGAAAATGACACCATATGAGATCTAAGCCATCCCAAAAGCTTAAGGTCCCATGGGTTAGCCCATATGAGCCAGGTTTGACCACCTAGGCACTAAAAATGGCTTTTAGTCAAAATTCCTCTTACCAAGAGCATACAAAAAAAAAAGGGTCCCATGCCTCTTTTGAGTTGATTGGACCATACAAAAATTCCAAGCCTCATGAGCTTCCAAAATCCAAAACCATCTCACCTCATGAGCCAAATTGAGCCAAACCTTGAAATTGACATTTCACCAAAAATCAAACCGGTCCCCTAACATTCCACATACAGCTTGTTAGGTCACAAGACCAAAATCAAAAACCAAAACCTGACCCCCCAACATTCCACATACAGTTTGTTGGGTCACACGGTCAAAACCAAAATCCGATCCCCTAACTTGCCACATACAGCCTGTTAGGACTCAAGGTCAAAACAAAAATCCAAATCCGCATCTCCGATGTCATCTTCAATACTTTGCCTCAAGATGGTACATGATTCCTATCACTACCATAAAATCCCCTGGAAGCTCAAAAGGCTACCCCATAAAATAAAATAAAAAACAATGCTCAAAGACTCTTGGTCAAGTCAGAAGCTCTTCTTCAAGATTCTCTTCGAGGCACATCGACTGCAAAAGCTATATCGTCGCTGTACCTCGAGGGGGCATTTGTTGACACCAAAAATGTCACTTTGCCTCTTCAAACCAAAAGCTACATGGAGCCACATCCTACCAAAAATAGGCAGGCGCCACTTCAAGCATCAGATCTTGTCAGAATCAAACAAAAACTGCAAGGTCATTCAAAACAACCAAAAGAGAGGTACACATGAAGTTTCGGGCCATTCCGACATCATTTGGCCTAGCTTCACTTCTCCAACAGCTAAACAAGCGCTCTCGGCGGCGGCAGAATCGGAGACACCAAATCTTCGATCAGGGCCTATGGATGTTCTCAAAACATGTCCAAAAGGCTCCACGCCAAATCTCAAGTCAAACCAGCAATGTTTGACCCATCATCAACTCTCCAACAGCTGAATCAAGCCTACCAGCTGCAGAGCACCCCGGGACCATGGCACCCAATTCAGAGCTTGTGGATCATCTCAAAATGACTCCAGTAGGCTCCCCGTCGAGTTTCAGATCAATCGGACATCGTTTGACCGGAAGTTAAAGCTCGGCATTTCCCTCGCGGTAAAATCAAAGGCAAGCGTTTGCATGACTCCAAATGGCTTCGAAACTCAAACGAAAGCCTATGGTTGGTCTTATCTACTGATGAGGGAGTCACACGTCGGATTTCAGGTCAATCGGACATCGTTTGACCGAAAGTCAAAGCTCGGCATCTCTCTCGCAGTGAAATCAAAGGCAAGCGTTTGCATGACTCCAAATGGCTTCAAAACTCAAACGAAAGCCTATGGTTGGTCTTATCTACTGATGAGGGAGTCACACGTCGAATTTCAGGTCAATCGGACATCGTTTGACCGAAAGTCAAAACTCGGCATTTCCCTCGCGGTGAAATCAAAGGCAAGCATTTGCATGACCCCAAACGGCTTCAAAACTCAAACAAAAGCCCATGGTTGGTCTTATTTAATGCTCAAGAAGCTTCACCTCAAATTTCAGGTCATTCCGACATCGTTTGATCCTATTTCAGCTACTGGCGGAAAATCAGCAGTTCTGCGTTCGGCTTTTCCCGGAAAATCAGAAACTTTGCAAACCAATTTGCAAGGACTCTCATCATGTTTTTCAGAGGGAAATCAAGCCAAATAATGTGGAGAAATGTCAGAGAAAACAAACAAAAAAAACGGAAGCGAAAAACGACGAAAAACGGGCCCCGGGAAGGAATTTTTCCCCCAGGGTCGCAGACCCCCGCGACCCTGGGCCCGGCGACCCTGGGAGGTCCGGGGCGCCGATTTCGCCCCGGGACCCCCCGTTTCGTCCGTTTTCGCGAGACGAGTTGTTCTGTCCCTGTGATTTTTCCAGATTCAGACTTTTGAAGCTCCAAATTCACTGATATTCATCAAGATCACAGAACTCCTTTCCAGAACTTCAAAAACTTCGTTGATTGCCAGCCGAACAACCAAAAAAGAGCACTTTCTGCCCGCCCGATCGTGAAATCAACTGGACAGATGCTGCCGGCCCGCTGGTATCAACCAATGTCTGAAACTATATGATCATCTGATGTTGATTTACATAAGGATCCATCGATGATCATCGCAAAGGGAATTCCAAAAGTCGCAACATGGCCCGCGACTCTTCAGCTACCAAGGCGGCCACTTAATGCTATCAATTGGCCCGTTTATGGCAAGTTAATGCGGTCATTAACCCATTATCTTGGACGGCCCAATCAGAAGCCTTTGTTCAGGAGTTACAAATTCAAACAATCATGGCATTCAAGCCATGAAACTCCTAACATAATGGAGATTAAAGGCGATTAAATGCCCATGACTCTCCTCCGGCCAATGAAATCCAAGGGTCAGGAGTTACAAAACAAAAAGCAATTAAACTTGTAACTCCTCCCTTAATGAGCTTTATTACCATAAAGGCTCATAAATCACTCCTAAAGGCTACCTAAAGGCCTATAAATAGGAGTCACCTCTAAAGTTTTCAGGATCGGGGGAAAAAGGATCGGAGAATCATCGGATCAGAGAACCATCAGAAGAGAGAAACCGTCAGCAATTCTTGCTCTAGAGATCCAGAAGCTCAGAAAGAGAGAAACCTCTGTCGGAATCCCGCAGCAGCCTCCACTACAAGGTGACAAAAGTCCCTTGGGGGGGCCACCCCCCCCCCCCAAGGCCACCTCTCCTCCCATCCAACATGGCTAGAGCGGCTTGTCAGCCCATCTACTCGGTTTTTTACCGGATATAGGACCTTACTTTGGTCCTTATCCTCTAAAAATCTGAGGTTGAAGCCAAGCCAAGAAATCAAGCATCCGACGTTCTCATTTGCATGGATGATGGCGGAGTCCATACATGACTCGCGACCGTCAATCTAAACGGGTCCCTCCCACAATCTCCTGAAGAGTTAGATTCTTCCTTTCTCGCTTTTCATTGTATTTTGTATTTTATTTTAAAGAGACAAAAAAACCACAACTCTTGTCTTTCATTATTGATGAGAATTGTAAATCGGCTATAAACGCCACAAACCGGCTATAAACGCCACAAATCGGCTATAAATGCCAAAAAATCACCTTCTACGGCAAAATCAAAAAACTGTCTCTTTTCTTAAATATATGTGCAATGGAAACTTGAAAAGAAGTTGATTTCCTTTTTACTTGCGAAGATTGATCTCCGGATCATCACCTGCAATTCCAAGTAAAACAGAAAATCTGGCACACCCACCCAAACACCCAAAAGCGTTGATGCACGCTCCGCCCCCCGGGGGCGAAAGGATCGGACCAACGGACTCCCACGTCCGCCGACTCTCGGTAGCGCCTCGGGGCACTGGAGCGCGTCCCCATCAACAATAAATACTAAACCAACATGTTTACAACACATTAAATGACTTAGCCAAGATGCATTCAAGCATTCATTTCAAAATCAATGCAAGCCAATAAATATGAGTGAAATGACAAGTCAACCACATTCCTCATGAAAACTATTGAAAGCTCATAAAAAATCAAATCATCCACTTGCCTTGTGTCTCAAATCAAGAAATCAAACTCTTATACTCTTCCAAGCCAAAGATCCAAGCTATAACAAAAATCCCCAAGACAAACCCTAAAATGGGTCAAAATAAGAAATAGGAAGGAAAACCTTACAATAATGGAGATGAAGCTTCTCTAAGGCTAGAAGAACACCAATCTAGAAGAAATGAAGGATTACTTACTTGTAAGGTCCTCTAATGGCAAGAGTAAGCTCAATGAAGGTCTTGGAATGGAGGGTTTTCTTCACAAATAGTATCAATACAGAGCCATGGTGAAGAGGAAGAAGAAGATGATCTCCATTTCTAGATTGATGCAAGTTTAGTTGGATGAGGAGATGGAGAGAGCAAGAAGAAGAAGAAAAGTTGCCCAAGGTAAACCCTAGGTTCTTTTGTGCTGGAAAAAGGGGATGAGGAAGATGGGTTCTCCATATATAGCAAATGGGAAAGGGTCCCACTACTAAAGACATTCAAGGGCTGAAATCATGTCTTTCGGGATCTCGGATGAATTCAACGAAGAAGAGAAAAGTGATCGTCGAAATATCTAGTTTCTAAAAGTATATGTTTCACTTGTTTCGGGAATATTAAGTTTTGGGTACAGATTTAGTGCACAATGACTGTTTTGCCCTCAAGGCTATGAAATCGGGTTTCGGGATCTCGAACGGGCACGGGATCAACATAAAAGTTGTAGGGATTAACAATACCAATAAAACGAGATTAAAACAATGAATGCAAAAATCTCCAATAAATCCTCAAGCGCAAGCAAGGTCATAAAAAAGGAACCCCCAAAGGGCCCCACTAACACAAAGTAAACCAAATTTCCCCAAAACTATTTCCAAAAGCTAGTCCAAACCCAACTTAGCCAAAATCACTAATCAAGCTTAGAACTAACACACGACTTAATCAACACTAATCGGGTTCACTCGGGTCGGGGTCTTACATCCTCCACCCCTTAGGGCATTTGGTCCTCCAACTGAAATATAAAACTCATCTCAGGTAGTAGGTGTGGATACTTCTTCTGTACTTGGTCTCGTAATTCCCATGTGGCCTCTTCCGGTCCATGATTCTCCTAAAGTACTTTCACCTACTGAATAGTCCGAGTCCTCAACTTTTGTTCCTTCGTATCGATGATCTGAACGGGCTTCTCAACATAGGTAGCATCCTCTCGAATCTCCAATGGGTCGTGCCGGAGTACATGTGAAGGATCGGGGACATACTTCTTCAACATAGACACATGGAAGACGTTATGTACGCCGGATAGTTCAGGTGGTAAGGCTAATCTATAAGCCACGTCACCGATCTTGCTCACAATGTCGTATGGTCCAATGTATCTCCGTGATAACTTGCCCTTCTATCCAAATCTCAAAGTTCCTCTCGTAGGTGACACCTTCAAGAAAACCTTATCTCCTTCTTTGAACTGTAAATCCCTTCTATGAGAATCTGCATAGCTTTTCTGTCTACTCCGGGCTACTTTCAAACGTTCTTGGATCAACTTCACTTTGTCGCTGGTTTTACTCACTATAGTCGGTCCATGGAAACTGTGAATTCCAACCTCTTCCCAACAAACAGGTGTCCTACACCTTCTGCCATACAAAGCCTCAAAAGGCGCCATCCCAATGCTGGAGTGGTAACTGTTGTTGTAAGCAAAGTCACACAACGGTAGAGTCTCATCCCATTGAGTTTTGAAATCTAACACACAGGCACGAAGCATATCCTCAAGAGTCTGAATCGTCCTCTCTGATTGACCATCTGTCTGCGGGTGATAAGCCGTGCTAAACTGTAGTTCGTGCCCATGGACTCATGTAGCGTCTTCCAGAACCTCGAGACGAATCTGTTGTCTCTGTAAGAAGTGATGGAAACTGGCTGTCCATGTCGACTGACAATCTCGTTGACAAACAGCTCTACTAAAGGTAGCATGTGAATCTTCTTCCCTGTCTTCATAGCAATGAAATGCGCTGATTTGGTGAGACGGTCCACAATGACCCATATCGCATCGTTGCCTCTGCTAGTCCTCGGTAGTCCCGAAATAAAGTCCATGGTGATGTGTTCCCATTTCCATTCCGGGATCTCTAACGGTTGTAATAATCCTGGAGGCCTCTGAAGTTGTGCTTTTATCAACTGACAAGTCATGCAACGAGAGACAAACGCTGCAATTTCTCTTTTCATGTTGTTCCACCAAAATCTCCCTTCAAATTCTGATACATCTTCGTGCTGCCTGGATGCATAGAGTACTTCGTACTGTGAGCTTCGGTCATGATATCATTCCTCAAGTCTTCAATATTTGGCACGCATAAACGGTCATGGTAGTACAAAACTCCATGAACAATACGGAAGTCAGGACGTTCTGCTATATGCTCTGAAATCTTGGCCAACTGTGGATCTTGTAACTAACTATCCTTGATCTTCTGAATACAAGAAGGCTCTGAAACTGACATGTTCGCTAACAAAACACCCTTCCTTAGTGGTTGTAGGTCTATACTCAACTCTTTAAATTGCTCAAAGATACAAGTGCCACTTAGATTTGCCGAGCCTACTGATTTCCTGCTCAAGGCATCGGCAACTACATTAGCTTTCCCCGGGTGATACTTGATTGGAAAATCATAATCCTTGATGTATTCCATCCATCTTCTCTGCCTCATGTTCTATTCCTTCTGAGAAAATAAATATTGCAAGCTGCGATGGTCGGAGTGGACTTCGAACTTCTCTCCATAGAGGTAATGTCTCCACATTTTCAACGCGAAAACAACCGTTGCTAACTCAAGATCATGGGTGGCATAGTTCTTCTCGTGATCCATATGCAATCACTTTTCCTTCTTGCATCAATACACAACCAAGTCCAACATTCGAAGCATCGGTAAAAATGGTAAAACCGCCGCTTCTGGATGGTAAAGTAAGGACTGGTGCTGTAGTCAATCTCTTCTTTAGCTCTTGGAAACTATCTTCACCCTGATTTGTCCACACATATGGCACATTCTTCCTTGTCAACTTCGTCAAAGGTGACGCAATCGACGAAAATCCCTGCACAAACCTCCTGTAATAACCTGCCAATCCCAGAAAACTTCTGATTTCTGACCCATTCTTCGGTCTTTCCCAACTCATAACTGCTTCAATCTTGGACGGATCCACTGATAAACCCTCTTTGGAGATAATGTGCCCCAAAATTGCTACTTGCTCCAACCAAAATTCATACTTGTTGAGTTTCGCATACAGCTGATTCTCCCTCAAGAGTTGCAGTGCTATCCTCAAATGCTCTTCATGCTCTTCTCTGGCCTTGGAGTACACCAAAATGTCATCTATAAATACCACAACAAACTGATCTAGGTACTCTGCAAATATCTTATTCATCAACGCCATGAACGCTGCCGGTGCATTAGTCAACCCAAATGGCATCACTAAGAACTCATAGTGGCCATATCTGTTAGGTATTTTGTTTTTGCAATTTGGTGGATGCATTTGCACTTTAGCATCATTTGAATTCTCACACTTGCATTGATTTAAAATATCTTGAAATCTAGTTTTATACATGCATTAGTTTTTAGTTTTGGAAAAGTTTTTGGTTTATGCATGTTTTGGTTCGAATCGTGGATGCATTGGTTTTAGAACCCAAAACTCTTTTGAAAACCTAATTCCTTGTGCGTTATATTTGGAAAATCATGTTAGGTATTTAGGTTTGAGCTTTGCATACATTCATTACAAAAAGAATCATTTTGTATGCAATTTCATTTGAAAAGAGTTGTATTCAAATCAAGCTAGCCTTTGGTTTTAATCTTGTGAATCATTTTAGGCTTTGTGTTTCTCATGTTTTTAAACATCTTAGAATACCTTAAAACATGTTATTTAAGCTTGATTTAGTGGCCAAAAGATCCACCAAAGAAAAACTTTGAAAATGGAAAAAGTTGGAATTTTGGCCCAGGGACTCGCCCGACAGTGTCGTCGGTCGACCGAGCCCTGTGTCTCGGTCGACCGAGAACACTGCAGGGCAAATGGACAGTTTTTGAACTGTTTCAGGCCAACGGTCAGAAATATGACCGTTGTGCTTTCTCGGTCGACCGAGACCTGTGTCTAGGTCGACCGAGAACTAGCCGTTGGCAACTTTTTGGCTATAAAGTCCATTCATTTCCAACCTTTTTCAAGGCTTGAACTATGAACTTTTGAGAGCATTTTGGAGCCAAAGAAAGGGTAAGAAGTTGGAAAGGCTAGAGGGCCATTTGGAAATCAAATGCTTGAGATTTAAAAAGGTAGACCTTACTTATCATTTTGATTTCCATTAAAATTAGAATCCATGCATGACAAATCTTTGTATTTCCTTTTATGCATGATTACTAGTTTTTAAAGAGTTGTTTTGCAAACTCATTTTCATCATTGGTATATTAGATTGGTTTGCAATCACTCTTATCAAATCACATGCTTTCTTATACTTTATTTTTCATACAACTTGTGATTCTTTGAAATTCATGTCATTAACAAGTTGTTTCTCATACATGTGATTTGCATTAGACTTCAATCCAATATTTCATGAGCTTTGAACTTTGAAATGCTTCAAGCATATAATTGATTAAGCTTTCTTTTTAAACTTGATTGAAGTCATCACACACACACATCATAATCATACACTTTTGCATACATAGAGTGTTAGTGTGAGTTTGTATTAAACTTTCATATACGCCTATTTAAGAGGCAATTTCATTGAGCTAAAATTGTAATCTCTTAGAGTGTTGAGTAAACACTTTCTTTGAGAAATCTTGAATTGTGTAAGGTTATTGCTTAGCCTAAGAAAAGCATTTTGTAAAGGTTATTGCTTAGCCTCTAAAAGCACATTGATAGGTTATTGCTTAGCCTTGAAAAGCATCTTGTAAAGGTTGTTGTTGAGCCTTAGAAAAACAACATTGTTAGGGTTATTGCTTAGCCTTTGAAAAAGCATACTTAGTGGAAATCCGGTGGGGTGATTGGATCACAAGCCGGTAGTGGATGTAGGCACGTTGGCCGAACCACTATAAACATTGGTGTTGTGGTGCATGCTATGTGGTGATTGTATTTGTATTAGCTTCCGCATTTTGTTTGTTAATCATCACATGTGACTAGTTTATGCTAAGAAATTAAAATTGGTTTAAATTGGTCATAGTTGTAGCACACCCTATTCACCCCCCCTCTAGGGTTAGGATCCATAGCGGACTTTCAATATCTTGTCCGGAAAGCTGTTTTCAACACATCTGATTCTCTGACTCTTAGCTGATGGTAACCGGAGCTCAAATCAATCTTCGAAAAGTATGATGCACCTTACAATTGATCAAACAATTCATCTATTCTTGGTAATGGATACTTGTTCTTGATGGTCACTTGATTCAATATTCTATAATTTATACACATTCTCATCGAACCATCCTTCTTCTTAACAAACAAGACTGGAGCTCCCCAAGGTGAAATACTCGGTCTCACAAATCCTTTGTCTAACAATTCTTACAACTGAGTCTTCAACTCTCCCAATTCTGCCGGAGTCATTCCATATGGTGCAATAAATATCGGAGCAGTCCCTAGTAACAACTCAATAGTGAAATCAATCTCTCTTATGGGTGGTAAACCTGGAATCTCCTCCGGAAAAACATCCGGGAATTCCCAAACAATTGGGATCTCCTCCACCCCTTGGGACCGTTTATCCTCTGTGATAAATGCCAAATATGCTCCACAACCACTTCTCAATAGTCTATCAGCCTTCAATGTTGAGACCAACCCTGCATGAGGACTCCTCCTCTCTCCCTGAAATAACATCCCTGCTGGCGTCTCATCTAACTTGAAAGTCAGGGTTTTATGGAAACAATCCATTGTGGCATGGTATCCTGCCAGCCAATCCATCCCTAAGATGACATCAAAATCGAACATCTCTAATAGAATGAGATCTGCAGTTAAAACCACTTCTCCTATCTAGACTGTGCAACTAGGGTAATATGTTCTACAGATAACTTGTTTGCCTACTTGGGTTGCCACAGTCAAAATGAACTTAAGTTCTCTAGCATGCATATCAATCAACTTAGAAAATTCATGGGATAAGAATGAATGTGTAGAGCCAGGGTCAAATAAAATCCTAGCTTTTATCCCACAAACAAGAAGTGTACCTTCCACTACATTTCCCCCTTCCTCTGCATTAGCTCTATTGACCGCGTAGACTTGTCCTCGATGTTGTGGCCTATTTGGAGCTTGTTGTGGTCTGCCTTGTTGCGCATTTCTATTATGCTGCGGTGCACGCTGATTTTGGTTCTATCCCTGCTGACGAGCCTGTTGTTGTTGCTGTTGTGGTCTATGCTGCTGTTGTTGTGGTGCTTGTTGCTGTAGTGGCCTTGCCTGATTCTGGACAATGATTGCATTCTGTGGTAGTGCTGGACGTTGTGCCCCTTGCTGCTGCTGCTGATTCGGTCTATTCGGCCTTGGATAGTCTCTCATCTGATGGGCCATGGAACCACATCTGAAACATGCTCCTGTCAGTGTACGACACTGTGCACTCTCATGGTTCTTCCCACAATGGGTGCAAACCAAGGGACCCTGAGCATTCTGTTCTGACCTCTGTCTCTTGTTCTGATGATTCCTCTGTTGGTAGTTCTGCTGATAAGCTTGTCCCTTGCCTTGGACTCTAAGGATCTTGTTGTGAAAGTTCTCAAACTTGTAGGCCCTCTTGACCGTTTCATCGAAAGTTGCAGGTGGTACTACTCCGGTAGCATCTCTCTCAATGAAAGGGTTAAGTCCCTCAAAGAACTTGGCAATCTTCTTCTCAACTGTATCCACTAACTCCGGAGCATATCTAGACAATCTCTCGAATTTGGTGAGGTATTCGAGGACCGTCATACTCCCTTGCACAAGCTGCTGGAATTCTATGGCCTTCTGTCTCTTTATGTGAGCGGGTACATACTTATCGTGGAATTGCCTCTTGAAGTTTGCCCAAACCTGTGCATCAGCCATGGTTCTGTATTCCTCCCTAACCGTCTTCCACCATCTGTCCGCTGTACCACTAAAGAGAGATGTGGCTAGTTTTACTCTTTCTCCTTTGGTGCACTGGAAGATCTCAAATATGTTCTCCGTATGCGCTAGCCAATCATCTGCAGTGTGAGAACCCGACCCCTGATCTCTTGGATTAGTGTCGTTTTATTTGTGGATTAGTTCTTTTAGTGGGATTAGTATTTGTTGGGCTGAGTTTGTGAGCTAGAATGATTTTTCTTCTAGTTTTGGGCTTTTGAGTACTTTGGTAGCTTGTGGGGCCCTTTGGGGGTTCCCTTTTCGGCTTTGCTTTTACTTGTGAGATTTTCCCGATTTGTTTCGTATTGTGTTTTTGGCCCGTTGCATTCATCTTGAGGAATCCTACAACTTTCATGTTGATCCCATATCCATTTGAGAACCCGAAACCCGATTTCTTGGCCTTGAGGGCAAAACAGTCTTTTCACACCAAATCTGTACCCAAAACTCGATACTCTCGAAATCCGTGAAGCATACACTTTTTGGAAACTAGATATTTCGACGATCATTTCTTCCTTCTTCGTCGAATTCATCCGAGGTCCCGAGAGAGATGATTTCAGCCACCCAAGTTCTTTAAGTTGTGGGACCCAACCTTCATTGTTAACAAAAGAGACCCTTCCCCTTCCTCCTCCATTTTCATGTTCCAGCACAACCATGGAGTCTAGGGTTTTCCTTGCTCCCTCTTCTTCTTCTTGCTTCCCATCACTCAATCCACTTCCAAGCTTGCACCAAGAAGAGATTGGAGGCCACCATCTTCTTCATCTCCTTGAGGACTTTCTTTCCATAGCTTTTGTGGAGCTCACCAACCATTACAAGACTTTCCTTGAGCTTACCTTGTCCATTAGAGGACCTTCAAAGTAAGTGATTCTTCCCATCTCCTAGATTAGTGTTCCTCTAGCTCTTGAGAAGCTCCATTTGTATTATTGAAAGCTCTTTCATTTTCATTCTTTGTGTAACCCATTTTAGGGCTTTTTTGGGGGGTTTTGTAGAGATTGTTGATCTTGAGCTTGAGAGGTGATTAGGAACTTGTTTTGCTAGATTGGAACCCAAGGCAAGTGGATGAATGGATGTTTTTAATGTTATCAAAGTTTTATGAGAAAATCCCAAGTTTATTTCTTGTTTTTGATCATTGGATACATGTTGCACATATGCTCCTTGTCACATATATATGGATTTCGAGATTTGCACATTAATGGTTGTTTCTATCTTGTTAATCTCTTGGAGAGGTATGCATTTCATTTGATCAAGTTTACTCATATGGTTTTATAAGGAATAGGATTGGTTTGGCTATTCATGGTTATGTTTATGAGCTACATTGATTTGAAAATGATACTCATTTATAGAGTTGTGCTAAAACATCTTTGGTTATGGAAATGTGATCAATAGACCTTGTTTATCTATAAATGTTGACTCAAATGAACCCTTGTCTATGATGGGAACTCCTCTCCTTGTTTGGGGATTGAATGTGAAGAAAGAGGTTGGATTTAATGATTCATTGAAGTCTTGATGGGAGTTTTATTGTAATTAGGATGTTGTTGAAGTAAGGAAAAACTCATTTGTATAAGTGTTGGAAAGGAAAAAGGAAGAGAAAGAAGGGAACTGAACTGCAGAATTCAGTTTCTGGACAGTTCGCTCGAGCGACCATGACAGTTCGCTCGAGCGACCTGTCCAGAAAGGGATACGGGTTTTCCAGTAACCTGGTCGCTCGAACGCATTTTAATAACCGCTCGACCGATGAGTTCGCTCGAGCGAACCCTTAGATTCGCTCGAGCGATGCGGCCTGTCTGAACTGTTTTAAGGCGCTGGTACAGAAATTTCAGTCGATCGATCGGACCTTCGGTCCGACCGATCGGAGGACTCAGTTTGAGTCCAGTGGGTTTTGAGGTTTATTTTTCCTTGTGGACCTTGGCTAACCTCCTCAGACTCACTCGACCATATGTGAGAGCGTCTGGAGCCGATGCTCGTCACGGTTGGTTCGGATGCATCGAAGTTCAACCCATTTCAATCTTGAACGGGATGGAACGACGCGATATCTTCTTTATATCTAAACGCAAGTCCTTCCCTTGGTTATCGCGAATTCCATTCCTCTCGGTGACTGAATAGGTTGCTCGATGTTTCCGGATTAATGTCATGCCTAGGATGGACCGTTGATAATCTCGATTCTTGCTATTGTAACATCTAGAACTACCCATAAGCTCAAGTTAAGATTTTAAAATAGTAAAAGTGCATAAGGAGCCCGGAATGTCTTCAAACTCAAGGAGTACCAAGTAATGATTATAATCGACATACGGGACCCCTATTCACTTAAATAGATCTTGAAATTAATACTTTTCCCGAAATTGTTATAGTTCATTGTTTCACCTCTTTCCCCGAGATTTGCATTACATGACTGGTTTTCCCGAAAGCATTGGAGTTACTCTAGTAACAGTCATTTGTCCCGAAGTGCATTGCATCACATGATATGACCGTGTGCCTTTGAGCACCCCCGTTTTACCCGTTTATTTATTGTACTTGATTTACTTGTTTCCCCGAAAGCATTGAAGTTACTCTAGTAACAGTTATTTGTCCCGAATGTATTGCCCGATATGAAGTGACAGTGTGCCCTTGAGCACCCCCGTTTTACCCGTTTACTTACTGTACTTGATTTACTTGCATATGTCTCGATTGGTTTTGACCTATGAGTCGGCATCACTAAGCTTGGATACCTTGTCGGTTTGATCCACCGACTTGGAAATCCCTCTCCCGTCCCGCCAGCTGCAGTTTGGATCCCGATACCCGGTTATTACCGTGGTCCCGTCCCGATACCCGGTTCGCTACCGTGGTCCCGTTCCCGTTCCCGTATATTTATTATTGTATATATGATTTACGTTGAGTCTCCTCACCTTGTGTGACTGAGACCAACGTCCCGCTCTTGTCACTTCGGTGATAGAGGACTTAGCTTCTTGTGATTGCCATCTTGCCAGTTCCCGATTCCTTGGACACCCGACATGGTTTATATTGCTTACTTGTTTTCAGATAAATGATTCATTGCTTTTATGAAAGTTGTTATTTAGATAAGTGTTAATGCTCTCTATTGTAAATTCAGTCGCTATTATATTGTTTTATGTCCTTTGCACCCGTACATGTTTTACTTGAATGCCGGTTGGGTGAATACCCGTGCTTTTACATATGTTCCATACGATCAATGATTTTGCTAGATTTATATGATTACACGTGTTTTAAAGGAATACTCGAATTGTTAAATATCCGTGCCTTGTTTTAAAGGACATTTGGTTTGTCAGATATCTATGTTTATACCTGTTTTTAAATGAATACCCGAATTGTTAAATACCCATGCTTTGAAATAGGTTTCAAATGACACTTGTTTTCCCAGATTCCTATGTTTATACCTATTTTACATGATACCCGATTTGTTTAAATATCCATACTTTGGAATAGGTTTAAATGAACATTAGTCTTGTCAGATTTCCTTGGTTACACCTGTTTTAAACGATACCCGATTTATTAAATATCCATACTTCTACATAGGTTTCAAATGGACATTGGTTTTGCTAGACTGCTATGAATACCTGGTTTGTTGTATACTTGTGTTTTTACTTAAGTTTCAAATGAACGTTGTTTTGCCATACCGCTATATTTATACATGTTTTAGACGAACACCCCATTGTCAAATATCTATGATTATAGATGATGTAACCGAACAAATGTTTTATTAGATATTCATGTTTTACCCGTGCTTGAAATGAATACAGGTTTTTCCCCGAGATTCCCGACTTTGCACCCGTTTAATTATATGTAGCATTTGATCGAATAGCATGATGTATCTTATGTTTTATTCTTCAGTATATTTGTTATCTTTTCATCCACCTGCCAGACCGTCGTGTCTGACCCACTACTTTTGGTACTCAGGTTCAGATTTCTTCGTCCCGAGTTGAGAGCTTTGTTGGCTGTGGAGCCATGTTTTGCAGGTTGTTTTGTCGGCTATGTCATGTTGACATTGAGCTTGACATCGGAGCTACGTCATATTTGGGGTAGTGATTATAGCTTTTGTTGTATGGCTTTTATTAGCCTTTTTCTTGGGATTCTTAATTAATGCACATTGATAATTGTAACTTGAACATATTTGGGAATGTAATATCCTGTTACTGTCAGCTCTGTAATTTATTGTGATGGTTACTCCAGTCTGATATGATTCTTGATATAATAGCTATGTGCTAGAGGTTGAGTGCGACGCGGAATCCGATGGCCACGGACTTCGGGTCGCAACACCACAAATGCTTCCGCAAAATATTCAGAATGTGTTGGAAGGTGTTGTCTTCACACACGCGGATCCTGGGAGAAGTAAAATACATTTATACTTAATCCCCTTTTCCGCCCCCGAGGTTTCGGTTCGGGGGCGTGACATGCAGCTAATGGATCTTTTATCCCAAGAAACTCTTTCGGAGCTCTCTTCCGAAACCGCTCAAACAAAGTGTTCGGTTCATGTTGCCTCTGATTAGTGACGATGGCAGGTTGAGGTTGAACCGGTTCGGGCCTTCTCTGTAATACTTCCAACAACTGCCTCTGCATATCCGCCAATTCCCTAGCATGATCTTCCTCTCTCTTGAGCATTTGCTCTTGCAATCTGGCCTGATTCTCATTTGCCTGACGCTGTTGGTCAAGCATTGCCTGCATCATTTGTTGGAACTGATTTGGCGCGTTGTTATCAACCCTATCCTCTTCAAGTGGCCCTATGTGATCACTATTGCTTGCAGAAGGGTTGCGATTTATCGGTCGCTTACGGGGTGGCATGATACTGCAAAACAAGTTGTTAGCAAAACAGTCTGTCGCGACCCCGGACCGAGCCCGAAGGACCAATCCGGGATCGGGACTAATAATGATGTAGCACATCGGTTTAATGGTAACATTTATTTAATTTCCCACAGGTGTCCGCGGTGAGGATATCACAACCATATAAGAACATTTCTATTAAGTGCGGAAGCGTTTAGCAAATCAAATATTCAATCCATCTCAAATCATAAAGATAATACGCAAGTTGAGTACTGTATCAGAATGAGCAATGATCATTAGCATGTTAATCAAAAGTAAGTTAAAGTTTATACAAGATCATTTAATTACATTTCCCAAAATCGAGGCCAACGAGGCCAACATAACAAAATACCAATCCAAAGAATGGTTAAACAGTTCTCAAAATATTAAGTCTCTCATAGCAACCAGACGTCTAAATGACGTCATCAGCACGCCACTCAACTAACTGCTGCGGTTCTCCGACCGCCTCCTCATGCTCCTCCTCGAGATAACCGACAACGGGACCTGAGCACCAAAGAGTCGGTCAAACACGACGGTTTGGCAAATGGGTAAAATACAATGACAATATGATAATAAATGAATTTATCTTCAAAGCATTTAAAACTGTTTAAATAACAATTTCTACAACAAGATAAAACATTTATTCAAATATAAGTATGCAATGTAAGACAGGTACAGGTAACCAAGGAAACGGAAAACAAGCGAGATGGCAACCACACGAAGCTAAGTCCTCTATCACTAAAGCGATAGAGCAATAACTAGGCACTGATCTCAGTCACTCGAGGTGAGGAGAAACAGTGGATCTCATAATACATATACATATACTATACATGACCACGGTAGCGAGCCGGGCATCGAGAACCACAGTAGCAATCTGCAGCATCGGGACAAGACCACAGTAATAACCGGGTAGCAGGATCCAAACTGCAGCTGGCGGGACAAGAGGGGGATCTCCAAGTCGGTGGATCAGACCAACAGGGTTATCCAAGCTTAGTGGTGCCGACTAATAGGTCAAATACCAAATTGAGACATGTGCAAGTAAATCAAGTACAAATAATTAAACGGGTAGGACGGGGGTGCTCAAGGGCACACTGTCATTTCATGTGGTGCAATGCACTTCAAGACAAGTAACCTTTTCCAGTGTAAATCAATGTTTGCGGGAAAACAAGACATGTAGTATAAATCTCGGGATCGATAAAGTACAATAAACAATTGAAATCCCATGACAAGTATCGGGGTTCAAAACTAGTTCAAGGTGAATAGGGAGTCCGTATGTCAATCTGATAATAATTTGGTACTCTTTGAGTTTGGGGACATTCCGGCTCCATATACACTTTGAATTTTTTTAAAACTCCGAATGACATCTTCGTGATATGGTTTCTTTCTCGAATGGCCTCATACATTGCCTAGTGAATCTCCTTGACCAACAAAGCTCAGCGATCGAGCGAACTGGAGAGTTCGCTCGAGCGAGGAGCTCTCCGGAACCTTGGCAATTTCGGTCAGCTGGCGGTTAGCCGCCGCTGAGATGGGCGGCTAGCCGCTGGCTGACCGCCAGGTGGGGGAAACACCCACTGTATCCAAATTTAAGCCCTTTCTCCTCCTCAAAACCATTCTCCCACTTCCACTTGGTCCCTGCAATAAAACTGAGCTAGGAGCCTCTCCAATGCATCTATCTATACTTCTCCAAAACTCCAACATGTGTTCATTCATCACCTCATTCTTCCACATCAAGTCCAATACAAAGGAAGGAGGGAGGAAACCATTTCACAAACATTCATTTAGGATATAACCAAAAGGCAATAAATACTAAACCAACATGTTTACAACACATTAAATGACTTAGCCAAGATGCATTCAAGCATTCATTTCAAAATCCATGCAAGCCAATAAATTTGAGTGAAATGACAAGTCATCCACATTCCTCATTAAAACTGTTGAAAGCTCATTAAAAATCAAATCATCCACTTGCCTTGTGTCTTCAAATCAAGAAATCAAACTCTTACACTCTTCCAAGCCAAAGATCCAAGCTATAACAAAAATCCCCAAGACAAACCCTAAAATGGGTCAAAACAAGAAATAGGAAGGAAAACCTTACAATAATAGAGATGAAGCTTCTTTAAGGCTAGAAGAACACCAATCTAGAAGAAAGGAAGGATTACTTACTTGTAAGGTCCTCTAATGGCAAGAGTAAGCTCAATGAAGGTCTTGGAATGGAGGGTTTTCTTCACAAATGGTATCAATACAGAGCCATGGTGAAGAGGAAGAAGAAGATGATCTCCATTTCTAGATTGATGCAAGTTTAGTAGGATGAGGAGATGGAGAGAGCAAGAAGAAGAAGAAAAGTTGCCCAAGGTAAACCCTAGGTTCTTTTGTGCTGGAAAAAGGGGATGAGGAAGATGGGTTCTCCATATATAGCAAATGGGAATGAGTCCCACTACTAAAGACATTCAAGGGCTGAAATCATGTCTTTTGGGATCTCGGATGAATTCGACGAAGAAGAGAAAAGTGATTGTCGAAATATCTAGTTTCTAAAAGTATATGTTTCGCTGGTTTCGGGAATATCAAGTTTTGGGTACAGATTTAGTGAACAATGACTGTTTTGCCCTCAAGGCTATGAAATCGGGTTTCGGGATCTCGAACGGGCACGGGATCAACATAAAAGTTGTAGGGATTAACAATACCAATAAAACAAGATTAAAACAATGAATGCAAAAATCTCCAATAAATCCTCAAGCGCAAGCAATGTCATAAAAAAGGAAACCCTAAAGGGCCCCACTAACACAAAGTAAACCAAATTTCCCCAAAACTATTTCCAAAAGCTAGTCCAAACCCAACTTAGCCAAAATCACTAATCAAGCTTAGAACTAACACACGGCTTAATCAACACTAATCGGGTTCACTCGGGTCGGGGTCTTACAACCTACAATTGGCCTCACTCATTTGTGACTCAAAGCAAATGAGTAGATAGAAACTTGAGTTGATTAATGTCTCAGGATTATGAGCCTATTGCTAGGGAATTATGAGAGCAGACCTTAAAATAAAGACAGTGTATATAAGGTGCTTCTCATGGTCCTTCAATACATCCAATGTACCAACACCATGATCCGGGATCTTACATTCCGATGATCGAGACAAATCACATTATCTCATAGTGATCTAAGTGCTGCAACCTTGTCAGATGAGATGCCCAATCTCATCACTGGTTGTGAATATATTTGAGTATAAGATTTGCAATACATGTCTCCTGTATGTGGATCTCATCCATACACATGTAATACATCTAGTATACTTGTGGACTCCGGTTCATCTCATGAACCATTATGTGATACGTATTGGTTATGTGCAAGTATATAATTAAACACCATTCATCTCATGAAAGGAAAGCATGATTGTATTGATAAATAAAGAAATGAATCCATTTATTACATCATATACCCTTGGTATTGAGACCATAAAACTAACAATCTCCCTCTTGGGCTCAATGCCAATCAGGATTGCATCTCGTGCCCATCCCGTCTACATGCTGCTCAAAAACCTTGGGGGTCAAAGGCTTAGTAAAGGGATCTGCCAGATTGTCCGCAGAGGCTATCTTGGTGATTGCAATATCACCTCTCTGCACAATCTCTCTGACCAAGTGATACTTCCTCTGTACGTGCTTTTGGCTTTTATGGCTCCTGGGTTCTTTGGACTGAGCGACTGCCCCGCTGCTGTCACAGTAAACTGTGAGTGGTTGTCGTGCCAAAGGTACCACTCCAAGTTCCAAAAGGAATTTTTTGAGCCATACTGCTTCCCTAGCAGCTTCACAAGCCGCTACATATTCAGCCTCAGAAGTGGAATCAGCGGTACATTCCTGTTTAATACTCCTCCAGCTGATAGTTCCTCCGCGAAGTATAAACACATAACCAGAGGTGGATTTCCTGGAATCCTTATCTGACATGAAGTCAGAATCTGTGTATCCGACTGGAATCAGCTCATCACTGCCGTAAATCAACATGTAATCTCTAGTTCTTCTCAAGTACTTGAGGATACATTTTACAGCAGTCCAATGGTCAGGACATGTGTTAGACTGATATCTGCTGACTAAGCCCACTACATGACAAATATCCGGTCTAGTACATAGCATAGCATGCATGAGGCTACCAAAAGCCGAAGCGTATGGAATTGCTCTCATTTGCTCCTTTTCCTCCTGGGTCTTGGGACCCTGATCCTTGGAAAGGTGCACTCCATGCCTAAAAGGTGTGATACCCTTCTTGGAGTCCTGCATAGCAAACCAGTACCTTATCTATGTAAGCAGTTTGAGATAAGTCAATCATCCTATTTTTTCTGTCTCGATGGAGTTTGATCCCTAGGATGTAACTGACTTCTCCCAAGTCCTTCATATCAAAAGCCTTTGCTAACCAAACTTTTACTGTTGACAACATTCCTATATCTTTCCCAAGGAGAAGGATGTCGTCGACGTATAAAATCAGAAAAACTACCCTGTCACCTTCATTTTCCATGTACACACCTGACTCATCCGGATTTTGACTAAAACAAAATGATTTGATTGCCCGGTCAAAACAGATGTTCCAGCTTCGGGATGCCTGCTTCAGTCCATAAATGGACTTCTACAGCTTGCAAACTCTTTGCTTTTGGTTACTTGCTATAAAACCGTCTGGCTACATCATATAGATGTCTTCCTCAAGATGGCCGTTGAGAAACGCCGTCCTGACATCCATTTGCCAAATCTCGTAATCGAGATGAGTCACAATGGATAAGAATATCCGGATGGACTAGAGCAAGGCTACCGGCGAGAAGGTTTCCTCATAATCGATACCCTCTTTCTGAGTATACCCTTTTGCAACAAGCCTGGCCTTAAAGGTCTTAACTCTTCCATCTGGTCCTCTTTTTCTCTTGTAGACCCACTTGCACCCAATAGGTTTGATATTGGCAGGGAAGTCCACAAGTGTCTAGACCAGATTAGAGTACATAGACTCCATCTCAGCTTTCATAGCATCTTGCCAATGTCCCGAATCTATGTCATTAATTGCTTCATCATAGTTACAGGGATCCTGTTCTAGTTCTTCCGGGATTGCCTCGTAAGACTCTCCCAAGAACGAGAACCTATCAGGGGGCCTGATTCTTCTCCCACTACGACGAGGCACTGGTGTAACTACTGGGTCTGGTAGGGGCGGTTCTTCCTCAAGTTCGGTCATACTTGGATTTGGAATTGATTGTTCTTGAATCTCTTCCAAGATCACCTTTGAAAGTCCAAGACCGAATCCTAGAGGGGGGGGGGGGGGTGAATAGGATGAGCTCTAAAAACCTAGACCAATTTGAATTCTTTTAACTTTTAAGTCAATTAAGATTTGGTGAAGATTAATTATCTTGTGAAAGATAGAAATCTCTAAGATGAGCATACACAAGTAATCACAACTACAATCTTCATTTAACCAAAAGTAAATCATTCATGTAAAAAGAGAAAAAGATCAATCACCATGACAAGCTCATTTATAGTGGTTCGGCCAAATTGCCTACATCCACTCCCGGTACACCTACCGGTATTCACTATCTTCAAGTAAGGTTTAGGATCACCTCAAACCTTACAATCAACACTATGCTTTTCAAGGCTTATCATAAACCTTTACAACATATGCTTTTCAAGGCTAAGCATGAACCTTTACAACAAAGAAATTTTCTCTTAAGAAATATGCCTAAGAATGCATGGATAAAGAGAACAATGAAGTGCAATGGAGTGCCTCTAAATAGGCTAATTAGAATGTGAAAACTCAACTCCTAGAAATATGCATAACTATGACAAAGTCTATGAATGATGCATTTTCTAGAAATAACTCTTTCTCTTTGAAAAGATACAAACTAGAATGATGCAAAGATGTTAATCAAATATTTGAGAAAGAGTTGTATGTCTAACACATGTGTTTAACAATGAAAAATAACTTGTTTTCAAGAAAGATGTTCTAAAGTCTAACAAGTTGATTTTTGAAACAAGGAAGTAAAATCATGTGTAACATAGACCATATGTTGTATTCATAGCATATGAGATTACTAAAGTGTTAAGCATGTTATGAAAGACAACATTCTAAAAGAAAAGCAACTTGTTAATCATGTTTAGAAAGAGATCAAAGATTTGAAACAAAACATGATTTTAAAAAGACTAGGATTAAAGAAAGCACACCCATTTGAGGATCAAAGGTTGACTTAATGGAATGGCTTCATAATCCCCTTAGAAATGCTCTTGAGAAGTTGCTAATCCTTGGCCTCAATAGTCCCTCTAATGTCAGCAACTTTCTTCAACCAAAAAGCCACTTTATATAAGGAAAAAGTTGCCAACGACTAGTTCCCGGTCGACCTGCAAACAGGTCTCGATCGACCGGGAAAGCACAACGGTCATATTTCTGACCGTTGGAAAATTCTGCTCAAAACTGCATTTAAAAGTTGCAGTTATCCCGGTCGACCGGCAAGCTTGGCCCGGTCGACCGGCAACACTGGGAAATGCCCAGTTTTTGAAAAAATGCGAGAAACATGCAACTTTTGAGGGCATCTTCCAGGGGACTTTGAGACACAATAACCAAGCATTAAATCATGACTGAAAGAAGATGGAAACTGAATTTTAAAAGTCATGAAAACTCCAAATCAAAATAATGATTTTAAAGTTAGAAACTTTGGAAAGCTTGGATGATTTTTGAAACCAAAAACTCCAACAACTTAAGAGTCAAATTGAAATGAAAATCATGCATATCAAAAGATAAATACAAAGATCAAGAATGAGAAATATGCATGATGATCCTATGAATAAAATCATGAATGAATGAGAGGACAAGCTTTATGAAAGTGAATGTATCCTATCAAATTGCAACAAAACAAAAACTCTAACAATCTCCCCCTTTGCAATTTGATGGCAACTCTTGAAGCTTGAACTCTCTCTCAATCTCCTTTAAATCTTGACCAGCAACAACTTTGGATATTTAAGGAGCTTTGGATATTTGGGAGCATTTGGATATTTTGGAGCTTTGGATTTTCCTTGCGAGAGCGACGACAAAGACACCAACCTAAACAAGATAACACTCTAGCCAAAGCTACTCCCCCTCAACATAAGCAACCCTTGAATCTCCTCCCCCTCAATTGGAGAACTCTCTCCCCATTTGACATCTAATTGCAAAGGAGCCTGCCCACTAAAGATAAAACACACAACCTTGTTAGTAGCACCTGTTTATAATAGATATAAAAATAAAATGTGGAACAGGTGATTAGCCAACAAGAATTTAAAAATCAGGGCAAGGGCCAATGCCCAATTGATGTCTCAATTTTATGAAACGATCATTTCCAAGGGGTTTAGTGAATAAGTCAGCCAATTGGGTATCTGTAGGGACAAACAATAACTCAATAGTGCCTTGGTCAGCATGATCACGCAATAAATGATAGCGAATGTCAATGTGCTTTGTGCGAGAGTGCTAAACAGGATTTTTTGAGATACTGATGGCACTAGAGTTGTCACACATGATAGGCATGCATTGTTGTGGAACATTATAATCTAATAAGGTTTGTTTCATCCACAACAGCTGGGCACAGCAGCTACCTGCAACAATATATGCAGCTTCTGCAGTAGACAAGGATACAGAATTTTGCTTTTTACTATGCCACGCTACTAAGCAGTTCCCTAAGAAATAGCAGCAGCCACTAGTGCTCTTCCTATCATCTATTGATCCTGCCCAATCTGCATCACTATATCCAATTAATTGCAGAGTTGAGTCATGAGGATACCAGATACCATAATGAGAAGTCCCATTAATATATTTAATGATACGTTTAACAGCTTTAATGTGAGACACTCGGGGGTCAGATTGATACCTCGCACATATTCCAACGCTAAAAGAGATATCAGGGCGGCTAGCAGTGAGGTAGAGAAGGCTTCCTATCATGCTCCTATAAAGTTTCTGGTCAGCCTTCTTACCCTTAAGGTCACTAGATATTTTAGTAGTGGAGCCCATAGGATTGCAACTAGTCTTAGATTCTCCTAAGCCAAATTTTTTCACTATTTCTAGGGCAAACTTGGATTGACTAAGGAAGATACCATGGTCAGTTTGACTAACTTGTAATCCTAAAAAGAATTACAGGGGACCGACCAGACTCATCTCAAAAGTGGAGCTCATTAATTCTGAAAATCCTTGTGCTAGCTTCTCTGAAGTAGATCCAAATACGATATCATCAACATAGATTTGAGCTACAAGAATGTTTTGATCAATCTTCTTGATAAATAGAGTCTTATCAACTTTCCCACATTCAAAATCATTTTCAATCAGATGATTCGTAAGCTTTTCATACCATGCTCGAGGTGCTTGTTTTAATCCATAGAGAGCTTTCTTGAGCTTATAAACATACTCAGGATGAAGAGGGTCTTCAAAGCCTTCAGGTTGAGTAACATAAACATCTTCTTCAATTTCTCCATTCAAGAAGGCACTTTTGACATCCATCTGAAATAATTTGATCCTCATGCTACTAGCATAACTCAATAGAATTCTTATGGACTCCAAACGGGCTACTGGAGCAAAAGTTTCTTCAAAATCAATTCCTTCTATTTGAGCATATCCTTTTGCTACAAGTCTAGCTTTGTTTCTCACAACATTTCCAGATTCATCTGACTTGTTCTTGAAAATCCATTTAGTGCCTGTGGGATTTTTCTCTGCAGGCAATGGGACAAGATCCCAAACATCATTTTTCTTAAATTGATTCAATTCTTCCTGGATAGCTTCCATCCATTCAGATTTTGATTCAGCTTCAGTAAAGTTCTTAGGCTCGATTTGAGAGACAAAGGAGTAATGAGCACATAGATTTTGAACTTGTCTCCGGGTCATAACCCCACTGCTGATATTTCCAATAACATTATCCAAGGTGTGATTTTTCATTAATTTTTTTGGGACAATGGCTTTGCAAGGAATGCTCACATCACTATCTTTTGGATTAGATTGGTCAATATCCATTTCAATTTCATCATCATCTTGAAGGATTCTTCCAACTTGATTCACGTCATCAATGACAACATGAGCTGACTCCATTATGGTCATGGTTCTATGATTAAAAACTCTATAAGCTTTGCTCCTTTCAGAATAGCCTAGAAAAATTCCTTCATCAGATTTAGGCTCAAATTTTTCTAACTGCTCCCTATCTCTTAGAATGTAACATTTGCTTCCAAACACTTTCAAATACCCCAAATTTGGTTTTCTTTCAAAATAAAGTTCGTAAGGGGTTTTGTTGGTATTCTTAGTGAGATAGACTCTGTTGATGAGATAACAGGCAATATTCACAGCTTCAGCCCAAAGATTTCGAGAGAGATTCTTTTCATTAAGCATGGTCCTAGCCATTTCTTGAATAACTCTATTTCTCCTTTCAGCTACTCCATTTTGCTGAGGAGTTTTAGGAGCTGAGTATTGATGATTAATTCCATGACTCTCACAAAATCGTGCAAACTTTTCATTTTCAAATTCTCCCCCATGATCACTTCTGATCTTCTGAATTTTGCAGTCCCTTTCTACCTGAATCTTATTGCAAATTCTTATGATATTTTCCACCGCATCCGATTTGGCATGAAGAAAGGCAACCCATCCAAAACGAGAATAATCATCGACCATAACCAGAAAAAAATTCTTTCCTCCAATACTTTGCACTGGTGCAGGTCCAATTAAGTCCATGTGGATTAATTCAAGAGGACGAGAAGACGATATATCCTTTAAACCTTTAAAACTCTTCTTGATTTGTTTTCCCAGTTGACAAGCCTTACATAGTTCAGATTTTTCATCACTTAACTTGGGAATCCCTTTCACAATTTCATTCTTAGACAAGGTTTTCATCAATTTGAAATTTATGTGACCCATCCTTTGGTGCCATAAGTAATTCTCTTGATCTTTAGTTATCAAGCACCTAGATTCATTGTCATCACATTCTTCTATAATGTAAATGTTTCCTTTTGTCCTTGATCCAGTAAGAATAACTTGATGGGTTTTATCATTTACCACTTTGCACGATTGACTGTCAAAGACTACCTTGTTTCCTTTGTCACATAGTTGGCTAATGCTAAGAAGATTATGTTTCAATCCTTCCACAAGAAATACATCATTTAAAGTAGGTATTTGATCTCCTTTCACACTTCCCTTGCCAATGATTTGAGCTTTACTATTATCTCCAAACGAAACATTTCCTCCATCATACTCCACTATAGAGCTGAATCTAGATCGGTCTCCTGTCATGTGTTTAGAACAACCACTATCTAAGAACCAAGTAGGGTTTTCCTTTGCTTTTAAAGCGGTTTGAACTAGGAGACTCTCAAAGTTTGTTCCTTTTACCATCCAAGTAGATAAAGGAGATTTATAGGGAATGGTTTTGGGGACAAATTTGAAGGGTAATCTAGAGGGATTTTTGAGAGACAACCTAATTTTGTATGGGCAATTAGGGACCAAATGTCCACTACGATTGCAAAAGTGACAAGTCCATCTAGGTGTATAGTTTCTCTCAACTATAGGTTTGTGGGGACTCTTAGTAGAGGTTTGAGAACTATTCTTCATGTTACTAGGGGAACCTTCAAAACCTATTCCACTCTTGTCACCATAAATTTTATGCATGCCCAACATTTGATAAAATTTGTCATTTCCCAAGGTGAATTTGTCAACAATGAATTTTCCTTTATTAAGTTTTATTTGGAGAGAGCTTGTTTCAAGTTGACTAGATTCAAGTTTGGATTGTAAATTATGAATTTGTTTTTGAGCATGAGTTAAATCTTCATTAAGAGTGGTGACTTGATGTTCCAAGTTGTTTTTCTCATTGATTGTTAATTTCAATTCATCTTTTATGATACTCACTTCATTTACAAGCTTTTTGGAATCTTCTTTTAAAATTTTATTTTTCTTAAGTAAGATTTCCCAATTTTCATATAGTTCATTATAGGCTTGTTGGATTCCATTATCCTCATCTTCTTCATTAGTTTCTTCTTGCCCTAATGTGTCATCTATTAATGCATTATGCTCATTAGGATCTTCAATAGAAGAGAGTAGAAAGCCAATTAGGGTAATTTTCATCTTCATCATTAGAGGATTCATTTTTGTCACACTCTTCATCTTCCTCATCCCAAGTTATGTTTAAAGCCTTTTTTCCTTTCTTATCTCCTTTTTCAAATTCTTTAGGGGTGGAGCAATTTTGAGCAATGTGTCCAAACCCCTTGCAATTGTAACATTGCACATCCTTTTTAATAAAAGATCCTTTGGGATTTCTTTGGAATCTAGGACTTTTGCTTTCATCAAATTTTCTATTGCTCTTGTTGTTCTTAAAGAAACTTTTAAATTTTTTAACATATAAAGCATTGTCCTCATCACTATCAACATCACTTTCATTTTCTTTAGAATGAGAGGAAAAAGCTACTCCTTTCTTTTTGTCTTGAACTTCAAAGTCTAATTCATATGTAAGGAGATTTCCTCTTAGTTCTTCAATTTTGATTTTATCAACATCCTTGCTTTCTGTTATGGCAACAATTTTAGGTTTGAATCTTTTTGGGAGAGATCTTAAAATTTTTCTAACAGCTTTAGATTCATCCTCTTTTCTCCTAGACCTATAAGAGAATTGACAATTTCCATGAATTTAGAGTAGAATTCATCAAATGTTTCTTCTTCAAGCATCTTAATGTCTTCTAATTTAGAGGTTAACATTTGAATTTTGGCTATCTTGACTTGATCCGTGCCTTCATGGGTGATCTCTAGGGTATCCCAAATTTCCTTAGCAGTGTTGCAATTAACTACTCTATTAAACTCTTCTTGAGATAGAGCACAATATAGAGAATCTTTAGCCTTAGCATTTAAGTTAGCTCTATCCTTTTCTCCTTGAGTCCAAGTATTTTTGGGTTTGGTTTTTATGGATATAACATTCCCTTCAGAGTCTTTTTCTATGGTCGTGGGAGGATGATAGCCATCTTCAATGATGTTCCACACATCTAAGTTTTGGGATTCTAAGAACACTTGCATTCTAATTTTCCAATAGCGATAGTGTGTTCCATTAAACAGAGGAGGCCTATTGGTGGCATTTCCTTCACCCAATTGAGATTGCATGGTGGCAACAAAAGAAAAACACTCACTAGGATTCTAACTCTACGTGGTTAAACCAAAACAAGAGCAACCTTGCTCTGATACCAATTGAAAGTCCAAGACCGAATCCTAGAGGGGGGGGGGGTGAATAGGATGAGCTCTAAAAACCTAGACCAATTTGAATTCTTTTAACTTTTAAGTCAATTAAGATTTGGTGAAGATTAATTATCTTGTGAAAGATAGAAATCTCTAAGATGAGCATACACAAGTAATCACAACTACAATCTTCATTTAACCAAAAGTAAATCATTCATGTAAAAAGAGAAAAAGATCAATCACCATGACAAGCTCATTTATAGTGGTTCGGCCAAATTGCCTACATCCACTCCCGGTACACCTACCGATATTCACTATCTTCAAGTAAGGTTTAGGATCACCTCAAACCTTACAATCAACACTATGCTTTTCAAGGCTTAGCATAAACCTTTACAACATATGCTTTTCAAGGCTAAGCATGAACCTTTACAACAAAGAAATTTTCTCTTAAGAAATATGCCTAAGAATGCATGGATAAAGAGAACAATGAAGTGCAATGGAGTGCCTCTAAATAGGCTAATTAGAATGTGAAAACTCAACTCCTAGAAATATGCATAACTATGACAAAGTCTATGAATGATGCATTTTCTAGAAATAACTCTTTCTCTTTGAAAAGATACAAACTAGAATGATGCAAATATGTTAATCAAATATTTGAGAAAGAGTTGTATGTCTAACACATGTGTTTAACAATGAAAAATAACTTGTTTTCAAGAAAGATGTTCTAAAGTCTAACAAGTTGATTTTTGAAACAAGGAAGTAAAATCATGTGTAACATAGACCATATGTTGTATTCATAGCATATGAGATTACTAAAGTGTTAAGCATGTTATGAAAGACAACATTCTAAAAGAAAAGCAACTTGTTAATCATGTTTAGAAAGAGATCAAAGATTTGAAACAAAACATGATTTTAAAAAGACTAGGATTAAAGAAAGCACACCCATTTGAGGATCAAAGGTTGACTTAATGGAATGGCTTCATAATCCCCTTAGAAATGCTCTTGAGAAGTTGCTAATCCTTGGCCTCAATAGTCCCTCTAATGTCAGCAACTTTCTTCAACCAAAAAGCCACTTTATATAAGGAAAAAGTTGCCAACGACTAGTTCACGGTCGACCTGCAAACAGGTCTCGGTCGACCGGGAAAGCACATATGACCGTTGGAAAATTCTGCTCAAAACTGCATTTAAAAGTTGCAATGATCCCGGTCGACCGGCAAGCTTGGCCCGGTCGACCGGCAACACTGGGAAATGCTAAGTTTTTGAAAAAAATGCGAGAAACATGCAACTTTTGAGGGCATCTTCCAGGGGACTTTGAGACACAATAACCAAGCATTAAATCATGACTAAAAGAAGATGGAAACTGAATTTTAAAAGTCATGAAAACTCCAAATCAAAATAATGATTTTAAAGTTAGAAACTTTGGAAAGCTTGGATGATTTTTGAAACCAAAAACTCCAACAACTTAAGAGTCAAACTGAAATGAAAATCATGCATATCAAAAGATAAATACAAAGATCAAGAATGAGAAATATGCATGATGATCCTATGAATAAAACCATGAATGAATGAGAGGACAAGCTTTATGAAAGTGAATGTATCCTATCAAATTGCAACAAAACAAAAACTCTAACAACCTTTTCTAAAGATTTCCGGTCCATCATATAATCTTCCTCCAGAAAAACCGCATTGGTGCTTACCAGTACTTTATGCTCTCTGGGATTATAGAATAACCAACCTTTAGTTCCTTTAGGATATCCTACAAACATGCATACTTCCAACTTCGTTTCCAACTTATCCGTCTTTACCTTCAACACATGTGCCGGACAACCCAAAATGTGTAAATGTTGTAGACTAGGCTTTCGTCCAGACCATAACTCCCGGGGAGTCTTAGGTACAGACTTAGATGGTACGAGGTTTAGTATGTACATCGCAGTATCCAAGGCATATCCCCAAAAAGATATAGGTAATCCTGAGAAACTCAACATAGACCTAATCATATCTAAAAGAGTCCGGTTCCTTCTTTCCGCTACTCCATTCTGTTGAGGCATACCAGGAGCAGACAACTGGGATAGAATCCCATTTTCTGATAAGTATCCCATAAAATCACCAGAGAGATATTCCCCTCCTCGATCTGATCAAAGAGTCTTGATACTTTTACCTAATTGCTTTTCCGCTTCCGCTCGAAACTCTTTGAACTTTTCAAAAGCCTCGGACTTGCGGTGCATAAGGTATATGTATCCATATCTTGAGTAGTCATCTGTGAAAGTGATGAAGTACTCATATCCTCCTCTGGCTTTGACATTAATGGGTCCACACACATCATTATGCACTAATTCCAATAAATCTTTGGCCCTATTGCCCTTGGATGAAAAGGGTCTTTTGGTCATTTTGCCTTCCAAACAGGACTCACAAATAGGCATTGGTTCTACAACCAATGAAGGCAAGATACCATCTTTCACTAGCCTGTCAATCCTATTTAGGTTTATATGACCTAGACTCAAGTGCCAAAGTTTTGTTGGATTAGATGAAGGTGTCCTTCTCTTTAATGATGACCTATTAATTATTTCGGTATCATGTAAAGCCCATTGGTTACCTTGCCAGAACATATAAAAGTACCATTCCTCTTTATGACAACTTCAGTACCAAAAGTAATAGAATAACTTTTATTCACCAAACTAGAAACTGAAATTAAATTCCGTCTTAAAGATGGTACATATAGAGTGTCTGACAAAACCAACTTATTATCTTGAAAACATAAAGTAATAACTCCTACTGAGACCGCATCCGCCTTAGCATCGGATCCTAGGTTGACAATGATTTCGCCGTCACTGAGTTTCCTGGTTTCCCTGAACCCCTGCAACGAATTACATATGTGATTAGTTGCCCCGGAGTCCACACACCAAGAATCTGAAGTACCAGTCGCAAAACTAACTTAAAAAACAAGTGACTCAATCATACCTAAGGTCTTCTTCTTAGACAGATATTCTGGACAATTCCTTTTCCAATGTCCTGTCATACCACAATGGAAACACTTTCCTTTTGTCCCTGGCCCCTTAGCCTTGCCAACACCACCATTAGGACCATTCTCCACCTTAGGACCCTTCGGAACTGATTTCTTCTTGCCTTTCCGCCCTTTGCCTTTCGGTTTGGACTTGGCAAATGACTTTTCTGTCATCAGGGCAATTGGCTTCTTCTTCATAATCCCTTCAGTCACCACCAGCTGGCTAGAAAGCTCAGCTAGAGTCAAACTCATCTTATTCATATTATAGTTGACCTTGAAATTGTTGAATGACTCTGGTAGTGATTCAAGGATTATGTCAATCTGCGATTCTGCATTAATCGCAGCCCCCAGTACATCTAACTCATTCAATGAGTCCATCATTTTCAACATGTGGTCCTGTACTGGTGTACCTTCAGCCATCTTGGTGCTTATAAACACTCTCATAGCAGCCTGTTTAGCAGGCATGCCCTGTTCCGCAAACATCTCCTTTAAGTTTGATATAATATCATGTGCAGTCTTAAAGGATTGATGTTGGTGTTGCAAAACACTAGACATAGATGCCTGTATGTGAGAACCCGACCCCTAATCTCTTGGATTAGTGTTGTTTTATTTGTGGATTAGTTTCTTTTAGTGGGATTAGTATTTTTTGGGTTGAGTTTGTGAGCTAGAATGGTTTTTCTTCTAGTTTTGGGCTTTTGAGTGCTTTGGTAGCTTGTGGGGCCCTTTGGGGGTTCCCTTTTCGGCTTTGCATTTACTTGTGAGATTTTCCCGATTTGTTTCGTATTGTGTTTTTGGCCCGTTGCATTCATCTTGAGGAATCCTACAACTTTCATGTTGATCTCGTATCCATTTGAGAACCCGAAACCCGATTTCTTGGCCTTGAGGGCAAAACAGTCTTTCCACACCAAATCTGTACCCAAAACTCGATATTCTCGAAATCCGTGAAACATATACTTTTTGGAAACTAGATATTTCGACGATCATTTCTTCCTTCTTCGTCGAATCCATCCGAGGTCCCGAATTAGATGATTTCAGCCACCCAAGTCCCTTAAGTTGTGGGGCCCAAACCTCACTTGTTTATAAAAGGAACCCATCTCCTTCATTGCTCATTCTTCACCATTGTTCCAGCTGAACCTAGGGTTTTCCCTTGTGCAACTTCTTCTTCTTCTTGCTTCTTCATCTCCAAGCCACACAAATCTTGCACCAAACTAGAAATGGAGATCATCAATCTCTTCCTCTTCCTTGCAAGCTTCATCTTGATAGCATTTTTGGAGAAATCCATCAACATTGAGACCTTCCTTGAGCTTGTTCTTCTCATTTGAAAGTCATCCAAGTAAGTGTTCTTCTTCATCTTCTAGATTTGTAATCTTCTAGCCTTAGAGAAGCTCCACCTTGATTATTGAAAAGTTTCCTTGTCATTTCATTGTTTAACCCATTTTAGGGTTTGTTTTGGGGGTTTTTGTAGAGATTGTGGATCTTGAGCTTAAGAGGTGATTAGGAGCTTGATTTGCTTGATCAGAGTCAAAGGCAAGTGGATGAATGGATGGTTTGAATGTTATTAAGTTTTATGAGAAAATCCTAAGTTTTATTACTTGTTCTTGATCATTGGATACATGCTTTCACATATGTTTCTTGCCACATATATATTGATTTCGAAAATGCATATTAATGGTTGTTCTCTCTTGTTAAATCTCTTGGAAATATATGCATTTCATTTGGTCAAAGTCTATTCATATGGTTTTATAATGAATGGGGTTGGTTTCTCCACCCATGTTTATGTTTACTAGCTTGCATTGATTTGAAATAGATGCTCATTTAATGAGTTTTGCTAAATCATCTATGGTTAAGGAAATGTGAACCAATAGTCTTGATTTATCTCTAGATTTTTGGCTCAAATGGACCCTTGTGTATATTGGGGATTCTTCCCTTTCTTTATTGTGAAATGAGAAGAAAGAGATGTTTAGATTTAATGTTCATTGAAGTTTTGATGGGAGTTTTTATTTTAGTTTGGATGTTTGTTGAAGCAAGGAAAAGCTCAATTTGTATAAGAGTTCAAGTGGAAGAGAAAGGAGGGAAAGGATGTCAAAAAAACAGTAAAATTTCGGATGCCTGGGAGGTTTCTGCCTCCTGGCGTCCAGACGCCAGGAGACAAAGACCTGGGCGCCCTTTTCTGCTTCCGGGCGTCCAGACGCCTGGTTTCTGGCGTCCGGACGCCGGGAACCTGCCGGTGGGGTAAAAAGAGCCACTTTGAAACGCCTATAACTTTTGATTCCCATATCGGATTTGGAAGTTCTATATACCGTTGGAAAGCTCTTGAAGCAAGGAATCCAATGGTATACTTATCTTAGTGAGCAAATATTGAAGAATGAAGTGGGTATTTGAACCAATGAAAACTAGTATGTGATTAAGAGTTTTTAGCTTGATATTGTGCATTTGAAAATCGTAAAAGTGCATAAGGAGCCCGGAATGTCTTCCAACTCAAAGAGTACCAAGTAATGACTATGATTGACATACGGGACCCCTATTCACTTAAATAGATCTTGAAATTAATATTTTTCCCGAAATTGTTATAGTTTATTGTTTCACCTCATTTCCAAGATTTGCATTATATGACTTGTTTTCCCGAAAGCATTGAAGTTACTCTAGTAACAGTTATTTGTCCCGAGATGTATTCCCGATATGAAATGACAGTGTGCCCTTGAGCACCCCCGTTTTACCCGTTTATTTATTGTACTTGATTTACTTGCATATGTCTCGATTGATTTTGACCTATGAGTCGGCATCACTAAGCTTGGATAACCTTGTCAGTCTGATCCACTGACTTGGAGATCCCCCTCCCGTCCCGCCGGCTGCAGTTTGGATCCCGATACCCGGTTATTGTCGTGGTCCCGTCCCGATACCCGGTTCGCTACCGTGGTCCCGTTCCCGTATATTTATATTGTATATATGATTTGCGTTGAGTCTCCTCACCTTGTGTGACTGAGATCAACATCCCGTTATACTCTTGTCATTTCGGTGATAGAGGACTTAGCTTCTTGTGATTGCCATCTTGCCAGTTCCCGATTCCTTGGATACCCGACACGTTTTATATTGCTTACTTGCTTTTTGATAAATGATTCGTTTCCTTTATGAAAGTTGTTATTTAAACAAGTGCTAATATTCTCCAATGTAAATTCAGTTATTATTATATTGTTTTCTGTCCTTTGTACCCGCACATGTTTTAAATGAATGTCGGTTGGGTGAATAACCATGCTTTTACATATGTTCCATAGATCAATGATTTTGCTAGATTTATATGATTACACGTGTTTTAAAGGAATACCCGAATTGTTAAATATCCGTGCCTTGTTTTAAAGGACATTTGGTTTGTCAGATATCTATGTTTATACCTGTTTTTAAATGAATACCCGAATTGTTAAATACCCATGCTTTGAAATATGTTTCAAATGACACTTGTTTTGCCAGATCACTATGTTTATACCGGTTTCAAATGAATATCCGATTTGTTAAATATCCCTGCTTTGAGATATGTTTTAAATGAACATTAGTCTTGTCAGATTCTTTGGTTACACCTGTTTAAATGAACACCCGGTTTGTTAAATATCCGTATTTTCACATATGTTTCAAATGGACATTGGTTTTGCCAGACTGCTATGAATACCTGGTTTGTTGTATACTTATGTTTTTACTTAAGTTTCAAATGAACGTTGTTTTACCATACCACTATATTTATACATGTTTTAGACGAACACCCGATTGTCAAATATCTATGATTATAGATGATGTAAACGAACACATGTTTTATTAGATATTCATGTTTTACCCATGCTTGTAAAGAATACAGGTTTTGCCCGAGATTCCCGACTTTTCACCCGTTTAATTATATGCAGCATTTGATCGAATAGCATGATTTATCTTATGTTTTATTCTTCAGTATATTTGTTATCTTTTCATCCACCTGCCAGACCGTCGTGTCTGACCCACTACTTTTGGTACTCAGGTTCAGATTTCTTCGTCCCGAGTTGAGTGCTTGAGTTGGCTGTGGAGCCATGTTTTGCAGGTTGTTTTGTCGGCTATGTCATGTAGACATTGAGCTTGACATCGGAGCTACGTCACATTTTGGGTAGTGGTTAATAGCTTATTGTTGTATGGCTTCTATTAGCCTTTTTCTTGGGGATTCTTAATTAATGTACATTGATAATTGTAACTTGAACATATTTGGGAATGTAATATCCTGTTACTGTCAGCTCTGTAATTTATTGTGACGGTTACTCCAGTCTGATATGATTCTTGATATAATAGCTATGTGCTAAAGGTTGAGTGCGACGCGGAATCCGATGGCCACGGACTTCGGGTCGCAATGCCACAAATGCTTCCGCAAAATATTTAGAATGTGTTGTCTTCACACACGCGGATCCTGGGAGAAGTAAAATATATTTTATGCTTAATCCCATTTCCCGCCCCCGAGGTTCTGGTTCGGGGGCGTGACACTGTATATAACATCTGGCCATCTCATCGTCTTTGGGCCACTTGGTGTAAAGTTCATTTTCTTCTTGTGATGCTTCTGGAAATGGCTCATCTAGGGGGGGTTTGGTAAGGACATATTTATATCCTGAAGCTGTCAGGACTATATCTAGGTTCCTTTTCCAGTCTACATAATTGGATCCCACCAACTTATTCTGGTTGAGGATGGTCGCAAGTGGATTGAAAGTATTTGAATTCATGCTGGAAACACTGTAGCACATAACCATACATTCAATTAATGAATTTAAATGACATTAGGGTTTAGTATTCTACCAAATTTATATGGAATCCTCATAACCACTAAATTCAGAATACATCGGAATCTCAATCCCCGGGGTATGCCTCCTTGGGGAGTGTAAATACCACCTAGATTGGTGCGGATCAAAGTTGGTCATAATCGGAATTAAGACTAACTTTCCATGATCCCCTTCATTCATTATTACCTAGGTATCTCATACCAAATAATGAATGACTCCCGATTAACTTCGGTTTCTAAAATACATGAGGCAAATCCTTGGGGATACTACATCATTATTTTAGTTAAGTGTGACCCACCAACTAGCATTGCATGACAACCGTTGCGAGCAGCTCCTCCTTGGGGAGTGGGCCCCCGCCCCGTCTCACCAACACTATCCATAGGAGATCTATATCTAGTAGCCAGACAAGTAAAAGCCCTTCGTGGGGAACGGCCATTCTCAAGATGGCGCGAGGCTAATACTTTCCTTACAATGAACCTATGGTGGAAAACCATGGGGATTTCTAAATATAAATGCCCCGCTCCCACTTAATATTTTAGAATTGAGGATTTCCTTGTAAGGTATTAGGGCCCACATGTATACATATGAACATCAAATCATCTCATGATATGATCTAAGATTGGTTCCAAGTCAAGTTATTTTAAGGAAAGTCCAGTTTCTAAATTAGTGTTACCAATGTGTCCATCTCATGGGTCATCAACACTAATTAGAACTCTTTCCAAAATTAATTTGATTTGACCAATTTTAGTAACTTGCTATGTTTGGATCAGATTTGAAAATATTCTAAATTAAGCATGCATCCATAAATAGAAATTGTAAAAATTAGAAACTAGTCCTCTCCTCCACATGGCCCTAGCGGAATAGACTTCTTGGACTTCTAGACTTTCCAAAACCTTGGAATTCCTCAAACTCTTTGGGCAACTCCAAAACACTTTTGGTAATCTTCAAACTCTTTGATTAGAGAATCCAACATCGCTTTCCTTCTTCGTCTCGGACATCGCCGGAATTTACAAATTTAGAAATATTACATAAATTCCTATGGCTCAATTATGAGACTTACATGGTAATCTAAACATGGAAATAAAAGGGCTATAGGGAAATTTATCATGCCTTGCCCTTTCACGGGAAACCAAGGAAACCATGACGCCCTTTATGTTTAGCCATAAATAAACCAATCACCATAAATAGAAAGCAAAACTTGCGGGCCATATGGAGAGGACATTATCATCTGCAAGTTAGTATCTCATACAACCATACAAATCACAAAAATAGGCTGCCAAATAATGCTGGAAAAATAGGATGTAAGAGAAGTCCCGAAACTGAAAAAACCAGTTTTTGCACGATGCTGTACAGTTGGCTTGGTCGACCGGCCAGGGGCTCGATCGACCGACCTGCAAGTCAGCCGGTCGACCGAGCACGGGGCCAGGTCGACCGGACTGACGAAAACTTGCAACATGGGTTTTCTGTTTCATGTCCGTTCTTCCCCAAATCACTTCCAAAGTGTTCCAATGGTTTCCTACCATCCTCCCATCATTATTAAACCCTTTTGTACTATCCAAACATGAATCTACTATCAAACCAAGTAAATTCATCAAAACTGATCCTTACATAGCCCTTGCTTCATCTTCTCCGCATCTCATGCAAAGATTTGAGCAAGCTTGCTGATCTAACATGATTAGAGATGAGGTATGGCTCTGATACCAATTGTTGGAATATAGGTGGGCCTTCTAGACAGGTTTCAAAAACTTTTGACCCACTTGATGCAGGGATCAATAATCTAGAAAGCATTAAACCCAATCCAGGATGCAATCCCTCAATCTCATAAACCATGTACAGCAACATAACCTATCTAAAAGACAGAAAATAGCACATAAACATGCAACCACGAAATCTACAGCATACAAGGATGTAGATATACCTTTGGAGCTTTGTTGTGCTCTAATGGAGAGTTTGAGTTCTTTACTTTGATGATGAACACCTTCACAATCCAATTCAGAATCTCCAACACCTTTTGATCTTCCACGCTATGACACGTATTAGATCTCTTTTCTCAAGAAGATGGTGGAATCTTCAAGAGAAAACCCAACTAGTAACTCTAAGGAACTAAAGGTGAAAGAGAGGGGAACTTAGAGAGGAAGAGAACTTGTGCAACTGTTGCACAAAGGGGCTGGAATGGCTATATGTAATAATGGACGTCCAAGAGGAGTTTGTTCCTCCTTTTATAGCCCTCCAATCCACCTCTTTTCCTATTTGAAATAGAAGTTTAACTCCCATTACAAAATAGTAAACTTCTCCCTAGCTAGTTGCCATAGAAGTCTCACTTCCACAACAATTAGTAGCTTTCTCCTTTCTAATTAAAATAGAAGTTCTACTTCCATTAATAATTAGTAGCTTACCATTACCACTATTAGAAGTCTCACTTCAAATAGAAATAGTAACCGTCCTTTTAGAGTTCAAGTAGAATTAGTATCTTTCTAATAATTTGGGCTAGCGTGGGGACCACTAGGGATTCCTTAGAAAGCTGGCTCCAACTGTGACACGCGGCCCCACATCTCATGTGCAATCCGGGCCCACAGTTAATTGCAAATAACTCCACTATATAAATGCAATTGCACTCCAGTCTTAGGAATAAATTACAATGAAGACCCTAAACTTCCACATTTCCACAAGTAGTCCCCTCCATCTATATCCATGGATCAAATGGACCTGTCCACCAAAATAGATCCATATATTATTATCCTTGAGCCCCAATTAATTATAATGATCATTTGGTACCAATCCAATTAACTCTTAACTGGAATGGGTGCGCACTTACCAATGTTAAATCCATTAATTGGCACAAGGGGATATTAAAGATAGATTCCATATTGACCATTGAATGTGTCCACAGCTCTACTACCACGTGCCTAAATCACCGAGGTGTTGACCTACAATTGGCCTCACTCATTGGTGACTCAAAGCAAATGAATAGATAGAAACTTGAGTTCATTAATGTCTCCGGATTATGAGCCTATTGCTAGGGAATTATGAGAGCAGACCTTAAAATAAAGACAATGTATATAAGGTGCTTCTCATGGTCATTCAATACATCCAATGTACCAGCACCATGATCCAGAATCTTACATTCCGATGATCGAGACAAATCACACTATCTCATAGTGATCAAAGTGCTGCAACCTTGTCAGATGAGATGCCCAATCTCATCACTGGTTGTGAAGATATTTGAGTATAAGATTTGCAATACATGTCTCATGTATGTGGATCTCATCCATACACATGTATTACATCTAGTATACTTGTGGACTCCGGTTCATCTCATGAACCATTCATCTCATTAATTAAACATCATTCATCTCATTAAAGGAAAGCATGATTGTATTGATAAATAAAGAAATGAATCCATTTATTACATCATATACCCTTGGTCTTGAGACCATAAAACTAACATGACCATCAAGAACAAATACCCATTGCCAAGGATAGATGAATTATTTGATCAACTGCAAGGTGCATCATATTTTTCGAAGATTGATTTGAGATCCAATTACCATCAGCTGAGAGTCAGAGAATCAGATGTGTTGAAAACAGCTTTCCAAACAAGATATGGCCACTATGAGTTCTTAGTGATGCCATTTGGGTTGACTAATGCACCAGCAGTGTTCATGACATTGATAACAAGATATTCGCGCAGTACTTGGATCAGTTTGTGGTAGTATTCATAGATGACATTTTGGTGTACTCCAAGACCAAGGGAGAGCATGAAGAGCACTTGAGGATAACACTGCAACTTTTGAGAGAGAACCAGCTGTATGCAAAGCTCAACAAGTGTGAATTTTGGTTGGAACAAGTAGCATTTTTGGGGCATATCATCTCCAAAGAAGGATTGTCAGTAAATCCGTCCAAGATTGAAGCAGTTATGAGTTGGGAAAGATCAAAGAATGCATCAGAAACCAAAAGTTTTCTGGGATTGGCAGGATATTACAGGAGGTTTGTGCAGGGATTTTCGTCGATTGCGTCACCTTTGACGAAGTTGACAAGGAAGAATGTGCCATATGTGTGGACAGATCAGTGTGAAATTAGTTTCCAAGAGCTAAAGAAGAGATTAACTACAGCACCAGTCCATACTTTGCCATCCAGAAGCGGCAGTTTTACCAGTTTTACCGATGCTTCGAATGTTGGACTCGGTTGCGTGCTGATGCAAGACGGGAAAGTGATTGCTTATGGATCCCGACAGTTGAAAGATCACAAGAAGAACTATGCCACCCATGATCTTGAGTTATCAGCGGTTGTTTTCGCGTTAAAAATGTCGAGACATTACCTCTATAGAAAGAAGTTCGAAGTCCACTCCAACTACCGCAGCTTGCAGTATTTATTTTCTCAGAAGGAATTGAACATGAGGCAGAGAAGATGGATGGAATATATCTCAAAGATTACGATTTTCCAATCAAGTACCACCTAGGGAAAGCAAATGTAGTTGCCGATGCCTTGAGCAGAAAATCAGTAGGTGTGGCAAATCTAAGTGGCACTTGTATTTTTGAACAATTTGAAGATTTGAGCATAGACCTACAACCACTAAGGAAGGGTGTACTATTAGCTAACATGTCAGTGTCTGTGAGATCCGGCCCCACCATTAATTATATTTATTATTAAAATATTAGTATTATATTAATTTAATGTATTTTAGTTATTTAAGTGTGTAGGATTAAGTGGGTCACATGTTAGATAGGATTCTTGGATCGGTAAGTTGGGTTAATGGGTAGATGACCTGACCCGTAGTTTTGACCCAATGACTTAAGCCCAAAGAATATTCCCTTTTAACCTAATCCATATTTTAACTAATCGCACGATTTATCCCTCCCCACTTATCTCTCTGCAACTCTTCCCGTTCGTCTTCTTCCTCTTTCAACTTCCTAAGCCATTCCAGCTTTAGGATCCAACCATCAAAATCAAGATCAGAGGATACCAGCATTCTTGACTCAACCTTCTTATCTCAGGTAACCCTCTCCTCAAATCATTAGGAGTAGATCTGTATTTTTGGGTTATCCCCTTTATCTTTCCAATGCTAGGTTTTGCGTAGGAATATCATAGATCTGATTACCTGGGTATCTCTTTTTCATCTTTTATATCAGATTGGTGTTAGGATTGTGATTGAGTGCCGTGGTAATCTCGGATTGGGTATTGGTGAGGATCTGTGCATTTTCTTCAACCCCGGTGAAAGGCAAGTATCTAATCATAATATGCGAATTTAATACATGTGTTTTTCTTGATTCCATTCTGATGCATATAGAAACCTTTGATGCCCTTTTTACGATGTTAATTTTTTTTGTGATGAGATCGAAGAACGGAGATCATCCATTGATTTTCTTATTTTTAGTTTTTAAGCATTACTGTTAATCCACTAAATAACCCAGGATCTGTCACTGGTCTCCGGAAGCAAATCGTAGGGGTTTGTCACCGTGTATCGGTTGTGGGGCCCCAGGTGGACCCCATGATGAATGATCAAGACCGTAGATCTGGTAGGGGACCCACGGGCGACCATAGGGATGACAGACCAGTGTGAGGTGGGCCTGGTTTGGTCCACCATCCAGTAACTGTAGAGGAGGGTTGAAGGTATTGAAGAGGGTTTGGTTAGTTTCGTTTTTGGGATTGTGGGACCCATGTGGACCATTAATTTTAGATCGGGTCCCTACATCTTGAAGAGTGGGCTTGGGCGACCATAATGATGGGGACTGATCGTGTGCTCTTGATCAGTGGGACCCCTATTCGAGTGGCCCAGTTCCTGTTTGGTGCCGAGTTCATTACAGAACTCGTTTCGGCTCTATTGTAGGAAAAAGAAGAATGAAGGAGAGAGAGAATGATGGAGAGAGAATGATGATGTGAGGGGGATAAGGAGAGAGAGAGAGTGATGGAGACGTGTGAGGGTAGATGACTTATAACACATGGCCATGGGATAAAAAAGAAAACGGGAGATAGATAAGTCCTGTACAATTGTTGTGACTTGGGACATGGGCATTTGACTTTTAAAAGTTATGGCCATTAAATATTGAATTTAAAAAAGGACCATTAGTTTTAATGAATTCAAATTAAACCCCCTTAACTTATTTTATAAAGAATTGATTTGGGAGGGGTCCTTGAGTTTCTAAAATTATAGACCAAGATTATTTTTATTTGCAAATTAATATTAAATGACATCTTAGTTTTTAATGTGTTAAAATTATATTTTTATTAATTGAATCTTTGGACCGAGTAAATATCGTCCGGGCAACGGTATTTTACCATCATGGGGTTTAATGCCTCGAATGACCTCGAGGAAATCCTAATGGATTCAAGTTCAACCCATCACTATTGGATAACCCTTAATTGGGTCTATGCACCATTGATAGAAAATGGATGCATTGATCTTATATTTATTAGAGATTTCTATGGTTGTGGGGTACGAGACCTTATGTTTGACCTTAGGATTGATTCGTATCTACGTCTTAACCTTCGCATGCATATATATGTTGATTTAGGATATGTGCTCCTTTAGATGCATACCCTATTTTGTATTATGGACTATAAAGTGGCTTGGCAAATTTTGTATGATGATTTGATTATAATATGGGATGTGGAATGACCAGCACTTTACTTTGACTTAGGACTCTTGTGTCGGAGTTTTATTATTCAGGTCTATTATGCTTATCTGTTTATGTTTATGTGGGTCATTTATGGACGACTGCAGATCGATATATGGACAGTCGATCATCGATGTGACCGGATCACTTATAATCCGCTTTGAATGTGAACAGGTTATCCTGATTTGTTTTTAATTCGATCAGTTTATGACCACCGACGTTATGGACAGGCTCTCCCGATTTATTTAGGGCTGACCACCCAAAACAGGGACACTTGTCTTCGTGTGAATCATATTGCTCCTTTTGTTTTATTTGGATTAAGCTATACGTCCTTTCTTGTCATCATTTCTGTCATTACTTCTATATGATCGCTCTCGTTTATATTCTTCTCGTTGTTGTATTAAATTTCGAATTATGATTATGTACTTGCTGTTTACGTTGTAATATTTGGTGCATAGGTACCGAGCCCTACTTTACCCAGGAGATGGAGGAGGATCAAGTGTTTCAAACTTTTGAGCCAACTGATGAACCTGAGTGGAATGCCGGAGACGGTTTCGGAGCCGTCTGTAAGACCCCGACCCGAGTGAACCCGATTAGTGCTAATTAAGTTGCGTGTTAGTGCTAAGCTTGATTAGTGTTTTTGATCTAGTTGGGTTTGGAATAACCTTGTTTCTAGTTTTGGGCTTTTTAGAGTGATTGGTAGCTTGTGGGGCCCTTTGGGGGTTTCCCTTTTCGGCTTTGCGTTTTCTTGCGAGATTTTCCCGATTGGTTGTGAATTGTGTTTTTGGCCCGTTGCATTCATCTTGTGGATTCTTACAACTTTCATGTTGATCCCGTGTCCATTCGAGGCCCCGAAACCCGATTTTCATAGCCTTGAGGGTAAAACAGTCATTGCACACCAAATCTGTACCCAAAACTTAATATTCTCGAAACTCGCGAAACATACAGTTTTTGGAAACTAGATATTTCGACGAACATTTCTTCCTTCTTCGTCGAATTCATCCGTGGACCCGAGAGAGATGATTTCAGTCCATTTAGCTTCTTAAGTTGTGGGACCCAAACCTCTCAATGGTTAACAAGAGGAACCCTTCCCTTCTTCCTCCATTTTCATGTTCCAGTACACTTGAGTCTAGGGTTTTGCTAGCAAGTTTCTCTTCTTCTTCTTGCTTCTTCATCTCTAATCCTCACCAATATCGCACCAAACTCAAAATGGAGATTGCCAATCTCTTCCCCATCTCACAAGCTTCATCTTGATACCATTTTTGGAGGAACCCATCAATCTTGAGATCTTCCTTGAACTAGTTCTTCTCATTTGAAGGTCATCCAAGTAAGTGATCCCTCTCATCTTCTAGACTTTTAATCTTCTAGCCTTAGGGAAGCTACATTTGCATTATTGGAAGTTCTTTCAATTTCATTCTTGGTGTAACCCATTTTAGGGTTTTATTTGGGGATTTTGCCTTGTAGCTTGGGCCATTTTCTTGGAGGACTTGATAGAGCTTAATATCATTAATTGAAGACTTGAGGCAAGTGAATGTTTGGACGTTTTTAAGTTTGAAATGGTTTGGAGATGCATTTATGGTTTTCATGCTTTCATTGATTGTTTTCATTGATTTTTCCATGGTTGAAATAAATGATCTTTACACATCTTGATATCCTCATTTAATGTCTTGGAATCATGTGTTTAAGTCTCCTTGTTCATAGTTATTTGTGGTTGTTGAGGTGTTGGAAGGAAAGGAAACAAGAAGGAGAAAAATCAAGTTCCCGGGCATGCTTCACGCCCAGTGCCGATCGATCGGACCTACAGGCCGATCGATCGGTCTGACTTTTAACAGTAAGGCTTTTTGGACCGATCGATCGGCCGATCGATCGGACCCTGCGTATTTCTGGTACAGAAATTTCGGCCGATCGAGTGGGTTTTGAAATTTTTTTTTTTGTGGACCTTGGCTACCCTCCTTGGACTCACTTGACCATATGTGAGAGCGTCTTGAGCCGATGCTCTTCACGGTTGGTCCGGAATGCATCGAAGTCAATCGATTCAATCGTGAACGGGATGGAACGACACGATATCCTCTTCATACCTAAATGCAAAGTCTATTTCCTTGGGTATCGCGAATTCTATTCCTTTCAGTGAATGAGTAGGTTGCTCGATGGTTCCGGGTTGACATCCTACTTAGGATGGACCGTTTATAGTCTTGTTTTCCTATCATAATATCTAGTTATAACCATAAGCTCAATTTAAGTTTTAAAAGTCGTAAAAGTGCATAAGGAGCCCGGAATGTCTTCAAACTCAAGGAGTACCAAGTAATGGCTATAATTGACATACGGGACCCCTATTCACTTAAATAGATCTTGAAATCGATATTTCCCGGAATTGTAATAGTTCATTTTATTCCTTCATTTCCAAGATTTACCTTACATGACCTGTTTTCCCGAAAGCTTGATGGGTACACTAGTAACATGAACTTGTCCCGAAGAGTATTGCCCGATATGAAATGAAAGTGATACAGTGAATATTCTTGCCCGTGCACTGATTTACTTGTACTTGATTTACTTGCATATGTATCGATGTGTTATTTAACCTATGTGTCGGCATCACTAAGCTTGGATACCTTGTCGGTTTGATCCACCGACTTGGAAATCCCTCTCCCGTCCCGCCAGCTGCAGTTTGGATCCCGATACCCGGTCATTACCGCGGTCCCGTCCCGATACCCGGTTCGCTACCGTGGTCCCGTCCCCGTATATTTATATTGTATATATGTTTACGTTGCTTCTCCTCACCTTGTGTGACTGAGATCAACGTCCCGTGATACTGTTGTCACTTTAGTGACAGAGGACTTAGCTTTATGTGATTGCCACCTTGTTATTCCCGATTTCCTTGGTTACCTCATATGTTTTATCTTGTTTACATGTTTTCTAGCAAATGATTTATCTATTTGGTGAGAGTTCTTGCTTTAACAGATTTCCTTGTTTTTCAAGATATTTCATCTATTGCATGTTGTCGTATCTTCTCACTCTCTTGCCAGACCGTCGTGTCTGATCCTTTGCTTTGGTACTCAGGTCCCGTTGCCGGTTTCCTTGAGGAGGAGCCGGAGGAGGCGGTAGGTGAGCTGCAGCCTCTAGTTGAGTGGCGTGCTGACGATGTCATGTAGACATCGGGTTGCCAAGAGGCGTAACATTTTGGGGAGGACTTGTTAACTATTCTTTGGGTTATTATTTTGTAATATTGGCCTTTGTTGGCCTCTAATTTTGGGGAATGTAACTAAATGATATTTTGTCTAACTTTAACAACCTTTAGGAAACATGCTATAGATCATTGCTCTTTCTGATACAGTTTTGACATTTGATATTAATGCTTGCATGACTGGAGATAGTCTGACTATTTGATTTGCTACACGCTTCCGCACTCAATAGAAATATTCATGCAAGGTTGTGATATCCTCACCGCGGACACCTGTGGGAAATTAAATAAATCATATATGGTGGATGTAAGTAATCATCACCAATTATCATTACACACTAATGTCCCCATCCCGGATTAGTCCTGCGGGCCCGGTCCGGGGTCGCGACACCGTCTGAGCCTGCATGAGAGTGAACATCATCTTAGCAATTCTTTAGATGAACTTTCTTTAATGATAAACCTTTCTTTAGTAATTGTTTTATTCATTCTACAACTTTAACAATTAATGTTTATTTGATTTTCGTGTTGGATCTTATTTATGATCATTGAATACCAATTGAATAAGCTTCCGCTGCATTTAATGAAATTTATTTTGACTCATCACAGGTTGAAATTTTTTGTGGGTCCACTTTTTGGAAGCTTGTGTTGTATCAAACACAGGAAATTTGAATTTAATTTATTTTTCACGTTTTTCCTGTCGCGACCCCGGACCGGGAAATCCCCAATCCGGGATCGGGACTAATTGTAGATGATGATTACATCCATAATATACAATTTGTTTAATTTCCCACAGGTGTCCGCGGTGAGGATATCACAACCTTGCATGAATATTTCTTTTGAGTGCGGAAGCGTGTAGCAAATCAAATAGTAGGCTATCTCTAATCATGTAAGCATTAATATCAAATATCAAAACTGGATCAGAATGAGCAATGATCTATAGCAAGTTTCCCAAAAGTTGTTAAAGTTAGACAAAATATCATTTAGTTACAATTCCCCAAAATTAGAGGCCAACAAAGGCCAATATTACAAAATAATAACCCAAAAGAATGGTTAATAAGTTCTCCCCAAAATATTACGCCTCTTGGCAACCCGATGTCTACATGACATCGTCAGCACGCCACTCAACTAGAGGCTGCAGCTCACCTACCGCCTCCTCCGGCTCCTCCTCAAGGAAACCGGCAACGGGACCTGAGTACCAAAGCAAAGGATCAGACACGACGGTCTGGCAAGAGAGTGAGAAGATACAACAACATATAATAGATGAAATATCATGAAAAGCATGGAAATCTGTTTAAGCAAGAACTCTCACAAAGTAGATAAATCATTTGCTAGAAAACATGTAAACAAGATAAAACATATGAGGTAACCAAGGGATCGGGAACTCACAAGGTGGCAATCACATAAAGCTAAGTCCTCTGTCACTAACGTGACAACAGTAATACGGGATGTTGTTCTCAGTCACACAAGGTGAGGAGAAACAACGCAAATCATATATACAATATAAATATACGGGAACGGGACCACGGTAGCGAACCGGGTATCGGGACGGGACCACGGTAATGACCAGGTATTGGGATCCAAACTGCAGTTGGCGGGACGGGAGAGGGATTTCCAAGTCGGTGGATCAAACCAACAAGGTATCCAAGCTTAGTGATGCCGACACATGGGTTAAATAACACATCGATACATATGCAAGTAAATCAAGTACAAGTAAAACAATGAACGGGCAAGAATATTCAATGTATAACTTTCATTTCATATCGGGCAATACTCTTCGGGACAAGCCCATGTTACTAGTGTAACCATCAAGCTTTCTGGAAAACAGATCATGTAAAGTAAATCTTGGAAATGAAGAATTAAAGCGAACTATTACAATTCCGAGAAAATATTGATTTCAAGATCTATTTAAGTGAATAGGGGTCCCGTATGTCGATTATTGAAATGATTTGGTACTCTTTGAGTTTGAAGACATTCCGGGCTCCTTATGCACTTTTACTATTTTTAAAACTTAACATGAGCTTATGGATAGTACTAGATGCTATGATAGAAAAATCAAGACTATAAACGGTCCATCCTAAGTATGATGTCAACCCGGAACCATCGAGCAACCTACTCAGTCACCGAAAGGAATAGAATTCGCGATACCCAAGGAAATAGACTTTGCATTTAGGTATGAAAAGGATATCGTGTCGTTCCATCCCGTTCAAGATTGAATAGATTGAACTTCGATGCATTCCGAACCAACCGTGAAGGGCATCGGCTCAAGACGCTCTCACATATGGTCAAGTGAGTCCAAGGAGGGTAGCCAAGGTCCACAAAAAAAAAATGTCAAAACCCACTGGACTCAAACTGAAATGCACAGGGTCCGATCGATCGGCCCAAAAACCCTTACAGTTAAAAGACAGACCGATCGATCGGCCTGTAGGTCCGATCGATCGGACCTGGGCGTGAAGCATGCCCGGGAACTTGATTTTTCTCCTTTTTGTTTCCTTTCCTTCCAACACATGATCAACCACATAGAACCATAAACAAGATAACTTAAACACATGATTCCAAGACATTAAATGAGGCTATCAAGATGTGTAAAGATCATTTATTTCAACCATGAAACATCAATAAAAGCAATCAATGAAAGCATGAAAACCATAAATACATCACCAAACCATTTCAAACTTAAAAACATCCACACATTCACTTGCCTCAAGTCCAAGCTAGCTGAAATCAAGCCTCTATTCACTTCTATTGCTCAAAGCCAAGCTACAATAAAAAACCCCCAAAAACAACCCTAAAATGGGTTACACAAAGAATGAAAATGAAAGAACCAACAATAATGCAAATGTAGCTTCTCAAGGGCTAGAGGAACACTAATCTAGGAGATGGGGATGATCATTTACCTTTAAGGTCCTCTAATGGAAAGAGTAAGCTCAATGGAGGTCTTGGAATGGAGGGCTTTCTCCACAAATGGTATCAATAAGGAGCCATGGTGAAGAGGAAGAAGAAGATAATCTCCATTTCGAGTTTGGTGCAAGATTTGTGAGGATTTGAGATGGAGAAGCAAGAAGAAGAAGAGAAAGGCAAGGAAAACCCTAGACTCAATAGTTGTGCTGGAACATGAAAATGGAGAAGGAAAGGAAGGGTCTCCTTGTTAACACTTGGGAGGTTGGGTCCCACAACTTAAGGAGCTACATTGGCTGAAATCATCTCTCTCGGGTCCTCGGATGAATTCGACGAAGAAGGAAGAAATGTTCGTCGAAATATCTAGTTTCCAAAAAGTGTATGTTTCGTGGGTTTCGAGAATATTAAGTTTTTGGTACAGATTTGGTGTGCAATGACTGTTTTACCCTCAAGGCTATGAAATCGGGTTTCGGGATCTCAAACGAGGACAGGATCAACATGAAAGTTGTAGGATTCCTCAAGATGAATGCAATGGGCCAAAAACACAATTCACAACAAATCGGGAAAATCTCGCAAGAAAATGCAAAGCCGAAAAGGGAACCCCTAAAGGGCCCCACTAGCCAACAAAACACTCAAAGTAGCCCAAAGCTAAAAATCAAGGTTATTCTAAACCCAACTTAACCAAAAACACTAATCAAGCTTAGCACTAACACGCAACTTAATTAGCACTAATCGGGTTCACTCGGGTCGGGGTCTTACATTTCCCCAATTCTTATTTTGGGGGACGTGACAGTGTCAGAGCCTTCTTTCATTCAAAAGATCAAAGATAGTCAGTAGCAAGATCTAGAGTTGGCCAAGATTTCAGAACATATAGCAGACCGTCCAGATTTTCATATTGTTGATGGAGTTTTGTACTACCGTGACCGTCAGTGTGTGCCTAACCTTGTAGATTTGAGGAATGACATCATGACCGAGGCTCACAATACGAAGTATTCAATGCATCCAGGCAGCACAAAGATGTATCAGAATTTGAAGGGCAGATTTTGGTGAAATAACATGAAGAGAGAGATTACAGCGTTAGGCTCTCGTTGCATGACTTATCAGTTAATAAAGGCAGAACATTAGAGGCCTCCAAGGTTGTTACAGCCGTTAGAGATCCTGGAATGGAAATGGGAGCATATTACCATGGATTTTATTTCGGGGCTACCGAGGACCAGCAGAGGTAACGATGTGATATGGGTCATTGTAGACCATCTCACCAAGTCAGCTCACTTCATTCCTATGAGGACAGGGAAGAAGATGCACATGCTACCTTTGGCAGAGTTGTTCGTCAACGAGATTGTCAGTCAACACGGACAACCAGTTTCTATCACTTCTGACAGAGGCAGCAGATTCGTCTCGAGGTTCTGGAAGACGCTACATGAGTCTATGGGTACGAAACTACAGTTTAGCATGGCTTATCACCCGCAGACAGATGGTCAATCAGAGAGAACAATTCAGACTCTTGAGGATATGCTCCGTGCTTATGTGTTAGATTTTAATACTCAATGGGATGAGACTCTACCATTGTGTGAGTTTGCTTACAACAACAGTTACCACTCGAGCATTGAGATGACACCTTTCAAGGCATTGTATGGCAGGAGGTGTAGGACACCTGTATGTTGGGAAGAGGTCAGAATTCGCAATTTCCATGGACCAACCATAGTGAGTGAAACCAGCGACTAAGTGAAGTTGATCCAAGAACGTCTGAAAGTAGTCCGGCGTAAATAGAAGAGCTATGCAGATTCTCATAGAAGGGACTTACAGTTCCAAGAAGGAGATAAGGTTTTCTTGAAGGTGTCACCTACAAGGGGAACATTGAGATTTGGACAGAAGGGTAAGCTATCACGGAGGTACATTGGACCGTACGACATTGTGAGCAAGATCGGTGATGTGGCTTATAGATTAGCCTTACCACCCGAGCTATTCGGTGTACATAACGTCTTTCACGTGTCTATGTTGAAGAAGTACGTCCCCGACCCTTTGCATGTACTCCGACATGAACCTTTGGAAATCAGAGAAGATGCACCTATGTTGAGAAGCCCGTACGAATCATTGATACGAAGGAACAAGAGTTGAGGACACAAACTATTCAATGGGAAAAGTACTATGGGAGAACCAAATGCCCTAAGGGGTGGAGGATGGAAGACCCCGACCCGAGAGAACCCAATTAGTGTTAATTAAGGCGTGTGTTAGTCTTAAGTGTGATTAGTAGTCTTTGACTAAGTTGGGTTTGGAATAGCTTTTGATATAGTTTTGGAGAATTTTGAGTGCTTTGGTGACGAGTGGGGCCCTTTGGGGGTTCCTTTTTATGACTTTGCATGTGCTTGGGGATTTATCGGAGATTCTTGCATTAATTGTTTTAATCCCATTTTATTTGTATTGTTAATCCCTACAGCTTTTATGTTGATCCCGTGCCCATTTGAAATCCCGAAACCCGACCTTCCTAGCATTTAGGGCAAAACAGTCTTTTTACACTAAATCTGTACCCAAAATTTGATATCCCTGAAACCCACGAAACATATACTTTTTGGAAACTAGATATTTCGACGATCACTTTTCTCTTCTTCGTCGAATTCATTAGAAGCCCCGAAAGCCATGATTTCAGCCCAATTAGATTGTTAGTAGTGGAACCCACTCCCCATTTGCTTATAAGGGAACTCTTCTTCCTCATTTTCCTTTTCTAGCTCAAACCTCAATCTCTCAAACTAGGGTTTTCCCTTTTCTCTCTTCTCTTGCTTTCCATCTCCCAATCCACTACCAAACCTTTGCTTTTAGGATAATGCTTGTCATCATCTTCTTCCTCATCACCATAGCTCTCCATTGATATCCTTTTTAGAGAAAACTCCTCATTCCAAGACTCTCTTTGAGCTCACCTTGCCCATTTGGAGAACCTACAAGTAAGCAACCTTCCCCATCTTTTAGATTTGTGTTTCTTTGATCTTGAAGAGGTTCCATTTTCATTATTGTAAGGTTTCCCTTTCTATTTCTTGTATTGACCCTTTTAGGGTTTGTTTTTTTTTGGGATTTTTAGTTTATAGCTTGGATTCTTGGCTTGGAGGAGTGTTAAGAGTTTGATTTGCTTGATTAGCTCGGACCCAAGGCAAGTCAATGATTTGATTTTCATGAGCTTTCAATGGTTTTGGTATTTCCACTCATGCCTATTTTTGCATTGATTTGAAATAAATGTTCATGATAGTGCACTACCTCAAAATGGGTGAAAACCGACAAAAAATTACGGAGTTACCGACGGCTAAAAATTGTTGGTAAGAATGACGAATCACCCCTTCTATTTCCCAGAACGACAGCAGATTTAATGTCGAAACACATTAAAAATACCGATGAAAATAGACCGTCGCATTGTAAATTACTTTTTCTCTCCCGCGAATGCCGTTCCACTACCCCAAATCCTTCATCTTTCATTTCGCGCCCTAAATACCGATGTATGTCTCTCGCTGGTCTCGCGTGAAGGCACTCAGACCTCTCCCTTCTGGCAACTTCTCATGGAGACTTCAGATCTACAGGTTTTTTTCCTCTTCTCACATGGGTTTTGTTTATTTTCATCAATCGATCTACTTTCAGTCCTTTTTTTTTTGTCTTTTTTGTCGTTGGGTGCAAAACTTGTGCAAGGCCTAAATCGTCCCCTGTCTTTTCTTCCCCTGCTTTTTCTCAATGACTGCCTTTGTGGCCTCTCTCCTGAGAATGAAGGAAATGGCCTTTTACAAAGCGATTTTCCTATTCACCTCTTCCTTCCTCTCCCTTTCCTCTTTCTCTTTGTCCCCACTTGCAGCAGAAGAAGGAGGAGAAGAAGGAGAAAGAGTTGTTCTTTTTGGTATTGGTTTTGGGGGAAAGGAAACTGGGGCACCTCTACTACACTGCGTCAATGAGAGAAAAGCCATTGTCCCCAAATGCTAGAATCCCCAGAATTCAAAGATTCCAGTTTCCTTGGATTTTTGTTGAGGAATCAACAAAAAGAAAAATGGCTTCTTTCTCCTTCTTTCTCTGCAGCTACAACAGAGAAGAAGTAAATATTTGGGTTTGGGCAGCGATGGGGGCAAGGAGAGGAAGGACACCCAGATTTTTCAGTGGAATCATTGGACGGATGATAAAACTTCTTAGGCTACAGTCTCCACTACACTACACTGATTTTTCAATAGTCTTATAGGTTTTCTTCCTCTTCTTTTATTTCCTTTTGTTCATTTCTTCATCTGCTCTCCTCTCTTCATCATTCCCCATCGTCTTATCATCCTCATCACCTCTTTCTCATTCCATTTACTGTCTTTTGTTCCTTCTTTTTCTTTTTCTTTTCCAAAGCTCTTTGCGTCCTTTATCATTAGCCTATCATTTACCCACTCTATTTTCCTCTCTATCCTACTGAAACAATGCCCATCTTTCTCTGCTCAAAACCATTGCCCAAGACGGCACCCATATTTCTCACCCCTCTGTAATCATCCTAGTTCCCCTGACCAAATAGCTCATCACCCATATTTCTTGTTAGTTTTATGGTCTCAATACCAAGTATATGATGTAATAAATTGATTCATTTCTTTATTTATCAATACAATCATGCTTTCCTTTCATGAGAGGAATGGTGTTTAATTATATACTTGCACATAACCAATACGAATGACATAATGGTTCATGAGATGAACCGAAGTCCACAAGTATACTAGATGTAATACATGTGTATGGATGAGATCCACATACAGGAGACATGTATTGCAAATCTTATACTTAAATATCTTCACAACCAGTGATGAGATTGGGCATCCCATCTGACAAGGTTGCAGCACTTTGATCACTATGAAATAGTGTGATTTGTCTCGATCATCAGAATATAAGATTCTGGATCATGGTGCTGGTACATTGGATATATTGAAGGACCATGAGAAGCACCTTATATACATTGTCTTTACTATACCGTCTGCTCTGATAATTCCCTAGCAATAGGCTCATAATCCTGAGACATTAATGAACTCAAGTTTCTATCTATTCATTTGCTTTGAGTCACCAATGAGTGAGGCCAATTGTAGGTCAACACCTCGGTGATTTGGGTACATGGTAGTAGAGTTGTGGGAACATTCAATGGTCAAGATGGAATCTATCTTTAATATCCCTTTGTGCCAATTAATGGATTTATCTTTGGTAAGTGCGCACCCATTCCAATTAAGAGTTAATTGGATCGGTACCAAATGATCACTATAATTAATTGAGGCTCAAGGATAATAAGATATGGATCTAATTTGGTGGACAGGTCCATTTAATCCATGGATATAGATGGAGGGGCCTACTTGTGGTAATGTGTAAGTTTAGGGTCTTTATTGTAATTTATTCCTAAGACTGGAGTTCAATTGCATTTATATAGTGGAGTTATTTGCAATTAACTGTGGGCCCGGATTGCACATGAGATGTGGGGTCGCGTGTCCCAGTTGGAGCCAGCTTTCTAAGGAATCCCTAGCGGTCCCCACGCTAGCCCAAGTTATTAGAAAGATACTAATTCTACTTGAACTCTAATAGGAAGGTTACTATTTCTATTTGAAGTGAGACTTCTAATAGTGGTAATGGTAAGTTACTAATTATTAATGGAAGTAGGACTTCTATTTTAATTAGAAAGGAGAATGCTACTAATAGTTGTGGAAGTAAGACTTCTATGGCAATTAGCAAAGGAGAAGGTTACTATTTTGTAATGGGAGTTAAACTTCTATTTTAAATAGGTAAAGAGGTGGAATGGAGGACTAAAAATAAGGGAGATATCCCCTCATGGACGTCCATAATAGAGTGAGCAATTCCAGCCCCTTTGTGCAAGTGTTGTACAAGTTCTCTTGCTCTCTAAGTTCTCCTCTCTTTCTCCTTTAGTTCCTTAGAGTTACTAGTTGGGTTTTCTCTTGAAGATTCCACCATCTTCTTGAGAAAAGAGATCTAATACGGGTCATAGCGTGGAAGATCAAAAGGTGTTGGAGATTCTGATTTGGTTAGTGAAGGTGTTCATCATCAAAGAAAGAACTCAAATTCTCCATTAGAGCACTACAAAGCTCCAAAGGTATATCTACATCCTTGTATGCTGTGGATTTCGGGGTTGCATGTTTAGGTGTTGTTTTCTATCTTCTAGATAAGATATATTGTTGTACATGGTTTATGTGTTTGAGGGAATGCATCCTGGATTGGGTTTATTACTTTCTAGATAGTTGATCCCTGCATTAAGTGGATTAAAAGTTTTTGAAACCTCTCTGGAAGGCCCACCTAAATTCTAACAATTGGTATCCGAGCCATACCGCATCTCTAATCATGTTAGATCAGTAAGTTTGCTCCAGTCTTTGCATGAGATGCGAAGAAGATGAAGCAAGGGCTATGTAAGGATCAGTTTTGATGAATTTACTTGGTTTGATAGTAGATTCGTGTTTGGATAGTCACAAAAGGGTTTAATAATGATGGAAGGATAATAGGAAGCCATTGGAACACTTTGGAAGTGATTTGGGGAAGAATGGACACGAAATAGAAAACCCATGTTGCAGGTTTTCGTCAGTCCGGTCGACCTGGCCCCGTGCTCGGTATACCGGCTGACTTGTAGGTCGATCGATTGAGTCCTCTGGCCGGTCGACTGAGTCAACTGTATAACATGATGCAGAAACTGGATTTTTCAGTTTCGGGTCTTCTTTTACTTCCTATTTTTCCAGCATTATTTGGCAGCCTATTTTTGTGATGTGTATGGTTGTATGAGATACTAACTTACAGATGATCATGTCCTCTCCATATGGCCCATAAGTCTTTTGTTTTCTTTTTATGGTTATTGGTTTATTTGAGGCTATGTGTAAAGGGCGTCATGGTTTCCTTGGTTTCCCGTGAAAAGGCAAGGCATGATAAATTTCCCTACAACCCTTTTATTTCCATGTTTAGATTACCATGTAAGTCTCATAATTGAGGCATAGGAATTTATGTAATTTTTCTAAATTTGTAAATTCTGGCGATGTCCGAGACGAAGAAGGAAAGCGATGTTGGACTCCTAATCAAAGAGTTTGAAGATTACCAAAAGTGTTTTGGAGTTGCCCAAAGAGTTCGAGGAATTCCAAGGTTTTGGAAAGTCTAGAAGTCCAAGAAGTCTATTCCGCTAGGCCCATGTGGAGGAGAGGACTAGTTTCTAATTTTTGCAATTTCTATTTATGGATGCATGCTTAATTTAGAATATTTCCAAATTTGATCCAAACATAGCAAGTTACTAAAATTTGTCAAATCAAATTAATTTTTGGAAAGAGTTCTAATTAGTGTTGATGACCCATGAGATGGACACATTGGTAACACTAATTTAGAAACTGGACTTTCCTTAAAATAACTTGACTTGGAACCAATCTTTGATCATATCATGATATGATTTGATGTTCATATGTATATATGTGGGCCCTAATACCTTAAAAGGAAATCCTCAATTCTAAAATATTAAGTGGGAGCGGGGCATTTATATTTAGAAATCCCCATGGTTTTCCACCATAGGTCCATTGTAAGGAAAGTATTAGCCTCACGCCATCTTGAGAATGGCCGTTCCCCACGGAGGGCTTTTACTTGTCTGGTTACTACATATGGATCTCCTATGGATAGTGTTGGTGAGACGGGGCGGGGGCCCACTCCTCGAGGAGGAGCTGCTCGCAACGGTTGTCATGCAATGCTAGTTGGTGGGTCACACTTAACTAAAATAATGATGTAGTATCCCCAAGGATTTGCCTCATTTATTTTAGAAACCGAAGCTAATCAGGAGTCATTGATTATTTGGTATGAGATACCTAGATAATAATGAATGAAGGGGATCATGGAAAGTTAGTCTTAATTCCGATTTTGACCAACTTTGATCCGCACCAATCTAGGTGGTATTTGCACTCCCCAAGGAGGCATACCCCGGGGATAGGGATTCCGATGTATTATGAATTTAGTGGTTAGGAGGATTCCATATAAATTTGGTAGAATACTAAACCCTAATGTCATTTAAATTCATTAATTGAATGTATGGTTATGTGTTACAGTATTTCAAGCATGAATTCAAATACTTTCAATCCACTTGCGACCATCCTCAACCAGAATAAGTTGGTGGGATCCAATTATGTAGACTGGAAACGGAACCTGGATATAGTCCTGATAGCTTCAGGATATAAATATATCCTTACCAAACCCCCCCCCCCCCCTTGATGAACCATTGCCGGAAGCATCACAGGAAGAAAAGGAACTTTACACCAAGTGGGCCAAAGACGATGAGATGGCCAGATGTTATATACAGGCATCCATGTCTAGTGTTTTGCAACACCAACATCAATCCTTTAAGACTGCATATGATATTATATCAAACTTAAAGGAGATGTTTGTGGATCAGGGCAGGCCTGCTAGACAGGCCGCTATGAGGGTGCTTATAAGCACCAAGATGTCTGAAGACACACCAGTACAGGACCACATGTTGAAAATGATGGACTCATTGAATGAGTTAGATGTACTGGGGTTTGCGATTGATGCAGAATCGCTGATTGACATAATCCTTGAGTCACTACCAGAGTCATTCAACAATTTCAAGGTCAATTATAATATTAATAAGATGAATTTGACTCTAGCTGAGCTTTCTAGTCAGTTGGTGGTGACTGAAGGGATTATGAAGAAGAAACCAACTGCCCTGATGACAGAAAAGTCATTTGCCAAGTCCAAACCGAAAGGCAAAGGGCGGAAAGGCAAGAAGAAATCAGTTCCGAAGGGTCCTAAGGTGGAGAGTGGTCCTAATGGTGGTGTTGGCAAAGCTAAGGGGTCGAGGACAAAAGGAAAGTGTTTCCATTATGGTATGACAGGACATTGGAAAAGGAATTGTCCAGATTATCTGTCTAAGAAGAAGACCTCAGGTATGATTGAGTCACTTGTTTCTGAAGTTAGTTTTGCAACTGGTACTTCATAATCTTGGTGTGTGGACTCCGGGGCAACTAATCACATATGTAATTCGTTGCAGGGGTTCCGGGAAACCAGGAGACTCAGTGACGGCGAAATCATTGTCAACCTAGGATCTGATGCTAAGGTGGATGCGGTCTCAGTAGGAGTAATTACTTTATGTTTTCAAGATAATAAGTTGGTTTTGTCAGACACTCTATATGTACCGTCTTTAAGACGGAATTTAATTTCAGTTTCTAGTTTGGTGAATAAAAAATATTCTATTACTTTTGGTACTGAAGTTGTCATAAAGAGGAATGGTACTTTTATATGTTCTAGCAAGGTAACCAATGGGCTTTATCTGTTAACTCCCACAATGTATGAGATACATGATACCGAAATAATTAATAGGCCATCATTAAAGAGAAGGTCACCTTCATCTAAACCAACAAAACTTTGGCACTTGAGGCTAGGTCATATAAACCTAAATAGGATTGACATGCTAGTGAAAGATGGTATCTTGCCTTCATTGGTTATAGAACCAATGCCTGTCTGTGAGTCTTGTCTGGAAGGCAAAATGACCAAAAGACCATTTTCATCGAAGGGCAATAGGGCCAAAGATTTATTGGAATTAGTGCATACCGATGTGTGTGGACCCATTAATGTCAGAGACAGAGGAGGATATGAGTACTTCATCACTTTCACAAATGACTACTCAAGATATGGATACATATACCTTATGCACCACAAGTCCGAGCCTTTTGAAAAGTTCAAAGAGTTTCAAGCAGAAGCGGAAAAGCAATTAGGTAAAAGTATCAAGACTCTTCGATCAGATCGAGGAGGGGAATATCTCTCTGGTGATTTTATGGGATACTTATCAGAAAATGGGATTCTATCCCAGTTGTCTGCTCCTGGTATGCCTCAACAGAATGGAGTAGCGGAAAGAAGGAATCAGACTCTTTTAGATATGATTAGGTCTATGTTGAGTTTCTCAGGATTACCTATATCCTTTTGGGGATATGCCTTGGATACTGCGATGTACATATTAAACCTCGTACCATCTAAGTCTGTACCTAAGACTCCCCGGGAGTTATGGTCTGGGCGAAAGCCTAGTCTACAACATTTACACATTTGGGGTTGTCCAGTACACGTGCTGAAGGTAAAGACGGATAAGTTGGAAACGAAGTTGGAAGTATGCACGTTTGTAGGATATCCTAAAGGAACCAAATGTTGGTTATTCTATAATCCCAAAGAGCAGAAAGTGTTGGTAAGCACCAATGCGGTTTTTCTGGAGGAAGATTATATGATGGACCGGAAATCTTTAGAAAAGGTGATCTTGGAAGAGATTCAAGAACAATCAATTCCAAATCCAAGAATGACTGAACTTGAGGAAGAACCGCCCTTACCAAACCCAGTAGTTACACCAGTGCCTCGTCGTAGTGGGAGAATAATCAGGCACCCTGATAGGTTCTCGTTCTTGGGAGAGTCTTACGAGGCAATCCCGGAAGAACTGGAATAGGATCCCTGTAACTATGATGAAGCAATTAATGACATAGATTCGAGACATTGGCAAGATGCTATGAAAGTTGAAATGGAGTCTATGTACTCTAATCAGGTTTGGACAATTGTGGACTTGCCTACCAATATCAAACCTATTAGGTGCAAGTGGGTCTACAAGAGAAAGAGAGGAGCAGATGGAAGAGTTGAGACCTTTAAGGCCAGGCTTGTTGCAAAAGGGTATACTCAGAAAGACGGTATCGATTATGAGGAAACCTTCTCGCCGGTAGCCATGCTCAAGTCCATTCGGATACTCTTATCCATTGCGGCTCATCTCGATTACGAGATTTGGCAAATGGATGTCAAGACGGCGTTTCTCAACGGCCATCTTGAGGAAGACATCTATATGATGCAGGCATACGGTTTTATAGCGAGTAACCAAAAGCAAAGAGTTCGCAAGCTGCAGAAGTCCATTTATGGATTGAAGCAGGCATCCCGAAGCTGGAACATCCGTTTTGACCGGGCAATCAATTCATTTGGTTTTTGTCAAAATCTGGATGAGTCATGTGTGTATATGAAAAATGGTGACAGGGTAGTTTTTCTGATTTTATACGTCGACGACATCCTTCTCCTTGGGAAAGATATAGGAATGTTGTCAACAGTAAAAGTTTGGTTGGCAAAGACTTTTGATATGAAGGACTTGGGAGAAGCTAGTTACATCCTAGGGATCAAACTCCATCGAGACAGAAAAAATAGGATGATTGGCTTATCTCAAACTGCTTACATAGATAAGGTACTGGTACGGTTTGCTATGCAGGACTCCAAGAAGGGTATCACACCTTTTAGGCATGGAGTGCACCTTTCCAAGGATCAGGGTCCTAAGACCCCAGAGGAAAAGGAGCAAATGAGAGCAATTCCGTACGCTTCGGCTGTTGATAGCCTCATGTTTGCTATGCTATGTACTAGACCAGATATCTGTCATGCAGTGGGCTTAGTTAGCAGATATCAGTCTAACCCAGGTCCTGACCATTGGACTGCTTTAAAATGTAACCTCAAGTACTTGAGAAGAACTAGAGATTACATGTTGATTTACTGCAGTGATGAGCTGATTCCAGTCGGATACACAGATTCTAACTTCATGTTAGATAAGGATTCCAGGAAATCCACCTTTGGTTATGTGTTTATGCTTGGCGGAGGAGCTATCAGCTGGAGGAGTATTAAACAGGAATGTACCGCTGATTCCACTTCTGAGGCTGAATATGTAGCGGCTTGTGAAGCAGCTAAGAAAGCAGTATGGCTCAAAAGATTCCTTTTGAAACTTGGAGTGGTACCTTTGGCACGACTGCCGCTCAAAGTTTACTGTGACAGCAGCGGGGCAGTCGCTCAGTCCAAGGAACCCAGGAGCCATAAAAGCCAAAACACGTACAGAGGAAGTATCACTTGGTCAGAGAGATTGTGCAGAGAGGTGATATTGCTATCACTAAGATAGCCTCTGCGGACAATCTGGCAGATCCTTTTACTACGCCTTTGACCACCAAAGTCTTTGAGCAGCATGTAGACGGGATGGGCATGAGATGCAATCCTGATTGGCATTGAGCCCAAGTGGGAGATTGTTAGTTTTATGGTTTCAATACCAAGTATATGATGTAATAAATTGATTCATTTCTTTATTTATCAATACAATCATGCTTTCCTTTCATGGGATGAATGGTGTTTAATTATATACTTGCACATAACCAATACGAATGACATAATGGTTCATGAGATGAACCGGATTCCACAAGTATACTAGATGTAATACATGTGTATGGATGAGATCCACATACAAGAGACATGTATTGCAAATCTTATACTTAAATATCTTCACAACCAATGATGAGATTGGGCATCCCATCTGACAAGGTTGCAACACTTTGATCACAATGAAATAGCGTGATTTGTCCCAATCATCAGAATGTAAGATTCTGGATCATGGTGCTGGTACATTGGATATATTGAAGGACCATGAGAAGCACCTTATATACACTGTCTTTACTATAACGTCTGCTCTGATAATTCCCTAGCAATAGGCTCATAATCCTGAGACATTAATGAACTCAAGTTTCTATCTATTCATTTGCTTTGAGTCACCAATGAGTGAGGTCAATTGTAGGTCAACACCTCGGTGATTTGGGTACGTGGTAGTAGAGTTGTGGGAACATTCAATGGTCTAGATGGAATCTATCTTTAATATCCTCTTGTACCAATTAATGGATTTATCTTTGGTAAGTGCGCACCCATTCTAATTAAGAGTTAATTGGATCGGTACCAAATGATCACTATAATTAATTGGGGCTCAAGGATAATAAGATATGGATCTAATTTGGTGGACAGGTCCATTTGATCCATGGGTATAGATGGAGGGGCCTACTTGTGGTAATGTGTAAGTTTAGGGTCTTTATTGTAATTTATTCCTAAGACTGGAGTTCAATTGCATTTATATAGTGGAGTTATTTGCAATTAACTGTGGGCCCGGATTGCACATGAGATGTGGGGTCGCGTGTCCCAGTTGGAGCCAGCTTTCTAAGGAATCCCTAGCGGTCCCCACGCTAGCCCAAGTTATTAGAAAGATACTAATTCTACTTGAACTCTAATAGGAAGGTTACTATTTCTATTTGAAGTGAGACTTCTAATAGTGGTAATGGTAAGTTACTAATTATTAATGGAAGTAGGACTTCTATTTTAATTAGAAAGGAGAATACTACTAATAGTTGTGGAAGTAAGACTTCTATGGCAATTAGCAAAGGAGAAGGTTACTATTTTGTAATGGGAGTTAAACTTCTATTTCAAATAGGTAAAGAGGTGAAATGGAGGACTAAAAATAGGGGAGATATCCCCTCTTGGACGTCCATAATAGAGTGAGCAATTCCAGCCCCTTTGTGCAAGTGTTGCACAAGTTCTCTTGCTCTCTAAGTTCTCCTCTCTTTCTCCTTTAGTTCCTTAGAGTTACTAGTTGGGTTTTCTCTTGAAGATTCCACCATCTTCTTAAGAAATGAGATCTAATACGGGTCATAGCGTGGAAGATCAAAAGGTGCTGGAGATTCTGATTTGGTTAGTGAAGGTGTTCATCATCAAAGAAAGAACTCAAATTCTCCATTAGAGCACTACAAAGCTCCAAAGGTATATCTACATCCTTGTATGCTGTGGATTTCGTGGTTGCATGTTTAGGTGTTGTTTTCTATCTTCTAGATAGGATATATTGCTGTACATGGTTTATGTGTTTGAGGGAATGCATCCTGGATTGGGTTTATTGCCTTCTAAATAGTTGATCCCTACATTAAGTGGATCAAAAGTTTTTGAAACCTCTCTGGAAGGCCCACCTAAATTCCAACATTTCTAACACCTCTGTTATCATCCACATTCAAGAACCAGTAACCTAAAGACCGAGCCCAAATTTACATTCTCTACTCAACCCAAAGTCCAAACCATCTCTCATTCTCTCAGCCAAAACGAACCCAAAACCCAGAACATAAGCCCACCTCAAAATCCCTAATCCCGGACCCTAATTCCCTTTCCCTAAGCCCCTTTCCCTCTTACCTGAAACGTGATTCGTAATCCCTAATCCATAATGCCAAAACCCAAAGCCCTTTGATAGTGTGAATGTGTAGGCAATAACTTTTGGGCCCTTTGGGATTTTCATAAATTCAGTATGCATAAATAAGGTTTATTACATTTTGTTGTACCCATTGTGCTCACTACATTTAAATTCTCAAAGTCCATATCCTAATTAACCCTATCATGCATTTTTGCTATTTTGGTCAGTGCCATCCTTAATGTGCAGTGTTTTTAAAGGTGCATGATAGTGCAACATATGTAGAAGTTTTTTAGAAATTGAATCTCATTTTGTTTAGTTACTTTGGTTTGAAGTAGTAGTTAATCAACAGTTACAAGAATTTTCTGAGAATTGCTTATTCACTCATGGTGAGCAACTTTTTATGATTGATCACCAAAGATCAGTATGTAAAGAAACTATTCTTATCTACCTTCAACTCATTTGATTGGATGCTTGTGACACTCCAATACCTCTTCGAATGATTTACACAATCATGAACCTTGTAGGTGCTCATTTTTGAGCCTTCACCTCGATTTCAATCTCCATGGCCCTGAGCTTCTGTAGATTATTTGATGGTGCCTTTATATGTAACTGAAATCATATTTTGTTTTAACTTGATGATTGCCAGAATGGACTCATAATTGCTCTGCCATAAAATTAGAAAAAATCACTCTAGATGGGAATGTGGACGTTGGTGAGGATAAGGATAATATGTTGATGATGTCATGATGATGATGATTGGGTGGGTATACTGTTTTCTAATTCTTCAGCTTCTAATCAGTTGCCATGGGTTTACTTTGATGTGATTTACATGTGGATAAGGAAGACATCCCACCTAGTGATGTTTTCATTTCCTGACTGCATCACACACAGCAGAATGTAGAATCACTTGTTCTTCTCATAATATGGGTGTCTAGTTGAATAATCCTATAAGTGCGATATGCATTTTAATGAACTGCCTACTTGACCTTTTTCTTTCAAATTAGGCAATTGTCAATTCTTAGAGTGCAAAACATGTCAATGTCCCTTGAAGTTGTTTATTTTGTTCCAAAATAATCATGAGGATATACAGGCAATTATAGAAATACATAACAAGGCTTATCTTCTCTTCCCTTTACAAACCATATTTTTATTTTTTTGAATGGTTACAAACCATCTTTATATTATAATCAATTACCATTCTTTGGAAATTCTTTTAGATATCTATGTATATCATTAAAAGGGAACTTACAATTCTTTCAAGCTGGATATCAGCTGGATAGGAACACCAATGCTCCCCTTGGGTAGCAAGAGTGGATGAGTTTGACTCTAGGGTTCCTCTGTTCATTAGGGACTGAAGCAGTAAAAAAACTCTGAAAGAATCTATGATTGCGTGAGTTTTGATCCTTGGGGATCATGACCATTTAAAAGAGGCTTCGTGAGATAGTTGTAAGTGTAGTTGTAAGTGGGTTGGGACGAACAGCATTGAAGAAGCACATTGTTTGAATAGTTTAAACCTAAGTTTCCTTATCAAGACTAAATCATTCTGTTAAAGATTAATTACACTGATGATAATATCAAGTAGGAATTGAGTCATATATTCGTATTTAACCAATTTATGTACCTTATTTCTTTGGATTTATTTTTTCAGAACATGGCCCCAAGCAAAGAGTGGATAACAACACCAAGGCTTTCTAATGAATACTTAAAAGGCATTGAGTCATTCTTTGATTTCATAAGAGCTAATAAACATAAATTAGGAGGTGATGACTGGTATTGCTGCCCTTGTGTCAAATGCCACAATTTGATAGGAGGGAAGAAGACATTAAGAGATATTCGTACACATTTAATATGTGATGGTATAGATACAACTTACACAACATGGTTCCACCATGGAGAAATACATCCTCATAGCCGTGTCAATGTAGGGAATGGCAGTGGTAATTGTCGCGACCCCGGACCGGGAATCCCAATCCGGGATCGGGACATTAGTGTGTAATGATTAATCAAGATGATTACCTACATCCACAATATACAATTTATTTAATTTCCCACAGGTGTCCGCGGTGAGGATATCACAACCTTGCATGAATGTTTCTTTTTAATGCGGAAGCGTGTAGCAAATCAAATAGTTAGACTATCTCTAGTCATGCAAGCATTAATATCAAATCAAACTGTATCAAAAAGAGCAATGATCTAAAGCAAGTTTCCCAAAAGTTGTTACAGTTAGACAAAATATCATTTAGTTACAATCCCCAAAATTAGAGGCCAACAAAGGCCAATACTACAAAAGAATAACCCAAAAGAATGGTTAATAAGTTCTCCCCAAAATGTTACGCCTCTTGGCAACCCGATGTCTACATGACATCGTCAGCACGCCACTCAACTAGAGGCTGCAGCTCACCTACCGCCTCCTCCGGCTCCTCCTCAAGGAAACCGGCAACGGGACCTGAGTACCAAAGCAAAGGATCAGACACGACGGTCTGGCAAGAGAATGAAAAGATGCAACAACATAATAGATGAAATCTCTTGAAAAGCATAGAAATCTGTTTAAACAAGAACTCTCATAAAACAGATAAATCATTTGCTATAAAACAAGTAAACAAGATAAAAATATATGAGGTATCCAAGGAATCGGGAATAACAAGGTGGCAATCACATAGAGCTAAGTCCTCTGTCACTAAAGTGACAACAGTATCACGGGACGTCGATCTCAGTCACGCAAGGTGAGGAGAAACAACGTATACATATATACAATATAATTATACGGGAACGGGACCACGGTAGCGAACCGGGTATCGGGACGGGACCACGGTAATAAACCGGGCATCGGGATCCAAACTGCAGCTGGCGGGACGGGAGAGGGATTTCCAAGTCGGTGGATCAAACCGACAAGGTATCCAAGCTTAGTGATGCCGACTCATAGGATAAATAACACATCGAGACATATGCAAGTAAATCGAGTACAGTAAATAAACGGGTAAAACGGGGGTGCTCAAGGGCACGCTGTCATTTCATGTCGGGCAATACATTTCGAGACAAGTCAATGCTACTATCATGCTTTCGGGAAAACAACTCATGACATGTAAATCTTGGAAACAGAGAAATATGATGAACTATACCAATTCGGGAAAGATAAATGTTTTAAGATCTATTTGAGTGAATAGGGGTCCCGTATGTCGATCATAGATATGACTTGGTACTCTTTGAGTTGGAGACATCCCGGGCTCCTTATGCACTTTTACAATTTTCAAAACTTAAAATGAGCTTATGGTTATAACTAGATGTTATGATAGAAAATCAATACTATAAACGGTCCATCCTAAGTAGGATGTCAACCCGGAACCATCGAGCAACCTACTCAGTCACCGAAAGGAATAGAATTCGCGATACCCAAGGAAAGAGACTTTGCATTTAGGTATGAAGAGGATATCGTGTCGTTCCATCCCGTTCAAGATTGAATAGATTGAACTTCGATGCCTTCCGAACCAACCGTGAAGAGCATCGGCTCAAGACGCTCTCACATATGGTCAAGTGAGTCCAAAGAGGGTAGCCAAGGTCCACAAGAAAAATAAATCTCAAAACCCACGGGACTCAAACTGAGTCCTCCGATCGATCGGACCGAAGGGCCGATCGATTGGTCGAAATTTCTGCACTAGTGCATTAAAACAGTTCAGGCAGACCGCATCGCTCGAGCGAATCGAAGGGTTCGCTCGAGCGAACCCATCGGTCGAGCGGATATTAAAATGCGTTCGAGCGACCAAGCTGCTGGAAAACCGTATCCCTTTCTGGACAGGTCGCTCGAACGAACTGTCAAGGTCGCTCGAGCGAACTGTCCAGAAACTGAATTCCGGGCAATTCAGTTCCTCTCTTTCTCTTCCTTTTTACAACCTTCTTTTAACCCTTCTTACACATCAAATGAGGAGTCTATTTCTCCCTCCAAACTACAACAAATCCTCCATTTAAATCAATCACATTCTCCTCCATCAACCATATATCCAACACAAGGAAAAAGAAGAAGGGAACCATTTCATAATCTATGTAAACCTTTGCAACAAAACAAGAAGACATTCAATGCCATAAACCACTACTTCTCCAAGATTATAAATGTGTCATTAATACTTATCATGAGCATTCATTTCAAATTAAAGCAATATATGCACATTAATGGAAAATGTCCAAAAATCAATAAAAGCTTAGGAACATCATTTATTCACTTGCCTTAGGTCTTCTAACAAAGAAATCAAGCTCTATCAAGTCTTCCAAGACAATGAATCCAAGTTGCAAGGCAAAATCCCCAAATAAAACCCTAACATGGTCAAACAATGAAATCACCAACAAACCTTCCAACAATGAAGGTGAAGCTCCTATAGGGTTAGAGGAACACCAATCTAGGAGATGAAGGGGGTTGCTTACTTGCAAGGTCCTCTAATGGCAATGGTGAGCTCAAAGAAGGTCTTGTGATGAATGCTTTTCTCTAGCAATGGTGTCAATGGAGAGTTAAGGTGATGAGGAAAAAGATAACGATCTCTAATCTTCTCTTGGTGCAAGCTTGAGAGTGGATTGAGTGATAAAAGGCAAGAGCAAGAAGAAGATGAAGAAAACCCTAGCTCTCACCTCTTGTGCTGGAAAAATGGAAGTGAAGTGAATGGGTTAATGGCTTCCCCTTTGTTAACAATGAATTGGGTCCCACTACTAAAGGAACTAAATGGGCTGAAATCATCTCTATCGGAACCTCGGATGAATTCGACGAAGAAGGAAGAAGTGATCGTCGAAATATCTAGTTTCTAAAAAGTATATGTTTCGCGGGTTTCGGGAATATCAAGTTTTGGGCACAGATTTGGTGTGAAATGACTGTTTTACCCTCAAGGCTATGAAATCGGGTTTCGGGGCCTCGAATGGACACGGGATCAACATGAAAGTTGTAAGAATCCACAAGATGAATGCAACGGGCCAAAAACACAATTTAAAACACGTCGGGAAAATTTCACAAGAAAACGCAAAGCCGAAAAGGGAAACCCCCAAAGGGCCCCACAAGCTACCAATCACTCTAAAAAGCCCAAAACTAGAATCAAGGCTATTCCAAACCCCACTAGACCAAAAACACTAATCAAGCTTAGCACTAAAACGCAACTTAATTAGCACTAAACGGGTTCACTCGGGTCGGGGTCTTACAGTAATGAAGATGCATTCCCGAGAATGGTCAATATGGTGAATGACTTATTTGGACATGCGCATTGCGAGAACGCCGTTGAGCCTCAAGTAGGGGGTTGTTCATCGGCCAATTGTGATGAAGCTAATGATGAAGAATTTTCTCAAGCTCAGGATGATTCACCAGAGAATATTTGGTACAAGAAGTTGATAAAAGATGCAATACAACCACTATATCCCTCGTGTCAAGTTGAACATACAAAGTTGTCGGTGACAGTTGATTTATTAAGCATGAAGGCTCGACACAAGTGGTCTAATGAATGTTTAACAGAGTTGTTACAAATGTTCAAAAATATTCTACCAGACGAGAACAACTTGCCTAATAACACATGCGGCCAAGAAGATGATCAATTCTTTACGTATGGAGTGCAAGATTATCCATGCATGCAAAAATGATTGTATACTTTATTGGAAAGAGCATGAAAATAGGGTCGATTGTCCCACGTGTGGTGAAAGCAGGTGGAAACCAGAGAATGTATCAAAGCCAAGAAGCAAACCTAAGCCATGGAAGAAGCTAAGATACTTTCCATTAACACCACGGTTGCAAAGAATGTACAGTGTACCCTGGATTGCGGAGAGCATGACATGGCATGCAAATGCGAGCTTAGTACGGAATGAATCAATTATGCGTCATCCAATTGATTCCTCATGTTGGAAAAACGTAAACCATAAATGGACTAACTTCGCATAAGAGGCACGTAATGTTCGTCTGGGACTTGCAACAGATGGATTTAATCCTTTTGGAAACAATAATAACTCATATAGTTGTTGGCCTGTTATGATTGTTCCATACAATCTTCCTCCATCTCTATACATGCGCAAAGAGTTTACTATGTGAACATTATTTATTCCAGGGAAGAAATGTCCAGGACATGAGATTGATGTATACTTACAGCCAATGGTGGATGAGTTGAATGAATTATGGTCCATCGGAGCCATAACATATGACTCTTATAGTAAAAGTAGGTTCTCAATGAAAGCAATTTTGCTATGGGCTATACATGACTTCCCGGCGTATTGCCATTTGTCAGGTTGTAGGATAGCAGGAAAGTATGGTTGTCATGTGTGTAGTGAAGGGACTGATTCAGTGTAGCTAAAATATGGAAGGAAGTATGCTTACATGGGGCACAAAAAATTCTTAATAAATATGAAGCATCCATTCAGGAGCCAAAAATCACAATTTAACGGAAAAGAAGAGCATGGAAAGCATCCCAAGTGTTTAAGTGGTTCCGAGGTATTAAGAAAAATGGAAACTATTTAGACTCATTTTGGAAAGGTAATGCTCAAGAAGAGGAAAAAAAGTACGGAGGAGAACGAGAACACTGCATGAAAAAAGATCAATATTTTTTGACTTGTTTTATTGGAAGGTGCGCTATAATATATTTTTATCATTTAAATTATACTATATGTTGAATTTCCATACTAACATCAATAAATCATTTTTTAGGATTTGCCCATTCGCTATAATCTGGATGTGATGCACGTGGAGAAAAATGTGGCAGAAAATCTATTTGCGACAATTATGAATACGAAGGATAAAACTAAGGATGGTCTTAAAGCTCGCCAAGATCTGATGGATATGCGAATTAGGAAAAAGTTGTGGCCCGTGGAAAAAAATGGTAAGTTGACTTGTCCTAAAGCTCCTTACACTCTATCCCAACATGAGAAAGACTTGATCTGTAAAACGTTGTATCATTCGAAGGTTCCTATTGGGTACAGTGACTATTGGAAGCACAAGGTGTGCTTGGAGGATAGAGAGCTTAAAAACCTCAAGTCGCATGATTATCATATTCTGATGCAGCAATTACTACCAGTGCTACTAATGCACGCATTTGAGTCACATAAGCCACTACGTGCAGCCATTTGAGATCTATCGATATTCTTTAATGTCTTATGTTCAAAGGTTATCAATCGTGAAGAACTTTCAAAGATGAAAGAACACATCGTGGAAACCCTATGTGTCTTTGAAAAGTATTTCCCGCCTTCATTTTTCGTTTCCATGACACACCTTCTTGTGCATTTGGCGGAGGAGGTGCAACTTTGTGGACCTGTTAGATATCGATGGATGTATCCTTTTGAGCGGTAATTAAAATATTTTGATTAATTTTAATTCATTATTCTTATTAATTGCAAGTTTGGTTGGAAATCTAATTTAAATGTCATGTATTAGGAAGATGAAGACATTTAAATGATATGTAGTCAATCAAACATATCCAGAGGGTTCTATTGCAGAATGCTTCCTTATGGAGGAGTCTATGTTGTATGCCATGAATTACATGCCTGACAATAAAAAAAAAGCCAAAACAAGGACATGAGATATGGATGGATGAGAGTGGTGAGTGTGCATACCCTGTCGATAAAAAGGGGAAGGATTATAATCTTCAAAATGTGCAATATCAACAGGCGCGCAAATGGGTATTGCTTCATTCTATTGAGAATGCTGACTGGGAGAGGTAAGCAGAATCTTGACTACATCCTTTGTACAATTTTATTTCTTTGGTCCTATAGCGCCATCACAATGTATAATTGATTACAGGAAATACGCTGTATACCTTCAAAGCCAAAGAATTTCAATTGGATGTCGGAGAGGGAATATGCGAACTGAAAAGGCGTTGGACTACATTCCTTGGCTTAGAAAACAATTAGAAAGTAAAGAAAATTGTACCATCAAAAGGCTTGCTGATGGACCGAGCTTTAAAGCCATTTCATATACTGCATATGCAATAAATGGTTATGTTTTTTATACTGTGGATGCGGAAATGAATAAAACAACACAGAGCAGTGGGGTTTCAATGAAGGCAATAACTCCTTTGAGGAGAAATGCCAAGGACACAAACCTCATACATGAAGAAGTCACTTACTATGGCATTGTCAAACAAATTCTTGAGCTGGACTACTATGACTTCAAACATGTCTTATTCTATTGTGATTGGGTGCGTGTAGAAGATGACCATGGATGTAGAGTTGATCCAGAAACAAATTTGATATATGTTAATTTGGGGAGGCAAAAAAGAAATATAAAAGAAGATGATGAGCCGTTTATTCTTGCTCAACAAGCAACTCAGGTCTTCTATTGCAAAGATCATAGTAGACCCGAGGAAGAATGGCATGTTATCTTAGATGTTCCAAAGAGATTAAACCAAGATGTGGATTCTTTTGAAGATTCCTTAGCCTTCGAGCCAAAAATGAATGAAAATGCCTTAACAGAAGCATTACAAGGGGATGTCATTGGAGACAAAGATTAATCATGTATGTCTTTTTGCACATAATATTCATGGACTTCTCTTTTTTTTTTTTTTCTCTTATTCTATTGAACTCAAATAATCATCTTATCTTGGATTGCATATTATATTATGATATTGTCTATAAACATGAGTTTTTAACATATCTTATTGTCTTTTATTGCATATTCTTTAATGTAAGGTCTTTTAAATTCTTATATTATTATGATTATGGGAGGATCAATTTTTAATATTTGTGGTTGCAGGCATTATGTCAACGTCGGCATCTGCATCCATGTCAACGTCGAGATCTTCCATGGAGAGTATGTATCACGAGTGAAATCTTCTTTACCCATAAACCTTATTATTTCCCATTTTCATTAATGATATTTGTAATAGGTCATCTCATCAAGTTGAGATTCAATCCAGCTGGCCAGCCTATAGGGCCAACTGCTGTAACCTTTTCCACTAACATAGGTCGGATTGTGAAGACTCATGTACCACCAACCTACAACAGCTGGAAAAAAGTGCCACAACACCTTCAGGAGGATGTATGGAAGCATGTCCTCGTGAGTGTGTCCATTTTTAATTGGTGATTTACAATGTATTGATGTAATGTAACAATGAATGATTTATCTTTAAATGTTACGATTGTGTAGACACTTTTTGATGTTCCTGAATGCCACCGCCCATGTGTCCTAACAAGAGCGAATGCGACGTGGTGGGATTGGAAGTGCAATCTCCGATGTAAAGTATATGACAAATATAACACGGACACGGAGAGAAAGAAGGTTTTACCGCAATACTTGAAAAGAGAGGATTGAGAGACTTTTGTGAATTCAGAAGGGTCATTCGAGGCATAGTTAAGGAGGAGGGTAGGAAAGGCCGCGAGGGCATCTTTGAAAAGCCCACATACTTCTGGCAAAAAAGGGCAGGCAAGGGTTGCTGACGAGTTGGTAAGTATGATTATTTCAATCTATTTTAGTTCTTCAATTTATTATGTAACCCATGTCGTTTCCTTCAAACATTTTCAGCAACAACAACATCCTGAAAGGGAGGTCACCCGGTGTGAGATCTTTATCAAGACACATTACAAGAAGGATGGCACTGCTTCAAGTCACCATGTGGTAAAGCGACATCAACTTATTTGAGATTCATATTTCTTATTTCGGATGACTGATTTGGTTTCATTGCTAAAAAAGATATATACCTCGATGCTAAGATGCTTCATGTTTCTGTGTTTCCCTCCCCCAACACACACACACACCCCTTTTCTTTTAACATCTTTATGTTGGTTTACTCTTTGTTTTCTTCCATGATATGATGAGCTTCCACCCAAACACAGTCCCCATCTAAATTCTCCTCAAAACCCAGATGCTTCATTTTGCATGTTGGGGTTGACTTTTTATTGTTTTCTCTTCGATCTGGTTTATTGAGCTTTTTTTTTGCATAAATGTCTTTGTGCTACTAATGCTAGAAAGGAATGATGATATAGAATAATTGGTGTCTTTTCTTTCTAGGTTTTGTTTGTGCCTTGTTTCTTTTTGGACTTCCCATGTTAGATGTAGGGAAATAAGATGAGATAGAGAATAGATCATTGCATGGTTGGTGTTTTCAAAAAAAAAAATTCTAATGTTTATTAAGGTATGGATCTCTCTCTCTATGTTCTTTGCTGAAATTACTATATATTGAAAGAAGGTGAAAACATGAAAGAATGATATATAGTTACAAGATGAGGAAAAAATCTCAAATTCTTTACTGCTTTTAATTGTTTTGTCTTAGTCTTAAATCTTTTGGCTTCTTTATATTTCCATTTTCCTTTCACAACCTCACTTGATTTCTACACCGTTCAACCTAGGAGACATGAATAGGATAGAAGGAGGATTGCTCAAAAGAGACATGAATAGTGGAAGAAGATATTCTTATGGATAAAATTATAGGAATACCTAGAACAGCATATGCTACATTGAATTTTTGATGATGTAATAAATTATAGGAATACCTAGAACAACCTGAATTTTTGAATCAGGCTGGGTGCATCAGATCTGGGATCAGGCCCTTACATTGGACCCATGTTGGTCCACGTCCACTATGGACTCAGCTAAGGCCTGATGCCCACCACACCTTGTCAATAGTTCCTAACTTATAAGATCCAGGGACTTATCTATGGACTGTTGCCTGTTATATGAGGAACTGTTCAAAAGCCAGCTGTAAAAGACCTTATCACAATTCAAAGAGTCATTACATCTACCCTTATTTTATTTTATTTTATTTCTTTAAGGGTAATAGCATTGAAAGAGAGGTGGGAAATTACAAGAGCTCAACAAGCCCTCAAAAAATTGTTACAAGAAACAAGGTGAAACCAACAAAAGTCAATATATAAGTATAAAAGGAAAAGGTTCGTGTAATGTTTTGGAAGCATCAGAGATGCCCCAAAAAGCATCAGAGAGCAAAATTAGTGGCCTCAGCATTTTTTTTCATTTTTTTTTGGTGATGAATCGTACTATGCAGCTTCTAGTTTTTCAAGTAAAGGAGCTGCCCTAAAACCATTTGCCTATAGCACATCATGATGGGCATGTTCATGAACAGAATAATGCTTCTCTTAGATAGGGAGAACTGTTAGAGTTTTTGTTTTGTTGCAATTTGATAGGATGCATTCATTTTCATAAGCTTGTCCTCTCATTCCTTCATGTTCTTATTCTAAGGGTCATCATGCATATTTCTCCTTCTTCATCTTTGTTTTTATCATATGATATGCATGGTTTTCAATTTAGTTTTATCTCTTAAGATCATGGAGTTTTTTATTTCAAAAATCATTCAAGCTTTCCAAAGTTTCTATCTTTAAAATCATTATTTTGATTTGGAGTTTTCATGACTTTAGAAATTCAGTTTTCATCATCTTTCAGTCATGAATTCATGCTTGGATATGTGCCTCAAAGTCCCCTGGAATGTTGCCCTATATATTGCAAGTTTCTCCAAAAATTCAAATTTCTGGGCATCATCAGGTCGACCTGCTTGTGTGGCCGGTCGACTGGGCCAGGGACCCGGTCGACCGGGTACACTGCAGGTCGACAGGGTTCTGTAGCTCCAACGGTCTGATTTCTAGCCGTTGTGAGTACCCGGTCCTGTACCAGGTCGACCGTGGACTAGCCGTTGGAAACTTTTTCTTTATAAAAAGTGGCTTTTTGTTTGGAAAAATTTGCTAATCTTGGAGGGACTTTTGAGGCCAAGGACTTGCAACTTTTCAAGAGCATCTTTGAAGGGATTATGAAGCCATTCCATTAATTCAACCTTTGATCTTCAAATGGGTGTGCTTTCTTTAATCCTAGTCTTTTTAAAATCATGTTTTGTTTCAAATCTTTGATCTCCTTCAATGCATGATTAACAAGATGTTTTTCTATTAAAATACTGTCCTTCATAACTTGCTTAGTACTTTAGAAATCTCATATGCTTTATGAATACAACATATTGTCTTTGTTACACATGAACATGTTTTCTTGTTTCAACATCAACTTGTTAGACTTTAGTTTGTCTTCTTTGAAAACAAGTTAGTTCACATTGTTAAACTCATGTGTTAGACAATCCACTCTTTCTCAAACATTGATTATCATCTTTGCATCATTCAAGATTGTATCTTTTCAAAAGAGAAAGAGTAATTTCTAGTAAATGCATTTTTCATAAACTTTGTCATTCATATGCATGTTTCTAGAAGTTGAGGTTTTCATTTTCTATTTAGCCTATTAAGAGGCACTCTTTTGCACTCATATAGTTCTCTTAATCCATGCATTCATAGGCATATTTTCTAAGAGAAAAGTTCTAGTTGTTAAGGTTTATGCTTAGCCTTGAAAAGCATATGTTGTAAAGGTTTATGCTTAGCCTTGAAAAGCATAGTGATGAATTGTAAGGTTTGAGGTGATCCTAAACCTTAATTGAGTTAGTGAAATCCGGTAGGTGTACCGGGAGTGGATGTAGGCAATTTGGCCGAACCACTATAAATGTGCTTGTCATGGTGATTGATTTTTTGTCTTCTTTTCATGGATGATTTACTTTTGGTTGATTGAAGATTGTAGTTGGTGATCCCTTGTGTATGCTTATCTTAGAGATTCCTATCTTTCACAAGATAATTAATCTTCATCTTAACTTAATTGTCTTAGAAGTTAAAAGAATTAAAATTGGTCTAGGTTTTTAGAGCTCATCCTATTCACAACCCCCCCCCCCCCCTCTAGGATTCGGTCTTGGTCTTTCAAGAACTTGCACATTTAGCATTGAATTTGGCGATTTTAACATTTTTGGCGTAGTAGCAGAGATAATAGAAATAAGCATCTTTTCATTATCTTGTTTAAACAGTGACTAGCATTATTTATTGTAACACGATAGTGGGAGAGACTTCTTCCGACTCAAGTACCATGACGTAGATGATAGAAGACGAGCTTATACACTACATGAACATGAGACATACATGGACGACTGATTGGTAGAAGTAGTATTACTGATGATAGCTTCAATTTTAATTAATAGTGAAGCCACCACCTCCACTAATTTGTGGTCCCATATTAATGCTTCCTCCTCCATCAGCTTTGATACCACCCTGGACTTGTGGATTGTACTTGCCCCCACCAGTCTGGACATTTTTAGTTTTGTTATTAGCCTGAGGTGGGTCGGTCTTCTTAGAGCCAAAAAGACTGAATTGAAAGTCCTGCAACAGCAGGCATAAAAGAATTAGAGAACAGAAAAAAACAAGGTTTGGCATTTGTAAATTTGAGTCCATGAAGTTTGGAAGTTGCTTACAGCTAAGGTCACCAATCCACTTTATATAGGCATCAATTCAGTATCACTGAAAACTGAAATTGATTCACAGTGCCTATGAGAAGGTTCCTGTCACATCCCGGTCCCGAAATCATCCTGGCCTAGGATAATCCCCGAGGTGTGTCACACGTACTCCCGTATATTGTACCTGTCTCGAGTCAAATACAACATACGAAAGAGAAAGATTTCGACTATCCAACATGTGAGAACACATAATATTTCATATAGCGGAAGTCATAATGCATTTATATAAGGTATCAAATTCCATCAAGTGCTATTAAACATTTAAGTTTGATACAAAAGGAATAAACATTATATATATACATTGAGTTACAAAAGATGTATCAAAGAAAGGATCCTATACAACCACTACCAAAAGTATATCCAAAAGAATTTCGTATGACTCTATGAAAAGGATAATCATATGAACTATGGTATCTACAGTGTAGTCCGCACTCCGAAGAGATAACTTTCAAGCTGGCCCTGGTTCTGGCCATTCTTCTAGTCCTGACGGTATCTCCTGGGTGCTCTCCTCTCTCTCCTGGACCTTTTCAGGACCGGGAGTTGCATCTGCGTCTGTGACACCAAGGGTAGTATCTCAATACGACTATTAAGCAAGTATAAGCAAAATAAGAATTTCACATCATGTTTCAAATTGAACTTGAGACAAGTAAATTCATAGAGGTCAAAATAAGTATTACTACGCAATTGTGCAACTTCGAATTACTCATGCTGGTGAATCAAGTAATGAGAAAACATGCTAATTTGGCTACTACTTTAGCTCATCCTCTCAAAGAGAGCAATTCTAGTTGGGATGTCACCAGCTGCCCGGCCAAAGGCTAACTGGCTACCCGATTCTGGAGTTCCGGTGCTCCAGGTGACTTACTGCAGTAGTCTCTCATAACTAAACCAATGTGCTGGCCCCGTCGGGCGTCACAAGGTCGAAGCTAGGTAGTGCCGACTCAATCGAATCAAACTAATCAAATAATAAATGGATTCAAGTGAGTTGTAGCCCAAACTGTCTCAAATCAAATCATTTCAACTCATATATTATTATATACTCACTAAATCCACATTGTAAATAAGGTTGGATCAATATATCATATTGGAAGAATAATGAAGGATTTAGAGAAATTAAACCTCAATGGATTTTCAATGAATAAAGAAACTTAGATGTTTAAATGAGTGATCGATAAATGAAGATGTAATTCAATATGAAATGCAAGAATTTAAGGAATCAAAACATTTTACTAACCAATTCTAACTAATTGTTTTAGTCTTTCATCATCCATTTCAAGGTAGGTTTTGAAGATCAATGTATTACTATCCTTTATTTGGTGCCACAGTTTATGAGAAAATACATTAAATTCCTAAACCTACCCTCATGGAATAATTCAAGACCTTCACGATTTAAGGTAATTCGCTTCAAGGTATACATCTAATACTACCATGCTTCAATGGGTTTAAATGGGCTTCAAATAGTGGGGGAAATGGGCTGGAAAAAGGGCTGAAATGGGTTGGGAAACAGCCCATAAATTAGCTGAATTGGGCTGGAAAACAGTCCTGTAATGGGCTGAAAATAGGCCTGATATTGGACCTGAAATCCGCTCAGAATTGGACCTGAAAACAGTCCAGAATTGGGCTTGAAAAATGCCCAGAATTGGGCCTGAGATTGGCCTGGAATCTGCCCATAAATTAGGCCTGAAATGGACCAAAAATCAGCCCAGAGATGGGCCTGTAAACAGCCCTTAAACAGCCCATAATTTGGCCTGCAATCAGCCCTTAAGCAGCCCTTAAACAGCCCATAATTTGGCCTGCAATCAGCCCTTCAATAGGCCTGCAACCTGCCCAGGCCCAGGCCCACCCTGCTGCCAAGCAAAACTTGGTCTGGTTCAGTGCAAATTCTGCACTCTTCTTCCTTGTTTGTTCCAACCCATTTTCTTCCTCCTTCAATCTTATAACCTGCATAAAAATAGAGCCTCCATGCTCCCCTTTACACATTAAATCTCTCCAACCCATTCATCAAATTTGAATCATAAGACCATTCATTTTATTTAGAACTAAGAGCATGGAGTAAGAATAGTATAGAAAGAATTAATGAATTTAACAAACAAAATGTAAATTCATGTCATGCATATACTTGCCTCAATTTGTAGGCTTTCCACACTCTTTTACTCTCTTAATGATCAAATCCTAAAATTCCCAATTGATTCAACCCTAGACACAATTTTCACCAAAACACAAATCAAGCATATTCATGCTTAGAAGAAGTTCCTTTGACTCTAAAGCAACTCAAAGATTCAAAAGAAAGGAGTCTTAACTCATACCTCTCCAAGGAAATTCGAATTAAAGAGAAGATGGGTAATCCCTTGCCAACAAAGAGGAGAGTAAGGTGAAGAAGATGAAGTAGAGGATGGAGAAGATGGCCTCCACTCTTGTTTTCACTTGCACTTACCCAACAAGACTTGAAGCAAGGAAAAAAAGATGGAAAGAAATAAGGGAGGAGAAGGTTTTCTCCACTCTTCCACTGTTACTGCAACGAATGAAGTGGCTGAAATTTGGGTTGGGGTTTTTACAAGTGATAAAGATGGAAATTTGCAACAAAGCCCATATGTTTATATATTTTCCAATTGAAGTCAAATTAGGGCCCACTTCTTTAATGAGAGGTCAAATGAAGTAAACCTAAATACGAAAATTGACGAGCTTAACGAAATACACGCGATGACGCCAAAATGACGGAAAACCGATGTAAAACGAGAAAATCTAAATTTATGGAAAAGCCCTTGACTCAATCCCAAATGAGTCAATTCTATTCTACTCGCCTATTCAAGACTCATGACTCAATTAACTCGGTCTAAAGAACTAATGAGTACGAGTTTCGATGATTTACAACTAAACCAAATTAATTAAGCTAAATCCTCATCAATTAGCACTAATGGAGATTAAATGGGATTGGGGTGTGACAGTTCCCATTAGAAGGGATAACTTACACTATTGCCCATCCTTGTCATTTCGGTGGCTCCTGTCTATTATAAATAGGACAGAGAGAATAAAGTGAAAAGAATAAAGTAAAAAGAATATAGTTCCAAGCTATGTTAATTCATTTGTGCCACCCTTCACATGGCACAAAGATTGGCTCATTCCGCTGTTAAATTAAACAACAACTTAGATTGTGCTTCATCTAATTGGGTCAATAGGGATTTTGAGATGAGTTGTTGCTATTGGGTCCATGATTGGCCAAAGAACTTTTCATGCTAGTTATGATATTGTTATTTCCTACCGTGTTTTATTCAACAATTTGTTTTACAGGAAAGGCTTAGTAGAATGTGTGATGATGACCCTCCCATTGCACATAATGATATCGACAATGATGGGGTTGCAAAGGTATGCGGGTTATCTTATATTTATATTTAGATATCAACTTGATTTTAATTAATACTTAACAATGAATACATATCCAGAGCAGATATTGGCCTTTTTAATTTTTGAAATAGGTTTTTGGTACCGATACTCGTGGACGTGTCAGGGGCTTGGGGTTGGGTGTCTCAAGGTCAATCTTGCATAATTTGAATCCTTATAAGAGAGCTTATGAAGAAGAGCACAAATCGCACGTGGTCCTTGAGACAGAGGTGGATGGGTTGAAATCTCGAATGGTGGACATGGAGAAGATTGTTGCTTCCCTTTCTCAAAGTGGGACGCAAATGCGGTCTTCGACCAATCACGAGAGTTCCTCTTGAGTAAGACACAACTTTACATATAAAATGTAGATTCATAAACTTATTTAGATAATTGAGTATGATAAAATACATACATTATGTGTTTCTTAATTATAATGTAGGTGAGACTGCCATCCACACATCAAGAGACACAAGCAAGCTCGAGATCAACACTCCCAGGGCCATACAAGTTGATGCATTTAAGGAAGAGCACAGTTGTAGCCTTTGGGAGTTTGATGGGGGTATCACTGGACAATTCAAATTGTTATAGAATTGTTATAGATGAGATAGTTGATGGTGACATCGAGTTGATGGACGGAGTTAGGAAGATGGAAGATATTATGGTTGCAGACATTATTGATTGGCCAACATTTAGGACTTTCCCTTGCTAGCTTTTTCTTTTCTATATTACTTGGATTTTGATGATGGGATGGATGTTCAGTTGTTTTGTATGGAGCTTTGTTTCCTGGACTACTTTTTGAGTTTTGATGATGGGATGGATGTTCAGCTGTTTTGGATGGAGCTTTGTTTCCTAAACAACTTTTTGAATTTTGAATATTGTATGGATGTTCACTTCTAGTGTTATTTTAAATGGATATTGATATGGTGTTCAATGGATGTTTGAAAGGTTAATTGTTCTATATTGGTATGTGAATGGATAAGAGTGGATAATGTACATGTGTGGTGATTATTATTTGATTTCAGCAGGTTGAATTTTTTTATTTTTCAATTTTTTTTTAAATAAATAAAACGACGGCTTTTAACCGTTGTTTTATATTAAGATATGATTTTACTCTTCATTCAATTTAAAATAAACGACATAGGGAAACTTCCGTTTTATCCAATGTTTAGCTGTCGGCATATTGATTTAATGTGTCGGTAATGATCGCATTAACCGATGGTTACTAGCCGTCGTTAATTTAAATATTAGCGATGTGTATAAACCGTCGTTTATTTGATGATTATCGACAGTTATTAACTGTCGTTTTTAAAAGCGACTACCATATTGGCGACGGTCCTACCGACGGACACATGTGTCGTTTTTCATAGAAAACGACGGTTCTCGGCTATCGTTTTTTTGGAGTTTTTTACATTGTGGTGCATTTATGTCATAGAAATGTGTTGGTGCATGGCATTTAATTTTCTCTTGTTTTATTCCAAATGTACTCTTATGTGTAATGGTTTCCTTCCTTCTTTCTTTTTATTGGATGTGATGTTGATGGAGGAGAATGGAATGGATATTGTAAGAGATTTGATGTTGTTTGAATGAAGTTTTGGACTCCTCATTGGATGTATAAAGGAGGCTAGAAAGAGGTTGTAGAAGGAAGAGATAGAGAGGAGTTGAACTATCCCGGAATCAATTTCTGGACAATTCGCTCAAGCAAACATGACACTTCACTCGAGCAAAGTGTCCAGAAATGGGTTCGAAGCATTCCAGAGGACAGTTCGCTCGAGCGGACCCCTTGGTCGCTCGAGCGAACCTCCCAGAACTCGTTCTAGAGAGTGGTTAGTTCGAGCGAACCAATACTTCGCTCGAGCCAACCTGACTCTGGATGAGTTCGCTCGAGCAACCTCAACTTCGCTCGAGCGAACCCACCCAGACAACCATTCCAGAGAGCTAACCGCTCGAACGAACCTCCAGTCCGCTCGAGAGATGGGTATTGTTTACCTGGGACTGTTTTGGGAGCATAAAAAAGTGTTTATATATTTGAGAAAGGTTTGTTGGGAACTCCATTGTATTGAGAAGAACCGTTCATATGATTTGACATCCGTTTGAGAAAGAAACCACGTCACGAAGATTTCATTTGAAGTTGTAAAAATCCTAAGGTGTATAAGGAGCTCGGAATGTCCCCAAACTCAAAGAGTACCAAGTGGTCATTAAATCGACATACGAGACCCCTATTCGCCTTAAACAAATCTTGAACCCCGGTACTTGTCTTGAGATTTTGAAAATTCATTTGTATTTTACTATTTCCCGAACTACTTATGTATTCTCGAAAATGTTGAAATTGCAATTGTAGCATCTTGCTAGCGCGACAAGCATGCCCGAATTGATATGACAGTTGTGCCTTTGAGCACCCCGTCTCGTTTATTTATGTACTTGCACTTGATGTATTTCATACATGTTTTAATCTTGTTATTTGACCTATGAGTCGGCACACTAAGCTTGGATAACCCTGTTGGTCTGATCCATCGACTTGGAGATCCCCCTCTTGTCCCGCCAGTTGCAGTTTGGATCCCGCTACCCTGTTATTACCATGGTCTTGTCCCGATGCCGCAAATTGCTACAGTGGTTCCCAATGCCCGACTCGCTACCGTGGTCATGTATAGTATATGCATATGTATTTATAAGATCCACTATTTCTCCTCACCTCGAGTGACTGAGATCAGTGCCTAGTTATTGCTCTGTCACTTTAGTGATAGAGGACTTAGCTTCGTGTGGTTGCCATCTTGCTTGTTTCCCCATTTCCTTGGTTACCTTTACATGTTTTATAATACACACTTGTATTTGAATAAATGTTTTATCTCGTTTATAGAAAGTGCTATTTAAACAGGTTTTAAATGCTTTTGAAGGTAAATTCATTTATTATTTTATTGTCATTGTATTTCACCCATTTTCCAAACCGTCGTGTTTGACCCACTCTTTCGTACTCAGGTCTGGATATTGCCTACCCCAAGGCGGAGCTTGAGGATGCGGTCGGTGAACCGCAACGCCTAGTTGAGTGGCATGCTGATGATGTCGTTTAGACATTTAACTGCTTTGAGAGACGGAACATTTTGGGAACGTTTAACCATTCTTTTGGGGATTGGTATTTTGTTTATATTGGCCCTTGTTGGCCTCTATTTTTGGGAAATGTAATTAAATGATCTTTTGTATAACTTTAACTATTCTTTTGAGAAAGCGCTAATAATCATTGCTCATTCTGATACTTGATTATACATGTGATTCATCTTGTGAATAGAAATGAATTATCATTTGATTTGCTACGTGTTTCCGCATTTAAACAGAAACATTTATTATATTGATGTGATATCCTCACCGCGGACACCTGTGGGAAATTAAATAGATGTGTACACCTTACTCTCATCACTAACATATCACCAATCTCATCTTCAGTCCCGATCCCGGATCATCTCGATAGACCCGGTCCGGGGTTGCGACACACACGCTTTCTCGCTACTGGAACCATGTTCAAACATTACAACTGAGTACCAAGCCCTGATTGTGGGATTGGAACTCGCCCTCAAATCTGGCATCACCAGATTGGAAGCGTTTGGGGACTCTCAACTGATCGTCAACCAGATGAATAAAAAATTTGAAGTCAGGAAGCCTGATCTGTTTCTTTACCACAATAAGGCACAATCACTTCAGCAAATGTTTGACATCTGTCACATCACCCACATCCTCAGAGGTGAAAACATCCGTGCAGATGCCCTGACTGGACTTGCAACTTCTATGGCAATCAAAAAGGGGGAAACATGCAAATCACAATGTGTCAAAGAAGGATTCTCACTCCTCTTAACACACACCAACCAGTTGCTGAATGCCACCTACTAGTTGGAAGTCGGATGTCCATCCTCAAACCTCCGATCGGCGACTGGAGGGATCCGTTCATTGATTACATTATGTCCAGAATCCTACCTTAAGATCCAAAAGAATGGGTAAGCCTTCAAAGACGAGCCCCAAACTTTCATTTGGATATTCCTTCAAAAATGATTTACAAAAAATCCTTCAATGGAGTACTTTTACGCTTCTTGTCACAACAAGAGGCCGAGAAAACTCTCAAAGAAGTACATGCTGGTCTTTGTGGAGCTCATCAGGCTGGTCGTAAGCTCTACGATCAGATAAAAATGTTAGGTTATTATTGGCCTACCATGGTAGCGGACGCTATGCAATTTCCTAAACGCTACTGACAGTGCCAAATTCATGGAGATTATGTCCACATGCCTCCAGAATGGCTACATCCCACAACGATCTCATGGCCTTTCGAAGCCTGGGGTATGGACATCGTAGGTCATATCTCTCATCCACCAAGCAAAGGTCATCGCTTCATCTTCGCCGCTACGGATTATTTCTCCAAGTGGTCAGAAGCATTTGCGCTCAGCGAAATAAAGACCTCATCAGTCCTTCAATTCTTGCACACAAACATCATCTGTCGCTTCGGCATACCTAAAAGATTCATCCATGATAGCGGACCACAATTCTGGGATCACAAATTCTATAGGTTCTATGACAAGTAAAAATCCAAAGTTGTCCTTCGACACCATATAGTCCGGCAGCTAACGGATTAGCAGAAGCCTTCAACAAGACACTCTGCAAAATTATCAAGAAAATGGTCTCTAGTCACAAAAGAGATTAGGGCGACAAACTATCTGAAGCTTTGTGGGCTTATCGAACCACTGTTCGAGGACCAACCCATAGCACACCATTCTCTTTGGTCTATACATGCGAAGCTGTTGTCCCGTTGGAAGTACAAATTCCTTCCTTAAGGGTATCTTTGCAAAATGACATGATGCAAGAAAGCAATGTCAAATTGAGACTCCAAGAGCTGGATAATCTCGATGAAAGACGGCTTGAAGCTCTACAAAGCATTGAGCTGTACCAAGCACACATGGCAGGATCTTTTGACAAGAAGGTCAGGCAACGCGCCTATAAAAATGGTGATTTGGTTATTGCAGTAAAAATGAAAATGGTTTTCGCCCATAAATCGAAAGGCAAGTTCAAACCAAAATGGGAGGGACCCTTCGCCATCGACAAAGTCTTCTCCAACGGCGCATACGCTCTTCTAAACATGGAAGGCGACAGATGTATGCTGCCCATTAATGGCAAGTTCTTAAAGCAGTACTACCCTTGAAGACTTACGCTACCAGGTCAGAGCAATGCCTGCACGGTCAAAGCCTATTTTCAGGTACTTGCTCGTCAAACCCACTCCTTTTGGAATTTTCATCCTTATGTTGAAATTTCGAAAAACCTCTCAAAACAATGCTTACTTTCATAGTTTCATTGTTCCATGAAAAACAAATCCAAAAATCCAAGTTTAGGAGACTCTTCCCCAACTTGACCAAAATTTTCAATCAGAACTCAGGAATTTCCACCATTGTCCGCCCCGACCTTTACAACCAAAAATGGTTTTGAGTCAAAATTTTCGACCCTCATGTCTTTAAGCAAAAATGGTTTTTTCAGAAACCGTGGGGAAGCGACGCTCAGTCGATACTCACAAAGCCCAAAAATCAGAAGGATACGAACGCCATTCGATACTTTCAAATTTTCAAAATCGCAAGGAAGCGACACCTTGTCGTTACTTTCAAAATTTCAAAAAAAAATCATGGAGACGCAACATTCCAATTGATATCCACAATCCAAATTTTTAAATTTCAAAAATCGTGGAGGCGCAACATTCCAGTTGATATCCACAACCCAAATTTAAAAAAAAAATTCAAATTTCAAAAATCATGGGGAAGCGACATTCAGTCAATACCCGCAAAACCAAAATTTTGAAAAAAACAAGAAAGCGACGTTCAGTCGATACTTGCACCCCAATCTGCGAGGAGGCGACATTCCATCGATACTCGCAACCGAATGAGCAAGGAGGCGGCATTCCTTCGATACTTGCAAGACCATTCAGCAGGAAGGCGACTCTTAGTCGATACTTGCATTCTTAAAAACCAAAATCTGGCTTTTACGCCAAAAACAAAAATCAACTTTCACGCCAAAAACAAAACCTGGCTTTTCCGCCAAAAATCAAAATCTCGGCTTTCACGCCAAAAACAAAACCTATCTTTTACGCCAAAAATATAAAATTTGGCTTTCACACCAACAAAACAAAAATCGGTTTTCAAGAATCTGGCTCCTTTGCCGCAAAATTTCAGCTTTCATGCCAAAAAAAGAATTTCGGCTTCCATGCCACAAACAAAATCAGCTTCCATGCCCTCCCAAATTTTGGCTCTCATGCCATAAATCCAAATTTTGGCTTTTATGCCACAAAATTCGGCTTTTAAGCCATAAAATCTCGGCTCTCATGCCATCCCAAAATTTCGGCTTTCACGCCAGCAAACAAAATCGGCTCCTATGCCACAAAACCTGGCTCTCATGCCAATTAAAAAATCGACTTTCATGCCATCTCAAAAATCGGCTTTCCTGCCATTTCAAAAATTCGGCTTTCATGCCATCTCAAAATACTTTGGCTTCCATTCCACAAACAAATCTCAAAATCCTGCTTTCAAGCTACCAAAAACCAAGCTTTCGCCACAAAATCTGCCTTTCATGCCCAAAAACAACCCTTTGACAAAAGATTTTCACAAAATGACAAACTTTTGGTCAAATTTTCAAACAAACACTCTCATCTAACTTTTGCTTATTTTCATCAAAAAGAATTTGAGTAAAAAGTATGAGTACCAAAAATGTTTTTTTACATGGAGGTACCAAAAAGAGAAGAAGAAAAAGAGTTTGTTACAAAAATCAGGAGCTCAGTCTAACATGATATTCAACCAAAGATTCAACTGTTGGAAGTAGGTGGGCCTCATGGATAGGTTTTCAAAACTTTTTGACCCACTTGACTTAGGGATCAACTATCCATAAGGCCATAAACCATATCCAGGATACAATCCCTCCTTCTTATTAATCATGTACAACAATATAACCTATCTCGAAGATAGAAATCAGCAACTACTTACAACAAAATAATCTACAACAAGTAGAGAAGTAGATTATACCTTTGGAGCCCGGTAGTGCTCTAATGGAGGAGAAGACAATTAACTTGATCAAGAACTCTTCTTGAAGCAATTAGAGATCTCCAAGACCTTGTTGTCTTCCACGCTATGACCCTCTATCAAATCCTTTTCTCAAGAAGATGGTGGAATCTCTAAGAGAAAACCTTACTAGAAACTTCAAGTAACTAGAAGAGAGAATAGGAGAAGAATTGTGCAACACTTGCACAAAACAAAGGGGCTGGGCATGGATCCTCTATATTTGACGTCCAAGAGGGGATGGTTCCCCTATTTATAACCCCACGAGCCTCCTCTTTCTAGTCTCTTACTAATAGTATAAGAAGTCTCACTTCCACACAAATTAGTAGCTTACTATTACCACTATTAGAAGTCCCACTTCAAATAGAAATAGTAACTTTCTAATTCCTTATTTTTAGAGTTCAAGTAAGATTAGTAACTTTCTAATATCTTGGGCTAGCGTGGGGAACACTAGGGATTCCTTAGAAAGCTGGCTCCAACTGGGACACCGCGACCCCACATCTCATGTGCAATCCAGGCCTACAATTAATTACAAATAATACCACTATATAAATGCAATTGCACTCTAGTCGTAGGAATAAATTACAATGAAGACCCTAAACTTCCACATTACCACAAGTAGGCCCCTCAATCAATATCCATGGATCAATTGGAATAAATCTGTCCCATCCAATCTTAGATCTACATCTTATTATCCTTGAGCCCCAATTAATCACAGTGTTCATCAGTACCATCCAAGTAACTCTTAATCGAGATGGGTGCGCACTTACTAATGACAAATCCATTAATTGGCACAAGGGGATAATATAGATAGATTCCATCTTGACCATTGGATGTTCCCACAGTCCTACTACCACGTACCCAAGACACCAAGGTGTTGACCTACAGTTGGCCTCACTCATTGGTGACTCAAAGCAAATGAATAGATAGAAACTTGAGTTCATCAATGTCTTAGGATTGAGAGCCTATTGCTCGGGAATTATGAAAGTAGACCTTAAAATCGAGACAGTGTTTCATAAGGTGCTTCTCATGGTCCTTCAATACATCCAAGTACCAGCACCGTGATCCAGAATCTTCCATTCTGATGATTGAGACAAATCACACTATCTTATAGTGATCAAAGTGCTGCAACCTTATCAGATGAGATGCCCAGTCTCATCACTGGTTGTGAAGTATTTTAAGTATAAGATTTGTGACACATGTCTCCTGTATGTGGATCTCATCCATATACATATATCACATCTAATCTACTAATTGGACATGGTTCATCTCATGAACCATTATGTCATATGTATTGGTCATGTTCATTAAGTAATAAAAGACCATTCATCTCGTGAAAGGGAAGCATGATTTTATTGACGAATAAAGAAATTAATCAATTTATTACGTCAACTGATGGATTGAGACCATACAATCTAACATCAACTCCTAAAGCAGACTCTTGGCCTTAGGCTCAAAAGCTTCCAGACCTTACTTCTTCAAAATCTTTCCATAAAATGCGGCAGAACGCCGCTACCCATCTGCAGCACGGGGAAGTTCTTCTCAAAGAATCTGCCATTGCTCGTACTCTTGAGTCTTCCTCCGGAGATTGTTTTCAGCCTCCTCGACCCGGCGAATCAGAGTCCCTTCTCTAGCACGAGCTTCCACAATGGCGGTCCATTTGGTAGCAGCTTGTTCCTCCAATAGCTCGTGACTCTGCCTGGTCTCAACGACCTCCTTATCAAGACGGCGCAGGTCTTCTGTTAGCTCAATGATGGCTAACTCGGTGACATTCCTCTCCCGAAAAAATTACTTCCGAGTCTGCGAGATCTCATTCAATTCAGACTTGACTTCGCCAGAAGGCTTCAAAAACATCTCGTTGAAAAAGTAAACCGCCTGGGAAGCACTTGGTCTCATTGCACTTGTTGCCTAGAGCTATGACTTCATCAACAAAAGCCTTCGCACTTGCAATGTCCAGACCGACCTCTTCCCTATCAGCAAGGATGTCCTGTACATGCTTGATCATGCAAAAGCCAGCTTCCAAATGGCCAGAAGAAAGATGTCACGCCCCCGAACCAGAACCTCGGGGGCGGGAAAGAGATTAAGCATAAATGTATTTTACTCCCAGGATCCGCGTGTGTGAAGACAACACATCCCAACACATTCTGAATATTTTGCGGAAGCATTTGTGGCGTTGCGGCCCGAAGTCCGTGGCCATCGGATTCCGCGTCGCACCCAACCTTTAGCACATAGCTATTATATCAAGAATCATATCAGACTGGAGTAACCATCACAATAAATTACAGAGCTGGCAGTAACAGGATATTACATTCTCAAATATGTTCAAGTTACAATTATCAACGTACATTAATTAAGAACCCCAAGAAAAAGGCTAATAAAAGCCATACAACAATAAGCTATAACCACTACCCAAATGAATGACGTAGCTCCGATGTCAAGCTCAATGTCTACATGACATAGCCGACAAAACAACCTGCAAAGCATGGCTCCACAGCCAACAAAACACTCAACTCGGGGCGAAGAAATCTGAACCTGAGTACCAAAAGTAGTGGGTCAGACACGACGGTCTGGCAGGTGGATGAAAAGATAATAATATACTGAAGAATAAAACATATGATAAACCATGCTATTTGATCAAAATGCTGCATATAATTAAACGGGTGCAAAGACGGGAATCTCGGGGAAAATCTGTGTTCATTTCAAGCATGGGTAAAACATGAATATCTAATAAAACATGTGTTCATTTAAACCTATTTCAACGCATGGATATTTAACAAACCGGGTATCGTTCAAAACAGGTATAAACGTAGGGATCTGGCAAACAAGTGTCATTTGAAACATATTTCAAAACATGGATATTTAACAATCGGGTAATCATTTAAAACATGTATAAACATAGGAATCTCACAAGCCAAATGTCATTTAAAACAAAGCACGGATATTTAACAATTCGGGTATTCATTTAAAACATGTGTAATCACATAAATCTAGTAAAACCATCGATCGTTTGAAACATATGTAAAAGCATGGGTATTCGCCCAACCGGCATCCATTTAAAACATGTGCGAGTACAAAGAACAGAAAACGCTATAATAATAACTGAATTTACATTGGAGAATATTAACACTTGTTTAAATAACAACTTTCATAAAGGAAACGAATCATTTATCGGAAAGCAAGTAAACAATATAAAACATGTCGGGTATCCAAGGAATCGGGAACTGGCAAGATGGCAACCACACGAAGCTAAGTCCTCTATCACTAAAGCGATAGAGCAATAACTAGGCCCTGATCTCAGTCACTAGAGGTGAGGAGAAACAGGGGATCTCATATAAATACATATACTAGGCACTGATCTCAGTCACTCGAGGTGAGGAGAAACAGTGGATCTCATGAATGCATATACATATACTATACATGACCACGGTAGCGAGCCGGGCATCGGGGACCACAGTAGCAATCTGCGGTATCGGGACAAGACCACGGTAATAACCGGGTAGCGGGATCCAAGCTGCAGCTGGCGGGACAAGAGGGGGATCTCCAAGTCGGTGGATCAGACCAACAAGGTTATCCAAGCTTAGTGGTGCCGACTCATAGGTCAAAAACAATCGAGACATATGCAATTAAACCAAGTACCAATACATAATCAAACGGGCAAGACGGGGGTGCTCAAGGGCACACTGGCATATCATGTGGTGCAATGCACTTCGGGACAATAACTGTTACCAGAGTAACTTCAATGCTTTCGGGAAAACAAGTCATGTGATGCAAATCTCGGGAAATGGGGTGAAACAATGAACTATAACAATTTCGGGCAAAATATTAATTTCAAGATCTATTTAAGTGAATAGGGGTCCCGTATGTCGATTAGTGAAATGACTTGGTACTCCTTGAGTTTGAAGACATTCCGGGCTCCTTATGCACTTTTCGATTTTCCAAACTTAAAATGAGCTTATGGGTAGTACTAGATGTTACAATAGAAAAGAATCAAGATTATACACGGTCCATCCTAGGCACTACATTAATCCGGAAACATCAAGTAACCTATTCAGTCACCGAAAGGAATGGAATTCACGATAACCAAGGGAAAGACTTGTGTTTAGATATAACGAAGATATCGCGTTGTTCCTTCCCGTTCAAGATTGAAGTGGATTGAACTTCGATGCCACCGAACCAACCGTGAGGCTTGTCGGCTCAAGACATCCTCACACATGGTCCAAACAGTCCAAAAAGGGTAGTCAGGGTCCCACCTAAAACCAAGAATTAGTGTCTAACTCAACACCATTCTTTTCTTTTAGTTCCCTAGTCTTAGAGACCTTAGATTAGGGTATAATTAGTCTTAACACTAAGGTATATACCCCTGGGACTCATAGAAAGCCCAAAGGTTTCCAAAAAAAACACCATATCAAATTTCACTGGACTCAAATTTCTGTACCAGTTATGCACAGGGTCCGATCGATCGGCCGATCGATCGGCCCAAAAAGCCTTACAGAAACACAGTCCGATCGATCGGACCTGGGCGTGCAGCAGGTCCGGGACACTGATTTTTCCTTCCTTTTTCCTTTCCTTTCCAACACTTAAACAATCACATAGAACTATAAACAAGAGGACTAAAACACATGTTTCCAAGACAATAATATGAGCTAAAGAGCTCCTCATTTCAAATTCCTCTCTTTCCATTCTTTCCATTCACAACAAATCTCAAGGTGGAGAAAACTCATTCATGTGAAACCATTTGAAACCTTGACAATATGATGCATACATTTTCCAAGCATGAACAAGAGGGAAATAACTCATCAATAAGCACATTTCGAAATCAATATTAATCATAGTAAATGTCACGCCCCCCGAACCGAAACCTCGGGGGCGGGAAATGGGATTAAGCATAAATGTATTTTACTTCTCCCAAGATCCGCGTGTGTGAAGACAACACATTCTGAATATTTTGCGGAAGCATTTGTGGCGTTGCGACCCGGAGTCCGTGGCCATCGGATTCCGCGTCGCACTCAACCTTTAGCCCATAGCTATTATATCAAGAATCATATCAGACTGGAGTAACCATCACAATAATTTACAGAGCTGACAGTAACAGGATATTACATTCCCAAATATATTCAAGTTACAATTATCAATGTACATTAATTAAGAATCCCAAGAAAAAGGCTAACAAAAGCCATACAACAAGAAGCTATAAACCACTACCCAAATGTGACGTAGCTCCGATGTCAAGCTCAATGTCTACATGACATAGCCGACAAAACAACCTGCAAGGCATGGCTCCAAAGCCAACAAAACACTCAACTCGGGGCGAATAAATCTGAACCTGAGTACCAAAAGTAGTGGGTCAGACACGACGGTCTGGCAGGTGGATGAAAAGAACACAATATAGCGAATAATAATACAAATGATAAATCATGCTATTTGCTCAAAATGCTGCATATAATTATACGGGTGCAAGGTCGGGAATCTCGGGGAAAACTTGTATTCATTTCAAGCACGGGTAAAACATGAACATCTAATAAAACATGTATTCATTTACATCATCTATAATCATAGATATTTGACAATCGGGTATTCGTCTAAAACATGTATAAATATAGTGGTTTGACAAAACAAACGTTCATTTGAAACTTAAGTAAAACACAAGTATACAACAAATCAGGTATCCATAACAGTCTAGCAAAACCAATGTCCATTTGAAACATATGTGGAAAGACGGATATTTAACAAACCGGGTGTTCATTTAAAACCAGTGTAACCAAAGCAATCTGTCAAAACTAGTGTTCATTTAAAACATATCTTAAAGCAGGGATATTTAACAAATCGGATATTCATTTGAAACCGGTATAAACATAGTGATCTGGCAAAACAGGTGTCATTTCAAACATATTTCAAAGCATGGGTATTTAACAATTCGGGTATTCATTTAAAAACAGGTATAAATATAGATATCTGACAAACCAAATGTCCTTTAAAACAAGGCACGGGTATTTAACAATTCGGGTATTCCCTTAAACACGTGTAATCATATAAATCTAGCAAAATCATTGATCGTATGGAATATATGTAAAAGCATGGTTCTTCAACAGATCGGGCATTCATTTAAAACATGTGCGGGTACAAAGAACAGAGAACAATATAATAATGACTGAATTTACATTGGGGAATATTAGCACTTGTTTAAATAACAACTTTCATAAAGGAAACGAATCATTTATCGGAAAGCAAGTAAACAATATAAAACATGTCGGGTGTCCAAGGAATCGGGAACTGGCAAGATGACAACCACACGAAGCTAAGTCCTCTATCACTAAAGCGATAGAGCAATAACTAGGCCCTGATCTCAGTCACTCGAGGTGAGGAGAAACAGGGGATCTCATATCAATACATATACATATACTAGGCCCTGGTCTCAGTCACTCGAGGTGAGGAGAAACAGGGGATCTCATGAATGCATATACATATACTATACGGGACCACGGTAGCGAGCCGGGCATCGGGGACCACAGTAGCAATCTGCGGTATCGGGACAAGGCCACGGTAATAACCGGGTATCGGGACGGGACCACGGTAATAACCGGGTATCAGGATCCAAGCTGCAGCTGGCGGGACAAGAGGGGGATCTCCAAGTCGGTGGATCAGACCAACAAGGTTATCCAAGCTTAGTGGTGCCGACTCATAGGTCAAATACAATCGAGACAATGCAAGTAAATCAAGTACAATAGATATACGGGCAAGACGGGGGTGCTCAAGGGCACACTAACATTTCATATCGGGCAATACATGTCTGGACAAATAACTGTTACTAGTATAACTTCAATGCTTTCGGGAAAACAAGTCATGTAATGCAAATCTCGGGACAAGAGGTGAAACAATGAACTATAACAATTTCGGGTAAACATATCGGTTTCAAGATCTATTTAAGTGAATAGGGGTCCCGTATGTCGATTATGACGATTACTTGGTACTCCTTGAGTTAGAAGACATTCCGGGCTCCTTATGCACTTTTACTATTTTTCCAAACTTAAAATGAGCTTATGGGTAGTACTAGGTATTACAATAGCAAGAATCAAGATTATAAACGGTCCATCCTAGGCATGACATTACTCCGGAAACATCGAGTAACCGATTCAGTCATCGAAAAGAATAGAATTAGCGATAACCAAGGAAATAGACTTGTGTTTAGATATAAAGAAGATATCGCGTCATTCCATCCCGTTCAAGATTGAAATGGATTGAACTTCGATGCCACCGAACCAACCGTGAGGCGTGTCGGCTCAAGACATTCTCACACATGGTCCAAACAGTCCAAAAAGGGTAGTCGGGGTCCCACTTAGAACCAAGAATTAGTGTCTAAATCAACACCATTCTTTTCTTTTAGTTCCCTAGTCTTAGAGACCTTAGATTAGGGTACAATTGGTCTTAACACTAAGGTATATACCTCTAGGACTCATAGAAGGCCCAAAGGTTTCCAAAAAAAAACACAATATCAAATCCCACTGGACTCAAACTGAATGTACAGGGTCCGATCGATCGGCCCAAAAAGGCTCACAGTTACTGACAGTCCGATCGATCGGCCTGTAGGTCCGATCGATCGGACCTGGGTACAGCAGGTCCGGGAAAGCTGATTTTTCCTTCCTTTTTGTTTCCTTTCCTTCCAACACATGATCAACCACAAAGAACCATAAACAAGATGGTTTAAATGCATGTTTCCAAGACAATAACATGAGCTAAAGAGCTCCTCATTTCCAATTCCTCTCTTTCCATTCTTTCCATTCTTTCCATTCACAATTAATCACAAGGTGGAGAAAACTCATTCATGTGAAATCATTTGAAATCTTGACACTATGATACATACATTTCCAAGAGATTAACAAGGGAGAAATAACTCATCAATAAGCACATCTTGAAATCAATATTAATCATATTAAAGACAACTATTAAAATCACCAAAACCATTAATGAATCAAGATTTTCTCACAAAACATGTTAATAATCAAAACAATCCATTCATCCACTTGCCTTTGACTCTAATCAAGCAAATCAAGCTCCTAATCACCTCTCAAGCTCAAGATCCACAATCTCTACAAAAACCCCCAAAACAACCCAAAAATGGGTTAAACAATGAAATGACAATGAAACTTTCCAATAATCAAGGTGGAGCTTCTCTAAGGCTAGAAGATTACAAATCTAGAAGATGGGAAGAATCACTTACTTGGATGACCTTCAAATGAGAAGAACAAGCTCAAGGAGGGTTTCAATGTTGGTGGATTTCTCTTCTAATGGCATCTATGTAAAGCTTGCAAGGTGGAGAAGAGAATGGTGATCTCCATTTCTTGAGTGATGATCTCTTGGAGTGGCTTGGAGATGAAGAAGCAAGAAGAAGAAGAAGTTGCACAAAGGGGAAAACCCTAGGTTCAGCTGGAACAAGAAAATGGAGAAGGAAGGAGATGGGTTCCCCTTATAAGCAAGTGGGGTTTGGGTCCCACAACTTAAGGGACTTGGGTGGCTGAAATCATCTAATTCGGGACCTCGGATGGATTCGACGAAGAAGGAAGAAATGATCGTCGAAATATCTAGTTTCCGAAAAGTATATGTTTCACGGATTTCGAGAATATCAAGTTTTGGGTACAGATTTGGTGTGCAATGACTGTTTTGCCCTCAAGGCCAAGAAATCGGTTTTCGGGTTCTCAAATGGATACGAGATCAACATGAAAGTTGTAGGATTCCTCAAGATGAATGCAACGGGCCAAAAACACGATACGAAACCAATCGGGAAAATCTCTCAAGAAAATGCAAAGCCGAAAAGGGAACCCCCAAAGGGCCCCACAAGCTACCAAAGCACTCAAAAGCCCAAAACTAGAAGAAAACCCATTCTAGCTCACAAACTCAACCCAACAACTACTAATCCCACTAAAAGAACTAATCCACAAATAAAACAACACTAATCCAAGAGATTAGGGGTCGGGTTCTCACAGTAAAGACAACTACTAAAATCACCAAAACCCTTAATGAAACAAGATTTTTCTCACAAAACATGTTAATAATCAAAACGATCCAATCATCCACTTGCCTTTGACTCTAATCAAGCAAATCAAGCTCTTAATCACCTCTCAAGCTCAAGATCCACAATCTCTACAAAAACCCCCAAAACAAACCCTAAAATGGGTTAAACAATACAATGACAAGGAAACCATTCAATAATCAAGGTGGAGCTTCTCTAAGGCTAGAAGATTACAAATCTAGAAGATGAAGAAGAACACTTACTTGGATGACCTTCAAATGAGAAGAACAAGCTCAAGGGAGGTCTCTAGTTTGGGAGATTTCTCCAAAAATGGTATCAATAGGGAGCCATGGTGAAGAGGAAGAAGAAGATGGTCTCCATTTCTTGATTGATGAACTCTTGGTGTGGCTTGGAGATGAAGAAGCAAGCAAGAAGAAGAAGTTGCAAGAAAAGCCCTAGGCTCAATAGTTGTGCTGGAACAATGGAGAATGGGATGCAATGAAGGGGATGGGTTCCTCTTATAAGCAAGTGAGGTTTGGGTCCCACAACTTAAAGAACTTGGGTGGCTGAAATCATCTCTTTCGGGACCTCGGATGAATTCGACGAAGAAGGAAGAAATGATCGTTGAAATTTCTAGTTTCCAAAAAGTATATGTTTCGTGGGTTTCGGGAATATCAAGTTTTGGGTACAGATTTGGTGTGTAATGACTGTTTTGCCCTCAAGGCCAAGAAATCGGGTTTCGGGTTCTCAAATGGATACGGGATCAACATGAAAGTTGTAAGATTCCTCAAGATGAATGCAACGGGCCAAAAACACAATACGAAACAAATCGGGAAAATCTCACAAGTAAATGCAAAGCCGAAGAGGGAACCCCCAAAGGGCTCCACAAGCTACCAAAGCACTCAAAAGCCCAAAACTAGAAGAAAACCCATTCTAGCTCACAAACTCAACCCAACAAATACTAATCCCACTGAAAGAAACTAATCCACAAATAAAACAACACTAATCCAAGAGATTAGGGGTCGGGTTCTCACAAAAAAGTTTCGACCTAGGACTTCAAAACGCTCTTCAACACTTTCTTCACATACTGAAGAGATGGTCCGGATGAAGGCTCTCCCCTCTCCATTGGTCGACTGCCCGTGTCATGCCCTGTTGGAGGAGTGATCATCAGACTCTTTCTAATTGGAGACACTGGCGAAGGAATCTCCTCAGAAGATTTCATCCCTGCCACATTGAAACTGAAAGAAGAAGTCCCTACTCCTGGTTCAACTACAAGCATCCCCTGCTCTGGCCCTGAGAAAGATGGGGGAACTTCTCCTGTTACTTCACAACCTGGCAGCAAAAAAAAAAAGAAAAATGAACATGATCCTGTTGAAAAAAACATTATCATCAAGGCTATAGCTACAAATACCTTCTTCGACGATCGGCGAAATACTTTCTGCCTCCATGAGTTCATCCGAAGCAGCGTCAAAGGTTGCATCCATGGATGGCTCGAAATCATCGGAATCCTATGGCAAGTTAGTTGACTGTTAGTTTTATGGTCTCAATACCAGTATATGATGAATAAATTGATTCATTTCTTTATTTATCAATATATATTATTCTTTCCTTTCATGAGATAAATGGTGTTTTATTACTTGTTTGCACATAACCAATACGAATGACATAATGGTTCATGAGATGAACCGGAGTCCACGAGTATACTAGATGTAATACATGCGTGTGGATGAGATCCATATACAGGAGACATGTATTGCAAATCTTATACTTAAATATCTTCACAACCAGTGATGAGATTGGGCATCTCATCTGACAAGATTGCATCACTTTGATCACTATGAGATAGTGTGATTTGTCTCGATCATCGGAATGTAAGATTCTGGATCATGTTGCTGGTACATTGGATGTATTGAAGGACCATGAGAAGCACCTTATATACACTGTCTTTACTTTAAGGTCTGCTCTCATAACTCCCTAGCAATAGGCTCATAATCCTGAGACATTAATGAACTCAAGTTTCTATCAATTCATTTGCTTTGAGTCACCAATGAGTAAGGCCAATTGTAGGTCAACACCTCGGTGATTTGGGTACGTGGTAGTAGAGCTGTGGGAACATTCAACAGTCAAGATGGAATCTATCTTTAATATTCCCTTGTGCCAATTAATGGAATTATCATTGGTATGTGCGCACCCATTCCGATTAAGAGTTAATTAGAACGGTACCAAATGATCACTATAATTAATTGGGGCTCAAGGATAATAAGATATGGATCTAATTTGGTGGGCAGGTCCAATTGATCCATGGATATAGATGGAGGGGCCTACTTGTGGTAATTGGGAAGTTTAGGGTCTTCATTATAATATATTCCTAAGACTGGAGTGCAATTGCATTTATATAGTAGAGTTATTTGCAATTAACTGTGGGCCCGAATTGTACATGAGATGTGGGGTCGCGTGTCCCAGTTGGAGCCAACTTTCTAAGGAATCCCTAGTGGTCCCCACGCTAGCCCAAGATATTAGAAAGATACTAATTATAGTAGAACTCTAAAAGGAAATAGAAAGTTACTATTTCTATTTGAAGTGAGACTTCTAATAGTAGTAATAGTAAGTTACTAATTATTAATGGAAGTGAGACTTCTATTTTAATTAGAAAAAGAGAAAGTTACTAATCATATTTGAAGTAAGACTTCTAATTGTGATTTAGTAAGCAACTAATTGTTGTGGAAGTAAGACTTCTATTTCAATTAGAATGAGGTGGTTGCTTAAGTGCTATAAAAAGGGGAGAGGAGTGCCTTGGATGTCCCAATGCATTAATTCCATCTTGGAATTCACGCCCAAGCCCCTTTTGTGCATGTGTTGCACACTCCTCTTCCTCTCCCTCTTCTAGTTCTCTTCTAGTTTCCTTTAGGGTTTTTCTCTTGGAGATCCCACCATCTTCTTGAGAAAAGAGAATCTGATACAGGTCATAGCGTGGAAGATCAAAGGGTGTTGGAGATTCTGATTTGATTAAGTGAAGGTGTTCATCATCAAAGAAAGAATTCAAATTCTTCATTAGAGCACTACAAAGCTCCAAAGGTATAATCTACATCCTTATATGTTGTAGATTTCGCGGTTACATGTTTAAGTGTTGTGTTCTATCTTCTAGATAAGATATATTGCTGTACATGGTTTATGAGTTTGAGGGATTGCATCCTGGATTGGGTTTGTTGCCTTCTAGATAGTTGATCCCTGCATCAAGTGGGTCAAAAGTTTTGAAACTATCTGAATGGCCCACCTATTTTCCAACATTGACAAGAAAACAAGCAACATGTTAGCAAATGACAGCATAAACAAAAAAAGAGAGAAAGAAAATACAAAGAAATCATATTAGGAGAAGATTCTGGAATCACTCTAGAGTCCCTCGATTCTTTAGATGCCGCAATCGGATCCGTCATTGCCTCATCGGCCGGAACCTCAGGCATCACCAAATCAACATCTCCCACTGAAAAGGGGAGAAAAGGCAAATCAAAACAAGAAAACCCAATAAAAGAAACAGAAAGAGAAAGAGGAGGAAACATACCTTAATTAAAGGTCTCTCCCTCTCTGTTCCTCTTTTCCGGAGGCTCATCAGCGTCCCCTGACATCTCTTCAGCATTGGTGGGAGGGACTTCTGAATCAGGAGAGTCAGCGTGTCGTCTCTTATTACGGCGCTGCCCTCTCTTCCTCTTACTTCTATGGGTCGGTTTGCTTGAAGTACCCGCCCCATCGCCGAAGTCAGGACCTTCGCTTGACTCCTCGCCGGATGATCTTCTCCTCCCAGTGGACTCCAAGGAAGCATTCGTTCGTTCTGCTTGCATCCAAGCGTCGATTTCGCCCTCCTCCTCTTCTAGCTGTTTCAAGACCTCACCAGGTATCTCTTGTACAGCTCCTGATCTGATGACATCCTGTTCACCAAGAAAACCTATCTGGTGCTTCTCTCCAGAAAGGAAAGCCAGAACTTGCTCTCGTTGGACTCCATCTAATCTGCCAAGACCCTTCCTAGAAGATTGCTTGACAGCAAGCTCATTCTTGGAAGGCCCCCAGTACACCAAAAAGCACACTACGAACCATTTCATAAAGCCAGCAGTCCGGAAAGTGGGCAACTCAGGATAGGAAATCATGGCGGTAGTGTCCTCCGCACTGTAAAAAGCCCATGCATTCCTTCCATCCTGCAGACCTCCAAAATGCTTCACCATGCTCGAAGGCACTCCAACAACTCCTTGAGAGAAGCCCAACTGTAGTGCAAAACGCGAGGGGACATACGACTCGATATTAACAAAAAGATGTCTACGGTACACCATCGTACCAACTCGTATGTCAAAAAGCCACGTCTTTTCTGCGTTTGTCAAAGAATAATGTCTTCCTGACCCTGCCCTGGTGGAATCACAAGAGACTCCAAAATCAAAAGCCTTCTTCTGCAAACCTAGAGAAAGCTTCACTCAAGATTGCCCAATCTTGATGTCCTAGAACTGTCGGATCCTCAAACAGGCTGACAAGAGTGATTCGAAAACGGCTATCCCTCTAGCCAATCGAATCATAAAAGGGTCATCATCCTGTGCAACTCCTAATCGATAGAAGTCGGGACAGTGGTATACATACCACGAATAAAAAATATGGGCTGAAAAAACCATGTTCGTAGGGAGCCCAAGCCGAACCAGGAAAGCAGCAGCCTGCAGTTCGGTAAACAGATAGGAGTAAAGAGCAGGCACGAAAGCAAGCCACTCTCCAAATGACAACTGACAAGCAAGAAAGATACAATGCAGCCTGATGTGCGTTCCATCTCCTCCAGCAAAAACAGCCTCACTCAGCCAGTAAGTGAGGTAAACAGCGAGATCCCTCCGTAGCACAATGTCAGAATAAATGGTATCTATGCTCATGACGAAGTCATTCAAGTCTCCTCGCGTGACAGAAATCTTCTTCGACCCTGGAGTCTTAGCTCTGGCTTCCTGGGTTGTGCTATCAGAAGACTCTCTGTTGTCAAAGAAGTTGGGGAACAAAGAGCCAAAACTCCTCCAACTGTTGGACTTAACTTTTGAGCCCTCCTTCTCCTTAAAAAAACCGTAGAAGGCGACGAGCTGAAAGTATAAAAGCCTGAACTCCTCAGACTGTTCCTCAAGGACGTTGTCAATAGGCATGAACTCCTCATCAAGTTTGCCGATGATAGGCAGCCTGGTGATGGCACTCAATTCCTTCAGAGAAAAATCAATCTTACCATTTGTGACAATGAAGGTGTTGGTTTGTGGAAGGAATGACTCCAACATGGCCATGAAGGCTTCATTAGAGAAAACCACGGTTTGCCGAAAAGCGCAAACCGTATCAAAAATCCCGGCCTCCTTCAAAGACCTGCAGGATGTGATCAGTCCATAACTCCTAGCTTGAGTCTGCGCTGAAACGGCCACGAAGTCGAAAAGGCTTCACCCAATTGCAGCCATCACCCTGGAAAATGCCAAGGTCCACCGGTTTCAAATCGACCAATGGATGATCAGAACCTTGGTAGCCGCTGGCCTGCATCAACATGTCCATACGGACAGGCGACTTCTCTGCATATCCAGAAGGGCGGCCAACAAAACCCCCGGTCTTGATCACATTAGTCCTCTTCACCTAGCTCAAAGGATCTTCCCTCTTAGGGCATGTTGGAGAAAGGCTCATGATCGAGATAGTGCGATCAAAGGTTGACCGGGTAGAAATAGTTCTCTCCTCACCATCTGCTGTGTAAGAGAACTGAAAACATCTCCTTTGGTATGTCAAGTCGTCAGGGACTGCGTCACCAAAGAAGAAGGTAGGCTTGGGCACAATACTCTGATCGTCCATGACCCAAGGACGATTGCTTACCATAATCTTGTAAAACTACTCATCCTTGAAAATCGCTGTCTCATCTCATCACGGTTGAGGGAGTCACACTCTTCCAAGTTTCTCTCCACAAACCGAACCTTCTCCCAAGCTTGCAATACGACCACATTAGGAGACTTGGTAGACCGGCAAGGTGCATCAGTAACAGGCTCTTTGCCCTTGTTCGTTCTGGAGGAACTACCTGCAAAGGATGGAAAAGAAAAGATCAATCACCACCAAAGTGACAGAATTTTGCTAATAAATTTCTAGCGAGATTTTTGCGTGGTTCTGGGACAATTCCGAAGAAGAGGGAAACATCCCAAAAAGGATATGAAGCTTGAAGATGAGCTCAATACCACTGCAAACTCAAAGAAGGTTTGAACTCAAACAATGCTGCGAGATCAGACCAGTCTTATCAAATCTCCGCAAGCTTGAAGAAGGTCTCAACATTGCTGCAAGCTCGAAAACTCCAAAACTTGCAAAGCTCCTCAAAATCCCGTAAGACTAAGATGGGCTCAACATTGCCGCGAGCTCCAAATCTCAAAACTTGCAAAAGATTTTCAGGTATGCATCATCATGCTTCCAAATCAATTTACTAAAAATTATGCATCAAAGAAAATCATCATGCATTAGAAGCTAGGAAAACCTTAACCAAAGTTTGACCAGTTCCAACCCAACTTCGTCAAAACCAATCAAACTTTGTCCAAGTCAAAAATCATGTTGACTTGACCTAGAGATTCTAGCCTTCTATCTTGATGCATAAAAAAAAGAGAAAATACATGAACATCTTGGATTGCATAAACCTCATTATCGAAAAAAAAAGAGAAAAGAGAGAAATCTCTTAAAAAAAAATTCTAGGCAGGCCCACAAGTCGTGGTCCACTACCATGTGGCAGTACGGCTAGGTCCGTACAACCATTAAAAAAACGTGCAAAAAAAAAGAGACGAAGCGTGACCAAAAAAAAAGCACGTGTAAGAAAAAAATAGAAAACACATGGAAAAAGAAAAAGAAAAGAAAAAAAAAGAAAAGAAAGAAACTTTTCTACTTCTACATGGAGTTTCTTGTGAAGGAAGAAAACTTACTTGAAGCCATGGATGGAGAAGAAGAAAGAACTAGAAGATTCTTAAAGTAGAAGAGAAGTTCTTGATCTTGGAGCACGCTTGAAGATTTTTGCAAAAAGAAAGCAATAAGGGCAAGAGATCCAACCTCCCTTGCTTTTATAGAGGAGAGCAAACCAAAAGAGGAAACAAGGAGAAAACCAAGGAGGTAAGTGCTAAAAACTAGCAACTTTTCCAAAAGAAAGGGGATTTGATATATTCTCTCCTAAAGAGAAGTTTCTTTGAGAAATTCTCTTCAAAAAGAAAGGGAATGAGAGATATTCTCTCCCAAAGAAAGGGACTTCAAGGAAACATGAGAGATTCTCTCCAAGTAAGGATATTTTTAGATGTTCTCTACCCAAAGGAGATAATTTTAGATTTTCTTTACAAGATGACATCTTATGAGATCTAAGCCATCTTCTAAAGCTTAAGATCTCATGGGTTAGGCCATATGAGCTAGGTTTGACCACCTAGGCACTAAAAGGGGCTTCCTATCAAAAACCTCCTTTATCAAGAGCATACAAAATGGTTACATGCCTCTATTGAGTTGATTGAACCATTCAAAACAAAAAAAGAAGAAAGCCTCATGAGTTTCCAAAAAACTAAACCATCCAACCTCATGAACCAAATTAAGCCAAAATCTTTGTAAGTCCATGGGGATCCGAACCCTAGAGGGGGGGTGAATAGGGTGAGCTCCAATTATGACCAATTTTAATCAATTTTAACTTCTTTAAAACAAACTAGTCACATGTGATGATTAATCATACAAGATGCGGAAGCTAACAAAAGAATCACCACAAAGCAAACACCATCACACAAGTATTTATAGTGGTTCGGCCTCAATGCCTACATCCACTACCGGCTTGTGCATCCAACACCCCACCGGATTTCCACTATTTATGCTTTTCAATAGGCTAAGCAATAACCTTTACAATATGCTTTCCAAGGCTAAGCAATAACCTTACATTGATGTTTTTCAAGGCTTAACATCAACCTATACACTATGCTTTTATAGGCTAAGCAATAACCTCTTCAACCACAAGGTTGGTTATCTCTCTAAATTAGTGTCTATAATACACTTGATGGAGATTCTATTTAGCTCAATACAATGCCTCTTAAATAGGCGGATATGGAAGTGAAAAACTAATACACACTCACACTATGAATGCAAAGATGAAAGTATATGAAGTGTGTGTGTGTGGTCCTCAATCATTTTGAAAATGAAAGTTCATAAATGTATGCCTAAGGCTTTTGAAAGTTTTGGCTCATAAAACATTTATGATTGAGGATATAATGCAATCACATGTTAAAAGTAACAACTTGTTAATGATATCAAAGTTACACAAGTTGTATGAAATGGATTAGCTCTAAACATGTAATGCATAGGGATGTCAATCAAATCATCAATGAAGCTCAAAACATAAAAATAGATTTGATTGAAATTAGGGGACAAATCATATGTAATTATAAAGACAACTTGAAAATGATTTACCAATCAAAGTAAGGCAAGTTGTGAAACATTAAAACAATAATACACATATGATTTGTAATGATGTTGAATCCAAAACATAAGATACATTTGAAAGAGATTTTCTTATGATGGAAAACAACAACCAAAGATTCAACAAAGTATATGAATCATGTTACATATTTCATTAACATGATCTACTTAGATTTACCAAAGATATAGTACTACTTTGATGAATCAATGGTGATGTATCCAAAACAATAGATTTATTCAAAATATAACACATGCTAAGGATACAACAAATCATAGATTAACATGTTACAAAGATTTACCAATGATAAAACAAAACATGAAAACATATGATTTGTAAAGAAGTTGAATCCAAAACATAAGTTAGTTTTGAGAGAGATGTTCTTATGATGGAAAACAACAACCAAAGATTCAACCAAGTATATGGATCATGTTACATATGATTTCAAAGGTTCTTTCATTAACATGATCTACTTAGATTTACCAAAGTTAAGTACTACTTGGATTGAATCATATGGTGTTGTATCCAAAACAATAAATCAACTCAAAACATAAAACATGTTAAGGACACAACACAAACATAGTTTAACATGCTAGAAATGATTTACCAAAAATAAAACAAAGCATGAAAACATATGATTAAGGAAGGAAGAGCCTACTTGGTGGTTTAACTTCATTAATCCAAGCTTTAGCTTTCCTAATCATCCCCTTCATCCCTTGGTTCTTTTCCCTTTTGATATGCCTCAAATCCTCTCAAGGAGGGGCTTAAAATTTCCAACTTTTGGCAAGGGAAAGAACTCATATTTATAGCAAAAAGTTGCCAACGGCTAGTCCTCGGTCGACCGGCACACAGGCCTCGGTCGACCGAGAACACACAACGGTCATATTTCTGACCGTTGGTGCTCCCAGCAAAATTCTGCCTGCAGTGTCCTCGGTCGACCGAGACCTGTGGGTCGGTCGACCGGCGACACTGCCGGGCCACTCCCTTTTTGCAAAAAATCAACTTTTCACATTTTAAAGGTATTTCTTTGGGGGATCTTTTGGCCACTAAATCAAGCTTAAAAAACATGTTTTAAAGATTCTAATGGTTTTTAAAACATGAACATAAAAAGCCTAAAAAGTTTATGAAAACTTTAAAACCATAGGCTAGCTTGATTTCTAAAACTTTTTCCAAAAACTAATGCATCCAAGTTTTAAAAACAAATCATGCATAAATAGAAACTTTTACTAATCTTAAAACCAATGCATGAATAAATCAAGATTTCAAGTTTATATAAAACAATGCATAAGTGTGTAAATCAAATGATGCTTGAATGATTATGCATCCATCAAATTGCAATCTACAAAAACCCTAACAATCTTGAAATTGACATTCCATAAAAAAACCAAACTCTGGTCTCCTAACTTACCACATACATCTTGTTAGGTCACAAGGCCGCAACACAAAAAAAAAAAAAACCCAAATCCAGACCCCCTAGCTTGCCACATACAGCTTGTTAGGTCACAAGGTCAAAACCGAAACCAAATTTGACCTCCCCAATTTGTCATATACAGCTTGTTGGGTCACAAGATCGAAATCAAAAATCAAACCCCGACCCCCTAACCTACCACATATAGCTTGTTAGGTCACCAGGTCAAAAACCAAATAATCCTCTGAACTGCCTAATGTGCCACATAAAGCCCTTAGGTTCACAAGGTCAAAAAGAAAAATCCAAAATCCAAAACCCAAATCCAAATCCCTCATGTCATTTTCAAAACTTTGCCTTGAGACGGTACGTGATTCCTCTCACTACCATAAAATCCCCTTGGAAACTTAGAAGGCTATTTATAAAAAAAAAAATGAATGCTCAAAGACTCTTGGTCAAATCAAAAAATCTCCTTCAAGTTTCTCTTCGAGGCACATCGACTCCAAAAGCCACTCGTCGCTGTACCTCGAGGGGGCATTTGTTGACACCAAAAAAGTCACCTTGCCTCCTCAACATCAAGAAGCCATATGAAGTCGCATCCTACTGCAAACGGGCAATGCTACTTCAAGCATCAAATCTTGTCAGAATCAAACAAAAACTGCAAGATCCTTCAAGACAGCCAAAAGAGGGGTACATCCGAAGTTCCGGGCCATTCTAACATCATTTGGCCTAACTTCACTCCTCCAACAGCTGAGCAGGTGCTCCTGGCGGCGGTGAAGCTAGAGACCCTGACACATAAAATAAAGCACACAGTTGGCCCCAAGATGCCACCAAGACGCTCTACATCAAGTTTCAGGGGCCAACTGTGTGCTTCTAAAGGGCTGCACGTCAAATTTCAGGTCATTCTGACATCGTTTGACCCGACTTTGACGCTCCAAAACAAAATCAAGGCTACCGGCGACAGAGCACCCTAGGACCATGACATCCCAATCGGAGCTAATGGATCGTCTCAAAATGACTTCAATAGGCTCCGTATCAAAATTTGAAGTCAATCGGATATTGGTTGATCGTACATCAAAGAACGACATCTTCCTCACGGCAAAATCAAGTCTACTTGCGACGGGACCCCACATGGCTTCAAAACGCAAACAAAAGCCCATTGTTGGTCCTATCTACTGCTCAGTAGGCTTCACCTCAAATTTTGGGTCATTCCGATATCGTTGACCTAGTTTTGACTCTTGACGGAAAATCGGCTACAAAGTCTTCGACTTTTCCAAAAAATAGGAAACTTTGTGCTTCAATTTGCACGGCTTCTCGTCAGGTTTTCTTCAGGAGAATCAAGCCAATAAATGAGGAGAAATGTCAAGAAAAATACAGGAGAAAAAAAAGAATAAAAAAAATAAAAAAGGCAGAGAAACGGCGATTGGAAGGGGAAAAAACCCCATGGTCGCCGGCGACCCTGGAAATCCAAGTAGCCGGGTGGCCCGTTTTGGGAATTCCAACCTCTGTGGTTTTCCGAAAATCTGATTTTTTATGCTTGAAATCGACTGATCTCCATCAACATCTCGGATCCGCCGTCAAGAGCATGAAGTCATCATTGATCGCTCCAAGATCGTCAACCGGCTGACCAAAAAAGTACACTTTATGTCCGACCGATCGAGAAATTGACAAGACAGATGTCACCGGCCCACCAATACCAACCAATGTCTAAAGTTACATCAATATCCGACATCAAACAACATGTGGATCCATCGGCGATTGTCACAAGAATTCCAAAAGACGCGGCATGGCCCGCGACTCTTCAAATGCCCTGACGACCACTTAATGCAGTTAATTGACCCGTTTTATGACAACTTAATGTGGTCATTAACCCATTATTTTGGACGGCCCAATCAAAATCAAGCAAATGGGAGTTACAAATCCAAGCAATCATGGTAATAAAACCATGAAACTTCCCTCATCATGGAGATTAAGGGCGATTAAATGCCCATCATTCTCCATCGGCCAATCATATTCTAGGAAAAAGGAGTTACAAAATCAAAGAATTAAAACTTGTAACTCCTCCCATCATGGAGCATAAATTCCATCAATTCTCTCAGCATGGGTCATCAATCCCATAATTCACCCCACGGCTACCAAGAGCCTATAAAAAGGGGTCATTCCAAGAGATGCCAACACACACACACACACACACAGATCATTACACACAAGCAAGAAAGAAAAACTCTGAAGAAATCCTGCTACTCTGCTGCAAAAACACCACAAGGTGATCGAAGTCCCTTGGGGGGCCACCCCCCCAAGGTCCTCTCTCCTTCTACCCAACATGTCCTAAACACGGCTCTTCAGCCCGTTTACTCATTTTTTTATTAGATATAGGACCTCCCCCTTGGTCTTTATTCTCTAAAAAACTGAGGTCCAAGCCAAGCCAAAGAATCAAAGAATCAAGCGTTCTCATCTGAAGGACAATGGCGAATGAAAGTCCTGAGGATCCTAACCCTAGAGGGGGGGGGGTGAATAGGGTGTGCTACAACTATGACCAATTTAGACCAATTTTAATTTCTTAACATAAACTAGTCACATGTGATGATATTAACCAAACAAGATGCGGAAGCTAATAAATGAATCACCACAAGCATACACCACAACACAAAGGTGTTAGGGATTTTGTATTTGCAATTTGATGGATGCATTTTCACTTTAGCATCATTTGATTTACACACACTCGCATTGATTTAAAATATCTTGAAATCTTGATTTTTACATGCATTGGTTTTAGATTTGAAGAAATCTTGTTTTATGCATGTTTTGTTTCTAAACTTGGATGCATTGATTTTAGAATTCAAACTCTTTTGAAATCCTAATTCTTTGAGCATTACTTTTGAGAAATCATATTGAGAATTTAGGTTTGTGCCTTGCATACATTCATCACTTTCAGAATCATTTTTGTATGCATTTTTTGTGTTGAAAAGAGTTTTAGAAAATCAAGCTAGCCTTTGGTTTTAAAGTTTTGAATCTTTTTAGGTTTTGTGTGTTTCATGTTTTTAAACCCCTTAGAATGATTTAAAACATGTATTCAAGCTTGATTTAATGGCCCAAAAAGTTCCACAAAGAAAATCTTTGAAATATGCAAAAGTGGATTTTTTGGTCCCAGCAGTGTGGCCGGTCGACCGGCCCAGGGGTCCCGGTCGACCGGGAGCACTGCAGGCCAACTGGGCCCCTGGAGCCCCAACGGTCATTTTTCTGACCGTTGTGTGATCCCGGTCGACCGAGACCTGTTTGCAGGTCGACCGAGGACTAGCCGTTGGACTGTTTTTCATTATAAAGTCCATTCATTTCCAACCTTCTTTAGGGCTTGAAACATGAACCTTTGAGACTATATTGGAGCCAAAGAAAGGGGAAGAAGTTGGAAAGGCTAAAGGGCTATTTGGAAATCAAATGCTTGAGTTTTCAAAAGGTACATCTTACTAGTATTTTGATTTCCATTAAAATGAAATCCATGCATGCTTAAATCTTTGTATTTTCACTTATGCATGATTTCTAGAGTTGTGTTGCAAACTCAATATCATCTTTGGTAAATTAGTTTGGTTTGCAAACTCTCTTATCCTAATCACATGTGTTCTTAGACTTTAACATTCATACAACTTGTTTGTTTCATTTCTTCAAAGTTGTTTGAATCTTTTATGCGATTAGTTTTCTCTTCAATCATCATTTTATAAGATTTGATTTTAAAATGCATCATGCATTCATTTAAGAGCTTCATTGTTGAATTTGATTGAAGAAAAGCATTCATACACTTGTGCACACACTTTAGCTCATTTAGTGTATGTTTGTAATTTGAATTACACTTTCATATTAGCCTATGTAGAGGCAATTCAATTGTGCTTAATTGTATCTCTTAGAGTGTTCTTTTGTGAAGGCACCTTCTTTGAGAAATCTCTCATTTGTAAAGGTTATTGCTTAGCCTAAGAAAAGCATTGTGTAAAGGTTATTGCTTAGCCTAAGAAAATCATCTTGTAAAGGTTATTGCTTAGCCTAGAAAAGCACATTGAGAGGTTGTTGTTTAGCCTAGAAAAACAACATTGTAAGGGTTATTGCTTAGCCTAGTAAAAAGCATAAATAGTGGAAATCCGGTGGGGTGATTGGATCACAAGCCGGTAGTGGATGTAGGCATTGAGGCCGAACCACTATAAACCTTTGTGTTGTGGTGCATGCTTTTGTGGTGATTGTTTTTATTAGCTTCCACATATTGTTTGATTAATCATCACATGTAACTATTTTATGTTAAGAGGTTAAAATTATTTTAAATTGGTAATAATTGTAGCTCACCCTATTCACCCCCCCCCCCTCTAGGGTTAGGATCCTCAGGACTTTCAATTGGTATCAGAGCCTCGTGCTCTATCTTTTAGGATCAAGTGTTTGGAACTCTTGATTAAGTGTAAAAACCTAGAGTAAAGCCCTAGAGTTGTCCTTGCATGAAATCATTAGAATGGACTCCACTATGCTAGACTTTGTAGATTCTTCTAGACCCCTCATTCTTCCTTCTATTGGAGATTCAAACCCTCAATTAAATGAATATCAATTTGATTCAAAAGAGGAAGAAAATGAGTATGATGAAGATGATCTTCAACAAGCCTATAATGAATTATATACATTATCTTCAAAGCTTGATAAGAGAAATAAAAGTTTAAGAGAAGAATCTAATAGACTAAACATAGAGCTAGTCTCTTCAAAAGATGAGCTTAGAGAGAAAGAAGAAGTCATAAATTGTTTAGAATCTAAGTTCATGATCTCTTTAAATAACCAATCTAACATTCAAGATGAACTAAGAGAATTAAAGATGGGTTATGATAATGTCAATAAAGAAAATTTAAATCTAAGAGATCAAATAAAAAGGCAAGACAAAGACTTTACCAATTTAGAAGCCAAGTTGATTAAAAGTAAGTTAAAAACCAAAGAACTTGGATCTAATGTTGTTAATGAACTAAAACTTGAATTAAAGCTTTCCAATGAAGAGCTAAGCAAATATAAGGAAATTGAAAATGAACTTTCAAAAGTCAAAAATGAAAATTCAATCCTTATAACCAAAGTCACTCATCTTGAAGGATATAAACAAAAGTATGAGTGCAAGTTTACCCAAAGTGAAGAAAGACTTGAAAAATTATTTAAATAGGGTAAACCTCATGGAGATAGGATGGGTCTTGGATTTAATAGGAATATGTCATATGACCCTAAATTCACCAACACTTTTGTGAAAGGTGAGTCCTCCTTCTCTAGCACTCTTCCTCCAATGTCCAAAACTAAATGTCATTATTGTGGTAAAGTAGGACATTTCAAATTTGAGTGCAAACTAAGAAGAAGCCATGTGTCTAAACCCCTCCTTGAACCCAAAAAGGTAGAATCTAAATCTATGAAGGGTAAGACACTAAAAATCAAGAAAGACTCCAAAAAGACTAAACAAGTTAAATCTATTAAAATGGAGTCTCCAAAGATAGATTCTAAAAAGGTTAAACAAGTCAAACCAAGTTTAAAAGAATCTATGAACGAAAAGCTTCTCAACCTATCTCCCTTATATCAACCCATGAAAGAACTTTTGAATAAAGTAACAAAGTTAAATCTAAAATTCAAAAGTCAAATAAAGGGAGAATATAAGAAGAAAAGAAAAATGAACAAATCCCCTAAGAAACAAACCCACCAACCTCAAAAGACTAATCACCATTCTAAGCTAAATTTAGTCAAATCTAAATATCATGGTGATAAGTTTAAATTGAAAATTTATCAAGTCAAATCTCCTATAGTTGGTGGGACTCCAAAACAAGACCTCAAAGTTCAACCCTCTCAAGACCTTAGGTGGATTCCTAAAGTTATTTACTTAGACAAACCTTAAGGCCTTGAACCCTCTTGACCAACCTATTCTTTTTAAGTTAAATCACTTTGTTGGTCATATTGCTTTGCATTTTGTTTTTTCTATAGTTACATTTATTAAATGCATTGTTTCTTTATGATCAATTGATTTTGTTTTCATGCACCATTCTAGTTACATATCATGGTTTTCAAAATCTTTTGATTATAATTTCATCATGTTTGATTTGCTTTTTGCACTCATTTAGTTTTATGTTTTGCATTGCATTTCTACATGATCAATTGATTGTGATTTTAAAAGCTTTCATAGCTAGACTCTTCATGATCAATTTTTGCAAAATCATTTGTGTAGATGTCTTAGTAAAAAATTTTTTTACAAATGATTTGAAGATTGTTTGAATGGAAATGCTCTATGACATCATTAGTTATATTCATCTAAGCATGTTCCATGATCACATTTCCTTTTCTTTTGGTTTCATTATCTTAGAAATGGAAATGTGTGTTGTTTGCATCTTTGCTTTTTTTTTTTTTTGTTATTCTTTTTATATGCAAATGACAATTGGTTCCATGTATGGTTGTGATCTTAGTTATATTTGTAGAAACCATACTAGAACTCAAATCCATCCTCTATGCCTTATAGTCATTTCTTTTTGGATGGTTATGATGTTGATTCATGTGATTTCTCTAAGTGATTTAATCCTTATACATGTTTCAACTTCATAGTAGTGTTTTTAATCATATGAAACTCTTTGAAATCTATTCCTCATATTTTTATATGTTTGATGGATATCTTAGTTGTTGAATTCATATGATTTTGACACTTTGGAAATTGCATGCTTTACCTAGCCATATCCTTTTGCATTGCAATTTGCCTTGTTCATCACTATGCTCATTAGTCATATCTTTAAAAGTGATGAATATCTATTTATGATGCTTGATGGATTTTTGTGTTTATCACACCCTTGCTCCTTATCATGTTGTCAAATTCAATTGGTTTCTTTTGGTATAATTTAAGATTGATTTGATTTCTTGTGATAGTGATAGACTTTGTGTACATTGGATTGAGCTTGATAGTTACATATTTGTTCCATGTCACACACCATTAGCATCATAAATTTCATGTTTGCCACCTCTCTTGCTCATATAGGTATATCTCATGACCACCATGTTTATGTGTTCATAATATTGGTTGGTTATTAGTTGAGGTTGGCTTCATGCTTGAATTTCATTTCACTCATCTTGCACATGATAGTCATATTTTTTTTTTGATTGAATGAAATGATTTCAAAACTTACATAGCATATGATTTTCATAGTTAAATTATTTAATGCTATGTTTAGTAAACCCCATTTCATCATGGATAGCTCTAATTTGGATTTTTCCTAATAGTTATATTTTTAAATCCATTTTAGAGTGATTGTGTTTAATAGACTTATCCTTAAATCTCAATTGGTATTCCTTATTTTTCCAATTGGGTATCCATGATTGTTTTTCTCTTTAGACCTTGCTTTCTTTTGGTAATTTGATCATATTGTGCTCTATAGTTCAATGAATCTAATCATTTCCTTGAAGTTGACCCTCATTTGGTTAAACCATCTACTTCTTGAACCTAATAGTTATATCATGTCAAAAGTTTGACAAAAGAAGAGAATGGATTGAGGGGGAGTGTAAACCTTCATAGGAAGAATTAGTTTTGATCAAATTTACCCTTGGATTGTCTTTGAACCCTTAGAGTCTGTTAGGCCCTTGAGTGTTGCAATTGATGATGGATGCACACACTTTCACTTTGTCATGATCACACACTTGAGCTCTTAAATGTAGACTTGTTGGATCTTGGTTTCATTCATGCATTCACATGATCTTGAAATGAATTTACTTCATGCATGTTTTAGAACACAAAACTCTTTTGAAAACCTACTTCTTTGTGAATTACATTTGGAAAATCATTTTAAAGAATCTAGGTTTAAACCTTGCATACATTCATCTCCTTCTAAATCATATTGGTATGCATTGTTTTTTTGAAAAAGGAGTTTTTAAGAATCAAGCTAGCTTTTGGGACTTAAACTTTTGAATCTTTTTAGGCCTTGGATGTATCATGTTTTTAAACATCTTAGAATGTCTTAAAACATGTTTTTAAGCTTGGTTTAGTGACCCACAAAATTCCACAAAGAAATCCTTCAAAATGCAAAAGTTGGAAATTTTGGGGTGTCCCGGCAGTGTCGCCGGTCGACCGAGACAACTGTCGGACGACTAGACAGGTTTTGAACCTGAAGCTCCAACGGTCAGAAATTCGACCGTTATGCTTTCTAGGTCGACCGAGCCCTTCTAGGTCGACCGAGACAACTAGCCGTTGGACTGTTTTTTGTTATAAAGTCCATTCATTTCCAACCTTTTCCAAGAGTTGAAGCATGAACCTTTGAGACTATTTTGAAGCCAAAAGAAAGGGAAAACGTTGGAAAGGCTAGAAGCTTATTTGGAAATCAAATGTTAGAGTTTTAAAAAGGTATTCCATACTTTTCATTTTGATTTTCATTTAGTTTGAAATCAATGCATGCTTACATGTTTGTATTACCAACTATGCATGATTTCTAGCTTAAAAGAGATGTTTTGCAAACTGAATATCTTCTATGGTAAAATTAATTAGTTTGCATACTCTCATGATCTAATCACATATGTTCTTAGTCTTTAACTTTCATACAACTTGTTTATCTCAATTCTTCAAAGTTGTTTGAATCATTAATGTGCTTAGTCTTAGCTTCAATCATCTATTTCCAAGCTTTGTTTTAAAATGCATCAAGCATTCAATTAAGAGCTTCACTTTTGAAATTGATTGAAGTAAAACATACATACACTTGTTCACACACACTTTAGTTTGTTTTAGTGTATGTTTGTTATTTGAATTGCACTTTCACATTAGCCTATTTAGAGGCAATTCATTTGAGCTAAAATTGTATCTCTTAGAGTGTTCTTGAAAAGACACCTTCTTAGAGAAAATCCAACTTGTAAAGGTTATTGCTTAGCCTTGAAAAGCAACTTGTAAAGGTTATTGCTTAGCCTCGAAAAGCAACTTGTAAAGGTTGTTGTTGAGCCTTAGAAAAACAACATTGTATAGGTTATTGCTTAGCCTTTGAAAAAGCATAAATAGTGGAAATCCGGTGGGGTGATTGGATCACAAGCCGGTAGTGGATGTAGGCATTGAGGCCGAACCACTATAAACCTTGGAGTTGTGGTGTTTGCTTGTGGTGCTTGTTTTCTTAGCTTCCGCATCTTGTCTGGTAAATCATGTTATATGACTAGTTTTCTTTAATTAATCAAAATTGGTTTTAATTGGTCATTTTTATAGGACACCCTATTCACCCCCCCCCCCTCTAGGGTTAGGATCCCGTGGACTTTCAGAGTCTTCTTCCATACATGATAGCCTGTTATGATTATCATTTTCGATTTCTTTTGTTAACAGGTGCTACTAAAAGGTATTTTCCTTGTTTCATGTGTGTAGGTACCTTTGCAATTTAATGGCAAAGGGGGAGAGAGCATTCAAGTACTCAAAGATCTCCTATTCTTCAAAAGGGGAGAGAGCATTCAAGTTCTCAAGAAGGGTGAAGAGAATGTCCAAGCTTTCTAAGGGGAGAGTTGTGCATGATCTTCTACAAGGGGAGAGAATGCATATCTTGCCAAAGGGAGAGAGAGGCATGGTCAAAGGGGGAGAGCAAATAGAAGAAAGAAAGCTTGGAGCTAAAGAAGATGCTTGGCCATAAAGAAAGAAAGATTGAAGAATGATCAAGCACCAAGCATCATGAAGAATGAAGAAAAGAGCCCAAGAGCCCAAGCTAAGAGGAGGAGCATCCAAGAAGATTTCAAGACTTGTCCAGCCTAGGGGGAGCTGAAGATTTAGTGTGTGATTTCAATGATGAGTAAGTTGCCATCAAATTGCAAAGGGGGAGATTGTTAGGGATTTTGTATTTGCAATTTGATGGATGCATTTTCACTTTAGCAACATTTGATTTACATACACTTGCATTGATTTAAAATATCTTGAAATCTTGATTTTTACATGCATTGGTTTTAGACTTGAAGAAATCTTGTTTTATGCATGTTTTGTTTCTAAACTTGGATGCATTGATTTTAGAATTCAAACTCTTTTGAAATCCTAATTCTTTGAGCATTACTTTTGAGAAATCATATTGAGAATTTAGGTTTGTGCCTTACATACATTCATCACTTTCAGAATCATTTTTGTATGCATTTTTTGTGTTGAAAAGAGTTTTAGAAAATCAAGCTAGCCTTTGGTTTTAAAGTTTTGAATCATTTTAGGTTTTGTGTGTTTCATGTTTTTAAACCCCTTAGAATGATTTAAAACATGTATTCAAGCTTGATTTAATGGCCCAAAAAGTTCCACAAAGAAAATCTTTGAAATATGCAAAAGTGAATTTTTTGGTCCCAGCAGTGTGGCCGGTCGACCGGGAACACTGCAGGCCAACTGGGCCCCTGGAGCCCCAACGGTCATTTTTCTGACCGTTGTGTGATCCCGGTCGACCGAGACCTGTTTGCAGGTCGACCGAGGACTAGCCGTTGGACTGTTTTTCATTATAAAGTCCATTCATTTCCAACCTTCTTTGGGGCTTGAAACATGAACCTTTGAGACTATATTGGAGCCAAAGAAAGGGGAAGAAGTTGAAAAGGCTAAAGGGCTATTTGGAAATCAAATGCTTGAGTTTTCAAAAGGTACATCTTACTAGTATTTTGATTTCCATTAAAATGAAATCCATGCATGCTTAAATCTTTGTATTTTCACTTATGCATGATTTCTAGAGTTGTGTTGCAAACTCAATATCATCTTTGGTAAATTAGTTTGGTTTGCAAACTCTCTTATCCTAATCACATGTGTTCTTAGACTTTAACATTCATACAACTTGTTTGTTTCATTTCTTCAAAGTTGTTTGAATCTTTTATTTGATTAGTTTTCTCTTCAATCATCATTTTATAAGCTTTGATTTTAAAATGCATCATGCATTCATTTAAGAGATTCATTGTTGAATTTGATTGAAGAAAAGCATTCATACACTTGTGCACACACTTTAGCTCATTTAGTGTATGTTTGTAATTTGAATTACACTTTCATATTAGCCTATGTAGAGGCAATTCAATTGTGCTTAATTGTATCTCTTAGAGTGTTCTTTTGTGAAGACACCTTCTTTGAGAAATCTCTCATTTGTAAAGGTTATTGCTTAGCCTAAGAAAAGCATCTTGTAAAGGTTATTGCTTAGCCTAGAAAAGCACATTGAGAGGTTGTTGTTTAGCCTAGAAAAACAACATTGTAAGGGTTATTGCTTAGCCTAGTAAAAAGCATAAATAGTGGAAATCGGGTGGGGTGATTGGATCACAAGCCGGTAGTGGACGTAGGCATTGAGGCCGAACCACTATAAACCTTTGTGTTGTGGTGCATGCTTTTGTGGTGATTGTTTTTATTAGCTTCCGCATATTTTTTGATTAATCATCACATGTGACTAGTTTATGTTAAGAAGTTAAAATTGTTTTAAATTGGTAACAATTGTAGCTCACCCTATTCACCCCCCCCCCCCCCTCTAGGGTTAGGATCCTCAGGACTTTCGAAAGGTTTATAGTGGTTCGGCCTCAATGCCTACGTCCACTACCGGCTTGTGATCCAATCACCCCACTGGATTTCCACTATTTATGCTTTTTAATAGGCTAAGCAATAACCCTTACAATGTTGTTTTTCTAGGCTAAACAACAACCTCTCAATGTGCTTTTCTAGGCTAAGCAATAACCTTTACAAGATGCTTTTCTTAGGCTTAGCAATAACCTTTACACAATGCTTTTCTTAGGCTAAGCAATAACCTTTACAAATAAAGATTTCTCTAAGAAAGTGTCTTCACAAAAGATCACTCTAAGAGATACAATTTAAGTACAATTATGTTGCCTCTTAAATAGGCAAATATGAAAGTGTAAATCAAATTACAAACATACACTAAAACAAGCTAAAGTGTATGCACAAGTGTATGAAAGCTTTTCTTCAATCAATTTCAACAATGAAGCTCTTAAATGGATGCATGATGCATTTTAAAATCAAAGCTTATAAAATGATGATTGAAGATAAAACTAATCACATAAAAGATTCAAACAACTTTGAAGAAATGAAACAAACAAGTTGTATGAATGTTAAAGTCTAAGAACACATGTGATTAGGAAAAGAGAGTTTGCAAACCAAACTAATTTACCAAAGATGATATTGAGTTTGCAACACAACTCTAGAAATCATGCATAAGTGAAAATACAAAGATTTAAGCAAGCATGGATTTCATTTTAATGGAAATCAAAATACAAGTAAAGTGTACATTTTTAAAACTCAAGTATTTGATTTCCAAAAAGCTCTCTAGCCTTTCCAACTTCTTCCCCTTTCTTTGGCTCCAATATGGTCTCAAGAGTTCATGGTTCAAGCCTCTTGAAAGTTGGAAAATGAATGGACTTTATAATGAAAAACAGTCCAACGGCTAGTCCTCGGTCGACCTGCAAACAGGTCTCGGTCGATCGGGATCACACAACGGTTAGAAAAATGACCGTTGGGGCTCCAGGGGCACTTTCTGCCTGCAGTGTTCCCGGTCGATCGGGACCTCTGCGCCGGTCGACCGGCCACACTGGCAGCAGACCCCCTGGACCAAAATTCCCAAAAATGCAACATTTCAAAGTATTTCTTGGGGGAACTTTTGGCCACTAAATCAAGCTTGAATAACATGTTTTAAATCAAACTAAGATGTTTAAAAACATGAAACACAAAAAGCCTAAAAAGATTCAAAACTTTAAATACCAATGGCTTGCTTGATTTGATAAAACTCTTTTTCAAATTTAAATGCATACAAAACTGATTCTGAAAAAAATGAATATATGCAAGGCACAAACCTAAATTCTCAATTTGATTTTCCAAACATAATGCACAAAGAATTAGGTTTTTAAAAGAGTTGGATTCTAAAAACAATGCATCCAAGTTTAGAAACAAAACATGCATAAAATAAGATTTCTTCAAGTCTAAAACCAATGCATGTAGAAATCAAGATTTCAAGACATTTTAAATCAATGCAAGTGTGTGTAAATCAAATGATGCTAAAGTGAAAATGCATCCATCAAATTGCAAATACAAAATCCCTAACAATCCCCCCCCTTTGCAATTTGATGGCAACTTACTCATCATTGAAATTACACACTAAGTCTTCAGCTCCCCCTAAGCTGGACAAGTCTTGAAATCTTCTTGGATGCTCCTCCTCTTAGCTTGGGCTCTTGGGCTCTTTTCTTCAATCTTCTTGATGCTTGGAGCTTGATCATTCTTCAAGCTTTCTCTTCTTCTTTCCTCTCTAAGGCCAAGTATCTTCTTTAGCTCCAAGCTTTCTTCTTCTATTTGCTCTCCCCCTTTGACCATGCCTTTCTCTCCCTTTGGCTAGATATGCATTCTCTCCCTTTGTAGAAGATCATACACAACTCTCCTTAGGAAGCTTGGACATTCTCTTCACCCTTTTGAGAACTTAAATGCTCTCTCCCCTTTTGAAGAATAGGGGATCTTTGAGTACTTGAAAGTTCTCTCCCCCTTTGCCATTAAATTGCAAAGGTACCTACACACATGAAACAAGGAAAATACCTTTTAGTAGCACCTGTTAACAAAAGAAATCGAAAATGATAATCATAACAGGCTATCATGTATGGAAGAAGACTCTAAGGGTTCAAAGTCAATCCAAGGGTGAATTTGATCAAAACTAATTCTTCCTATGAAGGTTTACACTCCCCCTCAATCCATTCTCTCCTTTTGTCAAACATTTGACAAAGATTTAACTATTAGATGCAAGAAGAATATGGTTTAACCAAATGAGGGTCAACTTCAAGGAAAGGATTAGATTCATTTAACTATAAAGCTCAATATGATCAAATTACCAAAAGAAGGCAAGGTCTAATGAGAAAAACAATCATGGATACCAATTGGAAAAACAAAGAATACCAATTGAGATTTAAAGATAAGTCTATTAACACAATCACTCTAAAATGGATTTAAAAATATAACTATTAGGAAAAATCCAAATTAGAGCTATCCATGATGCAATGGGGTTTACTAAACATAGCATTAAATAATTTAACTGTGAAAATCATATGCTATGCAAGTTTTGAAATCATTTCATTCAATAAAAAATAATGACTATCATGTGCAAGATGAGTGAAATGAAATTCAAACATGAATCCAACCTCAACTAATAACCAAGCAATATTATGAACACATAAACATGGTGGTCATGAGATATACCTATAAGAGCAAGAGAGGTGGCAAACATGAACATTATGATGCTAATGGTGTGTGACATGGAACAAATATATAACTAACAAGCTCAATTCATTGTACACAAGGTCTATCACAATCACATGAAATCAAATCAATCGTAAATTATACCAAATGAAACCAATTGAATTTGACAACATGATTAAGAGCAAGAATGTGACAAATACAACATTCCATCAAGCATCATAAATGCATATTCATCACTTATAAAGATATGACTAATGAGCATAGTGATGAACAAGGTAAATTGCAAAGCAAAAGGATATGACTTTGAAATATATGCAATTTCCAAAGTGACTAAATCATATGAATTCAACATCTAAGATATCCATCAATCATATAGAAATATGAGGAATAGATTTCAAAGAGTTTCATATGATCAAGAACACTACTATGATGTTGAAACATGTACAAGGATGACATCATTTAGAGAATAAACATGAATCAACATCATAACTGTCGCGACCCCGGACCGGGAATCCCAATCCGGGATCGGGACCATTAGTGTGTGATGATTATTCAAGAGGATTACCTACATCCTCAAAATAATCTTATTTAATTTCCCACAGGTGTCCGCGGTGAGGATATCAAAACCTTGCATGGATATTTCTTTTTAATGCGGAAGCGTGTAGCAAATCAAATAGTTAGACTATCTCTAGTCATGCAAGCATTTACATCAATATCAAACTGTATCAGAAAGAGCAATGATATATAGCAATGTTTCCCAAAAGTTGTTAAAGTTAGACAAGTTATCATTTAGTTACAATCCCCAAAATTAGAGGCCAACAAAGGCCAATATTACAAAATAATAACCCAAAGAATAGTTAACAAGTCCTTCCCAAAATGTTACGCCTCTTGGCAACCCGATGTCTACATGACATCGTCAGCACGCCACTCAACTAGAGGCTGCAGCTCACCTACCGCCTCCTCCGGCTCCTCCTCAAGGAAACCGGCAACGGGACCTGAGTACCAAAGCAAAGGATCAGACACGACGGTCTGGCAAGAGAATGACAAGATACAACAACAATAATAGAGGAAATCTCTTGAAAAGCATATAAATCTGTTTAAGCAAGAACTCTCATAAAGCAGGTAAATCATTTGCTATAAAACAAGTAAACAAGATAAAACATATGAGGTAACCAAGGAATCGGGAATAACAAGGTGGCAATCACATAAAGCTAAGTCCTCTGTCACTAAAGTGACAACAGTATCACGGGACGTTGATCTCAGTCACACAAGGTGAGGAGAAACAACGTATACATACATACAATATAACTATACGGGAACGGGACCACGGTAGCGAACCGGGTATCGGGACGGGGCCACGGTGGTAAACCGGGCATCGGGATCCAAACTGCAGCTGGCGGGACGGGAGAGGGATTTCCAAGTCAGTGGATCAGACTGACATGGTATCCAAGCTTAGTGATGCCGACTCATAGGATAAAACCAATCGAGACATATGCAAGTAAACCAAGTACAGTAGATAAACGGGTAAAACGGGGTGCTCAAGGGCACACTATCATTTCATGTCGGGCAATGCATTTCGGGACAATTAACTGTTACTAATGTAACTCCAATGCTTTCGGGAAAACAAGTCATGTAATACAAGTCTTGGAAACGAGGTGAAATAACGAGTTATAACACATTTCGGGTAAAATACCAATTTCAAAATCTATTTAAGTGAATAGGGGTCCCGTATGTCTATTGTAGTCCTTACTTGGTACTCCGTGAGTTTGAAGACATTCCGGGCTCTTTATTCACTTTTATGATTTTTCAAAGTTTCGGATGACATCTTTGTGATATGGTTTCTTTCTCGGATGGCATCAACAAGGCCTAGTGAATCCCTTTCGATTGACAAAGCTCAACGCTCGAACGAACCGGAGAGTTCGTTCGAGCGGGGAGCTTTTCGAAATCTGGGAAATTTCGGTTACCTGGCGGTTAGCTGGCGGTTAGCCGCCGATGCATTCGGCGGTTAGCCGCTGGGTAACCGTGGAGCTGACCGAATTTCAGGTGAGAATTCTGATGCTCTCGGGAAAAGGAACCGTGATTGTGCGGTTGGCTGGCGGTTAGCCGCCGATGGGTTCGGCGGTTAGCCGCTGGCTAACCGTGAGGCTGACCGCGTTTTCAGGTGGAAAATGATGCTCTCTGGGAAAGTCACCGCGGTGCGCGGTTAGCTGGCGGTTAGCCGCCGATGCATTCGGCGGTTAGCCGCTGGCTAACCGTGAGCTGACCGCCAGTTACGAAAATGCTCACTGAGTTCAGTTTCGAGTCATTTTCCTCCTCAAAACCATCTTCCTCACATCCACAAGGTCCTTACAATAACATTGGGCTAATAGTTCCTCCAATGCCTCTCTTTATACTTCTCCAAATCCTCATTAAGAGTTCTCTCCATCACTTCTTCCATGTCAAATCCAATGCAAATAAAAGAGAAGTAAACCATTTCACCAACATTCATCTAAGCTATCACAAGAACAATAAATGCTCTACCAACATGTTTATAAAACATTGAATGAAACTATCAAGATACATTATGAGCATTTATTTCAAACAAACCTCATTAAATGAAAGTATGGAAAATCCATGAAGACTACACCAAATCATTTCAAAATTAAAAACATCCAAACATTCACTTGCCTCTATTCCAAGCTAGTTGAAAACAAGGCTTTAATCACCTCTATTGCTCAAAGCCAAGCTACACATCAAAAATCCCAAAAACAACCCTAAAATGGGTTACACAAAGAATGATAATGAATAAACCAACAAAAATGCAAATGTAGCTTCTCAAGGGCTAGAGGAACACTAATCTAGGAGATGGGAAGAATCACTTACTTGGATGGTCTTCAAATGAAGAGGACTAGTTCAAAGAAGATCTCTAGATTGATGGGTTCCTCCAAAAACGGTATCAATGGAATGCTTGCAAGATGAGGAAGGAGAAGATGACCTTCATTGCTTGGTTGGTGGACTATTGGTGAGGCTTGGAGATGAAGAAGCAAGGAGAAGAAGAAAACCACAAGAACCCTAGGTTCAGTTGTGCTGGAGCAATGGAGAGTGAATGAGAAAGAAGAGGTGGGTTCTCTTTTGTTAACAATGAGGAGCTTGGGTCCCACAACTTAAGAAGCTAAATGGACTGATATCATCTAATTCGGGACCTCGGATGAATTCGACGAAGAAGGAAGAAATGTTCGTCGAAATATCTACTTTCCAAAAAGTACATGTTTGTCGGGTTTCGAGAATAATGAGTTTTGGTACAGATTTGGTGTGTAAAGACTGTTTTGCCCTCAAGGCCAAGAATTCGGGTTTCGTGATCTCAAACGAGAACGGGATCAACATGAAAGTTGTTGGAATCCACAAGATGAATGCAACGGGCCAAAAACACAATTCACAACAAATCGGGAAATTTCTCGAGAAAATACCAAGCCGAAAAGGGAACCCCCAAAGGGCCCCACAAGAAATCCAAAACACGCAAAGTAGCCCAAAACTAAAATCAAGGTTAAATCTAAACCCAACTTAACCAAGAATCACTAATCAAGCTTAGCACTAACACGCAACTTAATTAGCACTAATCGGGATCACTCGGGTCGGGGTCTTACAATAACCATCCAAAAAGAAATGACTAGAGTGTATAGAGGATGGATTTGGGTTCTAGTATGGTTTCTACAAGTATAACTAAGATCACAACCATACATGGAACCAATAGTCATTTGCATATAGAAAGAAAGTAAACACATAAGCAAATATGCAAACAATATACATTTCCATTTCTAAGATGATCAAATCAAAAGAAAAAGGAAATGAGAATCATGGAACATGCTTTGATGATTATAACTAATGAGGTTATAGAGCATTTCCATTCAACCAATCTTCAAATCATTTTGATAAACAAAATCCAACAATGAGCATAAAGAGAATGATTTTGAAGATCAATTTTCAACATTGTATTTTAAAAGATATAACTTAAATGAAACACATACAAGTTGATTTTTCAAAACAATGATTTTCCATATAAAAGTATAACTTAGAAATCCATGGAAAAACTTGAATTGATTCAAATCATTTGTTCAAATAATCTTACTATGACATCTACACAAATGATTCAACAACAATTGATCATGAATAAATTATCTATGAAAGCTTTTAAAATCACAATCAATTAATCATGTAAAGAAATGCAATGCAAGACATAGGTGTGTAAAAAGCAAATCAAACATGATGAAATTATAATCAAAAGATTTTGAAAACCATGATATGTAACAAGAATGGTGCATGAAAACAAAATCAATTGATCATAAAGAAACAATGCATTTTAATAGATGTAACTATAGAGAAACAAAATGCAAATGCAACATGACCAACAAAGTGATTTAACTTAAAAAGAATAGGTTGGTCAAGAAGGTTCAAGGCCTTAAGGTTTGTCTAAGTAAATAACTTTAGGAATCCACCTAAGGTCTTGAGAGGGTTGAACTTTGAGGTCTATTTTGGACTTCTCACCAACTAAAGGAGATTTGACTTGATAAATTTTCAATTTAAACTTATCACCATGATATTTAGATTTAACTAAATTTAGCTTAGATTGGTGATTAGTCTTTTGATGTTGGTGAGTTTGTTTCTTTGGGGATTGACTCACTTTTCTTTTCTTCTTATTTTCTCCCTTTACTTGACTTTTGAATTTTAAATTTAACTTTGTTACTTTATTCAAAAGTTCTTTCATGGGTTGATACAAGGGAGATAGGTTGAGAAGCTTTTTGTTCATAGATTCTTTCAAGCTTGGTTTAACTTGTTTAAACTTTTTAGAATCTATCTTAGGAGACTCCATTTTAAATGATTTAACTTGTTTAATCTTTTTGGAGTCTTCTTTGTTTTTTAGTGTCTTACCCTTCATAGATTTAGATTCTATCTTCTTGAGTTCAAAGATGGGTTTAGACACATGGCTTCTTCTTCTTAGTTTGCACTCAAACCTAAAATGCCCTTCAATGCCACAATAATTACATTTGGTTTTGGGCAAAGGAGAAAGAGTGCTAGAGAAAGAGGACTCACCTTTCACAAATGTGTTGGTGAATTTAGGGTCATGTGAAGTATACTTATTAAAACCAAGACCCGTCCTATCTCCATGAGATTTACCCAATTTAAATAATTTTTCAAGTCTTTCTTCACTTTGGGTAAACTTGCACTCATACTTTTGTTTATACCCTTCAAGTTGAGTGACTTTGGTTATAAGCATTGAATTTTCATTTTTGACTTTTGAAAGTTCATTTTCAATTTCCTTATATTTGCTTAGCTCTTCATTGGCAAGTTTTAATTCAAGTTTTAGTTCATTAACAACATTAGATCCAAGTTCTTTGGTTTTTAACTTACTTTTAATCAACTTGGCTTCTAAATTGCTAAAGTCTTTGTCTTGCCTTTTTATTTGATCTCTTAGATTTAAATTTTCCTTATTGACATTATCATAATCCATCTTTAATTCTTTTAGTTCATCTTGAATGTTAGATAGGTTATTTAAAGAGATCATGAACTTAGATTCTAAACAATTAATGACTTCTTCTTTCTCTCTAAGTTCATCTTTAGAAGAGACTAGTTCTTTGTTTAGTCTTTTAGATTCTTCTCTTACTTTTTGTTTTTCTTTTCAGTCTTTAAGGATAATTCATATAATTCCTCAAAGGCTTGTTGAAGATCTTCTTCATTTTCATTAAAATCTTCTTCTTTTATGTCACATTGAGATTCATTAGATTGAGGGTTTGAATCTCCAATAGAAGGAAGAATGAGGGGTCTAGAAGAATCTACAAAGTCTAGCATAGTGGAGTCCATTCTAATGATTTTCATGTAAGGACAACTCTAGGGTTTTGACTCTAGGTTTTTACACCTAATCAAGAGTTCCAAACACTTGATCCTAAAAGATAGAGCACTTGGCTCTGATACCAATTGAAAGTCCTGAGGATCCTAACCCTAGAGGGGGGGGGGGGGGGGTGTGAATAGGGTGTGCTACAACTATGACCAATTTAGACCAATTTTAATTTCTTAACATAAACTAGTCACATGTGATGATATTAACCAAACAAGATGCGGAAGCTAATAAATGAATCACCACAAGCATACACCACAACACAAAGGTTTATAGTGGTTCGGCCTCAATGCCTACGTCCACTACCGGCTTGTGATCCAATCACCCCACCGGATTTCCACTCTTTATGCTTTTTAATAGGCTAAGCAATAACCCTTACAATGTTGTTTTTCTAGGCTAAACAACAACCTCTCAATGTGCTTTTCTAGGCTAAGCAAAAACCTTTACAAGATGTTTTTCTTAGGCTTAGCAATAACCTTTACACAATGCTTTTCTTAGGCTAGGCAATAACCTTTACAAATAAAGATTTCTCTAAGAAAGTGTCTTCACAAAAGATCACTCTAAGAGATACAATTTAAGCACAATTATGTTGCCTCTTAAATAGGCTAATATGAAAGTGTAAATCAAATTACAAACATACACTAAAACAAGCTAAAGTGTGTGTACAAGTGTATGAAAGCTTTTCTACAATCAATTTCAACAATCAAGCTCTTAAATGAATGCATGATGCATTTTAAAATCAAAGCTTATAAAATGATGATTGAAGATAAAACTAATCACATAAAAGATTCAAACAACTTTGAAGAAATGAAACAAACAAGTTGTATGAATGTTAAAGTCTAAGAACACATGTGATTAGGAAAAGAGAGTTTGCAAACCAAACTAATTTACCAAAGATGATATTGAGTTTGCAACACAACTCTAGAAATCATGCATAAGTGAAAATACAAAGATTTAAGCAAGCATGGATTTCATTTTAATGGAAATCAAAATACAAGTAAAGTGTACCTTTTTAAAACTAAAGTATTTGATTTCCAAAAAGCCCTCTAGCCTTTCCAACTTCTTCCCCTTTCTTTGGCTCCAATATGGTCTCAAGAGTTCATGGCTCAAGCCTCTTGAAAGTTGGAAAATGAATGGACTTTATAATGAAAAACAGTCCAACGGCTAGTCCTCGGTCGACCTGCAAACAGGTCTCGGTCGACCGGGATCACACAACGGTTAGAAAAATGACCGTTGGGGCTCCAGGGGCACTTTCTGCCTGCAGTGTTCCCGGTCGACCGGGACCTCTGCGCCGGTCGACCGGCCACACTGGCAGCAGACCCCCTGGACCAAAATTCCCAAAAATGCAACATTTCAAAGTATTTCTTGGGGGAACTTTTGGCCACTAAATCAAGCTTGAATAACATGTTTTAAATCAAACTAAGATGTTTAAAAACATGAAACACAAAAAGCCTAAAAAGATTCAAAACTTTAAATACCAATGGCTTGCTTGATTTGATAAAACTCTTTTTCAAATTTAAATGCATACAAAACTGATTCTGAAAAGATGAATATATGCAAGGCACAAACCTAAATTCTCAATTTGATTTTCCAAACATAATGCACAAATAATTAGGTTTTCAAAAGAGTTGGATTCTAAAAACAATGCATCCAAGTTTAGAAACAAAACATGCATAAAACAAGATTTCTTCAAGTCTAAAACCAATGCATGTAGAAATCAAGATTTCAAGACATTTTAAATCAATGCAAGTGTGTGTAAATCAAATGATGCTAAAGTGAAAATGCATCCATCAAATTGCAAATACAAAATTCCTAACAGCGAAGTCCATATAAGACTTGCGACCATCGATCTGAACGAGTCCCCGCAATCTCCTGAGAAGTCAGATTCCTTTTCTCACTTTTCTATTGAATCCTGTATTCTTTGTAAAGAGACAAAAATCACATTTCTTGTCTTTCTTTATTAATGAGATTTGTAAATCGCCTTCTACAGCAAAATCGCCTTTCACGGCAAAAATCGCCTTCCACAGTGAAAACCACCTTCCACGGCAAACAAAAACCGCCTTTCACGGCAAACAAAGAAAAATCGCCTCTCACGACATTTAAAATAATTGTCTTTTTCCTAAAATATATGTGCAATGAAAAGTTAGAAAGAAGAATTGATTTCCTTTCTACTTGTGATGGTGAATCTCCAGATCACCACTTCAAATTTCAAGTAGAATAGAAAATCTGGCATACCAGTACAAAAATGTTGATGACTTGCTTTTCCTCCTCCGCCGAACCCCGACAGCCCCCTAGGGCGGAGGGAGAGGACGAAAGGCCGGGCCCCCATCAGTTTCATACAAAAGCCACCCGAAGCATGGGTTTAGCCTTTAAAAACGCTGAATCCCCTGTACTATTTTCCTAATCCAAGAATCGTCTGAAACCCGTTTTCAACCAAAAAAGTGTCTAAAAATATCCTAAAATGCGTATCTCAACCCAGAATCCCTTCAAATGGATTTCGAGGAGAAAGAGTAAATGATGATAATTGAAACCTCTTTCAGAGTAAAAAGTGATCCCGGATTTTTGTAGAGGGACTCTTCGGACCGAGAGTTGCCTAAAAGACAATGTAGAGTCAACAAATTCCTAGAGCCGCATAGATTAAGGTTTCGTACAAAAACAGCCTGCAAACCGATCGAATCAAGGGTTTTAGCCTTTAAAAATACCAAACTCCCTCAAGTGTTTTCCTAACCCAAGATTCACCCGAAGCCATTTTTAAACTAAAAAGTATCGAAGTATCCTAAAATGCATTTCCCAACCCAGAATCCCATCAAACGGATCTTGAGGCAAAAGAGTAGAATAGGATACCTGAAACCGCTTTTAGAGTAAACAGTTATCCCGGATTTTCTTGAGGGAGACTTTGGACCGAGAGTTGCATGAAACATTGTCGCGACCCCGGACCGGGCCCCCGAAGGAACTGATCCGGAGTCGGGACATTAAAAGAAAGAGATGATCCATAGATGGTTAACCATAACATCTGTTTAATGTGATAACAACATTTATTTAATTTCCCACAGGTGTCCGCGGTGAGGATATCACAACCATCAATGAATATTTCTTTTAAGTGCGGAAGCATGTAGCAAATCAAATAGTCAGACTATCTCTGGTCATGAAAGCATTAACATCAAGTATCAAAAACTGTATCAGAATGAGCAATGATCTAGCATGTTTCCCAAAAGTAGTTAAAGTTTAACAAAAGATCATTTAGTTACATTCCCCAAAATTAGAGGCCAACAAAGGCCAATAAAACAAAATAATAACCCAAAAGAATGGTTAAATAGTTCTCCTCAAAATGTAAGCCTCTCGTAGCAACCCGATGTCTACATGACATCGTCAGCACGCCACTCGACTAGAGGTTGCGGCTCACCTACCGCCTCCTCCGGCTCCTCCTCAAGGAAACCGGCAACGGGACCTGAGTACCAAAGCAAATGTATCAGACACGACGGTCTGGCAAGAGAGTGAAAGGATACAACAACATATAATGAATGAAATATCTTGAAAAGCATAGAAATCTGTTTAAGCAAGAACTCTCATAAAGAAGATAAATCATTTGCTAGAAAACGAGTAAACAAGATAAACATATAGGGTATCCAAGGAAATCGGGAACTAACAAGATGGCAATCACATAAAGCTAAGTCCTCTATCACTAAAGTGACAACAGTATCACGGGACGTTGATCTCAGTCACACAAGGTGAGGAGATTCAACGCAAATCATATATACAATATAAATATACGGGACGGGACCACGGTAGCGAACCGGGTATCGGGACGGGACCACAGTGATAAACCGGGTATCGGGATCCAAACTGCAGCTGGCGGGACAGGAGATGGATCTCCAAGTCGGTGGATCAAACCGACAAGGTATCCAAGCTTAGTGATGCCGACTCATAGGTTAAATAGTAAATCGAGACAAGGACGAGTAAATCAAATGCAAATGCAATAAACATGCAGCGTTAGTATACTCAAGTACATAACTTACATTTCGTGTCGAGCAATACTCTTCGGGACAAGTCAATGTTACTATCATGCTTTCGGGAACACAACTCATGTAGTGTAAATCTTGGAAATGAAGAAATATAATGAACTATTACAATTTCGGGGAAAATATTGATTTCAAGATCTATTTAAGTGAATAGGGGTCCCGTATGTCGACTATTGAAATGATTTGGTACTCCTTGAGTTTGAAGACATTCCGGGCTCCTTATGCACTTTTACGATTTTTAAAACTTAAAACTCATGTAGTGTAAATCTTGGAAATGAAGAAATATAATGAACTATTACAATTTCGGGAAAAATATTGATTTCAAGATCTATTTAAGTGAATAGGGGTCCCGTATGTCGACTATTGAAATGATTTGGTACTCCTTGAGTTTGAAGACATTCCGGGCTCCTTATGCACTTTTACGATTTTTAAAACTTAACATGAGCTTATGGTTAGAACTAGGTATTACCATGGAAAAATCAAGACTATAAACGGTCCGTCCTAAGTATGATGTTGTCGCGACCCCGGAACAGATCCCGGGCCCGCGACGTGGTTGAATTACCATTGCTATTGAAGATTTTGCTTTCCCACAGGTTCCCGCAGTGAGGATTCCCAAAGACACGCGGAATCTGACTCACACGATCAAGTATGCGGAAGAGTGTAGCAAATCACAACAAGATGAGCACCAATAAAATATTTAAGTGCCATGACAAATAGTAACAAGACATAGTATCAAAAGAAGAAGTTAACATGGCATTCCCATTATAATTCAAGTTATGAGACTAACACAAAAGTAAGTTAAGTTTTAGGTACAATCCCTAAGAGGCCAACAGAGGCCAATACACTTCTCCAAAATAATCAAAAGAAACCCCAACAAAATGATTACGAGACTCAAGAACCCGCCCGACGTCTAGATAACATCGTCGGGCTGCCACTCTCTCACAGGGGTTAGCTCACAAGCCTCCTCCTGACGCTCCTCCTCAAAGGCAACGTCTCTCGCACCTGGGCACCAACAAACAAGGGTCAAACACAACGGTTTGGGAGGCAATCAATTTAGGTGCAAGCATGAACCAATAACGTTTAAGAAAACATATAAGCAATCCTCGACTTGAAATACTATAATGACTGAGATACTAAAACAAACTAGCATGAGTACATAATATATCATGAATAGTTACAATCCACAAAGAGCCGATCCTTTCTCTATCATTTATATAATGAAAAGAGCAAGCACGCACGAAAAGCACGATATACATAATATAAGCACGACACGATTTCCCACAAAGATGGGAATTCCGGCCGCGGAACCGGACACGCACGATGTGTAATAAATACACGACCAGTCTGCAGACAGTCCACATGTTTAAGGACCCCCAGACAGTGGATCAAATTGAAAGGGCAGTCCAAGCTCAGTGGGGTTAATTAATTCATGAATGCACAAAACACGCGAAACACTATCAAAACATGCCGAGGTAAAAATGGGGAAATCACTTATCAAAACACGATGAACACGACTAGCAAGGGCATAATTAATATGCATGACACGCTTAGGAAGTGATCCCCTTTTTCTTGAAACAATTCTTCAAAACAAGCTTGTACTTGAAATCCAAAACTAGTACACGATGGTACTTATCGTACCAAAATGGAAATCAAACACGAAATCTGACAAGCATGTGTTAAGGCTACTAATTGACCTTTGTGTAATTGGAACCCCAAATGTCGGAATATACAAGAATTGGTGTCCCCGAAGTTGGGTTGCATTTCGAAGTTCCATTTACCCAATGTCAAGTCAAAACCCTTAGCGTAGTCTAGTTTTCAATCTACAAGAAAATACACAACGAAATAATTCTTCTCCTGAATCTAGCAGGTTCGCTCGAGCGAACTTTATAAGGTGATGACACTTCGCTCGAGCGAGACAGTTCGTTCGAGCGAATATAAGATGCGCTCGAACGGACAGCTCTCTCTCTTGCTCCAGATTATACAGAGGGCAGTTCGCTCGAGCGGACCATAGGGTCGCTCGAGCGGACAGCTCTCTGTCTGCGCTCGGACCAAACAGAGGCCTGGTCGCTCGAGCGGAACCAAGGGTCGCTCGAGTGAATCAGCTTCTGCCTGAACTCGCAGAGTGCAGAAACTGCCGTTCTCATGTCCAACCTCCACTACATTTTTCTCCTTCTTCTCATCCATCAATCACATACAATCCCCTGAGCCTTCATCTCACCAAGGGTTCATTTATCACCATTTCACACATCCAATCCAATAAAACATAACCATGAAACTTGTAAACAAATTAGATGCACAATTTCAAAAATATAATGAAATCAAAATACACATGCACATTGATCCTATAAAGATTACTTGCCTTGCCCAATGCTAACAATCATTCTCAAGCACTTCACTCAAGCTATTCCCACACTACAAGAAACCCAAGAGAAATCCACTCAAACTCCACAAAATCTTGAAAACAAGAAACCCATTTTACCAAAGGGTTTTGTAACATGAAAAACAAGATCTTTTAGAACAAAAAAGGCTTCATGAAAGGTATGGATGGAAGCTCTTACCTAGCAATGGCCACACAAGAAGGAATGAAGAAAATGTAGAGCCTGTTCCACAAGAAGCTCCAAGAAACTTGAATGGATAGAGAGCTTGCAAGGAGATGAAGATGATGATATCCTTAGAATCTTCTTTGGAGATCTATAGCTAGAGCATGCAATGTGAGGAAGATGGAAAGGAAAGAGGGATTTTCCAGCCCTAGGTCAAAGAAATTGCAGAGATTGGGGAAATGAATGAAGAAGATGAGACTTGGGGGTTTAAGTGATGATAATGGGCCCCCAATTGACTTAACCTTGAGATGACTAAAACATGGTCTTGTGGGCCTCGGATGACTTCGACGAAGAAGGATAAAACGATCATCGAAATATCTAGTTTCCAAAAAGTATATTTTTGGCATGGTTTTGAGATCTCAAAAATTGTGTCCAGATTTGTGCATAAAAGACAATTTTACCCTCTTCGGGCCAAAACATGGGTTTTTGGGCTACAAACATGAATGGGCTTAAAACGGAAGTTGTAACACATAGAAGAATCATTCAAATGAAATCAAAATCACAATCACACGGAAACCGATACGATCTTCCCAAGCTTACACGGGCACTCAGGCCTTCCTGAGTGTGTCCGACTAATACTAAACGTTCTCAAAATTCCCAAAGCTATGTCCAAGACTAAAACTAATTATTCTAACCCAGCGACCACTAAACCCACTTAGAACTAAACACATACTAATCGCACACTAATCGAATTGGTCTGGGTCGGGGTCTAACATCCTCCACCCCTTAGGATATTTGGTCCACCAAATAAATCAAACAATTACCTCTGGTAAAAGCTGTGGATACTTCCTTTGCACTTGCTCTCTCAATTCCCAGGTGGCTTCCTCTGGCTCGTGATTTTCCCAAAGTACCTTTACCCAATGAATAGTCCGGTTTCTCAATTCTTGCTCCTTGGTATCAATGATCTTGATCGGTCTTTCTACATACGAGGCATCTTCCCGAATCTCTAAAGGCTCATGCTGTAGAACGTGTGCAGGACTAGAGACATATTTCTTGAGCATAGAAACATGAAAAACATTATGCACCCCGGAGAGTTCCGGCGGTAACGCAAGTCTATAAGCGACATCTCCAATCTTGCTCAAAATCTCATACAGACCAATAAACCTTCTAGAAAATTTGCCCTTCTGTCCGAACCTCAAAGTCCCTCTAGTTGGTGAGACTTTCAAAAACACCTTGTCACCTACTTGAAACTGCAATTCTCTTCGGCGAGTGTCTGCATAACTCTTCTGCCTACTCCGGGTGATCTTCAAACGTTCATGAATCAGCTTGACCTTGTCACTTGTCTCTCCAACTATCGTCGGTCCTTGGAAACTACGTTCACCGACTTTTTCCCAGCTAACCGGAGTTCTACATCTCCTACCATAAAGTGCCTCGAAAGGTGCCATACCGATGCTAGAGTGGTAACTATTGTTATAAGCAAATTCACAAAGAGGTAAGCACTCATCCCACTGAATCTTGAAATCCAACACACAAGCACGCAACATGTCTTCGAGAGTCTGTATCGTCCTTTCTGACTGACCATCTGTCTAAGGATGATAAGCTATGCTGAACTGAAGTTTGGTACCCATCGACTCATGAAGAGTCTTTCAAAACTTTGAAACAAACCAACTGTCTCTGTCTGAAGTAATGGAGACGGGCTGACCATGTTTACTAACAATCTCATCAACAAATAACTTTGCAAGCGGTGCCACATGCATCATATTCCCAGTCTTCATTGGAATGAAATGAGCAGACTTTGTTAGACGATCCACAATTATCCAAATTGCATTATTTCCCTTCTTGGTATTAGGCAAACCGGAAACGAAATCCATGGTGATGTGCTCCCATTTCCACTCTGGAATCTCCAAAGGCTGTAACAAACCTGGAGGCTTCTGATGCTCCGCCTTAATCAACTGACAAGTTAGACAACGAGACACATGAGCTGCTATCTCTCTCTTCATGTTGTTCCACCAGAATCTATTCTTCAAATTTTGGTACATCTTCGTGCTACCCGGATGCATAGAATATCTCGTGCTGTGAGCTTCATTCATTATTTCACTCTTCAAATCATCCACATTTGGCACACACAACCGGTCACGAAAATACAATATCCCATTCACCATCTTGAAATCGGGACGTTCCGTAATATGTTCTACTATCTTAGCCAAGTCTGGGTCTTGCAACTGATTTTCTTTGATCTTCTGGATGAAGGTAGGTTCTGATACTGTCATGTTTGCCAACATTGCACCCAATTTTAGAGCTTGCACTTCTACACCCAACTCTTCAAACTGCTGTAAGACACCCATTCCTCTCAAACTGGCCATAACCACTGATTTCCTACTCAAGGCATCTGCTACCACATTCACTTTGCCTGGATGATACTTGATTGGGAAGTCATAATCCTTGATATACTCCATCCACCTCCTCTGTCTCATGTTCAAATCCTTCTGCGAGAACAAATACCGCAAACTTCTGTGATCTGAATGGACCTCAAACTTCTCTCCGTAGAGGTAGTGTCTCCACATCTTCAATGCGAAAACAACTGCTGCCAACTCCAAGTCGTGAGTCACATAATTCTTCTCATGGTCCTTCAGTTGTCTCGAGCCATAAGCAATCACCTTGCCCTCTTGCATCAATACACAACCCAGTCCCACATTCGAAGCATCTGTATAAACAATAAATCCGCCGTTGCTCGAGGGTAACGTAAGGATTGGGGCGGTGGTTAACCTTCCTTTCAACTCTTGAAAACTAGTTTCACACTGATCGGTCCACACAAATGGGACATTCTTCCTAGTCAATTTTGTCAACGGGGCTGCAATTGACGAAAAACCTTGGACAAATCTTCTGTAGTAGCCTGCTAACCCCAAAAAGCTTCTAATTTCTGTCACACTGCTTGGCCTCACCCAATTCACAACAGCCTCTATCTTGGCTGGATCAACTGCTAAACCTTCTCTGGAGATGATATGGCCTAGAAAAGCAACTTGCTCTAACCAGAATTCACACTTACTGAGTTTTGCATAAAGCTGGTTGTCCCTCAAGAGTTGCAACGCTGTCCTCAAATGTTCTTCATGCTCCTTCTTACTCTTGGAATACACAAGGACATCATCAATAAATACTACCATGGAGTGATCCAAATAAGGTGCAAAGACCTTGTTCATCAAAGCCATAAAGACTGCGGGTGCATTTGTCAAACCAAAGGGCATCACCAAGAACTCATAGTGCCCATATCTTGTTCTAAAGGTTGTCTTCTAGACATCTGAGTCTCTAACTCTCAACTGATGGTACCCTGACCTCAAGTCTATCTTGGAAAAATAGGCTGCCCCTTGCAATTGGTCAAACAATTCATCTATCCTTGGCAAAGGATACTTTTTCTTCACGGTCACATGGTTCAACTTCCGGTAGTCTATGCACATTCTCAAACTTCCATCCTTCTTTTTCACAAACAACACCGGTGCTCCCCACGGTGAAACACTTGGCCTAATAAAGCCTTTGCTCAACAAATCCTGCAATTGGAGCTTTAGCTCACCCATCTCTGTTGGAGCCATCATATATGGTGCAATCGAGATCGGAGCTGTCCCTGGAAGGAGCTCAATTGTGAACTCAACTTCTCTAATCGGTGGTAAACCCGAGATTTCTTCTGGAAAAACGTCCAGAAATTCACACACAATGGGGATATCCTCCACTCCTTAGGACTGTTTATCCTCTGTGATAAACGCAATAAATGCCTGGCACCCACTCTGAACTAATCTGCTTGCCTTCAACACTGAAATAAACCTTGCCTGAGTTTTTCTCCTGTTCCCTTGAAATATCAATTCTGCCTGCGGTCCTTGGAATCTGAATGTGATGGTCTTGCTAAAACAATCCACAGTGGCATGATATGCTTATAACCAATCCATGCCTAAAATGACATCAAAATCATGCATGTCCAAAACTATGAGGTTGGCCGGTAAATTAACATCTCCTAACAAAACTGTACAACTAGGGTAATGGGTCCTACACACAACTTGTTTCCCTACTGGAGTGGTCACTACTAAAATATAATCCAACTCACTACATGGTGCATCAATCAACTGAGCAAAACTAGGAGATGCAAAGGAATGTGTGGATCCAGGATCAAATAAAATCTGGGCTTCTACCCCACAAACAAGAAGTTTACCTTCTACCATGTCTCCTACAGCTTCAGCATCTGCACGGTTGAGATAATACAAACGCCCATGCATCTGCAGTCTATTTGGTACTTGGTTCTGCCTTCCCTGGCCATGCCTATTCTGCTGTGGAGGACGAGCATTCTGATTCTGTGCTGGTTGCCTAGCCTGCTGCTGCTGCTGAGGTGGTCTAATATGATTCTGTACTGGTGCTTGGTTCTGAGGAGCTACTTGTCGCTGCTGCTGGTTTCTGTTCCCTTGATTCTGAAATAGTGGGCAATCCTTGATTGCATGGTTCATAGCCCCACACTTGAAACAGGCACCCATGGCCTTACGACATTCGTGTGTTTCATGATTCTTGCCACAATGTCCACACCCTTGCCTCACTTGGCCTTATTCTTGCCTTGGCTTCTTGCCCTGCTGTTGCCTCTGATTCTGCTGCTGATATTGCTGCTTCCTGTCTTGAACAATCATATTGTTCATATCTTCAAATGTATAAGCCCGCTTGACCGCCTCATCATATGTAGCTGGAGGAACTACTCCTATGACATCTCTCATGATGATCGGGTTTAATCCTTCCAAGAACTTTGTTATCTTCTTCCTTTCAGTGTCAATAAGCTCGGTAGTATATCTAGCCAATCTTTCAAACTTGGTGACGTAATCTAGCACCGTCATGTTACCTTGCTTGAGTTGCTGAAATTCGATGGCCTTCTGCCTCTTGACATGAGAGGGAATGTATTTATCTTGAAACTGTGTCTTGAATGCTGCCCATGCCTCCTCGTCAGCCATCATTGCATATGGGTCCTTGACTGTTTGCCACCACCGGTCTGCAAGCCCGTAGAATAGTGAAGCTGTGAGATTGACCTTCTGTATTCCCGTGCACATAAAGACATCAAAGATTTTCTCCGTATTGACTAACCAGTCATCTGCCACCAATGGGTCCTCATTGCCTGAAAATTCCTTCGGTGCTCTCTTCCTAAATTTCTCAAATAGTGCATTAGGGTCAGGATCCCTATTTTGAATAACAATCTGTGGACCCACAAGTGGTGCTACATTCCTATTCTGAAGTACCTCCAACAACTGCCTTTGAACTTGTGCCATTTCATCATCCTTCTTCCCCAATTGTTCTTGAAATCTGGCTTGGTTCTCATTAGCTTGCCTTTGCCGTGCTATCATTGCTTGCATAAGTTCCTGAAATTGTGTGGTTGTCGGTGTCTCAGATGCATCTGACTCATTCTGATTACTGCCTGAAGTATGATGATTTGGAGCTTTTCTTGGAGGCATATTGCTGTAGAACAAAGAGTTAGTACACAATAATCATGGTACAAGGGTTTCTAAGGTCCTATACCAACGAATCTATCGAGCCCACGAATCCTCGCCACGTTCCTAAGACCTTTCTAGTTTCTTTTAAGTGCCTGAAACATGTCCCGCTCTGATACCAGTCTTGTCGCGACCCCGGAACGGATCCCGGGCCCGCGACGTGGTTGAATTACCATTGCTATTGAACATTTTGCTTTCCCACAAGTTCCTGCGGTGAGGATTCCCAAAGACACGCGGAATCTGACTCACACGATCAAGTATGCGGAAGCGTGTAGCAAATCACAACAAGATGAGCACCAATAAAATATTTAAGTGCCATGACAAATAGTAACAAGACATAGTATCAAAAGAAGAAGTTAACATGGCATTCCCATTATAATTCAAGTTATGAGACTAACACAAAAGTAAGTTAAGTTTTAGGTACAATCCCTAAGAGGCCAACAGAGGCCAATACACTTCTCCAAAATAATCAAAAGAAACCCCAACAAAATGATTACGAGACTCAAGAACCCGCCCGATGTCTAGATAACATCGTCGGGCTGCCACTCTCTCACAGGGGTTGGCTCACAAGCCTCCTCCTGACGCTCCTCCTCAAAGGCAACGTCTCTCGCACCTGGGCACCAACAAACAAGGGTCAAACACAACGGTTTGGGAGGCAATCAATTTAGGTGCAAGCATGAACCAATAACGTGTAAGAAAACATATAAGCAATCCTTGACTTGAAATACTATAATGACTGAGATACTAAAACAAACTAGCATGAGTACATAATATATCATGAATAGTTACAATCCACAAAGATCCTTTCTCTATCATTTATATAATGAAAAGAGCAAGCACGCACGAAAAGCACGATATACATAATATAAGCACGACACGATTTCCCACAAAGACGGGAATTCCGGCCGCGGAACCGGACACGCACGATGTGTAATAAATACAAGACCAGTCTGTAGACAGTCCACATGTTTAAGGACCCCCAGACAGTGGATCAAACTGAAAGGGCAGTCCAAGCTCAGTGGGGTTACTTAATTCATGAATGCACAAAACACGCGAAACACTATCAAAACATGTCGAGGTAAAAATGGGGAAATCACTTATCAAAACACGATGAACACGACTAGCAAGGGCATAATTAATATGCATGACACGCTTAGGAAGTGATCCCTTTTTTCTTGAAACAATTCTTCAAAACAAGCTTGTACTTGAAATCCAAAACTAGTACACGATGGTACTTATCGTACCAAAATGGAAATCAAACACGAAATCTGACAAGCATGTGTTAAGGCTACTAATTGACCTTTGTGTAATTGGAACCCCAAATGTCGGAATATACAAGAATTGGTGTCCCCGAAGTTGGGTTGCATTTCGAAGTTCCATTTACCCAATGTCAAGTCAAAACCCTTAGCGTAGTCTAGTTTTCAATCTTCAAGAAAATACACAACGAAATAATTCTTCTCCTGAATCTGGCAGGTTCGCTCGAGCGAACTTTATAAGGCGATGACACTTCGCTCGAGCGAGACAGTTCGTTCGAGCGAATATAAGATGCGCTCGAACGGACAGCTCTCTCTCTTGCTCCAGATTATACAGAGGACAGTTTGCTCGAGCGGACCATAGGGTCGCTCGAGCGGACAGCTCTCTGTCTGCGCTCGGACCAAACTGAGGCCTGGTCGCTCGAGCGAAACCAACGGTCGCTCGAGCGAATCAGCTTCTGCCTGAACTCGCAGAGTGCAGAAACTGCCTTTCTCATGTCCAACCTCCACTACATTTTTCTCCGTCTTCTCATCCATCAATCACATACAATCCCTTGAGCCTTCATGCTCACCAGGGGTTCATTTATCACCATTTCACACATCCAATCCAATAAAACATTACCATGAAACTTGTAAACAAATTAGATGCACAATTTCAAAAATACAATGAAATCAAAATACACATGCACATTGATCCGATAAAGATTACTTGCCTTGCCCAATGCTAACAATCCTTCTCAAGCACTTCACTCAAGCTATTCCCACACTACAAGAAACCCAAGAGAAATCCACTCAAACTCCACAAAATCTTGAAAACAAGAAACCCATTTTACCAAAGGGTTTTGTAACATGAAAAATAAGATCTTTTTGAACCAAAAAGGCTTCATGAAAGGTATGGATTGAAGCTCTTACCTAGCAATGGCCACACAAGAAGGAATGAAGAAAATGTAGAACTTGTTCCACAAGAAGCTCCAAGAAACTTGAATGGATAGAGAGCTTGCAAGGAGATGAAGAGGATGATATCCTTAGAATCTTCTTTGGAGATCTATAGCTAGAGCATGCAATGTGAGGAAGATGGAAAGGAAAGAGGGATTTTCCAGCCCTAGGTCACAGAAATTGCAGAGATTGGGGAAATGAATGAAGAAGATGAGACTTGGGGGTTTAAGTGATGATAATGGGGCCCCAATTGACTTAACCTTGAGATGACTAAAACATTGTCTTATGGGCCTCGGATGACTTCGACGAAGAAGGATAAAATGATCATTGAAATATCTAGTTTCCAAAAAGTATAATTTTGGCATGGTTTTGAGATCTCAAAAATTGTGTCCAGATTTATGCATAAAAGACAATTTTACCCTCTTCGGGCCAAAACATGGGTTTTTGGGCTACAAACATGAATGGGCTTAAAATGAAAGTTGTATAGAAGAATCATTCTAATGAAATCAAAATCACAATCACACGGAAACAGATACGGTCTTCCAAAGCTTACACGGGCACTCAGGCCTTTCTGAGTGTGTCCGACTAATACTAAACGTTCTCAAAATTCCCAAAGCTATGTCCAAGACTAAAACTAATTATTCTAACCCAGAGACCACTAAACCCACTTAGAACTAAAGACATACTAATCGTACACTAATCGAATTGGTCTGGGTCGGGGTCTAATAGATGTTAACCCGGAACCATCGAGCAACCTACTCAGTCATCGAAAGGAATAGAATTCGCGATACCCAAGGGAATAGACCTTGCGTTTAGATATGAAGAAAATATCGTGTCGTTCCATCCCGTTCAAGATTGAAATAGATTGAACTTCGATGCATCCGAACCAACCGTGAAGAGCATCGGCTCAAGACGTCCTCACATATGGTCAAATGAGTCTAAGGAGGGTAGCCAAGGTCCCACCTAGAACCAAGAATTAGTGCCTAGTTCATCACCATTCTTTTCTTTTAGTTCCCTAGTCTTGAGGACCTTAGATTAGGGCATAATTAGTCTTAACACTAATGTAAATACCCCTAGGACTCATAGAAAGCACAATTGTTTCCCAAAAAAAAAAACAATATCAAATTTCACTGGACTCTAACTGAGTCCTCCGATCGATCGGATGACAATTCGGACAGGTCCGATCGATCGGATGACAGTCCGATCGATCGGCTCGAAAAGCCTCACAATTAACGACAGTCCGATTGATCGGCCTGCATGTCCGATCGATCGAACTTGGGCTTATAGCAGGTCCGGGAAAAACTTGATTTTTTCTCCTCTTGTTCCCTCCTTCCAACACATATACAAACCACATAATACTAGATACAAGAAGACATTAACTCATGTTTTCCAAGACATTAAATGAGGCTATCAAGATGCAATAAGATCATTTATTTCACCCATAAAAGCAATTAATGAAAGCATGAAAATCTAAAAAAAAATGCTTCACCAAACCATTTAAAACTTAAAACACCCAATCATTCACTTGCCTCAAGTCCAAGCTAGCTGAAAACAAGCCTCAAATCACCTCTATAGCTCAAATCCAAGCTACAATAAAAAACCCCCAAAACAACCCTAAAATGGGTTACACAAGAATGAAAATGAAAGAACTAATAATAATGCAAATGTAGCTTCCCTAAGGCTGGAAGACTACAAATCTAGAAGATGAAAAGGATTACTCACTTGGATGACCTTCAAATGAAGAGAGCTAGCTTAAAGAAGATCTCAAGGTTGATGGATTTCTCCAAAAATGGTATCAAGATGAAGCTTGCAAGATGAGGGAGAGGTTGGTGATCTTCATCTCTTGATTGATGAACTCTTGGTGTGGATTGGAGATGGAGAAGCAAGAAGAAGAAGAGAAAAGCAAGAAACCCTAGGTTCAGTTGTTTTGTGCTGGAACATGGAGAGTGAGTGGGAATGAGAATGGGCTTCCCTTTGTTAACAAATGAGGGGTTGGGTCCCACAACTAAAGGAGCTTGTTTGGCTGATATCATCTATTTCGGTACCTCGGATGGATTCGAAGAAGAAGGAAGATATGATCGTCGAAATTTCTAGTTTCCAAAAAGTATATGTTTTGCCGGTTTCGGGAATATCAAGTTTTGGGTACAGGTTTAGTGTAAAAGAACTGTTTTGCCCCCTCTAGGCTTCAGAATCGGGTTTCGGGGCCTCGAATGGATACGAGATCAACATGAACATTGTAGGACTCAACAAGATGAATGCAACGGGTCAAGAACGTAATCCAAAACAAGTCCGAAAAATCTCTCAAGTAAAAGCAAAGCCGAAAGGGAACCCCCAAAGGGCCCCACTAGCTATCAAAACACTCCAAGTTGCCCAAAACTAAAACAAAGGCTATTCCAAACCCAACTTAGTCAAAATCACTAATCAAGCTTAGCACTAACACATAACTTAATTAGCACTAATCGGGTTCACTCGGGTCGGGGTCTTACAAACACAGTGTCGAGTCAACAATTTCCTAAAACCGATTAGATTGTGGTTTCATACAAAAGCCACCCAAAGCACAGGTTTAGCCTTAAAAAATCCTGTGTACTATTTTCCTAATCCCAGAATCTTCTGAAACCCATTTTAAACCGAAAAGCATATAGAAATATCCTAAATGCGTATCTCAACCCAAAATCCCTTCAAATAAATCTCGAGGAGAAAAACTAGACTAGGATACTCGAAACCCCTTTTTGAGTAGAAAATGATCTCGAATTTTTCTAGAGGCAATCTTTGGAAGGAGAGTTGCCTGAAAGACAGTATAGAGCCAACAAGTTCCCAGAGCCGCATAGATTGTGGTTTTGTACAAAAATAGCCTACAAACTGATCGAAGCATGGGTTTTAGCCTTTAAGAATACCGAACCCCCTCAAGTGTTTTCCTAACCCAGGATTCGCCTGAAGCCATTTTTAAACCGAAAAGTATCTCAAAGTATCCTAAAATGCATATCTCAACTCAGAATCCCATCAAACCTCGAGATAATAGACTATACTCGAATACCTGAAACCACTTTTAGAGTAAACAGTTATCCTAGATTTTTCTAGAGGGAGACTTTGGACCAAGAGTTGCATGAAAGACAGTGTAGAGTCAACAATTTCCTAGAACCGCTTAGATTGTGGATTCATACAAAAGCCGCCCGAAGCACGGGTTTCAGCCTTTAAAAACACTGAATCCCCTGTACTGTTTTCCTAAGCCAAGAATCATCCGAAACTCATTTTAAACCGAAAAGTATCTCAAAATAATCTAAAGTCTATATCTCAAGCCGGAATCCCTTCAAACGAATTTCAAGGCGAAAGACTAGACTAGGATGCCCGAAAACCCTTTTAGAGTAAAAAATGTTCCTGGATTTTTCTAGAGGGAGTCTTTAGAACGAGAGTTGCATGAAGCACAGTGTATAGTCAACGATCTCCTAGAGCCGCATAGATAGTGGTTTTGTACAAATGTAGCCTACAAACCGCCCGAAGTACGAGTTTTAACCTTTAACAACACCGAACTCCCTTTAGTGTTCTCCTAACCAAAGATTCGCCCGAAGCCCGTTTTGAAACGAAAAGTATCTCGAAAAATTCTAAAATGCGTATCTGAACCCAGAATCCCTTCAAACGGATTTCGAGGCGAAAGACTAGACTAGGATAACGGAAACCCCTTTTGGTGTGAAAAGTGATCCCGGATTTTTCTAGAGAGTCTTTGGACCGATAGTTGAATGAAACACAATGTAGTGTCAATAATTTCCTAGAGCCGCATAGATTGTGGTTTCATACAAAAGTAGCCTACAAACCGCATGAAGCACCGGTTTTAGGCTTTAAAAACACTGAACTCCCTGAAGTATTTTCCTAACATAAGATTCGCCCAAAACCCGTTTTAAACCAAAAAGTATCTCGAAATATTGTTACCAATTGATCCATCTCATGGGTGCACCAACAATAATTAGAACTCTTTACAAAAAGTAATTTGATTTGACCAATTTTGGAAACTGCTATATTTGGATCAGATTTGGAAACATTCTATTAAAGCAAACATCCATAAAAAGATAGTACTAAAATAGAAACTAGTCCTCTCCTCCAACTGGCCCAAGCGGAATAGACTTCTTGGACTTCTTAGACTTTCCAAATCTTTGGGATTCATCAAACTCTTTGGGCATCTCCAAAATACTTTTGGTAATCTTCAAACTCTTTGATCAGGAGTCCAACTTCACTTTCCTTCTTCGTCTCAGACACCGCTAGAATTTACAAATTTAGAAAATTACATAAATTCCTATGCCTCGACGATGAGACTTACATGGTGATCTCATAATGGAAATAAAAGGGCTATAGGGAAATTCACCATGCCTTGCCCTCTCGCGGGAAGCCAAGGAAACCATGATGCCCTGTACACTTAGCCTTAAATAAACCAATAACCTTGAATAGAAAGTAAAAGACTTATGTGCCACATGGAGAGGACAAGATAACCTGAAAGTTAGTATCTCATAAACCATACAAATCACAAAACCAGGCTGCCAAACTGTGGTGGAAAAACAAGATGCCAAAGAAGACCCAAAACTGAATCCAAAAGAAATGTTACAAACATGGTATCAGAGCCTTGATTCTGGCAGCCGTGGGTGTGGGAAGAGGTGTCCTTTGGTTACATACCAACTGTTTGACAAAAGGACTTAATGACTGATGACTAAAGTATGAAAATTGGTCAAACCAGCCAAGAGTTTTTGAAAAAGTGTCATAGAGTTTCAGCTAGATTGGGACTAAAAGAGCTGCTAGCTAAGCCTTCAATCTTCATTTGAGTCTTATAAACAAAATACTTGAAAGAAGGTGCAAACCGACTCCGTTCTTCAATTTCTGCTACTAGTGGATTAGAGGGGCAGCAGATGGTTGTGATCAAGTCCGGACTGGACAGTTAAAGTAAGATGGTCAAGGGTAAACCGGGGGTGCATGATGAGTCAGATGTCAGAGTCACAGATGAGTTTGATGAGGAAATACATCAGCATGATCAGCAGGTGCAGTCTTCTCCACAGGGAGCAGTATAAAAGGTGTATTTGAGGGGGACACCTTTTACAAATGGGCCCACTGCTTTCATACCTGGAGAAACATCAGGATAGGGTTTCGGCTTATATGATCATGCAGCAGTTGTCAGGGCTGATGTAGACTTTAGAAACCATGAAACAAACCTTACAGGGAGCGAGCGGAGCTTGAACAGAAAGCGAGCGAGCCTGTTCGACAAGCATGAGGCGCTCCCATTTCCTGTTAGCCTAACAAGAACTGGTTTACCTCGCAACATTCCATCCTCTCATAAAAAGTACATTTCAATGAAAGGAGATCGTGGTGATAGAATTGTGAAATTCTACCTATCGATTTTTTCTCTTTCTAAACTGATCTTTGTTGGAAAGAAGATGAACTATCAATATAAATCAGGAGTTTCGCCACCTACCTCTCTTCCTGCGACCTGATAGTGGACATCCGGGAGAATGCAGTGGAATTTGCGGAAAGGAATATACCATTTTGTTTCCAAATTTCTATGAATTTGGGTTTCAAATGGTTACCAATGTGGTCTGCTAGTGTCGTCCGGTCAAAGGGAAATCCTTTGAATCTAAATATCAAATTAGATGACCTTTCAATAGAAGTCTTTGTTCTGCCTTTGATGAGGACTCTTCAGTAATGGATGATCCTCCTTAGTCTTATGGTGGTTGAGTCTCAGTTGAATGGAGGGTGTCTAAGCTCTGAATTCAAGTTCAAGTCCACATGTGTAAGAGTTCATTCTGGTCTGGGTTGTTGATGTGAATTGTATGGATTTCCTTTCCCAATGTGGTGATAATGTCTTCCTTATTTTCTGATGATTGCTTTGTTACCAATGGCTCTTTCCGTTGTGCAAGCAAGATTGGTTGGATTAGCCCACTTTTCTGTATGTTATATATTCACTTATGCAGCTTTCTTGATTGCCTCTACATCAAGCAAATTTGGTTAATTTTTTTTAATGTGCTGTATCATCGACAATTTCATTTGATTCGATGGAGAAGGGAGAACCCACCTTCTTCTATTTTGACATCTAGGATCCGACCCGTATCATTGATAATAATAGGAACTGAACCTTTATGGCAAGGAAAAGTTTGATTCAGAGGAAACCTTTTGTGACTATCCAAACATGAATCTACTATTAAACCAAGAAAATCCATCAAAACTGATCCTTACATAGCCCTTGCTCTATCATCTTTGCATCTCATGCAAAGATTAGAACATGCTTACTGATCTAATATGATTAGAGATGGGGTATGGCTCTGATACCAATTGATGGAAGTAGGTGAGCCTCGTGGATAGGTTTTTAAAACTTTTGACCCTCTTGACTCAGGGATCAAGTACCCATAAGGTCATAAACAATATCCAGGATCTAAGAACCTCAAACTCATAATCAAGATCAGTAAAATACATAATGTTAGGGATTTTGTATTTGCAATTTGATGGATGCATTTTCACTTTAGCATCATTTGAATTTTCACACTTGCATTGTTTTAGAAAACCTTGAAATCTGGTTTTATACATGCATTGCTTTTAAGATTTGTAAAAGTATTGTTTTATGCATGTTTTGTTTCTAAACTTGGATGCATTGATTTTAGTATCCAAAACTCTTTTGAAAACCTAATTCTTTGTGCATTACTTTTGAGAAATCATATTGAGAATTTAGGTTTGTGCCTTGCATGCATTCATCACTTTCAGAATCATCTTTGCATGCATTTTCATGTGAAAAGAGTTTTTAGAAATCAAGCTAGCCTATGTTTTAAATCTTCCAAATTATTTTAGGCCTTTTGTGTTTCATGTTTTAAAACATCTTAGAATGATTTAAATCATGTATTCAAGCTTGGTTTAATGGCCCAAAAAGTTCCACAAAGAAAATCTTTGAAATATGCAAAAGTGGATTTTTTGGCCCCAGCAGTGTGGCCGGTCGACCGGCCCAGGGGTCCCGGTCGACCGGGAACACTGCAGGCAGAAAGTGGCCCTGATGCACCAACGGTCAGAAATATGACCGTTGTGTGTTCCCGGTCGACCGAGACCTGTTTGCAGGTCGACCGGGGACTAGCCGTTGGGCACTTTTTGCTATAAAAATGAGTTCTTTCCTTTGTCAAAGGTTGGAGATTTTGAAGACTCTTTTGAGGAGCTTTGAGACAAGACAAAGGGGATGAACTAAGAGAGACCAAAGAGTCATTTGGTGAGCTAAAGCTTGGATTAATGAAGTTAAATCTCTAAGTAAGCTCTACCTCTCTTAATCATAGTTTACATGCTTTGTTTAAGTTATTGGTAAATGATTTTGAGCATGATAACTATGATGTGATGAATCCATTCTTCTCTCAATCTTTGATCTAATTAAGATTGGATTCTTCACTTTGTTTTCATCCAAGTAGTTTTTAAAACTTTCTTAATCATGCTTAGTCTAAATCTTTGATTTCTTTTATATAGCATGATTCTTTTTCTTGGTTGAAACATTACTTGTTGTTTTCATTCATTTAAACATTAGTAAAATTAATTTTTTTTTAAAACAACATTGCACATGCATCACATGTTCTAAGTTAGTCATTTTCATACAACTTGTGAGTCTTTGATTTTCATGTCATTAACAAGTTGATTTTCATACATGTGATTTGCATTAGACTTCAATCAAATCTTTCATGAGCTTTAAACTTTGAAATGCTTTAAGCATATATTTGATTAAGCTTTCTTTTTAAACTTGATTGAAGTTATCACACACACACACATCATGAGCATTCACATTTGCATTCATTTAGTGTTTGTGTGAGTTTGTTATTCACTTTCATATCCGCCTAGTTTAGAGGCAAATACATTGTGCTTAAATTGTATCTCTTAGAGTGATCTTTTGTGAAGACACTTTCTTAGAGAAATCTTTATTGTGTAAAGGTTATTGCTTAGCCTAAGAAAAACATTGTGTAAAGGTTATTGCTTAGCCTAAGAAAAACATTGTGTAAAGGTTATTGCTTAGCCTAAGAAAAACATTGTGTAAAGGTTATTGCTTAGCGTAAGAAAAGAATTTTGTAAAGGTTATTGCTTAGCCTAGAAAAGCACATTGAGAGGTTGTTGTTTAGCCTAGAAAAACAACATTGTAAGGGTTATTGCTTAGCCTAGTAAAAAGCATAAATAGTGGAAATCCGGTGGGGTGATTGGATCACAAGCCGGTAGTGGACGTAGGCATTGAGTGTCACGCCCCCGTACCAGAACCTCGGGGGCGGGAAATGGGATTTAAGCATAAATGTATTTTACTTCTCCCAAGATCCGCGTGTGTGAAGACAACACATTCTGAATATTTTGCGGAAGCATTTGTGGCGTTGCGACCCGAAGTCCGTGGCCATCGGATTCCGCGTCGCACTCAACCTTTAGCATATCGCTATTATATCAGGAGTCATATCAGACTGGAGTAACCAACACAATAAATTACAGAGCTGACAGTAACAGGATATTACATTCCCAAATATATTCAAGTTACAATTATCAAAGTACATTAATTAAGAATCCCCAGAAAAGGCTAATAAAAGCCATACAACAATAAGCTATAAACTACTACCCAAATGTGACGTAGCTCCGATGTCAAGCTCAATGTCTACATGACATAGCCGACAAACTAACCTGCAAAGCATGGCCTACAGCCAACAAAAGCATTCAACTCGGGGCGAAGAAATCTGAACCTGAGTACCAAAAGTAGTGGGTCAGACACGACGGTCTGGCAGGTGGATGAAAAGATCACAATATACTAAAGAGTAAAACATATGATAAATCATGCTATTTGATCAAATGCTGCATATAATTAAACGGGTGCAAAGTCGGGAATCTCGGGGAAAACTTGTATTCATTTCAAGCATGGGTAAAACATGAACATCTAATAAAACATGTGTTCGTTTACATCATCTATAATCATAGATATTTGACAATGGGGTGTTCGTCTAAAACATGTATAAATATAGCGGTATGGCAAAACAACGTTCATTTGAAACTTAAGTAAAAACACAAGTATACAACAAACCAGGTATTCATAGCAGTCTAGCAAAACCAATGTCCATTTGAAACCTATGTAGAAGTATGGATATTTAATAAATCGGGTATCGTTTAAAACAGGTGTAACCAAAGAAATCCAACAAGACTAATGTTCATTTAAACCTATTCCAAAGTATGGATATTTTAACAATTCGGGTATTCATTTAAAAACAGGTATAAACATAGATATCTGACAAACCAAATGTCCTTTAAAACAAGGCACGGATATTTAACAATTCGAGTATTCCTTTAAAACACGTGTAATCATATAAATCTAGCAAAATCATTGATCGTATGGAACATATGTAAAAGCATGGTTATTCACCCAGCCGGCATCCTTTTAAAACATGTGCGGGTACAAAGAACAGAAGACAATATAATAATAACTGAATTTACATTGGAGAATATTAGCACTTGTTTAAATAACAACTTTCATAAAAGCAATGAATCATTTATCTGAAAACAAGTAAGCAATATAAACCATGTCGGGTGTCCAAGGAATCGGGAACTGGCAAGATGGCAATCACAAGAAGCTAAGTCCTCTATCACCGAAGTGACAAGAGCGGGACGTTGGTCTCAGTCACACAAGGTGAGGAGACTCAACGTAAATCATATATACAATAATAAATATACGGGAACGGGAACGGGACCACGGTAGCGAACCGGGTATCGGGACGGGACCACGGCAATAACCGGGTATCGGGATCCAAACTGCAGCTGGCGGGACGGGAGAGGGATTTCCAAGTCGGTGGATCAAACCGACAAGGTATCCAAGCTTAGTGATGCCGACTCATAGGTCAAAACCAATCGAGACATATGCAAGTAAATCAAGTACAGTAAGTATATGGGTAAAACGGGGGTGCTCAAGGGCACACTGTCACTTCATATCGGGCAATACATTCGGGACTAATAACTGTTACTAGTGTAACTTCAATGTTTTCGGGGAAACAAGTAAATCAAGTACAATAAATAAACGGGTAAAACGGGGGTGCTCAAGGGCACACTGTCATATCATGTGATGCAATGCACTTCGGGACAAATGACTGTTACTAGAGTAACTCCAATGCTTTCGGGAAAACAAGTCATATAATGCAAATCTCGGGAAAAGAGGTGAAACAATGAACTATAACAATTTCGGGTAAACATATCGGTTTCAAGATCTATTTAAGTGAATAGGGGTCCCGTATGTCGATTATAACAATTACTTGGTACTCCTTGAGTTAGAAGACATTCCGGGCTCCTTATGCACTTTTACTATTTCCAAAACTTAAAATGAGCTTATGGGTAGTACTAGATATTACAATAGCAAGAATCAAGATTATAAACGGTCCATCCTAGGCATGACATTACTCCGGAAACATCGAGTAACCGATTCAGTCATCGAAAGGAATAGAATTAGCGATAACCAAGGAAATAGGCTTGTGTTTAGATATAAAGAAGATATCGCGTCGTTCCATCCCGTTCAAGATTGAAATGGATTGAACTTCGATGCCACCGAACCAACCGTGAGGCGTGTCGGCTCAAGACATTCTCACACATGGTCCAAACAGTCCAAAAAGGGTAGTCAGGTCCCACCTAAAACCAAGAATTAGTGTCTAATCAACACCATTCTTTCTTTTAGTTCCTTAGTCTTAGAGACCTTAGATTAGGGTACAATTGGTCTTAACACTAAGGTATACACCCTTAGGACTCATAGAAGGCCCAAAGGTTTCCAAAAAACACAATATCAAATTTCACTGGACTCAAGCTGAGTTCTCCGATCGATCGGTCCGAAGGGCCGATCGATCGGTCGAAATTTCTGTACCAGAAATGCACAGGGTCCGATCGATCGGCCCAAAAAGCCTTACTGTTAAAAGACAGGCCGATCGATCGGCCTGTAGGTCCGATCGATCGGACCTGGGCGCAGTGCAGGTCCGGGACACTGATTTTTCCTCCTTTTTGTTTCCTTTCCTTCCAACACATGATCAACGACAAAAGAACCATAAACAAGATGGTTTCAATACATGTTTCCAAGACAATAACATGAGCTAAAGAGCTCCTCATTTCAAATTCCTCTCTTTCCATTCTTTCCATTCACAATTAATCACAAGGTGGAGAAAACTCATTCATGTGAAATCATTTGAAACCTTGACAATATGATGCATACATTTCCAAGAGATTAACAAGGGAGAATAACTCATCAATAAGCACATCTTGAAATCAATATTAATCATATTAAAGACAACTATTAAAATCACCAAAACCATTAATGAAACAAGATTTTTCTCACAAACATGTTAATAATCAAAACAATCCATTCATCCACTTGCCTTTGACTCTAATCAAGCAAACCAAGCTCCTAAACACCTCTCAAGCTCAAGATCCACAACCTCTACAAAAACCCCCAAAACAAACCCTAAAATGGGTTAAACAATGAAATGACAATGAAACCTTTCAATAATCAAGGTGGAGCTTCTCTAAGGCTAGAAGATTACAAATCTAGAAGATGGGAAGAATCACTTACTTGGATGACCTTCAAATGAGAAGAACAAGCTCAAGGGAGGTCTCTAGGTTGGGAGATTTCTCCAAAAATGGTATCAATGGGGAGCCATGGTGAAGAGGAAGAAGAAGATGGTCTCCATTTCTTGATTGATGAACTATTGGTGTGGCTTGGAGATGAAGAAGCAAGAAGAAGAAGAAGTTGCACAAGGGAAAACCCTAGGTTCAGCTGGAACAATGGTGAAGAATGAGCAATGAAGGAGATGGGTTCCTCTTATAAACAAGTGGGGTTTGGGTCCCACAACTTAAAGAACTTGGGTGGCTGAAATCATCTAGTTCGGGACCTCGGATGGCTTCGACGAAGAAGGAAGAAATGATCATCGAAATATCTAGTTTCCAAAAAGTGTATGTTTCGCGGGTTTCGAGAATATCGAGTTTTGGGTACAGATTTGGTGTGAAAAGACTGTTTTGCCCTCAAGGCCAAGAAATCGGTTTTCGGGTTCTCAAATGGATATGGGGTCAACATGAAAGTTGTAGGATTCCTCAAGATGAATGCAACGGGCCAAAAACACAATACGAAACAAATCGGGAAAATCTCACAAGTAAAAGCAAAGCCGAAAAGGGAACCCCCAAAGGGCCCCACAAGCTACCAAAGCACTCAAAAGCCCAAAACTAGAAGAAAACCATTCTAGCTCACAAACTCAACCCAACAAATACTAATCTCACTAAAAGAACTAATCCACCAATAAAACAACACTAAACCAAGAGATTAGGGGTCGGGTTCTCACATTGAGGCCGAACCACTATAAACCTTGGTGTTGTGGTGCTTGCTTTTGTGGTGATTGCTTATTTTAGCTTCCGCATATTGTATGGTTAATCATCACATGTGACTAGTTTTTGTTAAGAATTTAAATTTGGTCTAAATTGGTCATTGTTGTAGCACACCCTATTCACCCCCCCCCCCCTCTAGGGTTAGGATCCCAAGGACTTTCACATAATTCTCCAAGATAGTATATAGCATCACCATGCAACCAAAATAAATCCACGACAAATAGGGAAGTAGATTATACATCTGGAGCTTGGTAGTGCTCTAATGGAGAAGAAGACAATTAGCTTGAACAAGAACACTTCTTGTAACGAATTAGGATCCTCAAGACCTTGTTGTCTTCCACGTTGTGACCCGCTTCAAATCTCTTTTCCCAAGAAGAATGGTGGGATCTCCAAGAAGAAACCAACTAGAACCTCAAGGCAAACCGGAAGAGAAACTAGAAGAGAGAAAGAGAGAGGTGGTGTGTGCAACACTTTCACAAAAGGGGTTGGGCGTCAATTCAATGGGCTGGACGTCCACCGCTATTCCTCCCTTTTTATAGCTTAGGGCAACCTCTTCTAACTAATATTATTTAGAAGTCCCACTTCCATAATAATTAGTAACCTTCTCTTCTTACTATTACCACTATTAGAAGTCTCACTTTTAATAGAAATAGTAACTCTCTATTTCCTTTTCTTTTTGAATTCAAGTAGAATTAGTAATGATCTAATCTTGGGCTAGCGTGGGGACCACTAGAGATTCCATAGAAAGTTGGCTCCAACTGGGACACCGCAACCCCACATCTCATGTGCAATCCGGGCCTCACAGTTAACTGCAAATAACTCCACTATATAAATGCAATTGCACTCCAGTCTTAGGAATAAATTACAAAGAAGACCCTAAACTTCCCAATTACCACAAGTAGGCCCCTCTATCAATATCCATGGATCAATTGAAATAAATCTCTCTTCCAATCCTAGATCCATATCTTATTATCCTTGAGCCCCAATTAATCACAGTGATCATTAGTACCATCCAATTAACTCTTAATTGAGATGGATGCGCACTTACTAATGACAAATCCATTAATTGGCACAAGGGGATAATATAGATAGATTCCATCTTGACCATTGAATGTTCCTACAGTCCTACTACAACGTACCCAAGACACCAACGTGTTGACCTAAGTTGGCCTCACTCATTGGTGACTCAAAACAAATGAATAGATAGAAACTTGAGTTCATCAATGTCTCAGGATTGAGAGCCTATTGCTAGGGAATTATGAGAGCAAACCTTAAAATCAAGACAGTATTCCATAAGGTGTTTCTCATGGTCCTTCAATACATTCAATGTACCGGCACCATGTTCCTGAATCTTACATTCTGATGATCGAGACAAATCACACTATCTCATAGTGATCAAAGTGTTGTAACCTTGTCAGATGAGATGCCTAATCTCATCACCGGTTGTGAATCAATTTTGAGTATAAGATTTGTGACATATGTCTCCCGCATGTGGATCTCATCCACACACATGTATCACATCTAATATACTCATGGGCTTCGATTCATCTCATGAACCATCATGTCATATGTATTGGTTATGTGCATTACATAATAAAACACAATTCATCTCATGAATAGAAAGCATGATTATATTGATAAATAAATCAATTTATTACATCATCCACTGGATTGAGACCACATGATCTAACAATGACTTCCTCTTTAATGATGGCCTATTAATTACTTTGGTGTCATGTATCTTATATATTATGGGAGTTAACAAAAAAAGTCCATTGATTACCTTGCCAGAACATATAAAAGTACCGTTCCTATTTATAACAACTACAGTACCAAAAGTAATAGAATAACTTTTATTCGCTAAACTAGAAACTAAAATTAAATTCCGCCTTAAAGACGGTACATATAATGTATCTGACAAAACCAACTTAATATCTGAAAATAACAAAGTTACTACTCCCACTGGCACCACTTCCGCATTAGCATCTGATCCCAAGTTAACAATGAAATCTCCGCTACTAAGCCTCCTGGTTTTTCAGAACCCATGCAACGAATTACAGATGTGATTAGTTGTACAAGAGTCAACACACCAGGATTATGAAGTACTAGTTACATAACTAACTTCAGAAACAAGTGACTCAATCGTACCTGAGGTCTTTTTCTTAGATAGAAAATCAGGACAATTCCTCTTCCAATGTCCTGTCATACCACAGTGGAAACACTTTCCCTTTGTTCTCGTACCCTTAGCCTTGGCTACACCACTAGTAGCACCGTTCTCCACCTTAGGACCCTTGGGGACAGATTTCTTCTTACCTTTTCGGCCTTCGCCTTTCGGCTTGGACCTAGCAAATGACTTTTCTGTCATCAGGGTAGTTGGCTTCTTCTTCATGATGCCTTCAGTTTCTACCAGCTGGCTAGACAACTCAGCTAAAGTCAAATTCATTTTCTTCATATTATAATTGATCTTGAAATGGTTGAATGAATCTGGTAGCGACTCGAGGATCATGTCGATCTGCAATTCGGCATCAATCGTAGCACACAGTACATCTAACTCATTCAATGAGTCCATCATTTTTAGTATGTGATCCTGTACTAGGGTTCCCTCAGCCATCTTAGTGCTCATGAGTATCCTCATATCAGTCTTCCTAGTAGGCCTCCCTTGGTCTGCAAACATCTCCTTTAAGTTCGATATGATATCGAGTGTAGTCTTATAGGATTGATATTGATGTTGTAAAACACTCGACATGGATGCCTGCATGTAGCACCTGGTTATCTCATCGTCTTTAATCCATTTGGTGTAAAGGTCTTTTTGGTCCTGTGGTGCATCCAGCCCAAGCTCCTCAAGGCAGGGTATGGTAAGGACATATTTGTATTCTGAAGCAGTCAGGATAATGTCTAGGTTCCTTTTCCAGTCCACGTATGAGGATGGTCGCAAGTGGATTGAAACTAGATGAATTCTACAAAATTTATGTGGGAATCCTCATAACCACTAAATTCAAAATACATCGGAATTCCAATCCCTTGGGGTATGCCTCATTGGGGAGTGCGAATACCACCTAGATTGGTGCGGATCAAAGTTGGTCAAAATTAATATTAAGACTAACTATCCACGATCCCATCATTCATTATCATCTAGGTATCTCATACCAAATAATGTATGACTCCCGATTAGCTTTGGTTTCTAAAATACATGAGACAAATCCTTGGGGATACTACATCACTATTTAGGTTAAGTGTGACCCACCAATTAGCATTGCGTGACAACCGTTGTGGGCAGCTCCTCCTTGAAGAGTGGGCCCCCACCCCATCTCCCCAACACTATCCATAAGAAGATCCATATCTAATAACCAGACAAATAAAAGCCCTCCATGGGGAACGGCCATTCTAAGGATGGCGCAAGGCTAATACTTTCCTTACAATGGACCTATGGTGAATAACCATGGGGATTTCTCAATTTAAATGCCCCGCTCCCACTTTGTCGCAACCCCGGACCGGGTTACCGAGGTCCTAATCCGGGATCGGGACTGAAGATTGTGTGTATACGTTTATTTAATTCCCCACAGGTGTCCGCGGTGAGGATATCACAACAACATAAATATTTCTTTTAATGCGGAAGCGTGTAGCAAATCAAATTGATAATTCAAGTCATGTCACAAGATAATAATACATGTATAATCCGAGTATCAGAATGAGCATTGATTGTAAGTGCTTCCCCAAAAGAAAGCTCCGCCTCGGAATAGGCAATATCCGGACTTGAGTACCAAAGAGTGGGTCAAACATGACGGTTTGGCAAGCGGGTGAAAAGACATAACAATATAACAATAAATGAATTTACCTTCAAAAGCATTTAAGACCTGTTTAAATAACAATTTCCATAAAAGGAGATAAATCATTTATTCAATTACAAGTATGCGGTGTAAAACATGTAAAGCTAACCAAGGAAATGGGAAACAAATAAGATGGCAACCACACGAAGCAAAGTCCTCTATCACCGAAGTGACAGAGCAATATCAAGGCATTGATCTTAGTCACACGAGGTGAGGAGAAACAATAAAATATATACATATACATATACATATAATATACGGGACATGACCACGGTAGCGAGCTGGGCATCGAGAACCACGGTAGCAATCCAAGGTATTGGGACAAGACCGCGGTAATAACTGGGTAGCGGGATCCAAACTGCAGCTGGAGAGACAAGAGGGGGATCTCCAAGTCGGTGGATCAGACCAACAGGGTCATCCAAGCTTAGTGGTGCCGACTCATAATTCAAATGACAAGATCAAAACAAGTATGAAATACATCAAGTGTAAGTACATAAATAAACGGGACGGGGTGCTCAAAGGCACAACTGTGATATCAATCGGGGCATGCTTGTCGGGATTAGCAAAATGCTGCAATTTCAATTCCAATATTTTCGGGAATGCATAAGAAATTCGGGAATAATGAAATACAAATGAACTTTCGAAATCTCAAGACAAGTATTGAGGTTCAAGATTTGTTTAAGGTGAATAGGGGTCTTGTATGTCGATTTAATAACAACTTGGTACTCTTTGAGTTTGGGGACATTCCGGGCTCCTTATAAACCTTAGAATTCTCAAAACTTCAAATGAAATCTTCGTGAAGTGGTTTCTTTCTCAAATGGCCTTATACATTGCCTAGTAAATCTCCTTGGCATAGAGGGGTTCTCAATGAATAGTCCCCAAAATGTTTAAACAATTCATCATTGTCCCAAACATAGCCCTTGACCGACAGAGCACATCGCTCGAGCGAACCGGAGAGTTCGCTTGAGTGAGGTGGTCTCTGGAATGGTCTTCTGGGAGGGTTCGCTTGAGCGAAATGCACATCGCTCGAGCGAACTCATCTAGCATCAGGTTGGCTCGAGCGAAAGTTCAATTCGCTCAAACCAACCACTCTCTAGAACAAGTTCTGGGAGGGTTCGCTCGAGTGACAAAGGGGTCCGCTCGAGCGAACTGCCCACGGGAATGGCACGAACCCTTTTCTGGACACTTCGCTCGAGCGACCTATCAAGTTCGCTCGAGCGAACTGTCCAGAACTAGTTCTAGGACAGTTCTTCTCCTCTCTTTCTCTTCCTTCTACAACCTCCTTTAAACACCAAATGATGAGTTCCAAAACTCCATCCAAATCAACATCAAATCTCCTACAACATCCATTCCATCTTCCTCCAACAATATCACATCCAAATACAAAGAAAGAAGGGAAGGAAACCACTACACAAGAGCACATTTGAGATAAAACAAGAGAAAATTGAATACCATGAACCAATAGATTTCTATGACAATAAATGCACTATCAAGGCTCTTTATGAGCATTCATTTCAAGTCAAAGCAATAAATAAGCATGTATGGGAAAATAATAAAATCAACCACATTTCTTATAAAACCATTGAAAACTCATAAAAATCAAATCATCCACTTGCCTTGGGTCCAAGCTAGTCAATAACAAGCTCTAACACTCCTCCAAGCTAAGAATCCAAGCTATGAACCAAAATCCCCAAAAACAAATCCTAAATGGGTCAAAACAAAAAATATATAGGGAAACATTACAATAATGAAAATGGAACCTCTTCAAGGTCAAAGAAACACAAATCTAAGAGATGGGGAGGATTGCTCACTTGTAGGTTCTCCAAATGGGCAAGGAGAGCTCAAAGAGTATCTTGAAATGTAGGGTCTTATCTATAAATGGTATCAATGGAGAGCTATGGTGGTGAGGAAGAAGATGATGGTCTCAACCTCTCAATTTGTGCAAGATTGGTGGTGGATTTGGTGGGGTAAGAGCAAGAGAAGAAGGAAAAGGGAAAGGGAAACCCTAGTTAATGGTTTGAGCTAGAAAAGGGAAAGGGAAAGAGAGAGTTCTCTTTTTATAGAAAAGTGGAGTTGGGTCCCACCACTAGAATCTTCATGGGCTAAAATCATGTTTATAGGGGCTTCGAACGAATTCAACGAAGAAGAGAAAAGTGATCGTCGAAATATCTAGTTTCCAAAAAGTATATGTTTCGTGGGTTTCGGGAATATCAAATTTTGGGTATAGATTTAGTGCACAATGACTGTTTTGCCCTCAATGCTAGGAAAGTAGGGTTTCGGGATCTCGAACGGACACGGGATCAACATAAAAGTTGTAGGGGTTAATAGGACAAGTAAAATGGGATTAAATCATCAAGCACAAGAATCTCAGATAATCCCCAAGTAAAATGCAAAGTCATAAAAGGAACCCCAAAAGGGCCCCACTAGTCACAAAGGCACTCAAAATTCCCCAAAACTATATCAAATGCTATTCTATTCCCCACTTAACCAAAATCCACTAATCACACTTAGAACTAAAACAAGACTTAATTAACACTAATCGATGACACTCGGGACGGGGTCTTACACACTTAATATTTTAGAATTGAGGATTTCCTTTTTAGGTCTTAGAGCCCCATATATGAACATCAAATCATCTCATGATATGATCAATGATTGGTTCCAACTCAAATTAAATTTAAGGAAAGTCTAGTTTGTAATATTAGTGTTACCAATGGGTCCATCTCATGGGTCCACCAACACTAATTAGAACTCTTTCTAAAAATTTATTTGATTTGACTAATTTTGGCAACTACTATGTTTGGATCAGATTTGGAAGCATTCTATAAAAGCAACCATCCATAAATAGAAAGTTCAAAAATAGAAACTATTCATCTCCTCCACATGGCTCAAGCAGAATAGACTTGTTGGACTTCTTAGACTTTCCAAAACTTTGGGATTCCTCAAACTCATTGGGCATCTCCAAAACACTTTTGATTATCTTCAAACTCTTTGATTAGGAGTCCAACTTCACTTTCCTTCTTCGTCTCGGACACCACCAGAATTTACAAAATTAGAAAATTAAATAAACTCCTATGCCTCAACGGATGAGACTTACATGGTAGTCTAATAATGAAAATAAAAGGGCTACAGGTAAATTCACCATGCCTTGCCCTTTCACGGGAAACCAAGGAAACCATGATGCCCTTTACACTTAGCCTCAAATAAAACAACAACCATAAAAAAAAAGTAAAAGACTTTTGGGCCATATGGAGAGGACCTGAACGTGTAAAGTTAGTATCGCAAACACAACAGAGACTAGGGTTAGCAAGCCACCATCCATCATCTCATGATGAACAAACCTGGACAGCAAAAAAAAAAAAAGGAAATTGCTTATAGCTAGGGTCGGGGCCGCCTGTACAAGTGTGATTTGGCTGCCGGTAAAAGTCGAGCACCCAACTCGGGGTTTTTGTAGCAAATCGCGATTTGCCCAAACTTATCCCTTATTGTGCATTCAGAAAACATAATATATGCATAAAAATACCAACACTGATCCTTACATAGCCCTAAGTCTACCATCTTTACATCTCATGCAAAGATTAGATCTAGATGACTAATCTAATAAGATTAGAGATGATGTATGGCTCTGATACCAATTGTTGGAATTAGGTGCGCCTCGTGGATAGGTTTCAAAAACTTTTGAACCACTTGACTCAGGGATCAAGTACCCATAAGGCCATAAACCACATCCAGGATTCAAAAACCTCAAACTCATGATCAAGATCAATAAAACACTATCTCCAAGATAGTAAATAGCAGCCAACAAGCAATCATAAAAATCCACAATATATATACAAGAAAGTAGATTATACATTGGGAGCTCGGTTGTGCTCTAATGGAGAATAAGACTTGCTAGATAAAGAACTCTTTGAAAGTCCTGGGATCCGAACCCTAGAGGGGGGGGGGTGAATAGGGTGAGCTTCAATTATGACCAATTTAAATCAAATTTAACTTCTTTAAATTAAACTAGTCACAAGTGGTGATTACAAATAAAATGCGGAAGCTTAATAACAACAATCACCACAAAGCAAGCACCATCACACAAGGATTTATAGTGGTTCGGCCTCACTGCCTACATCCACTACCGGCTTGTGATCCAACACCCCACCGGATTTCCACTATTTATGCTTTTCAATAGGCTAAGCAATAACCTTTACAATTATGCTTTTCAAGGCTAAGCAATAACCTTTACATTATGCTTTTCAAGGCTAAGCAATAACCTCTTCAACCACAAGGTTGGTTATCTCTCTAATTAGTGTCTATAATACACTTGATGGAGATTCAATTAAGCTCATTACAATGCCTCTTAATTAGGCGGATATGGAAGTGAAAAACTAACTCACACAAACACTAAATGAATGCAAAGATGTATGCTCATGATGTGTGTGTGTGTGATGTCCTCAATCATTTTGAAAATGAAAGCTCATAAATGTATGCCTAAGGCTTTTGAAAGTTTTAGCTCATAAAAACATTTATGATTGAGGAAGGAATGCAAGTCACATGTTAAAAGTAACAACTTGTTAATGATATCAAAGATTCACAAGTTGTATGAAATTAATTAGCTCTAAACATGTGATGCATAGGGATGTCAATCAAATCAACAATGTAGCTCAAAACATAAAAATAGATTTGATTGAAATTAGGGGACAAATCATATGTAATTATAAATACAACTTGAAAATGATATACCTATTAAAGTAAGGCAAGTTGTGAAACTTTTAAAACAAAAGAACATATGATTTGTGAAGTTGTTGAATCCAAAACATAAGATACATTTGAAAGAGATTTTCTTATGATGGAAAGCAACAACCAAAGATTCAACCAAGTATATGAATCATGTTACATATGATTTCAAAGAGTCTTTCATTAACATGATCTACTTAGATTTACCAAAAATAAAGTACTACTTGGATTGAATCAAATGGTGATGCATCCAAAACAATAGATTAATTCAAAACATAAATATGTTAAGGACACAACAAATCATAGTTTAACATGCTACTAAAAGATTTACCAAAGATAAAACAAAACATGAAAACATATGATTTGTAAAGATGTTGAATCCAAAACATAAGATAGTTTTGAAAGTGATTTTCTTATGTTGAAAAACAACAACCATAGATTCAACCAAGTATAGGAATCATATTACACATAATTTCAAAGATTCTTTCATTAACATGATCTACTTAGATCTACCAAATAAAGTACTACTTGGATTGAATCAATGGTGATGTATCCAAAACAATAAATCAATTCAAAACATAAAACATGTTAAGGACACAGCACCTCATAGTTTATCATGCTACAAAAGATTTACCAAAAATAAAACAAAGCATGAAAACATATGATTAAGGAAAGTAGAGCCTACTTGGTGATTTAACTTCATTAATCCAAGCTTTAGCTTTCCTAATGATCCCCTTCATCCCTTAGTTCATTTCCCTTTGATTTGCCTCAAAACCCCTCAAGGAGGGCCTTAAAATTCCCAACTTTTGGTAAAGGAAAGAACTCATATTTATAGCCAAAACAGCCCAACGGCTAGTCCCCGGTCGACCTGGAAACAGGGCTCGGTCGACCTGGCCTTCACAACGGCTATATTTCTGACCGTTGGAGCTTCAGAACCCAGTCGACCTGCAGTGTGGCCGGTCGACCAGGTCCCCTGGGCCGGTCGACCGGCCACACTGCTGGTCGACCCCCTGGGACCAAAATTCCCATAATTGCATATTTTCAAAGTATTTCTTTGTGGGGATTTTTGGGTCACTAAACCAAGCTTGGAAACATGTTTTAAATCAACCTAGGATGTTTAAAAACATGAAACACAAAAAGCCTAAAATGATTTGAAAGATTTAAAACATAGGCTTGCTTGATTTCTAAAACTTCTTATAAAATTAAAATGCATCCAAACAAAACATGCATAAATCAATATCTTAAAAACAATGCATGTGTAAATCAAGATTTCAAGTTTTTATAAATCAATGCATATGTGTGTAAATCAAATGATGCTTGAATGATAATGCATCCATCAAATTGCGATCTACAAAATCCCTAACACTCTTTCTTAGTAGGTAATTAAGATCTCCAAGACGTAATTGTCTTCCACACTATTATCCGTTTCAGATCTTTTTCTTCAAGCAGAATGGTGGGATCTCCAAGAGAAAACAATTAGAACCTCAAAGGTAAACCAGAAGAGAAACCAAAAGAGAGATGAGAAGAGAGGGGCGTGTGTAACTCTTGCTCATGGGCGTGGATTCCAAGGGATGGGCGTCCAACCCCTTCTCTCCCTTATTTATAGCTCTAAGCCACCTCTTCTTTCCAATTAATAATAGAAGTCTCACTTCCATGAGAATTAGTGACTTTCTTCTTTCTAATTATTATTAGAAGTCTCACTTCCACAACAATTAGTAACTTTCTATTTCATTTTCTTTTGAGTTCAAGTAGAATTAGTAATGATCTAATATTGGGCTAGCATGGGGACCACTAGGGATTCCATAGAAAGCTGGCTCCAACTGGGACACCTTGACACCACATCTCATGTGCAATCCGGGCCCATAGTTAATTGCAAATAACTCCGCTATATAAATGCAATTGAACTCCAGTCTTAGGAATAAATTACAAAGAAGACCCTAAACTTCCCTATTACCATAAGTAGGCCCCTCTATCCATATCCTTGGATAAATTGGATTAAACATGTCCTACCAATTTAGATCCACATCATATTATCCTTGAGACTCAATCAATCACAGTGATCATCAGTACCATCCAATTAACTCTTAATATGAATGGATACTCACTTACCAATGATAAATCCATTAATTGGCACATAGGGATAATAATTAATAAGGATAGATTCCATCTTGACTATTGAATGTTCCCACAGTCCTACTACCACGTACCCATGACAACAAGGTGTTGACCTACAATTAGCCTCACTCATTAGTGACTCAGAACAAATGAATAAATGGAAACTTGAGTTCATTAATGTCTCAAGATTAAGAGCCTATTGCAAGGGAATTATGAGAGCAGACCTTAAAGTAAAGACAGCGTTTCATAAGGCGTTTCTCATGGTCCTTCAATACATCCAATGTACCAGTATGATGATCCAGAGTCTTACCCTTCGAGACAAATCATACTATCTCATAGTGATCATAACACTGCAACCTTATCAGATGAGATGACCAATCTCATCACCGATTGTGAATGAATTTAAGTATAAGATTTGTGACACATGTCTCCCGTATGTGGATCTCATCTACACACATGTATTACATCTAATATACTTGTGGACTCCAGTTCATCTCATAAATCATCATGTCTTCGTATTGGTTATGTGCAAGAAGTAATAAAACACCATTCATCTCATGAAAAGAAAGCATGATTATATTGAAATAAATTAATTTATTGCATCATCCATTGGATTGAGACCACATAATCTAACACATTTTGCTAGTGATTATATGATTGTCTTTGAGCTTCATGATATACTCAGTGGGAAAGTAAGCCTTCAATGTTGTATGTGTGATATTAGTATGCACCAGTATGATTTATCGAAGACTGTGTCTAATACAAAAAAAGGATAAGAACAAAAGAACAAAGAGGATGGCTTGGTGAAGTGTAAGAATGTTTATTTTGACTTTATTTTGGCTTGTTTTTGTAATTAGAACATCAAATGAGAAAAAAAGAATAATGATTTCAAAAGTGTTAAAGTAGGAACATTAAGGGATATTTCCGGGTAGATTAGGAGTTTGAGTAAATGTGACTCAAGAAGAAAAGAAAGAAGTAAGATTATACCAACCAATACGGCGGACCTCTCTTGAATAATGTATTTTCCAACAAATTAATAAACCATATTTGTACCAACTAGAGGTCCTTTTTTTTATTAAATAGCATATGTTGGTATTAAAGAAACATGATTCTCATCAGTGGATCACTATTTTAAAGGTTCATGTTACTAATAGGTTTTGATGTGGGCTCCCAATCATGTTGTTCCATTAATAATGAACTTTGGGGGTCTTAGTTCAATTTTTAGGATTTTTTTGTAACTTTGAAGCCTTTAATGGCCTTAAAAAGCATTAGAATCAATAGTGGATTGCGAATGAATAAAGGCGTAACAGATTAAAATAACCCACTCTTAAAATAACCCACACTTAAAATGTCAACCTACACTTAAAATGTCAACCCACACTCAAAATGTTCGTGTGGTTAGGAAGTCTAGTTTTAGCCTGGAGGTCCAGCCTTTGAATCCCTTAAGGCCTTACCCGATACATAGGGTGTGAGACCCTAACCACTAATTTCCTGGATTAGTGTTGTTTTATTTGTGGATTAGTTTCTCTAAGTGGGATTAGTGTTTGTTTGGTTGAGTTTGTGAGCTAGAATGGTTTTTCACTAGTTTTGGAGAGTTTTGTGAGCCAGTGAACCTAGACAGTGACCGTAGGATCCTACTTGTTTTACATGATCGGCTTGGATAGGTTCTTTGTGATTCCCAAAAATTCCCATTTTGACTCTGTTTGACTAATCTTGTCATTCCCTACAACTTTCGTGTTCACCCTGTACCCATTCGAAGCTCCGAAAATCAGTTTTTCTAGCGCTGAGGAAAAAACAGTCTTTTTACACCAAATCTGGACCCAAATTTCGAGATCTCAGAACCATGCCAAAATTATACTTTTTGAAAACTAGATTTTATGAGAAACATTTTTTTCTTCTTCACTGATCGCATCTGAGGCGCAGAAATTGATGTTTTAATCCCGACAAGTTTAAGTGATGGTGGGGCCCACACCCACCCTTTTATAAAAGGGACCAGCCCCTCTCTTCTTCTCCCATTTGTTCCAGCACACTTGAGGGAGAGGAGCTTCACCTCCTTAGGGCTTTTGCCCTTTTCTTCTTCTTCTTCTTCTTGCTTCCTCTCACAAAATCCACCTCCAAACCTTGCAAAAATGGAGATTGGAGCTCAACTTCTTCTCCTCCATCCTTCTAGCTTCCCATGGACACCATTATTGTACAAATCTCAGCTGGGCAGCCCCTATTTCAAGCTCCTTCTTGTTGATTAATGGCCCTAGAGGTAAGAACTTCTTTCCATCTTCTATTATTGAGGTATGGCATTCCCTTAGGTTCTATTTCTTAGCTTGTTTGAACCCATTCCTTCTCTTTGATGAGTTACCATTTCTAGGGTTCTAAATGGTTTATTTGGGGGGGTGGGGGGGGGGGGTGTTTGTATAGATTGGAGATCTTTGGCTTGGGAGTGAGCTTAGGAGCTTGTTTAGCTATCTTGGAGGGCAAGGCAAGTGGATGAATGGATTGTTTTGAATATTTACATGTTTTATGGAGAAATCTTGATTTTTACACTAATGATTCTTAATGTGCTTTATCTACTCTTTTTGCAATGGTTTCTATTTCTCTTAAAAATGCATAATGATAAGTCTATTTCTCTCTTGTTCATACTTTGGAAATGTATGTATTGTGTTGTCAAAGTTACAAATGGGTTTTCTCTACCTTGAGATTGATTGTGATTGGAAAGGATGGGAAGGGAGAAAATTTGAAATGAAGAAAATGGAAGTGTTGAATGATGTATTGGAGGAGCTTTTGAGCTCATTTTAATGCAGGGAATGAGATGGATTATAGGAGAAATGTATTGGAGGAAAAAGGGGTTGAAATCAGTGCAAAATCTGCATTGCCCGCTGACTAGGTGGTCAGCGACCTGGTGACCGCTCAGGGTCGGTCGGCATATCAGAAGCTGAATTCTGGTTCCTGCAGGGGCGGTCACCAAGTGGTGACCAGTCGGCTAGCCGCCTGTTGACCGCCCAGGTGACCGACCTCCCAGTGCTTTTTGGAGATTGAGAAGAAAGAAAATCTGTTTCAAACCTTATGTTCATGGGATGGTTAGGAAGGGCTATTTGGGAATTCAAGGGACAAAAATCTCATCCGAGAAATACGTTGAGGTCTCTCAAATTATCAATGTGTATAGGATGTTTGGAATGTCCTAAATCTTATGAGTACCAAGCCAGTGACAAAACTGACATACGGGACCTTATACACCTTGATTTAAATCTTAAATCCTCAATGCATAGTCCGGTATCTTGTGGAAATCTTTCTTATGTTTTCATGTACTTGGATTTCATATATACTCGCCTGTTTTCACGTGATTTTACTAGCTTGTTCCAGAAAGCTTGAACTATGCACTTTAAGTGTCCTGCTAGCCTATATATGCATGACCAGACATGAACGTGATTTATGTGCCTATGTGCACCCTGTCCCGCCTGCTAAGGTGTTACACACCTTCCTGTATATATATGTATGTCTTGATCTCTTGCTTGTAACCTATAAGTCGGCACCACTAAGCTTGGACAACCTTGTCAGCTTGATCCACTGACTTGGCGTCCCCATCTTGCTCCTGCCAGCTACAGTCTAGATCCTGCCTGTCCCGTTACCCGGTTCCGCGGCCGTGGACTTGTCTAGCTACCTGTATATATATATATTTAGTTGGTTCTCGTCACCTTGAGTGTTCAAGACCAACGCCTCTAGCGTGCTCTCATCACATTAGTGATGGAGGATTTAGCTCAGTATGGATACCTTTCATGTTTTATACTGCACATGTGTTTTTCTAACAGATAATGCATTCTCTTTCATGGAAATTATTGTTCTTAACAGGTTTTAATGTTTTCCAATGTAAAATTAATTATTATTATGATGTTTTATCTTTTCACCCACCTGCTAGACCGTCGTGTCTGACCCACTATTTTGGTACTCAGGTTCAGACTTCTTCGCCCCGAGCTGAGTGCTTTTGTTGGCTGTGGAGTCATGAGTTGCAGGTTGTTTTGTCGGCTATGTTATGTAGACATTGAGCTTGACATCGAAGTTATGTCACATATGGATAGTGGTTATTAGCTTGTTATTGTATGATTTCTATTAGCCCTTTCTTGGGAGTTTTAAATTAATGCACATTGATAATTTGTAACTTGAACACATGTGGGAATGATTATCCTGTTACTGTCAGCTCTGTACTTGGGTATGATGGTTTATTCTAGTCTGATATGGTTCTTGATATAATAGCTATATGCTAGCGGCTGAATGCGACATGGAACCCGATGGCCACGGACTCCGGGTCAAACACCATGAAAGCTTCCGCAAAAAAAACAGAGTGTGTTGGAATGTGTTGTCTTCACACACGCGGATCTTGGGAGAAAAATATAATTATCCTTAATCCCATTCGCACCCCCGAGGTCAGGCCGCTGCAGGGTTCGGGTTTGGGGGGCATGACATAGGGCTAGTGGGTGGTTCCATGTATCCGTGGGTTTACCAATGATCAACCGAAGGGGGGTCGGCGGGTTCCCATGTTATCAGAAAAAAAAAGATTCTTTGGCCTCAAATGAAGCCAAAAACAATCTGGGCCCATTTCTATAGTATTTGTTAACCTTGTGATCTTAATAAGGAATAAATGATACTTTTCATGCTAACTAAGTTGGACTTGGCCTAGTTCTAAAACAGTGCCATAAAAAAGGATGGACGTGATAATGGAGTCTTGGGGCTAGGGCCGGGCCTCATTTCACTAACACTCAACATGTGAAGAACGAGCCTAGGATTGGGCTAAACTGCCAAAGCCTTGGCCTGCACTACATAGTCCCTTACTCTATTCTCACAGGTTAGGCCGAGCCGATGGCTTGAAGAGAAGAAGATCAATATTTTAATTTTCATAGTAATTAATTGGTCATTTCCTTATAATTTAGATACAAACCTTGGTATTTTTCTTTCTAATAACTATTTGTAGACATTAAAACTGTTGGAAGTAGGTGGGCCTCGTGGATAGATTTTCAAAACTTTTGACCCATTGACTCAGGGATCAACTATCCATAAGGCTATAAAACCCAATTCAGGATGCAATCCCTCAATCTCATCAATCATGTACAGCAATATAACCTATCTAGAATATAGAAATCAGCAACTACATGCAACAAAATAAACTACAACAAGTAGAGAAGTAGATTATACCTTTGGAGCCCGATAGTGCTCTAATGGAGGAGAAGATAATTAACTTGATCAAGAACTCTTCTTGAAGCAATTAGAGATCTCCAAGACCTTGTTGTCTTCCATGCTATGACCCTCTATCAGATCTCTTTTCTCAAGAAGATGGGTGGGAACTCCAAGAGAAAACCCTACTAGCAACTCCAAGCAAACTAGAAGAGAACTAGAAGAGAGAGAGGAAAAGGAGAGATGTGCAACTCTTGCACTTGGGGAGTCTTGGGCATGAATACTAGAGTGGGATGTCCAAGGGGTTTCTTCCCTTATTTACCTACAAAACTCCTCTTAAGACTCTCTTACTAATTGCATTAGAAGTCATACTTCCACTCAAATTAGTAGCTTACTATTACCACTATTAGAAGTCTCACTTCAAATAGAAATAGTAACTTTCTAATTCCTTCCTTTTAGAGTTCAAGTAGAATTAGTAACTTTCTAATTCTTGGGCTAGCGTGGGGACTACTAGGGATTCCTTAGAAAGCTAGCTCCAACTAGGACTCGCGACCCCACATCTCATGTGCAATCCGGGCCCACAGTTAATTGCAAATAACACCATATAAATGAAATTGCACTCCAGTCTTAGGAATAAATTACAGCGAAGACCCTAAACTTACCAATTGCCACAAGTAGACCCCTCTATCATTATCCATGGATCAATTGGAATAAATCTGTCTCATCCAATCTTAGATCCACATCTTATTATCCTTGAGCCCCAATTAATCACAATGATCATCAGTACCATCCAATTAACTCTTAATCGAGATGGGTGTGCACTTACTAATGATAAATCCATTAATTGGCACAAGGGGATAATATAGATAGATTTCATCTTGATCATTGGATGTTCCCATAGTCATACTACCACGTACCCAAGACACCGAGGTGTTGACCTATAATTGGTCTCACTCATTGGTGACTCAAAGCAAATGAATAGACAAAAACTTGAGTTCATCAAAGTCTCAGGATTGAGAGCCTATTGTTAGGGAATTATGAGAGCATACCTTAAAATCGAGACAGTGTTTCATAAGGTGCTTCTCATGGTCATTCAATACATTCAATGTACCAACACTATGATCTAGAATCTTACATTCTGATGATCGAGACAAATCACACTATCTCATAGTGATCAAAGTGTTGCAACCTTAACAGATGAGATGCCCAGTCTCATCAATGGTTGTGAAGATATATTAAGTATACGATTTGTAACACATATCTCCCGTATGTGGATCTCATCCATATACATATATCACATCTAATATACTAATGGGACCCGGTTCATCTCATGAACCATTATGTCATATGTATTGGTTATGTGCATTAAGTAATAAAATACCATTCATCTCATGAAAGGAAAGCATGATTTCATTGATAAATAAAGAAATTAATCAATTTATTACATCAACTTATGGATTGAGTCCATACAATCTAACAAAAAGAAGCCCACTTATGATGATGATCATTATTATTATTATTATTATTATTATTATTATTATTATTATTTTGTAGTCCTGTGGCTTCGTCTACCATAATGGTTCATCCCAGTTTACATGTGAATTGCTTAATTCAAGTGAAAATTAGATTTAATAAAGCAGTTGCATATTACATAGTTTCCTAACATAAAATAAAATATATATATATAGAATTTAAAATCAAAGTAAATCACCTATCTTTTCTGTTCGTCGTCTAAGAATAAAAAGGTCCACACTAATTTGGAGATTCTCCATTTTTTTATTTTTAAAAATTATCATTCCCACTTCTATCAAACCTTTTGTGAGTGTTTTTGCAACGAGAGGAATCTGTCAGTCTTCACTCTTAGAGCTTGTACTTTGGATTTTTGATGGGTTTTAAGAAATCTGATGTTAATAGAGTTATCTCAATAGCAAAACTTTTAGCTTTATGTACTGCTTTGTAGTATGTATTTGAAATCCACATGGTAAAGTTAGGGTTTCGTATATGATTTTTGGCTTGCATTGAGTCTTTTGAGATGGAAATGCATTTTTTTTAATCTTGTATTTTGGTTGCTATACATGCATATCTCATGAGAAGCCATAAAGGATAAATGCTAGTTTTTAAGGGAATCTCTTCATTCAGTCCATCTTCAATTGGATGATTGGAAAAATCAATCAGCGGAGTCAACTAGGAAAACCAGGTCATTTCTCATTCCAAGTGTCCATTGAGTGAATGACCATGGCTGGCCAACCCATTAATTAATAAATAAAAACTTGTGAGTTGCAGAGGCATCATGTTCATTTTCCGATTTATGAGAGAAGTTTCTTAGTTCAGCTAGGAAAATTAGGTGGCTCTTTTAGTTCAACTTGTGAGTTGCAAAGGCATCATGTCCATTTCTATGAGAGAAGTTTTTTGAGATTAGGAAACCGAGGTTTTCGATTTCATAGAAATGGAAGTCTGATGGGGAGAGGCCAAACCCACATTTCCACTCTACAATGGAAAAATAACTAAAAAACAAGACTTTTCTGCAAAGACTTTGACTGCACCAAACAACTCAGTGCAAAAAAAGTCGGGTATTTGAGTTCCACTTTCATAGAAAAGGCAGTGCACATATGTGCCCTTTAGGGCGATAGTATCACTCCTAGCCAGTAGGCCAACCTAGCCAAAGAGAAAGAGATCGAGAATCACGTTAGATAGGAAATTGTTTTGGTTTTCCATGCTGGAAAACAAATTGTCCAGATTTTCCATACAACCATTTTTCGATCGTTTGTGGCACGTTTGTATGGTGCTACAAAACTAGTTTCAAGAAAAATCTTCCAATTCCCATGGATTTTTTTTTCGACTTCCACCCCTTTGGAAATGGTTTCCCACTAATTGCAGAAAAGTTAGTTCATTTTATTTTTCAATTTTCCTTGAGAAAAAGTGGTAATAGAGATGTGGCATGCTAGTGTTAATATTAGATACGATCAGGGGCGGAGCTAGGGAGGAGCTGGCAGGGGCCATGGCCCTCCTTAGTTTTGAAAATCCCCATACAAGCATCCTTTGGTCCCCTATCTTCTAGCCATTCAGTAATGGATGGCCCTCCCTTCTTTAGCAATGCTCTTGTTGTAGATCTAAAATACAGATTCTAAAAATATGTTCCATAACTTTAGTTGATTGTTTTAAAAAATATATATAGATAGAATGAAAGGAAAGAGAAGGGAAGGAAATGAAGTAATTAAGGAGGGAAAAAAAGGAGGAAATAATGAGAAATAGATGGAGAGAATGTTTCTAGGGATCTTGATAGTGCATTTTTGCCTTATTGAATTTTAGGTTTTGTAGAATGGTAGAGGATACAAGAACTTACAAGTATGTATGTAGTAGTAGAAACGAGAATCCACTTGCCAATATCTTTCAGAGTATTTACAATTAAAGTGAACAGTACATCACTATTCTTTTAAGTCATCAGGGCTCATGTCTGAAATCTATATTGTTCAATATTACTGACTCTCTCTACTTTATTATTATATAAGCTAGTGCAATAGGCATGCATAATTAAAAAATTATTAAAATTTCTAATTAAAAACATTTCTAAATATTCAAATAAATTATAAATAAATATTAATATATAATTCATAATAAAGATGAAAACTCATTAGAGAAATTTTAGGTAGCTAGAAATATTTAGGGAAAGATCAAGTAAATAGTAAAAATCTTAGGACCTTGATTTGATTATATTTGTGCTTAGCCATAAATTGAGTGCCATTTTAGAATTAAATGTGAATTTTGGAATTAATTAGCTTCCACAATGGGCCCCACAGATTAATTAATCCTACCAAATATCTAAAGAAGAATAAGGAGAAAAATGCCCATAATGGTCCCCTCGGATTAATCTTACTGAATATTGAAAGGAAAATAAGGAGAAAAAGTAGCAAAATACAGCCTATGAAAGTGGCCCCCACTCTGATATCAAAAAAGTTCTTCGTGTGTTGGTATTAAAAAAAATAGTGGCCCCCGTAAATTGTGAGTTTGGAAATAAAGAAGACTTGAAAACTTATTTGGTTAAATTAGTAAATATAAATGATTATATATTAAGTGTGGATTTTGAAATTAACTGGCTTCCTCAATGGTCCCCACGAATTAACCATACCAAATACTGAAAGAAAACATAAGAAAAAAAATAGCAGGATACAGCCTATGTAAGTGGCCCCCGTTCTGGTATCAAAAAAGTTCTTTTTGTGTTGGCATAAAAACAAGTAGACCCCGTAAATAAAAAAGACTTGGATTTCATAAATAAAGAGAAGTTATTATTGTATGTTATGTTTTAAGGAAGGGATAAATATCTTTTTTCAAGAATATCTTAAATTTGCATAGAGATATTTTATGTAGATGGAGAGACTTTTATTGCTTCACTGAAACAATTGGATAGAAGATAACAAGTCAATTACATGGTGCGACCACTCTCGCCAAATTTATACGGCGTACGAATATTATGGGGCCTGAAATTTATTTTGATTGGCCATGAACTCATCCAATGGATGGGATTTGTCCTGTCGATTGTACATTGCTTTTATTACTTAGGTCCACTGTCAAATGATCATTTTGATCAATTTCAATAGTGGTTTCAAATCAAACGTGTGTAGATGGAGAGACTTTTATTGCATCACCGAAACAATTGGAAAGAAGATAAAAGTTGTGTAGATGGAGAGATTTTAGGAAGAAGGAGAGTGTCACGACCCCGGACCAGGTCCGAGTGTTAGTTTTATGGTCTCAATACCAGTATATGATGAATAAATTGATTAATTTATTTATTTATCAATATATATTATTGCTTTCCTTTCATGAGATGAATGGTGTTTTATTACTTGTTTGCACATTACTAATACGAATGACATAATGGTTCATGAGATGAACCGGAGTCCACAAGTATACTAGATGTAATACATGTGTGTTGATGAGATCCATATATAGGAGACATGTATTGCAAATCTTATACTTAAATATCTTCACAACCAGTGATGAGATTGGGCATCTCATCTGACAAGGTTGCAGCACTTTGATCACTATGAGATAGTGTGATTTGTCTCAATCATCGGAATGTGAGATTCTGGATCATGGTGCTGGTACATTGGATGTATTGAAGGACCATGAGAAGCACCTTATATAGACTGTCTTTACTTTAAGGTATGCTCTCATAATTCTCTAGCAATAGGCTCATAATCCTGAGACATTAATGAACTCAAGTTTCTATCTATTCATTTGCTTTGAGTCACCAATGAGTGAGGCCAATTGTAGGTCAACACCTCGGTGATTTGGGTACGTGGTAGTAGAGCTGTGGGAACATTCAATGGTCAAGATGGAATCTATCTTTAATATCCCCTTGTGCCAATTAATGGATTTATCATTCGTAAGTGCGCACCCAGATAGACTCTGCAGACAATCTGGGAGATCCCTTTACTAAGCCTTTGACTACCAAAGTCTTTGAGCAGTAAGTAGATGGGATCTGCATGAGATGCAACCCAGACTGGCATTGAGCCCAAGTGGGAGATTGTTAGTTTTATGGTCTCAATGCCAGTATATGATGAATAAATTGATTAATTAATTTATTTATCAATATATATTATTGCTTTCCTTTCATGAGATGAATGGTGTTTTATTACTTGTTTGTACATAACTAATACGAATGACATAATGGTTCATGAGATGAACCGGAGTCCACAAGTATACTAGATGTAATACATGTGTGTTGATGAGATCCATATATAGGAGACATGTATTGCAAATCTTATACTTAAATATCTTCACAACCAGTGATGAGATTGGGCATCTCATCTGACAAGGTTGCAGCACTTTGATCACTATGAGATAGTGTGATTTGTCTCAATCATCGGAATGTGAGATTCTGGATCATGGTGCTGGTACATTGGATGTATTGAAGGACCATGAGAAGCACCTTATATACACTGTCTTTACTTTAAGGTATGCTCTCATAATTCCCTAGCAATAGGCTCATAATCCTGAGACATTAATGAACTCAAGTTTCTATCTATTCATTTGCTTTGAGTCACCAATGAGTGAGGCCAATTGTAGGTCAACACCTCGGTGATTTGGGTACGTGGTAGTAGAGCTGTGGGAACATTCAATGGTCAAGATGGAATCTATCTTTAATATCCCCTTGTGCCAATTAATGGATTTATCATTCGTAAGTGCGCACCCAGATAGACTCTGCAGACAATCTGGGAGATCCCTTTACTAAGCCTTTGACTACCAAAGTCTTTGAGCAGTAAGTAGATGGGATCTGCATGAGATGCAACCCAGACTGGCATTGAGCCCAAGTGGGAGATTGTTAGTTTTATGGTCTCAATGCCAGTATATGATGAATAAATTGATTAATTAATTTATTTATCAATATATATTATTGCTTTCCTTTCATGAGATGAATGGTGTTTTATTACTTGTTTGCACATTACTAATACGAATGACATAATGGTTCATGAGATGAACCGGAGTCCACAAGTATACTAGATGTAATACATGTGTGTTGATGAGATCCATATATAGGAGACATGTATTGCAAATCTTATACTTAAATATCTTCACAACCAGTGATGAGATTGGGCATCTCATCTGACAAGGTTGCAGCACTTTGATCACTATGAGATAGTGTGATTTGTCTCAATCATCGGAATGTGAGATTCTGGATCATGGTGCTGGTACATTGGATGTATTGAAGGACCATGAGAAGCACCTTATATACACTGTCTTTACTTTAAGGTATGCTCTCATAATTCCCTAGCAATAGGCTCATAATCCTGAGACATTAATGAACTCAAGTTTCTATCTATTCATTTGCTTTGAGTCACCAATGAGTGAGGCCAATTGTAGGTCAACACCTCGGTGATTTGGGTACGTGGTAGTAGAGCTGTGGGAACATTCAATGGTCAAGATGGAATCTATCTTTAATATCCCCTTGTGCCAATTAATGGATTTATCATTCGTAAGTGCGCACCCAGATAGACTCTGCAGACAATCTGGGAGATCCCTTTACTAAGCCTTTGACTACCAAAGTCTTTGAGCAGTAAGTAGATGGGATCTGCATGAGATGCAACCCAGACTGGCATTGAGCCCAAGTGGGAGATTGTTAGTTTTATGGTCTCAATGCCAGTAAATGATGAATAAATTGATTAATTAATTTATTTATCAATATATATTATTGCTTTCCTTTCATGAGATGAATGGTGTTTTATTACTTGTTTGTACATAACTAATACGAATGACATAATGGTTCATGAGATGAACCGGAGTCCACAAGTATACTAGATGTAATACATGTGTGTTGATGAGATCCATATATAGGAAACATGTATTGCAAATTTTATACTTAAATATCTTCACAACCAGTGATGTGATTGGGCATCTCATCTGACAAGGTTGCAGCACTTTGATCACTATGAGATAGTGTGATTTGTCTCGATCATCGGAATGTGAGATTCTGGATCATGGTGCTGGTACATTGGATGTATTGAAGGACCATGAGAAGCACCTTATATACACTGTCTTTACTTTAAGGTATGCTCTCATAATTCCCTAGCAATAGGCTCATAATCCTGAGACATTAATGAACTCAAGTTTCTATCTATTCATTTGCTTTGAGTCACCAATGAGTGAGGCCAATTGTAGGTCAACACCTCGGTGATTTGGGTACGTGGTAGTAGAGCTGTGGGAACATTCAATGGTCAAGATGGAATCTATCTTTAATATCCCCTTGTGCCAATTAATGGATTTATCATTGGTAAGTGCGCACCCATTCCAATTAAGAGTTAATTGTATCGGTACCAAATGATCACTATAATTAATTGGGGCTCAAGGATAATAAGATATGGATCTATTTTGGTGAACAGGTCCGATTGATCCATGGATATAGATGGAGGGGCCTACTTGTGGTACTGAGGAAGTTTAGGGTCTTCATTGTAATTGCATTTATATAGTGGAATTATTTGCAATTAACTTGGGCCCAGATTGCACATGAGATGTGGGGTCGTGTGTCCCAGTTGGAACCAGCTTTCTAAGGAATCCCTAGTGGTCCCCACGCTAGCCCAAGATATTAGAAAGATACTAATTATAGTAGAACTCTATAAGGAAATAGAAAGGTACTATTTCTATTTGAAGTGAGACTTCTAATAGTGGTAATAGTAAGTTACTAATTATTAATGGAAGTGAGACTTCTATTTTAATTAGAAAAGGAGAAAGTTACTAATCATATCGGAAGTGAGACTTCTAATTGTGATTTAGTAAGCAACTAATTGTTTTGGAAGTAAGACTTCTATTTCAATTAGTAAGAGGATGTTACTTAAGTGCTATAAAAGAGAGAGAGAGAGAGAGAGAGAGAGAGAGAGAGAGGAGGAGGAGGAGGAGGGTTGGATGCCCCAATGCAAGAATTCCACCTAGGGATTCACGCCCATCATCTCTCTTCCTTTCTTGTGCAAGTTGTTGCACATATCTTCCCTCTTCTAGTTCTTTTCTCTTCCTCCTCTAGTTCCTTGGAGTTACTAGTTGGCTTTTCTCATGGAGATTACACCATCTTCTTGAGAAAAGAGAATCTCATACGGGTCATAGCGTGGAAGATCAAAAGGTGTTGGAGATTCTGATTTGATTAGTGAAGGTGTTCATCATCAAAGAAAGAGATCAATTTCTCCATTAGAGCACTACTAAGCTCCAAAGGTATATTCTACATTCTTTTATGTTGTAGATTTCATGGTTGCATGTTTAGGTGTTGTTTACTATCTTCTAGATAGGATACATTGTTGTACATGATTTATGAGTTTGAGGGATTGCATCCTGGATTGGGTTTGTTGCCTTCTAGATAATTGATGTTAGTTTTATGATCTCAATACCAGTATATGATGAATAGATTGATTAATTTCTTTATTTATCAATATAATCATGCTTTCCTTTCATGAGATGAATGGTGATTTATTACTTAATGCTCATGACCAATATATATGACATAATGGTTCATCAGATGAACCGGGTCCCATTAGTATATTAGATGTGATATATGTATATGGATGAGATCCACATACGGGAGATATGTGTCACAAATCTTATACTTAAATATCTTCACAACCAGTGATGAGATTGGACACCTCATCTCACAAGGTTGCAACATTTTGATCACTATGAGATAGTGTGATTTATCTCGATCATCAGAATGTAAGATTCTGGGTCATGATGCTGGTACATTGGATGTATTGAAGGACCATGAGAAGCACCTTATATACACTGTCTTTATTTAAGGTCTGCTCTCATAATTCCCTAGCCATAGGCTCATAATCCTGAGACATTAATGAACTCAAGTTTCTATCTATTTATTTGCTTTGAGTCACCAATGAGTGAGGCCGATTGTAGGTCAACACCTCGGTGATTTGGGTACTTGATAGTAGAGCTGTGGGAACATTCAATGGTCAAGATGGAATCTATCTTTAATATCCCCTTGTGCCAATTAATGGATTTATCATTGGTAAGTGCGCACCCATTCCGATTAAGAGTTAATTGGATCGGTACCAAATGATCATTATAATTAATTGGGGCTCAAGGATAATAAGATGTGGATCTAATTTGGATGAGACAGATTTATTCCAATTGATCCATGGATAATGATAGAGGGGCCTACTTGTGGTAATTGGGAAGTTTAGGGTCTTCATTGAAATATATTCCTAAGACTGGAGTGCAATTGCATTTATTTAGTGGAGTTATTTACAATTAACTGTGGGCCCGGATTGTACATGAGATGTGGGGTCACGTGTCCCAATTGGAGCCAGCTTTTTAAGGAATCCCTAGTGGTCCCCACGCTAGCCCAATTATTAGAAAGATGTTAATTCTACTTAAACTCTAAAAGGAAGGTTACTATTTCTATTTGAAGTGAGACTTCTAATAGTGGTAATGGTAGGCTACTAATGATTAATGGAAGTAGGACTTCTATTTTAATTAGAAAGGAGAAAGTTACTAATAGTTGTGGAAGTAAGACTTCTATGGAAATTAGTAAGGGAGATGTTTACTAATTTGGAATGGGAGTTAAACTTCTATTTCAAATAGGAAAAGAGGAGTTATGGAGGGCTATAAATAGAGGAATACTCCTCTCAAATTCGTGCATAATTAATAGAGCACTTTCAGTCCCCTTGTGCAAGAGTTGTACAAGTCATCTTCTTCTCAAAGTTCCCCTCTCTTTCACCTTTGGTTCCTTAGAGTTACTAGTAGGGTTTTCTCTTGAGGATTCCACCATCTTCTTGAGAAAAGAGATCTAATACGGGACATAGCGTTGGAAGATCAAAAGGAGTTGAAGATTCTGATTTGGATAGTGAAGTTGTTCATCACCAAAGTAAAGAAATCAAATCCTCCATTAGAGCACAACAAAGCTCTAAAGGTATATCTACATCCTTGTATGTTGTGGATTTCGAGATTGCATGTTTATGTGCTTATTTCTATCTTCTAGATAGTGTTTGTTGCTGTACATGGCTATGAGATTGAGGGAATTGCATCCTGGATTGTGTTTGTTGCATTCTAGACAATTGATCCCTGCATCAAGTGGGTCAAAAGTTTTGAAACCTGTCTGGAAGGCCCACCTATATTCCAACAATTGGTATCAGAGCCTAACCTCATCTCTAATCATGTTAGACCAGCAAGCTTGCTCTGATCTTTGCATGAGATGTGAAGAAGATGAAGCAAGGGCTATGTAAGGATCAATTTAATGGATTTGCTTGGTTTGATAGTAAATTCATGTTTGGATAGTCACAAAAGGGTTTAATAATGATGGAAGGATCATAGGAAGCCATTGGGACACTTTGGAAGTGATTTGGAGAAGAACAGACACGAAGCAGAAAACCCAAGTTGTAGAAATTCGTCAATCGGGTTGACCTGGCCCCGTGCCCGGGTCGACCTGGTGACTGCAGGCGGGTCGACCCGGCCTTCTGTGCAGAATACTGCAGATTTTGTTTTTTCAAGTTTCGGGTCTGTTTATTCTTCCTATTTTTCCAGCATTGTTTGGCAGCCTATTTTGTGATTTGTATGGTTGTATAAGATACTAACTTGCAGGTGATCTCGTCCTCTCCATATGGCCCACAAGTCCTTTTGCTTTCTTTTATAATGATTGGTTTATTTAAGGTTAAATGTAAAGGGCGTCATGGTTTCCTTGGTTTCCCGTGAAAGGGCAAGGCATGATGAATTTCCCTATAGCCCTTTTAATTCTAGTTTTAGATTACCATGTAAGTCTCATTTTTGAGGCATAGGAATTTATGTAATTTTTCCTAAATTTGTAAATTCTGGCGATGTCCGAGACGAACAAGGAAAGCGATGTTGGACTCCTACTCAAAGAGTTTGAAGATTACCAAGAGAGTTCTGGAGTTTCCCAAAGAGTTTGAGGAATTCCAAAGCTTTGGAAAGTCTAGAAGTCCAAGAAGTCTATTCCGCTTGGGCCATGTGGAGGAGAGGACTAGTTTCTATTTTTGCAATTTCTATTTATGGATGCATGCTTAAATTAGAAAAATTCCAGATCTGATCCAAACATAGCAAGTTACTAAAATTGGTCAAATCAAATTAATTTTGGAAAGAGTTCTAATTAGTGTTGATGACCCATGAGATGGACACATTGGTAATACTAATTTATAAACTAGACTTTCCTTAAAATAACTTGACTTGGAACCAATCTTAGATCATATCATGAGATGATTTGATGTTCATATGTATACATGTGGGCCCTAATACCTTACAAAGAAATCCTCAATTCTAAAATATTAAGTGGGAGCGGGGCATTTATATTTAGAAATCTCCATGGTTTTCCACCATAGGTCCATTGTAAAGAAAGTATTAGCCTCGCGCCATCTCGAGTATGGCCGTTCCCCACGGAGGGCTTTTACTTGTCTGGTTACTAGACATGGATCTCCTATGGATGGTGTTGGTGAGACGGGGCGGGGGCCCACTCCCCAAGGAGGAGCTGCTCGCAACGGTTGTCATGCAATGCTAGTTGGTGGGTCACACTTAACTAAAATAATGATGTAGTATCCCCAAGGATTTTCCTCATTTATTTTAGAAACCGAAGCTAATCGGGAGTCATTGATTATTTGGTATGACATACCTAGATAATAATGAATGAAGGGGATCATGGAAAGTTAGTCTTAATCCTAATTATGACCAACTTTGATCCGCACCAATCTAGGTGGTATTTGCACTCCCCAAGGAGGCATACGCCGGGGAATGGGATTCCGATGTATTCTGAATTTAATGGTTATGAGGATTCCGTATAAATTTGGTAGAATACTAAACCCTAATGTCATTTAAATTCATTAATTGAATGTATGGTTATGTGTTACAGTATTTCAAGCATGAATTCAAATTCTTTCAATTCACTTGCGACCATCCTCAACCAGAATAAGTTGATGGAATCCAACTTTATAGACTGGAAAAGGACCCTGGATATTATCCTGACGGCTTCAGGATGCAGATATGTCCTTACCATACCCTCCCTTCCTGAGCCTGAGCTTCATGCACCTCAGTATGAAAAGGACCTTTACACTGAATGGACAAAAGACAATGAGGTAGCCAGATGTTTTATACAGGCATCCATGTCTAGTGTTTTACAACACCAACATCAATCCTATAAGTCAGCATACGATATTATATCGAACTTAAAGGAGATGTTTGCGGACCAGGTTAGACCTGCTAGTCAAGCTGCTATGAAGGTGCTGATAAACACTAAGATGATTGAGGGAACCCCAGTACAAAAATATTTGTTGAAAATGAGTCTCGCACTAAATGAGTTAGGTGTACTGGGTGTTACGATTGATAAAGAATCGCAGATCGACATGATCCTTCAATCACTACCGGATTCTTTCAATCATTTCGAGATCAATTATAATAACTTGGAAATGACTATAGCTGAGCTGTCTCGCCAGCTGGTAGTGACTGAGGAAATCATGATGAAAGAGAAAAATTCCCTCATGACAGAAAAGTCATTTGCTAGGACCAAGCCGAAAGGCAATGACTAAGATAGCAAGAAGAAATCAGTCATCAAGGGTCCTAAGGTGGAGAATGGTTCTACTTATAGTATGGCCAAGGCTAAGGGAACGGGAGTAAAAGGAAAGTGTTTCCGTTGTGGTATGACAGGACATTGGAAGAGGAATTGCCCAGAATATCTGTCCAAGAAGAAGACCTCAGGTATGATTGAGTCACTTGTTACTGAAGTTAGTTTTGCAACTGGTACTTCAGAATCTTGGTGTATGGACTCCAGGGCAGCTGATCACATATGTAATTCGTTGCAGGGGTTCAGGGAAACCAGGAGGTTCAGTGTCGGAGAAATCATTGACAACCTAGGATCTGATGCTAAGGCAGAGGATGTTTCAGTGGGAGTTATTACATTATTTTTTTCAAATGATATATTGGTTTTGTCAGACACGTTATATGTACCGTCTTTACGGCGGAATTCAATTTCAGTTTTTAGTATGGTGAATAAGAGTTATTCTATTACTCTTGGTACTGAAATTGTCATAAAGAGATACGGTATTTTTATGTATTCTGACAAGGTAATCAATGGAATTTATTTGTTAATCCCACAATGTATGAGATACATGATATTGAAACAATTAATAGACCATCATTAAAGATAAGGTCACCTTCATCTAATCCAACAAAACTTTGGCACTTGAGGCTAGGTCATATAAACCTAAACAGGATTGACAGGCTAGTGAAAGTGGTATCTTGCCTTCATTGGTGGTAGAACCAATGCCTATCTGCGAATCCTGTCTGGAAGGCAAAATGACCAAAAGACCCTTTTTCATCCAAGGGCTATAGGGCCAAAGATTTATTGGAATTAGTACATACTGATGTGTGTGGGCCCATTAATGTAAGAGCCAGACGAGGATATGAGTACTTCATCACTTTCACAGATGATTACTCAAGACATGGATACATATACCTTATGCACCGCAAGTCTGAGGCTTTTGAAGAGTTCAAAGAGTTTCGAGCGGAAGCGGAAAAACAATTAGGTAAAAGTATCAAGACTCTTCGATCAGATCGAGGAGGAGAATATCTGTCTGGAGATTTTATGGCACACTTATCACAAAATGGGATTTTATCCCAGTTGTCTGCTCCTGGTATGCCTCAACAGAATGGAGTAGCGGAAAGAAGGAACCAGACTCTTTTAGATATGATCAGGTCTATACTGAGTTTTTAGGATTACCTATATCCTTTTAGGGATATGCCTTGGATACTGCGATGTACATACTACACCTCGTACCATCTAAGTCTATACCTAAGACTCCCCGGGAGTTGTGGATCGGGCGAAAGCCTAGTCTACAACATTTATACATTCGGGGTTATCCGGCACATGTGCTAAAGGTTAAGACGGATCAGTTGGAAGCGAAGTCGGAAGTATACACGTTTGTAGGATATCCTAAAGGAACTAAAGGTTGGTTATTCTATAATCCCAGAAAGCAAAAGTGATGGTGAGCACTAATGCGGTTTTTCTGGAGAAAGATTATATGATAGACCAAAAACTTTTAGAGAAAGGTGATCTTGGAAGAAATTCAAGAGCAAACAATTCCAAATCCTAGTATGACCGAACCTAAGGAAGAAGCGCCCTTACCTAATCCAGTAATTACACCAGTGCCTTGTCATAGTGGGAGCATAGTCAGGCCCCCTGTCAGGTTCTCGTTCTTGGGAGAGTCTTACGAGGCAGTCCCGGAAGAACCGGAACAAGATCCCTGTAACTATGATGAAGCAATTAATGACATTAATTCGGGACATTGGCAAGATACTATGAAAGCTGATATGGAGTCTATGTACTCTAATTAGGTCTGGACACTTGTGGACTTGCCTGCCAATATTTAACTTATTGGGTGCAAGTAAGTTTACAAAAGAAACAGAGAACCAGATGGAAGAGTTGAGACTTTTAAAGGTCAGGCTTGTTGCGAAAGGATATACTCAGAAAGAAGATATCGATTATGAGGAAACCTTCTCGCTGGTAGCCATGCTCAACTCCATCAGGATACTCTTATCCATTGCGGCTCAACTCGATCATGAGATTTGGCAAATGGATGTCAAGATGGGTTTCTCAACGGCCATCTTGAGGAAGACATCTATATGATGCAGCCAGACGGTTTTATAGCTAAACAACCAAGAGCAAATAGTTTGCAACATGCAGATGTCCATTTATGGACTGAAGCAGGCATCCCGAAGCAGGAACATTCATTTTGACTAAGAAATCAAGTCAGTTGATTTTTGTCAAAATCCGGATGAGTCATGACTGTACATGAAAAGTAAGGGAGGTAGGGTAATTTTTCTGGTCGACGACATCCTTCTCCTAGAGAGTGATATATGGATGTTGTCAACAGTAAAAGGTTTAGTTGGCTAAGACTTTTGATATGAAGGACATGGGAGAAGCTAGTCGCATCCTAGGGATCAAACTCCATTGAGACCGGATAAATAGGATGATAGGCTTATCCCAATATGCATACATAGATAAGGTACTAGTACGGTTTGCTATGCAAGACTCCAAGAAGGGTATTATACCTTTCAGGCATGGAGTGCACCTTTCCAAGGATCAGTGTCCCAAGACACCTGAGGAAAAGGAGCAGATGAGGTGGATACCATACGCTTCGTGTGTTGGTAGCCTCATGTATGCTATGCTATATGCTATACCGGATATCTGTCATGCATTAGGCTTGGTCAGCAGATATCAGTCTAACCCAGGTCCTAACCATTGGACTGCTGTAAGATGTGTTCTCAAATCCTTGAGAAGGACTAGAGATTACATGTTGATTTATGGCAATAATGAGTTAATTCCAGTCGGTTACACATATTCTGACTTCATGCCAGATAAGGATTCCAAGATATCAACTTCTGGGTATGTGTTTACGCTACAGTTGCTTGAGAAGCAACTAAAGAAGCATATTGGCTCAAAAGATTCCTTATGGAACTTGTAGTGGTATTTTTGGCAAGACAACCGCTCACAGTTTACTGTAATAACAGCAGGGCAGTCGATAAGTCCAAGGAACCCAGGAGCCAAAAACATGTACAGATGTAGTTACACATGGTCGGAGAGATTGTGCAGAGAGGTGATACTGCTATCACCTAAATTGACTCTGCAGATAATCTGGGAGATCCCTTTACTAAGCCCTTGACTCCCAAAGTCTTTGAGCAACATATAGATGGGATGGGCATGAGATGCAACCCTGACTAGCATTGAGCCCAAGTGGGAGATTGTTAGTTTTATGGTCTCAATACTAGTATATGATGAATAGATTGATTAATTTCTTTATTTATCAATATAATCATGCTTTCCTTTCATGAGATGAATGGTGATTTATTACTTAATGCTCATGACCAATATATATGACATAATGGTTCATCAGATGAACCGGGTCCCATTAGTATATTAGATGTGATATATGTATATGGATGAGATCCACATACGGGAGATATGTGTCACAAATCTTATACTTAAATATCTTCACAACCAGTGATGAGGTTGGACACCTCATCTCACAAGGTTGCAACATTTTGATCACTATGAGATAGTGTGATTTATCTCGATCATCAGAATGTAAGATTCTGGGTCATGATGCTTGTACATTGGAAGTATTGAAGGATCATGAGAAGCACCTTATATACAGTGTCTTTATTTAAGGTCTGCTCTCATAATTCCCTAGCAATAGGCTCATAATCCTGAGACATTAATGAACTCAAGTTTCTATCTATTTATTTGCTTTGAGTCACCAATGAGTGAGGCCGATTGAAGGTCAACACCTCGGTGATTTGGGTACTTGATAGTAGAGCTGTGGGAACATTCAATGGTCAAGATGGAATCTATCTTTAATTTCCCCTTGTGCCAATTAATGGATTTATCATTGGTAAGTGCGCACCCATTCCGATTAAGAGTTAATTGGATCGGTACCAAATGATCATTATAATTAATTGGGGATCAAGGATAATAAGATGTGGATCTAATATTGGATGAGACAGATTTATTCCAATTGATCCATGGATAATGATAGAGGGGCCTACTTGTGGTAATTGGGAAGTTTAGTGTCTTCATTGAAATATATTCCTAAGACTGGAGTGCAATTGCATTTATTTAGTGGAGTTATTTGCAATAAACTGTGGGCCCAGATTGCACATGACATGTGGGGTCACGTGTCCCAGTTGGAGCCAGCTTTCTAAGGAATCCCTAGTGGTCCCCACACTAGCCCAATTATTAGAAAGATGTTAATTCTACTTAAACTCTAAAAGGAAGGTTACTATTTCTATTTGAAGTGAGACTTCTAATAGTGGTAATGGTAGGCTACTAATGATTAATGGAAGTAGGACTTCTATTTTAATTAGAAAGGAGAAAGTTACTAATAGTTTTGGAAGTAAGACTTCTATGGAAATTAGTAAGGGAGATGTTTACTAATTTGGAATGGGAGTTAAACTTCTATTTCAAATAGGAAAAGAGGAGTTATGGAGGGCTATAAATAGAGGAATACTTCTCTCAAATTCGTGCATAATTAATAGAGCACTTTCAGCCCCCATGTGCAAGAGTTGTACAAGTCATCTTCTTCTCAAAGTTCCCCTCTCTTTCACCTTTGGTTCCTTAGAGTTACTAGTAGGGTTTTCTCTTGAGGATTCCACCATCTTCTTGAGAAAAGAGATCTAATACGGGACATAGCGTTGGAAGATCAAAAGGAGTTGAAGATTCTGATTTGGATAGTGAAGTTGTTCATCACCAAAGTAAAGAAATCAAATCCTCCATTAGAGCACAACAAAGCTCCAAAGGTATATCTACATCCTTGTATGTTGTGGATTTCGAGATTGCATGTTTATGTGCTTATTTCTATCTTCTAGATAGTGTTTGTTGCTATACATGGCTATGAGATTGAGGGAATTGCATCCTGGATTGGGTTTGTTGCATTCTAGACAATTGATCCCTGCATCAAGTGGGTCAAAAGTTTTGAAACCTGTCTGGAAGGCCCACCTATATTCCAACAATTGATCCCTGCATTAAGTGGATCAAAAGTTTTTGAAACCTATCTGAATGGCCCACCTATTTTCCAACAATTGGTATCAGAGCCATACCTAATCTCTAATCATGTTAGATCAGCGATCTAGATCTAATCTTTGCATGAGATGCGAAGAGGATAGACCTAGGGCTATGTAAGGATCAGTTATGATTGAGTTTGTTTACTTTATGTAGTAAATCCATATTTGGATAGTCACAAAAGGGTTTAATTATGATGGAAGGATGGTAGGATGCCATTGAGAGCCTTCAAAAGTGTTTTGGAGGTGTTTGGACTCGAATTAAAAAAACTTAATTTTCTGCCTTCGTCAGGCGGGTCGACCTGGCCTCGTGCTCGGTCGACCGGGTGCCTGAAGGGTCGTTCGACCGAGCCCTCTGGACGCTCGACCCCCGCCGGGGGACAGCCCCGGACCCCCTCTACGAAGTGCATGTATTAAAAGGGTGGCTACTTTTGGCATCTTGTTTTTCCATTGTGGTTTTGTAACCTGGTTTTGTGAGATGCTTTGTTGTATGAGATACTAACTTGAAGATGATCATGTCCTCTCCATATGGCCCATAAGTCTTTTGCTTTTTATTTATGGTTATTGGTTTATTTAAGGCTAAATGTAAAGGGCGTCATGGTTTCCTTGGTTTCCCGTGAAAGGGCAAGGCATGATGAATTTCCTTGTAGCCTTTTTATTTTCATGTTTAGATTACCATGTAAGTCTCGTAATCGAGGCATAGGAATTTATGTAATTTTTCTAAATTTGTAAATTCTGGCGATGTCCGAGACGAAGAAGGAAAGCGATGTTGGACTCCTAATCAAAGAGCTTGAAGATTACCGAAAGTGCTTTGGAGTTACCCAAAGAGTTTGAGGAATTTCAAAGTTTTGGAAAGTCTATAAGTCCAAGAAGTCTATTCCGCTAGGGCCATGTGGAGGAGAGGACTAGTTTCTAATTTTAGCACTTTCTATTTATGAATGAATGCTTAATTTAGAATATTTCCAAATCTGATCCAAACATAGCAAGTTACTAAAATTGGTCAAATCAAATTATTTTGGAAAGAGTTCTAATTAGTGTTGATGACTCATGAGATGGACACATTGGTAATACTAATTTATGCAACTGGACTTTCCTTAGAATAGTTTAACTTGGAACCAATCTTTGATCATATCATAAGATGATTTGATGATCATATATATATATATATGTGGGCCCTAATACCTTACAAGGAAATCCTCAATTATAAAATATTAAGTGGGAGCGGGGCATTTAAATTTAGAAATCCTCGTGGTTTTCCACTATAGGTCCATTGTAAGGAAAGTATTAGCCTCGCACCATCTTGAGAATGGCCGTTCCCCACAGAGGGCTTTTATTTGTCTGGTTACTAGATATGGATCTCCTATGAATAGTGTTGGTGAGATGGGGCGGGGGCCCACTCCCCAAGGAGGAGATGCTCGCAACGGGTGTCATGCAATGCTAGTTGGTGGGTCACACTTAACTAAAATAATGATGTAGTATCCCCAAGGATTTTCCTCATTTATTTTAGAAACCGAAGCTAATCGGGAGTCATTCATTATTTGGTATGAGATACCTAGATAATAATGAATGAAGGGGATCATGGAAAGTTAGTCTTAATCCTAATTTTGACCAACTTTGATCTGCACCAATCTAGGTGGTATCCGCACTCCCCAAGGAGGCATACCCTGGAGATTCGGATTCCGATGTATTCTGAATTTAGTGGTTATGAGGATTCCACATAAATTTGGTAGAATACTAAACCCTAATGTCATTTAAATTCATTAATTGAATGTATAGTTATGTGCTACAATTTTTTTCAAGCATGAATCCACTTGCGACCATCCTCAACCAGAATAAATTGATGGAATCCAACTTTATAGACTGGAAAAGGACCCTGGATATTATCCTGACGGCTTCAGGATGCAGATATGTCCTTACCATACCCTCCCTTCCTGAGCCTGAGCTTCATGCACCTCAGTATGAAAAGGACCTTTACACTGAATGGACAAAAGACAATGAGGTAGCCAGATGTTTTATACAGGCATCCATGTCTAGTGTTTTACAACACCAACATCAATCCTATAAGTCAGCATACGATATTATATCGAACTTAAAGGAGATGTTTGCGGACCAGGTTAGACCTGCTAGTCAAGCTGCTATGAAGGTGCTGATAAACACTAAGATGATTGAGGGAACCCCAGTACAAAAATATTTGTTGAAAATGAGTCTCGCACTAAATGAGTTAGGTGTACTGGGTGTTACGATTGATAAAGAATCGCAGATCGACATGATCCTTCACTCACTACCGGATTCTTTCAATCATTTCGAGATCAATTATAATAAATTGGAAATGACCATAGCTGAGCTGTCTCGCCAGCTGGTAGTGACTGAGGAAATCATGAAGAAAGAGCAAAATTCCCTAATGACAGAGAAGTCATTTGCTAGGACCAAGCCGAAAGGCAAAGACCAAGATAGCAAGAAGAAATCAGTCATCAAGGGTCCTAAGGTGGAGAATGGTTCTACTTGTAGTATGGCCAAGGCTAAGGGTACGGGAGTAACAGGAAAGTGTTTCCATTGTGGTAAGACAGGACATTGGAAAAGGAATTATCCAGAATATCTGTCTAAGAAGAAGACCTCAGGTATGATTGAGTCACTTATTTCTGAAGTTAGTTTTGCAACTGGTACTTCAGAATCTTGGTGTATGGACTCCAGGGCAACTTATCACATATGTAATTCGTTGCAGGGGTTCAGGGAAACTAGGAGGTTCAGTGACGGAGAAATCATTGTCAACCTAGGATCTGATGCTAAGGCAGAGGTTGTTTCAGTGGGAGTTATTACATTATGTTTTTCAAATGATAAATTGGTTTTATCAGACACGTTATATGTACCGATTTTACGGCGGAATTCAATTTTAGTTTCTAGTATGGTGAATAAGAGTTATTCTATTACTCTTGGTACTGAAATTGTCATAAAGAGATATGGTACTTTTATGTATTCTGACAAGGTAATCAATGGAATTTATTTGTTAATCCCACAATGTATGAGATACATGATACTGAAACAATTAATAGACCACCATTAAAGAGGAAATCACCTTCATCTGATCCAACAAAACTTTGGCACTTGAGGCTAGGTCATATAAACCTAAATAGGATTGACAGGCTAGTGAAATATGGTATCTTGCCTTCATTGGTGGTAGAACCAATGCTTGTCTGCGAGTCCTGTTTGGAAGGTAAAATGACCAAAAGGCCCTTTTTTATCAAAGGGTAAAATGGCCAAAGATTTGTTGGAATTAGTGTATACTGATGTGTGTGGACCCATTAATGTCAGGGCTAGAGGAGGATATCTCTACGCTGATTTTATGGGATACTTATCAGAAAATGGGATTTTATCCCAGTTGTCTGCTCCTGGTATGCCTCAACAGAATGGAGTAGCAGAAAGAAGGAACCAGACTCTTTTAGATATGATCAGGTCTATGCTGAGTTTCTCAGGATTACCTATATCCTTTTGGGGATACGCCTTGGATACTACGATGTACATACTAAACCTCATTCCATCTAAGTCTATACTTAAGACTCCCCGGGAGTTGTGGTCCGGGTGAAAGCCTAGTCTACAACATTTACACATTTGGAGTTGTCCGGCACATGTGCTAAAGGTTAAGACGGATCAGTTGGAAGCGAAGTCGGAAGTATGCACGTTTGTAGGATATCCTAAATGAACTAAAGGTTGGTTATTCTATAATCCTAGAGAGCAGAAAGTGTTGGTGAGCATCAATGCGGTTTTTCTGGAGGAAGATTATATAATGAACCGAAAATCTTTAGAAAAGGTGATCTTGGAAGAAATTCAAGAGAAAACAATTCCAAATCCTAGTATGACCGAACCTGAGGAAGAAGCGCCCTTACCGGACCCAGTAGTTACACCAGTGGCTCGTCATAGTGGGAGGATTGTCAGACCCCCTGACAGGTTCTCGTTCTTGAGAGAGTCTTACGAGGCAGTCCCGGAAGAACCGGAACAAGATCCCTGTAACTATGATGAAGCAATTAATGACAAAGATTCGGGACATTGGCAAGATGCTATGAAAGATGAGATGGAGTCTATGTACTCTAATCAGGTCTGGACACTTGTGGACTTGCCTACCAATATCTAATGTATTGGGTGCAAGTGAGTCTACAAGAGAAAGAGAGGACCAGATGGAAGAGTTGAGACCTTTAAGGTCAGGCTTGTTGTGAAAGGATATACTCAGAAAGAAGATATCGATTATGAGGAAACCTTCTTGCCTGTAGCCATGCTCAAGTCCATCCGGATACTCTTATCCATTGCGGCTCATCTTGATTATGAGATTAGGCCAATGGATGTCAAAACGGCGTTTCTGAACATCCATCTTGACGAAGACATCTATATGATGCAGCCAGACGGTTTTATAGCTAAACAACCAAGAGCAAAGAGTTTGCAACATGCAGATGTCCATTTATGGACTGAAGCAGGCATCCTGAACCTAGAACATTCGTTTTGACTAAGCAATCAAGTCAGTTGATTTTTGTCAAAATTCGGATGAGTCATGAGTGTACATGAAAAGTGAAGGAGGCAGGGTAATTTTTCTAGTTGACGACATCCTTCTCCTAGAGAGTGGTATATGGATGTTGTCAACAGTAAAATGTTTAGTTGGCTAAGACTTTTGATATGAAGGACTTGGGAGAAGCCAGCCACATCCTAGGGATCAAACTCCATTGAGACCGGATAAATAGGTTGATAGGCTTATCCCAATATGCGTACATAGATAAGGTGCTGGTACGGTTTGCTATGCAAGACTCCAAGAAGGGTATTGCCCCTTTCAGGCATGGAGTGCACCTTTCCAAGGATCAGTGTCCCAAGACACCTGAGGAAAAGGAGCAGATGAGGTCGATACCATCCGCTTCGGGTGTTGGTAGCCTCATGTATGCTATGCTATATACTATACCGGATATCTGTCATGTATTGGGCTTAGTCAGCAGATATCAGTCTAACCAAGGTCCTAACCATTGGACTGCTGTAAGATGTGTTCTCAAATCCTTGAGAATGACTAAATATCATATGTTGATTTACGGCAGTAATGAGTAGGTTACATAGATACTGACTTCCAGTCAGATAAGGATTCCAAGAAATCAACTTCTGGGTATGTGTTTCTGCTGTAGCTGCTTGAAAAGCAGCCAAAGAGGCAGATTGGCTCAATAGATTCCTTATGGAACTTGGAGTGGTGCTTTCGGCAGGACAGCCGCTCACAGATTACTGTGATAACAGCCGGGCAGTCAATAAGTCCAAGGAACCCAGGAGCCAAAAGCATGTATAGAGGTTATAACAAATGGTCAGAGAGATTGTGCAGAGAGGTGATATTGCAATCACCCAGATAGACTCTGCAGATAATCTGGGAGATCCCTTTACTAAGCCTTTGACTACCAAAGTCTTTGAGCAGTAAGTAGATGGGATCTGCATGAGATGCAACCCAGACTGGCATTGAGCCCAAGTGGGAGATTGTTAGTTTTATGGTCTCAATACCAGTATATGATGAATAAATTGATTAATTTATTTATTTATCAATAAATATTATTGCTTTCCTTTCATGAGATGAATGGTGTTTTATTACTTGTTTGTACATAACTAATACGAATGACATAATGGTTCATGAGATTAACCGGAGTCCACAAGTATACTAGATGTAATACATGTGTGTTGATGAGATCCATATATAGGAAACATGTATTGCAAATTTTATACTTAAATATCTTCACAACCAGTGATGAGATTGGGCATCTCATCTGACAAGGTTGCAACACTTTGATCACTATGAGATAGTGTGATTTGTCTCGATCATCGGAATGTGAGATTCTGGATCATGGTGCTGGTACATTGGATGTATTGAAGGACCATGAGAAGCACCTTATATACACTGTCTTTACTTTAAGGTATGCTCTCATAATTCCCTAGCAATAGGCTCATAATCCTGAGACATTAATGAACTCAAGTTTCTATCTATTCATTTGCTTTGAGTCACCAATGAGTGAGGCCAATTGTAGGTCAACACCTCGGTGATTTGGGTACGTGGTAGTAGAGTTGTGGGAACATTCAATGGTCAAGATGGAATCTATCTTTAATATCCCCTTGTGCCAATTAATGGATTTATCATTGGTAAGTGCGCACCCATTCATTGTAATATATTCCTAAGACTGGAGTGCAATTGCATTTATATAGTGGAGTTATTTGCAATTAACTGTGGGCCCAGATTGCACATGAGATGTGGGGTCGCGTGTCCCAGTTCGAACCAGCTTTCTAAGGAATCCCTAGTGGTCCCCACGCTAGCCCAAGATATTAGAAAGATACTAATTATAGTAGAACTCTAAAAGGAAATAGAAAGTTACTATTTCTATTTGAAGTCAGACTTCTAATAGTGGTATTAGTAAGTTACTAATTATTAATGGAAGTGAGACTTCTATTTTAATTAGAAAAGGAGAAAGTTACTAATCATATTTGAAGTGAGACTTCTAATTGTGATTTAGTAAGCAACTAATTGTTTTGGAAGTAAGACTTCTATTTCAATTAGTAAGAGGAGGTTACTTAAGTGCTATAAAAGAGAGAGAGAGAGGAGGGTTGGATGCCCCAATGCAAGAATTCCACCTAGGGATTCATGCCCATCATCGCTCTTCCTTTCTTGTGCAAGTTGTTGCACATATCTTCCCTCTTCTAGTTCTCTTCTCTTCCTCCTCTAGTTCCTTGGAGTTACTAGTTGGGTTTTCTCATGGAGATTCCACCATCTTCTTGAGAAAAGAGAATCTGATACGGGTCATAGTGTGGAAGATCGAAAGGTGTTGGAGATTCTGATTTGATTAGTGAAGGTGTTCATCATCAAAGAAAGATATTAACTTCTCCATTAGAGCACTACTAAGCTCAAAGGGTATAATCTACATTTTTTTATGTTGTAGATTTCGTGGTTGCATGTTTAGGTGCTGTTTACTATCTTCTAGAAAGGATACATTGCTGTACATGATTTATGAGTTTGAGGGATTGCATCCTGGATTGGGTTTGTTGCCTTCTAGATAATTGATCCCTGCATTAAGTGGATCAAAAGTTTTTGAAACCTATCTGAATGGCCCACCTATTTTCCAACACCGAGGCCCTAATCCGGCTCTGCGACGTTTCCCACAGGTTTCCGCGGTGAGGATTCCACTCACGATTTTATTTTTAGAATTGAATCATCTCACGATCACACATAAGATTTATTCACGGAAGCGAGTGGCAAACACACAAGTAACATCACATATAAGATTATAGAGTATAAAAGAACTCATGTCAAAGGAGAAACATAACTAGCATTCCCATAAGTTTAAGTTTAAAGTTGTGCATTCACACAAACAAAAAGGTAAGTTTTACATATCCCAAAAGATAGCCAACAAAGGCTAATAACAAAGTTCCCAAAAGTGTTTCGCACCTCAAGACCCAAACCGACATCTAATTGACATCATTGGGCTGCCATTCACGCTCTACAGGCTGCTCTACTGCCGCCTCATCGTGTTCCTCCTCAAAGGCAACGAAACTTGGATCTGAGCACCAAAACAAAAATGTCAGACACGACGGTATGGCATGCAAAAGAATGAAGTATAATCATGCTATAAATCAATAGTTTTGAGATGAATAAAACAAAATGTACAATAAAGAAAATCCGAATAAAACAAAGCATTTAATTAACAATATCATTTATAAGATCGGATGTTAAATCAAGACAATCATTCGAAAACGATACCTTGGCAAACACATGGAGCTCCATTCGCTGTCACACAAAGTGACGAGAGCACTCAATATTCTCCGTCATGAAATGGTGAAGGTAGACACTATCATAATTGTAGTAACTCAGTATAACTGAGAACTACTCACGAGTCCCGCTGCGGATGGGCTGAATTAGGAAACAAGCACGTACGTATTTTCCAAACTAATGTTGGACAAGATTTAAGGACTCAAGGCAGTGGATCAAACCGACAATGGTCATCCAAGCTGAGTGGAGCTGACACAAAATACACATGCTTTCAAAGCAATGTTTGACACTTCAAATCCGGGAACTACTCACTCTATATTCAAGTACACGCATACTCGTTCGCGACAGTTCACGAAATAGTAGTCCCAACACGATGTTTATAAAAACACGATTCACGCAATGATTCCCAAATGGGTTTTAAATCAAAACCTTGGAAACATTCTTTTCAAGACGATACGAATTGCAAAACGAGAATTTGGTTTAGAAGTCATAAATCAACATCCCAATCCTCAACAATACCTTGAGATCAAAATCGTCAAATCGTATATACTTTGAAATCCCATGTTGATCACTCATTTAGATGGTGCCCATTTTTCAACGACATTTAAGATATCAAAGTGTACACATCGACCAAGAAGGGCCCAAAGGCGAGTGGAATAGAAAACCCCACTTTCCACTCATTCCTCCAAATCTGGGGAAAGTCGGCTACCTGTCGGTTAGCAGGCGTTAGCCTTCGAGGGGTTCGGCGGTTAGCCACTGGCTATCCACACAATTGACCGTAGGTCGCCTGACAGGATATAACATACTGGAATTGTAACTGACTATGTTCGGTCAGCTGTTTGTCAAGGGTCGGCTAGCCGACGGGTGACCGTCAGCTGACCACCCCTTCAAAACAGGGAAAACGGCTCTCTGGAATTGTGATCGGCCTATGGTTGGTTAGCTGCCGATCACTGGTCGGCTAACCGCCTGGTGATCGCTAGCTGATAGCCCACTTACGTATAACACAATTCTGAACCTGTTTCATTTCTCTCTCTTCTCCAAACATTTCTCCTTTCAACCCATCCCTTCCCTGCCATAAACTGAGCTCAAAAGCTCCTCCATTTCATCATTCAACATTTCCAATTCATCACTTCAATTCCAACCAACCAAACCTCCTTCAATTACTTCAAATTTTCAACAATCCAAGCATAAAAATACCAATTTAAATGAAACCAATGAAAAAACTGGATTCAATGAAATGCATCAAAATATATGAGTATTAAAACACATGTTTAGTAAACTAAACTTCAAGATAAAACAAGATTAAACATAGTTAGATCAAAAACACGAAATCAAGATGAAAATCCATAAATCGGCACATGCACATTCATATTTCATTCATTCACTTGCCTTGGCTCAAAATGCACTCAAGCTAGTCTCCCAAACATACCTCTCTCAGCTGAACCTCCAATCTACAAGAAGCCCCATGAAAAGAGCTCAAAATCAAGAAAAAATTTTGAAAGAGAAAGGGTTCCTCCTTAGGAAGCCTTGCATGCATGATAATGGAGCTCTTATGGACTCCAAAAGGCCATGGATGGAAGATGGGGAACCATTGCTTACCTCTAGAAGCTCTAACAATGGAGAGACGCCTCAAGAGGAAGATGATTCCAGCTGAAATCTCTTGAAAATAGTACCAATAGAAAGCTTGAGAGATGAGAAAGACAGTTGTGCACTCAAATCTCCATTTGGGTCAAGAAAAATCCAACATGCAAAGGAGAGAAGTAGTGAAGAAGAGCAAGTTCTCTCCCTGGACTTGGCTGGTTTGAAAACATGCAATGAACAATGGGAAAGAAGAACACACGTGGGTTTCATTTGAGTTAGGTGGGGTGTGGGCCTCACCAGGCCAATTCATTTCAAAAGCTTGGAAACCCATCATGTGGGTCCCGGACGAGATCGACAAAAGAGAGTAAAATGGTCGTCGAAATATCTATTTTCCAAAAATATAATTTTTGCATGATTTTGCAAACATTGAAATTCATGCACAAAGTTCAAGGTGAAAAGTATGTTTTGCTCTTTTTACTGAAAAATGCGATTTCAGAGTTTCGAAAACGAATGGAGAGAACATAAAAGTTGTAAATGTTATTTTGACACATCAGAGGAACTGAAAATCATAATTTTCCAAGCATCAAGAATAAGTGCTCCCCCACACGCACACGGGTCCCACAGGTCACCCTCGGCCCGTGTCTAGCTAAATTCAACGGCTCTCAAAATTTTCCAAAGCTATGGAAAATCTATCGAGCTCACTTTCTAAGCTAAAAGTCATTTAATCGCACTTAGGATCTAACCTCGGCTAAAACAATGCTAATCAAAGCAAACCTGGGTTGAGGTCTTACATCCTCCGCCCCTTAGAGCATTTGGTCCTCCAAATGAACACTAACCTCTGGCAGCAAGTGAGGATACTTTCTCTGAACTTGATCCCGTTGTTCCCATGTCGTTTCTTTTGGCCCATGATTTTCCCAAAGTACTTTCACCCAATGGATAGTCCGATTTCTCAACTCTTGCTCCTTCGTTTCTATGATCTTGACTGGTTTCTCAACATAGGTAGCATCTTCTCGAATCTCTAACGGTTCATGTCGCAACACATATGAAGGGTCTTGGACATACCTTTTCAACATGGAGATGTGAAAAACATTATGTACACCAGAAAGTTCTGACGGTAAGGCAAGTCTGTTAGCCACATCACCAATGCTACTCAAAATTTCGTACAGTCTAATGTATCTCCTTGACAACTTACCCTTCTGCCCAAACCTTAGAGTTCCTCTAGCAGGTGAAACCTTCAAAAATACCTTGTCTCCTTCTTGAAACTGTAAATCTCTTCTTCGAACATCTACATAGCTCTTTTGTCCGCTTCTTGCAACTTTCAATCTTTCATGAATTAACTTTATCTTCTTGTTTCTCTCACCAATCAATGTCGGTCCAAGAAAGTTGCATTCACTGGCCTCCTCCCAACACACAGGAGTTCTACATCTTCTGCCATACAGTTCCTCAAAAGGTGCCATTCCAATACTCGAGTGGTAGCTATTATTGTATGCAAACTCATAAAGTGCCAAGCTCTCATCCCACTGAGTCTTGAAATCCAACACACAAGCTTGTAGCATATCTTCCATGGTCTAAAAAGTCCTCTCTGACTGACCATCTGTCTGAGGGTGATACGCGATACTAAACTGAAGTTTTGTACCCATAGACTCATGTAAAGTCTTCCAAAACCTTGAGACGAATCTGCTATCTCTAACCGATGTGATCAAAATTGGTTAGCCATGTGACTGACAATCTCATTGACAAATGTCTCTGCGAGAGGTAACATATGCATCTTATTTCCTACCTTCATCGGGAGGAAATGTGATGATTTTGTGAGACGGTCCACGATAACCCATATCACATTGTTGCCTTTGCTAGTAGTCCGTAAGCCTGAAATAAAATCTATCGTGATATGCTCTCATTTCCACTTCGGAATCTCTAGTGGTTGCAAAAGACTTGGAAGCTTCTGATGTTCTGCCTTTATCAATTGACATGTCATGTATTGAGACACAAAAGCTACTATTTTTCTCTTTATATTATTCCACCAAAATCTACTCTTCAGGTTATGATACATTTTTGTACTCCCCGGGTGCAGGGTGTATCTGGTGCTATGACCCTCTACCATGATTTCGTTTCTCAAGTCATCAATATTTGGAACACAAAGCCGGTCATGGAAGTATAATACTCCATCCACAACTCGAAAATCCGGGCATTCTGAGAGAGATGTGCTCAACGATTTTCGCCAAGTCTAAATCTTGCAACTGATTTTCCTTGATTTTTTGAATGAAGGTAGGCTCTAACATTGATATGTTTGCTAGCATCACACCCTTCCTTAACGGCTGAAATTCAACTCCCAAGTCTTCAAGCTGCTGAAATATACAAGTCCCTTGTAAACTAGCCGTACTCCTAGACTTTCTGCTCAACGCATCTGTAACTACATTAACTTTCCCTAGATGGTACTTGATTGGGAAATCGTAATCTTTGATATACTCCATCCATCTCCTCTGCCTCATGTTCAAATCCTTTTGAGAAAACAAATATTGCAAGCTTCGATGATCCGAATGGACTTCAAATTTCTCTCCATAGAGATAATGTCTCCACATCTTCAATGCCAAGACAATCGCTGCCAACTCCAAGTCATGGGTTGCATAGTTTTTCTCGTGATCCTTCAACTGTCTAGAAGCCATAAGCAATAACCTTGCCATCTTGCATCAGTACACAACCGAGTCCTACATTCAAAGCATCTATATACACCAAGAATCCACCACTATCCTATGGTAATGTGAGGATAGGTGCTGTGGTCAACCTCTATTTCAACATTTCAAAGCTAGCTTCACACTACTCATTCCAAGCAAATGGTACATTTATCAGGGTTAGTTTGGTCAAAGGTGCTGCAATAGATAAAAATCCCTGCACAAACCTTCTATAGTAACCTGCTAAATCCAAAAAACTTCTAATTTCTATCACATTCTTTAGCCCTTCCCAACTGATAACTGTCTCTATCTTGGCTGGATCAATTGCTAAAGCTTCCTTGGAGATGATGTGGCCTAGAAAAGAAACTTGCTCTGGCCAAAATTCATACTTCCGAGCTTCTCATAAAGTTGATTATCCATCAAAAGTTGTAGTGATGTTCTCAAATGCTGCTCATGTTCTTCCTTAGACTTAGAGTACAACAAAATGTCATCGATGAATACAACTGTGAATTGATCTAAGTGTGATGCAAGGATCTTATTCATTAGAGCCATGAATACTGCCGGTGCGTTTGTCTGTCCAAAGGGCATCACTAAGAACTCATAATGCCCGTATCTAGTCCTGAAAGCTATCTTCGGTACATCTGATTCTCTGACTCTCAACTGATGATAGCTAGACTATAAGTCAATCTCCGAAAAGTACGCTGCTCCTTGCAACTGATCAAATAGGTCATCTATTCTTGGTAATGGATATTTATTTTTTATGGTAACCTGGTTTTGTTGGAAGTAGGTGGGCCTTGTGGATAGGTTTTCAAAACTCTTTGACCCACTTGACTCAGGGATCAAGTACCCATAAAGCCATAAACCACATCCAGGATCCAACTCCTCAATCTCATCGATCATGTACAACAATTAACTTTATCTAGAAGATAGAAATCAGCAACACCATGCAACCACAAACACACCATAACAAGTAGATTATACCTTGGGAGCCCGGTAGTGCTCTAATGGAGAAAAAGACTTGCTAGTTGAGGAAACTCTATCTTCGTAACAAAGTTAGGATCTCCAAGACCTCTTAACCTTCCACGCTATGTCCTATATCAGATCTGTTTCCTAAAGAAGAATAGTGGGATCTTCAAAAGAAAACCAACTAGAAGCTCTTAAGGAACTAGAAGAGAAGAAAGAGAAGTGGCTTGCAACTCTTGCACTTGAGAGGGCTAGGCGTGGACTTCGATGCATTGGACGTCCAGCCCTCTCTCCTCCTTTATTTATAGCCTATCAACCTCCTCTTTTACTAATGGAAATAGATGTCCTTCTTCCAATAAGAATTAGTAACTTTCTTCTTTCTAATTGTTATAGAAGTCTCACTTCCACAACAATTAGTCACTTACTATTACCATTGTTAGAAGTCTCACTTCAAATAGAAATAGTAACTTTCTAATTCCTTCCTTTTAGAGTGCAAGTAGGATTAGTAACTTTTTAATAACTTGGGCCAGTGTGGGAACCACTAGGGTTTCCATAGAAAGCTGGCTTCAACTGGGACACAGCGACCCCACATCTCATGTACAATCCAGGCCCACAGTTAATTGCAAATAACTCCACTATATAAATGCAATTGCACTCCAGTCTTAAGAATAAATTACAAAGAAGACCCCAAACTTCCCTATCACCACAAGTAGACTCCTCTATCCTTATCCATGGATCAATTAGACCAAACATGTCCCTTCTAATCTTAGATCCACATCTTATTATCCTTGAGCCCCAATTAATCACAATGATCATCAGTACCATCCATTTAACTCTTAATCGAGATGGGTGTGCACTTACTAATGATAAATTCATTAATTGGCACAAGGGGATAATATAGATAGATTTCATCTTGACCATTGAATGTTCCCACGGTCCTACTTCCATGTACCCAAGACACCGAGGTGTTGACCTACAATTGGCCTCACTCATTGGTGACTCAGCAAATGAATAGACAGAAACCTGAGTCATCAATGTCTCGGGATTGAAAGCATATTGCTAGGAAATTATGAGAGCGGACCTTAATAATAGAGACAATATTCCATAAGGTGCTTCTCATGGTCCTTCAATACATCCAATGTACCAGCACCGTGATCTAGAATTTTATATTCAGATGATCGAGACAAATCACACTATCTTATAGTGATGAAAGTATTGCAACCTTATCAGATGAGATGCCCAGTCTCATCACTAGTTGTGAAGATATTTAAGTATAAGATTTGTGACACATGTCTCCCGTATGTGGATCTCATCCATACACATATATCACATCTAATATACTGGTGGGACCCGACTCATCTCATGAACAATCATGTCATATGTATTGGTTATGTGCATAAATTAATAAAACACCATTCATCACATGAAAGGAAAGCATGTTGTTATTAATAAATAAAGAATTAATCAATTTATTACATCATCTGATGGATTGAGACCATGCAAACTAACAATCTCCCACTTGGGCTCAATGCCAGTCAGAGTTGCATCTCATGCCCATCGCATCTACATGTTGCTCGAACACTTTGGTAGTCAAAGGCATAGCAATGGGCTCTGCCAGATTGTCCGCAGAGGCTATCTTGGTGATTGCAATATCGCCTTTCTACACAATCTCTCTGACCAAGTGATACTTCCTCTGCACGTGCTTTTGGTTCTTATGGCTCCTAGGCTCCTTGGACTGAGCAACCGTCCCACTGGTGTCACAGTAAACTATGAGCGGCTGTCGTACCAAAGATACCACCCCAAGTCCGGTAAGGAATCTTTTGAGCCATACTACTTCCTTAGCTACTGTAAGACCCCGACCCGAGTGAACCCGATTAGTGTTGATTAAGTTGTGTGTTAGTCTTAAGCGTGATTAGCAGTCTTTGACTAAGTTGGGTTTGGAATAGCTTTTGAAATAGTTTTGGGGAATTTTGATTGCTTGTGCTTAGTGGGGCCCTTTGGGGGTTCCTTCTTTATGACCTTGCATGCGCTTGAGGATTTATCGTAGATTTTGCATTCATTGTTTTAATCCCGTTTTATTTGTATTGATAATCCCTACAACTTTCATGTTGATCCCGTCCTTGTTCGAGACCCCGAAACCCGATTTCATAGCCTTGAGGGCAAAACAGTCATTGCACACAAAATCTGTACCCAAAACTTGATATTCCCGAAACCCGCGAAACATATACGTTTTGGGAACTAGATATGCCGACGATTACTTTTCTCTTCTTCGTCGAATTCATTAGAAGCGCCAAAAGCAAGATTTCAGCCCTTGAATGTCTTAAGTAGTGGGACCCATCTCCATTTGCTTATATAAGGAGACCCATCTTCCTCATTCCACTTTTTCCGGCACAAAAGGCAGCCTAGGGTTTGTTTGGCAACTTTTCTTCTTCCTCTTGCTCTCTCCACCTCCAATCCACACCAAACTTGTTAGTTTATGGTCTCAATACCAAGAGTATATGATGTAATAAATTGATTAATTTCTTTTATCAATACAATTCATGTTTTTCCTTTCATGAGATGAATGGTGTTTTATATACTTGCACATAACTAATACAAATGACATAATGGTTCATGAGATGAACCGGAGTCCACAAGTATACTAGAAGTAATACATGTGTATCGATGAGATCCACATACAGGAGATATGTATTACAAATCTTATACTTAAATATCTTCACAACCAGTGATGAGATTGGACACCTCATCTGACAAGGTTGCAACATTTTGATCACTATGAGATAGTGTGATTTATCTCGATCATCAGAATGTAAGATTCTGGATCATGATGCTGGTACATTGGATGTATTGAAGGACCATGAGAAGCACCTTATATACACTGTCTTTATTTAAGGTCTGCTCTCATAATTCCCTAGCAATAGGCTCATAATCCTGAGACATTGATGAACTCAAGTTTCTATCTATTTATTTGCTTTGAGTCACCAATGAGTCAGGCCAATTGTAGGTCAACACCTCGGTGATTTGGGTACTTGATAGTAGAGTTGTGGGAACATTCAATGGTCAAGATGGAATCTATCTTTAATATCCCCTTGTGCTAATTAATGGATTTATCATTGGTAAGTGCGCACCCATTCCGATTAAGAGTTAATTGGATCGGTACCAAATGATCATTGTAATTAATTGGGGCTCAAGGATAATAAGATATGGATCTAATTTGTTGGACAGGTCCATTTGATCCATGGATATCGATGGAGGGGCCTACTTGTGGTACTGTGGAAGTTTAGGGTCTTCATTGTAATTTATTCCTAAGACTGGAGAGCAATTGCATTTATATAGTGGAGTTATTTGCAATTAACTGTGGGCCCGGATTGCACATGAGATGTGGGGTCACGTGTCCCAGTTGGAGCCAGCTTTCTAAGGAATCCCTAGTGGTCCCCACGCTAGCCCAATTTATTAGAAAAATACTAATTCTACTTGAACTCTAAAAGGAAGGTTACTATTTCTATTTGAAGTGAGACTTCTAATAGTGGTAATGGTAAGCTACTAATTATTAATGGAAGTAGGACTTCTATTTTAATTAGAAAGGAGAAAGTTACTAATAGTTGTGGAAGTAAGACTTCTATGGCAATTAGTAAGGGAGATGTTTACTAATTTGGAATGGGAGTTAAACTTCTATTTCAAATAGGAAAAGAGGAGTTATGGAGGGCTATAAATAGAGGAATACTCATCTCAAATTCGTGCATAATTAATAGAGCACTTTCAGTCCCCTTGTGAAAGAGTTGTACAAGTCATCTTCTTCTCAAAGTTCCCCTCTCTTTCACCTTTGGTTCCTTAGAGTTACTAGTAGGGTTTTCTCTTGAGGATTCCACCATCTTCTTGAGAAAAGAGATCTAATACGGGACATAGCGTTGGAAGATCAAAAGGAGTTGAAGATTCTGATTTGGATTGTGAAGTTGTTCATCACTAAAGTAAAGAAATCAAATCCTCCATTAGAGCACAACAAAGCTCCAAAGGTATATCTACATCCTTGTATGTTGTGGATTTCGAGATTGCATGTTTATGTACTTATTTCTATCTTCTAGATAGTGTTTGTTGCTGTACATGGCTATGAGATTGAGGGAATTGCATCCTGGATTGTGTTTGTTGCATTCTAGACAATTGATCCCTGCATTAAGTGGGTCAAAAGTTTTTGAAACCTGTCTGGAAGGCCCACCTATATTCCAACAAAACTTGCATCAATCAAGAAATGGAGGTTATCATTCTCTTCCCCACCTTGCAAGCTTCCTTTTGATACCATTTGTTGAGAAATCCACCAACTTTGAGATCTTCATTGAACTAACTCTTGCCATTTGGAGAACCTACAAGTAAGTAATCCTTCCCTTCTTCTAGATTTGTGTTCTTCTAGTCCTAGAGAAGCTTCATCTCCATCATTGTGAATTCTATCTTCTTCATTCATTGTTTGACCCATTTTAGGGCTTGTTTTTAGGGATTTTGTTCATAGCTTGGATCTTTGGCTTGGAAGAGTATTAGAGCTTGATTTCCTTAATTAGAAGACCCAAGGCAAGTGGATGATTTGATTTTTATAAGCTTTCAATGATTTTGGTATTTTTCCACTCATGCCTATTTATTGCATTGGTTTGAAATAAATGTTCATGATAGAGTTTGGTAGTGCATTTATGGCTTATAAGTGTATCGGTGAATGACATTTATTTTCTTCTTGCTTGTACCAAATGTACTCTATTGTGAAATGGTTTCTTTCTTTCTTTCTTGGTATTGAATGGGATGTTGATGGAAGAAGTGATGGTATGAACACACATTGGGGTTTTGGAGAAGTGCAGATAGATGTATTGGAGGAGCTTTTAGCTCATTTTTATTGCAGGAAATGAATGGGAAGTGTGGAGAGTGGTTTTGAGGAGGAAAGAGCTCAAATCTGAACATAGTGGGTGTTTCTCGCACCTGGTGGTCAGCCAGCGGTCACCTGTCGGCTAGCCGTCTGTTGACTGGCAGCTAACCGCCAGCTAGCCGAACAGTCGCGGTGACTTTTCCAGAGAGCAACATTTTTCTCCTAAAAACACGGTCAGCCTCACAGTTAGCAAGCGGCTAATCGCCGAACCCCTCGGCGGCTAACCGCCAGACAACCGGCCCATTCGGTGGTTTTTCCAGAGAGCAACATTTTCTCTTGAGAACACGGTTAGCCAGCGGCTAACCGCCGAACCCATCGGCAACCAACCGCCAGCCAACCGAACCATTTCGGTTACAATTCCAGTAACCTGTCTTTCTGTCAGGCCAACCCAGTCAGCCGCGCGGTCAGCCAGCGGCTAACCGCCGAATCCAACGGTGGCTAACCGCCATCTGACCGCAAGGTAACCGAAATTACCCGGACAACCATTCCGGAGAGCTCGAGCGCTGAGATTTGTCGGTCAAAGGACCTGGGCCTGGCTCGGTCGACCGGGCACACTTGCTGTTTTCCCAGCTGTCAGTTGGGCCGGTCGACCGGGCACAGGGGTCGGTCGACCGACCAAACTGGCCTGGGATGAGTTCCTGAAGGATTTTCAAAATTCCAAAGATGACACTTAGAACTCAAGGCTAGTGATTAAGCATAATAAAATGATTCTAAAAATGGAGAATGTATGCAAATCACAAACCTAAATTCTTAATTTGATTTTCCAAAATAATGCATGAAGAATTAGGTTTTCGAAAGAGTATTTGGATTCTAAAAACATGCATGAATAAATCATTTGAAAAACATATGTAAATGCAAGTTAGAATCTCATATTCCAAAGTCAAAACTAAGAGCATGAGTGTGTGATCATTTGACAGTGAAGGTGAATGTGCATCCATCAAAATTGCAACAAACAAGAACCTAACATAACCCTGTTGGTTTGATCCACCGACTTGGAGATCCCCCTCTTGTCTCGCCAGCTGCAGTTTGGATCCCGCTACCCGGTTATTATTGTGGTCTTGTCTCGATGCCGCAGATTGTTACTGTAGTTCCCGATGCCCGGCTCGCTACCGTGGCCATGTATAGTATATGTATATGTATTTATAAGATCCACTGTTTCTCCTCACCTCGAGTGACTGAGATCAATGCCTAGTTATTGCTCTGTCACTTTAGTGATAGAGGACTTAGCTTCGTGTGGTTGCCATCTTGCTTGTTTCCCGTTTCCTTGGTTACCTTACCTGTTTTATAATGTATACTTGTATTTGAATAAATGTTTTATCTCTTTATATAAATTGTTATTTAAACAGGTTTAAATGCTTTTGAAGGTACATTCATTTACTATCGTATTGTCATTGTATTTCACCCATTTGCCAAACCGTCGTGTTTGACCCACTTTTTGGTACTCAGGTCACGTTGTTGGTTATCCCGAGGAGGAGCTCGAGGAGGCGGTCAGAGAACCGCAACAGTTAGTTGAGTGGCGTGCTGATGATGTCATTTAGACATTGGATTGCTAGAGAGATAACATTTTGGGAAAACTTTTAACCATTCTTTTGGGGATTGGTATTTAGTTCATATTGGCCTTGTTGGCCTCTATTTTTGGGAAATGTATTTAAATGATCTTTGTATAAACTTTAACTTACTTTTGGGTAACATGCTAATGATCATTGCTCATTCTGATACAGTACTATACTTGTGTTATTATCTTTATGACTGGAGATAGATTGAATATTTGATTTGCTACACGCTTCCGCACTTAATAGAAATGTTCTTATATGGTTATGATATCCTCACCGCGGACACCTGTGGGAAATTAAATAAATGTATGGCATTAAACCGATGTGCAACCTTATCATCACCATTAGCGTCCCGATCCCGGATCAGTCCTTCGGGCCCGGTCCGGGGTCGCGACAGCTACTTCAGAAGCCGCTACATATTCAGCCTCTGAGGTGGAATCAGCAGTACATTCCTGTTTAATACTCCTCCAGCTAATAGCTCCGCCACCAAGCATAAACACATAACTAGAAGTGGATTTCCTGGAATCCTTATCTGACATGAAGTCAGAATCTGTGTATCCGACTGGAATCAGCTCATCACTTCCATAAATCAGCATGTAATCTCTAGTCCTTCTCAAGTATTTGAGAATACACTTTACAGCAGCTCAATGATCAGAACCTGGGTTCGACTGAAATCTGCTGACTCGGCCCACTGCATGACAGATATCTAGTCTAGTACATAGCATAGCATACATGAGGCTACCAACTGTCGAAGCGTATGGTATCGACCTCATTTGCTCCTTTTCCTCTGGTGTCTTGGGACACTGATCCTTGGAAAGGTGCACTCCATGCCTGAAAGGTGTAATACCCTTCTTGGAGTCTTGCATAGCAAACCGTACTAGAACCTTATCTATGTACACAGCTTGGGATAAGCCAATCATCATATTCTTACAGTCTCGAAGGAGTTTGATCCCTAGGATGTAGCTAGCTTTGCCCAAGTCCTTCATATCAAAAGTCTTAGCTAACCAAACTTTTACCATTGACAACATTCCTATGTCTTTCCTGATGAGAAGGATGTCATCGACATATAATACCAGAAAAACTACCTTGTCACCTTCATTTTTCATGTATACACATGACTCATCTGGATTTTGACAAAAACCAAATGACTTGATTGCCTGGTCAAAATGGATGTTCCAGATTTGGGATGCCTGCTTCAGTCCATAAATGGACTTTTGCAGCTTGCAAACTCTTTGCTCTTGGTTTTTTGCTACAAAACCATCTGACTGCATCATATAGATGTCTTCCTCAAGATGGTCGTAGAGAAACGCCGTCTTGACATCCATTTGCCAAATTTTGTAATCAAGATGAGCCATAATGGATAATGGTATCCAGATGGACTTGAGCATGGCTACTGGCAAGAAGGTTTCCTCATAATCGATACCCTCTTTCTGAGTGTACCCTTTCGCAACAAACCTGGCATTAAAGGTCTCTAGTCTTCCATCTGGTCCTCTTTTTCTCTTGTAGACCCACTTACACCCAATAGGTTTAATATTGGCAGGCAAGTCCACAGGTGTCCAGGCCTGATTGGAGTATATAGACTCCATCTCAGCTTTCATAACATCATGCCAACATCCCGAATTTATGTCATTGATTGCTTCATCATAGTTACAGGGATCTTGTTCCTGCTTTTCCAGGACTGCCTAGTAAGACTTTCCCAAGAACAAGAACCTGTTAGGGGATCTAACAATCCTCCCACTATGACGAGGCACTAGTGTAACTACTGGGTCTGGTTGAAAGTCCATGATCCTTAACCCTAGAAGGGGGGTGAATAGGGTGAGGTACAACTTAGTGACCAATAATGACCAATTTTAACTTTTATAGTTCAATTAGTCTCGCAAGTGATGATTAAGTAAATAAATGTGGAAGCTAATTGAAAAAATCACCACAAAGCACGCACCATCACACAAGGATTTATAGTGGTTTGGCCTCAATGCCTACATCCACTACCGGCTTGTGATCCAACACCCCACCAGATTTCTACTAAAAATGCTTTTTAATGGGCTAAGCAATAACCTCTACAGTGATGTTTTTCTAGGCTAAACAACAACCTATCGATGTGCTTTTCTAGGATAAGCAATAACCTTAACAAGATGATTTTCAAAGGCTAAGCAATAACCTCAACACTATGCTTTTCTAAGGCTAAGCAATTACCTTTACAAAATAATTTTCTCAAAGAAGTGTCTACACAAACACTTTAAGAGATACAATTAAAGTTCAATACATTTGCCTCTTAATTAGGCTGATATGAAAGTTAAAACAAGATACAAACATGCATTAACAAGTAGCTAAGGTGTGTGCTCAAAGTGTATGAATGTTTACTTCAATCAATTTCTAAAATGAAACTCTTAAATGTATGCTTGATGCATTTGAAAATCTAAGCACAAAAATTGATGATTGAAGTGATGAGCTAATCACATGAAATATTCAAAACAACTTGGAAAGACATACTACACAAGTTGTATGAAGTTTAAAGACTAAAACACATGTGATTGAGACATGAGTGTTTGCAAAACAATCTAATATGCTTAAGTGATTTGGTGTTTGCAAAACGACTCAGTTAAAGCTAGAAATCATGCTGATATGGACTTACAAAGAGTTGAATATGCATGGATTTCAAAGGGAATGGAAATCAAACTTAACTTGGAAAGATATACCTTTAAATCTCAAGCATTTGGATTTCCATTTGCCCTCTAGCTTTCTCAGCTCATTCCTTTTCCTTAGGCTTCAATACAGTTCCAAAGATTCACCCAACACGCCCCTTCAAAGTGAGGAATGAAACGGACTTTTATAAAAAAAAAAAAAAAAACAGTCCAACGGCTAATTGCTTCGGTCGACCCCATGACCCTTCGGTTGACCGGGCCAACGGCTAGTTTTCCTAGTTGACCTGGAGCATGGCTCGGTCGACCGGGTACACTGGCCTGGTCCAAACGATTTTTTAGAAAATGTTTTATGCAAAAGGAACTCTAGGCCAATATGTTTCATGCATACTAAAAAGATTCTAAAAATGAGAGATGTATGCAAAACATGAACCTCGATGCCTGACTTGATTTTTCAAAAATCATGTATGAAGAACTAGGTTTTCTAAAGAGCACTTTAAGTTCTAAAACATGCAGGATGAAGTCATTTGAAAAGCAAATGCATATGAAAGCTAGGAACTCAGATTTCAAAGTCCAAACTAAGATGCATGAGTGTGTGATCAATTGACGGTGAAAGAGATAGTGTATCCATCAAATTAGCAATATACAAAAATTCTAACAATCTCCCCCTTTGCAATTTGATGGCAACTAAGACGATCACAACACTTCTAGGACTTCAATTTTTCTAAACTGATTTGTTCTAGAAACCTCTTGAATGTAGCTTCGTCCGAACGACTGATTCGGCGTGAGCTTAAACTTTTTCAAGTTTTCTCCCCCTTCGTTAGAGCTCTCCCCTTGCTCTAAGCTTTTCCTTTAAGTTTTCTGAACTTTGATTCGCATTCAAGTGCGTTCTCCCTCTTCAGTCCTTGGACAGATCTCCCCCTTAGTTAGATCTAATCTTCTCTCCTCCTTTGTTGGATATTTTCTCCCCCTTTCTCATCGAATTGCAAAGGAACCTGTATACATGAGAAAACAAATACCTTTTAGCAGCACCTCTTACCAAATGAAATTGAAAATGTAATGCAGAACAGATAACTCGGATGATATGGTGCATGATGACTGAAGGTAAGCACATCGGAACACCCGAAATCACCTTGTGCAAGAGATTGGCCATGTAAGGAGTCACTTCCGTCCTATTCCCTTTCCTTGGATAGATGGAATAAGTGAAAATGATATGAATGATACGAAGGGAAGGAATCATGGAAGAGGCTTACAGTCAGTTCTTGGCTGACCAGTTCTCAGATTTTCCACAGAGAGCTCTAGTCACTGAATCTCTTTCATCAAGAGGTAGAACTTCAGAAATAAACTTCGGTCCATTAGACCTAGGAATGCCCAAGATGGAGGAAATCTTTTCTGTGGTGACCACCTCTTCACCATGAAAGAATCGGATTGTAAATGAGTTTGTAGTGGAGGCACAGATAGACTCATACAGGCCATGGACAGAAGATGCATATGTGTTGCCACTCCAAGTCAGAATACTACCTCAACCAATGGCTTCTAGAATAGCAGGGACATCGTAGTCCACTAGATCTTCAACTATGCACTTCTTCTCCACTATAATTCCTTTGTTCCGAAAAGATTTGACAACAGAAGATGGAGAAGGAATGGGATTGAATCGAATCACTTGAGGAGGAGCAACTTTAGGAGAGGTTGAAGGAGATCTATGGGAAGATGAAGCTTGGCCTGTTTTAGACTTCTTGTTTGGCCTCCTAAACGTTTGCTTGGTGCGAGTCATCCTTGAAGATATCAAAGTGTAGGATGCTCAAGGCTAATAAGCAAAAGCTGGATAGATTTGAGAGAAGAAAGTGATCATTAAGAGCACTTAGGACAGCACACACTAATGCCAGAAGAAGAGAGAACAACAGCCACAATTTCTATTTGATTGACAATTAAGAGGCGAAGGCAGTGGGTGGGGGAGTACTTAGGATGTCTTGATTGACTCCTAGAGAATATAACTCAGATACACAGCTCCCTTAGTAGTTACTAGTGATAACTAAGAGCTGAAAATGAGCATAGCTACAGCAGACTGAAAGAGTTGTGGTTTAGGCAATCTGACAAACAGTTGGAGTGCAGAAATTGAAGCTAAGTAATCCACAGATGATATATGCCCAAAATATGTGTACAGATGGCTACAAATACTCCTCAAAGAAGGCAAAAGACATAACTTCAAACAATTGATCAGCCACACACTTCAGAAACTAAAACCAAGGATTGGAATATAGAGCTTGGATAAACTGGCTACTGGATCGAGCATCACAGCATTGGGACTGAGTGAAGTTTGATCTCTGGATACGCTAGCAAGATCTCAAAAAAAAAAAAAAAGGTGTTCAAGTAGAGAGAAGTAATCTACATACTTGGAGATGAGTTGGAGCCTAGAGAAGATGATGGAAAAAGATGAACGGCTACAAGGCTACAAGAATGAGATCTGTCCTCAACTAGGAATATTGATGAAGGAACCACATCAGCTGAACCAGGTTTAAGAGGACGATAACCAACTCAGGAAGCAGATTGGAAGAGGAAACCGAGCCCAAGGATGTTGACCTGCTCAACAAGAATAAGTTCTGTTTGAAACAGAAACAGCCCAGACTAAATAGTTTTAAATCACTGAAAGCACACGCCCGGTCGATCAGTCACTCCATGATGTCGATCGAGTCAACAGGAGAAACCAGATTTTCTGATCAGGTTCAGAGTAAAAAGTCCAGAATTTTTTAGGGACGGTCTACACACAATCTACCCCTAACCCAGCTATCCTACAAGCTTAATAAAATTTAGAAAAGAGATTTTATGAAATCAATTCTAAATAATTCCATTTAAAATACTAAAGACTTGTACGACTAAGAAAAATCATTTTTCAAAAAAAATTAATTTGACAAGTATGGGTTGACTATGAATCCATTCAAATGTAAACAAATTTGGAAAAACAAATCAATTGACTATGAAAGTGTAACTTTTAAGAAAATCTTTTTCAAATCAAATTGATCAAAAACATCCATTTTATCATAAAATACCTTTTAAATTCAAAATGCATTTTCTGTTGGAAATAGGTGGGCCTCGTGGATAGGTTTTCAAAACTTTTTGACCCACTTGACTCAGGGATCAACTATCCAGAAGGCTATAAAACCCAATCCAGGATGCAATCCCTCCTTCTCATCAATCATGTACAGCAATATAACCTATCTAGAAGATAGAAATCAGAAACTACTTGCAACAAAATAATCTACAACAAGTAGAGAAGTAGATTATACCTTTGGAGCCCGGTTGTGCTCTAATGGAGAAGTTGCGTCTTTCTTTGATGATGAAACACTTTCACGTATCAAACAAGAATCTTCAAGACCTTTTGATCTTCCATGCTATGACCCATATATTAGGTCTCTTTTCTCAAGAAGATGGGTGGGATCTCTAAGAGAAAACTCTACAGAAACCCCAAGGAACTAGAAGAGAACTAGAAGAGGGAAGAGAGGAGAAGAAGCATGTGTAACTCCTGCACATACAAGGCTTGGGCGTGAATCCCTAGGTGAGGATTTTCTTGAGGACGTCTAGCCCTATAATCTCCTCTATTTATAGCTTTTACAAAACCTCCTCTTTGTTATCTAATTGAAATAGAAGTCTCACTTCTTTAACAATTAGTAACTCTCTTTTTTCTAATTTAAATAGAAGTCTTACTTCCATTATAATTAGTAACTTACTATTACCACTATTAGAAGTCTCACTTCAAATAGAAATAGTAACTTTCTAAATCCTTTCTTTTGGAGTTCAAGTAAGAATAAAATCTTTCTAATAACTTGGGCTAGCGTGGGGATCACTAGGGATTCCATAGAAAGCTGGCTCCAACTGGGACATGCGACCCCACATCTCATGTGCAATCCGGGCTCACAGTTAATTGCAAATAATACCACTATATAAATGCAACTGCACTCTAGTTTTAGAAATAAATTACAATGAAGACCCTAAACTTCCCAATTACCACAAGTAGGCCCCTCCATCCTTATCCATGGATTAATTGGAATAAATCTATCTCATCCAATCTTAGATCCACATCTTATTATCCTTGAGCCCCAATTAATCACAGTGTTCATCAGTACCATCCAATTAACTCTTAATCGAGATGGGTGCGCACTTACTAATGACAAATCCATTAATTGACACAAGGGGATAATATAGATAGATCCCATCTTGACCATTAGATGTCCCCACAGTCCTAGTACCACGTGCCCAAGACACCGAGGTGTTGACCTACAGTTGACCTCACTCATTGATGACTCAAACCAAATGCATAGATAGAAACTTGAGTTCATCAATGTCTCAGGATTGAGAGCCTATTGCTAGGAAATTATGAGAGCAGACCTTAAATCAAGACAGTATTTCATAAGGTGCTTCTCATGGTCCTTCAATACATCCAATGTACCAGCACCATGATCCAGAATCTTACATTCTAATGATCGAGACAAATCACACTATCTCATAGTGATCAAAGTGCTGCAACCTTATCAAATGAGATGCCCAGTCTCATCACTGGTTGTGAAGATATTTTTAAGTATAAGATTTGTAACACATGTCTCCTGTATGTGGATCTCATCCATATACATATATCACATTTAATATACTAATGGGACCCGGTTCATCTCATGAACCATTATGTCATATGTATTGGTCATGTGCATGAAGTAATAAAACATCATTCATCTCATGAAAGGAAAGCATGATTTTATTGATGAATAAAGAAATTAATCAATTTATTACATCAACTGATGGATTGAGACCATACAATCTAACATTTTCAACCAGTAAATCTCAAACAAATGAATCTGAAACCTATAAAAGATACTAAGAAAGATAGAAAGAACTAGACTCATGACCAACTACACATATAACAATGAGAAATGGTTGGTCCTATCTAATTAAAATGCCTTAGTATTTGTCTAAAGGTCCAACCTTAGGTATCCGTCTAAGGTCTTGAACTTTGGAGTCTATGTTTGAAATCCTACCAACTAGTGGAGATAAAGATTGAGTTCTTTTAGACTTGACATTTTTAAATTTGAGGTTTGAGGTTTGACCTTTTTAAATTTAGATTGATGATTAGTCTTTGGAAGTTGGTGTTTCATTTTCTTTTTATTCTTCTCATTTCTTTTAGCTTTTCCTCCTCTATTTGTCTTTTGAACTTTAGGTTTAACTTTTCAACCTTTTTCAAGAGTTCTTTCATTTCCAACGTTAGAAGAGGTAAAGTGAGAAGTTTCTTTTTGATAGATTTATTTTGACTATTTTTGTTTTGTTTAGTCTTTTTAAAATCTATCTTAGAAGACTCTTGTTGAAATGTTTTAATTTGTTTGAACTTCCTAGAGTCTTCCTTGGAATTCAATGTCTTACCCTTCATAGAATTAGATTTTGCTTTCTTAAGTTCAAAAATGGGTTTAGACATATGACTTTTTCTTAATTTGCACTCAAATTTGAAATGCCCTTCATTACCACAATAATGACATTTTGTTTTGGGCAAAGGAGAATGAGGACTCACCTTTCACAAATGGTTGGTAAAATTAGGGCCATGTGAAGTATACCTATCAAATCCAAGACCCGTCCTATCTCTTTGAGATTTACCCAATCTAAATGATTTTTCAAATTTCTCTTCACCTTGGGTAAATTTGCACTCATACTTTTGTTTGTGGCTTTCAAGTTTAGTGACTTGTTTTTTAAGGGTTGAATTTTCATTTTTAACCTTGATGAGTTCATTTTCAATCCCTTAAGGTTGTTTAACTCTTCATAGGCAATTTTTAATTCAAATTTAAGTTCATTAACAACATTAGATCCAAGTTCTAGAGTTTTTAAATTACTTTGAGTATTAGACAAGTTTTCCTTGGAAATAGTCAATTTGGATTCTAAATTTATAATGTCTTCATCTTGCCTTTTTAATTGATCTCTTAGATTTAAATTTTCTTTATTAAGCCCATCACAACTTATCTTAATTTCATTTAGTTCATCTTAAACATTAGATAGGTTTTGCAAAGAGATCATAAACTTAGAGTATAAGCAATGTATTATCTCTTTATTTTCTCTAAGTTCATCATTAGAAGAGACTAATTCTTTGTTTAGCTTTTTAGATTTTTCTTTTAATTTTTTATTTTTCTTAACAAGCTCTAAGGAAAATGTACATAATTCATCATAAGCTTGTTGTTCTTCTTCTTTTAAATCAAATTGAGATTCATTAAATTGAAAGTTTAAATCTCCAATAGATGGAACGAGGGGTCTAGAAGAATCTACACAATCTAACAAAGTGGAGTCCTTTCTAATGATCTTCAAGAAAACACAACACTAGGGTTTTGACTCTAGGTTTTTTACACCTAATCAAGAGTTCCAAAACACTTGATCCTAATATAGAACACAAGGCTCTAATACCAATTGAAAGTCCGTGATCCTTAACCCTCGAGGTGGGGTGAATAGGGTGAGGTACAATTTAGTGACCAATAATGCTCAATTTTAACTTTTATAGTTCAATTAGTCACAAGTGATGATTAAGTAAATAAACGCGGAAGCTAACTGAAACGATCACCACAAAGCAAGCACCATCACACAAGGATTTATAGTGGTTCGGCCTCAATGACTACATCCACTACCGGCTTGTGATCCAACGGATTTCCACTGTGAATGCTTTTTAATGGGCTAAGCAATAACCTCTATAGTGATATTTTTCTAGGCTAAACAACAACCTATCATTGTACTTTTCTAGGCTAAGCAATAACCTTAACAAGATGATTTTCAAAGGCTAAGCAATAACCTCTACAATATGCTTTTCTTAGGCTAAGCAATTACCTTTACAAAAAAATTTCTCAAAGAAGTGTCTACACAAACACTTTGAGAGATACAATTAAAGTTCAATACATTTGCCTCTTAATTAGGCTGATATGAAAGTTAAAACAAGATACAAACATACATTAACAAGTAGCTAAGGTGTGTGCTCAAAGTGTATGAATGTTTACTTCAATCAATTTCTAAAATGAAACTCTTAAATGTATGCTTGATGCATTTGAAAATCTAAGCACAAAAATTGATGATTGAAGTGATGAACTAATCACATGAAATATTCAAAACAACTTGGAAAGACATACTACACAAGTTGTATGAAGTTTAAAGACTAAAACACATGTGATTGAGACATGAGTGTTTGCAAAACAATCTAATATGCTTAAGTGATTTGGTGTTTGCAAAACGACTCAGTTAAAGCTAGAAATCATGCTGATATGGACTTACAAAGAGTTGAATATGCATGGATTTCAAAGGGAATGGAAATCAAACTTAACTTGGAAAGATATACCTTTAAATCTCAAGCATTTGGATTTCCATTTGCCCTCTAGCTTTCTCAGCTCATTCCTCTTCCTTAGGCTTCAATACAGTTCCAAAGATTCACCCAACAAGCCCCTTCAAAGTGAGGAATGAAATGGACTTTTATACAAAAAAATAGTCCAACGGCTAGTTGCTTCGGTCAACCAGGTCCAACGGTCATATTGGCCAACGGCTAGTTTTCCCGGTTGACCTGGTGCATGGCTCGGTCAACCGGGTACATTGGCCTGGCTGTAGTTCCAAACGATTTTTGAGAAAATGTTTTATGCAAACAGGAACTCCATGCCAATATGTTTCATGCATACTAAAAAGATTCTAAAAATGAGAGATGTATGCAAAACATGAACCTCAATGCCTAACTTGATTTCAAAAATCATGCATGAAGAACTAGGTTTTCTAAAGAGCATTTTAAGTTCTAAAACATGCAGGATGAAGTCATTTGAAAATCAAATGCATATGCAAGCTAGGAACTCAAATTTCAAAGTCCAAACTAAGATGCATGAGTGTGCGATCAATTGACGGTGAAAGAGATAGTGTATCCATCAAATTAGCAACATACAAAAATCCTAACACTGGTAAGGGCGGTTCTTCTTCAATTTCGGTCATACTTGGCGGTTCTTCTTCAAGTTCGGTCATACTTGGATTTGGAATTGATTGCTCCTAAATCTCTTCCATGATCACCTTTTCTAAAGATTTCCGGTCTATCATATAATCTTCTTCTAGAAAAACTACATTGGTGCTGACAAGCACTTTCTGCTCTCTGAGATTATAGAATAACCAACCTTTAGTTCCTTTAGGATATCATACAAACATGCATACTTCCGACTTCAATTCTAGCTTATCCGTCTTAACCTTCAGCACGTGTGCTGGACAACCCCAAATGTGTAAATGTTGTAGGCAAGACTTTCACCCAGACCACAACTCCCGGGGAGTCTTAGGTACAGACTTAGATGGTACAAGGTTTAGTATGTACATTGCAGTATCCAAGGCATGTCACCAAAAAGATATAGGCAATCCTGAGAAATTCAGCATAGGCCTAATCATATCTAAAAGAGTCTGGTTCCTTCTTTCCGCTACTCCATTCTATTGAGGCATTCCAGAAGCAGACAACTATGATAGAATCCCATTTTCTAATAAGTATCCATAATATCAGCAGAAAGATATTCCCCTCCTCGATCTAATCAAAGAGTCTTGATACTTTTACCTAATTCCATTTCCGCTTCTGCTCGAAACTCTTTGAACTTTTCAAAAGCCTCGGACTTGCGGTGCATAAGGTATTTGTATCCATATCTTAAGTAATCATCTGTGAAATTGATGAAGTACTCATAGCCTCCTCTGACTCTGACATTCATGGGTCCACACACATCACTATGCACTAATTCCAATAAATCTTTGGCCCTATTGCCCTTAGATGAAAAGGGTATTTTGGTCATTTTTCCTTCCAGACAGGATTGGCAGACAGGCATTGGTTTTACCACCAATGAAGGCAAGATACCATCTTTCACCAGCCTATTAATCTTGTTTATGTTTATATGACCTAGCCTCAGGTGCCAAAGTTTTGTTAGATTAGATGAAGGTGTCTTTCTCTTTACTGATGGCCTATTAATTGTTTCGGTATCATGTATCTCATACATTGTGGGAGTTAACAAATAAATTTCATTGGTTACCATGCTAGAACATATAAAAGTACCATTTCTCTTTATGATAACTTCAATACCAAAAGTAATAGAATAACTTTTATTCACCAAACTAGAGAAATTCCGTCTTAAAGATGGTACATATAGAGTGTCTGACAAAACCAACGTATTATCTGAAAAACATAAGGTAATAACTCACACTGAGACCGCTTCCGCCTTAGCATCAGATCCTAGGTTGACAATGATTTCTCCGTCATTAAGCCTCCTAGTTTCCCTGAACCCCTACAACATATTACAGATGTGATTATTTGCACCAGAGTCAACACACTAGGATTCTGAAGTACCAGTTGCAAAACTAACTTTAGAAATAAGTGACTCAATCATACCTGAGGTCTTCTTCTTAAACGGATAATCTGGATAATTCCTTTTCTAATGTCCTATCATACCACAATGGAAACACTTTCCTTTTGTTCCCGAACCCTTAGCCTTGGCCACACCACCATTAGGACCATTCTCCACCTTAGGACCCTTCGAAATTGATTTCTTCTTGCCTTTCCGCCCTTTGCCTTTTGGCTTGGACTAGGCAACTGACTTTTCTGTCTTCAGGGCAGTTGGCTTCTTCTTCATAATTCCCTCAGTCGCTACCAGCTCGCTAGACAGCTCAGCTAAAGTCAAATTCATCTTATTCATATTATAATTGACCTTGAAAATGTTAAATGAATCTGGCAGTGACTCGATGATTATGTCAATGTGTGATTCTGCATCAATCGCAGCCCCCAGTACATCTAACTCGTTCAATGAGTCCATCATCTTTAGCATGTGGTCCTATATTGATGTGCCTTTAGCCATCTTGGTGCTTATAAGCACCCTCATAGCAACCATGGTATAAAATAAATGCTGATACCGGTTCATATCGGCCGATATGAACCGGTATCGGCCCATACCGATCCGATATTTTGGTGTGATATCGGTCTCGGTATCGCAGACCAAAATATCTCCAAAATATCGGTCCATCTCAGCTGATATTTTGAAAATATCGGTTTAACCGATATATCGTCTGATATATCGGTCCATCTCAGTCAAAATATAGGCCAAGATGGAATAATGGGGGAAAACCCCTAAATTCTTCACTTTTTTCCTCATTCTTCCCCCACATTCTTCCTCTCCACTCATCTCCTTAGAGCAACCCCTCCTCCTTAGCTCATTCTCTTGCATATTTCCAACACTATTTCTTGAACAAATCATTTTATTTTGGTAAGAAAATCAACATACTCCCTTATTTTAACTATTATGTATTCTTTAACAATCCATAACGAATAAATGATGATGATGATGATATTGAGCTTGGGCGACACTCCACTTGGAATTAGGCTGTCATGCTCATCAATCTCTCTCTCTAGTCTCCCCTAATTTCAGGTAAAGCATAAACCTTTTGATGTCCTAGTGCTTTTTTATTTATTTATCTCACCATCATGTTTCAGATTTTAATATTTTATCTTCATGGTCTTGGATTTCACAACTTATTTGATGATTGAGTTAGTATTAAATGATACTTGATATGTTATCTTTATTTTCTTATATTTTACACTAATAAATTGATCATCAGCCAAAATAATGGTTGCATTATATAAAATACTAGAGAAGACAGCGAGTCAACGACAAAGACAGGACTCATGACTTATGGTGGCCATTATTTTGATTTATTGTTATTACTGAAGGGAAAAAATATTGTTATCCAGTATTTTCTCATATTTTGGATTTTTTTGGATATTTTTGTCAATTTTTTTGGATTAAAATAAAATTTCACACCGCGATGACCACGACGGAACAATAACCGCGACCGGTACCGATATGATATCGGTTTTTTGCCCCGGCCGATACCGCGATCGATACCGCTATTTTGAACCATGATAGCAGCCTACCTAGCAGGCCTGCCCTGTTCCGCAAACATTTTCTTTAAGTTTGATATAATATCTTATGCAGTCTTATAAGATTGATGTTGGTGTTGCAAAACACTAGACATGGATGCCCGTATGTAACAATTGGCCATCTTATCATCTTTGGCCCATTTCGTGTAAAGGTCCTTATCTTCTTGTGATGCATCCTGTTGACACCAAAAATGTCACTTTGCCTCTTTACACCAAAAGCTACATGGAGCCGCATCCAACCAAAAATAGGCAGGCGCCACTTCAAGCATCAGATCTTGTCAGAATCAAACAAAACTGCAAGGTCATTCAAAACAACCAAAAGAGAGGTACACATGAAGTTTCGGGTCATTCCGACATCATTTGGCCTAGCTTCACTTCTCCAACAGCTAAACAAGCGCTCCCGGCGGCGGCAGAATCGGAGGCACCAAATCTTCGATCAGGGCCTATGGATGTTCTCAAAATATGTCCAAAGGGCTCCACGTCAAGTCTCAAGTCAAACCAGCAACGTTTGACCCATCATCAACTCTCCAACGGCTGAATCAAGCCTACCAGCGGCAGAGCACCCCGGGACCATGGCACCCAACTCGGAGCTTGTGGATCATCTCAAAATGACTCCAATAGGCTCCTCGTCGAATTTCAGGTCAATCGGACATCTTTTGACCAGAAGTCAAAGCTCGACATTTCCCTTGCGGTGAAATAAAGGCAAGCGTTTGCATGACTCCAAATGGCTTCAAAACTCAAACGAAAGCCTGTGGTTGGTCTTATCTACTGATGAGGGAGTCACACGTCGAATTTCAGGTCAATCGGACATCGTTTGACCGAAAGTCAAAGCTCGGCATTTCCTTCGCGGTGAAATAAAGGCAAGCATTTGCATGACTCCAAATGGTTTCAAAACTGAAACGAAAGCCTATGGTTGGTCTTATCTACTGATGAGGGAGTCACCCGTCGAATTTCAGGTCAATCGGACATCGTTTGACCAAAAGTCAAAGCTCGGCATTTCCCTTGCGGTGAAATCAAAGGCAAGCATTTGCATGACTCCAAATGGCTTCAAAACTCAAACGAAAGCCTATGGTTGGTCTTATCTACTGATGAGGGAGTCACCCGTCGAATTTCAGGTCAATCGGACATCGTTTGACCAAAAGTCAAAGCTCGGCATTTCCCTCGCGGTGAAATCAAAGGCAAGCGTTTGCATGACGCCAAACGGCTTCAAAACTCAAACAAAAGCCTATGGTTGGTCTTATCTACTGATGAGGGAGTCACCCGTCAAATTTCAGGTCAATCGGACTTCGTTTGACCAAAAGTCAAAGCTCGGCATTTCCCTCGCGGTGAAATCAAAGGCAAGCGTTTACATGACAACAAATGGCTTCAAAACTCAAACAAAAGCCTGTGGTTGGTCTTATTTACTGATGAGGGAGTCACCCGTCGAATTTCAGGTCAATCGGACATCGTTTGACCAAAAGTCAAAGCTCGGCATTTCCCTCGCGGTGAAATCAAACGCAAGCGTTTGCATGACCCCAAATGGCTTCAAAACTCAAACAAAAGCCCATGGTTGGTATTATTTAATGCTCAAGAAGCTTCACCTCAAATTTCAGGTCATTCCGACATCGTTTGATCCTGTTTCAGCTTCTGGCGGAAAATCAGCAGTTCTGCGTTCGGCTTTTCCCGGAAAATCAGAAACTTTGCAAACCAATTTGCAAGGATTCTCATCAGGTTTTTCAGAGGGAAATCAAGCCAAATAATGTGGATAAATGTTAGAGAAAACAAGCAAAAAAAATGGAAGCGAAAAACGACGAGAAACGGCCAAAAACGGGCCTCGGGAAGGGATTTTCCCCCAGGGTCGCAGGCCCCTGCGACCCTGGGCCATGGGGCCGGCGACCCTGGGAGGTCCGGGGCGCCGATTTCGCCCCGGGACCCCCCGTTTCGTCCGTTTTCGCGAGACGAGTTGTTCTGTCCCTGTGATTTTTCCAGATTCAGGCTTTTGAGGCTCCAAATTCACTGATATTCATCAAGATCACAGGACTCCTTTCCAGAACTTCAAAAACTTCATTGATCGCCAGCCGAACAACTAAAAAAGTGCACTTTCTGCCCACCCGATCGTGAAATCAACTGGACAGATGCTGCCGGCCCGCTGGTACAACCAATGTCTGAAACTACATGATCATCTGATGTTGATTTACATAAGGATCCATCGATGATCATCGCAAAGGGGATTCCAAAAGACGCAACATGGCCCGCGACTCTTCAGCTACTAAGGCGGCCACTTAATGCTATCAATTGGCCCGTTTATGGCAAGTTAATGCAGTCATTAACCCATTATCTTGGACGGCCCAATCAGAAGCCTCTGTTCAGGAGTTACAAGTCCAAACAATCATGGCATTCAAGCCATGAAACTCCTAACATAATGGAGATTAAAGGCGATTAAATGCCCATGACTCTCCTCCGGCCAATGAAATCCAAGGGGCAGGAGTTACAAAGCAAGAGACAATTAAACTTGTAACTCCTCCCTTAATGAGCTTTATTACCATAAAGGCTCATAAATCACTCCTAAAGGCTACCTAAAGGCCTATAAATAGGAGTCCCCTCCAAGCATTCCGGGGGATCGAAATCATCAGCAATTCCTGCTCTAGAGATCCAGAAGCTCAGAGAGAGAGAAACCTCTGTCGGAATTCCGCAGCAGCCTCCACTACAAGGTGACAAAAGTCCCTTGCGGGGCACTCCCCCCAAGGTCCTTTACCTTCTACTTCAACAAAAGTGGCTTAGACATGGCTCTTCAGCCCTTCTACTCGGCTTTTTATTGAACATAAGACCTTCTCTCGGTCTTTGTTCTCTAAAAATCTGAGGATATAGCCAAGCCAAGCGAATCCAAAGCATCCGACGTTCTCATTTGCATGGATGATGGCGGAGTCCATACATGACTCGCGACCGTCAATCTAAACGGGTCCCTCCCACAATCTCCTGAAAAGTTAGATTCTTCCTTTCTCGCTTTTCATTGTATTTTGTATTTTTTTTAAAGAGACAAAAAACCACAACTCTTGTCTTTCATTATTGATGAGAATTGTAAATCGGCTATAAACGCCACAAATCGGCTATAAATGCCAAAAAAAATCGCCTTTTACGGCAAAATAAAAAACTGTCTCTTTTCTTAAATATATATGCAATGGAAACTTGAAAAGAAGTTGATTTCCTTTTTTACTTGCGAAGATTGATCTCCGGATCATCACTTGCAATTCCAAGTAAAATAGAAAACCTGGCACACCCACCCAAACACCCAAAAGCGTTGATGCACGCTCCGCCCTCCGGGGGCGAAAGGGTCGGACCAAACGGACTCCCACGTCCGCCGACGCCCGGTAGCGCCCGGGGTCATTGGAGCGCGTTCCATCAAGTTGGCACACCCGGTGGGACCCGTTTACTTGAGAACACCGGATGCTTGGAATTGAAATATTCGCATATTATATCTTTGCTTATGTTTCTTTTCCGAATTCCTTGGCTACTTTTTGGCTGGTGGCCTATGTTGGATTTCGCATGAGATGGGATTTTTTGGAAATTTCAAATTCTTTCAATCTATTTCCATTCTTTCTCTTTTCAAAAAAAAAAAAAAAAAAAAAAAGTTCAGATTTCTCGTTTTGGATTCAAAATTGAGAAACTTTGATCCTTTCCTTTCTGGACATTGGCGCTCGCGATTATCCGCTGAGACCGGCTTGGATCGAGGATTGGGCCATTGTTTCTCTTCGATGAGTCTGTTAGAGATTTCAAAAAAAAAAAAAAAAAAAAGAAAAAAAAATCAAAACTTTTCGCCTTGGATTCAAAATTGAGAGGTTTTGATCCTATCCTATCGTTCATTGCGCTTGCAGAAATGTTGAGCCTGTAAGACCCCGACCCGAGTGAACCAGATTAGTGCTAATTAAGTTGCGTGTTAGTGCTAAGCTTGATTAGTGTTTTTGATCTAGTTGGGTTTGGAATAACCTTGTTTCTAGTTTTGGGCTTTTTAGAGTGATTGGTAGCTTGTGGGGCCCTTTGGGGGTTTCCCTTTTCGGCTTTGCGTTTTCTTGCGAGATTTTCCCGATTGGTTGTGAATTGTGTTTTTGGCCCGTTGCATTCATCTTGTGGATTCTTACAACTTTCATGTTGATCCCGTGTCCATTCGAGGCCCCGAAACCCGATTTCATAGCCTTGAGGGTAAAACAGTCATTTCACACCAAATCTGTACCCAAAACTTGATATTCTCGTAAACCGCGAAACATACACTTTTTGGAAACTAGATATTTCGACGAACATTTCTTCCTTCTTCGTCGAATTCATCCGTGGACCCGAGAGAGATGATTTTAGTCCATTTAGCTTCTTAAGTTGTGGGACCCAAACCTCTCAATGGTTAACAAGAGGAACCCTTCCCTTCTTCCTCCATTTTCATGTTCCAGCACACTTGAGTCTAGGGTTTTGCTAGCAAGTTTCTCTTCTTCTTCTTGCTTCTTCATCTCTAATCCTCACCAATATCGCACCAAACTCAAAATGGAGATTGCCAATCTCTTCCCCATCTCACAAGCTTCATCTTGATACCATTTTTGGAGGAACCCATCAATCTTGAGATCTTCCTTGAACTAGTTCTTCTCATTTGAAGGTCATCCAAGTAAGTGATCCCTCTCATCTTCTAGACTTTTAATCTTCTAGCCTTAGGGAAGCTACATTTGCATTATTGGAAGTTCTTTCAATTTCATTCTTGGTGTAACCCATTTTAGGGTTTTATTTGGGGATTTTGCCTTGTAGCTTGGGCCATTTTCTTGGAGGACTTGATAGAGCTTAATATCATTAATTGAAGACTTGAGGCAAGTGAATGTTTGGATGTTTTTAAGTTTGAAATGGTTTGGAGATGCATTTATGGTTTTCATGCTTTCATTGATTGTTTTCATTGATTTTTCCATGGTTGAAATAAATGATCTTTACACATCTTGATAGCCTCATTTAATGTCTTGGAATCATGTGTTTAAGTCTCCTTGTTCATAGTTGATTGTGGTTGTTGAGGTGTTGGAAGGAAAGGAAACAAAAAGGAGAAAAAATAAAGTTCCCGGGCATGCTCCACGCCCAGTGCCGATCGATCGGACCTACAGGCCGATCGATCGGTCTGTCTTTTAGCTGTAAGCCTTTTTGGGCCGATCGATCGGCCGATCGATCGGACCCTGCGTAGTGGGTTTTGAATTTTTTTTTTTTTGGTGGACTTTGGCTACCCTCCTTGGACTCACTTGACCATATGTGAGAGTGTCTTGAGCCGATGCTCTTCACGGTTGGTCCGGGATGCATCGAAGTTCAATCGATTCAATCTTGAACGGGATGGAACGACACGATATCCTCTTCATACCTAAATGCAAAGTCTATTTCCTTGGGTATCGCGAATTCTATTCCTTTCGGTGACTGAGTGGGTTGCTCGATGGTTCCGGGTTGACATCCTACTTAGGGTGGACCGTTTATAGTCTTGTTTTCCTATCATAATATCTAGTTATAACCATAAGCTCATATTAAGTTTTAAAAATAGTAAAAGTGCATAAGGAGCCCGGAATGTCTTCAAACTCAAGGAGTACCAAGTCATATCTATGTTCGACATACGGGACCCCTATTCACTCAAATAGATCTTAAAATCATTATCTTTCCCGAATTGGTATAATTCATCATATTTCTCTGTTTCCAAGATTTACATGTCATGAGTTGTTTTCCCGAAAGCATGATAGTAGCATTGACTTGTCCCGAAGAGTATTGCCCGATATGAAATGAAAGTTATACATTGAATATTCTTGCCCGTTCATTGTTTTACTTGTACTTGTTTTACTTGCATATGTATCGATGTGTTATTTAACCTATGTGTCGGCATCACTAAGCTTGGATACCTTGTCGGTTTGATCCACCGACTTGGAGATCCCTCTCCCGTCCCACCAGCTGTAGTTTGGATCCCGATACCCGGTCATTACCGTGGTCCCGTCCCGATACCCGGTTCGCTACCGTGGTCCCGTTCCCGTATAATTATATTGTATATATGTATACGTTGTTTCTCCTCACCTTGTGTGACTGAGATCAACGTCCCGTGATACTGTTGTCACTTTAGTGACAGAGGACTTAGCTTTATGTGATTGCCACCTTGTTATTCCCGATTTCCTTGGTTACCTCATATGTTTTATCTTGTTTACATGTTTCTAGCAAATGATTTACCTATTTTATGAGAGTTCTTGCTTTAACAGATTTCCTTGCTTTTCGAGATATTTCATCTATTGCATGTTGTCGTATCTTCTCACTCTCTTGCCAGACCGTCGTGTCTGATCCTTTGCTTTGGTACTCAGGTCCCGTTGCCGGTTTCCTTGAGGAGGAGCCGGAGGAGGCGGTAGGTGAGCTGCAGCCTCTAGTTGAGTGGCGTGCTGACGATGTCATGTAGACATCGGGTTGCCAAGAGGCGTAACATTTTGGGGAGGACTTGTTAACTATTCTTTGGGTTATTATTTTGTAATATTGGCCTTTGTTGGCCTCTAATTTTGGGGAATGTAACTAAATGATATTTTGTCTAACTTTAACAACTATTGGGAAACATGCTATAGATCATTGCTCTTTCTGATACAGTTTTGATATTTGATGTTAATGCTTGCATGACTAGAGATAGTCTTACTATTTGATTTGCTACACGCTTCCGCACTAAAAAGAAATATTCATGCAAGGTTTTGATATCCTCACCGCGGACACCTGTGGGAAATTAAATAAGTTGTATGTTGAGGATGTAGGTAATCCTCATCACCAATTATCATTACACACTAATGTCCCGATCCCGGATTGGGATTCCCGGTCCGGGGTCGCGACAAGCCTGTTCGACTAAGGTTTTTTATCATTGTTTCTCTTCAATGAGTCTAGTAAAAATAAAGCAAAAAAAAAAAAAAAAAAGACATAGACCGCTAAGGCCAAACCAACTGCGTTCTTTGATGTCGGTTGATTCAAGAAAAGCCTTGTCCAGAGTGTGGAGACAGCCTGACTGTTCGAGGCAAGGGTCCTCCAAACGGGTTCATTAAGTAATCCTACCCTTACCTGGGGGCAATTCTATCAATTGTGATTTCATAAGACCGGGTTAGGAAGCCTATGTGTGCTCCCTTGTCTTTTAAATAAAAATTAAAAAAAAAAACTAAATTTTAAAAAAAAAAAAAAAAAAAAAAAAAAAAAAAAAAACTCTCGTCATTTTGGGTTCGGATCCGAGAAATTGTGGTTCCTTCCAGGGTACTGGTGCTCGCGGAAATCGTTGAGTCCGTCTTTGGATCGGGATACCACATGCTCTCCTTGATGAATCCATTTTGACATTTCAAAAACCAGAGGATCCCATCTCATGGATGCGATCTCCAGCATTTGTGTCTAGCGGTGCTAGTACGCCCTTTCAGGGTCTACTGTATTCGCGACCGGCGCATTTGTAAAACTCCAACCTTATATTCTTCTTATCTCGAGCAAGCCCTGCTACGCGATAAGTCGAATTTAGGTTTACAATTGCTTCTAGCAGTCACTGGGACGCTCATTTTGGGGCTCACCATACTTGCAATCAGAACAATTGTGCCCTCTATGGCTTTTGCCTTCCTCACGTCGCCTGGGTCATATCCCTTGAGCGATCTGAAAAGGCAAACCCATAGATTGCCCTTTTTTTCCATTTATAATCATTATATTCTTGTGATTACTAATGAATCTGGTCCTGTTTCAGAAGTTTACTAACAATGGCAGCTTCCTTGACCATCACCTTCGACGAGAAAAAGCACCAGCAGATGCTTCAACAGAAGCAGAATGTGCGCACTCATAAGCGCACTGCTAGTTGCCACAGCGTCAACACCACCAACAATTCACCAAACTCCGGGTCGACCTCGACTCCCCGGACTATTTTCTTTGGGACATTGGGACCATTCCCACTTCCTGAAGAACAGGCTGCTCCCGCTAAGAAGCAGAAAATCGCCTCCCAATGTGTCACCGCCGTGACACCAAAGGCGACCCCCGCGAAGCCTCAGCCCGCAAACAGCCAGGTCCGTCCCAAGACTTGGTCCCCAGGGCCTTCACCGAAACAAAGGAGGTCCCGAGCATCTGCCAAGCCAGCATACCTGGCCCCGCTCAAAGAAAACCGGTTCTACCCTCTCTTCTACATGAAAGAGGAGAAACCCATCTCTGACCTGACTCCCAGGTCAATTCAGCATCAACCAGCTTGTTCCTACAAGCCAAAAATCAAATCCTACATCACCAGGCCTCCCCAAGTGTTTGCTAAGGCCTGCAAAACTGCAGTTCGACCCTTCATCTCTACAGGGGCCGAGCTTGCACAATTCAAAGCCTCGCTGCAACAGGCGAAGGACCGGGTCCGCATCCTGTCCTTGCCTAACTTCAAAGAAGACAAGCTCGGCTGCTGCGCCCGAGGGAGTACATCCTTCATCGTCAAAGCCCAGCCAGAGCTGACCGAGGCTCAACTCGCTCGTCGAGCACGCCGCCGCGCGTCATACCGACAAAAGAGACTAGAGAAACGGAGGACTCAACCTCCTACTCTCCAAGTTTCCCAAAAATGGGTTGAAAAAGAAAGACCCAACCAAATTGATGCAGTCCATATGGTTGGCAAAACCAGAAGACGCCAGAAGTCAGCAACAAAAATCCATGTCAGGCGTCCGGTGACCCGCAGCGTCTCCCGGACACGAAGACATAAAGAAAACTCTCCCGCTCCTTCAAGCCAAGGACATCGGAGTGATCACTCTTCGAGCTCTTCATCTAAAAGAATGAGCTCTAGCTCAGTCACCAAGACTGTATCCTCTTTCGACTCTCGAAGAGTGAACGTCTTGGTCACAAATGCTGAGCAACCTCCGTCACATGATGACGTAGCTGCACGCATCCAGCAGCTGGAACAAGGACAACAGAGAATAGAGGCCCTAATGGAAAACCTCCTTCTCACTATCCAACATCCGCCAAATAATGAAGTTCCTCCGAGCCACCAAGGCAACGAGGAAAATGCGGAAAATAGTGAGTCACGCGCCCTTACCAAAAAGGACGTTGACAATATCCTCGCCAAAGCAAAAGAAGAGGATACGCTAAAGGAGCATGGGATCAAGCCACCATATCCCTTGTGGATGGACTCGGTCCCGTTCCCTACAAAATTCAAGCAACCTACTCTCCAAACGTATACGGGGAAAGGTTCAGCCAGACAGCATGTCATCCACTTCAAGATCCTGACAGGAGCTATTGCGGATCAAGATGCACTCAAGATTCGCCTCTTTGCAAGCACCCTAAAAGGTACGGCCTTTGATTGGTACTCCACTCTTCCAGAGAACTCCATTCAGAATTGGGCCATGCTGGAGACACGCTTCTTGACTCACTTCAAAGGTGAGGATCATCCTGTTACTATGGCTCAGCTCTGCAGCCTGAAACAGGGGGAGAATGAGTCTACATACGACTTCATTCACAAATGGAAAGCCATGGCGTACAAATGCTCAGATGTATTGCCACAAGCGTCGCTAGTCGACATCTGCCGTAACAACATGAGAACAAGAATCCGTTCCATGATCATCGGCAACAAATCAAAAAACCAGGGAGAACTCCTAGAAGCTTCTATGGAGGCTGAAACGGTGATCAAAGACCTCAACAGTCAAAAGTCATCAAAGAAGGAGCCAATTTCCATTGCAACCTCTAAACATGGAGGGTGACAGATGTATGCTGCCCATCAATGGAAAGTTCTTGAAGCGGTACTACCCTTGAAGGCTTTCCCCATCGGGTCAGAGCGACGCCTGCACGGCCAAAGCCTATTCCTAGGTATCTGCTCGTCAAACCCACTCCTTTTGGAATTTTCATCCTCTTGTTGAAATTTCTAAAAAAAAAAACCCCTCAAAACAATGTTTCTTTCATCGTTTCATTGTTCAAAAAAAAAAAGCAAATCCAAAAATCCAAGTTTAGGAGCCTCTTCCCAAACTTGACCAAAATTTTCGATCCTTGAACCCAAAATTCATGGTTTGAAACAAAATCAGGACCTAGGGATTTCAGCCCTAGTCCACCCCGGCTTTTACCACCAAAATGGTTTTGAGTCAAAATTTACGACCCTCGTGTCTTTAAACAAAAAATGGTTTTTCAAAAAACCGCAGGGAAGCGACGTTCAGTCGATACTTGCAAAACCCAAAATCGGAAGGATGCGAACCCCATTCGATACTTCCAAAACCCCAAAATCGTGGAGACGCAACGTTCCAGTTGATATCCACAACCCAAATTTCAAAACAAACAAAAACAAAACAAAGGTTCGAAAAAACCTCAAAATTCAAAAATCGTGGGGAAGCGACATTCCATCGATACCCACAAAACAAAATTTTTGAAGAAAAAAGCAGGGAAGCGACGCTTAGTCGATACTTGCACCCAAATCCGCGGGGAGGCGACATTCCATCGATACTCGCAACCGAATGAGCAAGGAGGCGACATTCCATCGATACTTGCAATACCATTCAGCAGGGAGGCGATTTTTAGTCGATACTTGCATTTTTGAAAACCAAAAACCTGGCTTTCACGCCAAAAAACCCGGCTTCCATGCCAAAAATCCGGCTTTCATGCCAAAAATCAAAATTCGGCTTCCATGCCAACAAAACAAAATTCGGTTTTCAAAAAATCCGGCTTTCATGCCAAAAACAAAATCTGGTTCTTACACCAAAAACAAAAATTGGCTCTCATGCCATACCAAAACCGGCTTTCATGCCACTAAAAAAAAATCGGCTTTCATGCCACCTCAAAACTCGGCTTTCATGCCACCTCAAAAAATTGGCTCTCATGCCATCCCAAAATTTGGCTTTCACGCCACCAAAATCGGCTTCCACGCCACCTCAAAATTCGGCTTCCACGCCATCCAAAATTTTGGCTCTCATGCCATAAACCCAAATCCGGCTATAGATGCCACCCAAAAATTGGCTTTCATGCCGCAAGCAAAATCTGGCTCCCATGCCAAAACATGTCTCAAAAACTGGCTCCCATGCCAAAACAATCATTTGTCAAAAGATTTCTCACAAAATGACAAACTTTTGATCACATCCCATTTAGCAATCACTTTAATCACAATATTTGAGTGAGCGTAGGGAAAACAAAAAAAAAAGTACCAAAAAATACATGTGGTACCAAAAAAAAAAAAACAACAAGGCCTCAGCCAAAAATGCTCTCCAGCCAAGCTTTCAGCTCTTCAAGCAAACTCCTGGCTTCATCCGTCAGAGTCTCCAAGGCACGCTTCTTCAAGAATCTGCCATGAGTAGCTGGAGAAGGCTATATCCCTTCTGCTACACCAGGAAGATTATCCCGAGCAATCTGCCATCGTTCATTCTCTCTAGCCTTCCTATTGAGAATCTGATCGGCCTCTGCAACTTGGCAAATCAAAGCACTCTCCCTGTCACGAGCCTCTGTCATAGCGGTCCACGTACTGGAGACTTGGGCTTTTAAGTGTTCGAGATGCTTCCTTGCCTCCTCAACCTCTCCATCAAGGATGTTAAGGTCATACTGCAGCCTGATGATGTCTAACTCCGCTCGGTTCCTCTCCCGAACCAGCTGCTTCCTGCCCTGTGCAGTCTCTTTCAATTCCGATTGAGCCTTCTCAGCAGGGTTCATGAACATCTCTTGGAAGAACTGGTCATCAGGATAGCTGATGGTCTCAACCCACCTGTTGCCTAATGCAATGATCCTATCAACGATCGCCCGGGCGTCCGTAACATCTAGACCAATATCATCCTCAGCATCTTTGAGAATCTCCTTCACATGCGGAATCTTGCTACGTGCAACATCCAAGTGTCCAGAAAGGAGGGTCTCAATCCAAGAGCTCAAAACCCGCATCACCACCTTCTTCGCATATTGAAGAGATGGGCCAGATGAAGACTCACCTTTCTCTGTGGATTGGCTGCCCAAGTCATGTCCCATCGGAAGAGTAACAACAGAACACTTTCCAATCGGGGCCGCTGGAGAAGGAATCTCAACATGAGGTCTTGCCTCTGCCGCGTCAGAATTGGCTGGAGGAGTCCCAATTACTGGGTCAACTTCTGGCATCCCTGGCTCTGGCTCTGAAGGAAGCGATGGACTCTCTTCTGTCACTTCAAAATCTGCCAAACACAAAAAGGTATGAATATGATCCTGTTAAAAATCACTATCAGGGTTATTACTATGAAAGTACCTTCTTCGACGATTGGCGGAATGCTTTCCTTCTCCATGAACTCATCGGAAGTATCGTCAACACTGGCGTCCATCGATGGTTCAAAGTCGTCGGAATCCTGTGATAAATCAGCTGATACAAAAAAAAAATGTGTGTTAGCAAATCAAGTCACAGACAAAAAAGAAAAGAAAGCGGAAAAAGTAATACCAGTTGGAGATTCTGCATTCATTTCAGAGTCCCTTGGTTTGTCTTCTGGCGTCTCCACAGGGTCAGGCGTCCTCTCATCGGTTGCAACATGAGGGATCGCCATGTCTTCCTCTTCTGCTATAAAAAAAAAAAAAGAAAAAAAAAAGCAGAAGCAGAAGCAAATCAAAATATGGAAAAATACCATGAAAGGAACAGAGAGAAGTGGAAACATACCTCCACCAACGGTATCTTCTTCTCGGCTCCTTTTTTCCGGAGGCTCCTCAGCAACCTCGGGCACCTCCTCATTGATAGTAAGAGGAACTTCTTTATCAGAAGAGTCTTTATTGTGATGCTGACTCCTCTTCCTCTTACTTCGGCGAGTTCGCTTCTTAGAAGAACCTGCCCCACCATCAGAGTCTGGTCTCTCGCTTGACTCCTCACTGGATGGCCTGCTCTTGCCAGTAGACTCCACGGAAACTCGCCTCTGTGCTGCTTGCATCCAAGCATCAAGTTCGGCTTCCTCCTGTTCTAGCTGCTCTATAGCTTCATCAGCTATTTCCCGAGCAGCCTCAGAGCCAATGACGCCCTGGTCACCGAGAAAGCCTTGAAAGTCCACGAGGATCCTAACCCTAGAGGGGGGGGGGGTGAATAGGGTGAGCTACAACTATGACCAATTTAAACCAATTTTAACTTCTTAATAAAAACTAGTCACATGTGATGATTACACATACAATATGCGGAAGCTCAAATAAACAATCACCACAAAAGCAATCACCACAACACAATATTTATAGTGGTTCGGCCAACGTGCCTACATCCACTACCGGCTTGTGAACCAATCACCCCACCGGATTTCCACTATTTATGCTTTTAACTAGGCTAAGCAATAACCCTTACAAAATGCTTTTCAAAGGCTAAGCAATAACCCTACAAGATGCTTTTCAAAGGCTAAGCAATAACCTTACAAGATGCTTTTCAAAGGCTAAGCAATAACCTTACACAATGAAGATTTCTCAAAGAAAGTGTCTTCACAAAAGATCACTCTAAGAGATTACAATTGAAGCTCAAATGAAATTGCCTCTTGAATAGGCTAATATGAAAGTTAAAATCCTAATTCACACAAACTCAATGAATGCAAAGATGTATGCTTATGAAGTGTGTGTGTGATGACTCCAATCAAGTTTAAAAAGAAAGCTCATTCAATATATTGCTTAAAGCAATTCAAAGTTTAAAGCTCATAAAAGATTTGATTGAAGTCTTATGCAAATCACATGTATGAAATTCAACTTGTTAATGACATGAAAATCAAAGACTAACAAGTTGTATGAAAATGACTAATTTAGAACATGTGATGCATGTGCATGTTGTTTTCAAAACCAAATTAATTTAACTAATGTTTAAATGAATGAAAACAACAAGCAATGTTTCAACCAAGAAAAAGAATCATGCTATGTAAAGGAAATCAAAGATTTAGGCAAAGCATGATTAAGAAAGTTTAAAACAAAACTTGGGTTGAAAACAAAGTGATGAATTCAATCTTGAATATCAAAGATTAAAGGAAGAAAGGATTCAACACATCATTGTTATCATGCTTGAAATCATTTTCCAAAGATTCAAATAAAGCACATAACAAATGATTAATTAAAAGTAAAACTTACTTGGAGATTTAACTTAGTTGATCCAAGCTTAAGCTTTACTTAATGACCCCTTGATGTCTCTTAGATCATCCCATTTGTCTTCTCTCAAAGCTCCTCAAAGAGGGTTTCAAAATCTCCAACCAAAGACAAAGGAAAGAACTCATTTATATCCCCAAAACAGCCCAACGGCTATATCCCCGGTCATGGCCGGTTGACCGGCCAAGCACAACGGTCATAAAAATGCCCGTTTGAGCTTCAGAAACCCGGTTAACCGGCAGTCTGGCCGGTTGACCGGGCCTCTTGGCCGGTTGACCGGCCACACATGGCCGGTTGACCGGGCCTGCCCAGATTTTCCCATATTTTGGGTTTCTTGAAGATTTTCTTTGGGGATCTTTTGGGCCATTAAAATCAAGCTTTTTCACATGTTTTAAATCATTCAAAGATGTATAAAAACATGAAACACACAAAGCCTAAAAAGATTCAAAACTTTAAACCATAGGCTAGCTTGATTTCTAAAAACTCCTTTTTCAAAAACAATGCATACATATATGATTATGAAGGGATGTATGTATGCAAATTTCAAACCTAAATTGACAAGATGATTTTCCAAATATAATGCACAATGAATTAGGTTTTCAAAAGAGTTTGAGTTTCAAAACCAATGCATCCAAGTTTAAAACCAAACCATGCATAAAACAAAAGCTTTTCCAAATCTTAAAAGCTATGCATGAATAAAACTAGATTTCAAGGTTTCTAAAAACAATGCTAGTGTGTGAATTCAAATGATGCTAAAGTGCAAATGCATCCATCAAATTGCAAATACAAAATCCCTAACAATCTCCCCCTTTGCAATTTGATGGCAACTTACTCATCATTGACATTTCACACTAAGTCTTCAGCTCCCCCTAAGCTGGACAAGTCTTGAAATCCTCTTGGATGCTTCTTCTCTTAGCTTGGGCTCTTGGGCTCTTTTCTTCAATCTTCTTGATGCTTGGAGCTTGATCATTCTTCAAGCTTTCTTTTCATCTTCCTCTCTTTAGCCAAGCATCTTCTTTAGCTCCAAGCTTTCTTTCTTCTATTTACTCTCCCCCTTTGACCATGCCTCTTTCTCCCTTTGGCAAGGTATGCATTCTCTCCCCTTTGGAAGCTTGGACAACTCTCCCCCTTTGATGGATAGGAGATCTTCGAGTACTTGAACTCTCGAACTCTCTCCCCCTTTGAAGAGTAGGAGATCTTTGAGTCACACTTGAACTCTCTCTCCCCCTTTGACATTAAATTGCAAAGGTACCTACACACATGAAACAAGAAGAATACCTTTAGTAGCACCTGTTAACAAATGGAATTGAAAATGAAATTCATAACAGGCTATCATGCATGAAAGTTATCTCTAAGGGCTCAAAGGCAATCCAAGGGTGAATTTGATCAAACTAATACTTCCTATGAAGGTTTACACTCCCCCTCAATCCATTCTCTTCTTTTGTCAAGCTTTTGACAAGATATAACTATTAGGTGCAAGAAGAAGATGGTTTAACCAAGTGAGGGTCAACTTCAAGGAAAGGATTAGATTCATTTAACTATAAGGCTCATATGATCAAATTACCAAAAGAGAGCAAGGTCTAATGAGAGAAACGATCATGGATACCAATTGAAATAAACATATCAATTGAGATTAAAGGATGTGACTATAAACTCAATCACTCTAAAATGGATTTAAGAATATTACTATTAGGAAAAATCCAAATAAGAGCTATCCATGATGCAATGGGGTTTATTCAAACATAGCATCAATCAATATAACTTATGAAAATCATATGCTATGTAAGTTTTGAAATCATTTCATTCAAACAATAAATATGACTATTAATGTGCAAGAATGAGTGAAATGAATTTCAAGCATGAAGCCAACCTCAACTAATAACCAACCAAGATTATGAATACATAAATATGGTGGTCATGAGATATACCTATAAGAGCAAGAGAGGTGGCAACATGAACATTATGATGCTAATGGTGTGTGACATGGAAAAAATATATTACTATCAAGTTCAATCCAATGTACACAAGGTCTATCACATACACAAGATAAGATATCAATTGGATATGAAATCAATGGAAAGTTATACCAAATGAAACCAATTGAATATGATAACATGAATAAAAGCAAGGATGTGACAAACTTCCATCAAGCATCATTAATGCATATTCATCACTTTTAAGGATATGACTATTGAGCATAGTGATGAACAAGGTAAATTGCAATGCAAAATGATATTACTTGGTAAAGCATATAATTTCCAAAGTGTCAAAATCATATGAATTCAACATCTAAGATATTCATAAAACATATAGAAATATGAGAAATGGGTTTCAAAGAGTTTCATATGATTAAGAACACTACTTATGAAGTTGAAACATGTATAAGGATTAAATCACTTAGAGAAATCACATGAATCAACATCATAACCATCCAAATAGATATGACTATAAGGCATAGAGGATGGATTTGGGTTCTAGTATGGTTTCTACAAATGTAACTTAGATCACAACCATACATGGAACCAAAAGTCATTAGCATATAAAAAGAATAACTAAATAAGCAAAGATGCAAACAACATTCATTTCCAATTCTAAGATAATGAAACCAAAATAAAAAGGAAATGAGACCATGGAACATGCTTAGATGAATATAACTAAAGAGGTTATAGAGCATTTCCATTCAAACAATCTTCAAATCAACAAAATCCTACAATGAGCATAAAAGGAATGATTTTGAAGATCAATTTTCAACTTTGTATTTTAGAAGATATAACTTAAATGAAACACATACAAGTTGATTTTTCAAAACAATGATTTTCCATATAAAAGTTTAACTTATAAAACCATGGAAAAACTTGAATTGATTCAAATCATTTGATTTACAAAAAGGATCTAACTAAGACATTCATCAAATGATTTAACAACAATTGATCATGAAAAACCTAGCTATGAAAGCTTTTGAAATCACAATCAATTAATCATGTAGAAATGCAATGCAAAACATAAAACTAAATGTGAGCAAAGAGCAAAACTAACATGATGAAATTATAATCAAAAGATTTTGAAAACCATGACATGTAACTTAGAAAGGTGCATGAAAACAAAATCAAATGATCATAAAGAAGCAATGCATTTTAATAAATGTAACTAAAAGAAACAAAATGCAAAGCAACATGACCAACAAAATGATATAACTTAAAAAGAATAGGTTGGTCAAGGATGTTCAAGGCCCTAAGGTTTGTCTAAGTAGATAACTTTAGGAATCCACCTAAGGTCTTGGGAGGGTTGAACTTTGAGGTCTATTTTGGACTTCTCACCAACTATAGGAGATTTAACTTGATAAATTTTCAATTTGAACTTATCACCATGATATTTAGATTTTACTAAATTTGGCTTAGAATGGTGATTAGTCTTTTGATGTTGGTGAGTTTGTTTCTTTGGGGATTGATTCATTTTTCTTTTCTTCTTATTTTCTCCCTTTCTTTGACTTTTGAAATTTAGATTTAACTTAGTAATTTTCTTCAAAAGTTCTTTCATGTTTTGACTTAAGGGAGGTAGGTTGAGAAGCTTTTTGTTCATAGATTCTTTTAAGCTTGGTTTAACTTGTTTAAGCTTTTTAGAATCTATCTTAGGAGACTCCATTTTAAATGGTTTAACTTGTTTAGTCTTTTTGGAGTCTTCTTTGTTTTTAAGTGTCTTACCCTTCATAGATTTAGATTCTCCCTTCTTGAGTTCAAAGATGGGTTTAGACACATGGCTTCTTTTTCTTAGTTTGCACTCAAACATAAAATGTCCTTCAATGCCACAAAAATTACATTTGGTTTTGGGCAAAGGAGAAAGAGTGCTAGAGAATGAGGACTCACCTTTCACAAAAGTGTTGGTGAATTTAGGGTCATATGTCATATTCCTATTAAATCCAAGACCCGTCCTATCTCCATGAGGTTTACCCAATTTAAATAGTTTTTCAAGTCTATCTTCACTTTGGGTAACCTTGCACTCATACTTTTGTTTATAGTTTTCAAGTTGAGTGACTTTGGTTATAAGGATTGAATTTTCATTTTTAACTTTTGAAAGTTCATTTTCAATTTCCTTATAATTGCTTAGCTCTTCATTGGCAAGTTTTAATTCATGTTTTAGTTCATTAACAACTCTAGATCCAAGTTCTTGAGTTTTTAAATTACTTTGAGCATTAGACAAATTTTCATTGGAAATTGTCAACTTGGATTTTAAATAGTTAATGTTTTCATCTTGTCTTTTAATTGTATCTCTTAGGTTCAAATTTTCATTTTTAAGCTCATCACAATTTATCTTAATCTCATTTAATTCATCTTGAGTATTAGATAAATTTTCCTTAGAGATAGTCAATTTAGATTCAAGATTGTTAAAGTCTTTATCTTGCCTTTGTAATTGATCTCTTAATTTTAGATTTTCCTTATTGATATCATCATAACCCATCTTTAATTCTCTTAGTTCATCTTGAATGTTAGATTGGTTATTTAAAGAGATCATGAACTTAGATTCTAAACAATTAATGACTTCTTCTTTCTCTCTAAGTTCATCTTTAGAAGAGACTAGCTCTTTGTTTAGTTTTATAGATTCTTCTCTTAAACTTCTATTTCTTTTATCAAGCTTTGAAGATAATGTATATAATTCATTATAGGCTTGTTGAAGATCATCTTCATCATACTCATTTTCTTCCTCTTTTGAGTCAAATTGATATTCATTTAAGTGAGGGTTTGAATCTCCAATAGAAGGAAGAATGAGGGGTCTAGAAGAATCTACAAAGTCTAGCATAGTGGAGTCCATTTTAATGATTTTCAAATAAGCACAACTCTAGGGTTTTTACTCTAGGTTTTTACACCTAATCAAGAGTTCCAAACACTTGATCTTAAGGGATAGAGCACTTGGCTCTGATACCAATTGAAAGTCCACGAGGATCCTAACCCTAGAGGGGGGGGGGGGGGTGAATAGGGTGAGCTACAACTATGACCAATTTAAACCAATTTTAACTTCTTAATAAAAACTAGTCACATGTGATGATTATACATACAATATGCGGAAGCTCAAATAAACAATCACCACAAAAGCAATCACCACAACACAATATTTATAGTGGTTCGGCCAACGTGCCTACATCCACTACCGGCTTGTGAACCAATCACCCCACCGGATTTCCACTATTTATGCTTTTAACTAGGCTAAGCAATAACCCTTACAAAATGCTTTTCAAAGGCTAAGCAATAACCCTACAAGATGCTTTTCAAAGGCTAAGCAATAACCTTACAAGATGCTTTTCAAAGGCTAAGCAATAACCTTACACAATGAAGATTTCTCAAAGCAAGTGTCTTCACAAAAGATCACTCTAAGAGATTACAATTGAAGCTCAAATGAAATTGCCTCTTGAATAGGCTAATATGAAAGTTAAAATCCTAATTCACACAAACACTCAATGAATGCAAAGATGTATGCTTATGAAGTGTGTGTGTGATGACTCCAATCAAGTTTAAAAAGAAAGCTCATTCAATATATTGCTTAAAGCAATTCAAAGTTTAAAGCTCATAAAAGATTTGATTGAAGTCTTATGCAAATCACATGTATGAAATTCAACTTGTTAATGACATGAAAATCAAAGACTAACAAGTTGTATGAAAATGACTAATTTAGAACATGTGATGCATGTGCATGTTGTTTTCAAAACCAAATTAATTTAACTAATGTTTAAATGAATGAAAACAACAAGCAATGTTTCAACCAAGAAAAAGAATCATGCTATGTAAAGGAAATCAAAGATTTAGGCAAAGCATGATTAAGAAAGTTTAAAACAAAACTTGGGTTGAAAACAAAGTGATGAATCCAATCTTGAATATCAAAGATTAAAGGAAGAAAGGATTCAACACATCATTGTTATCATGCTTGAAATCATTTTCCAAAGATTCAAATAAAGCACATAACAAATGATTAATTAAAAGTAAAACTTACTTGGAGATTTAACTTAGTTGATCCAAGCTTAAGCTTTACTTAATGACCCCTTGATGTCTCTTAGATCATCCCATTTGTCTTCTCTCAAAGCTCCTCAAAGAGGGTTTCAAAATCTCCAACCAAAGACAAAGGAAAGAACTCATTTATATCCCCAAAACAGCCCAACGGCTATATCCCCGGTTGACCGGCCATGACAGGCCGGTTGACCGGCCAAGCACAACGGTCATAAAAATGCCCGTTTGAGCTTCAGAAACCCGGTTAACCGGCAGTCTGGCCGGTTGACCGGGCCTCTTGGCCGGTTGACCGGCCACACATGGCTGGTTGACCGGGCCTGCCCAGATTTTCCCATATTTTGGGTTTCTTGAAGATTTTCTTTGGGGATCTTTTGGGCCATTAAAATCAAGCTTTTTCACATGTTTTAAATCATTCAAAGATGTATAAAAACATGAAACACACAAAGCCTAAAAAGATTCAAAACTTTAAACCATAGGCTAGCTTGATTTCTAAAAACTCCTTTTTCAAAAACAATGCATACATATATGATTATGAAGGGATGTATGTATGCAAAGTTCAAACCTAAATTGACAAGATGATTTTCCAAATATAATGCACAATGAATTAGGTTTTCAAAAGAGTTTGAGTTTCAAAACCAATGCATCCAAGTTTAAAACCAAACCATGCATAAAACAAAAGCTTTTCCAAATCTTAAAAGCTATGCATGAATAAAACTAGATTTCAAGGTTTCTAAAAACAATGCTAGTGTGTGAATTCAAATGATGCTAAAGTGCAAATGCATCCATCAAATTGCAAATACAAAATCCCTAACAAGCCTATCTTGTGCTTCTCTCCGGAAAGGAAGGCCCAAACTTCCTCCCGCCGGACGCCATCTGATTTTCCAAGGCCCTTTCCAGATGACAGCTTCACATCAAGCTCCCTCTTGGAAAAACCCCGGTATGCCATGAAGCTCTCCACGAACCACTTCGTGAAACCGGCAGTCCGGGAAGTCGGCAGTACAGGATAGGAAATCATGGAAGTAGTGTCCTTAGCGCTATAGAAAGCCCATGCGTTTCTCCCATCCTGCAAGCTTCCAAAGCGCTTCATCATGCTTGAAGGCGCTCCAACAACGCCTTGAGAAAAGCCCAGCTGCAGTGCAAAGCGGGAAGGCACATACGGTTGGATGTCGACAAAAAGATGTCTGCGGTATACCATCGTGCCGACTCGTATGCTAAAAAGCCACTCCTTCTCTGCATTCGTCAAGGAGTAGTGCCTTCCAGATCCTGCCCTGGTAGAGTCGCGGGAGGCACCAAAATCAAAAGCCTTCTTCCGCAACTCCGGAGAAAGCTTCATTGAAGACTGCCCCATCTCGACGTCCCTGAATCGTCGGATCCTCATGCGGGCAAACAAAAGAGATTCGACTACGGCTTTTCCCTTAGCCAATCGAATCATCAAAGGGTCGTCGTCCTGCGCAGCACCCAGCCGATGGAAGCCGGGACAGTGGTATACAAACCACGAATAGAAAACATGGGCGGAAAATACCCTGTTCATGGGTTGCCCAAGCCGGACCAAGAAAGCAGCTGCCTGCAGTTCAGTGCACAAATAGGAGTATAAAGCTGGCACCAAAGCTAGCTGCTCTCCAAACGCCATCTGACAAGCCGGAAAAATACAATGCGGCCGGATGTGCGTCCCATCTCCTCCAGCAAAAATAGCCTCACCAAACCAATATGTGAGGTAAACAGCAAGATCTCTCCGTAGTGCGATATCAGAACAAATACTACTGGTACCTGCGAAGAAACCCTTCAGCTCCTCTTGCATGGCCGCAGTCTTCTTGTCCTCCCTGGACATACTGGTAGAAGGCCCCTTGCTGTCAAGGAAACTGAGAAAAGAAGAGCCGAAACTCTTCCAGCTGCTAGACCTTACCTTCGAGCCCTCCTTCTCCTTCAAAAAATCGTAGAAGATGACGAGCTGAAAGTATAAAAGCCTGAATTCCTCTGACCTCTCCTCAAGGACGCTGTCAATCGGCATGAACTCCTCATAGAGTTTCCCGAGGATGGGCAACCCGGTAACGGCACTCAGTTCCTTCAGAGAAAAACCAATCTCACCATTCGTCACTATGAAGGTATTGGTTTGAGGGAGGAATGACTCAAGCATGGCCATGAAGGCCTCGTCGGAAAAGATCACGGTCTCCCTAAATGCACGGACCGCATCAAAGATCCCGGCTTCCTTCAAAATGGTGCCCCCAACAAACAAGATATGGTCAGTCCAAGACTTCCACTCGGAGTCAGCACTGAAGCGGCCGCGGAGTCGAAAAGGCTTCACCCAGTTGCTGCCGTCACCACTGAAGATGCCAAGGCCCATCGGTTTCAAATCAACCGATGGATAATCTGTGCCCTGGTAGTTGCTGGCCGGCATCAAGATGTCCATGTCAGCAGGCGACTTCTCCATATGTCCAGGAGAACCACCAATGAAAACCCGGGTCTTGACCACGTTGGTCCTCCTCACCCATCTTGGAGGATCTTCCCTCTTCAGGCACGTGGGAGAGAGACTCATGATCGAGATAGTACGATCAAAAGTCGATCGGGTGGCAACAGTTTTCTTCACACCATCAACTGTGTAGGAAAACTGGAAGCATCTCCTTCGATACGTCATATCGGCTGGGGCTGCATCACCAAAGAAGAAGGTAGGCTTGGGCAACACCCTCTGATCCTCTATCACCCAGGGACGGCTGCTTACCATGATTTTATAGAAATCCTCTCCTTTGCGAGCAATCAGTGCCTGCCGCGCCTCCTCTCTATTGAGGGAGTCACACTCCTCGAGGTGCTGCTCGATGTATTGCACCTTCTCCCAGGCCTGCTGGACGGCCGGATTAGAAGATTGCGCAGATCGACGAGGTACGCTTGTGATAGGTTCTTTACCCTTGTCTGTTCTGGAAGGACCACCTGCAAAAGGTCAAAAAAAAAAAAGGAGGAAAGAATTATCATCAAAATGACGAAATTTTGCTAAAAAAAATCTGGCGAAATTTCGGCATGACCTCGGGGCAATTCCAAAGAAAAAGAAGTACCCCGACAGAAATAGAAAGCTTGGAGATAGGCTCAACATCACTGCGAGCTCCAAAACTCCAAACTTTCGAAACCTTGAAAAACTCCGCAAAATCAGGAAGGGCTCAACATTGCTGCAAGCTCCAAATTCCTAACTTTGCAAAGGTTTTCAGGTATGTCACCACATCATGCTATCAATTGTTACAAAAACAAAAGCATGTATGAACATCTTGATATGCAACAAAAAAAAAAAGGGATGCATTGTCATGATGAGAAAAAAGAAGAAAGAAAACTTTCTCAAAAAAAAAAAAAAAAAAAAAAAAAAAAAAAAAGAAAGAAAAGAAACACTTTCTTTTTCCCCATCCTATTTCTACATGGATTTCTTGTAAAAGAAAAAAAAAAGGGTAACTTACTTGAATCCATGGATGGAGAAGAAGAAGAACTTGAAGACTCTTGAAGAAGGAGAACTCTTGCACTTGGAGCAACTCTTGAAGACTTTTGCAAAAAGAAAGCAATAGGAACAAGAGATCCCACCTCCCTTGCTTTTATAGAAGAGAGCAAACCAAAAGAGGAAAAAGGAGAAAAGCAACGAGGTAAGTGCTAAAAATTAGCAACCTTCCCACAAAAAGAAAAAAAAAAGAAAGAAAAGGAAACTTGGGATATTTTCTCCCAAAACAAAGATTCCTTGAGAAATTCTCTCCAAAAAGAAAGGGAATGATAGATATTCTCTCCCAAATAAAGATATTTTGAGAGAATTGTTGACACCAAAAATGTCACTTTGCCTCTTCACACCAAAAGCTACATGGAGCCGCATCCTACCAAAAATAGGCAGGCGCCACTTCAAGCATCAGATCTTGTCAGAATCAAACAAAAACTGCAAGGTCATTCAAAACAACCAAAAGAGAGGTACACATGAAGTTTCGGGCCATTACAACATCATTTGGCCTAACTTCACTCTCCAACAGCTAAGCAGCAGCTCCCGGCGGCGGACCACCCTGGGACCATGGCACCTAATTCGGAGCTTGCTGATCATCTCAAAATGACTCCAATAGGCTCCTCGTCGAATTTCAGGTCAATCGGACATCGTTTGACCGAAAGTCAAAGCTCGGCATTTCCCTTGCGGTGAAATCAAAGGCAAGCGTTTGCATGACTCCAAATGGCTTCAAAACTCAAACGAAAGCCTATGGTTGGTCTTATCTACTGATGAGGGAGTCACACGTCGAATTTCAGGTCAATCGGACATCGTTTGACCGAAAGTCAAAGCTCGACATTTCCCTTGCGGTGAAAACAAAGGCAAGCGTTTGCATGACTCCAAACGGCTTCAAAACTCAAACGAAAGCCTATGGTTGGTCCTAACTACTGATGAGGGAGTCACACGTCGAATTTCAGGTCAATCGGACATCGTTTGACCAAAAGTCAAAGCTCGGCATTTCCCTCGCAGTGAAATCAAAGGCAAGCATTTGCATGACCCCAAACGGCTTCAAAACTCAAAAGAAAGCCCATGGTTGGTCTTATTTAATGCTCAAGAAGCTTCACCTCAAATTTCAGGTCATTCCGACATCGTTTGACCCTGTTTCAGCTTCTGGCGGAAAATCAGCAGTTCTGCGCTCGGCTTTTCCCGGAAAATCGGAAACTTTGCAAACCAATTTGCAAGGATTCTCATCATGTTTTTCAGAGGGAAATCAAGCCAAAAATGTGGAGAAATGTCATAGAAAACAAACAAAAAAAACGGAAGCGAAAAACGACGAAAAACGGCCAGAAACGGGCCCAGGGAAGCAATTTTCCCCCCAGGGTCGCAGAGCCCCGCGACCCTGGGCCAGGCCTGCGACCCTGGGCCATGGTCGCCGGCGACCATGGCCCATGGTCGCCGGAGACCATGGGGCCGGCGACCCTGGGAGGTCCGGGGCGCCGATTTCGCCCCGGGACCCCCCGTTTCGTCCGTTTTCGCGAGACGAGTTGTTCTGTCCCTGTGATTTTTCCAGATTCAGACTTTTGAGGCTCCAAATTCGCCGATATTCGCCAAGATCACAGGAATCCTTCCAAGAACTTCAAAAACTTCGTTGATCGCCAGCTGAACAACCAAAAAGTGCACTTTCTGCCCGCCCGATCGCGAAATCGACTGGACAGATGCTGCCGGCCCGCTAGTATCAACCAATGTCTGAAACTACATGATCATCTGATGTTGATTTACATAAGGATCCATCGATGATCATCGCAAAGGGAATTCCAAGAGACGCAACATGGCCCGCGACTCTTCAGCTACCAAGGTGGCCACTTAGTGCAATCAATTGGCCCGTTTATGGCAAGTTAATGCGGTCATTAACCCATTATCTTGAACGGCCCAATCAGAAGCCTCCGTTCAGGAGTTACAAGTCCAAGCAATCATGGCATTCAAGCCATGAAACTCCTAACATAATGGAGATTAAAGGCGATTAAATGCCCATGACTCTCCTCCGGCCAATGAAATCCAAGGGTCAGGAGTTACAAAACAAAAAGCAATTAAACTTGTAACTCCTCCCTTAATGAGCTTTATTACCATAAAGGCTCATAAATCACTCCTAAAGGCTACCAAAAGGCCTATAAATAGGAGTCCTCTCCAAGCATTCCAAAAAAAAGAAAGAGAGGGGGGACACACACAGAAGGATCCGAGAAAATCGCCACAGATCCGGAAAAATCGCCAGAAAATCATTCAAAAATCCTTGGAGAAATCTCTACAACCCTGCTCCTTCAAGAAAACTCTGCTGCAACAAGTTCAACAAGGTGATTGAAGCCCCTTGGGGGGCCACCCCCCCCCCCCCCCAAAGACCACCTCTCCTTCTATCCAACATGGCTAGATGCGGCTTTTCAGCCCGTCTACTCAGTTTTTTACCGGATATAGGACCTTATCTTGGTCCTTATCCTCTAAAAATCTGAGGTTGGAGCCAAGCCAAGAAATCAAGCACTATGTTCTCATCTGAAGGACGATGGCGGAGCCCATACATGACTCGCGACCATCGATCTGAACGAGCCCTCCCACAATCGCATGAGAAGTTAGATTCCTTTTTCTTACTTTTCTGTTGTAAATTGTATTTTTTCTAAAGAGACAAAAAATCACATCTCTTGTCTTTCATTATTGATAAGATTTGTAAATCGCCTTTCATGGCAAAATCGCCTCCAACGGCACCAAACCGCCTTCTACGGCACAAAAACGCCTTTCACGGCATTCAAACAAAACTGTCTCTTTTATTAAAATATGTATGCAATGGAAAACTAGAAAAAAGTTTCATTTCCCTTTTTACTTGTGAAGGTGGATCTCCGGATCACCATTTCTAAATTCCAAGTATTAAAGAGAAATTGGCATACCCGTACAAAAAAACTGATGCCCGCTTTTCCTTTTTCCCTCCACCATACCCCGTCAGCCCCGGGGCGGAGGCAGCTTTGGAAAAAGACAAAAGCCGGGACCATCAAGAATCTTTCCCAAAATCAAGGAAACTTGAGAAAATCTCTCAAAGTAAGGATACTTTTAGATATTCTCCATCCAAAGGAAATATTTTTAGATATTCTTTACAAAATGACACCATATGAGATCTAAGCCATCTTCAAAGCTTAAAGGTCCCATGGGTTAGCCCATATGAGCCAGGTCTGACCACCTAGGCACTAAAAGTGGCTTTTAGTCAAAATTCCTCTTACCAAGAGCATAAAAAAAAAAAAAATGGTTCCATGCCTCTTTTGAGTTGATTTGACCATACAAAAATTCCAAGCCTCATGAGCTTCCAAGAAACCTAACCATCTCACCTCATGAGCCAAATTGAGCCAAACCTTGAAATTGACATTTCACCAAAAATCAAACCGGTCCCCTAACATTCCACATACAGCTTGTTAGGTCACAAGACCAAAACCAAAAACCAAAACCAGACCCCCCCAACATTCCACATACAGCTTGTTGGGTCACACGGTCAAAACCAAATCCGACCCCCTAACTTGCCACATACAGCCTGTTAGGACTCAAGGTCAAAACAAAAATCCAAATCCGCATCCCTGATGTCATCTTCAATACTTTACCTCAAGATGGTACATGATTCCTATCACTACCATACAAATCCACTGGAAGCTCAAAAGGCTACTCCATCAAAAAAAAAAAAAAAAAAAAGCTCAAAGACTCTTGGTCAAGTCAGAAGCTCTTCTTCAAGATTCTCTTCGAGGCACATCGACTGCAAAAGCTATATCGTCGATGTACCTCGAGGGGGCATTTGTTGACACCAAAAATGTCACTTTGCCTCTTTACACCAAAAGCTACATGGAGCCGCATCCTACCAAAAATAGGCAGGCGCCACTTCAAGCATCAGATCTTGTCAGAATCAAATAAAACTGCAAGGTCATTCAAAACAACCAAAAGAGAGGTACACATGAAGTTTCGGGCCATTCCGACATCATTTGGCCTAGCTTCACTTCTCCAACAGCTAAACAAGCCCTCCCGGCGGCGGCAGAATCGGAGGCACCAAATCTTCGATCAGGGCCTATGGATGTTCTCAAAATATGTCCAAAGGGCTCCACGTCAAGTCTCAAGTCAAACCAGCAACGTTTGACCCATCATCAACTCTCCAACGGCTGAATCAAGCCTACCAGCGGCAGAGCACCCCGGGACCATGGCACCCAATTCGGAGCTTGTTGATCATCTCAAAATGACTCCAATAGGCTCCTCGTCGAATTTCAGGTCAATCGGACATCGTTTGACCAGAAGTCAAAGCTCGACATTTCCCTTGCGGTGAAATAAAGGCAAGCGTTTGCATGACTCCAAATGGCTTCAAAACTCAAACGAAAGCCTGTGGTTGGTCTTATCTACTGATGAGGGAGTCACACGTCGAATTTCAGGTCAATCGGACATCGTTTGACCGAAAGTCAAAGCTCGGCATTTCCTTCGCGGTGAAATAAAGGCAAGCGTTTGCATGACTCCAAATGGTTTCAAAACTCAAACGAAAGCCTATGGTTGGTCTTATCTACTGATGAGGGAGTCACCCGTCGAATTTCAGGTCAATCGGACATCGTTTGACCAAAAGTCAAAGCTCGGCATTTCCCTCGCGGTGAAATCAAAGGCAAGCGTTTGCATGACTCCAAATGGCTTCAAAACTCAAACGAAAGCCTGTGGTTGGTCTTATCTACTCATGAGGGAGTCACCCGTCGAATTTCAGATCAATCGGACATCGTTTGACCAAAAGTCAAAGCTCGGCATTTCCCTCGCGGTGAAATCAAAGGCAGGCGTTTGCATGACGCGAAATGGCTTCAAAACTCAAACGAAAGCCTATGGTTGGTCTTATCTACAAATGAGGGAGTCACCCGTCGAATTTCAGGTCAATCGGACATCGTTTGACCAAAAGTCAAAGCTCGGCATTTCCCTCGCGGTGAAATCAAAGGCAAGCGTTTGCATGACTCCAAATGGCTTCAAAACTCAAACAAAAGCCTGTGGTTGGTCTTATCTACTGATGAGGGAGTCACCCTCGAATTTCAGGTCAATCGGACATCGTTTGACCAAAAGTCAAAGCTCGGCATTTCCCTCGCGGTGAAATCAAAGGCAAGCATTTGCATGACCCCAAATGGCTTCAAAACTCAAACGAAAGCCCATGGTTGGTCTTATTTAATGCTCAAGAAGCTTCACCTCAAATTTCAGGTCATTCCGACATCGTTTGATCCTGTTTCAGCTTCTGGCGGAAAATCAGCAGTTCTGCGTTCGGCTTTTCCCGGAAAATCAGAAACTTTGCAAACCAATTTGCAAGGATTCTCATCAGGTTTTTCAGAGGGAAATCAAGCCAAATAATGTGGAGAAATGTCAGAGAAAACAAGAAAAAAAAAACGGAAGCGAAAAACGACGAGAAACGGCAAAAAAGGGGCCCCGGGAATGGATTTTTCCCCCAGGGTCGCAGGCCCCTGCGACCCTGGGCCATGGGCCCGGCGACCCTGGGAGGTCCGGGGCGCCGATTTCGCCCCGGGACCCCCCGTTTCGTCCATTTTCCCGAGACGAGTTGTTCTGTCCCTGTGATTTTTCCAGATTCAGGCTTTTGAGGCTCCAAATTCACTGATATTCATCAAGATCACAGGACTCCTTTCCAGAACTTCAAAAACTTCATTGATCGCCAGCCGAACAACCAAAAAAGTGCACTTTCTGCCCACCCGATCGTGAAATCAACTGGACAGATGCTGCCGGCCCGCTGGTACAACCAATGTCTGAAACTACATGATCATCTGATGTTGATTTACATAAGGATCCATCGATGATCATCGCAAAGGGGATTCCAAAAGACGCAACATGGCCCGCGACTCTTCAGCTACTAAGGCGGCCACTTAATGCTATCAATTGGCCCGTTTATGGCAAGTTAACGCAGTCATTAACCCATTATCTTGGACGGCCCAATCAGAAGCCTCTGTTCAGGAGTTACAAGTCCAAACAATCATGGCATTCAAGCCATGAAACTCCTAACATAATGGAGATTAAAGGCGATTAAATGCCCATGACTCTCCTCCGGCCAATGAAATCCAAGGGGCAGGAGTTACAAAGCAAGAGACAATTAAACTTGTAACTCCTCCCTTAATGAGCTTTATTACCATAAAGGCTCATAAATCACTCCTAAAGGCTACCTAAAGGCCTATAAATAGGAGTCCCCTCCAAGCATTCTGGGGGATCGAAATCATCAGCAATTCCTGCTCTAGAGATCCAGAAGCTCAGAGAGAGAGAAACCTCTGTCGGAATTCCGCAGCAGCCTCCACTACAAGGTGACAAAAGTCCCTTGCGGGGCACTCCCCCCAAGGTCCTTTACCTTCTACTTCAACAAAAGTGGCTTAGACATGGCTCTTCAGCCCTTCTACTCGGCTTTTTATTGAACATAAGACCTTCTCTCGGTCTTTGTTCTCTAAAAGTCTGAGGATATAGCCAAGCCAAGCGAATCCAAAGCATCCGACGTTCTCATTTGCATGGATGATGGCGGAGTCCATACATGACTCGCGACCGTCAATCTAAACGGGTCCCTCCCACAATCTCCTGAAAAGTTAGATTCTTCCTTTCTCGCTTTTCATTGTATTTTGTATTTTTTTTAAAGAGACAAAAAACCACAACTCTTGTCTTTCATTATTGATGAGAATTGTAAATCGGCTATAAACGCCACAAATCGACTATAAATGCCAAAAAAAATCGCCTTTTACGGCTGTGAGAACCCGACCCCTAATCTCTTGGATTAGTGTTGTTTTATTTGAGGATTAGTTTCTTTTAGTGGGATTAGTATTTGTTGGGTTGAGTTTGTGAGCTAGAATGGGTTTTCTTCTAGTTTTGGGCTTTTGAGTACTTTGGTAGCTTGTGGGGCCCTTTGGGGGTTCCTTTTTCGGCTTTGCATTTACTTGTGAGATTTTCCCGATTTGCTTCGTATTGTGTTTTTGGCCCGTTGCATTCATCTTGAGGAATCCTACAACTTTCATGTTGATCCCGCATCCATTTGAGAACCCGAAACCCGATTTCTTGGCCTTGAGGGCAAAATAGTCTTTTCACGCCAAATCTGTACCCAAAACTCGATATTCCCGAAATCCGTGAAACTTATACTTTTTGGAAACTAGATATTTCGACGATCATTTCTTCCTTCTTCGTCGAATCCATCCGAGGCCCACAAAGAGATGTTTTACCCTTGGCAAGTGTTAAGTGAAGTAGGACCCACACCCACCCATGTTATAAGAGGTCTCTCCACTCCCTTTCTCCCTCATTTCTCCATTCCATCGACTGAAACTTCCCAGCTACAGTGCCAGCAGCCCTCTTCTCCATTTCTTCCGTTTCTCTTGCTCTAATGGAGCCTCCGAGCCACCAATCCGACGAGGGAACTCCAGCAACTTCTTCTCCTTCATCTCCTCTCTTGTTTGACACCATTTTTGTGGGAAACCAAGGTGGGCAGCCCCTATTGCAAACTTCTTCTTGTTCATTCATGGCCTTAGAGGTAAAGAATCCTTCCCATTTTCCTTGTATGTGCTATGGCTTTCCCTTAGGCTCTATTTCTTAGTTTGATTTGAGCCCATTCATTGTCTTCCTTTGTTTAACCCATTTTAGGGTTTGTTTTGGGGGTTTTTGTAGAGATTGTGGATCTTGAGCTTGAGAGGTGATTAGAAGCTTGATTTGCTAGCTTGGGACCCAAGGCAAGTGGATGAATGGATGGTTTTAATGTTATCAAAGTTTTATGAGAAAATCCTAAGTTTTATTACTTGTTCTTGATAATGTGATATATGTTTCTACGCATGCTTCTTGTCATATTTCTATTGATTTCGAAATTGCATATTAATGGTGGTTTATCTCTTGTTAATTTCTTGGAAAAATGTGCTTTCATTTGGTCAAGGTTTGCTCATATGATTTTAAAATGAATGGGGTTGGTTTCCCATTCATGTTTATGTTTACTAGCTTGCATTGATTTGAAATAGATGCTCATTTAATGAGTTTTGCTAAATCATCTATTGTTTTGGAAATGGGATCAATGGTTTTTAATTCCCCCTTGATTATGGCAAATGGACCCTTGTATACAATGGAGATTCTTCCCTTTGGTTTGGTTTTAAGTGAGAAGAAAGGAGATGTTTAGTTTTACTTTTTCATTGGAGTTTTCATGAGGAATGTGATTGGCTAAGTCATTTAATGTTTTGCAAACATGTTGGTTTGGCATGTATTGTCCTTTGGTTATATCCTAAATGAATGTTTGTGAAATGGTTTCCTTCTTCCCTTGTATTGGAATTGATGTTGATGGAAGAGGTGAGGAGATGAACCCATATTGGAGTTGTGGAGAAGTGTAAATAGTTGCATTGGAGGAGCTTTTAGCTCAGTTATGTGGCAAGGATTAAGTGAAAGTGAGGAGGATGGTTTTGAGGAGGAAAGTGACTCAAATATGCGCACAGTGGGTGATTCCCGCACTGGCGGTCAGCCTGCGGTTACCCGGCGGCTAGCCGTCTGGTGACTGGCGGCTAACCGCCAGGTAACCGAAATGTCACGGTTCCTTTTCCAGAGAGCATCATTTTCCCCCTGAAAACGCGGTCAGCCTCACGGTTAGCCAGCGGCTAACCGCGGACCCCATCGGCGGCTAACCGCCAGGTAACCGCACTTGGCGGTCAGCTTTCCAGTAAGCTATATTTTCTGCAGCCCAGCCGCGGTCAGCCAGCGGCTAGCAGCCTGCCCCAGCGGCGGCTAACCGCCAGCTGACCGCCAGGTAACCGAAATTCCCCATATTTCGAAAAGCTCCCCGCTCGAACGAACTCTCCGGTTCGTTCGAGCGTTGAGCTTTGTCGATCAAATGAGATTCACTAGGCATTGTATGAGATCATTCGAGAAAGAAACCATATCACGAAGATGTCATTCGAAATCTTTGAAAATCGTAAAAGTGCATAAGGAGGCCGGAATGTCTTTAAACTCAAGGAGTACCAAGTAATTGTTATAATCGACATACGGGACCCCTATTCACTTAAATAGATCTTGAAACCGATATGTTTACCCGCAATTGTTATAGTTCATTGTTTCACCTCTTTTCCCGAGATTTGCATTACATGACTTGTTTTCCCGAAAGCATTGGAGTTACTCTAGTAACAGTTACTTGTCCCGAAGTGCATTGCACCATATGATATGTTAGTGTGCCCTTGAGCACCCCCGTCTTGCCCGTTTGATTATGTATTCATACTTGATTTACTTGCATTGTCTCGATTGGATTTGACCTATGAGTCGGCACCACTAAGCTTGGATAACCCTGTTGGTCTGATCAACCGACTTGGAGATCCCCCTCCCGTCCCGCCAGCTGCAGCTTGGATCCCGCTACCCGGTTATTACCGTGGTCCCGTCCCGATACCCGGTTATTACCGTGGTCTTGTCCCGATACCGCAGATTGCTACTGTGGTCCCCGATGCCCGGCTCGCTACCGTGGTCCCGTATAGTATATGTATATGCATTCATGAGATCCCCTGTTTCTCCTCACCTCGAGTGACTGAGACCAGGGCCTAGTATATGTATATGTATTGATATGAGATCCCCTGTTTCTCCTCACCTCGAGTGACTGAGATCAGGGCCTAGTTATTGCTCTATCGCTTTAGTGATAGAGGACTTAGCTTCGTGTGGTTGCCATCTTGCCAGTTCCCGATTCCTTGGATACCCGACATGTTTTATATTGCTTATTTGCTTTCCGATAAATGATTCATTTTCTTTATGAAAGTTGTTATTTAAACAAGTGTTAATATTCTCCAATGTAAATTCAGTTATTATTATATTGTCTTCTGTTCTTTGTACCCGCACATGTTTTAAATGAATGCCGGTTGGGCGAATACCCATGCTTTTACATATGTTTCGAACGATCGATTGTTTTACTAGATTTATGTGATTACACATGTTTTAAATGAACACCCGAATTGTCAAATACCCATGCTTTGAAATATGTTTCAAATGACACTTGTTTTGCCAGATCACTGTGTTTATACCGGTTTCAAATGAATATCCGATTTGTTAAATATCCCTGCTTTGAGATATGTTTTAAATGAACACCCAGTTTTATTAAATATCTGTATTTTTACATATCTTTCAAATGGACTTTGGTTTTGCCAGACTGCTATGGATACCCGATTTGTTGTATACTTGTGTTTTTACTTAAGTTTCAAATGAACGTTTGTTTTGTCGAACCACTATATTTATACATGTTTTAGACGAACACCCGATTGTCAAATATCTATGATTATAGATGATGCAAACGAACACATGTTTTATTAGATATTCATGTTTTACCCGTGCTTGAAATGAATACAAGTTTTCCTCGAGATTCCCGACTTTTGCACCCGTTTAATTATATGCAGCATTTGATCGAATAGCATGATTTATCATATGTTTTATTCTGCAGTATATTTGTTATCTTTTCATCCACCTGCCAGACCGTCGTGTCTGACCCACTACTTTTGGTACTCAGGTTCAGATTTCTTGCCCCGAGTTGAGTGTCTTGTTGGCTTTGGAGACATGCCTTGCAGGTTGTTTTGTCGGCTATGTCATGTAGACATTGAGCTTGACATCGGAGCTACGTCACATTTGGGTAGTAGTTTATAGCTTCTTGTTGTATGGCTTTTGTTAGCATTTTCTTGGGATTCTTAATTAATGTACATTGATAATTGTAACTTGAACATATTTGGGAATGCAATATCCTGTTACTGTCAGCTCTGTAATTTATTGTGATGGTTACTCCAGTCTGATATGATTCTTGATATATTAGCTATGGGCTAAAGGTTGAGTGCGACGCGGAATCCGATGGCCACGGACTTCGGGTCGCAACGCCACAAATGCTTCCGCAAAATATTCAGAACGTGTTGTCTTCACACACGCGGATCTTGGGAGAAGTAAAATACATTTATGCTTTAATCCCATCTCCCGCCCCCGAGGTTTCGGTTCGGGGGCGTGACAACGGCAAAATAAAAAACTGTCTCTTTTCTTAAATATATATGCAATGGAAACTTGAAAAGAAGTTGATTTCCTTTTTTACTTGCGAAGATTGATCTCCGGATCATCACTTGCAATTCCAAGTAAAATAGAAAACCTGGCACACCCACCCAAACACCCAAAAGCGTTGATGCACGCTCCGCCCTCCGGGGGCGAAAGGGTCGGACCAAACGGACTCCCACGTCCGCCGACGCCCGGTAGCGCCCGGGGTCATTGGAGCGCGTTCCATCACATCCGGCCCAGGCTCATCAAGGGTGGGGGGGCGGTTTGGTAAGGACATATTTATATCCTGAAGCAGTCAGGACAATATCCAATTTTCGTTTCTAGTCAACTTAGTTGGATCCCACCAACTTATTCTGATTGAGGGTGGTCGCAAGTGGACTGAAATTGTTCGAATTCATGCTGGAAATACTGTAGCACATAACCATACATTCAATCAAAGAAAATAAATGATATTAGGGTTTAGTATTCTACCAAATTTATGTGGGAATCCTCATAAACACTATATTTAGAATGCATCTAAATCCCAATCCCTTGGGGTATGCCACTTTGGGGAGTGCGGATACCACCTAGACTGATGCGGATCAAAGTTTGTCAAAATTAAGGTTAAGACTAACTATCTATGATCATCATCATTCATTATTATCTAGGTATCTCATACCAAATAATGTATGACTCCCGATTAGCTTTGGTTTTTAAAATACATGAGGCAAATCCTTGGGAATACTACATCATTATTTTAGTTAAGTGTGACCCACCAACTAGCATTGCATGACAACCGTTGCGGGCAGCTCCTCCTTGGGGAGTGGGCCTCCGCCCCGTCTCACCAACACTATCCATAAGAGATCCATATCTAGTAACCAGACATATAAAAGCCCTCCGTGGGGAACAATCATTTTCAAGATGGCGCGATGTTAATACTTTCCTTACAATGGACTTATCATGGAAAACCATGGGGATTTTTTAATTTAAATGAGCGGTCCCACTTAATATTTTAGAATTGAAGATTTCCTTATACGTATATGGGCCCACATATATAGACATCAAATCATCTTATGATATGATAATGATTGGTTCCAAGTCAAGTTATTTTAAGGAAAGTCCAGTTTCTAAAACTAGTATTACCAATGGGTCCATCTCATGGGTCCACCAACTCTAATTGGAACTCTTTCCAAAAATTAATTTGATTTGACCAATTTTGGAAATTGCTATGTTTGGATCAAATTTGGAAACATTCTATAAAAGCAACCATTCATGAATAGAAAGTGTAAAATAGAAACTAGTCCCCTCCTCCACATGGCCCAAGCGGAATAGACTTCTTGGACTTCTAGACTTTTCAAAACTTTGGGTTCATCAAACTCTTTGGGCATCTCCAAAACGCTTTTGGTAATCTTCAAACTCTTTGATTAATAGTCCAACATCACTTTCCTTCTTCGTCTTGGACATTGCCAAAATTTACAAATTTCTGAAAATTACATAAATTCCTATGTCTCGACAATGAGACTTACATAGTAATCTAAACATGGAAATAAAAGGGCTATAGGGAAATTCACCATGCCTTGCCTTTTCACGGGAAACCAGGGAAACCATAATGCCCTTTACACTTAGCCTCAAATAAACCAACAACCATAAAAGGAAAGTAAAAGACCTGTGGGCCATATGGAGAGGACGTGAACCAGAAAAGTCAGTATCAAGAACATAGTAGGAACTAGGTCTAAAAGGATACCATTCATCATCTCATGATGAAAATCCTGGACTGCCAAAAAGAGGAATTCTGCACTCAGTTTGCCCGAACGGACCTGGATCCGCTCGAACGGATGGAGGTCCACTGGATTGACCTGCTCGGAAAACCTACAGAAAAAATTTTCTTGTCCGAACCTGTCCATTCTAATGCATTCATACAAGATACAATATGCATACAAACATCAAATCAGATCCTTACAAAGCCCTAAGTCTATCATCTTCACATCTCATGCAAAGATTAGACTTAGACAACTGATCTAACATGATTATAGATGATGGATGGCTCTGATACCAATTGTTGGAAGCAGGTGGGCCTTGTGGATAGGTTTTCAAAACTCTTTGACCCACTTGACTCAAGGATCAAGTGCCCATAAGGCCATAAACCACATCCAAAATCCAATTCCTCAATCTCATCAATCATGTACAGCAATAAACTCTATCTAGAAGATAGAAATCAGCAACACCATGCAACCACAAACAACCCACAACAAGTAGATTATACATTGGGAGCCCGGTAGTGCTCTAATGGAGAAGAAGACTTGCTAGTTGAGGAAACTATTTCTTTGTAAAAAACTTAGGATCTCCAAGACCTCTTAACCTTCCACGCTATGTCCCGTATCAGATCTCTTTTCTCAAGAAGAATAGTTGGATCTTTAAGAGAAAACTAACTATAAGCTCTTAAGGAACTAAAAGAATAAACTAGAAGAGAAGAAAGAGAAGTGGGCATGCAACTCTTGCACTTGAGAGGGCTAGGCGTGGACTCCAATGCATTGGACGTCCTGCCCCCTCTCCTCCTCTATTCATAGCCTAGCAACCTCCTCTTTTACTAATGGGAATCGAAGTCCTTCTTCCATTAAGAATTAGTAACTTTCTTCTTTCTAATTATTGTAGAAGTTTCACTTCTACAACAATTAGTAACCTACTATTACCACTGTTAGAAGTCTCACTTCAAATAAAAATAGTAACTTTCTAATTCCTTTCTTTTAGAGATCAAGTAGGATTGATAACTTTTTAATAACTTGGGCTAGTGTGGGGACCACTAAGGATTTCATAGAAAGCTTGCTCCAACTGGGACACCGCGACTCCACATCTCATGTGCAATCCGGGCCCACAGTTAATTGCAAATAACTCCACTATATAAATACAATTGCACTCCAGTCTTAGGAATAAGAAACAAAGAAGACCCTAAACTTCCCTATGACCACAAGTAGACCCCTCTATCCTTATTCATAGATCAATTGGATTAAACCTGTCCCGTCCAATCTTAGATCCACATCTTATTATCCTTGAGCCCCAATTAATCACAGTGATCATCAATACTATCCAATTCACTCTTAATCGAGAAGGGCGCACACTTACTAATGATAAATCCATTAATTGGCACAAGGGGATAATATAGATAGATTCCATCTTGGCTATTGAATGTTCCCACAACCCTACTACCATGTCCCCAAGACACCGAGGTGTTGACCTACAGTTGGCATCACTCATTGGTGACTCAAAGTAAATGAATAGACAGAAACTTGAGTTCATCAATGTCTCGGGATTGGGAGCCTATTGCTAGGAAATTATGAGAGCAGACCTTAATAATAGAAATAGTACGTATTCCATAAGGTGCTTCTCATGGTCCTTCAATACATCCAATGTACCAGCACCGTGATCCAGAATCTTATATTCAGATGATCGAGACAAATTACACTATCTTATAGTGATGAAAGTGCTGCAACCTTATCAGATGAGATGCTTAATCTCATCACTGGTTGTGAAGATATTTAAGTATAAGATTTGTGACACATGTCTCCCATATGTAGATCTCATCCATACACATATATGACATCAAATATACTAGTGGGACCCGGTTCATCTCATGAACCATCATGTCATATGTATTGGTTGTGTGCATAAAGTAATAAAACACCATTCTTCACATGGAAGGAAAGCATGATATTATTGATAATAAAGAATTAATCGATTTATTACATCATTTGATGATTGAGACCATACAAACTAACAGGTTCAACCTTTCTGTAATCAATACACATTCTTAAGCTGCCATCGTTCTTCTTAACAAACAAAACTAGAGCTCCTCATGGTGAGATGTTTGGTCTAACAAAACCCTTTTCTAGAAATTCTTGCAACTGTACCTTTAATTCACCCAATTCAGTAGGAGCCATCCTGTAAGGTGCAATAGAAATTGGAGCAGTCCCTGGTAATAGTTCAATTGTGAAGTCAATCTTTTGAACTGGTGGCAAACCTGGAATCTCTTCTGGAAAAACATCTAGAAATTCGCACACAACAGGGATTCCCTCCACCCCTTGGGATTGTCTATCCTCCGTGATAAACACTATATATCCCTAACAACCACTTCTCAAAAGTTTGGAAGCTTTCAAAGCTGAAATTTGTTTTCCTTGTGGTGTTTTCCTATCTCCTTGAAATTTAATTCCTATAGGAATAGCATCCAATCTGAAAGTAATAACCTTGTTGAAGCAATCCATGGTTGCATGGTATCCCGCTAACCAATCAATTCCCAAAATAATGTCAAAATTGTGCATGTCCAACACGATAAAGTTTACTGGAAAATCAACTTCTCCTATCTTAACTACACGATTGGGACAATAGTTTCTACAAGAAATTTGTTTACCTACTGTTATGGTGACAACCAAAACATATGCAAGTTCGCTAATAGGGATAGTAATCAACTTAGCAAACATAGGAGATATAAAAGAATGAGTGGATTCAGGATCAAACAATATCTTAGCTTCTACTCCACAAACGAGAAGTTTACCTTCAAGCACATTGTCCGCTGCGTCTGCGTCCACTTGGTTCAGATGGAAGGCAAGGCCATGTTGTCGTTGTTATCTATTTTGTCCTTAGTTTTTTCTTCCTTGCTATGCATTTCTATTTTGCTGAGGAAAGGGATTCTGGTTTTGAGGTTGCTACCTCGCTTGTTGCTGCTATTGTTGCTGAGGTGCTCTAGCTTGGTTCTGAACTGCTTGTTGGTTCTGCTGGGGTGCTTGCTGTTGTTGCTACTGCTGAGGCCTGTTGCCCCGGTTGTTAAACCTTGGGCAATCACGAACCAAGTGGTCAAAAGATCCACACTTGAAACATGCTCCTGTAATCTTGCGGCATTCATTGGAGTTGTAAGACCCCGTCTCGAGTGACCTCGATTAGCATTAATTAAGTTGTGTTTTAGTTTTAAGCGTGTTTAGTGGATTTTGGTTAAGTTGGGAATAGAATAGATTTTGATATAGCTTTGGGGAATTTTGATTGCTTAGTAATTAGTGGGGCCCTTTGGGGGTTCCTTTTTATGACCTTGCATGTGCTTGGGGATTTATCGGAGATTCTTACATTCACTATTTTAATCCCGTTTTATTTGTATTGTTAATCCCTACGACTTTTATGTTGATCACGTGCCCGTTCGAGACCCCGAAACCTAATTTCCTAGCATTGAGGGCAAAACAGTCATTCTGCACTAAATCTGTACCCAAAATTTGATATCCCCGAAACCTGCGAAACATATACTTTTTGGAAACTAGATATTTTGACGATCACTTTTCTCTTCTTCGTCGAATTCATTAGAAGCCCCAAAAGCCACGATTTCAGCCCAATTAGATTATTAGTGGTGGAGCCCACTCCCCATTTGCTTATAAGAGAACTCTTCTTCCTCATTTCCCTCTTTTTCTAGCAAACTACAATCTCTCAAACTAGGGTTTTCCCCTTTTCTCTCTTTTCTTGATTTCCATCTCCCAATCCACTACCAAACCTTTGACTTTGGGATAATGCTTGTCATCATCTTCTTCCTCGTCATCATAGCTCTCCATTGATATCCTTTTTAGAGAAAAATCCACATTCCAAGACTCTCTTTGAACTCACCTTGCCCATTTGGAGAACCTACAAGTAAACAACCTTCCCCATCTCTTGGATTTGTGTTTCTTTGATCTTGAAGAGGTTCCATTTTCATTATTGTAAGGTTTCCCTTTCTATTTCTTGTTTTGACCCATTTAGGGTTTGTTTTGGGGATTTTGGTTCATAGCTTGGATTCTTGGCTTGGAGAGGTGATTAGAGCTTGATTTGCTTATTAGAGACCCAAGGCAAGTAGATGATTTGATTTTTATAAGCTTTCAATGATTTTGGTATTTCTACTCATGCCTATTTATTGCATTGATTTGAAATAAATGTTCATGATAGAGCATTGATAGTGCATTTATTGTCATGAAAATGTTTTGTTTCATGGCATTCAATATTCCCTTGTTTCATCTCAAATGTACTCTTATGTGTAGTGGTTTCCTTCCCTCTTTTCCTTGTTTATGGATGTGATATTGTTGGAGGAGGTTAGAATGGATTTTGTTAGAAATTTAATATTGATTTGGATGAAGTTTTGAACTCCTCATTTGATGTATTTAAAGGGGCTAAAAAGAGGTTGTAGAAGGAGGAGAAAGAGAGAAGAGGAACTGTCCCGGAATCAATTTCTGGATAGTTTGCTCTAGCGAACATGACACTTCGCTCGAGCGAAGTGTCCAGAAAAGGGTTCGGAGCATTCCAGTTGGCAGTTCGCTCGAGCGGACCCCTTGGTCGCTTGAGCGGACCTCCCGGAACTCATTCCAGAGAGTGGTTAGTTTGAGCGAACCAATACTTTGCTCGAGCCAACCACCTACTGGATGAGTTTGCTCGAGCGACCTCAACTTCGCTCGAGCGAACCCACCCAGACAACAATTCCAGAGAGCATGAACCCACCCAGACAACAATTCTAGAGAGCTCCTCGCTCGAGCGAACTCTCCGGTTTGCTCGAGCGATGAGTTTTGTCGGTCAAAGGTTATGTTTGGGACAGTGATGAGTTGTTTAAATGTTTGGGACTATTCATTGAGAACCCCTCTATGTCAAGGGGATTTACTAAGCAATGTATGAGGTCATTTGAGAAAGAAATCACATCACGAAGATTTCATTTGAAGTTTTGAAAAGCCAAAGTGTATAAGGAGCTCGGAATGTCCCCAAACTCAAAGAGTACCAAATTGTTATTAGATCGACATACGGGATCTCTATTCACTTCGAATAAATCTTGAACCCGATACTTTACCTGAAATTTCGATTGTTTATTGTAATTCACTGTTCCCGAGATTTATACTACATGATTTATTATTCCCGAAAGCATTGAAATTGTACTTGATTAATTGCTAGCCTCGAAATGCATTGCTCGACATAAAGTGACAGTTGTGCGTTTGAGTCGGCACCACTAAGCTTGGATAACCCTGTTTATTTATGTACTTGCAATTGATGTATTTCATACATGTTTTAATCTTGACATTTGACCTATGAGTCGGCACCACTAAGCTTGGATAACCCTATTGGTCTGATCCACCGACTTAGAGATCCCCCTCTTGTCCCGCCAGTTATAGTTTAGATCCCGCTACCCGGTTATTACCGTGGTCTTGTCCTGATGCCGCAGATTGCTACTGTGGTTCCCGATGCCCGGCTTGCTACCGTGGTCATGTATAGTATATGTATATGTATTTATAAGATCCACTGTTTCTCCTCACCTCAAGTGACTGAGATCAGTGCCTAGTTATTGCTCTGTCACTTTAGTGATAGAGGACTTAGCTTCGTGTGGTTGCCATCTTGCTTGTTTCCCGATTCCTTGGTTACCTTTACATGTTTTACAATGCCTACTTGTATTTGAATAAATGTTTTATCTTGTTTATAGAAATTGTTATTTAAACATGTTTAAATGCTTTTGAAGGTAAATTCATTTATTATTATATTGTCATTGTATTTTACTCATTTGCCAAACCGTCGTGTTTGACCCACTTTTTGGTACTCAGGTCCGGACATTGTCTATCCCGAGATGGAGCTTGAGGATGTGGTCGGTGAACCGCAACGCCTAGTCGAGTGGCATGCTGATGATGTCATTTAGACATTGGATTGCTAGAGAGATAACATTTTGGGAAAACATTTAACCATTCTTTTGGGGATTGGTATTTTGTTTATATTGGCCTTTGTTGGCCTCTATTTTGGGAAAGTAATTAAATGATCTGTTGTATAAACTTTAACTTTACTTTGGGAAACATGCTAATGATCATTGCTCATTATGATACAGTATTATACTTGTATTATCGTCTTTATGACTAGAGATGGTTTGAATATTTGATTTGCTACACGCTTCCGCATTTAAACAGAAACATTTATTATATTGATGTGATATCCTCACCGCGGACACCTGTGGGAAATTAAATAAATATTAAATAAATGTTCACACACATCATCAATGTGTCCCGATCTCGGATTCCCGGTCCGGGGTCACGACAGGAGTTATGATTTCTGCCACAGTGAACACACTGTCCTGGTGCTTGAGCATTTTGATCTTGTCTTGTCCTCTTATTCTGTTGTTGCCTCTAATTCTGTTGGTTCTTTTGAGATGCTTGATTATGTTTTCTCTGAGCTTCTTCAATGATCTTGTTATTGATATTTTCAAACTTGTAAGCCCTCTTGACCGCTTCTTGGAAGGTGGCTGGGAGGACAACACCTGAAGCATCTCTTTCAAAGATAGGATTGAGACCTTCTAAGAACTTGATAACCTTCTTTTGCTCGGTGTTGATCAATTCAGGGGCATATCAAGAGATTCTCTCAAACTTGGTAACGTATTCGAGGACTGTCATGTCCCCTTGTGTGAGTAGTTGGAACTCTATAGCCATTTCCCTCTTGATGTGAGAGGGCACATACTTCTCAGTGAACCGTTCCTTGAATGTGGCCCATGCAGTGTCATTTGCAATAGTCAAATATTCATCCTTGATTGTATTCCACCAAATGTCAGCGAGTCCAGTAAACAAAGAAGCTGACAATTGAACTTGTTGTCTGCCTATGCATCTGAAGAGATCAATGATGTTTTCGGTATGAGATAACCAATCATCTGCTGTAAGAGGATCTTCTTTCCCAGTAAATTCCTTTGGACCTCTCTTACAGAATTTCTCAAACAGCGTATTACGGTCATGATCCCTATTTTGAATGACAATATGTGGCCCCATATTCTGAGCATGTACCGGTTCTGGTCTTCTTCCCAACATCTCTACCAACTGCCTCTGCACTTGAGCTAGCTCCTCATCTTTCTTAGCCATTTGTTCTTGCAATCTAGCCTGATTCTCATTGGCTTTCTATTGTTGGTTTATCATCATTCGCATAAGTTGTTGAACATGGGTGTCCCCTGATGAACATGCACCATCACTATTACAGCTAGAAGGAATTGCATTGACTGGGTCTCTGCGTGGAGGCATTGTGCTGCAAAACCACTTGTTAGTATAATAAAATAAATCGAAGAAAGCATATCCATAATCCCACTCAATACTAACTAACGAAAATCTAACGAATCCTCGCCACGTCTCTACGTTTGTAGTTTGTTTTAGTTGCCTGAAACGTGTCCCGCTCTGATACCAGTCCTGTCACAACCCCGTACCGGGTCCGAGGCCCTAATCAGATGCCGCAACGTTTCCCACAGGTTCCCGCGGTGAGGATTCCACTCACAATTTTATTTTTAGAATTGAATCATCTCACGATCATACATAATATTTTTTTGCGAAAGCGCGTGGCAAACACACAAGTAACATCACATATAAGATAGAGTATAAAAGAACTCATGTCAGAGGGAGAAAATAACCAGCATTCCCATAAGTTAAAGTGAAAAGTTGTGCATTCACACAAACAAAAAGTTAAGTTTTACTTATCCCAAAAGAAAGCCAACAAAGGCTAATAACAAAGTTCCCAAAAGTGTTTCGCATCTCAACACCCAAACCGACGTCTAATTGACATCATTGGGCTACCATTCACGCTCTACAGCCGCCTCCTCATGCTCCTCCTCAAGGACAACGAAACTTGGATTTGAGCACCAAAATGAAAAGGTTAGAAACGACGGTATGGCAGGCAAAAGAATGAAGCATAATCATGCTATAAATCAATAGTTTTGAGATGAATAAAATAACATGTACAATAAAGAGAATCCGAATAAAACAAAGCATTTAATTGACAATATCATTTATTAAGATCAGATGTCAAATCAAGACGATCATTTGAAAACGATACCTTGGCAACCACATGGAGCTACATTCTCCGTCACATGAACGAATTGGTGAAGGGAGACACTATCATAATTGTAGTGACTCAGTATAACTGAGAACTACTCACGAGTCCCGCCGCGGACGGGCTGAATTAGCAAGCAAGCACGTACGTATATTCCAAACTAATGTTAGACAAGATTTAAGGACCCAAGGCGGCGGATCAAACCGACAATGGTCATCCAAGCTGAGTGGAGCCAACACAAAATACACACGCTTTCAAAACAATGTTTGATACTTTCAAATCCGGGAACTACTCACTCTATATTCAAGTACATGCACACTCGTTCATGAAAGTTCACGAAATAGTAGTCCCGACACGATGTTTATAAAAACACGATTCACGCAATGATTCCCAAACGGGCTTTAAATCAAAACCTTGGAAACATTCTTTTCAAGACGATACGAATCGCAAAACAAGAATTTGGTTTAGTAGTCATAAATCAACATCCCAATCATCAACAATACCTTGAGACCAAAATCATCGAATCATATATACTTTGAAATCCCATGTCAATCACTCGTTTAGATGGTGCCCATTTTTCAACAACATTTAAGATACTAAGGTGTACACATCGACCAAGAAGGGTCCAAAGGCGAGTGGAATAGAAAACCCCACCTTCCACTTCATTCCTCCAAATCTAGGGAAAGTCGGCTACCGGTCGGTTAGCCGCCGAGGGGTTTGGCAGTTAGCTGCTGACTGACAGCGGGTCGCCTGGCATGATGCAACATACTGGAATTGTAACCGACTCCATTCGGTCATCTGTCGGTCACTGGTTGGCTAGCCGACTGGTGACCGCTAGCTGACCGCCCCTTCAGAACAGGGAAAACAACTCTTTGGAATTATGACCGACCTGTGGTCGGTTAGCCGCCGATTGTTAGGTTTTTGTTTGTTGCTAATTTGATGGATACACCATCACTTTCACTGTAAAATGATCACACACTCATGCATCTTAGTTTGGACTTTGATATCTAAGTTTCTATCTTGCATTTGCATTTGATTTTCAAATGATTTAATCATGCATGTTTTAGAACTTTAAATGCACTTTTGAAAACCTAGTTCTTCATGCATATTTTTGGAAAATCAAGTTAGGCATCTAGGTTGTGATTTGCATACATTCCTCATTTTTAGAATCTTATTATTATGCATAAATCATACTGGCCATGAGTTCCAAGTTTCATCTTTTGGAAAATTAAAAATTCTGCAGGAACTCATCCCAGGCCAGTTTACCCGGTCGACCGTCCCCTGCACCCGGTCGACCGAGCCAACTAGCCGTTGGGAAAAACTGTAAGACCCCGACCCGAGTGACCTCGATTAGCGTTAATTAAGTTGTGTTTTAGTTCTATGTTTGATTAGTGGATTTTGGTTAAGTTGGAATTAGAATAGCTTTTATAATAGTTTTGAGGAGTTTTGAGTACCTTTGTGATTAGTGGGACCCTTTGGGGGTTCTTTTAGTGACTTTGCATGTGATTGGAGGATTACTCAAGATTCTTATGAATAGTGTTTTCATCCCATTTTACTTATCTCGTTAATCTCTACAACTTTTGTATTTACTTCGTCCCCGTTCGGAACCCTACTTTTCTAATGTTAGGGGCAAAACAATCATTTTACATAAAAATCTGGACACTATTTTCAATTTCTCCGAAACCCGCAAAATATATACTTTTTTAAAACTAGATATTTTGGCGATCATTTCTTCCTTCTTCGTCAAATTCATCCGAGACACCTAGAAACATGTTTCTAGCCCGACAAGTTATGTAAGTTGTGGGACCCACCTTCATTTGCTATAAAACAGGGAACCCATTCCCTTTTTCCCCTTCTCATTTTTCCAGCACAAATAGGGAAACCACCTAGGATTTTCTTCTCCTCCTTCTTCTTGCTTTCTTCCTCCTCAATCCACCACCAACCCTTGTCAAATAGAGAAATGGAGGCCATTTTCTTCTTCCTCTCCCTACAAGCTCTCCATTGATACTCTTGGAGGAGAAATCCATCACCATTGAAGCTCTCTTTGAGATAACTCTTGCCATTAGAGGACCTTCCAAGTAAGTGATCATCTCCATCTTCTAGATATGTGTTCTTGTAACCCAAGAGAAGTTCCATCTCCATTATTGAAAGCTCCCTCTTTCTATTTCATTGTTTTGATCTTTTAGGGTTTGTAATGGTTATATTTGGGGGTTTTGTGTAGACTGGTGATTTGAGCGTAGAGAGTGATTAGAAGAGATCTGTTTGCTAGCTTGGACCCAAGGCAAGTGGATGAATAGATATCTTGAGCATTAAATGGTTTTTATGAATAATGTAGATGATTTTTACTATTCACTTTGACTTGCATTGATTTGGAAATAAATGTTCATGAATGGATCTTGTTAGTTGTTTAAATCTCATTTATATTGACTCTTATAGCTTTTATTTCATACTTGATTTTTGGTACAAATGGATTCTTGAATATATTGGATTTCTTTCTTCTTGGTGATTAAATGTGTAATGAATGGAGGTGTTTGGAAGAAATTTGAAATGAAGAGAATAGAAGTATTAAATGATGTATTGGAGGAGCTTTGAGCTCATTTTTATTGCAGGGAAGAAGATGGATTATAGGAGAAATATATAGGAGGAAAAAGGGGCTGAAAACAGTGAAAAACCTACACTTCTCGCTGACTGGGCGGTCAGCAGGGCCAACTGGTCACCGACCTGGTGACCACTCAGGGTCGGTCGGCATATCAGTAACATGCATTTTTGGTTCTGCAGAGGGCGGTCACCAGGCGGTGACCAGTCGGCTAGCCAACTTGGCCTAGGCGGCTAGCCGCCTGCTGACCGCCAGGGTGACCGACCTCCCATAAAAATGTGGGAAATGGAGAAGGAAGAAAAGAGAACTGTTTCGACCCACACGTGCAAGAGATGGTTAGGAAGGACTGTTTGAGAATTTAGAGAGAAAATCTCATCCCGGAAATACGTTGTGGATTCTCGAATTATTAATATAAAAGTGTGCCCCGAATGTCTTTAAACCTCAAGGTGTACCAAGTCCATATTGAATTCGACATACGGGAACCCTCTTCACATTTTTTTAATTCTTGAACCTCGATACCCAACCTAGGAAAGATTGAAATCCAATGATATCCTATTCTTCTCGAATTTGAAATGTATACTTCCCGAAATTTATACTATATGATTTGAAAACACTGAAATTGCATTTTTAGCACTTTGCTAGCCCGTCATGTATTACCCAAAACAAAGTGATTTTGTGCCTTCGAGCACTCCCGTCCTGCTCGTTTATACAATTGCATCATATGTATTTTATACATGTCCCGATTTCTCGCATATGACCTATGAGTCGGCATCACTAAGCTTGGATAACCTTGTCGGTTTGATCCACCGACTTGGAGATCCCCCTCCCGTCCCGATACCCGGTTCGTTACCGTGGTCCCGTCCCGTATATTTATACTGTATATGTATGTTTCTTTGAATCTCCTCACCTCGTGTGACTGAGACCAACGCCCCGATATACTCTTGTCACTTCGGTGATAGAGGACTTAACTTTTTGTGATTGTTATCTTCTTAGTTCCTGATTCCTTGGATACCTTACATGTTTTATATTGCTTATTTGTTTTCCAGTAAATTATTCATTTCTTTTATGAAAGTTATTGTGTAAACAGGTGTTAATGTTTGCGAAGGTATTTCATTTATTATACATTGTTATATCTTTTCACCCGCCTGCCAAATTGTCGTGTCTGATCCCCTTTTCTTTGGTACTCAGGTCCAAACGTTATTTATCCCGAGACGTAGCTTGAGGAGGCGGTCGGCGAACCGCAACATTTAGTTGAGTGGCATGCCGATGATGTCGTTTAGACATTCGGTTGCCACGAGAAACGTAACATTTTGGGAATTGTCTAACTCATTCTTTGAGGGATTATTTTGGGTTGTACTGGCCTTTGTTGGCCTTTATTTTTCGGATGTTAATTAAATGATCTTTTGTATAAACTTTAACAATCACTTTTGGGAAACACTAATGATCATTGCTCACTCTGACATCAAATTATTTGCATATGTTATTAGTCTTGTGATTTTGAAATGACGTACCAATTTGATTTGCTACATGATTCCGCACTTAAGTAAATGTTGCATTGATGTGATATCCTCACCACGGACACCGGTGGGAAATTAAATAAATGTGCACACCTTATGTCGCGACCCCGGACCGGGAATCCGGGATCGGGACATTAGTGAATAATGATTGAATGGTCTACATCCACAATATACAATTTATTTAATTTCCCACAGGTGTCCGCGGTGAGGATATCACAACCTTGCATGAATATTTCTTTAGAGTGCGGAAGCGTGCAGCAAATCAAATAGTAGACTATTTCTAATCATGCAAGCATTAACATCAAATATCAAAACTGTATCAGAATGAGCAATGATCTATAGCATGTTTCCCAAAAGTTGTTAAAGTTAGACAAAATATCATTTAGTTACATTCCCCAAAATTAGAGGCCAACAAAGGCCAATATTACAAAATAATAACCCAAAAGAATGGTTAATAAGTTCTCCCCAAAATGTTACGCCTCTTGTAGCAACCCGATGTCTACATGACATCGTCAGCACGCCACTCGACTAGAGGTTGCGGCTCACCTACCGCCTCCTCCGGTTCCTCCTCAAGGAAACCGGCAACGGGACCTGAGTACCAAAGCAAAGGATTAGACACGACGGTCTGGCAAGAGAGTGAAAAGATACAACAACATAAAATAGATGAAATATCTCGAAAATCAAGGAAATCTGTTTAAGCAAGAACTCTCACAAACTAGATAAATCATTTGCTAGAAAACATGTAAACAAGATAAGACATATGTGGTAACCAAGGGATCGGGAACTCACAAGATGGCAATCACATAAAGCTAAGTCCTCTGTCACTAAAGTGACAACAGTATAACGGGACGTTAATCTCAGTCACACAAGGTGAGGAGACTCAACGTAAATCATATATACAATATAAATATACGGGAACGGGACCACGGTAGCGAACCGGGTATCGGGACGGGACCACGGTAATCAACCGGGTATCAGGATCCAAACTGCAGCTGGCGGGACGGCAAAGGGATTTCCACGTCGGTGGATCAAACCGACAAGGTATCCAAGCTTAGTGATGCCGACTCATAGGTTAAATAACACATCGATACATATGCAAGTAAATCAAGTACAAGTAAATCAATGAACGGGCAAGAATATTCAAATGTATAACTTTCATTTCATATCGGGCAATACTCTTCGGGACAAGTCAATGTTACTAGTGTAACCATCAAGCTTTCGGGAAAACAGATCATGTAAAGTAAATCTTGGAAATGAAGAAATAAAATGAACTATTACAATTCCGGGAAAATATTGATTTCATGATCTATTTAAGTGAATAGGGGTCCCGTATGTCGATTATTGAAATGACTTGGTACTCCTTGAGTTTGAAGACATTCCAGTCTCCTTATCCACTTTTACGATTTTTAAAACTTAATATGAGCTTATGGTTAGAACTAGGTATTACCATAGAAAATCAAGACTATAAACGGTCCATCCTAAGTATGATGTCAACCCGGAACCATCGAGCAACCTACTCAGTCACCGAAAGGAATAGAATTCGCGATACCCAAGGAAATAGACTTTGCATTTAGGTATGAAGAAGATATCGTGTCGTTTCATCCCATTCAAGATTGAAATAGATCGAACTTCGATGCCTCCGAACCAACCGTGAAGAGCATCGGCTCAAGACGTCCTCACATATGGTCAAGTGAGTCCAAGGAGGGTAGCCAAGGTCCACAAAAAAATAAATATCAAAACCCACTTCGGTCCGATCGATCGGCCGAAATTCTGTCCTAGTTATGAACAGGGTCCGATCGATCGGCTCAAAAAGCCTTACAGTTAAAGACAGTCCGATCGATCGGCCTGCACGTCTGATCGATCGGACCTGGGCGTGTAGCAGGTCTGGGACACTTGATTTTTCTTCCCTTTTTCCTTTCCTTCCAACACATCAACAACCACAAATAACTATAAACAAGATGACTTAAACACATGATTCCAAGACATTAAATGAGGCTATCAAGATGCAAAAAGATCATTTATTTCAACCATAAAAAGGAAATCAATGAAAGCATGAAATCCATAAATGCTTCACCAAACCATTTGAAACTTAAAAACACTTCATCATTCACTTGCCTCAAGTCCAAGCTAGCTGAAATCAAGCCTTTATTCACTTCTATAGCTCAAAGCCAAGCTACAATCAAAAACCCCCAAAACAAACCCTAAAATGGGTCAAACAATGAAATGACAAGGAAATCTTTCAATAATAGAGGTGGAGCTTCTCTAAGGCTATAGGGACACAAATCTAGAAGGTGAAGAAGAACACTTACTTGGATGACCTTCAAATGAAGAGGGCTAGCTCAAAGAAGATCTCAAAGTTGGAAGATTTCTCCAAAAATGGTGTCAAGATGAAGCTTGCAAGATGAGGAAGAGATTGGTGATCTTCATTGCTTGATTGATGAACTATTGGTGTGGCTTGGGGATGAAGAAGCAAGAAGAAGAGAAACATAAGGAACCCTAGGTTCAGCTGGTTTGTGCTGGAGCAATGGAGAGTGAAATGAATGAAGGAGGTGGGTTCTCTTTTGTTAACAAGTGAGGTTTGGGTCCCACAACTTAAGGGACTAGTTTGGCTGAAATCATCTATTTCGGGACCTCGGATGGATTCGACGAAGAAGGAAGAAATGATCGTCGAAATATCTAGTTTTCAAAAAGTATATGTTTCGCGGGTTTCGGGAATATCAAGTTTTGGGTACAGATTTGGTGTGCAATGACTGTTTTACCCTCAAGGCTATGAAATCGGGTTTCGGGATCTCAGACGGGGACGGGATCAACATGAAAGTTGTAGGGATCATCAAAACGAGTAAAACGGGATTAAAATCATGAATGTAAAAACCTCCGATAAATCCTCAAACATATGCAATGTCATGAAAGGGAACCCCCAAAGGGCCCTACTCACACAAAGCAAATCAAAATCCCCAAAACTATATCAAAAGCTATTCCAAACCCAACTTAGCCAAAAACACTAATCAAGCTTAGCACTAACACGCAACTTAATTAGCACTAATCGGGTTCACTCGGGTCGGGGTCTTACACCTTACTACACCACATTAAACAGTCCCGATCCCGGATTAGGCCAGCGGGCCCGGTCCGGGGTCGTGACAAAAACAGCCAGTTACTCGGTTGACCGAGCCCTGTCCAGGTCGACCAGGGAAACTAGCCGTTGGCTAATATGACCATTGGGCCTGGTCGACCCGAGGGTCATGGGATCAACCGAGCCAACTAGCTGTTGGACTGATTTTTCTAAAAAAGTCAATTTCATTCCTTTCTTTCAATAGGCTTGTTTAGTGAATCTTTGGAACCATATTAAAGCCTAAAAAAGAGGAATAAGCTAAGAAATCTAGAGGGTAAATGAAAATCAAAATGTTTGATATTTAAAGGTATATCTTTCCAAGTTAAGATTGATTTCCATTCCATTTAAAATCCATGCATGTTTAACTCTTTGTAACTTCATATTTTCATGATTTCTATCTTTAACTGAGTTGTTTTGCAAACACCAAATCACTTATTCATATTAGATTTTTTTGCAAACACTTATGTCTCAATCACATGTGTTTTAGTCTTTAAACTTCACACAACTTGTGTAGTTTGTCTTTCCAAGTTGTTTTGAATATTTCATGTGATTAGCTTATCATTTCAATCATCTATTTCTGTACTTAGATTTTCGAATACATCAAGCATTCATTTGAGGGCTTCATTTTAGAAATTGATTGAAGTAAACATTCATACACTTTGAGCACAGACCTTAGCTAATTGTTTGTGTATGTTTGTTTCTTGTTTTAAACTTTCATATCAGCCTATTTAAGAGGCAAATGAATTGAGCTTAAATTGTATTTCTTTGAGTGTTTTTATAAACACTTCTTTGAGAGAAATCTTTCTAAGTGTAAAGGTTATTGCTTAGCCTTGGAAAAGCATCTTGTAAAGGTTATTGCTTAGCTTAGAAAAGCACATTGATAGGTTGTTGTTTAGTTTAGAAAAACATCATTGTAGTGGTTATTGCTTAGCCTTGGAAAGCATATTATATTATAGAGGTTATTGCTTAGCCTTGGAAAGCATATTGTAAAGGTTATTACTTAGCCTTTTGAAAAGCATAGATAGTGGAAATCCAGTGGGGTGTTGATTCACAAGCCGGTAGTGGATGTAGTCATTGAGGCCGAACCACTATAAATCATTGTGTGATGGTTTATGCTTGTGGTGATTATTTTTATTAGCTTCCACATTTTGTGTGATAATCATCACTAGTGGCTAATTAATTTTAAAGAAATTAAAATTTGGCTTAATTGGTCACTAACTTATAGCTTACCCTATTCACACCCCCCCCCCTCTAGGGTTAGGATCTCGGACTTTCACCGATCACTGGTCAGCTAGCCACCTGGTGACACACAATTCTGAACCTGTTTCATTTCCTTCTCTTCTCCAAACATTTCTCCTTTCAACCCATCCTTTCCCTGCCATAACTTAAGCGCAAAAGCTCCTCCATTTCACCATTCAACACTTCCAATTCATCACTTCAATTCCAACCAACCAAACCTCCTTCAATTACTTCAAATTTCCAACCATCCAAGCATAAAAATACCAATTTAAATGAAACCAATGACAAAACTGGATTCAATGAAATGCATCAAAATATATGAGCATTAAAACACATGTTTAGTACACTAAACTTCAAGACAAAACAAGATTAAACATAGTTAGTTCAAAAATAAGAAATCAAGATGAAAATCCATAAATCAACACATGCACATACATATTTAGTCAAGCTGGTTCAAAATGCACTCAAGCTAGTCTCCCAAATACACCTCTCTCAGCTGAACCTCCTGTCGCGACCCCGGAACGGATCCCCGGGCCCGCGACGCAGGTTTTGTTACAACTACTATTGATTTTGCTTTCCCACAGGTTCCCGCGGTGAGGATTCCCAAAGACACACGGAATCTGACTCACACGATCACGTATGCGGAAGCGTGTAGCAAAACATACCAAGATAAGCACCAATAAGATATTCAAGTGCTATCACAATAATAAACAAGACATAGTATCAAAGAAAGAAGCTAACATGGCATTCCCATTAATATTCAAGTTATGAGACAAATTCAAAAGTACTTTAAGTTTTGTTACAATTCCGTAAGAGGTCAACAGAGGCCAATACAGTTCTCCAAAAATATAACCAAAAGAAACCCCATGAAAAATAGGTGACGAGACTCAAGAACCCGCCCGACGTCTAAATGACATCGTCGGGCTGCCACTCTCTCACAGGGGTTGGCTCACAAGCCTCCTCCTGACGCTCCTCCTCAAAGGTAACGTCTCCTGCACCTGGGCACCAACGAACAAGGGTCAAACACGACGGTTTGGCAGGTAATCAATTTAGGTACAAGCATGAACAATAACTTTTAGAGAAAACATATAAGCAATTCCTTGATATGAAATACTATCAAAACTGAGGTACATTTCAAGAATGCGAACAAAGCTGAGATACCAAAACAAACTAGCATGAGTACATAATATATCATGAGTTGTTAACATCCACAAAGAGCCCATCCTTTCTCTATCATTTATATAATGAAAAGAGAAAGCAAGCACGACAAACACGATATACATAATATAAGCACGACACGATTTCCCACAAAGACGGGAATTCCGGCCGCAGAACCGGACATGCACGATGTGTAATAAATACACGACCAGTCTGCAGACAGTCCACATGTTTAAAGACCCCCAGACAGCGGATCAAACTGAAAGGGCAGTCTAAGCTCAGTGGTGTTTACTTAATTCATGAATGCACAAAACACGCGAAGCACTATCAAAACTTGTCGAGATAAAAAGGGGGAGGTCACTTATCAAAACACGACTAACACGACTAGCAAGGGGCATAATAAATATGCATAACACGCTTAGGAAGTGATCCCCTTTTTCTTGAAACAATACTTCAAAACAAGCTTATATGTGAAATCCAAAAACTAGTACACGATGGTACTTATCGTACCAAAACGGAATTCAAACACGAAATCTGACAAGCATATGTTAAGGCTACTAGTTGACCTTTGTGTAATTGGGACCCTCAATGTCGAAAAATACAAGAATTGGTGTCCCCGAAGTTGGGTTACATTTCCAAGCTCCATTTACACAATGTCAAGCTAAAACCCTTAACGCAGTCTAGTTTTCAACCTTCAAGGAAATACACAACGAAAATAGTTCTTCTCCCTGAATCTGGCGTGTTCGCTCGAGCGAACTTTATAAGGTGACGACACTTCGCTCGAGCGAGACACTTCGCTCGAGCGAGACACTTCGCTCGAGTGGACCTGATAAAGCGTTGACACTTCGCTCGAGCGAGACGGTAACTCGAGCGAATATAAGGTGCGCTCGAATGGACAGCTCTCTGTCTGCGCTCGGACCAAGCAGTGGCTTGGTCGCTCGAGCGAACCCAGTGGTCGCTCGAGCGGACAAGCTGCTGCTTGTGCTCGCTGAGTGCGGAAATTTCCTTCCTCTTGCACAACTTCCACTACATTTCTCTTCTTCTTCTCATCCATCAATCACATAATCTCCCTTGAGCCTTCATGCTCACCAAGGGTTCATTTCTCACCATTTCAAACATTTAATCCACAAGAAACAAGATTCATGAAGTTCATAAACAAGTTTATATGCACAATTTCTAAAATCTCAATGAAATCAAAATACACATGCATCAATCCTATAGAGATTACTTGGCTTGCCCAAATGCTAAAATACTTCTCCAAGCACTTCACTCAAGCTATTCAAGAACTACAAAACCCAAAGAAAACACACAAAACTCACTCAAAATTGGAAACAAAGAACCCATTTTATAAATAGGGTTTGTAACATGAAAAGCATGATCTTTAAGGAACCAAAAGACTTTATGAAACACAAGGATTGAAGTTCTTACCTAACTGTAAGACCCCGACCCGAGTGAACCCGTTTAGTGCTAATTAAGTTGCGTGTTAGTGCTAAGCTTGATTAGTGTTTTTGGTCTAGTTGGGTTTGGAATAGCCTTGATTCTAGTTTTGGGCCTTTTGGAGTGATTGATAGCTTGTGGGGCCCTTTGGGGGTTCCCTTTTTCGGCTTTGCATTTTCTTGTGAAATTTTCCCGACGTGTTTTAAATTGTGTTTTTGGCCCGTTGCATTCATCTTGTGGATTCTTACAACTTTCATGTTGATCCCGTGTCCATTCGAGGCCCCGAAACCCGATTTCATAGCCTTGAGGGTAAAACAGTCATTTCACACCAAATCTGTACCCAAAACTTAATATTCTCGAAGCTCGCGAAACATACACTTTTTGGAAACTAGATATTTCGACGAACATTTCTTCCTTCTTCGTCGAATTCATCCGAGGACCCGAGAGAGATGATTTCAGCCACCCAAGTCCATTAAGTTGTGGGACCCAAACTCCTTTGTTAACAAAAAGGAACCCAACCCTCCATTGAATTCCATTCTCTTGTTCCAGCACACATATGAGCCTAGGGTTTTTCTAGCAAGTTTCTTCTTCTTCTTCTTGCTTCTCCATCTCCAAGCCTCACCAAGAGCTCATCAATCTAGGAATGGAGATCACCAACCTCTTCTTCATCTTGCAAGCTCTCCATTGATACCATTGTGAAGAGAACCCTCCATCACAAGACTTCCCTTGAGCTTACCTTGTCCATTAGAGGACCTTGCAAGTAAGTGATCCCTCTCACCTTCTAGATTTGTAATCTTCTAGCCTTAGGGAAGCTACATTTGCATTATTGGAAGTTCTTTCATTTTCATTCCTTGTGTAACCCATTTTAGGGTGGTTTTGGGGGGTTTTGATTGTAGCTTGGAAGTGAGCTTTGTTAGGGATTTTATAGATTGCAATTTGATGGATGCATTTCATTCTAGCATCATTTGATTCACACACTTGCATTGTTTTAGATAAACTTGAAATCTTGTTTTATTCATGCATTGCTTTTAAGATTTGTAAAAAAGTATTGATTTATGCATGATTTGTATTTTCATCTTGGATGCATTTGTTTTAGAAATGAGTTTTCTAGAAATCAAGCAAGCCTTTGTTTTAAAAGTTTTGAATCTTTTTAGGCTTTTTATGTCATGTTTTAAAAACCATTAGAATCTTTAAAACATGTTTTCCAAGCTTGATTTAGTGGCCAAAAGGTCCCCCAAAGCTAAATCTTCAAATTTGCAAAAGTTGCATTTTTTGTCAAAGGGAGGCTGTCCCGGCAGTGTCGCCGGTCGACCGAGAGGCAGGTCTCGGTCGACCGAGACAACTGGAGGTAAAACCTGCAGTTTTTGAACTGAAACCTCCAACGGTCAGAAATCTGACCGTTGTGCCTTCCCGGTCGACCGAGACCTCTTTGCCGGTCGACCGAGGACTAGCCGTTGGCAACTTTTTGCTATAAATATGAGTTCTTTCCCTTGCCAAAAGTTGGGAATTTTTAACCCCTCCTTGAGAGGATTTGAGGCATATCAAAAGGGAAAAGAACCAAGGGATGAAGGGGATGATTAGGAAAGCTAAAGCTTGGATTAATGAAGTTAAACCACCAAGTAGGCTCTTCCTTCCTTAATCATATGTTTTCATGCTTTTGTTTTATTTTTGGTAAATCATTTCTAGCATGTTAAACTATGTTTGTGTTGTGTCCTTAACATGTGTTATGTTTTGAGTTGATTTATTGTTTTGGATACAACACCATATGATTCAATCCAAGTAGTACTTAACTTTGGTAAATCTAAGTAGATCATGTTAATGGAAAAATCTTTGAAATCATATGTAACATGATCCATATACTTGGTTGAATCTTTGGTTGTTGTTTTCCATCATAAGAACATCTCTTTCAAAACTAACTTATGTTTTGGATTCAACTTCTTTACAAATCATATGTTTTCATGTTTTGTTTTATCATTGGTAAATCTTAGTAACATGTTAACCTATGATGTGTTGTATCCTTAGCATGTGTTATATTTTGAATAGATCTATTGTTTTGGATACATCACCATTGATTCATCAAAGTAGTACTTTATCTTTGGTAAATCTAAGTAGATCATGTTAATGAAATATGTAACATGATTCATATACTTTGTTGAATCTTTGGTTGTTGTTTTCCATCATAAGAAAATCTCTTTCAAATGTATCTTATGTTTTGGATTCAACATCATTACAAATCATATGTGTATTATTGTTTTAAAGTTTCACAACTTGCATCACTTTGATAGGTAAATCATTTTCAAGTTGTATTTATAATTACATATGATTTGTCCCCTCTTTTCAATCAAATCTATTTTTATATTTTGAGCTTCATGTTGATTTGATTGACATCCCTATGCATCACATGTTTAGAGCTAATCCATTTCATACAACTTGTGTAACTTTGATATCATTAACAAGTTGTTACTTTCAACATGTGATTGCATTACTTCCTCAATCATAAATGTTTTTGAGCTAAAACTTTCAAAAGCCTTAGGCATACATTTATGAGCTTTCATTTTCAAAATGATTGAGGACCACACACACACACTTCATGTACTTTCATCTTTGCATTCATAGTGTGAGTGTGTATTAGAATTACACTTCCATATCCGCCTAATTAAGAGGCATTGTAATGAGCTAAATAGAATCTCCATCAAGTGTATGATAGACACTAAATTAGAGAGATAACCAACCTTGTGGTTGAAGAGGTTATTGCTTAGCCTATAAAAGCATAGTGTATAGGTTGATGTTAAGCCTTGAAAAAAACATCAATGTAAAGGTTATTGCTTAGCCTTGGAAAGCATATTGTAAAGGTTATTGCTTAGCCTATTGAAAAGCATAAATAGTGGAAATCCGGTGGGGTGTTGGTTCACAAGCCGGTAGTGGATGTAGGCATTGAGGCCGAACCACTATAAATATTTGTGTGATGGTGCTTGCTTTGTGGTGATTGTTTTCTTTAAGCTTCCGCATTTTGTTTGATAATCATCACTTGTGACTAGTTTGTTTTAAAGAAGTTAAAATTGTTAAAATTGGTCATAAAAGAAGCTCACCCTATTCACCCCCCCTCTAGGGTTCGGATCCCCATGGAATAACAAGCTTAAGAAGAGAGTGGAGGCTTGATTTTTGGCTAGCTTGGACTTGAGGCAAGTGAATGTTTGGATGTCTTTAAGTTTGAAATGGTTTGGTGAAGTATTTATGGATTTTTCCATGCTTTCATTAATGTGTTTTAGTTGAAATAAATGCTCATAATGCATCTTGATAGCCTCATTAAATGTTTTGTAAACATGTTGGTTTAGCATTTATTGTCTTTTGGATATATCCTAAATGAATGTTTGTGAGATGGCTTCCTTCCTCTTTCCTTTGTATTGGACTTGATATGGAAGAAGTGATGGAGTGAACACATAATGGGGTTTTGGAGAAGTGTAGATGGATGCATTGGAGGAGCTCTTAGCTCAATTTTATTGTAGGGACTCAGTAGAAGTGGGGAGAATGGTTTTAAGGAGGAGAAATGGCTAAAAATTTGATTTCAGTGGGTGTTCTCGTACCTGGAGGTCAGCCTGCGGTCACCTGGCGGCTAGCCGCCTGGTGACTAGCGGCTAACCGCCAGCTAGCAGAAATGTCACGGTGGCTTTTCCAGAGAGCACACTTCTTCTCCTCAAAAACTCAGTCAGCTCCACGGTTGGCCAGCGGCTAATCGCCGAACACATCGGCGGCTAACCGCCAGCTAACCGCACTTGGCGGTCAGCTTTCTAGTAAGCTGCATTTCTGCAGCCCAGCCGCGGTCAGCCAGCGGCTAGCCGCCTGCCCCAGCAGCGGCTAACCGCCAGGTAACCGAAATTCCCCAGATTTCGAAAAGCTCCCCGCTCGAACGAACTCTCCGGTTCGTTCGAGCGTTGAGCTTTGTCGATCAAGGAGATTCACTAGGCATTGTATGAGGCCATTCGAGAAAGAAACCATATCACGAGAATGTCATTCGAAGTTTTGAAAATCCAAAGTGTATAAGGAGCCCGGGATGTCTTCAAACTCAAGGAGTACCAAGTCTTTTCAATAATCGACATATGGGACCCCTATCCACTTAAATAGATCTCGAAATCAACAGTTTTCCCGAAATGGTATAGTTCATTATATTTCTTCATTTCCAAGATTTACTTTACATGATCTATTTTCCCGAAAGCTTGATGGTTACACTAGTAACATTGACTTGTCCCGAAGAGTATTGCCCGTTATGAAATGGAAGTTATACATTTGGATATTTTTGCCCGTTCATTGATTTACTTGTACTTGATTTACTCGCATATGTAACGATGTGTTATTTAACCTATGTGTCGGCATCACTAAGCTTGGATACCTTGTCGGTTTGATCCACCGACTTGGAGATCCCTCTCCCGTCCCGCCAGCTGCAGTTTGGATCCCGATACCCGGTCATTACCGTGGTCCCGTCCCGATACCCGGTTCGCTACCGTGGTCCCGTTCCCGTATATTTATATTGTATATATGATTTGCGTTGTTTCTCCTCACCTTGTGTGACGAGAACAACATCCCGTGATACTGTTGTCACTTTAGTGACAGAGGACTTAGCTTTATGTGATTGCCATCTTGTTATTCCCGATCCCCTTGGTTACCTCATATGTTTTATCTTGTTTACATGTTTTCTAGCAATTGATTTATATATTTTATGAGAGTTCTTGCTTAAACAGATTTCCTTGCTTTTCGAGATATTTCATCTATTTTATGTTGTTGTATCTTCCCACTCTCTTGCCAGACCGTCGTGTCTGATCCTTTGCTTTGGTACTCAGGTCCCGTTGCCGGTTTCCTTGAGGAGGAGCCGGAGGAGGCGGTAGGTGAGCCGCATCCTCTAGTTGAGTGGCGCGCTGACGATGTCATGTAGACATCGGGTTGCTACAAGAGGCGTAACATTTTGGGGAGAACTTCTTAACCATTCTTTTGGGTTATTATTTTGTAATATTGGCCTTTGTTGGCCTCTAATTTTGGGGAATGTAACTAAATGATATTTTGTTTAACCTTAACAACTTTTGGGAAACATGCTATAGATCATTGCTCTTTCTGATACAGTTTTGATATTTGATGTTAATGCTTGCATGACTAGAGATAGTCTAACTATTTGATTTGCTACACGCTTCCGCACTAAAAAGAAACATTCATGCAAGGTTGTGATATCCTCACCGCGGACACCTGTGGGAAATTAAATAAGTTGTATATGGTGGATGTAGATAATCCTCATCAATCATCATTACACACTAATGTCCCGATCCCGGATTGGGATTCCCGATCCGGGGTCGCGACACTAACAATGGCCAAACAAGAAAAGATGAAGAAGATGAAGGCTTGCCTCACAAGAAGCTCAAAGAAACTTGTATTGATAGAGAGCTTGCAAAGAGATGGAGAAGGTGATATGCTTGGAATTCTATTTGGAGCTCTCTAGCCAAAGCATGCAAGAGGGAATGGGGAGGAAGAGGAAAAGGGTTTCCCTTGCCCTAGGTCAAGAACAATTGCAGAGATTTGGGTTTTAGAATAAAAAGAGCAAAGAGGGGAAAGAGATGAGTTACTTAAGGCACTAGCAAGTGGGGCCCAACTGACTTGACTTTGAAACGACGAAAACACGATCTTGTGGGCCTCGGATGACTTCGATGAAGAAGGATAAAACGATCGTCGAAATATCTAGTTTCCAAAAAGTATATTTTTGACATGGTTTTGAGATCTCGAAAATTGTGTCCAGATTTGTGCAAGAAAGACAATTTTACCCTCTTTGGGCCAAAACATGGGTTTCTGGGTCTCAAACAAGAATGGGCTTAAAACGAAAGTTGTAACACGTCGAAACATCATTCAAATGAAATCAAAATCACACTCACACGGAAATCAATGCGATCTTCCCAAGCTCACACGTGCACTCAGGCCTTCTTGAGTGTGTCTAATAAATACTAAACGTTCTCAAAATTTCCAAAGCTATGTCCAAGACTAAAACTAATTACTTCTAACCCAACAACAACTAAACCCACTTAGGACTAAACACATACTAATCGCACACTAATCGACTTGGTCTGGGTCGGGGTCTAACACCTCCAATCTACAAGAAGCCCCCTGAAAAGAGCTCAAAATCAGGAAATTTTTTTGAAAGAGAAAGGGTTCATCCTTAGGAAGCCTTGCATGCATGATAATGGAGCTCTAATGGACTCCAAAAAGGTTTGGATGGAAGATGGGAATCATTGCTTACCTCTAGAAGCTCTAACAATGGAGAGAAGCCTCAAGAGGAAGATGATCCCAGCTGAAATCTCTTGAAAATAGTACCAATAGAAAGCTTGAGAGATGAGAAAGAGAGTTGTGCACCAAATCTCCATTTGGGTCAAGAAAAATCCAACATGCAAAGGAGGGTAGTGAAGAAGAGCTGGTTCTCTCCCTGGACTTGGCTGGTTTGAAAACGTGCAATGAACAATGGGGAAGAAGAACACACGTGGGTTTCATTTGGGTTGGGTGGGGTGTGGGCCCCTCCAGGCCAATTCATTTCAAAAGCTTAGAACCCATCATGCGGGTTCCGGACGAGATCGACGAAAGAGAGTACAATGGTCATCGAAATATCTAGTTTCCAAAAATATAATTTTCACATGATTTTGCAAACATTGAAATTCATGCACAGATTTCGAGGTGAAAAGTATGTTTTGCCTTTTTTGTTGAAAAATGCAATTTCAGAGTTTCAAAAACGAACGGAGAGAACATAAAAGTTGTAAATGTTATTTTGACACATCAAAGGAACTGAAAATCATAATTTTCCAAATATCAAGAATAAGTTCTCCCCACACGCACACGGGTCTCACAGGCCACCCTCTACCCGTGTCTAGCTAAATTCAACGGCTCTAAAAAATTCCCAAAGCTATGGAAAACTTATCGAGCTCACTTTCTAAGCTAAATGTCATCTAATCGCACTTAAGACCTAACCTCGGCTAAAAATGACCCTAATCAAAGCAAACCTGGGCTGGGGCCTTACAGAGATATTTTAAAAAGAGAGAAGGGCAATTCCAGAATGTGGCATTGCAAAAAGACTCAGGATTAGCCACGTGTCCTCCTCCCAGGAAGCCCCCTGCCGCCGCGTGTTGTTCCCCCGCAGAATCACCTACTGTCTTTATTTATATAATTCCCAATCCAATCGAAGGTATATCCAGCGTGGATGAAAAAGGAATAAGTTGTCTTGTATTTTGGTTAGGACTTCTATCATCTATGCTAGAAAAATTCTTATTGGAACAAAATATTTTAAATAAAAACTCATGGGACCTTCTCATTGAATGGTTTAGATTTTAAATATGGATTACAGTCACATTTATATATGTTGTAAGTGCCTAAATATTACGGACTTGGTTAGATGGATAATAAGTTCTGATGCTGCTTGTAAAACTTCTTTGGGAAAGATTAACCACCAGGGACCTAAAAGGGAAGGAGGAAGAGAGAGGTCAGAGGCTTGGGCTGCTGTCAACCGGAGGCACTCCGATGCCTAAGTTCCTGCAATCACTAGACAAAAGACGGGTGAGTAAGGAAGAAGAGAGAGTTCAAAGTGAGGATGTATATGATAGTATATCTTTTGTGAATTTACCTCATCCATATATATAGAGAAAGGTTTCTCCCATGGAGGTAGGTAGAGGTATTGTCCCGTTGCCCTATGCCATGCTTCCTTAATGGCGGTAGGTGGAGGCAACGTCCCAACAGATCCTGCGCCGCCTCGTATTAATGTGGACGTGATCACTTGATAAGGCTAGCCCCGTATCATAATCCGGCGCCCATCTTGTCTGTCAGTACGTTCTGCATTATAGCCGTAGCGTTATGGGGTACAGTTATGACCTTATACTCATCCTAGCTGGTAGTGCCGAACTGAGGGTGGTGCCGAGATGGACACACTCTAGCATTGTTGCCGAGATGCTTGTTGCCGAGACCAAGATGAGACCAGCTGGTACATTTACCGAAGCTAGCTCAAGCTCGATGCCAGCTGGCACTGTTGCCGAGCTGAACGTATCTTGTACTCCTGCCGAGCTTGGATACCGAAATCAAGATAAGCCAAGTCGGTATTGTTACAGAGATTAGCATAATCATGTTCTTAGGAGAAGGCCCCACACAATTGCCCCTAGCTCTTGACCTCGTAGAGTTCTCCAACTCTTTGAGGTCGAGAGCTAAGTGATATGACTGGAGAGTCCTGGGGATTTAATTCGCATCCCATCTTGATATCGATTCCTCTGCCTGAGATAGTTGATAGCACGCTGCCTTCACTTTGTCTACCTGAGGTAATTAATGGGGTGTTTGAATCATTGCAGGAGATGAACTAGCGGCACCACGTGTCACCATCTGGTTGGCTGCCCAATTAATTTGAAGTGACGCGTACAGCTTCCGAGGCGACGCTTAGCACGCGTGTTTTTCAAAATTCGAAAGGGTGCCATATCTCCTATATATAGGGGTGCCCCCTTTTTCTTCTTTCACTTTTGCCTTGCATTTGTTTCAGAAGAGTTTTCGCAGAGGGAGAGCTTTTTGCTGTTAGCTTTTTCTGACCAGAGTACGGCGTCTTTAGGATCTCTCCTCGCTGTTGTAGGTCTTCGCTTGTCCCATCCTATTTCTATTCTGAGGTCCCTTTAGGCTTTGCTTCTTCTTTACCCTGTCTAGGGTTTTCTGGTGCCTTATCGATTCTCTACCACCTTTCTCCCAGTCTTCTTATATTTAGATATGGGGATCTATAGGAATTGGTTAGATACTCCAGCGGCTATAGTGGAGTTTAGGGCAAAGTACAAGATTCCAGACGACATAAAGATTAGGCTAAACAACCCAGAGGATCCCTTTGATGGCCACTCTTTCCGGGATGGCTGGATGTCATTCCCGTTGGTGTCGATAGTTGATGGCAGAGTCAAGTTTCCTGTGCACCCCCTCCTTAGGATCTACTTGAGCAAGTGGTGTCTCTGCCCTTGACAATTGATGCCGAACAACTTCAAGATTATCATGGGTGTAGCCGAGCTGAAATAGAATTCTGGGTATCGGTCTTGGTGTCCATGACATCAAGGACTCCTATGATTTATGTAAGTCCTGGGGGGGAATTCATATTATCTCCGGGTTAAGGCAAGGAGAGTGTCTTTTGTCCAGGACTTGGAGGATTCAAATAAATACGCCGGAGATGATCGGTTGTTCGTCTTGGGCAACTGGGAATGAGGCGAGGCCGAAATCGATTTCGAGAGGGCGTACAAGATCCCTCGTCGCCTCAGGGCTCCCCCAAGTAAATATCGAACTCCTGAGCTTTTGTACTGCCTTTTCCTGCTTTTGCCGACCTGACACTTTGTTTTCCTGTGTAGGCATTAGCGAAAGGTGACAAGAAGCGAAGCGAGCGGGGTGGAAGAAGAATAACGCCCGGTTCGACGCCGTTTACCGATACCACAGCCATAGAGGTCGGGCTGCTTAAGTACTGCTCGGGTACGAACCAAGGTACCACTCTTTTATCAAAAGGAAAGAGGGCGAGCCATCGGGGAGTTCGGAACCGGTGCTGCCCCTGACCCATGCCGATCACCAAGAGACATCGGGTGCCGAAGCCTCAGTCCTGCACTCTGATTCGGGGGAAGCCGAGCTCGAGTGAGTTAATGAATCATACGCCTCCCCAAGCTTAGAAGAGAGTATAGGGGAAATGGCACCGAGACGCCCTCTGGTGGTCAAAAATCTAAGTTCCCTCGTCTTTAGTGGTCGAGCTGCATCAACCGACCCAGGCCAACTGCATCAACCGACCCAGGCCCGTCCACCAAGGTTGTTGACAATCCTGTCCCAACTTCGGAAGTTCGGCAGGAGGAGCAGGGTCAGTGGGAAGAAGAAGAGACCCGACCAGAGAAGAGGGCCAATGTCGAGAGCCCGTCTGGAGACGTTCTTGGCAATATAGTGACATCTCAACTTCCCAGGCCGGCAGCCTTATGATCGAGCCCGAGAGGACGATGGCGGTGGAGGACCGGATGTGCAGGAATCCCAACGTGATCGCAGCTCTGGCCCACACCTGTGCTCTGCCAAGGGATATGGCGAGGCATAGGGAGACCGATGATATTCAGCTGGCGGCGTGGAATATGCAGTTAGCCCTCTCAGTAAGACTCAGTTTTTCATGAGTTTTTTTCATTTCATCTTGGACATTGTGTCTTGACAATCTATCTCCTTTTCAGGTGCTGCAGAGAACCCAAGTCCAGCTAGAAAGGTCTCGGCAGGCCAGAGCTCGGATCGCGCGGCTGGAGGAGGAGAAGCGGGCCCTTCAAGAAGCCTTGGAGGAAAGTAAACGGAGGGAGGAGGAGCGGGAGGTGACTATCCGGGTTATCATAATAGAGCTAGAAACGGCGAAGGCTGAAGAGTAGAAACAGCTTGCCGCCGAGCTCAAAAAGCAGAAGGAGGATGCCGAGGCCAAACTTAAGACCGAGGCTGACTCTGCTTACGAAGAGGGGGCGGATACCGCTTCGCAATTATATGAGGCTCAAGTTCTGGACCTAAGCCCGAAAATTTGGGAGCTAGGGTGGAGAGGTGCTTTGAAAGAGACTGGAGTCTCTGAAGATCATCCATTATTCAAGAATCCACCAAGGTTCCAACCCCCAGAGCCGGAACCTAGTCGAGCTCCTTCTCCTGAAATACCTCCCGTGTCGACTGAGATTCCTCTTGAGTCGATTGCGTCTGAAGCCGAGAAAGGGAAAGCCGAGGCCGGAACTGAGACCGAGGACATCGAGGCTGTCCCTTGAACCTTTTGATGCATTTCCTTTTGCACGTTTTGTAATGAAAATTGTAACTTCTATAATGAATACAATCTTTTACTTTTTTCATCTTGTCTCCAATCTTTTCTTTTGACAATTTCTTTGGATGATTCAAGTACATGAGTTCGGTACAAGAATATAACAACTGAGCTCGGTTCAATAACCAGAACTGTTAAGTAATCACTAGGCATACAACCTCGGTTCCATAACCAAAAGCAAGTTAACTTAATTGAAATCGGTTCAATAACCGAAATTCCTGTGTAGTTGGCTCCATGACCGAACTAGGATAGCCGCTGAGTTTCGTAACTTAGCATTTTGCATGGCTGGTTCCATAACCGAGCCGAAGTCACCGAGTTTTATTTCAAGGTGTTTTACATAGCTGGTTCCAAGTTGGGATTGGTGCCGAGTTCCATAACTTGGCGTTTGGTATGGTTGGTTCCATAACCGAACCGAAGCCACCGAGTTCTACAACAAGGTGTTTTATATAGCGGGTTCTGTAACCGAGCTAGAATTGGTGCCGAGTTCCGTAACTAGGCATTTTGTAGAGCTGGTTCCATAACCGAGCTAAAATATACGCTAGTTCTGTAACTTGGCGTTTTGGACAACTGGTTCCATAACCGAGCGCTGGGGCCACCAAGTTCCGCAACAAGGTGCTAATTGAAAGCAACGAAGCATATCCTTCCATAAGAATTAACTTTCATTGATTCCAGAAATTGAGTACAATTCAGAAATAGTATTTCTTAAGATGCGTGGCGTTCCATGGTCGTGGTAACTCTTTACCATCCATGCTTACAAGCCTGTAAGCTAATTTTTCGACTGTTGAGATCACTTCGAATGGTCCATGCTAGTTCGGTGCCAGCTTGCCTTCATTGGGGTTTCTGTCTGCTGGAAACGTCTTCTTTAAGACCAGTTCTCCAACTGGAAACTTCCTCTATTTGACTCTTTGATTGTATCATCTGACTAACTGCTGCTAATAGAAAGCCAGGTGGACAGCTGCTGCATCCCTTTTTTCCTCAGCTAGGTCAAGCTCTCGGTTTAGGTTCACTTCGTTCTGACCCTGGTCGAAGAGTTCCGACATCAAGGTTGGAAGGCGGACCTCAAGGGGGATCACAACTTCCATTTCATAGGCAAGGGAGAAGGGCGTTGCCAAAGTGGAACTCCTTGGAGTAGTTCTGTACGCCCAAAGGACGCTGGGAAGTTCTTCCACCCATCTCCCCTTGGCCCGGTCTAGTCTTTTTTTTAGTCCATCAAGCACCACTTTGTTCGTGATCTCCGCCTGACCGTTGCTTTGTGGATATGCAAGAGTCGAGTAGTAGTTCCTGATGCTGAGCTCTTGACAGAAGTTCTTGAAGAAATTAGAGTCGAACTGCATTCCGTTGTCCGAGACTAGGGTACGCGGTACTCCAAATCTTGTGATGATATTCCTCCATATGAAGTTTCTTGTATCGTGCTCAGTGATGGAAGATAGTCCTTCTACTTCTATCCATTTAGTGAAATAATCAGTAGCTACTATTAGCCACCTCATATTCCCTGGAGCTCGGTGAAGTGGTCCAACGATGTCGAGGCCCCATTGAGCGAACGGCCATGAACTGGAGAGTGAGCTCAGGTCTTATGCTAGTTGGTGGAGAGAATGTGAGAACTTTTGATATTTTTCACACTTCCTAGCATAGATCTGAGCGTCTTTCTGCTTGTACGGCCACCGGTAACCTTGGCCGATAGCTCGATAGGCTAATGACCGACCTCCATTGTGGCTTCCGCAGATTCCTTCATGGATTTCATAGAGGAAATCTTCGACTTTACTGGGGTGAACGCACTAGAGGTAAGGTCCGGTGAAAGATTTTTTATAAAGTTTGTCATCTGGAGATAACCAAAACCGAGCTGCTTTCAATCTGATCTTATGAGCTTCATTTCTATCTTCAGGGAGTTGGTCATCTTTTAGGAATGCTATGACTGGGTCCATCCAACTTGGGCCGAGGTCAGCGTACAAAACCTGCCGAGGTGGTTAGAGCTCTATACTTGGTTTTTCCAGCATCTCCACTTCGACAGTTCTTTTCTTCCCGGCCTTGACAGTAGAGGCTAGGTTGGCAAGAGCGTCAGTATGGGAGTTAGATTCCCTGCCGATCTTCTGTTTGATTTTGGCTTTCTGGAATTGGGAGAGGAGCTGCTTTGCGTGTGCCAAGTAGGCTGCCATCCTTTCGTCTCGGGCTTGGTAGTCTTCGCTCAGTTGGCTCGTCAGCAACTGAGAGTCCCTGAAGACCACCAGTTGTGGTGCCCCCAGGATTTTAGCGCTACTGAGTCCTGTGATCCATGCTTCGTACTCATCTTCATTATTGGATGCTTTGAAGTCGAGTGTCAAGGCTTGCTTGATGACAAGCCCTTCTAGAGATTGTAGCACAATGCCGGCGCTAGCCCTCGTAGAGGTTGAGGATCCGTCGATGAAGACTTTCCATGCTGAATCAAGGAACTGCTTCCAAGATCGATCTTATTCTGTCTCAGTAACCTCATCATCATTATTGCCCCCAAGTTCGGTATCGAGCTGTGTCGGTGCCGAACTAGGAGAGGTGAATTCTACAATGAAATCTGTCAAAATTTGGGCTTTGATCACTGTTCTGGGTTGATATTGGATATCGTACTGGAAGTCTGCCTTTCTGAAAAGGGACTTAAGCGGATGTTCTGTAACAACCGCTATTGTGTACGTCTGGAAGTAATGAGAGAGTTTTCGAGAAGCACTGATGAGTGCTAATGCAAGTTTCTCAAGTGGAAGGTACATGGTCTCGGCGTCAAGCAGGATCTTGCTCATATAATATATAGGCTTCTGGTGCTTGCCTTCTTCTCTGACTAATACCGAGCTCACTGCATGACCCTAGATGGCCAGGTAGAAGAAAAGTACCTCGCCCTGTTTCAGAGTAGACAACAGGGGTGGTGAAGACAGGTAGGCTTTGAGTTCCTGGAGAGGTCTGTCGCAGTCCGGAGTCCACTGGAACTTTGAGCTTTTCTTCAAAAGTTGGAAGAAGGGGCGACATTTGTCCGAAGCTCGGCTTATGAAGCGGTTCAGCGTAGCTGCCATTCCTGTGAGCCTTTGGAGGTTAGACTATGGATGGCCCGGATCGCCGAGATTTTCTCTGGGTTGGCTTCGATTCCTCTTCGGGTGACTAGGCTTCCCAGGAATTTACCAGAGCCGACTCCGAATGCACACTTGGAAGCGTTCAGCTTGAGCTGGAACTCTTTAAGAATGACGAATGTTTGACTCAGGTCTGCCAAGTGGTCCTGTGACCTTTTAGACTTGACAACCATGTCGTCAATGTAGACCTCCATTGTTTTTCCGAGCTAGGCCTGAAACATCTTTTTTACCAGCCTCTGGTAAGTTGCCCCTGCATTTTTTAACCCAAAGGGCATCACTTTGTAATAGTAGATGCCTCTAGGTGTTATGAATGTGGTCTTCTCTTCGTCAGGCCCGTGCATCGAAATCTGATGGTAGCCTCAGTAGGCATCGAGGAAACTCATCCTATCATGTCCAGCAGTGGCGTCGATCATCTGGTCGATCTTCGGGAGCGAGAAGTTGTCCTTAGCACAAGCTTTATTAAGGTCGGTGAAATCCACGCAGACCCTCCACTTTCCGTTCTTCTTCTTGACCACCACTGTGTTGGCCAGCCATTCTGGGTAATGCACATCTCTGATAGCCTTGGCCTTCAGGAGCTTTTTGACTTCCTCAATCACTGCTTCTATTTGTGGGACCCCCGTTCTACGAGCTTTTTGCACTACAGGTTTGTGCTTAGGGTCCACGTTCAGCTAGTGGCACATGATCTCAAGGTTGATGCCTGGCATCTCGTATGGCGTCCAGGCAAAAATGTCCTTCTTCTGCAACAAGAAGTTTAGCAGCTCGGACCTTTCATCTTCGGGGAGCTGGCACCCGAGCAGAAAATATCTCTCAAGGTCGTCGGGATAGATTCTGACATCGGTCATATCTTCAACGCTCTTCTGCTTTGTAGATCGACTGACGTCCCCGAGCTCAGCCTCGAATTCGGCCATATGTACTTGTTGTGGTTCTGCTTCACCAGGCACTACACCCATCAGGCACTGTTTGACCATCTAATGATCTCCCCGTACTATGATCACCTCAACTCGACCGCTTGCATTCTCCAACGGGCACTTGAGTTTTTGGTGATAGGTGGAGGGCACTGCTTACATGTTGTGAAGCCAAGTCTACCCCACGATTGCATTATATGGAGATGGTGCATCCACCACTAGGAAGTCAACTGTCATGGAGGCGCCGCCGATTTGGACTTTTAGGGAGACTTTCCCCTTATGGTACACTGCCTTTGAGCTGAAGCCCACCAGAGGAGTGCGGGCTTCCTGCAAATCTTCCTCGTTAAGACCAAGCTTCTTGAAGCAGTCAAAATGGAGGATCTCAAACGAGCTCCCAAGATCCACAAGAATTTGCTTCACCTTGAAGTTCTTCAACCTTAGGGTGAGGATTAGTGGGTCGTTATAGGGGAGTTGGACTCCTTCAGGGTCTTCGTCCGAGAACTAGATCTTGAGTCTCTCTTTCCTAACCTTCTTGGATGTAAGTTCCAGCTCAGCCGACATCACCTATTTGTCATGTGGAGCCCTCCTGGCCTCGGTACGAGCTTGGTCACCCCCTCTAGGTGAGGGGGGCATGTGAATGACATTAATAATGCCCTCCGGCTCGTCACTATCCTGATCCTCATCAGGTCGGCGCTGATGAGCTCAGTTGACCCTTCCACCTTCCCTGATGTAATCTTTCAAGTGCCCGTCCTTGACGAGTTTCTCGAGATGGGACTTGAGGGCGATGCAGTCCTCGGTCCTGTGCCCATTCTGCTTATAGTAGGTACAGAACTTGCCTTGATCCCGGGTGGATGGATCACCTTTCATCGGCTACAGCCATTTAAAGTGGGGCTCCGTTTTGATTTTGTTGAGGAGCTTATAGATAGGCTCCTTGAAGATTGTGTTTACAACCCTGTAGGAATCGACGGCTGGCTTGACTAGCTTGAACTTGGACTTCCTGTTGCCCCAGAGTTGGAGGCTGAGAAGGCTGCCGAGCTTGTCGATGACTTCTTTCTGTCTGATTCCCTTTTGGAGAATTTGTTGTCTCCTCTGGGGGACCGGTCTTCCTGCGAGAGGCCAAAGCTTTCATGAGCTCGGGCCTCATCCTCTTCTTGTTCAATGAACAGGTTCACCCTGGCCATCAATGCTTTCATTGTGACTACGGGGGACCAGACCAGGTCTCTGCGGAGATCATTACCTGGGAGCAAAGCTTGCTGGAAGCACATAATGACCACCTCATCATTGGCGTCTTCGATCTGGCTATAGATGGTCCAGAATCTTTTGGTGAGCTGAGTAACGTTTTCCGTCTGCCTCATCCGGATTGCCATGAGGTTGCCACCTGTCTTCGGGATGACTCAATGCGCCTGAAACTTCTCCACGAAGGAGTTTCGGAGCTACCGCCAGCTCGAAATCAATCCCTCCGGAAGTGCGCGGAACCATCTGAGGGAGAGGTCGCCTAAACTGGAAGAGAAGACTCTACAGTTCAGGTGACCGATGTCACGTCCCCCGAACCCGATTAGAGAATAAACTGGATCCGGGGAGTAAAATTTAGGACTAATTAAAAAATTTGTCCTTTAGGCCCAAGGATCGTAAGTCCGCTGTGAGGATATTGCATTTCAAACCTCAAGTAATATAAAACAACGGAATTCATACAATTTGAGGCATGTTAAATTTCAAAGCAGTGAATAATAAATCTCGTTAATAGTTAAAGTTGCACAAGGAAATAATAAAACTAATCAAGGAATTAAAGTATTAACAAAGGCCATCCCAATAACCAAGGCCTTTTAAAAGAACATGATGTCAATAAATGAAAGGTCCAACGATAGAATAATAAATGAAGAAATAAAATCTAGTGAAGTCCCAATGAATCGCTCTCGTGCCAAGAATGATGACGCTACTCTACGTCATCGGCACGCCACTCTTGCTCCTCCTCTGCTGGTTGGAGATCCTCTGGGATCTCCTCACCGGCCTGCTCCTCGTAGTAGTACTCATCTGAGGAGTCTGCACACCAAGGAAAAGAGTCAACGACATGTTGAGCAATAGATAAGCAAGATATAATTAAACATAACATGCATCAAATATTGAAAGTCCTTGGGATCCTAACCCTAGAGGGGGGGTGAATAGGGTGTGCTACAACTATGACCAATTTAGACCAATTTTAAATTCTTAACAAAAACTAGTCACATGTGATGATTAACCATACAATATGCGGAAGCTAAAATAAACAATCACCACAAATGCAAGCACCACAACACCAAGGTTTATAGTGGTTCGGCCTCAATGCCTACGTCCACTACCGGCTTGTGATCCAATCACCCCACCGGATTTCCACTATTTATGCTTTTTACTAGGCTAAGCAATAACCCTTACAATGTTGTTTTTCTAGGCTAAACAACAACCTCTCAATGTACTTTTCTAGGCTAAGCAATAACCTTTACAAAATGCTTTTCTTAGGCTAAGCAATAACCTTACAAGATGCTTTTCTTAGGCTAAGCAATATCCTTACAAGATGCTTTTCTTAGGCTAAGCAATAACCTTTACAAATAAAGATTTCTCTAAGAAAGTGTCTTCACAAAATATCACTCTAAGAGATACAAATTAAGCTCAATGAAAATGCCTCTTAAATAGGCTAATATGAAAGTGAATAACAAACTCACACAAACACTAAATGAATGCAAATGTGTATGCTCATGATGTGTGTGTGTGATAACTTCAATCAAGTTTAAAAAGAAAGCTCAATCAAATATATGCTTAAAGCATTTCAAAGTTTAAAGCTCATGAAAGATTTGATTGAAGTCTAATGCAAATCACATGAATGAGAAACAACTTGTTAATGACATGAAATTCAAAGAATCACAAGTTGTATGAAAATGACTAACTTAGGACATGTGATGCATGTGCAATGTTGTTTTCAAAACCATATTAATTTAACTAATGTTTAAATGAATGAAAACAACAAGTAATGTTTCAACCAAGAAAAAGAATCATGCTATATAAAAGAAATCAAAGATTTAGACTAAGCATGATTAAGAAGGTTTTAAAAACTACTTGGATGAAAACAAAGTGAAGAATCCAATCTTAATTAGATCAAAGATTGAGAGAAGAATGGATTCATCACATCAAAGTTATCATGCTCAAAATCATTTACCAATAACTTAAACAAAGCATGTAAACTATGATTAAGAGAGGTAGAGCTTACTTAGAGATTTAACTTCATTAATCCAAGCTTTAGCTCTCCAAATGACTCTTTGGTCTCTCTTAGTTCATCCCCTTTGCCTTGTCTCCAAACACCTCTTAGAAGGCTTAAAATTCTCCAACCATTGACAAAGGAAAGAACTCATTTTTATAGCAAAAAGTACCCAACGGCTAGTCCTCGGTCGACCTGCAAACAGGTCTCGTTCGACCGGGATCACACAACGGTCGGATTTCTGACCGTTGGTGCGCCAGGCCATTTCTGCCTTGCAGTGTTCCCGGTCGACCGGGACCTCTGCGCCGGTCGACCGGCGACACTGCAGGGCCACCCCGCCCCCCCCCCCCCCCCCCCCCCCCCCCTCCCTTGACAAAAATTCCAATTTTTGCACATTTGAAGGTATTTCTTTGGGAGGATTTTTGGGCCACTAAACCAAGCTAGAAAACATGTTTTAAATCAAATGAAGATGTTTAAAAACATGAAACACACAAAGCCTAAATAGATTCGAAACTTTAAATCCAAAGGCTAGCTTGATTTCTAAAAACTCTTTTCAAATGAAAATGCATACAAAGATGATTCTAAAAGTGATGAAAGTATGCAAGACACAAACCTAAATTCTCAAAATGATTTCACAAAAGTAATGCACAAGGAATTAGGTTTTCAAAAGAGTTTGGATTCTAAAACCAATGCATCCAAGTTTAGAAACAAAACATGCATAAAACAAGATTTCTTCAAGTCTAAAACCAATGCATGTAAAAATCAAGATTTCAAGATATTTTAAATCAATGCAAGTGTGTGTAAATCAAATGATGCTAAAGTGAAAATGCATCCATCAAATTGCAAATACAAAATCCCTAACAATCTCCCCCTTTGCAATTTGATGGCAACTTACTCATCATAGAAATTACACACTTAGTCTTCAGCTCCCCCTAAGCTGGACAAGTCTTGAAATCTTCTTGGATGCTCCTTCTCTTAGCTTGGACTCTTGGGCTCTTTTCTTCAATCTTCTTGATGCTTGGAGCTTGATCATTCTTCAAGCTTTCTCTTCTTCTTTCCTCTCTTTGGCCAAGCATCTTCTTTAGCTCTAAGCTTTCTTTCTTCTATTAGCTCTCCCCCTTTGACCATGCCTCTCTCTCCCTTTGGCAAGATATGCATTCTCTCCCCTTGTAGAAGATCATACACAACTCTCCCCTTAGGAAGCTTGGACATTCTCTTCACCCTTCTTGAGAACTTGAATGCTCTCTCCCCTTTTGAAGAATAGGAGATCTTTGAGTACTTGAATGTTCTCTCCCCCTTTGACATTAAATTGCAAAGGTACCTACACACATGAAATAAGGAAAATACCTTTAGTAGCACCTGTTAACAAATGAAATCGAGAATGAAATACATAACAGGCTATCATGTATGGAAGTTAGACTCTAAGGGTTCAAAGTCAATCAAGGGTGAATTTGATCAAAACTAATTCTTCTTATGAAGGTTTACACTCCCCCTCAATCCATTCTCTTCTTTTGTCAAACTTTTGACAAGATATAACTATTTGGTTCAAGAAGTAGATGGTTTAACCAAATGAGGGTCAACTTCAAGGAAAGGATTAGATTCATTTAACTATAAAGCTCAATATGATCAAATTACCAAAAGAAAGCAAGGTCTAATGGGAAAAGCAATCATGGATACCAATTGGAAAAACAAAGAATACCAATTGAGATTTTAGGATATGACTATTAAATCAATCACTCTAAAATGGATTTAAAAGTATGACTATTAGGAAAAATCCAAATTAGAGCTATCCATGAAGAAATGGGGTTTACTAAACATAGCATCAATCAATATAACTATGAAAATCATATGCTATGTAAGTTTTGAAATCAATTCATTCAAACAATAAATATGACTATTAAAGTGCAAGAATGATTGAAATGAAATTCAAACATGAAGCCAACCTCAACAATTAACCAACCAATATTATGAACACATAAACATGGTGGTCATGAGATATATCTATATGAGCAAAAGAGGTGGCAACATGAACCTTATGATGCTAATGGTGTGTGACATGGAACAATCATATTACTTATCAAGTTCAATCCAATGCACACAAAGTCTATCACAATCACAAGAAATCAAATCAATCTTAAATTATACCAAAAGAAACCAATTGAATTTGACAACATGATAAAGAGCAAGAGTGTGACAAACACAAAATTCCATCAAGCATCATAAATGCATATTCATCACTTTTAAAGATATAACTATTGAGCATAGTGATGAACAAGGTAAATTGCAATGCAAAAGAATATGACTTGGTAAAGCATGCAATTTCCAAAGTGTCAAAATCATATGAATTCAACATCTAAGCTATCCATCAAACATATAGAAATATGAGAAATGGGTTTCAAAGAGTTTCATATGATTAAGAACACTACTATGAAGTTGAAACATGTATAAGAATGACATCACTAAGAAAATATCCATGAATCAACATCATAACCATCCAATAAGAAATGACTAGAAGGCATAGAGGATGGATTTGGGTTCTAGTATGGTTTCTACAAATATTACTAAGACCACAACCATACATTGAACCAATAGTCATTTGCATATTAAAAAGAATAACTAAAAAAGCAAAGAATGCAAACAACAAACATTTCCATTTCTAAGATAATGAAACCAAAAGAAAAGGAAATGAGAACATGGAACATGCTTTAGATGAATATAACTAATGATGTTATAGAGCATTTCCATTCAAACAATCTTCAAATCATTTTGAAAAACAAAATCCAACAATGAGCATAAAAAGAATGATTTTGAAGATCAATTTTCAACATTGTATTTTAAAAGATATAACTTAATTGAAACACATACAAGTTGAATTTTCAAAACAATGTTCTCCATATAAAAGTATAACTTAGAAATCCATGGAAAACTTAAGTTGATTCAAATAATTTGTTCAAATAATATTACTATGACATCTACACAAATGATTTTGCAACAACAATTGATCATGAATAAATTAGCTATGAAAGCTTTTAAAATCACAATCAATTAATCATGTAGAAATGCAATGCAAAATGCAATGCAAAACTTATGTGTGCAAGAAGCAAATCAAACAAGATGAAATTATAATCAAAAGATTTTGAAAACCATGACATGTAACTTGGAATGGTGCATGAAAACAAAATCAAATGATCATAAAGAAACAATGCATTTTAATAAATGTAACTAAGAAAGAACAAAAATGCAAAGCAACATGACCAACAAAGAGATTTAACTATTAAAGAATAGGTTGGTCAATTAGGTTCAAGGCCTTAAGGTTTGTCTAAGTGAATAACTTTAGGAATCTACCTAAGGTCTTGAGAGGGTTGAACTTTGAGGTCTTGTTTGGAATTCTCACCAACTAAAGGAGATTTAACTTGATAAATTTTCAATTTGAACTTATCACCATGATATTTAGATTTGACTAAATTTAGCTTGGATTGGTGATTAGTCTTTTGATGTTGGTGAGTTTGTTTCTTAGGGGATTTGTTCATTTTTCTTTTCTTCTTATTTTCTCCCTTTACTTGACTTTTGAATTTTAGATTTAACTTAGTTACTTTATTCAAAAGTTCTTTCATGGGTTGATATAAGGGAGATAAGTTGAGAAGCTTTTTATTCATAGATTCTTTCAAGCTTGGTTTAACTTGTTTAAACTTTTTAGAATCTATCTTAGGAGACTCCATTTTAAATGATTTAACTTGTTTAGTCTTTTTGGAGTCTTCTTTGTTTTTAAGTGTCTTACCCTTCATAGATTTAGATTCTACCTTTTTTAGTTCAAAGATGGGTTTAGACACATGGCTTCTTCTTAATTTGCACTCAAACCTAAAATGTCCTTCAATGCCACAATAAATACATTTTGTTTTGGGCATGGGAGAAAGAGTGCTAGAGAATGAGGACTCACCTTTCACAAAAGTATTGGTGAATTTAGGGTCATGTGACATATTCCTATTAAATCCAAGACCCGTCCTATCTCCTTTAGATTTACCCAATCTAAATAATTTTTCAAATTTATCTTCTCCTTGGGTAAATTTGCACTCATACTTTTGTTTATAGCTTTCAAGTTGAGTGACTTTGGTTATAGGGATTGAATTTTCATTTTTGACTTTTGAAAGTTCATTTTCAATTTCCTTAAATTTGCTTCGCTCTTCATTGGCAAGTTTTAATTCAAGTTTAAGTTCATTGATGACATTAGATCCAAGTTCTTGAGTTTTTAACTTACTTTTAATCAATTTGGATTCTAAATTGTCAATGTCTTCATCTTGCCTTTTTATTTGATCTCTTAGATTTAAATTTTCCTTATTGACATTATCATAATCCATCTTTAATTCTTTTAGTTCATCTTGAATGTTAGATAGATTATTTAAAGAGATCATGAACTTAGATTCAACACAATTTATTACTTCTTCTTTCTCTCTAAGCTCATCTTTAGAAGAGACTAATTCTTTGTTTAGTCTTTTAGATTCTTCTCTTAACTTTTTGTTTTTCTTTTCAGTCTTTAAGGATAATTCATATAATTCCTCAAAGGCTTGTTGAAGATCTCCTTCATATTCATTAAAATCTTCTTCTTTAATGTCACATTGAGATTCATTAGATTGAGGGTTTGAATCTCCAATAGAAGGAAGAATGACGGGTCTAAAAGAATCTACAAAGTCTAGCATAGTGGAGTCCATTCTAATGATTTTCATATAAGGACAACTCTAGGGTTTTTGACTCTAGGTTTTTACACCTAATCAAGAGTTCCAAACACTTGATCCTATAAGATAGAGCACTTGGCTCTGATACCAATTGAAAGTCCTTGGGATCCTAACCCTAGAGGGGGCGGGGGTGAATAGGGTGTACTACAACTATGACCAATTTAGACCAATTTTAAATTCTTAACAAAAACTAGTCACATGTGATGATTAACCATACAATATGCGGAAGCTAAAATAAACAATCACCACAAATGCAAGCACCACAACACCAAGGTTTATAGTGGTTCGGCCTCAATGCCTACGTCCACTACCGGCTTGTGATCCAATCACCCCACCGGATTTCCACTATTTATGCTTTTTACTAGGCTAAGCAATAACCCTTACAATGTTGTTTTTCTAGGCTAAACAACAACCTCTCAATGTACTTTTCTAGGCTAAGCAATAACCTTTACAAAATTCTTTTCTTAGGCTAAGCAATAACCTTACAAGATGCTTTTCTTAGGCTAAGCAATAACCTTACAAGCTAAGCAATAACCTTACAAGATGCTTTTCTTAGGCTAAGCAATAACCTTACAAGATGCTTTTCTTAGGCTAAGCAATAACCTTTACAAATAAAGATTTCTCTAAGAAAGTGTCTTCACAAAAGATCACTCTAAGAGATAAAAATTAAGCTCAATGAAAATGCCTCTTAAATAGGCTAATATGAAAGTGAATAACAAACTCACACAAACACTAAATGAATGCAAATGTGTATGCTCATGATGTGTGTGTGTGTGATAACTTCAATCAAGTTTAAAAAGAAAGCTCAATCAAATATATGCTTAAAGCATTTCAAAGTTTAAAGCTCATGAAAGATTTGATTGAAGTCTAATGCAAATCACATGAATGAGAAACAACTTGTTAATGACATGAAATTCAAAGAATCACAAGTTGTATGAAAATGACTAACTTAGGACATGTGATGCATGTGCAATGTTGTTTTCAAAACCATATTAATTTAACTAATGTTTAAATGAATGAAAACAACAAGTAATGTTTCAACCAAGAAAAAGAATCATGCTATATAAAAGAAATCAAAGATTTAGACTAAGCATGATTAAGAAGGTTTTAAAAACTACTTGGATAAAAACAAAGTGAAGAATCCAATCTTAATTAGATCAAAGATTGAGAGAAGAATGGATTCATCACATCATAGTTATCATGCTCAAAATCATTTACCAATAACTTAAACAAAGCATGTAAACTATGATTAAGAGAGGTAGAGCTTACTTAGAGATTTAACTTCATTAATCCAAGCTTTAGCTCTCCAAATGACTCTTTGGTCTCTCTTAGTTCATCCCCTTTGCCTTGTCTCCAAACACCTCTTAGAAGGCTTAAAATTCTCCAACCATTGACAAAGGAAAGAACTCATTTTTATAGCAAAAAGTACCCAACGGCTAGTCCTCGGTCGACCTGCAAATAGGTCTCGGTCAACCGGGATCACACAACGGTCGGATTTCTGACCGTTGGTGCGCCAGGCCATTTCTGCCTTGCAGTGTTCCCGGTCGACCGGGACCTCTGCCCGGTCGACCGGCGACACTGCCGGGCCACCCCCCCTTTGACAAAAATTCCAATTTTTGCACATTTGAAGGTATTTCTTTGGGAGGATTTTTGGGCCACTAAACCAAGCTAGAAAACATGTTTTAAATCAAATGAAGATCTTTAAAAACATGAAACACACAAAGCTTAAATAGATTCGAAACTTTAAATCCAAAGGCTAGCTTGATTTCTAAAAACTCTTTTCAAATGAAAATGCATACAAAGATGATTCTGAAAGTGATGAAAGTATGCAAGACACAAACCTAAATTCTCAAAATGATTTCACAAAAGTAATGCACAAGGAATTAGGTTTTCAAAAGAGTTTGGATTCTAAAACCAATGCATCTAAGTTTAGAAACAAAACATGCATAAAACAAGATTTCTTCAAGTCTAAAACCAATGCATGTAAAAATCAAGATTTCAAGATATTTTAAATCAATGCAAGTGTGTGTAAATCAAATGATGCTAAAGTGAAAATGCATCCATCAAATTGCAAATACAAAATCCCTAACAAATATAAGAGTAATGACAAGTACAAGATCGTAGGAATACAAGGAACAATACTAGGCATGTAGCATGAGTAAATAACCCTCCGAATCATAAATAGAAATCCTAGCAATACTAACAATCACCACTCCCAATGTAATGCAATGCACAAGAGGGAGACTCCGTGGATGTCCAAGCCACCTCACGGGGTACCGGTAACAATCATATCCAGACTACTTATACCAAAGTCCGGCTCCAGGGGGATCCTAGCTCCCAGTCCTGGGAATAGTAGCACGGTCCCAGCCCACTCCCAACTATTCAACGTCATGGACGCCGTCCAAAGCCGACTGCCCACCCCGATGTCCGAGTAACCGGCCCATCAATAATACCCCAAACTGCAGATGGCTATGACATGCAAATAATAATAATAATAAAGTGGTATTGACACGAGAATAGACCAAGACAAGCAGGTCTGGCTAGCTCAATATACAGGACATGTTCATAGGGATTATCTCATTTCAGTCAATACAAGACAAAACCAATCACATGATAATCCCTTCAGTCTAACTAGTCATGTTTATCAATTACATAACACGGGGTCCTAAGGTGTACTCCAAGTCAGGTCCAAGTCCTAATTTTACAAGGAATTATGTTTCATAATTAATTAGGTGTATTATGTCGAGAGTGAGTGTGTAAGACCCCGACCCGAGTGAACCCGATTAGTATTGATTAAGTCGTGTGTTAGCTCTAAGCTTGATTAGTGATTTTGGCTAAGTTGGGTTTGAAATAGCTTTTGTTCTAGTTTTGGGCAATTTTGAGTGCTTTGGTAACTAGTGGGGCCCTTTGGGGGTTCCCCTTACGACTTTGCATTTACTTAGGGGATTTTTTGGAATCGTTTTGAGTTACGTTCTTATCCCGTTTCATTTATCTTAGTGATCCCTACAACTTTCATGTTGATCCCGTTTTCATTCGAGGCCCCAAAACCCGATTTACTAGCCTTGAGGGGCAAAACAGTCCTTTTACACTAAACCTGTACCCAAAACTTGATATCCCCGAAACCCGCGAAACATATACTTTTTGGAAACTAGATATTTCGGCGATCATTTCTTCCTCCTTCGTCGAATTCATCCGAGATCCCGAAAGACATGATTTCAGCCCATAGAGTTCTTAAGTAATGAGACCCATCCTCATTGCTTATATAAGGAGAAACCCATCTCCCATCTCCATTTTCCAGCACAATACTAGAACCTAGGGTTTTCTTGTAACTTCTCTTCTTCTTCTTGCTTTCTCCATCTCCAATCCACACCAAACTTGCATCAATCAAGAAATGGAGATCACCATCCTCTTCCTCATCTTGAAGACTACATATTGATACCATTTGTGGAGAAACCTATCAACTTCAAGATCTCCTTTGAGCTAACTCTCTCTATTTGAAGGTCATCCAAGTAAGCAATCTTCTCCATCTTCTAGATTTGTATTCTTCTAGCCTTAGGGAAGCTTCATTTTCATTATTGAAAGTTCTACCCTCTTCATTCCTTGTTTGACCCATTTTAGGGTTTGTTTTGGGGGTTTTTTCTTATAGCTTGGAATTGAGCTTAAAAGGTGATTAGAGACTTGGTGTTAGTAGCTTGGACCTAAGGCAAGTGGATGATTAGGTGTTTTGAGTTGTAAATGATTTAGTGAAACATTTATGAATTTCTCATACTTTTATTGATTTTCATTGTTGAAATAAATGCTCATAATGCATCTTGCTAGCTTCATTTAATGTCTTGGAAACATGAGTTTAAAGTCTTCTTATCTCTAGTCTTGTGTGGTTGTATAAGTGTTAAAAGGAGGGAAAAAGAGGAGGAACCAGCACACTGCAGAACAGAACCTGGGTTCTGTTCCGTAATGTACCCGGTCGACCTCACGGTGGCTCGGTCGACCGGGGACATAGGGTCAGGCTCCCAGGTGGGAGCCTGACCAAAACACTGTAACCCCATTTATGTTACAACTCCCGGTCGACCGGCCATGGGCTCGGTCGACCGGGCACACAGGGACCAAGTCGACCGGGGCTGCTGTGTACCAGGTCGAAGGGGCCTTGACCAAGTCGACCAGGCCAACTGAGAAATTCCTGCTGGAAGGGGTTTTTTTACCCTGTTTTTGGATGGGCTTAGGTTGGGCTTTGGCTACCCCTTTTTGGACTCATTGGACTATATGTGAGGATGTCTTGAGCCGACGTTCTTCACGGTTGGTTCGGTTGCATTGGAATCCAATCCATTTCAATCTTGAACGGTATGGGACAATGCGATATCCTTCTTATATCTATACACAAAGGCTATTTCCTTGGGTATCGCGAATCCTATCCCTTTTGGTGACTGAGTAGGTTGTACGATGCTTCAGGATTAACATCATACTTAGGATGGACTGTTTATAGTTTTGATTTTTCTATTGTAGCATCTAGTACTATCTATAAGCTCATTTAAAGTTTTGAAAATCGTAAAGTGCATAAGGAGCCCGGAATGTCTTCAAACTCAAGGAGTACCAAGTCATTATGATAATCGACAGACGAGACCCCTATTCACCTTAAATAAATCTTGAAACCAATATTTTACCAAAATTGTAATAGTTCATTGTTTCACCTCATTTCCAAGATTTACATTACATGACTTGTTTTCCCGAAAGCATTAAAGTTACACTAGTAACAGTTATTTGTCCCGAAATGCATTGCACCACATGGAATGGAAATTATCCCTTAAACATACTTGCCCCCCACGTTCATTTACTTGCACTTGATTTACTTGTTCATGTCTCAATTTGTTATTTGACCTATGAGTCGGCATCACTAAGCTTGGATAACCTTGTCGGTTTGATCCACCGACTTGGAGATCCCCCCCCCCCGTCCCGCCAGCTGTAGTTTGTATCCCGATGCCCGGTTTATTACCGTGGTCCCGTCCCGATACCCGGTTCTCTACCGCGGTCCCGTCCCGTGTATTTATATTGTATATATGATTTGCGTTGAATCTCCTCACCTTGTGTGACTGAGACCAACGTCCCGTTATACTCTTGTCACCTTGGTGATAGAGGACTTCGCTTTCTGTGATTGCCTTCTTGTTAGTTCCCGATTCCTTGGATACCTTACATGTTTTATCTTGTTTATTTGTTTTCTAGCAAATGATTTATCTCCTTTATGAGAGTTCTTGTTTAAACAGATTTCTATGCTTTTCAAGATATTCCTTTATTATATGTTATTGTACCTTTTCACTCTCTTGCCAGACCGTCGTGTCTGATCCATTTTCTTTGGTACTCAGGTCCCATTGCCGATTACCTTGAGGAGGAGCCGGAGGAGGCGGTAGGTGAACCGCAACCCCTAGTTGAGTGGCTTGCTAACGATGTCATGTAGACATCGGGTTGCTACGAGAGACGTGACATTTTGGGAAAACTATTTAACTATTCTTTTGGGTTATTGTTTTGTTTATATTGGCCTTTGTTTGCCTCTATTCTGGGGGAATGTAACTAAATGATCTTCTGTTAAACTTTAACTTACTTTTGGGAAACATGCTAATGATCATTGCACATTCTTATACAGTATTTTATACTTGATGTTATCTCCATGACTAGGGATAATTTGACTATTTGATTTGCTACATGCTTCCGCACTTAAAGAAATATTCATTATGGTTGTGATATCCTCACCGCGGACACCTGTGGGAAATTAAATAAATGTATGTTATTATATTAATGTGGTACATCATCATCACTTAGTCCCGATCCCGGACTGACTCGTTAGGGGGCCCGGTCCGGGGTCACGACAGAGTGTACAAAGAATTATAACAACGGATACAATTAAATAAGTCAAGGATGAATTACGAGCCAACCCTAGGCAAGTGGTGTCATCCATGTATCCTGCATATTCTAACGGAGTACATGTGGAATTGGATCAACGATGCTTCTAAGAAAATCCCTTAGTGTACAATCATGTTAAGCATCCATTAATTCAGTTCCATACGCATTCGGTTACCCCATGTTTAATACACGAATACCTAGACACCTAATCGGAGCACACCAAGCCACGTGCTACGATGTAATCCCCATTAATGGTCAATTGATAGTAGGTTCATGGTTTCCAACATCTAAGGCCCAAACCTAAGTTACTAGTCTCATTTCTAATAAAATATAGGCTGGGTCAATAATCTGAGTTTTTACATCACTTCCTGACCTCCGATCTTGATGAGACTAGAACCATTGGATTCTATATCTCAAGAGCTTTCCAACGGTATATTGCAGATCGAAATTCGACGGGCGGATTAAAAGTTATAGGTGTTCCAAAATGATCCGTTTATATGCCTCTACGGGTTCCCTGCGTCCGGTTGCCCGGAACCAGTAAGGGCGCCCTGAGGTTCTGTCTTCTGGCGTCTGGACTCCCGGAGGCAGAAACCCTCCCCAGACGTCCGAATTTACCCTGTTTCTTCAACTAGCCTTCACAAGCACTATAACCTGCACAAAATTGAGCATCCTGCTCTCCCAAAAATCCATTCTCATCAATTTTACATCCATTCTAACAAATTAGAACCGTCAAAAGGGGTACCAATTTAACAATTAATCCAATCCATACCATAAATCTAACCTAACATGTAATCCAAAATCACTATCGTAAGCAGGCTTAGTATTAGGGAAATCTAACAAGAAAATCAGTACAATCAATGGAGAAGCATACACCATGCTTAATTATAAATTACAAATCTACTTGCCTCAACCAAGAAGATGATTAGAAATTGGAAAAAGCTTGAGGAGAAGCTCTCTTTCGCAAAACCCACAATCTAATCCGACCAAACGCAATATAGAACGCAACGGAGAAGAAAAGAAAGAAAAAGATTAAGATCAAGCCTAAATCTAAACTAAAGAGAATCGATTGAAAAGATGAAAGTGAGTAAAACTTACCCAAACCAGGATCGAGAGAGAGAGAAGATCGAGAGGAAGAAGATAAGCGGTTCGGATCGCAGCAGTGATCCTTCAGGGAAGGAGTTCTAGAGCCTTGAAAGAATGAGGAAGAAGAAAAAGGTTGTTGTAGCTTCGTTCGTTGCAAAGATGAATAAGAGATTAGGGCTAATCTTTGATTAAGAAGAGAGGGAAGGGAGAAAGACTAATTTGCCCTTAAGTGGGTCCGGTGAAAGAATGGACCATTTGAAGGGTTTCTGATCGTCAGATCGCGATGAGCCAGGAAACAAAAATGATCAGCGCGACGAGACCTTTCAAACGAACCCAAAATCACGGTGATAGGAATTTTTTCGGAAAAACACTCTATTTTCCCTAATTTGCAAACTACCCCCCTGCTAGGATCAGACGAACTCGAAATCAAACGAAACTTCGCAGACACTATTCTAACACTAAAAGAAACTCACTCAAGGTCTAAGCCCACTTAAATATCTAACAATACAACTAATTATAATAATAGTAAAATAAATGGGTCACGAGCCTGCTATTGGGCCCAATTGACCCAGTATGGTCGCAGACCTTACATCTCTCACCTCTAAAAATAACATTTGGTCGTCCAAATGCCTAAACATACCTCATCGGGAAAGAGATAAGGATACGCCTTCTGCATCTGGTCTTTGAGCTCCCATGTAGCTTCTTCCGGAGTGTGATGCTCCCATTGTACCTTGACCCACTGAATGGTCTTGGTACACAACACTGTCTCCTTGGTGTCGATGATCTGCGCTGGACGCTCCACATAGGTTGCATCTGCCTGAATCTGAAGGGGTTCGTGCTGCAACACGTGAGTAGGATCTGAAATATACTTCCGAAGCATTGAGACATGAAAAACGTCGTGCACACCGGCTAGCTCAGGAGGTAGTACCAAACGAGAGGCCACGTCTCCAATCCTGCTCTTAATCTCAAAATGGACCTACAAACCTCTTCGCAAGCTTCCCTTTCTGTCCAAATCTGACAACTCCTCTCATCGGTGACACCTTCAGAAACACCTTATCCCCCACCTGGAATTCTAAAGGTCTGCGCATCTTATCTGCATAGCTCTTCTGACGATCACGAGACTCCTTCATTCTCATCTGAACAATCCGAACTTTCTCACTGGAATCAGCAATCTCTGAGGGGCCATGAAAACTACGAACTCCAACTTCTTCCCAACATGCTGGAGTCTTGCATCTCCGTCCATACAGTGCCTCAAATGGTGCCATGCCAATGCTTGAATGATAGCTGTTATTGTAGGCAAACTCACAAACTTTCATCCCAATTCTCCTTGAAATCCAAAACACAAGCTCTGAGGAGATCTTCCAAAGTCTAAATGGTACGTTCTGACTGTCCATCTGTCTGAGGGTGGTAAGCTGTACTGAACGTCAACTGAGTACCCATAGATGACTGAAAAGTAGACCAAAACCGAGAGACAAACTTAGGGTCTCGGTCGGATACTATGGACTTAGGCACTCCATGTAGTTTGACAATATTGTCTCTGTATAACGTAGTCATCTTGTTCATGAACTGACCAGTCTTGAATAGCAGGAAATGTGCTGACTTCGTCAATCTATCCACAATTACCCAAATAGCATCATTACCCTTCCTGGTGTTCGGCAACCCTGATACAAAATCCATAGTGATGTTCTCCCATTTCCACTGAGGAATATCCAACGGGTGAAGCAAACCAGGAGGCTTCTTGTGCTCTGCCTTAATCTGCTGACAAATCATACACTTGGAAACAAATTCTGCAATCTCCTTCTTCATTTTCACCCACCAGTAGTGATTCTTCAAATTCTGATACATCTTGGTGCTCCCCGGGTGAATAGAGTATCTGGTGTGGTGCGCATCTGTCATCAACTCTGACTTGATGTCTTGAACATTTGGCACACACAACCTATCTCTGCAGTACAAGATTCCTTCAATCAATCTGAACTCTGAATGATCATCAATGTAGTGCAACTCAAGATCATCCTTCTGAGCTTCCTTGATCTTGTTAACTATTTCTGGCTCTCAAACTCCCATAGTAGCAACCAATACTTTCTCGTTAACAGGCCATACCTCCACATCCATATCTCTAAACTGCTCCATCCATCTCCATTCGGGCATTACACACCCACTGAAAGCTGCCTTCCTACTAAGAGCATCTGCTACCACATTAACCTTTTCAGGATGGTACTTGATCGGAAAATCATAATCCTTTATGTACTCCATCCATCTACGATGTCTATTATTCAAATCACCCTGTGTAAACAGGTATTGCAGGCTCTTATGATCTGTATGCACTTCAAATCTTTCTCCATACAAATAATGCCTCTACAACTTCAATGCAAAAACCACTACTGCTAACTCCAAGTCATGTGTGGCATACTTCTTCTCATGGTCCTTCAACTGCCTTGACCCATATGCTATCTGTTAGTTTATGGTCTCAATACCAAGAGTATATGATGTAATAAATTGATTAATTTCTTTATTTATCAATACAATTCATGTTTTTCCTTTCATGAGATGAATGGTGTTTTATATACTTGCACATAACTAATACAAATGACATAATGGTTCATGAGATGAACCGGAGTCCACAAGTATACTAGATGTAATACATGTGTATGGATGAGATCTACATACAGGAGATATGTATTACAAATCTTATACTTAAATATCTTCACAACCAGTGATGAGATTGGACACCTCATCTGACAAGGTTGCAACATTTTGATCCCTATGCGATAGTGTGATTTATCTCGATCATCAGAATGTAAGATTCTGGATCATGATGCTGGTACATTGGATGTATTGAAGGACCATGAGAAGCACCTTATATACACTGTCTTTATTTAAGGTCTGCTCTCATAATTCCCTAGCAATAGGCTCATAATCCTGAGACATTAATGAACTCAAGTTTCTATCTATTTATTTGCTTTGAGTCACCAATGAGTGAGGCCAATTGTAGGTCAACACCTCGGTGATTTGGGTACTTGATAGTAGAGCTGTGGGAACATTCAATGGTCAAGATGGAATCTATCTTTAATATCCCCTTGTGCCAATTAATGGATTTATCATTGGTAAGTGCGCACCCATTCCGATTAAGAGTTAATTGGATCGGTACCAAATGATCATTATAATTAATTGGGGCTCAAGGATAATAAGATATGGATCTAATTTGGTGGACAGGTCCATTTGATCCATGGATATAGATGGAGGGGCCTACTTGTGGTACTGTGGAAGTTTAGGGTCTTCATTGTAATTTATTCCTAAGACTGGAGTGCAATTGCATTTATATAGTGGAGTTATTTGCAATTAACTGTGGGCCCGGATTGCACATGAGATGTGGGGTCACGTGTCCCAGTTGGAGCCAGCTTTCTAAGGAATCCCTAGTGGTCCCCACGCTAGCCCAATTTATTAGAAAGATACTAATTCTACTTGAACTCTAAAAGGAAGGTTACTATTTCTATTTGAAGTGAGACTTCTAATAGTGGTAATGGTAAGCTACTAATTATTAATGGAAGTAGGACTTCTATTTTAATTAGAAAGGAGAAAGTTACTAATAGTTGTGGAAGTAAGACTTCTATGGGAATTAGTAAGGGAGATGTTTACTAATTTGGAATGGGAGTTAAACTTCTATTTCAAATAGGAAAAGAGGAGTTGTGGAAGACTATAAATAGAGGAATACTCCTCTCAAATTCGTGCATAATAATAGGAGCACTTTCAGCCCCCTTGTGCAAGAGTTGTACAAGTCATCTTCTTCTCAAAGTTCCCCTCTCTTTCACCTTTGGTTCCTTAGAGTTACTAGTAGGGTTTTCTCTTGAGGATTCCACCATCTTCTTGAGAAAAGAGATCTGATACGGGACATAGCGTTGGAAGATCAAAAGGAGTTGAAGATTCTGATTTGGATTGTGAAGTTGTTCATCACCAAAGTAAAGAAATCAAATCTTCCATTAGAGCACAACAAAGATCCAAAGGTATATCTACATCCTTGTATGTTGTGGATTTCGAGATTGCATGTTTATGTGCTTATTTCCATCTTCTAGATAGTGTTTGTTGCTGTACATGGCTATGAGATTGAGGGAATTGCATCCTGGATTGGGTTTGTTGCATTCTAGACAATTGATCCCTGCATTAAGTGGGTCAAAAGTTTTTGAAACCTGTCTGGAAGGCCCACCTATATTCCAACAATTGGTATCAGAGCCTAACCTCATCTCTAATCATGTTAGACCAGCAAGCTTGCTCTGATCTTTGCATGAGATGTGAAGAAGATGAAGCAAGGGCTATGTAAGGATCAATTTAATGGATTTGCTTGGTTTGATAGTAAATTCATGTTTGGATAGTCACAAAAGGGTTTAATAATGATGGAAGGATCATGTTGGGATTGGTGTATGCCCTAAAGCCCACTGACTGCACTTACATCTCTGTTACTGGATATTTATTGGTTATTTAATGGAATGACATCTTTCTCTTTATACTTGTGTATATGTATGGTTGTGTAAGGCCCATTGTTTTCTAGTAATGACTTAGGTGTGTAGTGGCTACACACAGTTAGGTCTGAGTCATGGACACTTGAAACAATAAACTTGTTCATAACTGAGAGATGGAGTTGGGCACTTCATCTTGGTATAAGTTGTAATGAGATACTCTCCTGTATTCAGGGTGACTTACCTAAGTCACGGGAGGCTTTTCCGGATTTATCTCATTAGTGCATGTGTCATGCATTGAACAGGACCACTTGTAGGTGTGATCTCTAAAATAGTACTATCACAGAGAGAGATCAAATCACCTCTTGCTACTGAGTGACCAGTGCTCTTAATCTTGAGCATTTGTGGATGAACTGACGAAGTCGAGTTCTTGTACTTTAATTCACTATGGGTGAGATCCTGTTCATGGGTCAACAGCTCTGTGTTTTGGGTACTCGGGCTTGATTAGTTGGGACGTGCAAATGCAATATGGAATCTATGCCATCGTGTGATGGAATGATCGTCCCCTTAGAATTATCCGATTAATCATCAGAATCTAAGATCTTAGTATATGGATGTTCCATATGGATATTGAACTTGTGGGTCGCTCCCTGGATCAAGAGAATGATATCCGGATGATGATTAAGTCAAGGGTATGCAGTTCTAAGGTTGAGATGTAATCAAGAAGGTAGATAGTACATCGGTTAACCTACTTGATTATGGATGTTACATAGAGGGGCATTGTGGTCATTGTACTTGGTAGGTCAAAGACAATCGTCAATTTATGATGAGCTTAATTTGCAATTTAATATTTGTCCCTGGAGTGCAACCATAACTCTTTAGTGGAATGAGTTAGGGTTAAAATGATCCTAATGTTGCTATGGGGTTAGCATGGACATTTTGGTCATTTTGGGAGCCAAGGGCAAATATGTCTTTTGGTCCCTCTTCTAGCCACTTTCCTATATTGGCATGGTTTCCTACAGGACCACTTGTAGGTGTGATCTCTAAAATAGTACTATCACAGAGAGAGATCAAATCACCTCTTGCTACTGAGTGACCAGTGCTCTTAATCTTGAGCATTTGTGGATGAACTGACGAAGTCGAGTTCTTGTACTTTAATTCACTATGGGTGTGATCCTGTTCATGGGTCAACAGCTCTGTGTTTTGGGTACTCGGGCTTGATTAGTTGGGACGTGCAAATGCAATATGGAATCTATGCCATCGTGTGATGGAATGATCGTCCCCTTAGAATTATCCGATTAATCATCAGAATCTAAGATCTTAGTATATGGATGTTCCATATGGATATTGAACTTGTGGGTCGCTCCCTGGATCAAGAGAATGATATCCGGATGATGATTAAGTCAAGGGTATGCAGTTCTAAGGTTGAGATGTAATCAAGAAGGTAGATAAGACATCGGTTAACCTACTTGATTATGGATGTTACATAGAGGGGCATTGTGGTCATTGTACTTGGTAGGTCAAAGACAATCGTCAATTTATGATGAGCTTAATTTGCAATTTAATATTTGTCCCTGGAGTGCAACCATAACTCTTTAGTGGAATGAGTTAGGGTTAAAATGATCCTAATGTTGCTATGGGGTTAGCATGGACATTTTGGTCATTTTGGGAGCCAAGGGCAAATATGTCTTTTGGTCCCTCTTCTAGCCACTTTCCTATATTGGCATGGTTTCCTAATTTAATTAGATGATATGTGGTTGAATTAATTTTGTGGAAGAATAATTTTGAGTTTAAATTGAAATAGGCTTTTAATGGCATACATGAATTTAACTCTAGCTAAATTATTAACTAGTGGGCCATAGTGTGTTTATCAATCTTGTGGGCCAGCCATAAGGGGAGCCACTTGTGTGAGGTTTCCAAGTATGACCAGGTATCTTTACTTGGAAGGAACAACTCCTCTTTGGGTAAGGATTCCTATAATTAAAGGTTACTAAATTTTAGTATCTTTAATTAGAAAGTGTTGCACACTAAAGGGGGCTGGTTGCTTATTTTGTGGGATTGACATTCCTATTAGAAAGATAACTCTTAAAAGGGAATGTGATCTTTATAAATAGAGAGGGAACTGCCCTTCACTGAAAGATGACAAAAAGGTCATTCTCTGGAAAGGGACTGAGGTCAAAGGAGTTGTTAGAATTGGTTCACACTGATGTGTGTGGTCCTATGAACAAACTAGCTAGAGGAGGTTATGAGTATTTCATCACCTTCACTGATGATTACTCTAGGTATGGATATGTGTACCTAATGCGATGCAAGTCTGAAGCGTTTGATAAGTTCAAACAATTCAAGGCTGAGGCGGAGTTACAACTAGGGAAACATATCAAAGCTCTTCGATCTGATCGAGGTGGCGAGTACCTCCTGGGTGAGTTCAAGGAGTACCTCACACAACATGGGATTGTGTCTCAGTTGTCTGCACCGGGTACACCCCAGCAAAATGGTGTAGCAGAGAGAAGAAACCGTACCCTTCTTGATATGTTAAGGTCCATGATGAGTCATGCAACCCTACCCATATCTTTTTGGGGATATGCCCTAGAAGCAGCAGCATACATTTTGAATCTGGTACCTTCTAAATCAGTACCTAGGACACCTCAAGAAATGTGGACAGGTCGAAAACCCAGTTTAAGACACATCCACATTTGGGGTTGTCCAGCCTATGTACTGAATGATAAAGTTACCAAGCTAGAACCCAGATCGGAAATGTGCTACTTCATTGGGTATCCTAAGGGAACAAGAGGAGGCATCTTTTATCATCCAAAGGAGCAAAAAGTGCTTATCAGCACTCATGCTAGATACTTGGAGGATGATTGCATGATGCACCAAGAGCTTGGTTGTAAAGAAACACTTGAGGAGATTCTTTCAGAAACTCCTGCAACATCTGTGCCAGATCCTGAGACTGTAGAAAATCAAGACATTCCTTTTAACACTCCGGAGCCTCGTCGTAGTGGGAGAATTTCTAGACCACCAGATAGATACCTAGGAGTGTCTTTTATGACAGACTCCGAGGATCTGGTTGAGGATCCTACTAGTTACGATGAAGCAGTAACGGATATAGATGCTGACATGTGGCAGCAAGCGATGAAATCTGAATTGGATTCTCTGTATTCCAATCAAGTCTGGGAACTTGTGGATGCACCTGAAGGGATCAAACCCATAGGGTGCAAGTGGATCTACAAGAGAAAGAGAGGAGTGGATGGGAAGGTTGAAACCTTCAAAGCAAGACTGGTGGCGAAAGGATATACTCAAAAAGAGGGTATCGATTATGAGGAAACCTTTTCACCAGTGGCTATGCTTAAATCCATAAGGATTCTCTTAGCCATCGCATGTCATTATGACTACGAGATATGGCAGATGGATGTCAAGACAGCTTTTCTTAATGGAAGTCTTGACGAATGCATCTATATGATGCAACCAGAGGGATTCATTGCTGGTGGCCAAGAGAACATGGTCTGTAAACTTAAGAAGTCCATTTATGGACTTAAGCAAGCATCTAGGGCATGGAACATCAAGTTTAATCAGGCAGTCAAATCCTTTGGCTTTGAGCAAAACATTGATGAACCATGTGTGTATAAGAAAGGGAGTGGAAACGCAGTTGCATTTTTAGTCCTGTATGTGGATGACATATTACTCATTGGAAATGATGTTGGCATGATGTCGTCTACAAAGGTTTGGTTATCATCTCAATTTCAGATGAAGGATTTGGGTGAGGCGAGCTATGTCTTAGGGATCAAGCTTTTGCGAGATCGCAAGAACAAGATGTTAGCCTTATCCCAATCTTCATATATTGAGAAGATATTGGTCAAGTATAACATGCATGACTCCAAGAAGGGCTTGCTACCTTCTAGACATGGAGTACCACTATCTCGGAATCAATGTCCGAAGACAGCTGAGGAGATAGAAAGCATGAGGAGAGTACCATATGCATCGGTTGTTGGAAGCCTCATGTATGCAATGTTGTGTACTAGACCAGATATCTGCTTTGTCGTTGGCATGGTTAGTAGATATCAATCAAACCCTGGACCTATGCACTGGACAGCTGTTAAGCATATATTCAAGTATCTTCGGAGAGCGAAAGATTATATGCTAGTCTACCGAGCAGATGATCTAACGCCACTGGCGTATACAGACTCTGATTTCCAGTCGGATGTGGATGGCAGAAAGTCTACCTCGGGATACGTCTTTACTCTATCAGGAGGGGCTATATCATGGAGAAGTGTCAAGCAAGATTGTACTGCTGATTCTACCATGGAAGCAGAGTATGTGGTGGCATCGGAAGCTGCGAAGGAAGCAGTATGGCTCAGAAAATTCCTATTGGAATTGGGAGTAGTTCCTGCAGTGCAAAAACCGATTGTTATGTACTGCGACAATACTGGTGCAGTAGCTAACTGCAAAGAGCCCAGGAATCACAAGAAAAGCAAGCATATTCAGAGAAAGTACCACTTGATCCGGGAATTCATCCAGGATGGAGAAATAGTGGTAGAGCAGATTGCCTCAGCAAATAACTTAGCTGACCCATTTACAAAGACTCTTACTGAGAAAGTGTTTTCTTCACATGTTGAGTCTATGGGAGTTAGGTTAGGTCGTAGTGATCTTTAGTGCAAGCGGGAGATTGTTGGGATTGGTGTATGCCCTAAAGCCCACTGACTGCACTTACATCTCTGTTACTGGATATTTATTGGTTATTTAATGGAATGACATCTTTCTCTTTATACTTGTGTATATGTATGGTTGTGTAAGGCCCATTGTTTTCTAGTAATGACTTAGGTGTGTAGTGGCTACACACAGTTAGGTCTGAGTCATGGACACTTGAAACAATAAACTTGTTCATAACTGAGAGATGGAGTTGGGCACTTCATCTTGGTATAAGTTGTAATGAGATACTCTCCTATATTCAGGGTGACTTACCTAAGTCACGGGAGGCTTTTCCGGATTTATCTCATTAGTGCATGTGTCATGCATTGAACAGGACCACTTGTAGGTGTGATCTCTAAAATAGTACTATCACAGAGAGAGATCAAATCACCTCTTGCTACTGAGTGACCAGTGCTCTTAATCTTGAGCATTTGTGGATGAACTGACGAAGTCGAGTTCTTGTACTTTAATTCACTATGGGTGAGATCCTGTTCATGGGTCAACAGCTCTGTGTTTTGGGTACTCGGGCTTGATTAGTTGGGACGTGCAAATGCAATATGGAATCTATGTCATCGTGTGATGGAATGATTGTCCCCTTAGAATTATCCGATTAATCATCAGAATCTAAGATCTTAGTATATGGATGTTCCATATGGATATTGAACTTGTGGGTCGCTCCCTGGATCAAGAGAATGATATCCGGATGATGATTAAGTCAAGGGTATGCAGTTCTAAGGTTGAGATGTAATCAAGAAGGTAGATAGTACATCGGTTAACCTACTTGATTATGGATGTTACATAGAGGGGCATTGTGGTCATTGTACTTGGTAGGTCAAAGACAATCGTCAATTTATGATGAGCTTAATTTGTAGTTTAATATTTGTCCCTGGAGTGCAACCATAACTCTTTAGTGGAATGAGTTAGGGTTAAAATGATCCTAATGTTGCTATGGGGTTAGCATGGACATTTTGGTCATTTTGGGAGCCAAGGGCAAATATGTCTTTTGGTCCCTCTTCTAGCCACTTTCCTATATTGGCATGGTTTCCTAATTTAATTAGATGATATGTGGTTGAATTAATTTTGTGGAAGAATAATTTTGAGTTTAAATTGAAATAGGCTTTTAATGGCATACATGAATTTAACTCTAGCTAAATTATTAACTAGTGGGCCATATTGTGTTTATCAATCTTGTGGGCCAGCCATAAGGGGAGCCACTTGTGTGAGGTTTCCAAGTATGACCAGGTATCTTTACTTGGAAGGAACAACTCCTCTTTGGGTAAGGATTCCTATAATTAAAGGTTACTAAATTTTAGTATCTTTAATTAGAAAGTGTTGCACACTAAAGGGGGCTGGTTGCTTATTTTGTGGGATTGACATTCCTATTAGAAAGATAACTCTTAAAAGGGAATGTGATCTTTATAAATAGAGAGGGAACTGCCCTTGGACGTGCAACATAGAAAGAAAGGAAGAAACACCAAGGAAACCCATTGGCCGCCCAAGACAAGTAGACAGAAACCCACGCCCAGCCCATTGCTGCCTTCTTCTTCTTCATTGGAGAGAGGAGATCAGTTCCTGGGTTGTTTCCATAAATTGTAAGTTCAGAAAACCCATCTATGAAACCATATTCTGATCCCACAATCAAAGCCAATCAGGTTGGGAAGTGGAATAGAAGAGAAGATCAAAGGAGAAGTTGCTGCAGAAAATTCCTGCAACACACATTGCTGGTTGCAGGATGGTTTCAGTCCTTTAAAGTCTTTCTTTTCAGAGTTTTGAGGCATTCAAATCATCAAGGTAATAGTCCTCTATTATCTCCTTGCATTATACACATGTTGATTATGATTTCATGGAGTTTTATGCATGTTTCATGGCTGGAAATCAGATCTGGGTTCTTGTTTTTAAAACTTGAAAAACCAAAATCAGCCATGGCAGTCCAAGTTCAGATCTGTAATGCATTTTCTTTCAAGGATCATAGGAAGCCATTGGGACACTTTGGAAGTGATTTGGAGAAGAACAGACACGAAACAGAAAACCCAAGCTGCAGAAATTCGTCAACCGGGTCGACCCGGCCTTCTGTGCAGAACTCTGCAGAAACAAATTTTTCAGTTTCGGGTCTACTTTTACTTCCTATTTTTCCAGCATTATTTGGCAGCCTATTTTTGTGATTTGTATGGTTGTATGAGATACTAACTTGCAGATGATCATGTCCTCTCCATATGGCCCACAAGTCTTTTGCTTTCTTTTATGGTGATTGGTTTATTTAAGGCTAAATGTAAAGGGCGTCATGGTTTCCTTGGTTTCCCGTGAAAGGGCAAGGCATGATGAATTTCCCTTTAGCCCTTTTAATTCCAGTTTTAGATTACCATGTAAGTCTCATATTTGAGGCATAGGAATTTATGTAATTTTTCTAAATTTGTAAATTCTGGCGATGTCCAAGACGAAGAAGGAAAGCGATGTCGGACTCCTAATCAAAGAGTTTGAAGATTACCAAAAGAATTCTGGAGTTTCCCAAAGAGTTTGAGGAATTCCAAATTTTTTGGAAAGTCTAGAAGTTCAAGAAGTCTATTCCGCTTGGGCCATGTGGAGGAGAGGACTAGTTTCTATTTTTGCAATTTCTATTTATGGATGCATGCTTAAATTAGAAAAATTCCAGATCTGATCCAAACATAGCAAGTTACTAAAATTGGTCAAATCAAATTAATTTTGGAAAGAGTTCTAATTAGTGTTGATGACCCATGAGATGGACACATTGGTAACACTAATTTAGAAACTAGACTTTCCTTAAAATAACTTGACTTGGAACCAATCTTAGATCATATCATGAGATGATTTGATGTTCATATGTATACATGTGGGCCCTAATACCTTACAAAGAAATCCTCAATTCTAAAATATTAAGTGGGAGCGGGGCATTTATATTTAGAAATCCCCATGGTTTTCCACCATAGGTCCATTGTAAGGAAAGTATTAGCCTCGCGCCATCTCGAGTATGGTCGTTCCCCACGGAGGGCTTTTACTTGTCTGGCTACTAGATATGGACCTCCTATGGATAGTGTTGGTGAGACAGGGCGGGGGCCCACTCCCCAAGGAGGAGCTGCTCGCAACGGTTGTCATACAATGCTAGTTGGTGGGTCACACCTAAGTAAAATAATGATGTAGTATCCCCAAGGATTTGCCTCATTTATTTTAGAAACCGAAGTAAATCGAGAGTCATTCATTATTTGGTATGAGATACTTAGATAATAATGAATGAAGGGGATCATGGAAAGTTAGTCTTAATCCTAATTTTGACCAACTTTGATCCGCACCAATCTAGGTGGTATTCGTACTCCCCAAGGAGGCATACACCGGGGATTGGCATTCCGATGTATTCTGAATTTAATGGTTATGAGGATTCCATATAAATTTGGTAGAATACTAAACCATAATGTCATTTAAATTCATTAATTGAATGTTTGGTTATGTGCTACAGTATTTTCAGCATGAATTCAAACACTTTCAATCCACTTGCGACCATCCTCAACCAGAATAAATTAGTGGGATCCAACTATGTAGACTGGAAACGGAACCTGGATATTGTCCTGACAGCTTAAGGATATAAATATGTCCTTACCAAACCCCCCCTTAATGAGCCATTGCCAGAAGCATCACAGGAAGAAAAGGAACTTTACACCAAGTGGGCCAAAGACGATGAGATGGCCAGATGTTACATACAGGCATCTATGTCTAGTGTTTTACAACACCAACATCAATCCTTTAAGACTGCATATGATATTATATCAAACTTAAAGGAGATGTTTGTGGAACAGGGTAGGGCTGCTATGAGGGTGCTTATAAGCACCAAGATGGCTGAAGGCAACCGGTACAGGACCATATGTTGAAAATGATGGACTCATTGAATGAGTTAGATGTACTGGGAGCTGCGATTGATGCAGAATCGCAGATTGACATAATACTTGAGTCACTACCAGAGTCATTCAACAATTTCAAGGTTAATTACAACATGAATAAAATGAATCTGACTCTGGCTGAGCTGTCTAGCCAGCTGGTGGTGACTGAAGGTATTATGAAGAAAAAGCCAACTGCCCTGATGACAGAAAAGTCATTTGCCAAGTCCAAACCGAAAGGCAAAGGGCGGAAAGGCAAGAAGAAATCAGTTCCAAAGGGTCCTAAGGCGGAGAATGGTCCTAATGGTGATGTTGGCAAGGCTAAGGGAGCAGGGACAAAAGGAAAGTATTTCCATTGTGGTATGACAGGACATTGGAAGAGGAATTGTCCAGAATATCTGTCCAAGAAGAAGACCTCAGGTATGATTGAGTCACTTGTTACTGAAGTTAGTTTTGCAACTGGTACTTCAGAATCTTGGTGTGTGGACTCCAGGGCAACTAATCACATATGTAATTCATTGCAGGAGTTCAGGGAAACCAGGAAACTCAGTGACAGCGAAATCATTGTCAACCTAGGATCTGATGCTAAGGCGGATGCGGTCTCAGTAGGAGTTATTACTTTATATTTTCAAGATAATAAGTTGGTTTTGTCAGACACTCTATATGTACCGTCTTTAAGACGGAATTTAATTTCAGTTTCTAGTTTGGTGAATAAAAGTTATTCTATTACTTTTGGTACTGAAGTTGTCATAAAGAGGAATGGTACTTTTATATGTTCTGGCAAGGTAACCAATGGGCTTTATCTATTAACTCCTACAATGTATGAGATACATGACACCGAAATAATTAACAGACCATCATTAAAGAGAAAGTCACCTTCATCTAATCCAACAAAACTTTGGCACTTGAGGCTAGGTCATATAAACCTAAATAGGATTGACAGGCTAGTGAAAGATGGCATCTTGCCTTCATTGGTGGTAGAACCAATGCCTGTCTGTGAGTCCTATCTGGAAGGCAAAATGACCAAAAGACCATTTTCATCCAAGGGCAATAGGGCCAAAGATTTATTGGAATTAGTATATACTGATGTGTGTGGGCCCATTAATGTAAGAGCCAGAGGAGGATATGAGTACTTCATCACTTTCACAGATGATTACTCAAGAAATGGATACATATACCTCATGCACCGCAAGTCCGAGGCTTTTGAAAAGTTCAAAGAGTTTCGAGCGGAAGCGGAAAATCAATTAGGTAAAAGTATCAAGACTTTTCGATCAGATCGAGGAGGAGAATATCTGTCTGGAGATTTTATGGCACACTTATCAGAAAATTGGATTTTATTCCAGTTGTCTGCTCCTGGTATGCCTCAACAGAATGGAGTAGCGGAAAGAAGGAACCGGACTCTTTTAGATATGATTAGGTCTATGTTGAGTTTCTCAGGATTACCTATATCCTTTTGGGGATATGCCTTGGATACTACAATGTACATACTAAACCTTGTACCATCTAAGTCTGTACCTAAGACTCCCCGGGAGTTGTGGTCTGGGCGAAAGCCTAATCTACAACATTTACACATTTGGGGTTGTCCGGCACACGTGCTGAAGGTAAAGACGGATAAGTTGGAAACGAAGTCGGAAGTATGCACGTTTGTAGGATATCCTAAATGAACTAAAGGTTGGATATTCTATAATCCCAGAGAGCAGAAAGTGCTGGTAAGCACCAATGCGGTTTTTCTGGAGGAAGATTATATGATGGACCGAAAATCTTTAGAAAAGGTGATCTTGGAAGAGATTCAAGAACAATCAATTCCAAATCCAAGTATGACCGAACTTGAGGAAGAACCGCCCCTACCAGACCCAGTAGTTACACTAGTGCCTCGTCGTAGTGGGAGAATAATCAGGCCTCCTGATAGGTTCTCATTCTTGGGAGAGTCTTACGAGGCAATTGTTAGACCCCGACCCAGACCAATTCGATTAGTGTGCGATTAGTGTGTGTTTAGTCCTAAGTGAGTTTAGTGATTGTTGGGTTAGAAATGATTAGTTTAGTCTTGGACATAGCTTTGGAGATTTTGAGAACGTTTAGTATTAATTAGACACGCTCGGAAAGGTCCGAGTGCGCATGTGAGCTTGGGAAGATCATGTCGTTTTCCGTGTGAGTGTGATTTTGGTTTCATTTGAATGATCTTTTTATGTGTTACAACTTTCGTTTTAAGGCCATTCGTGTTTGAAGCCCAAAAACCCATGTTTTGGCCCAAAGAGGGTAAAGTTGTCTTTCTTGCACAAATCTGGACACAATTTTCGAGATCTCAAAATCATGTCAAACTTATACTTTTTGGAAACTAGATATTTCGACGATCGTTTTATCCTTCTTCATTGAAGTCGTCCGAGGCCCACAAGACCATGTTTTAGTCATTTCAAGTTCAAGCCAAATGGGGCCCTTTCATTCACTTTACCAAAATCCTGCAACTTCTTAACCTAGGGCAAGGAAGAGTCTCTTTTTCTCTCCATCTTCCCCATCTTGTTTGATCTAGCTAGAGAGCTCCAAAGAAGATCCTAAGACTACCATTTTCTTCATCTCCTTGCAAGCTCTCCATTGATACAATTTTCTTAAGGTTTCAAGTTGGGAAAGCTCTCCATTCTCTTCCATCTCTCTTGTTTGACTTTCTCTAGGTAAGAGCTTCAAGCCATGTTTTCCATAAAGTCTTTTTAGCTCCTTAAGATTGTGTTTTCTTGTTTACAAACCCTATTTGTAAAATGGGTTTCTTGTTTTCAAGCTTGAGTGAGTTTTGTGTGTTTTCTTGGTTTTTCTTATAGTGTGGGATTAGCTTGAGGAAGTGCTTGAAGAAGAGTATTGTTAGCTTTGGTCAAGGCAAGTGATCTCTATAGGAATGATGCATGTGTATTTGGATTTCATTGTATTTTAGGAATTGTGCATTTATCTTGTTTATAACTTCATGTTTATGTTTTCTTTTGATTTGGACGTGAAATGGTGATAAATGAACCCTTGGTGAGCATGAAGGCTCAAGGGATGATATGTGGTTGATGGATGAGAAGAAGGAGAAGAATGTAGTGAAAGATGTGCAAAGGAAAGGAGATTTCTGCACTCAGCGAGCTCAGGCAGCAGCCTGTTCGCTCGAGCGACCCCTGGGTCCGCTCGAGCGAACAAGCCACTGTCTGCTATGGAATGAGGCAGAGAGTCGTTCGTTCGAACGCATTTTATTATCCGCTCGAGCCAACATTTGCTCGAGCGAACGGTCTACGCCTTGTAATGTTCGCTCGAACGAACGGTCTCGCTCGAGCGAAGTGTCATCAACGTGGCAGGTCCGCTCGAGCGAACCTGCCAGATTCAGAAAGATGAGTTTTTTTCCATTTTGTGTATTTTCTTGAGGGTTGAAAACTAGACTATGTTAAGGGTTTTAACTTGACATTGTGTAAATGGAACTTCGAAATGAAACCCAACTTCGGGGACACCAATTCTTGTACTTTCTGACGTTTGGGGTTTCAATTACACAAAAGTCAATTAGTAGCCTTAGCACATGCTTGTCAGATTTTGTATTTGAACTTCCGTCTTGGTACGATAAGTATAAACGTGCACTTGTTTTGAGTTTCAAGTATAAGCTTGTTTTGAAGTTTTGTTTCAAGAAAAAGGGGATCACTTCCTAAGCGTGTTATGCATAATTCTTATGCCTCTTGCTAGTCGTGTTCGTCGTGTTTTGATAAGTGATTTCCCCCTTTTTATCTCGACATGCTTTGATCGTGTTTCACGTGTTTTGTGCATTCATGAATTAAGTAAACACCACTGAGCTTAGACTGCCCTTTCGGTTTGATCCACTGTCTGGGGGTCTTTAAACATGTGGACTGTCTGCAGACTAGTCGTGTATTTATTACACATCGTGCGTGTCCGGTTCCGCGGCCGGAATTCCCGTCTTTGTGGGAAATCGTGTCGTGCTTATATTATGTATATCGTGCTTGTCGTGCGTGCTTGCTCTTTTCATTATATAAATGATAGAGAAAGGATGGGCTCTTTGTGGATTGTAACTATTCATGATATATTATGTACTCATGCTAGTTTGTTTTGGTATCTCAGCTTTGTTCGTATTCTTGAAAATGTATCTCAGCTTTGATAGTACTTCATACCAAAGATTTGCTTACATGTTTTCTCTAAATGTTATTGTTCATGTTCATGCCTACATTGATTACCTGCCAAACCGTCGTGTTTGACCCTTGTTTATTGGTGCCCAGGTGCAGGAGACGTTGCCTTTGAGGAGGAGCGTCAGGAGGAGGCTTGTGAGCCAACTCCCGTGAGAGAGTGGCAGCCCGACGATGTCATTTAGATGTCGGACTGGTCCTCGAGTTTCGTCACCTTTAGTCTTGGGGTTTCTTTTGGTTATTTTGAGATTGTATTGACCGTTATTGGTCTCTTATGGGTTGTACTAAACTTAACTTACTTTCGTGTTAAACTTATAACTTGAACTATGTTTGGGAATGCCTTGATAACTCTTTTCTTTGATGCTATGTCTTGTTATTAAATGTTATAGCACTTAAAGATTTGATTGTGCTTATCGTGATGTGTTTTGCTACACGCTTCCGCAATCGTGTACGTGTGAGTCAGATTCCGCGTGTCTTTGGGAATCCTCACCGCGGGAACCTGTGGGAAAACAAAATCTTCAATAGTAGTAATCATCACCAATCGCGTCGCGGGCCCGGGGATCCGTTCCGGGGTCGCGACAGGACTGGTATCAGAGCGGGACATGTTTCAGGCACTTAAAAGAAACTAGAAAGGTCTTAGGAACGTGGCGAGGATTCGTGAGTTCGATAGATTCGTTCGTATAGGATCTTAGAAACCCTTGTACCATGATTATTGTTTTCTAACTCTTTGTTTTACAGCAATATGCCTCCAAGAAAAGCTCCAAATCATCATGCTTCAGGCAGTAACCAGAATGAGTCAGATGCATCTGAGACACCTACAGCCACACAGTTTCAGGAACTTATGCAAGCCATGATAGCACAGCAAAGGCAGGCTAATGAGAACCAAGCCAGATTTCAAGAGCAGTTGGCTAAGAAAGATGACGAGATGGCACAAGTTCAGAGGCAACTTTTGGAAGTGCTTCAAAACAGGAATGTAGCACCACCCGCAGGTCCACAGATTGTGATACAGAATAGGGATCCTGACCCTAATGCTTTGTTTGAGAAGTTTAGAAAGAGAGCACCGAAGGAGTTTTCGGGCAATGAAGACCCATTAGTGGCAGATGACTGGCTAGTCAATACGGAGAAGATCTTTGATGTCTTCATGTGCACGGGTATACAGAAGGTCAACCTCACAGCTTCATTATTTTATGGGCTCGCAGATAGGTGGTGGCAAACAGTCAAGGATCCTTATGCAGTGATGGCAGATGATGAGGCATGGGCAGCATTCAAGATACAGTTTCAAGACAAGTACATTCCCTCTCATGTCAAGAGGCAGAAGGCTATTGAGTTTCAGCAACTCAAGCAAGGTAGCATGACAGTGTTGGATTATGTCACCAAATTTGAGAGATTGGCGAGGTATGCCACCGAGTTGATTGACACGGAAAGGAAGAAGATAACTAAGTTCTTAGAAGGGTTGAATCCGATTATTATGAGGGATGTCATAGGAGTAGTGCCTCCAGCTACATATGATGAGGCAGTCAAGCGGGCTTATACTTTTGAGGATATTAACAATATGATTGTTCAGGACAGGAAGCAGCAGTATCAGCAGCAAAATCAGAGGCAACAACAGGGCAAGAAGCCAAGGCAAGAGCAAGGTCATGTGAGGCAGGGTTGTGGACATTGTGGCAAGAATCATGAGACACACGAATGTCGTAAGGCCATGGGTGCCTGTTTCAAGTGTGGGGCCATGAACCATGCAATCAAGGATTGCCCATTACTTCAGACTCAAGGGAACAGAAACCAGCAGCAGAGACAAGTAGCTCCTCAGAACCAAGCACCAGTTCAGAATCAGATGAGACCACCTCAGCAGCAACAGGCTAGGCCACCAGTGCCGAATCAGAATGCTCGTCCTCCACAGCATAACAGACAAGGCCAAGGAAGGCAGAACCAAGTACCGAACAGACTACAGATGCATGGACGATTATACTATCTCAACCGTGCAGACGCTGAAGCTGCAGGAGACGTGGTAGAAGGTAAACTTCTTGTTTGTGGGGTAGAAGCCCAGATTTTGTTTGATCCTGGATCCACACATTCCTTTGCATCTCCTAGTTTTGCTAAGTTGATTGATGCACCATGTAGTGAGTTGGATTACATTTTGGTAGTGACCACTCCAGTAGGGAAACAAGTTGTGTGTAGAAACCATTACCCTAGTTGTACAGTGTTATTAGGAGATGTTAATCTACCGGCCAACCTCATAGTTTTGGACATGCATGATTTTGATGTCATTTTAGGCATGGATTGGTTAGAAGCATATCATGCCACCATGGATTGTTTTAGTAAGACCATCACATTCAAATTCCAAGGACCACAGGCAGAGTTGATATTTCAGGGGAACAGGAGGAAATCTCAGGCAGGGTTTATTTCAGTGTTGAAGGCAAGCAGATTAGTGCAGAGTGGGTGTCAGGCATTTATTGCGTTTATCACGGAGGATAAACAGTCCCAAGGGGTGGAGGATATCCCCATTGTGTGTGAATTTCGGGATGTTTTTCCAGAAGAAATCCCGGGTTTACCACCAATTAGAGAAGTTGAGTTTACAATTGAACTCCTTCCAGGGACAGCTCCGATCTCGATTGCACCATATAGGATGGCTCCAGCAGAAATGGGTGAGCTATAGCTCCAACTGCAGGATTTGTTGAGCAAAGGTTTTATTAGGCCAAGTGTTTCACCGTGGGGAGCACCGGTGTTATTTGTGAAGAAGAAGGATGGAAGCTTGAGAATGTGCATCAACTACAGGAAGTTGAACCATGTGACCGTGAAGAACAAGTACCCTTTGCCAAGGATAGATGAATTGTTTGACCAATTAGAGCAGCCTATTTTTCCAAGATAGACTTGAGGTCAGGGTACCATCAGTTGAGAGTTAGAGACTCAGATGTTTAGAAAACAGCCTTTAGAACAAGATATGGGCACTATGAGTTCTTAGTGATGCCCTTTGGTTTGACAAATGCACCAGCAGTCTTTATGGCTTTGATGAACAAGGTCTTTGCACCATATTTGGATCACTCTACGGTAGTGTTTATTGATGACGTCCTGGTATATTCCAAGAGTAAGAAGGAGCATGAAGAACATTTGAGGACAGTGTTGCAGCTCTTGAGGGACAATCAGTTATATGCGAAACTCAGTAAGTGCGAATTCTGGTTAGAGCAAGTTGTTTTTCTAGGCCACATCATCTCCAGAGAAGGTTTAGCAGTTGATCCAGCGAAGATAGAAGCAGTTGTTAGTTGGGCAAGGCCAAGCAGTGTGACAGAAATTAGAAGCTTCTTGGGGTTAGCAGGCTACTACAGAAGATTTGTCCAAGGTTTTTCGTCCATCGCAGCCCCTTTGACAAAATTAACTAGGAAGAATGTCCCATTTGTGTGGACCGATCAGTGTGAAACCAGTTTCCAAGAGTTGAAGGGAAGGTTAACCACAGCCCCGATTCTTACATTACCCTCGAGCAACGGCGGATTTATTGTTTATACAGATGCTTCGAATGTGGGACTAGGTTGTGTATTGATGCAAGATGGCATGGTGATTGCTTATGGCTCGAGACAGTTGAAGGACCACGAGAAGAGACTCACGACTTGGAGTTGGCAGCAGTTGTTTTCGCATTGAAGATGTGGAGACACTATCTCTATGGAGAGAAATTTGAGGTCCATTCAGATCACAGAAGTTTGCAATATTTGTTCTCTCAGAAGGATTTGAACATGAGGCAGAGGAGGTGGATGGAATATATCAAAGATTATGACTTTCCAATCAAGTATCATCCAGGCAAAGTGAATGTGGTAGCTGATGCTTTGAGTAGGAAGTCAGTGGCTATGGCCAATTTGAGAGGAATGGGTGTCTTACAGCAGTTTGAAGGGTTGGGTGTAGAAGTGCAAACCCTTAGATTGGGTGCGATGTTAGCAAACATGACAGTTTCAGAACCTACCTTCATCCAGAAGATTAAGGAAAATCAGTTACAAGACCCAGACTTGGCCAAGATAGTAGATGTTATTGCAGAACGCCCCGATTTCAAGATGGTGAATGGGATATTGTATTTCCGTGACCGGTTGTGTGTGCCGAATGTGGATGATTTGAAGAATGAGATAATGAACGAAGCTCACAGTACGAGATATTCTATGCATCCGGGTAGCACGAAGATGTACCACAATTTGAAGAATAGATTTTGGTGGAACAATATGAAAAGAGAGATAGCAACTTTTGTGTCTCGTTGTCTAACTTGTTAGTTGATCAAGGCAGAGCATCAGAAGCCTCCAGGTTTGTTACAGCCTTTGGAAATTCCGGAGTGGAAATGGGAGCACATTACCATGGATTTCGTCTCTAATCGGGTTCGGGGGACGTGACACTTGTTCTTGACGGTCACCTGATTTAACTGTCTGTAATCTATACACATCCTCATTGTCCCGTCCTTTTTCACAAATATCACCGGAGCTCCCCACGGTGAAACACTAGGTCTGATGAAGCCTTTATCTAGCAAATCTTCTATGTGAGTCTTCAACTCCTTCAATTCTGTTGGAGTCATCCTATATGGGGCCTTCGAAATAGGTGTTGTATTCGGCTGCAATTTTATCGTGAAATCCAACTCACGAACAGGTGGCAAACTAGGAATCTCGTTCGGGAATAAATCCGGAAATTCTCACACCACTGGAATCTCATCAACAGCCTTGGACTCCTTGTCCTCCGCGATAAAGCCTTCACAATCGCTCCTTATCAATCGTTCTGCCTTTAATGCAGAAATTAACCAAGTGGAGGTGGGCTTTTCAGCACCAACAAACTCAACACTACGGTCTGCATCTTGCAACCTCACAGTCTTGTTAAAACAATCTAACACCGCTCGGTTCGCTGATAACCAATTCATACCAAGGATCACATCAAACTCCGACATCAGTAAGATGATCAAACTGGCAGTCAGCTAAACTTCTCCAATCTGAACATTACATCTAGGGTAGATGACATTACAAGGAACCGATCCACCCACAGGGGTGGCTACTATCAAATCATATGGTAGTGTCTCCTTATCCTCCCCCAAGTGAAGTGCAAAAGCTGGTGCAACAAATGAGTGTGTGGATACTGATTCCCGATGGCCCGCTATTAGCCATGTCACTGGAAGATAATATGAGTTAGGCCCTATGCAACCAAAAACTAACAACACAATGCTAGAAATAGAACTAGGAAACCAACCTACTAACGGAATCCTCACACACGTCCTATGGTTTCTAAACTTTTTACCCTGAGAAACCATCCATTGCTCTGATACCATTCTGTCACGTCCCCCAAACCCGATTAGAGAATAAACCGGATCCGGGGAGTGAAATTTAGAACTAATTAAAATTTTGTCCTTTAGGCCCAAGGATCGTAATTCCGCTGTGAGGATATTGCATTTCAAACCTCAAGTAATATAAAACGGCGGAATTCATACAATTTGAGGCATGTTAAATTTCAAAGCAGTGAATAATAAATCTCGTTAATAGTTAAAGTTGCACAAGGAAATAATAAAACTAATCAAGGAATTAAAGTATTAACAAAGGCCATCCCAATAACCAAGGCCTTTTAAAAGAACATGACGTCAATAAATGAAAGGTCCAACGATAGAATAATAAATGAAGAAATAAAATCTAGTGAAGTCCCAATGAATCTCTCTCGTGCTAGGAATGATGACGCTACTCTACGTCATCGGCAAGCCACTCTCGCTCTTCCTCTGCTGGTTGGAGATCCTTTGGGATCTCCTCACCGGCCTGCTCCTCGTAGTAGTACTCATCTGAGGAGTCTGCACACCAAGGAACAGAGTGAACGACATGTTGAGCAATAGATAAGTAAGATATAATTAAACATAATATGCATCAAATATAAGAGTAATGACAAGTACAAGATCGTAGGAATACAAGGAACAATACTAGGCATGTAGCATGAGTAAATAACCATTTGAATCATAAATAGAAATCCTAGCAATACTAACAATCACCACTACCAATGTAATGCAATGCACAAGAGGGAGACTTCGTGGATGTCCAAGCCACCTCGCGGGGTACCGAGTAACAATCCTATCCGGACTACTGATACCAAAGTCCGGCTCCAAGGGGATCCTAGCTCCCGGTCCTGGGAATAGTAGCACGGTCCCCGCCCGCTCCCAACTATTCAACGCCATGGACGCCGTCCAAAGCCGACTGCCCACCCCGATGTCTGAGTAACTGGCCCATCAATAATACCCCAAACTGCAGATGGCTATGACATGCAAATAATAATAATAATAAAGTGGTGTTGACACGAGAATAGACCAAGACAAGCAGGTCTGGCTAGCTCAATATACAGGACATGTTCGTGGGGATTATCTCATTTCAGTCATTACAAGACAAAACCAATCACATGATAATCCCTTCAGTCTAACCAGTCATGTTTATCAATTACATAACACGGGGTCCTAAGGTGTACTCTAAGTCAGGACCAAGTCCTAATTTTACAAGGAATTATATTTCATAATTAATTAGGTGTATTATGCTGAGAGTGAGTATACAAAGAATTATAACAACGGATACAATTAAATAAGTCAAGGAGGAATTACGAGCCAATCCTAGGCAAATGGTGTCATCCATGTATCCTACATGTTCTAACGGAGTACGTGTGGAATTGGATCAACGATGCTTCTAAGAAAATCCCTTAGTGTACAATCATGTTAAGCATCCATTAATTCAGTTCCATACGTATTCGGTTACCCCTTGTTTAATACACGAATACCTAGACACCTAATCGAAGCACACCAAGCCACGTGCTACGATGTAATCCCCATTAATGGTCAATTGATAGTAGGTTCATGGTTTCCAACATCTAAGGCCCAAACCTAAGTTACTAGTCTCATTTCTAATAAAATATAGGCTGGGTCAATAATCTGAGTTTTTACATCACTTCGCGACCTCCGATCGTGATGAGACTAGAACCATTGGATTCTATATCTCAAGAGCTTTCCAACGGTATATTACAGGTCGAAATTCGACGGGCGGATTAAAAGTTATAGGCGTTCCAAAATGATCCGTTTATATGCCTCTACCGGTTCCCGGCGTCCGGACGCCCGGAACCAGTAAGGGCGCCCTGAGGTTCTGTCTTCTGGCGTCCGGACTCCCGGAGGCAGAAACCCTCCCCAGACGTCCGAATTTACCCTATTTCTTCAACTAGCCTTCACAAGCACTATAACCTGCACGAAATTGAGCCTCCTGCTCTCCCAAATATCCATTCTCATCAATTTTACATCCATTCTAACAAATTAGAAACATCAAAAGGGGTACCAAATTTAACAATTAATCCAATCCATACCACAAATCTAACCTAACATGTAATCCAAAATCACTATCGTAACCAGGCTTGGTATTAGGGAAATCTAATAAGAAAATCAGTACAATCAATGGAGAAGCATACACCATGCTTAATTATAAATTGCAAATCTACTTGCCTCAACTAAGAAGATGGTTAGAAATTGGAAAAAGCTTGAGAAGAAGCTCTTTTTCGCAAAACCCACAATCTAATCCGACCAAACGCAATCTAGAACGCAACGGAGAAGAAAAGAAAGAAAAAGATTAAGATCAAGCCTAATTCTAAACCAAAGAGAATCGATTGAAAAGATGAAAGTGAGTAAAACTTACCGAAACCAGGATCAAGAGAGAGAGAAGATCGAGAGGAAGAAGATAAGCGGTTCGGATCGCAGCAGTGATCCTTCAGGGAAGGAGTTCTGGAGCCTTGAAAGAATGAGGAAGAAGAAAAAGGTTGTTGTAGCTTCGTTCGTTGTAGAGATGAATAAGAGATTAGGGCTAATCTTTGATTAAGAAAGGGAAGGGAGAAAGACTAATTTGCCCTTAAGTGAGTCTGGTGAAAGAATGGACCATTTGAAGGGTTTTTGATCGTCGGATCGCGATAAGCCAGGAGACAAAAATGATCAGCGCGACAAGACCTTTCCAACGAACCCAAAATCACGGTGATAGGAATTTTTTTGGAAAAACACTCAATTTTCCCTAATTTGCAAACTACCCACCTGCTAGGATCAGACGAACTCGAAATCAAACGAAACTTCGTAGACACTATTCTAACACTAAAAGAAACTCACTCAAGGTTTAAGCCCACTTAAATATCTAACAATACAATTAATTATAATAATTGTAAAATAAACGGGTCACGGGCCTGCTATTGGGCCCAATTGACCCAATAAGGTCGCGGACCTTACGACCGGCGTCGCCTCAGACTGACATCCGCTGGGTGAAGTGTCGAAGATGTGCCGCAGGGTCCGAGGCTCCGTCATCGAAGATGAGTCTCGGGACACCGAATCTCCCAGGGAAAGAGAAGTCTTTTATCTCCTGAGAGAAGGGAAACATGCCCCGATCTTCGGCATCGTAGGCGTCTAGTCGGTCTCAAACGAGGCCAACTTCAGCCATGTTACGTTGGACCGTCTGCTTGACGTCGCTCGCGGTCAAGCCATTCTCTCAGGTCTTCACCGTTCTCTAGCTCCTGGCGCGATCTTCTCAAGTCTCCGTGCAGATGGCTGCTGCTCGCACCTTCTTCATCACCTCGGTTTCTTCTTTTATTGGTCAGGACTTGCCTCATGTCCTGATCAGCTGAGGGAGCTGGGTTCCATCTGGGGGACGGTACCCGGGCTTTCTTCTTCTCTTTGAGTTGCCTCTTGAGTTGACGAATCATCTCATCCTTGTCTTGGATGATAAGGTTCTGGGCCCTGATGTCAGCGACGAAGGCGTTGTCATCATCACCATCGTCAGCATGATGAGGAGACTTGGCCACTAACATCGTGTAGGGTCCTTCTACACTCAACGCTACAGATTTTCCCCTAGATTTCCCTTTTGGAGGGGGATTTGGAGTGGCAGAGGTTGTGACCCTAGTAGCGGAAACACCGGTGGCGGTGGGAACTTCGGTGGTGGCACCGGAGGTGGTAACGACGAGTCCTTTCGGGCCTTCGACGTACCTTTGCCATTTCTTGTCTTTGGAGGCATGGTTTTTGTAGATTTGGTTTAATCGTTCCCCATAGACGGCGCCAATTGTAAGTGTAAGACCCCGACCGGAGAGAACCTAACTAGTGTTAATTAAGTCGTGTGTTAGTCTTAAGCGTGATTAGTAGTCTTTGACTAAGTTGGGTTTGGAATAGCGTTTGATATAATTTTGGGGAATTTTGAGTGCTTTGGTGACTAGTGGGGCCCTTTGGAGGTTCCTTTTGTGACTTTGCGTTTACTTAGGGGATTTTTCGGAATTGTTTTGATTTGTGTTTTTATCCCGTTTTGTTTATCTTGTTAATCCCTATAACTTTTATGTTGATCCCGTGCCCGTCTAAGATCCTGAAACCCGATTTCCTAGCCTTGAGGGCAAGACAGTCTTTTCACACTAAATCTGTACCCAAAACTTGATATCCCCGAAACCCACAAAACATATACTTTTTGGAAACTAGATATTTCAGTGATCATTTCTTCCTTCTTCATCGAATTCATCCGAGATTCTGATAGACATGATTTCAGCCCTTGAATAATTCTAGTGGTGGGACCCAACCCCATTTTGGATATAAGGAGGACTCCCTTCCCTTTTCCGTTTTTCTAGCAATCTACAACTTCTCAAACTAGGGTTTCCCTTCTTTCTTCTTCTTCTTGCTCTCTCCATCTCAATCTCCCACCAAACTTGCACCAACATCAAAATAGACTTTATCATTCTCTTCCTCATCTTGAAGGCTACCTAATGATACCATTTGTGAAGAAAACCTCCCTTTCCAAGATCTTCTTTGAGCTAACTCTTGCCATTTGAAGGTCATCCAAATAAGCAATCTTCTCCATCTTCTAGATTTGTATTCTTCTAGTCCTTGAGAAGCTCCATTTTCATTATTATGAGTTCTATCTTCTTCATTCATTGTTTGACCCATTTTAGGGTTTGTTTTGGGGGTTTTTGCTTGTAGCTTGGACCTTTGACTTGGAAGGCTCGATTTGAGCTTGATTTGCTTATTAGAGACCAAAGGCAAGTGGATTTTTATGAGCTTTCAATGATTCTATGAGAAATGGGATTTATTGTGTTGTTTTTCACTCTTGCCTATTTAATGCATTGTCTTGAAATAAATGTTATAAAAGAGCCTTGATAGTGTATTTATTGCCATAGAGATGTATTGGTTCATAGCATTTAATTTTCTCTTGTTTTATCTCAAATGTACTATTGTGTGTAGTGATTTCCTTCCTTCTTTTCCTTGCTTTTGGATGTGATATATTGGAGGAGGTTAGAATGGATGTTGTTGGAAAATTGATCTTGATTTGGATGAAGTTTTGAACCCCTCTCTTGGTGTATACAAAAAAGCTAAAAGGGATTGTAAAAGGAAAAGAAAGAGAGGAGAATAATTGTCCCGGAATCAGTTTCTGATAGTTCACTCGAACGAACATGACACTTCACTTGAGCGAAGTATCTAGAAAAGGGTTCGAGTCTTTCCAGATGACAGTTCGCTCGAGCAGACCCCTTTGTCGCTCGAGCGAACCCTCCCAGAACTCATTCCATAGAGTGGTTAGTTCGAGCGAACTGAATCTTCGCTCGAGCCAACCACCTACTGGATGAGTTCGCTCGAGCGACCTCAATTTCGCTCGAGCGAATCCACCCAGATAACCATTCCAGAGAGCTCACCGCTCGAGCGAACCCATAGTCCGCTCGAGCGATGGGTACTGTTCACCTGGGACTGTTTGGGAGCACTAATGAAATGTCTAAATGTTTGAGAAAGGTCTGTTGAGAGCCCTATTGTAATTTAGAAGAATCATTTCTATGTTTGAACATCCATTCATGAAGAAAACCACATCACAAAGATTCATCGAAGTCTTAATAATCACCAAGGTGTATAATGAGCTTAGAATGTCCCCAAACTCAAAGAGTACCAAGTTATATCGAAATCGACATATGAGACCCCTATTCACCTTGGACTAGTAAGGAAGAAGAGAGAGTGCAAAGTGAGGATGTATATGATAGTATATCTTTTGTGAATTTACCTCATGCATATATATATATAGAGAAAGGTTTCTCCCATGGAGGTAGGTAGAGGTACTATCTCGTTGTCCCATGCCATGCTTCCTTAACGACGGTAGGTGGAGACAACGTCCCATCGGATCATGCGCTGAATCCTCGTATTAATGTGGACGTGATTGCCTGATAAGGCTAGCCCCTAATCATAATCTGGCGCCCATCTTGTCTGTCAGTACGTTCTGCAACATAGCCGTAGCGTTATGGGGTACAATTATGACCTTGTACTCATCCTAGTTGGCAGTGCCGAACTGAGGGTGGTGCCAAGATGGACACACTCTGACATTGTTGCCGAGACCAAGATGAGACTAGCTGGTACATTTACCGAAGCTAGCTCAAGCTGGATGCCAGCTGACACTATTGCCGAGCTGAACATATCTTGTACTCCTGTTGAGCTTGGATACCGAAATCGAGATAAACCAAGTAGGTACTGTTACCAAGATTAGCGTAATCCTATTTTTAGGAGAAGGCCCACACATATGTTAATAAGCATACTTATTGAAGGAGACCCCAAAAAAAAAAAAAAGAATCCCCATTGTAATTTATGAAAATTTTGATATAGCTATAGAGTTGCTTCTCTACTCTTGGGTGCTCCTTTCTTGAATAATAACGAGATCATTTATTATTATTATTATTTTTTTCGTTTTTAAGGTAGGCTTTTAAGTGCTACTCGATAATTCAGTTTTTTAGTATAAATAAGAGTAATGAAATGTATACTATACACATAAGCATTTGTGCACTTTAATTTATCTCTGTCATAGTAAATGGCTTCTCTTTATATAAGCTCTCCCAAATTTTCATCTAATAGAAGATGGTCGACTATCAAACGGAATAATTAATTATTCAAAAATTTCATAATATTTTATTCACAGTCTTTTGTAAGTGATCAATACGAAAGTGGAACAAAATCTTATTTGTGTGAAATTTGTGAGACCTGAACTATTTTGGGATATTTAAGAATTTTCAAAAGTGCCCCCCACTAAACATCTTCATGAATTTCTCATGAGTCCAAGATTTAAATGACTTGGACTATTTTTAAATAAGGAATTCTTGCTGCCCTTCAAAGTTTCACCTTGCAGTTGATTGGCAGGCCATGAATTTCTAACGTACGTGACAACTGAATTTTGCTTTTCATTTATAGCAGTTGTTATTATTATTATTTAGAATTAGGTATGTTTGATTTTTTTTTACTTCTTTTATTTTTCTCGAACCATGATTAATCTATCTACAATCAATGCATTTTTTTAAGAAAAGAATGTTCAAAACTTAGAGGTTAACTTTTTCTCATGAACCATAAAGTTTAAGTCCTTCAAAGTCTCCAACTTCAATAAATAGCTTAGTAAAGTTTTTTCCCCTTATTATGGCCCCTCCAACGAAAAAATCCTGCCTCCACCCTCAAATATGATAATGCTAATGCTAATAGAAGGTGGTTGCAATGATACGAACTAGCATTAGAGATGTGGAATGCTAGTGCTAATGGAAGAGCTCAATAAATTGACATCTAGAAATCCGTCTTTCCCATGAGATTAATTCTTGAAATGTGAATTTTTTTACTTTTTTGAAATATATATTATTTATATCGGCATTGTATATTTTGGGTGGAGCCCTACTTTGTTTATATGGATTTGAAATACATTGAAACTTATGTTTTTGTTTTTATATATGGAATTGAGGGGTTTTTTTTTTATAATGGAAAATTAGATGTTTTTATGAAATTGAAATGCATTGAAATTGTCGGAATAGGTTTGTAAGTTTTTGATGGCATACACCCTCGAGTTCAATTTGTGAAGGTATTGGGTGCCAAAATGCTATTAAGATTTAAATATAGAAACCAAAATTGTCTTTCACGCAGTTACACATCTTTGAAACAAACACGGTATAATGATTCACGTGCATAAATCATGTAAAAAGGTGCCAGTAGCCCAACACGGTAAACTAAATCACGTGTAGTGCTTACACACTCAACATTTACATATGTAAACATAGTCAACATTTTTTTGGACTAAGTTGGACTAGCAGTCAAGTGTGATATTTTAAATTTGGGAACCCATAAATCGAACCCTAGAAATGTGCGATATTAAGGTGCCAACAACACTCAATCATGATTGCATTGGCAATAAACTCAACATTTACATATGTAAATTGAATTTACACATCCCATACGTAAATGCTAACCAACCCCCAAAGATGGAATTTTAAGTGCCATGGAAAAGCTTTTCTAATTTCCATGCTTTTTCCACGAAAAAGTGGTTGCACAAATGTGCCCTTGGTGCGACGCATGGAAAAGAGAAAAATTAAACTAATTTTCTTTGATAATTCAATTTCCTATGTGAGGGATTGGAAATAGAAATACAGGATTCATATTTAATGCAAAAATTGCAAAGAGCAAATGCACAAATGCATGCTTAATTCATATATCAAGTGGCCCCATTGGCATATGAATCAGGTTCATCGTCAACTCAATGTGATCCCATTTTCAGCTTATTAACATTCCAAGATAAAACTTCAAATGCATCTTAAGGCCCATTTATTTGCACGGAGTTGAATTCCTAGTATTCCATGGTAAAATGGGCTGCACAAAGGATTACACTAAGACTATGTAGGATTTTTAACCTCTTAATCCATGGTAAGACTCATTTGTTTGCATTCATTTACAGATATAACTAATGCATAAGAATAAAAGGTGGTACAAAATCATGTTTATTTGGGCTTGTTCGATGCTTATAACGCATTGATGAGGTGCGAAGATGGTGTAATTGGGGTTATTTCCAGCCTCTCGTTAACATACCTGAGGAGGTGATAGACAATTACTTATATAAATGAGTAGTGGTATAAGTTGCAATAGAAAAGTCCACCTGAACAACTTGTGGATTCCAACTCCACTGCAATTCTTCTTTTTTACATTCAGCCCCAAATTGGTAATTTGATCCATTCCTCTCCTCGCAATCAAATTGTCGGAGATTCCTCACCAGTTCTCCACAAGCATGGAAAACCCACATTTAGCAGTTGTAAAAGTAAATCTCCAAGTATTTGAGCCTATTGAAAATCCTAATTTTTGAGGATTTTCAGGTCCAACCTTCCCTCATAGAATTTGAAAATTCTCAGGATTTACACATTGACATCAATTTCTCCACAACTAGAATACATCAATATGCACCTATATCAATGTAAAATACTTATGCAAATCCTCAGCAAAGAATCTTGTTACATAGGCGGTAAGGAATCATCAAATCTGTAGATTCAGTCTCTTTCACCTTTTACCAAATGTGCCCTAAGACAGGGTCGTTTGTTTGCTGTGATAGTGACTCACATGTGGATCAGATTCCACCATTTGTTACTAGCATAATATTTCACATGTGAATATATTAATAGGTCGTATATTATTTGATGATATCTCAACATCCAAGCATCATCAACAGTTGAAAACTGGATACATTGCCGTGTTTGATGTTATAAAGAAGACGAACGGTCCTGATTTTTACAGCCAGAGCCGACAAAAATAAAAATAATTATAAAAGGCTGACTGGGTATGCCATTTACAATATGCATCCAACAGTTGTAATGTTTTAATGATATCTCAACATCCAAAGAACATCGATGGTTGAAACTTGGACATATGGCAGTGTTTGAGCTTTTGCAGAATATGAACGGTCCTGATGTAACAGGTGGGGCCTCGAAAAATAAAAAAATCATAAAAGACAGACTGGGTATATTAGTTACAACAGATTAATCCAACGGCTATAATTGTGTTGATGATATATGAACCACCAGGCATCATCAACGGCTGAAAATTTGATATATAGCCGTGTTTGAGATTCTTAAGAACATGAACGGTCTGGATGTTACACATGGAGCTTACAAAAATAAAAATACAAAAAAAATACAAAAGGCAGAATGCCCATATTAGTACTGTAGCAGAACCTTTGCACACTGGATGTGCAACGTTTGACCATCATGTGAGGTATGGAAATTTTTGTGCGAAAAAGGGTGCATTTACCCATCATTTATGTCGTTGACACGTGATGCGTAAATCAATGCAAACAAACATGATGGGACGTAATTATTACCTCATGCGATTTATTTACGTATGTAAATCACCCTAAACAAATGATCCCTTAATTTCATATCTTAAATCATTACATATTTGAGAAACTTGTGAAAATTGTCCAAAAAATTCCAACCAATGGATCTAATTTTCTACACATTTGTAAGCTCCCAATTCATGATCCAAATTACCCTATTATTAATGATAAACATCAAGACATTTAGTTTCATATCTTAAATATTCATAGATTCAAAGAAATTAATGAAAATTGTCCAAAAATTCTAAACACATTTAAAACCTCTGGATGTACTCCTTTACTCGTGTGAAAATGGTAACAAATATTGTAATGTTTTTTCACATATGTAAGATTTGCATATCTAAAATAGATAATCCATAAGAATTCAATTCCATGCAAGCAATCAGGCCTAAATGTCTTCTTAAGTGAATCTGAGCTCATCTTCTTTCATTTTCTTCTCAAACTAGTCCCATACTACCTCAAAAACATTTCAACCAAATAATGGAATTTTCATCTTCCACTAACATTGCTACAGCAGTAAGAGGGTGTTTTGGAATTAATTTCAAAAGAAAAGAAAAAGAAAAAGAAAAAACATTGGTTTAAGCCTATCCTAACTAAACCCATCAAGTGACTGGTGCCATAAATTAAACAATTGCATGGCCATCGCATTGATGGATCTTGGCCCCAAAATGGATGGTTGATAATAGCCTTTAGGCTTTATTTGTTTTTCCGCATATTTGGATCACAGTAACTAATTTTCTGATCTCAGTAATTCTACATGCAGAAAAGAGAAGGAGAAAAGAAAGGTTCCTAATAACCCCAAAACACCCAGCCTGCCTTCCTATCCGTGATGTGCATGTCCCAGCGACATTGATTGGTGTTGAAATCTAATGTGGAAGGGGTCTCTTGTTAAAGGTCAGGTACAGCAGGCAATGGTAGAGTTCCCTGTGATGTTCATGGTGAGGCATTATTGGTTTCTCCGATCTGATTTTAAGGGATTCTAGTAAATTTGCAACTATACTGCAGGGACCAAAATAAACCACAACCAAATTTAAAAGGTTTATATATAATTACCAGAATGCCACACTGCTGTTACTGATCAGAAAATTTTTATTTTTTAACTTCATAAATGACATGAAATTGGGTTTGTACAAAAGAATTGGGTTTAGATTTTATTTACTTTTTTTTATTGGCAACGGTAAACAAATTTATATTATATACAGGCAAGTACAAAAGCATCAACATATAAAAAAACATGGGGTCATAGGTTTAACAGTATTATAATCGACTGCCAACAAACTACAAAATACAACCAATAGGTTTCAATTAAATAAAGTGGTCGTCAAGAAGGGATTCAGATCTTAACCTCCCGCACGTCGTTCTGGCCAAATGGCGTGCCGCAGCCAGGACATTTGCGGTGGCGGATCTCAAGATTCCTCTGAATGCATGGATAGCAAAAAAGATGGTAGCATTTTGTAATGACAACCTGCAAATGATAAAAAAAATAATAATAATAATAAATAGCAGGCATGAATCAAGCAGCAAGCAGCAGACAACAAATTAAGATTGGCTGACTAAATGGTTTGCATTGAAGGAAGTGAGGTTGGTGTTAGGATCAACATCTGCAAAATGTATGGGTGAGACACATGAATATGCTGCAGAATCTTTTTTGGGAACTGGATTGTCAAAATCATTGATATGCACTGAACCATTTTATTCAGTCCAGCTCACTCTAAATAGGTCATGAAAAATCATGCCAATCACATGACCTGGAACAGCCAATCGAATAGCATGGACCATGGAGTCAAGGATCTTGTTACAAAAGCATACAAATCAATAATATGAACCGTCGATTTGATCTGTCCCAGCTAAGATTGCATATTGTTCTCACGTACTAACATCATCTAGTGGAAAAAAAAAGGAGCTTCCAGATTGCTAGAATCATTGGATTGAGTGAAATTTTTACATAGTGGCTTATGAAGAGTGGGATGAACCTATGGATGAAGATAATTGATTGAACTTCCCACATCTAAATGTATGAGTAACAATAAATCATGTTAGCATCGTACCTCCTTAGGCCGGTCAAAACATACCCCACATTTAAGTATTGCTTTGCACTCTTTGATCTCATCCTGAAGTCTCTGGATTGTGGCCTCTCTATTTTCAGAGCTCATCTCAGTGACCTTACTGTTCCACTCCACAAGCTCTTCCTCCATCTTTTTCCTTTCAGCTCTGTTTCAGCCATTCAAGTTAGAAATACCTTTAGCATAGTCCAACATAGAAGCAAATGCATAAAAAATTGTCTGGAAGCCATAAAAGTCCCACCCCAATACCTTTAGAGAATAGGTTTAAACTTCTCAATAACTGATGGTTTTTCACTAATTTGGGTGCCACTGAATTCAGGATGAGCAGCACACATTGGTGGTTTCATCTAGAGCAAAGGATTCATTTGGATGTACCAGAAATAATCAGCAGTTTAATTATATTGCAGAATTGATGGAAAACCAAGTCTTAGGGCAGAAAGCTGGAAATGACATATGGTGGGATACTATTTCCTCCACTTTTCACCCATAACTATCATCACTGTCAATCCAAGCCCAGGCCCATTTTGGGCCCAGTCTTCATATCTTGTTGTAAACCATGTTTGTAGGATCTAGATGAGGATACTAGCATGTAATCAGGGCATTCAGCCCATTTAGATAAGAATAGTATCATGTAATCAGGGCATTCAACCCCTTTATAATGAGAACAGTCGATCAAGACTGGGAAGCGTTTTGACAAGCATTCATCATCACCAGTGTCAAATTTCATCTCTCCAAAACTAACATGGTATCAGAGCTTAGGGTTTTAGTTTTCTTTCACATCCAATGATCTGGAAGCCCTCCGTGCAATCTCAGATCATCACTGATCATCCCAGATGCTCCATGATCAAATCTGATCATCTCATATCAGACATGGCCCACTTCAGATCATCATCAACTCATCTGCAGAAGCAGCCCAGTATGGTCGCAGGTTTATTTCAGGAATTTTGGTGATTTTTCCTGGAATTATTTCTCATCAGAGGTTGGTCGTCTGGCAACTTTTGTGGATTTTCGGATTTCCTCACTTGTTTTCATCACAGCCGCACCAAATCTTTGATCTGACCTGGTTTTTTATGAGACTACTTCCATTAGTTGCATAGAAGATCTGTGCATCCATCTCGACCTTCAGATCTGTCATCAGATCAACTGGTGGGGCCCACGTGCATATCAGCACCTTAACGACAGGCTCGTCAGTGCATTCTTTGGTTTCTGTTACTGTTTGTAACATCCAGCAGCGCAGGTTGATCATCTTTGATCGTCTCCTAAGTCATCTTCCAAGCCTTGGAAGTCATCTGTGATCTTTTTCTTCAGCTGGATCCTCTCTGATCATCCCTGATCATCTCTGATCAGGCGTGGCCCACCTGTGATCAACATCACCATTCTCAGCGGATTCTTCCCTCTTGGTCGACTAAATATCTTCTTGTTTATGAAGATTTTTTCAAGATTTATTAACCTTCAGAGGTAGGTCTTCTACCTGTTCTTGTTGAAATTCAATTTTTGCCACTTGTTTTTATCTCGGCCGTCCAAAATCCAGGATCTGGATCTGATTTGACTGGGACCACTTCCAATAGTTGCGTGAATATCCTGTTCACCCATCCCCACTCTCTGATCTACCCAGAGATCACCTGGTGGGGCCCAGGTCCAGTTCTACTCTCAGACGACCTAGACGTTTTTCTTGGTTTTTTTATTGCTGCTTGTTGTTCTGGTTCTTTGCTGGACTTTGCTACTGCTGGTGCCTGTTCTGGTTAATTTTGTCTTCATTATCTACTGCTACTTGATTTCTGCTGTTGATTGCTCCTTCATCTGGGTTACTATTACTGCTGCTGTTTCTCCTTTTATTGTTTGCCGGATGGTTATTTTTTCATCTGAGACTACTGCTGCTGCTGGCTGTTAATTTCTTTATCATTGGCATTCCTTCTTCCTGCTGTTGTTGCTGCTGTGTGCTTCTTACAAGTCTTTAGTAATGGAAAAACATGAGATAACCCTGGTTCGATTTGATGGAACAAATTATACCTCATGGGCCTTCCAATTTCAAATTTACTTGGAAGGAAAAGAACTCTGGGCACACATTGATGGATCTGAACCTCAACCTGAGGAAGATGATAAGAAGATTTTAGCTTGGAAAACAAAGGATGCTAAAATCAAGACCTGGTTGCTGGGCTCTATTGAATCTCATTTTATTCTCAACCTTAAACCTTGTAAAAATGCCCGTGAAATGTGGGACTATCTTAAGAACATTTATCAACAAGGCAATGCTGCTCGTCAGTTTTAATTGGAACTTGAAATCTCTCAATTCACTCAAGGTACCCAGTCTATTCAGGAGTATTGCAATGGCTTTCGCAGACTGTGGTCCGAATATGATGAGATTAAGTTTGCCACGGTGTCTACCGCACTCCTACCGGAATTACTTCTATTACAGCAAAGTAGTCATCGGGATCAGCTTCTCATGAAACTTCGTCTGGAGTTTGAAGCAGTTAGATCGAACTTGATGAGCAGGGCTACTCTTCCCAGCTTGGATATCTGCCTTCAGGAACTTCTGCGGGAAGAACAATGTCTGGCTACTAAAACTACTCTGGAACAACAAAGATATGCTGAGGCTTTGTTTGCCTATGTTGCTACAACCAGACAACCTTCTCGGGACATCAGTAAAGTTCAGTGCCATAACTGCAAAAAATATGGTCACTATGCAAATCAATGCAAGGCAACAATTTGCCGATATTGTAAAGCCACTGGTCATGTTATTGATGAATGTCGGAAGAAGGCTCGCAATTCTACTCCCCGCAACTATGTGCAGTCCGCTCCTGGTACTTCCACCGTGTCGTCAGCTCCTACTGCTTACACAGTAACCACTCCACAATATGCATCCTCTGACTTCAGTGGTTCTCTGTAGTATGATTCATCCTCACAGCCTCGTTCCTCACAATCTGTGTCTCCAGCTCCTCTCACCCCTGAGATGGTTAACCAAATGATCATCAATGCCTTGGCATCCATGAACATCGCAGGTACCGATTCCTCTCTTTCCAATACATGGTACTTAGATTCTGGTGCAAGTAACCATATGGCCTCTTCACCCATAACATTACAGAATGTCGTTCCTTACACTGGTCACCTCACTGTTCAAGCTGCCAACGAAGAACATCTCCCCATCACCTCTGTTGGTGATACCCCTGGACCCTTACCCTTAACCAATGTTTTAGTATCTCCTCATCTTGCTACCAATTTGGTTTCTGTGGGTCAACTTGTTGAAAATAATTGCAATGTCTCCTTTTCTTCTTCTGGCTGTGTTGTGCAGGACCAAGAGTCGGGGGAAGTGATCGCGAGGGGGCCTAAGCGTGGCAGACTTTTTCCCTTACCAATGTCTTCTGTTATTGAGAATAAAACTTTACATCAGTTATTTTGTTTTTTTATTCAGAATAATTCTCAATTGTGGCATAATAGACTTGGTCATCCAAATGCCTCTACTTTGTCTGCTTTATTTCAATCTGGATTATTAAATAAACCTATTGACTCTGCTTCTTTTGACTGTGATGCTTGTAAATTAGGGAAGAGTAAAACTTTACCTTTTTCACACTCCACCACACGGAGCACTGCATGTTTTGACTTGATTTACAATGATGTTTGGGGCATTGCTCCGACCCTTTCACATGGTCATTTCAAGTACTTTGTAACATTCATTGATGACTACAGCAGATTTACTTGGATTTATTTATTACATTCAAAGTCTGATGTTCTTAATGCATTTAAATTTTTTGTTACCTATGTTGAAAACCAATTCTCTAAATGCATTAAAACTTTGCGCTCAGACTCAGGGGGGGAGTATGTTTCCAAGGATTTTCAATCCTTTCTAAACAATACAGGAATCATTTCTCAACGTACTTGTCCGTATACTCCACAACAAAATGGAGTCGCGGAACGGAAAAACAGACATCTTCTTGATGTCACTAGAACTCTTATGATTCAATCATCCGTTCCCCCTCGTTTTTGGACTGAAGCTCTCACCACGGCTGTCTATCTCATTAACCGCCTTCCATCACCTACCATTGCTCATTTAACACCTCATTTTAAATTGTTTGGTCATCATCATGTGTTTGATCACCTACATACCTTTGGTTGTGTTTGCTTCGTTCATCTACCTCCCACAGAAAGAACGAAACTCACAGCACAATCTCGCAGGTGTGCTTTTTTGGGTTATGCCACTAATCAAAAAGGTTTTGTTTGTTATGATCCCATTGGTCGTCGTATCAGGGTTTCTAGAAATGTTATTTTCTTTGAAAATCAATATTTCTTCCAAACTCACATGGATTGTCCTCCTCCCTCTTCACCAGCTCTCTTACCAGGTTTTTCGGATCAAACTTCTGTTACTAGGTTTAATCCTGCTTTTGTATACCACCGACGGGAGAAACCTCCCACTGCAGATGGCCCTCCCCCTGATCCTCCACCGACAAATGGTTCCACGCCTACTCCTGCCTTACGTCGCTCCTCCAGAAATTCTAGACCGCCTGAGCGGTATGGATTTACCCATACTTCTTTGATGACCACTCTATCTTCTATCTCTATCCCAAGTTCTTATTTGCAGGCTATCCAACAAGATTGCTGGAACCAGGCTATGAAGGAGGAATTAGATGCATTGGCTCTGAATCACACATGGGATATTGTGGAGTGTCCTTCAGCAGTTAAGCCCATTGGTTGCAAATGGATCTACTCGATCAAACTTAAATCTGATGGGTCCTTAGATAGACACAAAGCTAGACTTGTGGCACTCGGAAACAGACATGAGTATGGCATTGACTACGAGGAGACGTTTGCACCTGTGGCAAAGATGACATCTGTTAGGTTACTTCTCGCCATTGCTGCATCTCAGTCTTGGCCATTATACCAAATGGATGTCAAAAATGCATTTCTCCATGGGGATTTGCAAGAAGAGGTCTATATGCGTATACCACAAGGCGTCCCCTCTCCCTCAAAGAGGTCTGTCTGTCGCCTGCGCAAATCGCTTTATGGTCTAAAGCAAGCTCCTCGGGCATGGTTTGAAACCTTCAAGGGTCGATTGTGCGAGAGTGGCTTTAACCAGAGTCCTTATGATCCCTCTCTTTTTTTATGCAAAACATCTACTGGTGTTACTATGCTCCTCGTCTATGTTGACGATATTATTATCACTGGCACGGATGATGGTATGATCAAAACTCTCCAAGCTTCTCTCAGGGATTCATTCCGTATGAAGGATTTGGGCCCTTTGCATTATTTCTTGGGCTTAGAGGTGCATCAATCTCCCAAAGGTCTCTTTGTTAATCAACACAAATACACATCAGACCTTATCGAGTTGGCTGACCTCCATGATTCTTCACCTGTTGATACACCTGTCGAGGTAAATCTCAAACTGAGTAAAGATGACGGCGATCTTCTTCCTGATCCTCATACATACCGGCGCCCGGTAGGAAGTCTTGTCTATCTCACCATCACTCGACCTGACATATCCTATCTGTCAATCTTGTGAGTCAGTTCATGACTGCTCCTCGACACCTTCATTTGACAGCTGTCAAGCGCATTATTTGTTTCCAAATTACTGCTTTATGACTCCCCAGCATCAATTTGAGGGGGGGTGTCAATCCAAGCCTAGGCCCATTTTGGGCCCAGTCTTCATATCTTGTTGTAAACCATATTTGTAGGATCTAGATGAGGATACTAGCATGTAATCAGGGCATTCAGCCCATTTAGATAAGAATAGTATCATGTAATCAGGGCATTCAACCCCTTTATAATGAGAACAGTCGATCAAGACTGGGAAGCGTTTTGACAAGCATTCATCATCATCAGTGTCAAATTTCATCTCTCCAAAACTAACAATCACCAACCACCAATTGACGATTCAGGGAAATGTCAGGAAAAGAAAAGGTGTAAGCTGCCTAACCCTTCTTTTTTAATGCTAACTGGACAGTTCACATAGTGCAATTTCTGATTTCTGTCTACAACTCCAATCAGCAGAATGAGAATCCTTTATTATGTCAAAATATCCAAACTGGTTGTGATTTGAGGTAGATTCAAATGAACCATACTTCATTGGAATGAGTAACCCTGATACAAAAACTGATAAATCACCTTTTGTCTTCCAACTCTTTTCGTAGCTGAACCATTTTGCGCTGGTTCTGCTCATATTCCTTCTCAGATGAGTCAACAGCAGATCTGAGCCACTTCAGCTCTTTCTCAGCATCCGCCAACTCCAATTTTGCATTCTCTGTCTTGATGGAAACATGTCTATTTTCTAAACTAATTTTTGTAGCTTGAGTCAGAGATGCTTTCATCTGCAAGAGAAAAGTTGTGAAATGAAAGAACTAAGAACTGAAGCCGCTTTAAGATGCCTAAACAAGAATGAGAAGTCAAGAAACTCACCTGTTCTTCATTGCGGGCGATGTTCTGTTTGTAGTAGTCCAAAGATGCTTTTACTTGCTGAAGTTGCTTTGATATTGCCTGCTTTTCAAAAAGGAGAGAGCTCTGGGCCTGCTTTGTTTTCACACTCTCAGAAACTAGCTGCCAAACAGATAGAAGAAACGAGATAAGGAATGTATAGTTGTATACTGGTGAATGGGATTGAAAATGATGGAAAAAAAGGTAAGTAAGGACCGATAATCAGTCGTAATTGAACAGTCAAGATCATCTTCGCCCTTTCAGCTCCCAAGTTAGATTTACTTACATCTTCCTTTTAAAAGCCCTATTTACATAAGCCCCACCCAGGGTTCAGGCCTTCTGTTGGAGGGAAAATCTAATATTATCCTTATGGTAAATCATTGGAAATTCACAACTTTGCATTTTCATATCTTTGTTTCTAATGTTGGAAGAGGTGAGGACAAATTTTAAGGAACAGGAATAAACCCTTGTGGATGAGAGAGAGAGAGAGAGAGAGAGGTTTTGATGAACTGAATGACCTTGGAAAGCATATGACGGTTGTACTTATAGGCTTACAAATAAAAATGTCAAGACGAAATTGCAGCAAAAGCTATCATAAAGGATTCTACAGGAATGTCACTGCTATCATATATTATTGAAAATATTTCAGTATAAGTTTTTTTTTTAATTAAAAATATTTCAGTATATGGGAAATGTTCTCCTACAAGTGGACCAAACTGTATTATCAAAAGATTAAAATATAATGGGGATATTCTCCTGCAAGCACACTGCAAGCTTGTCATATGCAGTCTAGCTCATGTGCCCCAGTTAGATACCTACCTGTCAATCGGGGGTGGGATATATGGAAAGGTCTCCTCATAGATGAGATTAAAAAAAAAAAAAAAAAAAAGCCCTGTTAAATCAGCCTTGCGCTTGATTTAATAGCAATAAAATCTAGTGGTCTTTTAACCATAGATGTAAGACCCCGACCCGAGTGAACCCGATTAGTGTTAATTAAGTCGTGTGTTAGTCTTAAGTGTGATTAGTAGTCTTTGACTAAGTTGGGTTTAGAATAGATTTTGATATAGCTTTGGAGAATTTTGATTTGCTTTGTGATTAGTGGGGCCCTTTGGGGGTTCCTTTTTATGACTTTGCATGTGCTTGGGGATTTATCGGAGATTCTTGCATTCATTGTTTTTATCCCGTTTTATTTGTATTGTTAATCCCTACAACTTTTATGTTGATCCCGTACCCGTTCGAGATCCCGAAACTCGATTTCCTAGCCTTGATGGCAAAACAGTCTTTTTACACTAAATCTGTACCCAAAACTTGATATCCCCGAAACCCGCGAAACATATACTTTTTGGAAACTAGATATTTCAGCGATCATTTCTTCCTTCTTCGTCGAATTCATTCGAGACTTCGAAAGACATGATTTCAGCCCAAAGAGTTTCTTAAGTGGTGGGACCCATGCTCATTGATTATATAAAGAGAACCCATCTTCCATTTCCCTTTTTCCAGCACAAGCTCTAACCTAGGGTTTTCTTGCAACTTTTCTCTTCTTCTTGCTCTCTCCATCTCAATCTCCCACCAAACTTGCACCAACATCAAAATAGACTTCATCATTCTCTTCCTCATCAAAATAGACTTTTTGGAAAGTGAAGGGAGAAATGTAAAATGAAAGAGTGGAAGTGTTGAATGATGAATTGGAGTCTTGCACTCATTTTATTGCAGGTTTGTAAAGGGGATGATGTGAGGTTGGTTTAGGGGAGAAAGGGGCTCAAATCTGGACACAGTGGGGCTTTTCCCGCACCTGGCAGTCAGCCAGCGGTCACCTGTCGGCGAGCCACCTGGCGACCGGCGGCTCACCGCCAGCGGACCGAACATTCGCGGTCACTTTTCCAGAGAGCAACTCTCTCCCCCGAACCAGCGGTCAGCCCTGCGGTCAACCAGCGGCTAACCGCCTACTAACCGCACCATGGCGGTTACTTTTCCAGTAAGCTGCAATTTGCAGCCCAGCCGCGGTCAGCCAGCGGCTAGCCTCCTAACCCAGCGACGGCTAACCGTCAGGTGACCGAAATTGCCCAGAAATTTGGAAGTAAAGAGAGATGAAGAGGATTTCCGTCCCAATCTTTCGTTCAACCTTTTTGAGAATGATGGGAATCCGTTTGAGAAAGAAACCATATCGCAAAGACTCGTTTGAAGTTTCGAAAACCCCAAAGTGTATAAGGACCCCGAAATGTCCCCAAACTCAAGGAGTACCAAGTTTTATTAATATTGACATACGGGATCCCTATTCACCTTGAACTAGTCTTGAACCCCGATACTAGTCCTGAGATTTCAAAAGTTCTATAGTATTTCATTGTCCCCGAATTTACACTACTTGACCTATTACTCCCGAAAGTATTGAAGTTACACTAGTAACAGTCACTTGTCCCGAAATGTATTGCCCGACATGAAATGACAGTTATGCCTTTGAGCATTCTTGCCCCGCCCGTTTATTTACTTGTACTTGATTTACTTGTATATGTCTCGATTTGTTATTTGACCTATGAGTTGGCACCACTAAGCTTGGATAACCTTGTCAGTCTGATCCACTGATTTGGAGATCCCCCACTTGTCCCGCTAGCCGCAGTTTGGATCCCGCTATCCGGTTTTTACCGTAGTCTTGTCCCGATGCCGCAGATTGCTACTATGGTTCCCGATTCCCGGCTCGGCCGGGCTCGCTACCGTGATCTTGTATAGTATATGTATATGTATTTATAAGATCCACTGTTTCTCCTCACCTCAAATGACTGAGATCAGTGCCTAGTTATTGCTCTGTCACTTTAGTGATAGAGGACTTAACTTCGTGTGGTTGCCATCTTGCTTGTTTCCCGATTTCCTTGGATACCCATACATGTTTTTACACTGTGCTAATGTGTTCATTAAATGGTTTGATTCTTTCATGAAAGTTATTGATCGAACAGGTTTAAATGCTTTTAAAGGTAAATGTACTTGTTATGTTTCATTTGTTATGTCTTTTTATCCATTTGACAAACCGTCGTGTTTGACCTACTCTTTGGTACTCAGGTCCCGTTGCCGGTTACCTTGAGGAGGAGGCGGTCGGTGAACCGCAGCGACGATGTCGTGTAGACATTCGATTGCTATGAGAGACATAATATTTTGGGAACATTTAACCATTCTTTGGGGATTGGTATTTGTTTATAGTGGGCTTTGTTAGCCTCTATTTTTGGGAATGTAATTAAATGATCCTTTGTATAAACTTTAACTTTACTTTGGGAAACATGCTAATGAACATTGCTCATTTTGATACAGTATTATACTTGTGTTATTGTCTTTATGACTAGAGATGGTTTGAATGTTTGATTTGCTACACGTTTCCGCACTTAACAGAAATGTTCATATATGGTTGTGATATCCTCACCGCGGACACCTGTGGGAAATTAAATAAATGTACACACTTTACACTCACCAATCAATCTCAATCCCCAATTAGTCCCGATCCCGGATTAGGACCTAGGTGACCCGGTCCGGGGTCGCGACAATAGATTTCATTGAGATTCGATCCAATGGTGGACAAAGGTTTGATGAGAGTGAAATTGGGTCTGGTGGAAGGTCATAGGGGGATGAGAGCGAGAAAGGGATTGCACTAATCAAAGGGGACCCAAGTGGCCCCATAGGGCTGGATTGCATATATCGTTGCTCATAGGAGAACATTGCTCTACAATGTACATTACAACAAATAAGGATATGCTACAAGCCTACAACAGTGGGGATGGCATGGGCCTGGGCTGTGAGATTCCTGATTTTACTCGTGTTTTTATTATCTAAATAAGTCTGTTCAGTAGCTAATTAAGTAGTTTTGCATGTTAGATTATCAATAGGTTAGATTAGGGCAGGGCTTTGAACTTAGAAAAGACCTATCCATAATTTGAAAGAAGGCTGTAAATATTAGGATTTTGGGTTTTTTGCTTCGTTGATTAGAAGACATAATTCTGAGCATTTTTCTGTTCTTGGACCCTGATGGTTCAATGCATAGCTTGATTGAAAACTATGCATTTCTATCTAGTGAACTAATATGCAATTTTCGGGAAATTTGGAAATTCTTTAGAACTCAAGAATTTTCCTTCATTTTCTCCATTTTTCTTCTCCTCTCTCGGCATATCCCAGACCATCTTCATCTTCTTCCGCTTCTCATTCTCTTCTTGCTTCCATGGTATTTCATCATCAAAATCATCATCTGCTTCCTAGATTTTCGTGTTTTTCACTTTGTTGGTTAGAAGACATAATTCTGAGCTTCTTTTTTTTTGTTTTTTTGGTTCTTGGACCCTGATGATTCAATGCATAGTTTGAGTGAAAATTATGCATATCTATCTAGTCGACCAATATGCAATTTTCGGAAAATTTGGAAATTCTTTAAAGCTCCATAATTTTCCTTCTTTTTCTCCATTTTTTTCTCCTCGGTCGATCTCAGCCCTTCATCTTCTTCTACTATTCTTCCTCTGAGTTTTGGGTTGTTATGTATGTATATTTACGGGACTCCATCTCATACATGTAGATTCTCATTTTCAGTTTATTTTGTGATTGTAATAGTATTTACTTACATAATGGTTTACCATTAAATTTTTATGTGGTTTTGTGAGTAGCTAAAGTTGCTACGTTAATGTAGAAGTGAATATATACTGAAAAATAGGAGTTTTGGCTCCAGAATAGAGTGATTCAAAGTTCAGTTTGCAGGTTTTTTGATACTTAACGGCTAAGATTTATGGGCATTTTTCAAGATTTTTAGCATATCAGAGGTAGGCCATCTACTGCCACTTGTGTTTTCACAGTTTTACAAGATAGTTGTCATCAGATCCATTCAATTTTGCAGATTTTCATCAGTTTGCCTTGCAACCTGATCTGGAAGTTACTAAAAAGTCTCCCACAGAAGACTGTATTCTCTGATCATAGGTCTGATCCCATTGTGGGCCCCACGTGACCACTCCAGCACCAAAATAGTGGTCGTCTGGCACTATTTTTGGCACTGTTGGGTTCTTTTCTTGTTTTGAGTTCATCATTTTGCTCTAATTAACCATCTGAACCAGTCATTCAGCCTCTCTTGCTGATTATTGCTGTCTAGTCATCTCCATCCCCATCTGTCAAAGGGTTTTTGGTTGGACATCTTCTCTGTGAAACAATTTACTGCCTTTTGAGAACATGGAAAAGTATGATGTTATTCCCCTTAAGTTTAATGAGCAAAATTATATGGCCTGGTCCTTCCATCTGAAGAATTTCGTCGAAGGACAGGGGATATTTGGTTATCTGGATGGAACGGTTACAAAACCTACCACTCCAAGTACCACGGACTCCAAAGTCATAGCCACCTGGTTCAAGGAAAATGCCAAGGTGATTACTTGGATTCTGAACTCCATTGATTCCTCCCTTGCCATAGCTCTTCAAGCATATAATTCAGCAGCAGAAATGTGGGCTCACCTCAAGAAGGTCTACCATCAAACCAACAAAGCCCGGAAATTTCACTTGGATAGTGAAATTGCTAAATTTACTCAAGGGGATCGATCTGTGCAGGAATACTTTAATGGCTTCCTCACCTTATGGACCGAACGGGATTCCATGTTGATTCAGACAGTCTCTCCTGGCTTTCTCTCCGAGACTCTTAAACTCCAAGACTCCAAGAGGAAACTCACATTAGCCAAAATTCCTTATGAATCTCCAACCAAAATTTAAATCAACTCAGTTTGCCCTCATGAACCGAGAACTGTCGGCTAATCTTGATACCTATTTTCAAGAAGTACTTCGCAAAGAACTTCGTCTTACCTCCCAACGGGCTATTCTTGAAGAACCGAAGGCCTTCCTTGCACCCCTTCCGGCTGACTCTGCTCTTCTAGCAACCCCCAATCCGAAGCTCACTCAATGCTATGAATGCAAAGACTTTGGTCATATTGCCAAGAAATGCCGCAAGAAGTTGGTTTGCCGCTACTGCAAGAGGTTTGGTCATCTTATTGATGACTGCAGTAGCCTCCAGCGAAGGAATGAGACACAGCCTAAAAAGCCTCCCCCCAATCTGCCAAGACAGAATCTTCCTTCTGCATTCTAGGCTCAAGTACCATCATTCGATGCTAGAAGCACTTCATCTGGGGTTGTATCCATGACTCCTGCTCAGATTCAAGAACTGATCCAGAGCACGGTTACCTCTGCATATGCGTCAATGGGCTTCTCTGGCGATCGGTATCAAACTCATTCTCATATAGCATCTCATGCTTTTCATTCCTCTACTTCTTTTTCTTCTCCGATTACCTCTTCCACATGGTTTTTAGATTCAGGAGCCTCCAATCACATGACATCTGTAGCTCATAGCTTTACAGATTCCCACCGTTACCTTGGAAAAGAGAAAATAACCACTGCTAATGGGGATCAACTACTCATTTCGGGAGTTGGTACCATTACTTTATCTAGTGTTTCTGGCAGTCCATCACCCTTCCCAATGTTTACTTTGTTCCCAAATTATCAGCCAATCTACTTTTTGTAGGACAACTTATAGATGATGGCTATCTTGTTCACTTTTCTTCCTTTGGTTGTGTTATACAGGGCCGGCCAACTGGGAAGGCGATCGCGATGGGAAGTAAACATGGTGCCTCTCAGACTTCTTGAAACTGTTCGTACTCTGTTGATTGCATCCTTAGCCCCTCCCAAATCTTGGTGTGATGCTGTACAGACTGCTGTATATCTTATCAACCGTCTTCTTAGCACTGTTCTAGGAAAGACTACTCCTTACGAAGTTCTTTTTGGTCAAACCCGTTCATACTCTCACTTACGTCAGTTATGTGTTTATGGTTGCTTGTTTTTTGTTCATCTTCCTTTGACTGAACGCACAAAGCTATCTACACAGGCTACTAAATGCATCTTTTTGGGTTACAGTAATGAACACAAAGGGTTTTTGTCTTATGATCAAATGGAAAAACGCATGCGCATCTCTCATAATGTAATTTTCTTGGAACATATTCCCTTCTTTTCTTTACATTTGGATAGTCATCCTATTGCTGTATCCTATCTGCCACAATTCTCGGAGTCTGAGAGTCTCCATCACCTCTTCCCAAAGTCTATGTCCGGCGGAACAAGGTCCTTCCTCTAGCGACTCCCTCTCCGGATCCTCTCCCAACGCCGCCTACTGCATCTTCAAGTAATGATACTCCTTTTGATAGCACTATTTCTCTGCGACGCTCTAGTCGTCCTTATGTTGCTCCTAACCGTTATGGCTTTCCAGCTCTTCTTACTTCCTTAGATAGTACTCCTATACCCACCTCATATTCACAGACCTCAAAGATTGCTTACTGGCAGGATGCTATGACTGAGGAATTAGTTGCTCTTGAAGCAAACCAAACATGGGAATTGGTACCGGCCCCGGATGGAGCCTCTGTGATTGGTAGCAAATGGATATACTCCGTCAAAGTACACTCTGATGGGAGTCTTGATCGCTACAAAGCCAGATTGGTTGCACAGAGATATAAGCAGGAATATGGAATTGACTATGAGGAAACATTTGCACCGGTGGCGAAAATGACCACCGTTCGTACTCTTCTTTGTGTCGCGGCAGCCCGCAACTAGCCTCTATGGAAAATGGACGTCAAAAATGCTTTTCTACATGGGGACTTGAGCGAGACTGTTTATTGAAAACCTCCTCCAGGATTTGCGTGTCCTCCAAAGCATGTAAGCAAATTGAGGAAAGCTCTTTATGGGCTTAAACAAGCTCCCAGGGCTTGGTTCGATAAGTTCCGGGCAGCAATCCTTCAAGCCGGTTTTCGTCAGAGTCACTCTGATAGTTCCCTCTTCCTACGATGGGCATCGAAGGGCTACACATTCCTCTTAGTCTATGTTGATGATATGATTATCAGTGGAAATGATACTGCCGGCATTACGGATCTCAAACACCACCTTACTCGCCACTTCATAATGAAGGATCTTGGTCCTCTCACCTATTTTTTGGGACTTGAATTTGTGCGTAACAAATCAGGCATTAGGGTCCTTCAACCCAAATATGCGATAGATTTGATCACGCCAGCCAGGCTTGATGATGCTCACACTTTTGATACGCCTCTGGAATTGAACAACAAAATCAATTCCGATGATGGCACTCCCCTGGATGATCCATCTGTTTTCCGGCGGATAGTTGGTAGTTTGCTCTACTTAACTATGACTCGTCCGGATATTTCTCATGCAGTTCATACGGTTAATCAGTTTGTTAGCAATCCCCACAAACCGCATATTGCTGCTGCGTTACGCATCCTTCGCTATGTTAAAGGAACTCTTCATCATGGTCTCTTCTTCCCTTCTGATACTTCTCTGCAATTATCAGCTTATGCGGATGCTGATTGGGCAAGCTGTCCAGACTCTCGGAGGTCTACCACTGGCTAGTGTATGTTTCTTGGAAAAACTCTGATTTCATGGAAGTGCAAGAAGCAAACCACTGTCTCAAAGTCTTATGCTGAGGCCGAATATCGGGCGATGTCATCCGCCAATGCTGAAATTATCTAGCTCCGCCGCCTTCTGTGTGAATTAGGTGTTCTTGTTGGTTGTTCCGCACCTCTCCATGGGGACAATACCAGTGCTACCAAAATTGCCAATAACCCGGTCTTCCATGAACAAACAAAACACATTGAGATTGACTGTCACTTCATCCGTCAACATGTTGTTACTGGCAAGATAACTCTGCCTCATATCTCTTCGTTTAACCAGTTGGCGGACATCTTCACCAAAGCTCTTCCCAAACAGCGTCATCATGATCTAACTAGCAAATTGATGTTTTTAACCTTACCACATCAATTTGAGGGGGAGTGTAGAAGATAACCGGCCCAGCCCAACAAGGGCCTATAAGGCCCATGTACAGCCTCCCACACACGTGGGATATACTCAAGATTGTGTAGCTGTTTTCTCTCATTCATGTATAGGATAGGATATATTCTTTCCATTCTTTGTTTATTCTAATTTGTAATCTTCACATAGTTAGAGCCATGATTAAGGCATAATCTCTTATAAATAGAACAGTCGTTGCTCATCATAAGCACGACCTTCTCCCACTGTTCTTCTTTTTCCTCTCCCTTCTTCACATACTATTTCAGTTTGCAGACAATATAGTGTTGGCGGATGAATAAAGAGATGGGGCAAATGTTGTTGGCATGTAAACAATTACATATGCACCCTAACAGTTCAACAGCAGTCAAAGGCAAGCATGGGAAGAAACATGAAGGTCTGCACTACAAGCGGGGGGGGGGGGGGGGGGGGGGGGGGCGCAATAATGCCTCACTCAGCAGAAGGAAGCTTTAAAGAAACTCCAGAAATCATTAGAAGCCCAAGGAGAGTCTCAGCACTTAAAATCAACTCTAAGAGTTTCAGAATGCTCAGACATAGACCTTAATGAGTTTCAAACATAGACCCCAATGACAGCTCAAGGGATCAGATGAAGGTGAATCCTACTCCAGGGTCAAAGAATACACATTCAAGGTGTTTCTCAAAGTTTCAGAGCAATCCAAGGTCATTTGAATAGAAATCCAGCCAAAGAGGCTCCAAACCCTAACTCTCAAACATGGGCTAGAATTCTACCTTCAGTCAACTTCCAGAGGTCAAGAATTGATTCAAAGGATCAAACACAAGCTCAGAAGACATGATTCGACATGATTCAAAGTTTCAAGTCAAATCAAGATCATTTGGGCTCAAATCCAAGCAAAGAGAAGCTGAAGTCAACCTTAATCAACCAGTTCGGACATGGAGGTCTGAGATTCACTCTGGCTGGCTTCCAGATTTTCTATCAAAATAAAATTCACCCCAAAGTCTAAGAATAAGTTCTAAATGTGTTCTCCTAAGATTTGGAAGCAGTTGGAGGTCAATCAGATCCATTTCCCGTATATTGGCCCCTCTTGTCCGAGAGAAACACTGTACCATTGGAACCCACTTTGACCCACCTCTGAAGGTCAAATCATGGTAAAATCTTCCTCGATGATCAATAACAAGTTGCAAGAAATTTTCCTGAAACTTTAAAGCCATTGGAGACCATTTGGACAAAAATCCAGTTCAAGACAAAAGTGCACACACATGGAGGTAAAAACTAATTACCAAAGGACAAATGGTGATTAATCTTCATCAGAGTCTACAAATCTTCCAAGAGGGTTCCCCAAAATTTCAGGACAGTTGGAGATCATGTAGGCCCATTTCTCATATGTTGGCCTCCATGTCCAGGAGAAACAGTCTCTGGGACATGGACCCACAGTAAGTGTTTCGGGGCACTTTTCTGAAATGTAACTCCCTAGAACCACTGCAACTGCTCTCCTACTCTTATAAGTAGGACATCTAGTCGCCCATTCAAGCACAAGTAACACCCTTTGCAACTTTTGCAACTTCTGCAAACTTGGAGTTTCAAGCAATCCTCTTCCCTCTTCAGGTCTCTCTTCAAGAAGGTGAAATTATGTTAGAAGGCCCTTCCACACATATACTTACCCTCTCAAATTCAGTCTTCAACCTCTAGAAGTGTTCTTATTGGGGAAGATTGAACATTCATGGCGTTACCAACCCCTTTCAACCAAAATTCATGATTGTTCAGTCTTCCTTCTTTGTATTTCTCACTCAAAGGAGTATGGGTATCCTCGTTTAAGGCTCAGTTGTGCAAGCCCCTTTCGGCTTCATTCTGGTTCTCCATACTGGTATTGCCCAGAATGACACAACTCTGAACACCCAATAGCACATAAACTAGTGACTCCCATGGATTGCACAAACACAGTCCTTGATGAACAAGTGATGATTTTCACAGATTACTGTCATTCAAAACCAGTTTAAATCCATCCAAACACTTAGTAAGGCCATCCCAAACCAATGACAGAGTCATTGTAGAGGCTTGGGGAAGAAAACAAAAGGAGAAGAGGAGAAGACAAGCAACCAAAAGGCCATATCCTACCGGCGTCTGTCTGGTCGAACATAGGCTAAAAAAACCATGATTGTTGCAGTCTTTCATCTCTATTGTTTTCAGTACTGCATTAGTGCTCCTTTTGTTTAGTTTGAAACCATCTGAAGCTAGAAGGAGGGGTTGTAAAAAAATGAATTTATAAACAACCCGCATCCACGAGGCTTGGAATGAAAACCCATGTAATATAAATTGGAGGAATGAATGCAAAGTTTCTCCTATTTTCTATGTTAGAATTTTGTGAATTACTCCAAAATTGTTTTCAAACTTTTTCACCAATAGATGCAAAACTAGAGAGATGTTAGGAGGCTTTAGAATCCAAAGGTTTTAAAATAAGTCGCACAAAGGAAGAATATATGGATTGCAACTTTACTGGGTATATAAAAGGAGTTGAAACTACTGTGAGCAACCCACGAGATACCACAAAGAGATCCTTTCCGTTACCATAGCTCTATAATTAGCAAGGATGGGGAAATTGATGAAGATATTGAACGTAGGACAAAAGTAGGATAGGTGAAGTAGAGACTTGCTTCAAGACTACTTTATGACCGACGAATATCAACAAGATTGAAGGAAAATTTTTACAGGACAGTGATTAGACCAGCTATGACCTATGTAGCAGAATGTTGGCCAATTAAGAACCAACATATGTAAAAAAATGGATGTAGGAAAGACAAAAATGTTGAGGATGATTTGTGGTAAGCAGTGTTACGAACCAAATTTTCCTAACAATTTGCAACCGAACCGAACAACACTACAGAAAAATTTCGTTCCAAAATTCAGAGCATTGTAGGGGGAGTGTTAAAAGAAACAAAAAAAAAAAAGAGAAATGCAAGGGGAGAGAGAGAGAGAGACTGGAAACCCTAGCCGTCGCCGCTGCCGGAACTGTTGACATTGCCCTAACCATCGTTGCTGACTTGCTGCTGCTCACCATTGCCGAAAGGGGCTGCTGGTCTCTCTCTCTCTCTCCCCCCGTTCTTGTTTCCTTTTCTTTTTTATTTCTTCCTTTCACATGCGTTGGAACTTGAAAATTGGAAGTCTCGGAAAAAATGAGTATGGGGCGAAGAACTTTTCATCCTTTATTAAGGAGTGGAACCAACGTTGGGCCCTCCTCATATCTTAAAGGACTTTTCGTCGTTTATGAAGGAGTGGAACCAGCGTTGGCCCATCTCATTGAAAATGAGCCATTAAATTTAATGGGCCCAGTTCCCAAGTGTCGGCTCGATTAGTAAGGGATGTGAGAAAATTACATGGGCCCTCCTCACATTTGATCCATAAATTAAGATAAATTAAATCTCCCACTAATAATTACATGGGAACTAGCCATATTTAAGCCCTAAATTGAAATAAATTAGATACCCCACTAATAATTACATGGGCCCCTGGCCATATTTGAGATCTAAATTAAAATAAATTAGATGTCCCACTAGTAATTGCATGACCCTAGCCACATTTGAGCCTTGAATTAAGATAAATGTTCCATTAATAATTACATGTCCCTACCAAAATCTGATTTTGATGCTTTATATTTTATTACAAGCAAAACAACATAGGAGACATATACTGAATAGTAAGAAAGGGAAGCAAAAGGAAAAGAAAGCCAAACCCCAAAGCCACTGCTTACTCAACAAGCGAAATACAATTATCAATTACAAGATTATCGCTCCCGACACCCAATTTTGCTAAAGTGTTAGCCGCCCCGTTTGCAGACCACTTAATGTGATTAAAGGAAACTTCAAGGTTGGAGACCAACCGTCACCTCGTCACACAAATCCACTAGGCGCCAGGGAGGATTAGAAGAACCAAAGGCCCATCTTATGGCACATAAAGAGTCCCCTTCCACAATGAATTTTCTAAAACCCATCTTGTCAGCTTCTCGAAGACCTGTCCAAAGGGCAATCATCTCAACCTCATTTACTGTTTTGAAACCTGAAGGACCCCAAAAAGAGATAAGCTTAACGCCAGCACTATCCTTGAAAACACCCCCAATACCTGATTGGCCCGGGTTACCAATAGCACTCCGATCGAAATTAAGCTTTATATTTTATATATGTGCATATTTATATGTTTCTGAAATGTAACTCCAGAATATTTCGCCGAACTTCCGAATCGATCGAAATATTTCAGTTTGGTTGCCAAACCAAAACTCTGTCCGAAACGAATTTCTCAACACAAGTGGTAAGACTAGGTAGGATAAAATTAGAAATGAGCAATTTAGTGAGCACTTAGGGGTAACATCAATCAGGGATAAAATTAGAGAAACCCGTTAGAAATGGTTTTGGGTATGTCCAACGCAGGCCGACAACGACGTTGATGGCCGACCAAGAAAAAGGGTAGGCCGAAGAAGACGTGGATGGAGGTTGTAAAAAATAGAGCCGAAGAAGTACAACTTATCTGAGGAATTCGCTCAAGATAGATCGAAATGGAGAAACAAAATTCATGTAGCCGACCCCAACATAGTTGGAACAAGGCTTTGATGATGATGATATAGGTTTCCTTCATGGTTGTGATTAGGTTTCCTACTTTGAGTTAGTATCTTTGACTGTAACTTTCTGAAAGACATTGGATATTTTCAATAATACGGATGAAAAAATCTAGCCAATCCATAGATTTCAACTGTAGCGCACAAATAATAAAATGTAGCACATCCAACAGGAAGATTATTTGGTAGCTTGTTTCCTTTCAGGCATTTTAATTCTGTAAAGGTAGATCATCTCTGTTCTAATATGGATCTTCCCATAATACACATGGCATGAACAATAGTGGGTTGGGACCATTTCCCCAACAACATATTTACACAAGCCATATGAAAGTTGCTTCATAAATTTCCAACTTCCTAGAGAGGATATCAGAAAGAGTGAACCAAAACAACAGAAGATCAATCTAGCAAAGCAGATATTATGACTAACCTTGATATTGTAATCATCCCTTTTGGTGATCTGCTGAAGTAAATGTAGGTTTTGCGTCTGCATATCTTCGTATGCTTGACCAATGGTCTGTAGAAATGGAAGAAAATGTTGAATGGATGATTTTTAGTACAATGGACAAGAAGACTAAAGGGTCATCCAGATTTCACCTCAATTTCAGACATATAAGCTTTTGCTTCTCCATCCTTAATTTTTTTGGCCTCTGAAAGCTGAAACAGTTGTCTGCAAGAATATCACTAAGGAGTCATTTGCCTTCTACAGATGGAATAGGAAAATGGGTTTCACACGTGCAAGTGTTACATATTCAAAAGTTACATATGTGAACAGATTACCATGTTTTGTCAAAATCACCATTTTAGCATGCATAAATGAGTGCATTCAGCAGTTTTAGATGTAATTGGATTTTTTGAACTTATTCCCAAACTTCTCAAAATCAATGATTTTTTAAGATATGAAACTAAACTTCTTGAAGGATATCATTAATATGAGAAATTGAGCAGATTGCATCATGAATTAGAGGCCTACAAAAGTGCACAAAATTAGATCTATAGGTTGGGATTTTTGGATCTTTCATAATTAACTCAAAATCTATGAAGATTTAAGAGATGAAATTAAATGTCTTAACGGCATGGGAATTTAGGGACCACAGGACTTTAAAAAAAAAAAAAAAAAATGAAAGTGGTTGAGGGTGTTCAACCCGTGACCTTTTACATGCAAGGATGTGAGGGGTCTGTATTAACGGTTCTTGCAACCTATTCATAGAAAGTGTGTAATTGTTTACTTACCACTTAATCAGGTGCTTAAATTTGAGGCTGAAAATGGGCATATTTATGCAGGATTTTCACTCTTCATTTACGCACCACACGCATCGATCAACAAAAACAAAAACAAGCATAACGATGCGTTTTTCTATTTTCAAAGTTAATCAAATATAACACATGGATTTTATTTATATATTTAGATATATAAGTCATATTTTTTAGAATTTGCCTATCAGCATTATCATTGATGGAGTAATATTTAATTATTCTTGATAATTAAATAATGCAATGAATTCAAGATGGGGTTAGGGTTTTGAATTCGGGGGTGATTAGGACATAATTAAGATAATTAACTACTAAAAAATTCGGCAAACTAACTAGAAATTCTTAAATGATTAAATAAGACATGATGGAGCCCACTTGGGACCCATATGAATTGGGTGACCAACTTTGGTACTGGTTGGGTGCCGTCAGTTGATGGTAGCCATTTGTGGTAAATTCGGTAAAGACTAGGACTCTAATTAAAATAGCATTAAATAATCCAATATAATATATTAAAGCCAAGGGTTTTGGATTCAATTTTGACCAGCCTCGTTCAATTTTGGTTTTTTTTTTTTTTTTTTTTTTTTTGAGCCTTGGTAAAAAGCTAGAAAAATGTAGAAGTCTGGAGACCTGAACTCATAACTTAATAGGCTTTTAAATGAAACAAAATTAACGATCAAACCAAAGAACTATTATATGAAATTATTGATAAAAAAAAAATCTCAAAAGTAGCTAGATGGAGCGGGGGACCCTAGCCACATAGGCCATACCCATGCTTAGCACGGGTTATTGTGGTAGTAACTAATTAGAGTAGTCCTCTAGAGTCCCACACTGAGTAAATATAGGAGTGAGATACCAAATCCAACCGAGAGTTCGAAGCCAACAAAATGTGGGACCCACCAATCAGGGCAGCGCGGAGTGTAAAAATAAATGGTTCAAAATAACAGCCGTTACCGTTACATAATGATTGGTGCAGCGCGGAGTGTACAAATAAATGGTTCAAAATAACGGCCGTTGCCGTTACACAATGTAATATCCTGTATTATATGGGCCCAGGATTAGTCGGGCCCAGGTAGTACTTTAGTGGTTTCCTTATTATGAAATTAGTAGTAGTACTTATTAAGGAAATTGGAAATTTGAAGGTGTCCCACGTTTTGGGAATGGAGTTGTATAACAACTCTAATAGAGGAAATAAGAGAAAGATTGGAATTAGGAAGTTTATGCAACTCTCCTAGTAGGACCCCCCCTGTTGTTTACTTATTGTATTGATTAAGAATGCCTCACGTTTATGGTGATTGGAAAAGGGAAAGAGTTGTGAAACAACTCTAAATGGAAGTAGGAGAAGAGGACTAGGACTCTAATTCCTTTTAGTATATATATACAACCATCGGCCAGTAGAGTATTATTCAATTTTCTTCCTTCTTGTTTGGAGAGCAATTTTGAGAGAGAGAACTTGATCTTTGGAATCCAGGGGAAGAAGAAGAAGAAGAAGGTCACTGACGGATGTCCTATTCGCGCCTGCATATTTCAAAAGCAACGATTGCATATCAAAGGTGAGTGAATCTTCTTAATTACTCTTTAATGGTGCTCTAGATGATTGATAATGCTGAATTGGATGCTTAGCAGTATGTAAAACATGTTGATTTGAATGAAATCTAATTGGAATGCAAAAGGGAGCATGTTATATGGTTGCTGGAATGATACAAGTAAGAATGGAATGCAATTCCAGGGAAATCAGTCGAATAGGCATGGATTTGTGGAACTCAGAGGCATGTCGTTAATGGACAAAATATTGTTTTGGGGACAGTGGGACCACCTGGCCCACTTGATCAGGGATCTGGTCCATGGATCCTGAAGGGGACCCATGGGCGACCCTAGTAGTGGTGGATCTATGAGAGATGGGCCTCCTGTGGGCCACCATCCACATGAGTATAGCAGCAAAGGCGCTATTCTGCTGGAAACAGGGCAAGGGGTCGTCATCTGTTGTGGGATCCATCTGGCCATTGGACAAGAGATCAGACCCAGACATCTGTTGTGTAGTGGGACATCTGAGGTTTTGATCAGTGGGACCCACTGAGCAATGGATCCAAACACAGTCAGGCGTGACTGTGTACAGAAAAGCAGTAAATTCCGTTTTTGACTTGTGGACCCCAGGACATGATCTGAGGATGGATCAGATCCAATAGGGTGATAGTTTAGTAGTGGTCGACCATCACCTAGGAGGCTGATCATGGATTTTGTGAGTGGGACCCACTGGATGTTATATGGGTGTGCCTTTAGGCGTGGACAACCAAATACTGGGCTCTGTTCATGGGTTTGTGACAACTTTAATTGGGTTTGGCCCAGGATTGGTAGGTGATGATCACATGGAGTTTATATACAGATAACTTAAATATTAGATGATTAATTAATGGTGATTAAGTGACTGTGATCAATTTAGTTGTGGTTAATTATATGCATTATGATTACTTAATGTATATTAGGTTTTGTTCTATGGTGTGTTTTGTTCTATGGTGTGGACCAACCATACTCCAATAATACCAATTATGAATTGGAGTGGGGCAAATAAACAGTGAACTTAGTAAGAGTTGAGTCCACACTGTTGATATGTAAATGAGGAAAATTGTTAATAATATTGAGTTGTGGTTGTTATGAGATGGTGAGGTCCCAGACGTGGGATGCTGGACTTAGTGTCCGAGCCGTTATAGCGGCTGGTCCATAGCGGACGTGTCTGATGAGACAGGGTCATAGTGACCGGTATACATGTATACGATGAGCCTGAGGCGTGGTAATGTGCATGGGCACGGATATAAATATGGATGTATTTTTTTATGGCATTTAATATATTGATTCAAATATGTTAATCATGTGATATTATGTTTTATGCTGCTTATGTAATTAGGAACATTCATTCACCAGTAATACTGATGTTGTGTTGCCCCCTTCAGGTAATCTTACTGCGGGTGGGATAAATCAGGATGGCGCTCAGCACGTAGATTTTGGCATGCGTAGCTGAAGGGAGAGAACGAGAAATATTTAAATAAGTGACAAAAGGATTAGCTTTTGTTTAGCAATTGATTTAATGTTTAGTACATTATTAATTTGAGTCAGAACATAGGGATTTGGATTATTCAGAGATTTTCGATATTGTTTGACTTTATTTAAATTAATTGGAATTATAGTTGATTTATATGCAAAATCTCTTATGCGAATAATTTGATAAATGAATGGTATACATTGCCAAGTTATTACGATCCGGATATCCGATAGGGCCACGAAATTTGGGTCGTGACACATAACAGCCGTTATGTAACGGTAACGGCCATTACTGTTACGTTAAATGCAATATAACGGCCGCGTTACGTTACAATGGTAAATATCACCAAAATAACGCCAATATTTAACCTTTTTTTTAATATAACGGCCATTATTTTGAAAATAATGACTGTTATAACATCTGACAGGATTTTTTTTTTTTTAAACATCCCCTTTGGCCTTCTTTCACTGTCTTTCTTCTCTGAGAGCTTCCTAAGGACTACTACAGCTACTAAGACTTGGAGGAGCACCTTAAAGGTTAGATCTAAGCTACTTTTGCCTAGATTTGTCCGTGAGGAAATCTAATCAAACCCAAGGGACCTCTTTGGTAAGATTTTTTTTTTTTTTTTTTTTTCTTTTCAAGATTCAACATCAAAATGACTTAGAGATGTTTGAGGTGTGTTAGATCTATACTTTTGGAGCAAAAAATAACAAGTTTTAGCATTTTTTGTAATATTTTTTATTTTTTCATTATTTAAATCAGAATTTTTTTTTTTTAAGATTATCTAATATATGAACCAAAGGCTTTATAATGAGTTAGATTTGATGTTACTCACTAATGTTTTCCTAGATCTAGTGTTTTAAGGTGTAGATCAAGATTTATTTTTTTTTTAAATTTGCGGCTTTTCTTGATATCATTTAAATTTTTCTAAATTAGTGTTTAAATGCATTTATAATGTGTTAGATTAAAATAGATGTACACTTTTGGAACAAAAAAGTGTGAATTTTAGCACTTTTAGTAATATTTTTTTATTTTTTCATAATTTAAATCCGAATTATTTTATTTTATTTTTTTCTTGAAAAGATTGTGTAATACATGAACCAAAGGCTTTATATTGAGTTAGATTTTATGTTACTCACTAGATGAATGTCCCAAAACTTACATTTATTAAATATTTATTTTCTAATTTTTTAATAAATCAATATTAAAATAGTTTTTTTGATGGTTTGTCTATCATTTTGTTTTTTTATTATTCTAGGTTTAATGTATAACTTATGTGTATGTTTCCGACGCTAAATGTACTTGAAAAATGGACATAAAACATTTTTTTTAAGCTTCTATGTTTCAAATTCTAAACTACTTTTCTTAATGGATTATGTGTTTAGTGTTATTCTTTTGTAGAAAACAATGGTAAGTGAAGTTGACCCGGCGTGGCAACATGGGGTTAATGTGGATGGAAAAAAGAGTCGAATTAAATGCAATTATTGTGGTATGGTGGTAACCGGTGGAATCACCAAATTGAAAGAACACTTGGCACATAAAACGGGAAATGTAGTAAAGTGTACCAAGGTATCCCCAAAGTTAAAGAAGGAAATGTAAGCATTCTTAAATGCGGGAAGCAAAAAAAGTAGTAACTGAGAAAAGGAGAGGCAGAGTATGAAGCATGTATAGAAGAGTTGTATGGGCCTAGGGAGGTGCTTGACTCAGATGATGATGATGGGGAATCAGATGTAGAGAGAGCAAGGGGAGAGAGCATGGGATCATATAATGAGGAAGAAGTGACGCAGGCCAGATCCTTGGTCTGGCAGCCCATTGGGCCCAAGCCCCTAAAAAGATCTTCAAATCGTGCAAGAGTTTTATTTTTAGTATTAGCTGAATTTTAATGAGATTAATTAGAAAGTCTATTTATTTTTATTTAGAGTTTATTTTGATAAGATTTGTTTCCAAGAATAGATAAGGGCTTGAATCTATATAGAGGACTGTAATCCCTCTTAAAGGAAGAATGCAATGATTAATAAAATTTCTTCTCCTAAGAATTTCTATTGGTTATTTGTCTTTGGTGTGAGAACAAGGCGTTTTGGATCCCATAGATCCCTATCCTTAAGCCATTGGCTTGGAATTTAGCCTGTTGGCTATTCTCTCCTTCCCCTTGCTGCTTCAATTGGTATCAAAGAGAAGATCCATTCTCAGATTGCCATTTCGATTGCCGATCGAGGTAACCCATCCCCTCATCTCCGATTTGATTTCATTGTTCATCATCATTCATTATCATCCCCGTCATGATCCCCCACCACTTCCAATCCCTAAACCCACCGAAGCCTTCCCCGAATCTTTGCCACTCCATTCAGCCCTTTCACCCCTCCCAGATCCCTAAACAGTAACCACTCCATAAGCCCCATTCCCATCCACAACAACCACTGAAGCCTCACATCACCACTGATCCCTAATCTAACCCTCTCCAAACCCACAGAACACATATCCTCCATTCCCAGACCCATCTTCACCATCGTTAATCCATCCTCATCAATTCCTTCCATCCACCCAGCGACTAGCCAAAACCCAAAAAACCCACCTTCAACCATTCCGTCCACAGAGCCCATCACCGAAGCCATTCACATAGCCACACCCGAGCCGAATTGAACCCCCACACCTACTGTCAGCCCTCCAATCCCAACCCAGATTAAATAATAATAATAATAATAATAATAACCCTCCCTGCCGGCCAAACCTCTTCCCCATTTCAGCAAAACTCCGAATCCAACCACTAAAAACTATCCATTCCAAATAAATAAATAAAACCAAAACACCCAAACTCCCTGATTCAAAAATCCCCAAAATCTAAAACGCTACATTCCCAGATTTGCCAAAGCTCTTCCTCTCACTTTCCCCAAATTTCCCTAATCCCAAAACCCAATCGAACCCCACCAACAATCCCCGAATCCATTCATCGACACCCCACTGCAAATCCCTTAATCCAAAGGCCATTCCGCAAACCCAAAACTGCCAGAACCCAACCCCTCCTCAAAATCTCGGAACCCATTCCCCAAAAAAAAAAAAAAGCAGCGAGAGAAAGAAAGAGGAGAGATTAGAGAATAAGAAATAAAAAGAAAAAGGGTAGAAGGAAGACAATAGAGAACAGAGAAGCATACCTGTCACCTGAGACTTCACCATCACCCACCAGCAGCCAAACCTCTCATCTTCATCGTCGTCGGTCGCTGTCAGCATCATCATGTCAACACCCGCCATCCCCAACACCTCTCTTCTCCATATCCAATCCAACAAAAACGAAAAGAGCAGAGAACACTTCAGACATAAGTGTTTAGGCCCATCTTCTGGGCTTGAGTTCAGGTTAGTTCTGACCCATTAGTAATCAGCTACAAAAAAATAAAATAAAGGTGGGCCCATCCAACAGTCAGGTTAAGCCTGACCCAACAGCAGGAAAAAAAAAAAAAAAGAGTTGGGCCCAGCCAACATGGTGTCAACCCTATCCAGAGGACAATCCAGAATGTTGTATAAGCATAAATATGGAGATTGGTATGATACAAATGAGGTATACTTTGAGCAGTTCTTTAATCTGAAACAAGGAGATTGGAAAGTTGACGAATATTCTAATCGGTTTTCAAGGCTACAACAAGTGAACTGGAACAGAGTGAGCTCCATTATTTGAATCGCTTTATCAGAGGCTTGAGATGAAACATATTGCAAAATATGAATTATTGTGAAACCATTCATGATGCCTATTGGGAAGCAATTCGTGCTGAGCGCATACTTAAACGGTCTCTCTTGCGAAAAGCTAAGATGCAAGAAGAAAAGTCTTCACAAACCACAGAAGTCCCAGTCGTGGAACCAATCTTGGAGATCATCAAAACTGAAGTTGAAGAACAAAATTGAGACACTAATGATTTCCAAACAAATTCAGATGAAGAAGTGCAAGCACCGAAGGAAGAATATGAGGACTTTGAAGAACTGAATGTAGTCAACCAAGAGCCTGATCAACTGGTAGATTTCATCATATGTTCAATTCCTAAAGAACCAATTAAAGCATCAAAAGAACATGATATTGTTTCAAAGGTTGAAAAAGAAGAGCAAATCATTGAGGTTCCCCACAGTGATTTCATCTTCGGGAATCGACTATTGATATCATAAGATTGTGAGCAGATGGTACAAATTCAGAAATCGAAGCATCAATTTGTTCGAGCGTGAGTCCATGTAACATCCAACCATCAAAAAAGGCAATGTCTAAAATTTTCATGGAGTAAACACTTAAGTGAAGCTTACACACCATAAGAAGATCCACAATGGAATCGAAAGTTTGTGCGTTTGATCTTCGACCCAGGCAGTCACCTACTGAACCAAGAAGCTGGGGGGACTAATGCAGGCCAAATCCTTGGTCTGGCAGCCCATTGGGCCCAAGCCCATAAAATGATCTTCAAATCGTGCAAGAGTTTTATTTTTAGTATTAGCTGAATTTTAGGGATAATTATGAGATAAATTAGAAAGTTAATTTATTTTGATTTAGAGTTTATTTGGATAAGATTTGTTTCCAATCATAGATTAGGACATGAATCTATATAAAGGACTGTAATCCCTCTTGAAGGAAGAACGCATTGATTAATAAAATTTCTTCTCCTGAGAATTTCTCTTGGTTGTTTGTCTGTGGTGTGAGACCAAGACATTTTGGATCCCATAGATCCCTATCCTTAAGCCATTGGCTTGGAGTTTAGCCTGTTGGCTTATTCCCCGTGTTGCTTCAAGAAGAGAGGAGAAGAATGATGTATGAGTCTGCATCTAGAGGGGGCCAATATGAAGAGGGGGGTGGCTCAGTTAGTGGTGGTGGTGGTATGCAACGTTGACTCGTCGACCACTGGATTGGTTGGAGTCTGATGAAACTCCCACACAACAGGCTCGTAGACCAGAAGTTGTGGGTCCAATTGACCTTGCTGCATATAGGTCTCCATCTGCAAAGCAACCTTATATAGCCAAAGCCTTCAACGGGGAAGATGGGTTATGCAAGAAACAGGTTGGTTAGGGCAGTTGGGAAATTCTTCTTCGTTGGAGAAGCCCTTAGTCAGATGCTGTCCAAAGCAGAAGCATGCAACTTGATCCACGGTTTCAAGCCTTCTCACAATGCTCCTCCTGTCTCCCACCTCCAATATGCAGATGATACTCTCCTTTTCTGTGATGCTGATGAGGATCAAATAAAAAATTTGGTTGCAATTCTCAGATGTTTTGAAGCTGTTTCAGGTCTCAGGATAAACTTCTCAAAAAGCTCCATCCTCGGAGTATCTACCGAAGACTTATCCCTCCGTCACTATGCTACCATATTGGGGTGCAAAGTTGACTCCTTCCCATCCTCCTACCTCGGTCTTCCCCTATGCTTGGACAAAGTGCCTAACTCTGTTTGGAACCCAGTGATCGAGAGGATCGAGAAAAAGTTATTTTCTTGGAAAGCAAAGTATTTATCCCTAGGAGGTAGAATTGTTTTGATCCAATCTGCTCTTGCCAACCTTCCTATCTACTTCATGTCCATCCTTAAGTGCCCGGCTGCAATCATTGACCGCATCGAGAAGCTTCAAAGAGATTTTCTTTGGCAAGGCCGCGCGGACTCCAAAAAATTTCACCTAGTGAATTGGACAACGGTTTGCTCCCCCAAAGGCTTGGGTGGCCTTGGAATAAGACCTTTAAGGAAGATGAACCAAGCTCTGTTGGGTAAATGGCTTTGGAGACTTGGAGATGATTCAAAAGGCCTTTGGAAAAGCATCCTGGTAGCGAAATATAAAGTGAGAAGAAATGGCTGGGAAACCTTTCCTCCTTCACGAAGAAGTTCAAAATTCTGGAAAGGGATATACACTTTAAAGCCGACGCAGAAAACCAGGCATTACAAGATTTGCCACCCACTTTAATGCTCTAGAAAGCCTTGAGGGCTACACCAACTACTTACATCACAAGATTGGTTCGAATCAAAGTGGGGGAAGAAGCCGACGCCCCAAGCAAAGCAAGTGGTAAAGATTGTACAATCTAAGAGATATTGGCCATGTGTTGGTGAGACCTTAAAGGTTTTAGAGCCTTTGATAAAGGTTCTTCAGTTGGCTGATGGAGATGACAAACCTACAATGGGCTTCTTGTATGAGGCCGTAGATCGAGCTAAGTTAGTCATACAAGCAAATTGCAAATACTACAAGGCTTATTGGATGATCATTGACAAACGTTAGGAAAACCAACTCCGTCATGACTTGCACAATGCAGGTAAAGAATCACATACTGCATTTCTAACTATCGTACCTTATAAGTATTGTTAAATTGTGGTTTTATCTCATTAAATTAATATACTATGTAGGTTATTTCTTCAACCCATAGCATCAATACAATGAAACTGAAGACAAAAGCTTAACAGATGAGATACGTGTAGGTCTCAAAAATGTTATTGAAAAACTTGCAGTGAATGAGGATGATGCATGTGAGGCTATTAACCAAGTACGAGTAATGGACTAATGGGTACTTTTTTCTTTTTTTATTTTTTTTATTTTGAAAGAGCATAAAGAGTTAGTTCATCTTTATTTTATTTATGCTATATATCCCAGATTGATATATACAATGAAGCCTTTGGTAGTTTTGGGATACTGACCGCCAGACGAGTTATCATGAAGTCATTTCCAGGTAAAGATCATGGTAATATCACTCATTCTACGTAAGTTTAAAGTTGAATCATGTATGATTTAAGTAATAAATATACTTCCATTTATTTTCAATTGAATGGTGCTTGAACTACAGAGAAAGTGCTCCAATACTAAGGAAAATAGCAATGAAAGTCCTTAGTCAAACAACTACATCATCAAATTGTGAGAGGAATTGAGCACCTTTTCATTCATTCACACTAAAGTGAGAAATCGGCTCACGATGCAAAAGTTGAATAAATTGGTGTATATACATCAGAACATTAAGCTCCGCCATAGACAAAGAAGGAGAGAGTTTGAGGACCAAACAGATTACTTCTGTCCAATCAATCTGAACTATATTTTTTCAGAGAATGATGATGTGTTGGCACAATGGATAGAAAAGGTAGAATAGCCATTGCTAGATCATGATGAAGAGATGGGTAATATGGTCAAGGATTTGACTGGGGAAAGGCCAGAGAGCTGCCGAGCACCAAAGCAAGATAAATCTTACCCATCAATGAAGGCGTGGGGTTGACCCTCAGGAGATGCAAGATGAAGTTGATGATGAGGACACTAGCCTCAGCAGTAGTAGCTCATCTTTAGATGTGCTTCATGATTCTGATGGGGATGGCGGTGGTGATGGTGGTGGAGATGATGGTGAGGTACCACCCCACATGATGGAGACAGTAGAACATTTTCCTTCTTCTAGCCCGACCCGTGGGTACCAGAGAATTGTCTCACCAACCGAATCATCACATGCAGGTGCTAGTAGTAGTTGATATGGCGGGGGAGAGGGTACTAGCAGTGGTGATGTTGGCCACCAACAAGTCATGTATGGTGACTACTATGTATCACCTCCACATCGGCACCTTGACCTTCCCCACGAATTTTATCAGCAGCACCAAGACTACCCTCAATCATCTCAGTCTAATAATGACTCGGCCTCACTTTATGAAGCAATCTTCGTTCCTCAATCGCATCCAGAGGCACAACAACCTTATGGGCACTATGGGAGTGGAAACTATGCAACACAACAATTTGATGCCTATTTCTACCCTTCAAGAAATAATGATGATGATGATAATATCGAGCCAGGACGCCACTCTTTCTGGCATTAGGCTATCAAGCAAAGGTAAGTTGCAATTGTCCAAACTCCAAACTCCACTACTTCAAGTTAGTAAGTTAATTCATTTTGATGTGGTGAATGTTACTTTAAATTTGAAACTTGAGAAGGAGAGGTTGATGAGCACACCTTGATGACTAAGTCATTGAGTTGAGTCTTGAGTATTGGCACTGCACATGCACTAACTCTATTAGTATGTATTGCTAGATTGTAGACTTTGAATGTTTAACACAATTAGTTTGCCCAAAATTATGGTTGCATTATGTCAAATTTATGATATTTCAACTTATTTTAGTATATGCATTGATACAGCAATGATACGGGATTTTATAACTTGACGGGACCGTTATTTTTCTTTAAAGTGTGCACTAATGGAAAAAAAAATTATTTTCTATCATTTTATAATATTCTGGATTTTTTGGATATTTTTTTGGATTTTTTTGGGGTTAAATAAAAATTCACTCCGCAATGGGCCGCGATTTTGAACCATGAGTGTGCCTCTCTCTCTCTCTCTCTCTCTCTCTCTCTCTATTTAGGGGTAACAAGAATAAAAAGGGAATCAACTTCGGGCTTTGATCAAATGCAAAGAACTTGACAAATTCGACATAACATGAAAGTAAATAAACTAATTAATCAATTAATCACACATGCATGAATCCCACCTTTGATTCTAGTTTATTCTATTGTAGAGGCCCTAAATCTAAGACTAGGATCTAAGGTGTACATGTGAATGGAACCAAACCCTAGAATACCAAGGGGGTTGATCACCATGACCACAAATTGGCATGCAATGGATAAAATATGAAGTCCGTATCTGGCCGTCAGTCATTGGGAGTAATTCAACCATGGTTGAACCATGTTTGGCCTTGGTTGAAAATGGTTTGACCATGGACAGGGATCATGGGATCTTGATCTCTTAAGGGTTTTTGATTATTTGGGCAGACATGAGCACCTGGGTCTGATGATTTTTTACATTTGGCTTTGTTTTTGTGCTCTTTGTAGATGATAATTAGGGTTACAGTTGTTAGCCAGTTTGGATTTGATTTTCCATGGTATGTATGTACACATGTGAGATATTATGGAAAGTCAATACCTCATGATGGGGAAAACCTAATCACATAAAAGATGTAAGAATTTGGCATGGAGACCCTTGCCATGTACCCCATAGGGGTGATCCATGCTGACACAACCTAGGGTCATGCGGGGTTGAGGTTTGAGTGTTCTCACATGAAGACCTTTTAGGGTTTGATAATTTGGGCATTTGGACTTGAATTGGGGATTTTTGGATTTGATTAGGGTTGTGTGAGATTGGGACCAAGCAGGTGTTTGTTTGAGCGTGGTGTTTGTTTAGCTTGACGCTCACCTACGGATTACCGGGTAGCATGTGAAGGATGATGTTCAACCAAAGGAAATGCCATCATATTACTGGTAGATACCAAATAACTTCAAAACGTGCCGAGATGTTTTGGCCAATACCTAATTTGGAGATCCTTGTGGTCATCCAATGTGGCTTTTGGCAATCAAGTAGTGTAGGGTTTTATGGTATGATAGGGTTTGTGTTGGCATAAATCCTTACATGTAAAAAGTAATTCCAAACCTAGAATTGGTTTGATTTGTATCTATGTGTGATTTACAACTTAATTGGATATTGTAATAACCTAATTGTCTAGAATCTCATCTTAATGTTACCAATTATGCCTTGAATGTCAAATCTGGAATTTATTCCATCTTTGATTGGAGAGTTGTCTAACCCTAGAAATTGTTTAGAAAATCTTTGCTTTTTGTAGGATTGTGATTTCATATGCAATTAGGAGTTAATTGGGATAATTAGATGTTTGAGAAGGGTAAAACTGTGATCTTCAGAAAAAGGAAGCAAGCTTTTGGCCAACTTTTTGAGGGTCAAACGATGTCAAATTTTGGAGTCTGGTTCTATGGCTTCGTCTTATCGAGCAGTACCAGATCCATATATAGATCATCAAAATCAAACATCTTATGAAAAAGTTATAAGCGACGCAAGGTTGTCAATAAAATCTACTTGATTCTGTAAACTCTACTTTTAGTCCTAGATAACTTGCCTAAGACATGCAAATGGGCAGATTTGATGTAGTCTTGACTTTGTGAATGAAACCAATTGTTCCCAATTAATTTTGAAGTGCAAATGGAGTCACAATAGACTAAATCTAGGTATCCTACTAGTCTTGGTTAGATGTTTTTGAGATGTTCATTACTTGGACTTGTAAAGGGCTACTCAATTTGAGGTATGCAATTTTATTGAAATTATTTGTATTTGTAGTAGTTCCCTAAATGGTTTGTTCGCCTATTATTATTTCTTGTCCGTAACCTGTGATTGTTTGATGAGTCAGAAAAACTAAGTTGTTCTTGAATCTAACATGGTTGGGACGTCGCTCTGTGAAGATTCTGGTTTATTTTATACTAACTGCAGATTAGTCATACTGGAAGTAACCATTCATCACTCTGGTAACATACCTAGATTTGATGGCCACAAATAAATTCCTATAAGGAATCTTGGGTACCAGTAAAAATAGATCTGAAGAAGTGCAACTTCTGAGGATTTTACTAAGGATAGATCAGAATGGAGAAACAGATGTAGCCAACCCCAAAATAGATCATGAAGGAATCTTGGTGCCTTTTTATTCTTGTTCCCACAACAACAATAGGAGGGCTGTAATATATCTGGAGGCAACTTCATGTTGCCCGGCATATTTTATATGAGGGCTCCATAATATCATGTGACAAAATAGCTCATGTGGATCACCATCTTCCTTAGGAAGTTTCTTTCTGCTTTAGAATTGTCTTGAATGATTCTTCTTATGTTATTACTCTATTTTCGCATAATCTTGCAGTGTTTGTACTTAACTTTGAACTCATATGATCGTCCTCTATCTTTAATTTGGCTTTGTGAATGTGTGGAATATTTTGAAGATATGATTACCTGCTAGGTTCTTCCTAAATCTAACTCATTCCCTTGGCACACTTTGTAGGTGAAGAAGTAGAACACATCCAAGAGGATGTTATTGCCTTAGATGGGGAACCACAAGAGTTCAAAGAGTGGAATGTGGATGATGTAGTCCATATTTAAGTTCAATGAGCCAAGTCGACCCAATGGACTTAGGGTTGACCCAAATGGGTTGCCTGGTGGACTGAATCTTAATAAGATATCCCATATTATTAACCAAATCTGTTGGATCCATTAAAGATATCTCATACAGTTGACAATGTCGACCAAAATCCGAATCTACTTAATTGTATATTCTTTATTTAGCATATTCTTGTGGTAAATATTCCAAATTATAAGGGAGACACATCATTGTAATCATTCTATATCTAGATGATTGATAAGTATAAAATCAAAGGCCTACGAAAGGGAGAGGCACTCAACTCCAACAAAATCTCTTTATTTCTCTTCTCATAGTTAATCTTTGTTATGATATCAGAGACCGTGTGTACCAGAGAAAGTCAATACTCTTTCTTCTTCTTGCCGTGAATATCTTGTCTCTGCAATATCAAAGATCTCCCTGCAATATCAGAGATCTGTGGTTCGAGATCCAGATCTGCTGATTCTTGGTGACCATTATCACCATAAGCCCAGGATCTGCTGAAATTGTTTGGCATTATCGATACTGGCATAAGAGTGTCGTTTTTTATTGGTGGGGCCCATTAGTGATCGACCTTGATCTGGGGAATCACTTCTGGTTGGAGAGGACTACATCTATCTTCTAGAGGATAGATCTGAGGACCGTTCTGTTCGAACAACAACTTGTTGAAAAAGAGTCGCCGACTATGATGCCCAGATACGGCACGGATACGGTAGTGACACACTATAGACATGGCAGGGACACGAGTTTACATGTAAAAAGTGAAGTATCGGATACGATACGACACGATACATTGCCCATTTTGAAGTATCCGTGCATCATAGGTCGTCGACTGTCGTGCATGCAAAATACCATACTCAACGGGGGTCCATTGGGGGAGACGTTTGGAGCAGAAACTTTCTGGGGTTGGTTGGCCATTGTTGGCGGATTATTCTGCAGTTTTTCAGAAATTTTGGATTACTTGAAGTATGGATTCTGTCTGTTGTGCGTGTGCATGCAGAAGCACGAAACCTACAATCGACAATCAAGCCACACATAAGAAGAGAGAAAAACACGAGAGATTTACATGGTTTGGCAGAGTGCCTACGTCCACCGCCAAAGAGAACTCAGTCTCTTTACTATTCCACTCTGCTTAGGTCTAGGGTTACAGATTACATTGTATTTATAATCTCTCTTTCCTAACCCCTAAGAAAGCCCGGTACAAAGACCAAAATACCCCTGATCCAAAGCCCGGTCTCTGGCTAACCTAATGGACCAATCCGGTAAACCCAGAATACAATCATAAACCCAACACTGACACATCTTGAGTTTCGACAGTTTTGGGTAGCTTTTCTTCTGATCCATTGAGAAGTTTATCTATATTATAAAATCAAGTGTTGTCAAGTGTTGAAGACAGTAAAAACTAGCCCAACCTGAGATTCAAGGATGATCTTCCAAATTTCTGAGTTTTCAAAGTTATCTCATCCATTCAGATCTAATAAAAAGGTCGTTCAGAGAGTAATTTTTCTGATTATTTTCTCATTTGCAAAACCATTGATCTATGAAATTTAGAAGTTTACTTTGCAAGAAATGGGTGAAAAGGCTGAAGTTATGCCTGAGATATTCAATCGCAAGAATTACTTTTCATGGGAATTCCAGTTTCGATTATTTGTGAAGGGAATAGATCTTTGGGGCCACATTGATGGCACAATTGAAAGACCATCTGAGAAGGATAAATATGGAAAATGGGAAACTAACGATGCCAAGATTATGAGCTGGATAACAAGTTGTGGATCAAGAGATTGTTATCAATCTTCATCCTTATTTAGCAAAAGACATGTGGGAATATTTGAATACTATTTATAATCAGGAAAATACAGCGCGAAAATACCAATTAGAATGTGCCATTGCTGAATATACATAATGCAACAAATCCATTCAGGATTTCTATTCTGGACTTGTGACACTTTGGACTGAATATACTGAACTGCTGTGTTCCAATTTGTCTTCTACATCTATACCTGATTTTCCAAAAGTCCACAAAGATACTAAGAGGATCGATTTTTTATGAAACTATGGAATGATTATGAAAGTGTTCGCTCAAATCTTCTTAGTCGTGATCCACCACCATCACTAAATACATGTTTGTTATCGAACTTCATCATGAAGAACAATGCTTGACTCAAGCAATGATAGAACAAAAGAATCAGGTGGTAGATGTTGCCTATGCAAGTCAAACCAAGTTGAGGGATCTCAATGAAATTCAATGTTATAGCTGCAAAATATTTGGTCATGTGGCAAACCAACATCTATTAAGATTCTGCACTAGATTTAGGAATCACAAATTGCTTCTTACTTTTCCACAAAACTAGATTTTCTCCAACCAAAGTACAGTAACCTGTGGTTGACTTCTGGTCTCTCTAAGATCCAGCCCAATCAGCATCTGTGAAGGCTATTGCGTTTGCATGTCCATATGACTTGGTATAGAATTCCTTGGCTTGTGGATCCTTTTAAATATCAGAGGATCCCATACACAACTGTAAGATGATCTGTTCTAGGAGCATGCATGAATTGCCTGGCCTTGTAATTATGAGATAAATGAACTTTCCCACCAATCTTGGATACATTCATTTATCTTCAAGTAATTATCCACTTTCAATGTGTAAATCATGAAGATGTTCGATTGGATTAACCGCCGGTTTTGCACTTAGCTTCTCAGTTACTTCGAGGAGATTAAGGATATATTTTCTTTGTGATATGAACATTCCACTTCTTGGCCTTCCTACTTCGATTCCTAGAAAATACTTAAGTAATCCTAGGTCCTTGATCTAAAACTCTATTCTAAAGAAACCTTTGTCTAGAGATTTCACTATCACCATCTCCCGTGACAATTATGTCATCAACATACACCACGAGTATAACTACCTTCATGTCTTTCCTTTTTACAAAGACAGTATGTGTAGAAGATAACTCATAAAATAAAAGGCCCATGTACACTAATCTAGGCCCAAGTAGAATATCCCACGTGTGGGATTGCGTTAAGTAAAGAAGATACAGCCTGTATTATGGATTTACTTCTATGTATAGAGATTAGGATTCTTTATTCTTTATTTCTAATTGTAATTACTGTTGATTTATAGCATGTGATTAGGGTAAACAATGATATAAAGATGGTTGGTCAATCCTCAATACAGATATGACTTTTCCTCCAAACTCTTCTCTTCCTCTTTCTCTCTTTATGCTCTTCTATACTATTTCATGGTACCAGAGCTCAAGGTTCTGAGAGATTTCCTTCACTAGTCTAAGAGATTTCCCAACCATCATCGAGTGCTTCTCCATGGTGTATCTTCGTTTCTTCTCTTCTCTCTGCTGACACTGCCTGGAGTAGCTCTAATCAAGGTGGCCCACCTTTGATCAATCAATTGTCGCCAGCAACCTACATGGTGATGATCGACTATTCTTCAGGGTTATTTTGAAGATTTTTCTGGACTTTTTCATCATCAGTTAAGGTGTTGTTCAACCTCGTCTTCATCTGACGACTTTGGGTACTTTTTCTCAAAAGGAATTCATCACAACCGTACAGATTTGTGGATCTGTATCCAAATCCCATCAAACTTGGACTAGAGGACATACTTTTGATCTCTTCCGGGATGATGTACTCCGATCTGTGATTGGACCACGTTGTGGGGCCCACGCACAGCTTCTGCCCAGAAAATCCAGGTCACCTGGCTCTGTTTTTAGTCTGTTCTGTGGAAATTCTGCTGGATGCATATATCAGCCATTAAAACTGCATCTTTCATGCTTGGTTAGTGAAATCATCGCAGATTACATCTTTTTCTCAATTGTGAATGGTTTTTTCTCTACTGCTGGACTGTTTGGTTCTTTCTCTGTTGCTGGTTCTTTCCCGCACCTAACTGGCTCACTGATTTTTGTGTTCTCTCTCTCATTCGGCGGAATTTGGAAACAATGGAAAAATATGATGTTATTCCAGTTAAATTTAATGGGAATAATTATATGGCCTGGTCTTTTCATCTAAAGAATTTTGTAAAAGGCCAAGGATTGTTTGGTTATCTTGATGGATCGATAACTAAACCTACTACTACAAGTACTACCAGCACAAACGCCTTATCCACCTGGTCTAAAGAAAATGCTAAAGTAGTCACTTGGATTCTTAACTCCCTTGATCATTCTCTTGCCATTGCTCTTCAAGCATATACTGCCGCAGCTAATATGTGGGATCGTTTCAAGAAAGTCTATCATCAAACTAATAAAGCCCACAAATTTCACTTAGATAGTGAAATTGCTAAATTCAGTCAAGGAGATAAATCTGTGCAGGCATACTTTAATGGATTTCTCACTTATGGACTAAAAGGGATGCTATGATTATTCAAACTGTCTCTTCTGAATTTCTGGCTGAGGCTCTTAAATTACAAGAGGAAACTCATATTAGCCAGTTTCTTATGAATCTCAGACAAGAATTCGAATCTGTTTGGTATGAATAGAGAAGTCTCTGTGAACCTGGATACATGCTTCCAAGAAAACCTTCGAGAAGAACTTCAACTAACCTCACAGCATGCCATTCTTGAAGAACCACAGGCCTTCCTAGCTCCTCTTTTGGCTGATTCTGCTCTTCTAGCAGCCCCCAATCAGAAGCTTGCTCAATGCTATGAATGTAAAGGCACCGGTCATGTAATATCCTGGGTGTATATTGGGCCCAGGATTACTCTGGCCCAGGTAGTACGTTAGTTGTTTCCTTATTATGGAATTAGAAGTAGTACTTATTATGGAATTGGAAAGAGTCTCACGTTTTTGGGACTAGAGTTGTATAACAACTCTTATAGAGGAAATAAGAGAAAGATTAAAATTAGGAAATTACTACAACACATCCTTATATAAATACCTAAGCAAACCAACGACCCCATTATGGTGTTTTAATTTGGAAAAATTCTGAGAAAGATTGTGGGCTGCAATCTAGGAGAAGGACAGTAAGATTGATGTCCTTTTCGCGTCCTCACATCGCAAAAGCAACAATCACGTACCAAAGGTGAGTGGATCTTCCTAATTAATTAGTTGATTAAGTTTGATGGTTGATAATGTGATGTGATTTAGATTTAGATTCTCTGTTAAGAAGATTTGATTGAGGAATCATATGTAATGTAAATTCTATACTAATAATATCCGTTTTGATTATGGGATTACATGTTAATGGAGATGGAATTCATACATGTAGAAAGGGGATAAAGATTCATGGAATAGATTCAAATTCTGTTGAAAACAGAGACTGGACGGCAGTGCTATAATTGATATTAAAGGGTTGTGGGACCCCATGGCCCACCTGATCACTGATCAGGACCAGAGATCTGGTAGAGCACTGCTGGTCGACCATAGAGGTGTTGGTCTTACAAAGATTGGATCTCGGTTGGGCCACCATCCAGTTGATTTTCAAGGTTCTGACGTGAAATTGAAGAAAACAGGGTTGTTGGTCGACATCTGCACTGGGACCCATTGTATGACATGATCAGAGATCAAAACCCCACATCCTGTAGGGGACTCATGGTCGACCATAGGGAGCAAGATCATCTTGGATTTAGACCAGTAGATTCCACTATTCATTAGAATCAAAGGAACCCAGGTGGGAATGTAGCAGAAACTGGGCTGAGAGTCGATAACTGTGGTGGGACCCACTAACTAAGTCAATCATAGATTAGGACCCCACGTCTTGAAGTAGGCTCAGAGACGATCTCAATGGTGGTGGTTGCATGTGGCCTAGTCTCCATCTGACCAGTTATCCAGGAACTTTAATTTTGTTAACAATAAGGATTATTCATGAATTCCAATTGTATTTGTTAATCCTGTGGGGCCCAGTAAAGATATCTGATGGTGAATCCAATCCACTAAGAGTAAAGCCTATACTTTGGTGACCCTAGAGAGTAGACCTGATCGTGATTTAGACCAGCGGGACCCACTGGATTCTATAGTTGGAATGTTGTGGGCGTGAATCATGTTATGTGATGGGTTCTGTGAGGACAAATGTGCTGGATAAGTAATGAATAACCCTAGATTTGTTATGTAATTACCATATTACCATTCCATCTAAATTAATTGAAGTTTTATGTGTTTTATAATAGTTGGTATGGACTGATTGGGAATGTCAGCATGATTAGGTTATCTTGTGTAATATTCTGTGGAGGTAGGCCACTCTTATATCACCTTTTACCTGTTGTGGTTAAAAGTGGGCATCAATCTAAGGGAGTAACGATATGGAACTGGTCTCACAATACTATGATGTAAAATATTAATAATGATGAACTCTGGTTGTTATGTGATATTGCGCACAGGGTCCCAGACGTGGGATGTTGGACTTAGTGTCCGGGCCGTTGTATAGGCTGGTCCTGAGTGGACATGAGTGGCCATTATGATGGTTGGTCCTTAGTGGACGTGTCTGATGAGACAGGGTCATGGTGACCGGTATACATGTATACGATGGGCCTTTGATGCGTGGTAATGTGCATGGGCACGGATATATATATATATGGATGTATTTTTATGGCATTTAATATATTGATTCAAATATGTTGATTATGTGATATTATGTTTTGTGTTGCTTGTGTAATTAGGAAAATTCATTCACTAGTAATACTGATGTTGTGTTGCCCCCTTCAGGTAATCTTACTGCGGGTGGGACATATCAGGATGGCGTTCAGCACGTAGATTTTGGCATGCGTGGCTGAAGGGAGAGAACGAGAAATATTTAAATAATTTAGAAGGATTAGTTTTGTTTAGTAATTTATCTAATGTTTTAGTACACTATTGATTTGAATTAGAACATGGGGACTGGGATCAGTCAGAGATTATTGATATTGTTTGATTATTATAAATTAATTGGAATTATAGTTGATTTAAATGCCAAATCTCTTATGTGAACTATTTGATAAATGTATGGTAAACATTGCGAAGTTATCACGATCCGGAATTTAGGTCGTGACAAAGTGGTATCAGAGCATAAGGTTTTGGCAACTAAAAGAATTAGCAACCCATAGGTCACGTGGTGAGGACGTTGGGGTTGTCAATGGTAGAGATTAAGGTATACTGTTAATGATCTTTTAGCTCACAAATTCTTTCTTCTGCAGAAAGAATAAGACGATGGACAATGTTACTGGAAATGAAAATGCGAACAACAATGTTCGACCTAACAGTGAAACTATGGAGATGCCGGAGTACGCTCGGCAAATGTTTGAAAGCTTTATGAAGGCGTATGCACAGGTTCAAGAGCAGATCTCCACTATTTATCACCATCAAAGTGAGAATGGCGAGGGACACAGTAATAACAGAGACGGTTCGGGTGAAGGCAGCATCAATGGGGGCAGGAATCGTGAAAGAGATACTTTATATAAAAGATTCAATGAATTTCGCCCCAAGAGTTCTGATGAAACAACTAATCCTTGGGATGCAAATAAATGGGCAGAATGCATGGAGGGCATCTTTGAAGTTATGGGATGTATAGAACATCAAAAAGCCTTACTTGCAGCATTTAAATTAGAAGGTGATGCGAAGGAATGGTGGAAGGCAGCCAAGAGGTCATTCAATGGGCAAGAAACACAAATTACTTGGGCCTTCTTCAAACGGGAATTTATCAAGAAGTTTATACTAGATCATATTAGGGCTCAGAAGAAGAGAGAGTTTGAAACTTTGGTGCAAGGAAATTTGACGGTAGCCAAGTACGCTCTTAAGTTTACAGAGCTGTCACATTTTGCTGAAACATTAGTGGCTACAGAAGAAGAAAAGATGGAATGATTTGTGAACGGCCTTAGACCAGACATCAAAAAGGACGTGAAGCTGCATGAACCAAAGACTTATGCTGAAGCTTTAAGAAAAGCTTTCGTCTTAAAAGAGGCCATTGAAGATATAAAGAGGCAGACTCAAATGGTGTCCACCGAAAGAAAAACAGATGACTCCAAGCACCAGTTCCCCAATAAGAGACAGAAAACTGGAACTAAGACGGTCTGCAACCATTGCGGAGGATCACATGAAACAAATCAATGCCGGAAAAGATCTGGAGTGTGCTTTGGGTGTGGAAAAGGAGGTCATAAGGTAAAAGGTTGTCTGGAGGCCAGGGAGAGAAATCAGGCCAAACGGAAAGGTGGATGTTATGGTTGTGGTCAGGAAAGGCACCAAGTTAGGGACTGCCCCAGTAAATAGGGAAGGAATCAAATCCAGACACAAGGACAAGCACCTCTGCAAAATCAGCAGGGTCGCCAACAAGAACGCCCACAAAACCAGCGTTATTATCAAAACAAGACACATCAGCCCCATGGAAATCAGTAGAACCCACCCCAAGGACAGCATTACAACCTTGGTAGGAACAACCAAGGAGGGAATCAGGCAGGACAGCAGCAGAACGGAAGGCTCTTTGCCATGACTCACCATGATGCAAAAGCGGCCAACCATGTTGTCGAGGGTATGGTTTTAATTTCCAATTATGAAGCTTACCTTATTTGATTCTGGTTCAACTCATTCTTTCATCTCGCATACTTCTGCTACCAAGATAGAAAATTCCCCCTCAATTTTGACTAATGCATTAATGGTGACTACACCCACGGGTGAGCAAATATGTACTAGAACCATATTTTATGATTGTATGATAGAGATTGGACATGCCCTGATGCCGGCTGACCTGGTATTGTTACGTACGAACGACTTTGATGTTATACTAGGAATGGACTGGCTCACTAGGTATCGGGCTATTTTGGATTGCTTTAACAAAGTAGTTCGGTTTAATTCGGGGGGATTTACTCATGTTAGTTTGGTGGGAAAAAGGAGACATGTTCGGTCAATGATTATTTCAGCCATCAAACCTGGTGAGTTACTGAGGAATGGGTGCAAAGGCTTTTTAGCTTTCATTTCGGAGGATAAACCGAAACTAAGTATAGAAGATATTCCCGTTGTTAGGGAATTCCCTGACGTATTTCTGGATGACTTGCCTGGATTGCCCCCAATTCGGGAGGTCGATTTTACGATTGAAATAATGTCGGGTACGGCCCCGATTTCTAAGGCACCCTATCGAATGGCTCCTGCGGAATTGAATGAACTCAAAGATCAATTGGAGGAACTATTGGAGAAAGGATTCATCAGGCCAAATGTGTCCCCATGGGGAGCACCGGTGTTGTTTGTGAAGAAGAAGGATGGAACCTTGAGAATGTGCATTGATTATAGACAGTTAAACCAAGTGACTATTAAGAACAAGTACCCTCTACCCCGCATTAATGAACTGTTTGATCAATTGCAAGGAGCGAAATACTTTTCCAAGATTGATCTAAGGTCCGGCTACCATCAGCTAAGAGTAAGGGAGGAAGACATTCCCAATACGGCGTTTCGGACACGGTATGGTCATTACGCGTTTCTAGTCCTGCCTTTCGGATTGACCAATGCGCCAGCCGCCTTCATGGCATTGATGAACCAAGTTTTTCAACCCTATCTGGATAATTTGTGGTGGTATTTATTGATGATATCCTCATCTACTCTAAGGAAAGGCAAGAACATGGCGAGCATTTGCTTACCTCCTTGCAGCTGTTGAAGGACAACCAACTTTATGCCAAGTTGAGCAAGTGTGATTTCTGGTTAGAGCAAGTAACCTTTTTGGGGCACATTATTTCCGGAGACAGATTATCTGTAGACCCTACCAAAATAGAAGCGGTTATGAATTGGAAGCGACCTACAAATGTTTCAGAAGTTCGAAGCTTCTTAGGCCTAGCGGGTTATTATCGAAGGTTCGTACAAGGATTCTCTACGATTGCTGGACCGTTAACCAGACTCACAAGGAAAGTTGTTCCGTTCACTTGGGACGAGAAATGTGAGGATAGCCTCACAACATTGAAAGGTAAACTGACATCGACACCAATACTCGCCCTTCCCCCTGGGAGTGGAGGATTTATTATCTACTGTGATGCATCATTACAAGGGCTAGGGTGTGTTCTCATGCAACATGGAAAGGTGATTGCGTATGCTTCTAGAAAGCTAAAGGCCCATGAACAAAAGTACGCTACTCACGACCTCAGTTGGCAGCTGTAGTCTTTGCATTGACAATTTGGAGACACTACCTTTACGATGAAGAATTTGAAGTATATACAGATCACAAGAACCTCAAATATGTATTTTCTCAAAAAGAGCTGAATTTGCGCCAACGAAGATGGATGGAATTCTTGAAAGATTATAATTTCTCTATATTTTATCATCCAGGAAAGGCGAATGTTGTAGCCGACGCCTTAAATAGGAAATCAGCACAGATGGCTTGTCTTACTACTGAATGGCGACTACTTGAAGAGATCAAGGACTTGGATGCAAATTTATGGCCTATTGGTGGAAAAGTACTATTGGGAAGTTTCAAGGTTTAACCCGAATTAATCCAGAAAATAAAGGACCATCAACGAGATGACAAGGCATTGGTGGAAATCTTCAACAAATTGGACAATAAACCGGAGTTCTCAATTGTTAGTGGCATATTGTATTTTCGAGGCAGACTTTGTCTCCCAAATATTCGAGAAATCAAAGATGAAATTTTGAAGGAAGCACATTACACAAGATATACTATCTACCCAGGGAACACCAAGATGTATCAGAACTTAAAAATCAGATTTTGGTGGATTGGCCTGAAAAATGATGTTACTGAGTTTGTCAGACGTTGTTTTACTTGTCAACAAGTGAAGGTTGACCATAGAAAGTCGAGGGAATTGCTGCAGCCGCTACCTATCCCAGAATAGAAATGGGAACATATCACTATGGATTTCATTTCAGGATTTCCCAGAACATCAACACATAATGAAATAATCTGGGTCACCGTGGATCGGTTGACCAAGTCGGCGCACTTCATACCGTTGAAAGGAAAAACTACAATGGAACACCTGGCCAAAACATATGTTCGGGAGATTGTACGGTTGCATGGCGTTCCAGCATCGATCGTATTAGATAGGGATACTAGAATTGTTTCACAGTTTTTGAAGAGCTTACAGAAGGCTATGGGTACAAAACTAAATTTTAGCACTGCGTAGCATCCCCAGATTGATGGCCAGACGGAGAGCAATCAAACACTGGAAGACATGCTTAGAGCTTGGGCTATAGATTTCAGAGATAGTTGGGATGATCAGTTACCGCTGGCAGAATTTCCTTATAACAATAGCTATCATTCGAGTATCCAGATGGCTCCTTTTGAGGCATTGTATGGTAGGAGCTGCCGTTATCCAATTTGTTGGGAGGAAGTGGGCGATCGGCGGATTTTAGGCCCTGAATGGGTGCAAACCTCTACCGAGAATATTCAGAAAATCCGAGATAGACTAAGGACTGCTCAAAGTCGCCAGAAGAGTTATGCAGATAAACGCCGGCGAGAATTAGAATTTACGAGAATTAGAATTTATGGTTGGTGATTCTGTATTCCTAAAAGTTTCTCCAACGAAGGGAGTGATGCGATTCGGGAAAAAGGGAAAGCTAAGCCCAAGATACATTAGACCATTCAAAATTACAGGGAGCGTGAGCGATGGGAACACTTACGAATTGGAACTACCACCGTAGTTAGCTGGAGTTCATAAGGTGTTTCATGTATCCATGTTGAAAAAGTATGAACCAGACCCGTCTCATGTGTTAGATTTCGAACCAATGGACTTACAGCCAGATTTATCCTATGAGGAAAGACCCGTTGCAATCTTAGACACCAAGGAAAGGGTGTTACGGAGACGAACAGCCTGACTAGTCAAGGTGTTATGGACACATCAATATCCAAATGAAGCTACATGGGAGATCGAGGATGAGGTCCGAAATAAGTACCCCTATCTTTTCGACACAGGTGTGTTTTAAATTTGGAGGACCAAATTTCCCAAGGAGGGGAGTATGTAAAATCCTGGGTGTATACTGGGCCCAGGATTAATCTGGCCCAGGTAGTACCTTAGTTGTTTCCTTATTATGGAATTAGAAGTAGTACACATTATGGAATTGGAAAGTGTCTCACGTTTTTGGGACTGGAGTTGTATAACAACACTTATAGAGGAAATAAGAGAAAGATTAGAATTAGGAAGTTATTACAACACATCCTTATATATATATCCAAGCAAACCAACGACCCCATTATGGTGTTTTAATTTGGAAAAATTCTGAGAAAGATTGTGGGCTACAATCTAGGAGGAGAGGAAGATTGATGTCCTTTTCGCGTCCTCACATCACAAAAGCAACAATCACGTACCAAAGGTGAGTGGATCTTCCTAATTAATTAGTTGATTAAGTTTGATGGTTGATAATGTGATGTGATTTAGATTTAGATTCTTTTTTAAGAAGATTTGATTGAGGAATCATATGTTATGTAAATTCTATACTAATAATATCCGTTTTGGTTATGGGATTACATGTTAATGGAGATGGAATTCATACATGTAGAAAGGGGATAAAGATTCATGGAATAGATTCAAATTCTGTTGAAAACAGAGACTGGACGGCAGTGCTATAATTGATATTAAAGGGTTGTGGGACCCCATGGCCCACCTGATCACTGATCAGGACCAGAGATCTGGTAAAGCACTGCTGGTCGACCATGGAGGTGTTGGTCTTACAAAGATTGGATCTCGGTTGGGCCACCATCCAGTTGATTTTCAAGGTTCTGACGTGAAATTGAAGAAAATAGGGTTGTTGGTCGACATCTGCACTGGGACCCATTGTATGACATGATCAGAGATCAAAACCCCACATCCTGTAGGGGACTCATGGTCGACCATAGGGAGCAAGATCATCTTGAATTTAGACCAGTAGATTCCACTATTCATTAGAATCAAAGGAACCCAGGCGGGAATGTAGCAGAAACTGGGCTGAGAGTCGATAACTGTGGTGGGACCCACTAACTAAGTCAACCATAGATTAGGACCCCACGTCTTGAAGTAGGCTCAGAGATGATCTCAATGGTGGTGGTTCCATGTGGCCTAGTCTCCATCTGACCAGTTATCCAGGAACTTCAATTTTGTTAACAATAAGGATTATTCATAAATTCCAATTGTATTTGTTAATCCTCTAGGGCCCAGTAAAGATATCTGATGGTGAATCCAATCCATTAAGAGTAAAGCCTATACTTGGGTGACCCTAGAGAGTAGACCTGATCGTGATTTAGACGAGCAGGACCCACTGGATTCTATAGTTGGAATGTTGTGGGTGTGAATCATGTTATGTGATGGGTTCTATGAGGACATATGTGCTGGATAAGTAATGAATAACCCTAGATTTGTTATGCAATTACCATATTACCATTCCATCTAAATTAACTGAAGTTTTATGTGTTTTATAATAGTTGGTATGGACTGTTTGGGAATGTCAGCATGATTAGGTTATCTTGTGTAATATTATGTGGAGGTAGGCCGCTCGTATATCACCTCTTACCTGTTGTGATTAGAAGTGGGCATCAATCTAAGGGAGTAATGATATGGAACTGGTCTCACAATACTATGACGTAAAATATTAATAATGATGAACTCTGGATATTATGTGATATTATGCACAGGGTCCCAGACAGGGGATGTTGGACTGTGTCCGGGCCGTTGTATAGGCTGGTCCTGAGTGGACGTGAGTGACCATTATGATGGCTGGTCCTTAGTGGATGTGTCTAATGAGACAGGGTCATGGTGACCGGTATACATGTATACGATGGGCCTTTGAGGCGTGGTAATGTGCATGGGCACGGATATATATATATATATATATATATATGGATGTATTTTTATGGCATTTAATATATTGATTCAAATATGTTGATCACGTGATATTATGTTTTAAGTTGCTTGTGTAATTAGGAAAATCCATTCACCAGTAATACTGATGTTTTGTTGCCCCCTTCAGGTAATCTTACTGCGGGTGGGACATATCAGGATGGCGTTCAGCACGTAGATTTTTGCATGCGTGGCTGAAGGGAGAGAACGAGAAATATTTAAATAATTTAGAAGGATTAGGTTTGTTTAGTAATTTATCTAATGTTTTAGTACACTATTGATTTGAATCAGAACATGGGGACTTGGATCAGTCAGAGATTATTGATATTGTTTGATTATTATAAATTAATTGGAATTATAGTTGATTCAAATGTCAAATCTCTTATGTGAACTATTTGATAAATGTATGGTAAACATTGCCAAGTTATCACGATCCGGATATCCGACAGGGCCCCGGAATTTGGGTCGTGACAGGTCATATTGCCAAGAACTCTCATAAGAAATTGGTTTGCAGATATTGCAAACGCTCTAGTCAACTTACTGATGACTGTCGTAGCTTACAACAAAAGAATGGGCCCCAGCAGAAGTAGAACTCTCATAAGAAATTGGTTTGCAGATATTGCAAACGCTCTAGTCAACTTACTGATGACTGTCGTAGCTTACAACAAAAGAATGGGCCCCAGCAGAAGTAGAATTCTTCCAACTTTGCCCAGACAAAATGTTCCAACTGTGTTTCAAGCTCAACCACCTTCACCTGCCCAGATTCAAGAACTGATTCAAAACACAGTAACCTCAGCATACGCATCTATGGGCTTTAATGGTGGTCGATATCAAACTCATTCTCCTATAGCATGTCCTGTTTTTCATTCTTCAGTCTTTTTCTTCCTCTATCACTCCATCCACATGGTTTCTAGATTCAGGAGCCTCGAACCACATGACATCTGTAGAAAGTAGCTTTACAGACTCTCACCCTTACCTTGGAAAAGACAAAATAACCACTGCTAATGGAGACCAATTAATCATTTATGGGGTTGATTCCATTACTTTATCTAGTGTCTCTAGCCAGTCTATCATCCTTCCCAATGTCTACTTTTGTCCAAAATTGTCGGCCAATTTACTTTTTGTATTACTTATTGATGATGGATACAGGGTTAACTTTTCTTCCAATGGTTGTGTCATACAGGGGCGGCAAACTGGAAAAGTGATCGCGACGGGGAGTAAACATGGTCGACTGTTTCTGCTGGACATTGGACATCATTCCCTCTTTTCTCCTTATTTTACTAATTTCAATAAATTGTGGATTGTGTGGCATAGTCGTCTTGGTCATGTGAACAATGCTTATTTACTTTCTTTGTTTAAAATTGGTTGTTTAGAACCTACTATTGATAATAAAATGATGCCCTCATTACTTCAATCAAAGTGTGAAACGTGTTGCTTGAGTAAGAGTCATATTTTGCCTTTTCCTATTCATCGTTCTCGTGCGTTATCATCTTTTGACATTATTCACACTGATGTTTGGGGAATTGCAACCACATTGAGTAGGACAGGGTTTAAGTATTATGTGACCTTTATTGATTTTCATTCTCGTTTCACTTGGATTTATTTCATGCACTTCAAATCTGAAGTATTTTCTCTTTTCCAAAAGTTTTACAATATGGTTCAAACACAATTTAAGAAAACAATAAAAATTCTTAGGTCCAACTCCGGTGTAGAATACATGTCCCATGATTTTTCTGCATTCTTTTCTGATAAAGGCATTCTTCATCAAAAATCCTGCCGCATACTCCTCAGCAAAATGGTATTGCGGAGAGGAAGAACAAGCATATTCTTGAAACTGCCAAATGTAAGTTTTTGGATTACGGTTCCTCCCAATTTTTGGTGTGATGCTGCACAGACTGCTATGTGTCTCCTCAATCGTCATCCTAGCTCCGTTCTAGGAAAGACTACTCCTTATGAAGCTCTCTTTGGTCATGCCCCTTCATACTCTCACGTGTTTTTGGTTTCTTGCACTTTGTTCACTTTCCACCTACCGAGCACACTAAGTTGTCACCATAGGCTGCCAAATGTATCTTTCTGGGTTACAGTACTGAACACAAGGGCTTTTTGTGTTACGATCAATCAAAAAAACGCATGCAAATATCTCGTAATTTGATCTTCTTGAAACATATTCCTTTCTTTTCTTTGTGTTTGGATAATCATCATGTTGCTGTGTCTTATCTACCACAATTCCCTGCGACTATTTCTCCACCACCTATTACCAATGTCTATGTCCGGCGTAACACGGTTCCTCTTGTGGGGCCTCCTTCTCCTGATCCTCTCCCAATGCTGCATACTGCACCATCATGTATTAATACTTCTACTGATAGTGTCATACCCCTATGACACTCTAGTCGTCCTTCAGTTGCACCTGACCGATATGGCTTTCCTGCTCTTTTCACTTCTTTGGATAGTGCTCCTATACCCACGTCATATTCACAGGCCTCGAAGATTGCATACTCGCAGGATGCTATGACTGAGGAGTTGCTTGCTCTTGAAGCGAACCAAACATGGGAATTGGTACCGGCCCCGGCCAACGCATCTATAATTGGCAGTAATGGATCTATTCCATAAAAGTTCACTCTGATGGGAATCTTGACCACTACAAAGCCAGATTAGTTGCACAGGGTTACAAGCAGGAATATGAGATTGACTATGAGGAGACCTTCGCACCAGTGACTAAAATGACCACTGTTCGCACTCCTTTGTGTAGCTGCAACCTGCAACTGGCCCCTATTGCAAATGGATGTCAAAAATGCCTTTCTTCATGGCGACTTGCGTGAGACTGTTTATTTAAAGCCCCTTCGGGTTATGCTTGTCCTCCACAGCATGTTTGTAAATTGAGGAAACCTCTTTATGGCCTTAAGCAAGCTCCCCGGCTTGATTTGATAAATTTCGGACAACAATCCTTCAAGCTGGATTTCGCCAGTCATTCTGATAGTTCCATCTTCCTTAGATGGACAACGAAGGGATACACATTTCTTTCGGTTTATATTGATGATATGATTATCAGTAGCAATGATGTTGCTGGCTTTACTTCCCTCGAACATCATCTTACTCGCCATTTCCGAATGAAGGATTTTGGTCCTCTCACTTACTTTATCGTGCTTGAGTTTGTTCGTAACAAATCTAGCATTCAGGTTCATCAACGTAAGTATGCTACAGATTTCGTCACTTCGGCTAGACTTGATGATGCTAACATCTCTGCTACGCCTATGGAATTGAAAAACAAAATCAATACGAATGATGGCTCTCCCCTGGCTAATCCTTCCATTTTTCGACGAATTGTGGGTAGTCTACTCTATTTGACTGACTAGGCCGGATATTTTTCATGCGGTTCATAATGTTAGTCAGTTAGTTAGCAATCCACACACGCCTCACTGATAAGTGCTTAATTGTTTACAATCTAAGCCCTAATATTTGATTTATCTTATGCTAGTTAGAGTTGTTTTATTTGATTTTACAGTCTTTGTTAATTTTTTATTCAAAGGTAAAAAGGAGTAAAAAGAGAAGAATTAATGAAGAAAAAGAAGACAACTCCAAAGTGTGTCACACGCCCAAGGGGGGTCCACAGCCATTGCTAAAGGTAGAATTTCAGAATTCAGGAAGTCCTATTCAAGTTAAAAGAGGAGTTCAAAATGGAGAAAAAGAAGGAAAGTTAAAGGAAGATTTCAAGTTAAGATAGAAGTCCAAAAAGAGGGGTCCCACATTCATTGTGCACGCACCAAATAGGGCCCACTTTTATGTGAAAAGTTCAGATTTAATTCCTTGCAATTAAAAATCAGATTGGTGGGCCACATTTGAGGAATTGTCAAGAAGATACAAGTAAGACCAGAATTAGAAAGTGTTTCTAATTAAGAAAAGAAGACTCTTATTCTAATCTAATTAGGAAGCATACTTATAAAGAAAGATGGAGATCTAATCATACAAGGAGAGAAGCCTAAAAAGGAGGAGATTCTTCACAAAAGAGGGTTGTTGCAAGACTTATAAATAGAAGATACAAACTAGCCACGTCCAGCCACTAATAGATCCATCATCCAGCCACAAGCCAGCATAAAAACCAACCATCATCATCCCAAAAACCCTATTTTCCCATACAGCCACCTTTGGAGCATTCTTTGGAGCATCTTGGAGAGCTTTTGGAGCAAGGAAAAGGGGAAAAGGCTGTTGGCAGAATTCTTTTTCTTCTTCAATATTCAGAGTTCTTCTTATGGCTCTATTTTCTATTTTGTTTTCAATTCCAGACATGAGTAGCTAATTTTTTAGAGCTACGGTGTAGTTGAAACCCTAGCCTAATCTATGTAGTCTCGTTTGGCATCTTTTAATTCAAATTTCAGTTTTATTAATTGAGATTCTAAACCATGTTTTTAATTGATGAGTTGTGTATATGCCATGCCAACCATGCCATGTTCGATTAATTTTAAGAGTAATTAACTTAAATTTGATTGATCTTGATGTTAAGCATCTAGGGTTTAGAACCATGAATAATCTAAGTATATGCCATGCTTAGACTCATGCATTTATCATTACCATTGTTTTTATGCATTATGTGTGTTTTGACTAGGACATATGCCATGCTTAGTTTTTGCATCATAATAAATAATTCATGCAGTATGCCACTCATGAATTGGGTTTAGGGGAATAGTAATCTAGACGCATATGCCATGGTCTAGGTTGATAGATGTCACTAATAAAATCTGATTTTTTATTAAAAGATAATAAGAGACATGCATAGGATTGGTTAGGGGAGTAGATGAAATCCTAGTTCATTCATTCTCATTGTTTTCAATTCTAATATGAGTTGTGTGTTTTAGATTAATTTCCATTTAGCTTTTGATAGTCTAATTTACTGTTTTTAGTAGTTTAATTCAACCTTTCATCATGCAATTGTTTTTTTTTTTATTCTGATTTTTAGTTGCTTTTGACATTGTTTTATCACAAGTCTTCGTGGGATCGACCTCGTACTTACAATTCACTGCGAGTTTTAATTGTATGCATACTAGTAGCTTATTTCTAGGTTGATTGGTGCATACCACTCACCGTACTGCTGCTTTGTGCACACTCCGCTATGTTAAAAGGCACTCTCAATCATGGTCTTTTCTACTCTTCTGGTGCTACTCTACACTTAACCGCTTATGCTGACGCTGACTAGGCTGGTTGTCCAGATACTCAGAGATCCAACACTGGCTAGTGCATGTTTCTTAGGGAATCCCTGATTTCCTGGAAGTGCAAGAAGCAAACCACAGTTTCGAGATCTTCTACTGAGGCACTCAGTAGAATATCGGGCCATGTCATCTACTAGTGCTGAAATCATTTGGCTACAACGTCTTCTTCGTGAATTGGGTGTCCTTGTTGGAAATTCTACACCTATGTATGGGGACAATACCAATACCACCCGAATCGCAAACAATCCGGTCTTTCATGAAAGGACAAAGCACATTGAGATTGATTGTCATTTCATTCGTCAGCATGTTGTTATTGAGAAGATCACTTTGCCTCATGTTTCTACCCATCATCAGTTGGCGGATATATTCACAAAAGCTCTTCCCAAACCACAGCATGATGATCTTACTCGCAAATTGATGTTTTGTGTCTTCCCACATCAATTTGAGGGAGTGTAGAAGATAACTCATAAAAAAAAAGGCCCATGTACACTAATCTAGGCCCAAGTAGAATATCCCACGTGTGGGACTGTGTTAAGTAAGGATACAGCTTGTATTATGGATTTACTTCTATGTATAAGATTAGCATTCTTTATTCTTTATTTCTAATTGTAATTACTGCTGATTTATAGCATGTGATTAGGGTAAACATTGATATAAAGATGGTTGGTCGATCCTCAATATAGATATGACTTTTCCTCCGAACTCCTCTTCCTCTCTCTCTCTTTATGCTCCTTTATACTATTTCAGTATGATCTGCATGGCACCTCGTAAACCCATATTTGTCATGGCTCTACTGAGGCTGTCAAACCAGGCTCGAGGTGACTATTTTAGTCCATATAAAGACTTTTTAAGAAGGCACACCTTATTTTTTTGTCCTCTGGCAACAAATCCTCGTGGGGATCCATATAGACCTCTTCCTTTAAGTCCCCATGTAGAAACACATATTTTACAGCCAGCTGGTATAATTGACCAATGGAAGTTCGCTGCTAGGGATAATACTACCTGGGTGGAACTTAATTTGCCACTAGAGAAAATGTTTCAAAATAGTCAACCCTATATGACTGAGTAGAATATTTTGCCACCTGATGGCCTTCTATCTATTAATTGTGGCATCTGGATTATACTTAATAGTATAAACCCATTTGCATCCAACTGTGTGTTTGCCTTCAGGAAGGGTAGTAAGCTCTCACATGTGATTTTTCTCTAGAGCATTTATTTCTTCTACCATTGGCTCTTTCCACTTAAGATGTGATCGGGCCACAGACACGTGTTTAGGTAAACATTCAGTAGCTAGATTAGAGACAAACGCAAGAAAAACAGGTCAAAGGCCATGATCTGAAACAAAGTTTTATATGGGATGGTGAATGACACATGATTTCGTTCGTTTTCTCAAGGGAATAGGAAGGTCTAAATCAGAAGAGGAAATACCTGAATTAGGAATAACCATTGCTTGAGACGGAAGAATAAGGGAAGATGGAGGATCCGGATCTGGATCTGGAACATCAAATGATGGGATGGATGATAACACTAGTTTGCTTTTTGTCCATCTCCTGGAGTGTGCTTGCAATGGCTCCTTAAATTTGTCTGTTACCTCATCCACTCCAGCACTCTGCAACTTTGTACCTATCTCAACTATTGATCCTGGATATACCGGAGTGGGAATTAAATCAAGAAGGGTAATGCTTTTCTCTTCTCTTTTCTCATATATCAGTTCCTAACTTGTACATGACTAGAAAGGAACCTCTTCATGAAAGCTTATATCCATTGTAACAAATGTGCGGCCTTTCTTTGCTGGAGCATAACATTTGTAGCCTTTCTCATTACTGGAATACCCCACGAATATGCACTTGAGTGCTTTTAGATCCAATTTATCTTGCTGGTGTTTAGGAATATGTACAAAACAGGTACCACCCAAACACCTCTATTGGACTCTTTCCTCGCAATGTCCGTGAAGGCATTCTGCTTATACAACAAATTGAGATTTTAGTTAGAGCACTAATAAACTTAAGATTAAATAAGAAATGAGGAACATGGAGGGCGGATGATAAAGAAAGGTCAGGTGAGACTTGTACAGCTCCTTTTCCCAGCTACTAGAGCATATAAACCATCGACAATTCCCATCCTTCCTTGAGTGTAAGCAAACTATAGGATAAAAAATCCAAATGTATACCTGTCACATGATCTGTAGCCCTTGAATCAATAACCCATGTAGATGAAGAGGCAGAAGATGCAAATGCCATGGGATTATGAGAAGATGTCATACCAACTAATGAATCTTGAGTAACACCTTCTAATGCAGCCGACCTCTGTCGAAGAACTGAAAATTCATCCTTCACTGGTTACATATCTCTTAATCTGTAGTTTCATAAGGATGCTCCACTTCAGCTGTTGTTGCAGACACATTCCAAGGCTTACCATTCAAATCCCAACAAGTCTCTCTAGTATGACGATATCTTCCACTATGGGTACGGTAAAAGTTTACCAGTGTGAGGCTGCCCACCATAATCATGGCCGAACCATCCTACAACTTTCTTCTCCTTACAACAGGCAAACACTCTGCCTAGGAGGCAAAGGATCTTGGCTTGTTACTTGTGCACGGATAGCCTGAAACTCTAGGTTAACACCACCTAATAGTTCAACCTTCTGGGCACAACACAGTTTAGAATTCATGTACAACTCTAATTCTTTCCATAGAGTCGCCAACTGACAGACTTCCTTGTTTGACTCCAGCAATTTTTATTTTTTTTTAATTCTAGAACCCTGACATTATTCCTCTTTTGAACATAAGCGGTCTCGATTGAATCCCAAAGTCTCTTTGCAATGTCCAAATATTTAAAACTCTTTCTAATTCCTCCTTCCATGGAATTCAGGACCCAATTCATCACCAACATATTTTTGGAGACTCATTCTGAATATTTGGGATCATCCTTATTCAGTTTTTTAATAGTCCCGTCAATATAACCAAGTCTCCATGATCCTCCAATAGTCATTCTAGCTTGAGTAGGCCCGATCTTTATAATTGGTGCCATTGAAAAGCTAAGATGTTATTTTAACATTCAAACTTGCAATGGTAGGAAGCTGTGGAGTAGTAGTAGTAGCAGTTGAATTATCACTTTTAGACTCCATTGCAATTTGAACTCAGAAACAAATTCAATTCAGAAAGATGAACATCAAAAAATTATTTATAGTAAATCGGACGAGAAAAGGCTGAGCAAAAATAACTATCAAATAATTCCACCACAAATATCACAGAAGGCTGCTGAAGACTTTAACCTTCACCAGAAAACACAACTGAACACCAACAATCTACACAGGGCTGTCCACACACACACAGCACAAAACACTCTTAACATACCAGTTCAGCGACAACACAAGGGCTCGGACAAGTGTGTCGACACATAGTAGATCACCAAACACTTCATCAAACACTTAAAAGTCATCACCAAAGCCTTATATAATGATGTCAACCCACAACAGAATGCCAGATGGCTCATGATGCCTCACGAGGCCATATGCTCCCAGCCGAACCTAGTAGGGCTTGTCTCCTCCAAAGAAGCCTCTCCTTCGAGATTTGTGCCCTTGGAGTCCTTTATGCAAGAGTCTTCTACGGTCAGGAGAGCTCTGACACCAAGTTGTGAACCTAGATCTTCCAAGATCTAGGGTTTTATGCTAAAGTGCCAAATAAATGTGAAATGAGAAGAAAAAGAAAAATAACAAGAAAGAGAGGGAGTTTGAGAAAATAGAAGAGTTGAATAACCTAGATAGTTAGGCAACCCTTGTTATGATATTATTTCACTATATCTGGAAATCACAAAAAAGCCCCTCAGTTTATAGTACTTACATGAAAGCCGCTAGCTTAGTACAAATTACAAATAAGTCCTATTCCTTGACTCACAAGTAATCTTCTTCATCAGCTTCTCCATCTCAATACTGCGGGTGGCAATTTCACTTTAATTATAGTAGGAGCTGCCAATCACGCTTGTTGGAAAAAAAATTAGCGTTGCATTTTTACTTTTCGTTACAAATAAATTACCTTTCGTTACTAATAAATTACCAAACAGCCCCTAAGATCTTTCGATCTACAAACCCAATTTGGTATCAGAGCACATTCTCTTGAAGGAGACTCATAAAAGAATAGCACAGGAGGTGGTCTTTTGTCAGGGAAAAAAAAAAAACAGATCACAAGGGTTTTAAGGCAGGGCTTATGTCAGGCACCACAGAAGCCAGCACCTTACAGGAGCAGGTCCATAGGGTATCCGGGCCTGTTTGGAGGAGTATTCTCTGCAGTTCTGACTCATGGTTCAGACTTGGTGCTGTAATTATCTATATTGTTCATGTCCATTTTAATGGATGATTGATGTGATTGATGTAGTTTAAGAGGTGGAATCAAGGAGAGACAGTCCCCATATTGTTGCATGATTGCATAAAAATCATAGGGTTTCTTAAATTCAGTTAAAGAATAACTTAATTTCGTTTGTGATTGAGAAGTGCAGTGTTCTTCATAGAGAGAGTGTTCTCCGTCACAAGTAGTCAATCAACGAAATCTAGGGTTTCCACTGGAAACCAAATCAAGGGGAGAATGTTCTGAGTTTTTCCCAATTACCTAATGTTGTTAATCCAAACACAAGGAATACACCAAATTTGTTTGATGGCAATAATTTTAGGGAGTGGGTTTATCTAGGAAAGCAGACAATAATTTGTTTGATGTCGATAATTTTAAGGAATATGATATAATGGCAAGAATATTAGTCCAACTACGATTTACCAGAAGAGTACTTAACATTGGTCGTGCTTATTCATTAGTAAAAGCATAACAGCTTCTGACAAATGGCATAATCAAAGCCACAGGTACCAGCACAGCAGGGCATCTGAATGTCCATGAATTATAAACAGTATGAACACTTTTGGAAAAAATGATGGGTTTCTGTTCAGTCATTCACTTTAAGGGGGGCAGAATGCAGGTTTTATTCGATGTTTTATTTATTATATAACGATGATATTATTAAATCATATGGCCTTTCAGGAATCCTGCTGCTTAAAATAGTCAGTTCAGATGTAAACCAATTCACCATCAGTCAGAAAATTTTGGCTGGCCGAATGGAATTCATAATTTATTCAGTTAAGATATTTCCTCTTCCAACTATTCCGCCCAATATTAGTATGGCTTATTGATGCCAATAATTTTTATTAATATCCTGTAGTGAAGGCAGAAAATTAATAACCTATGGAAGCTTGCTCATTGATAGTGTGATCTTACAGAATAATAAGAATTTGCAAGTAATTTCTAGGGTAATGCTGAATCTATGCAAAAGTCAGCCCGAAATGGCCATCTAAAACAATGTAAAGACACCACAAGAAATTTCTCTCATTTTGAAGATTCCATAAGATATGCCCAAAATTTTAATTAAAAAAAAAAAAAAGAGGGGCTGCGGGGGGGAAACTTCCCACTAGTACAAGTAGACAGAGACCACATCTTACCTCTCAGAAGCATCCACTTTCGCTCTTAAATCCGAAATTTCAGCTTCAGCAGCAGAAAGCCTTTGTTGGCAAGCTGCCTCAGCCTCCTTAGCAGCTTTCACTCGCAATTCAAGACTGTGCTCATCTAAAACAGTTTGGTACATTTCAGCTTGAGCCCGAGCTTTGCGCTCTGATTCCTTGATTTCCATCACGTCTCTGGAATGCAGAGAAGAAAGCATATGAAAGATAGGGATACAAAGAACACCGGAAGATTTATAAACTGGGGAGCAAAAAAAAAAATGGCAGCAAATGAAATTGGAGGATTACAATTGGACATGGTATAGTTCAAGGCACTCATACTACAAACAAAACATGAGAATTCAATTACAATTGCAGCATGTTCAAGCAAGCCTGCCACCCCCGATTGCTCTAACAAATGCAGCAGTAGAAATGCTCAAAGTCAGTTTCATGGACAATCCTGACATCTATCCTCAATCTGTGCAAAACGCTCTTCTCTGCATCGTGTTTCTTTGAGCTACTAAAGCCTATAGCATTCTTTAAGCATATTCTGTATATAATGCTCTGCACTACCGTCGTCGTCGTTGTTGTCATCATTTTTTTCAGAGCCTTGTCCCAATTATGTTCGGGTCGGCTACATGAATTCTATTTCTCCATTCCGATCTATCTTGAGCCATAATGCTCTGCACTATATTTAAAGATTTAATGGTGATCAAGCCTTCAAAACACCGCCAAGTGAAAACTCCTAGGGTTCTGAAAGCAAACGAAGCCTAAAGTGAAGATTCGAAGGGCTACATAAAATACTTGCTTACCAATACATTAGCGAGAGAAAAAAGTGTTATTTAAAGTACAATATAAACCAATAATTACCTTAGTTAAACGAAAAGAACAGAATGCAAGCATAACAATATTCCTAGAGAATAGGGAAAAGAAGTGTATCTACAATTGTCTATTTCACTTGTACAAGAATTAAACACCCAGATATTTTTTTTTTTACGGTGTACTTTACTCTGTATAGATCCCAAAGAAATCAATATCAATAACTAGATTTTACTAGAAGATGCTCATAGCTCAGCTTACCCTGATCCATAACAATAAAATTTTATTAAAAAGCAAAACAAGTACAATCCAAACAAGCAACAAAACACAGTATAAGAGCATCCAAATAAAAAATACAAGTGTAAGAGAACTTTATTGAGTCCCACCCTGTTAACAATAGCTGATCCAAGACCCATGTACAATAGGCCCACTGGCCCATTCTCATACATCACGTGGATTGGTTGACTGTGACTCATCAATCTATTTAAATCTCTTTCCATGTATACAAACTGTATCAATATTCTTTATATTCTTTCCTCTCATAGAGATTGTAATTTGCCTTGATTAAGGCCATCAAATCTATAAGTAAAGCAAACGACTGATCGTTGAGATCATCCAATATTCCAAAATTATTCTCTCCATTTTAATTCTCTGGTTCTGTCACACCCCTCCTTACACGTCAGTGCAACTCCACAGCTAAAACTGATTTAGAAACACCCACCTGCAATTTCTTTTTCTTTTCTTTTTCTGATCCACTATTGTGATTAAATTCTGCTCTCTCTCTCTCTCTCTCTCTCTCTCTCTCTCTCTCTCTCTCTCTCTCTCTCTCTCTCTCTCTCAAGAGTAACAAGTAAAATTTTATAAAAATATATATATATGAAGTACAGGACATGGCACTGAGATGCCTACAACCACAACCGAGGCGTAGGTGTAAGAGCATCATACCATATGAGAAAAAAAAAATTGTTACACAATCGCAACACAATGAGGCGTCCGCTCCCAAAATCCTCATGGCCCATCCAGCATTTTGATATGAGAAGGGGGTTGGGATTGTGAAAGTTCTAAAGGCTAAAAGTGAAAGGGGTTGGCATTCAGAAATCCAGCAATGAAACGTTGCTTTTTAAAATTCTAGGGAATGATTTTTATAAAAGTGTCATGAATCCCCAACATGACAATTTTTTGTTAGAAATAACTCTAAAAAGCAGGCCCTATATGATGATAGGTATCCCATCGGAAAACTCCAGTCCTTAAAGTGGCATCTTCTTTTTGATAAGGTACTTCATTTATTTGATTATGAATTATTTTCAACTGAGTTGGGTAATCTTGATAGGTTGAGCTGTTGCAGCTGTGTACATTTGCTACAACACCATTCAGCTGTTCAATTTGTAGTTTATATGATCCTCTTGCCTTAAAACTATTGTGACACTGCCACCATTGCACACATAGTACAATGTAACCATAACATTGCTATTTCACTGCCTTATACATGTCTATAGACATCAAGTGGCTTGTTCCTAGTTCCTACCTGCTCTAGTCATCTTTTGTTGAGTATAATCAGGTGAATACTAATGGAGTATTGAAATTCACTTGAAGACTCCAAATGTTGAAATTTCTTTCTTTGATCTCTTGAAAGTAATAGAAAAATTTCCCAAGTCAGCTCTCCATGGGCATCATCCAAGAGAGAATTGGATGAATCACTCTCAATGATTAAGAAATCATGGAAACCATGCAAGTAAATATGGATAGCCTCCAATATTGATGGCACCTCCGCCGCATTAGTGTCTTTAAAAACCACATGCATGGAAAACATAAATAGCACGTACCCTTTCTCATTCCGATGAACACCACCAATTCCTGCCAGCCATGGCTTTTCTCTAGCTGCCCCCATCCAAATTGAATTTTAAGAAACCATATTGAGGCGGCAACCAAGAAAGATGAATCTTAACCTTAGAGGACCTTAGTTGAAATTTAGCAGCTACATCTTTATGAATTCTTATAATAGTTTTTTTATTGAGAATAGCTCAAACTAGGAAACCTAATTACAACCATAATAATAATAATACTAATAATAATAACTAATCACTTAATAATAGGAAACTCTAGTTACATCATAACACTACCAAAAATAACACAAACTTAACCTAATCCTAATCTAAGACAAACTTATTCTCATAATTACAAATTAACCCCCTAATTGTTTCTCAAAACACCCCCTCAAGCTAGTGCATAAATATTCATTACCGTTAATTTGTAATAACCATTATATCTCTGTTTCCTTTCATGACTACTTTGTTGATGAACTTTGTTATCTTGATCTTCACTCTTCAGTACCAATGCCCTGTAATGAATCTTAGATTTGTTCTTGCAACCTCATTGACAAAGGAGATGAAAATTTAATGTACCACGATTTTAAAACTTGGCCGAGTCCAAGTCGACTTAGGCTCAGTCCCACTGAGTTGAGTCGGGGTCTGAGTCTCTTTGTGACTCAGCCGAGTCCGAGTTCGACCTCCTTTCACACACAAAACAGACATCAGAATTGAAGTCTCTAAGCGATACCCCTCCTGTGATTATCAACTGTGGAAACTTCATTGGCCACCGGCAACCAACAACAGAACTCTGGGATGGTCCAAATCTCACAAAATATAAATCAAACTCCATGGAACTTTAGATTTCTTCGGCACCCATCAAATCGCGTTCCCCAAATCTTCTTCTACTCTCCATGTAAATCTCTATGGCCTCCCTAATTGCCTGATACCTCCAATTTATTAGATTCCGCTGTAACTACTGAACCTGGAAAAAGCAAAGGATTTGCCCTCTTTTCGTTTTGCAAATGCACCACCAATGCTTGGCAGGCCAGTTTTCCTTCAGAAGCACCATCAATGCACACCAACCCAAAATCCATCTGTGCACTTTCACTAACAACAATGCATACGAACTGAAAGCTTCAACTATTGGAGGAAAAAGACCCTTCCAAACCAATAAATGCAATGATCTATGGTGGGCCTTTATTTCACCAAAACATAAATCTTGTAAACTTCCACATTTTATTATCGATGAATCCCTGCATGCGAAAATGGTAAGGATGGATAACTCTAAGAAAGCCTCCTAAACACTGCACTCTACACAATTTTCACTCCCAAGACCCACAACACTGATTAACAGAGAAAAAAAAAAAACCAAACCTTATATAGAGAGACTGATTACACAAAAGAAAATTCGTACTCCAAGAACTCATTGCACCTCCAAATCTTCCCAATACCTGAATCTATAACCCACCCCCTTTGAAAAATGGACACTGTTAGAAAAAACTCAATTTAGTTTACCCTTTGCAAGTGTCCACAAGAGCTGTCTGAACATAATAAACTGTCACTGTTCCAGCAAGGACCAATCAAAGTAGAATAAATGGCATAAAATAAGGTAGTTTATGCCTGCTCAATGCTCCAAGTAAGGACTCAGCAACATGAATTATCATTGAGCTGGTGCAACATTTTTTTATCAGTTGGTACAAGTGTACAACATCAAATTCACAATGTACCTGTTGTCAAAGCACTCTTGTCCATACATGTCCAAGAAGATCTGCAGTTCCTGCTTTTCCTTCTGCAGGTTTTCAATCTGCAAAAATAATTTTCTTTAGCAGTAAATATCGAACCATCTATAAGTAGTGGTCCCCAAACGTATTCTCAAAGTTCTGAAGATCGTTCCAAATGCAAGAAATATATGAAAAGTTAGTGAAATTAAAGAGTAAGTACACTTGAACAAACTAAATTTCCAGATCACGAACATACCAGTGCTTTAAGGGACTCTATCTCAACCGTTTGTACAGAACATCTATCTGACAGGCTCTTGTGTTCACTCATCTACGAGCAATAAATGATTTTTTTCACTTAAAAGAGGGTAAGAAGTCGTGGCAAATAAGAAAATCACATGCTTGAAATTTTATGGTCAAAGAAATATTGAACACCATCATGATGACCAAAACAATTAAGCACAGTAACTACATAGTTCATAAACAAAAGTCAAGTAAAATATCACAGAAATGCTCAATTCATTAACAGGTCCAACAGTCGAATCTCATAAGTTTTTAACAATACCCTGATGGCCATATAAACTAAGACATCAGAATAATAGAAAGAAGGTAGCCATGAAACTCAACAGATATAAAACTCTGAATCATGAAAGGATCTCAAGAAAATAAAATAAGGCCCATGCATTTTCATTTAGCATCTATTTGGAGACACTGGGCAAAATAGCCTCTATCATTTTTAGGTCAGAAAGCAACTGTACAAGTGGGCTGCACTATCTTTGGGTGATTGACCAGTTTAGAAAACAGTTAGGATTGCTCTCCCCCTTTCAGACAATCTTAGCCATGCTGATGGTGGATATTATCCTGAAGTTTAATGCCGCCACCACAACAAAGTGGAGCAAGCATAAAATAGAGGCTCCACATGGGACCACTTTGGGCAAACGCATGAGATAACCCAAAGAGGATTGCACAAAGCAAGACTCGTGCAAATCTCTCCTTGCAGTTGCAGCAACTTCATTCCCTGTTACCTTAGCGACCTGGAGATAGATTTCTTAGGACTCTTGACAGGTGTTTATCTCTAAGGGTTAATATTTACTTTCAATAATTGAATGATTAGGATTAGATTTAGGGTTTACTGCTTTTGAAATAACTCTATATACATTGCAAGGGCCATTACACAAAGCAAGACTTGTGCCAATCCTTCCTCACAGCGACTTCATTTCCTGTTACTTTAGGGACATGGATATACTTTCTTAGGACTCTTAACAATTGTTTATCTTTAAGGGTTAATATTTACTTTCAATAATTGGATGATTAGGATTAGATTTAGGGTTTATTGATTTTGAAATAACTCTATATACATTGTAAGGGCCAATCATCCTAGATACCTTTTGGAGGAATTTATGGAAATTGTGTTGCTACATTTCTGTCGGAAAGTTTCCGCTGTTTCCAAGTGAAACTGCATATCTTGGAATTCCTTGTGAAGATTTGGATGCGAGGTCCACTCATACGTCTCATCAAGAATTGCGCACAATCCTCAGGCTAGCCATTGGTTCGTGATTGTGGCCAGTTGAAGATTCTCTGTGGGGCCGTCTGCTTATAAATGTTACAACTTAAACCCAGCATCGCAGAATTTTGTACTCATCTGCAAGAGAAAAGCATAGATCTATATGTGGGAACTTATGTGATTATTTTTAATTGACACCTAATACCATCCACAAGTCTGGGATAAAATTTTGAAATTTTGTGCACTCACTGCAACCACATAAATGTGTCAAATGATTGTTGTGCAGAATTTGCAGCTATATGGCCCCATATTAAAACTCAATTAGGTTGGGGAATTGATGGGGATGGGGACAAGTAACCTATAGCTAGCTGTGTCTTCAACAGCAAAGGTATGAATGGTGCTCATTGCTTAAAATATCAGTACTAGAGGACGTACTCAGTCCCAAAAGTGATACACATCAAGCAATACATATAGGATATCAAACCGAATTTCGCTTTTGTTTAAATAATCTAAAAATATTTAAAAGAACCAAAAGATTCGAAAATTTCTGATGGCAGCATTGCTTGCTACAAAGCACAGGTTGTTAAGTAGTTTATACCAAGGATGTAAATATCAGCCGATACGAAGCATATCGGCCGATATATCGGGCGTATCGGCCGAGACCGATACGCCACAAAGGATTTATCGGCCGCCACGGGTTATCGCACCCGTGGTGGCCCGTATCGGCCGATACTCAAGAGTATCGGCGGATACATGCCACCACGCTACGTGGCGGCTGATACGACGTGGGGGGGTTATAAAACCCCCCCTTTTGGACTTTTTAGGGTTTTTTACCCTTCTCTTTCATCTCTTCCCCTCTATGGTTGCTGTTTTCACCTCTTTGTGGTCCATCCTGCGTAAGTTCAAATAAATAAATAAATAAATAATCGAATCGGGGCTGCCTCCCCGAACCCCGCTTTTATGGTCGGCGGCCCAAAGGGCCAGCCTGCGTCGGGCAATCCGATGGCATGGGGCTTTCAGCCCCAAAGAGCCGTCGGACAGCCCTCCAGGGCTCGGGCTCTTTATCAGTACTTTTCATATATTGAATGATCTATCATGAATGCATGCAATATATAATGTTTATGTTCATATTAAGCTAATTTTGATCACCAAAGTTTTATGCGTAGGGTTAGGTCTCACCACAGTGACCCTAACAATTAAACACTGATATTTGACTCTAATAGTACCATCATGATGTTTACATTACATATTGTTCAAATGTATGAATATAAGTGTCTCCCAAATCCCTCTCTTCAAGATATCTTGCCACCAAATCACCAACAATCCATTATTGAAAGAAATCTAAAGATTCAAAAGTCAAAACAAGATTCTTCATTAAGGTATATGTGATTTTTTTTTTCGACTTTTGAGATTATCATTTATCACTCTCTAACTACTATGAATCACAACATAATGGCATCATTGTGTTGTTTTATTGTAGATCCATGCTTCCTTTTGATCTTGCATGCATATCTTTTGTTTTTTTTTATATATATTGTTATTTTTATTTTCGGATTTATGTTATTTAAAAAAAAAAAACATTATCACTTATGGAAAACTCATGAAGCAACTTGAAAATAGCTTCATATTGTTAGATCTATGTTTCCCATAGATCAAATCAACACATTTTGAATGTTTATTGATTTTTCTCTATTTTTTATTTTCGGATTTATTTATTTTTTGAAAAAAAAAATGTGAATACTCATGGACAACCCATGAAACCACTTGGAAATTGTTTGTAAATGATAGATCTATGTTTCTCATAGATCAATCCATCACATTTTGAATGTTTATTGATTTTTATCTATTTTTTATTTTCGGATTTATTTATTTTTTGAAAAAAAAAATGTGAATACTCATGGACAACCCATGAAACCACTTGGAAATTGCTTGTAAATGATAGATCTATGGTAGATATCCACCTGGACCACCTCCACCTCCTCCAAGTTCCTATGATGTGGGTGCGGCTGGCTTCTTTGGATTTGTGGATCCCAATACTCATCAATATCAAATTCAATATGGTGCCAATACCAATAGAAATGATAACACTGATGCGGATGAGGATAACCATAGCCCCTTGAATCTTGGTAGACATTCCTTTTGGTGGTGATCAAGGTATTCCTAATTTCCTATTTCTTTCACTAACTCTCTACTCTCTTTGTCATTTCTAAATTGGTGTTGAATGTTGATTGTTGATCACTTCATAGTTCATTCACTTGATTGAATTTGAACCTTGAATGCTGAAATATTGATATTTGATTGTTCAATGTTCACTAATGACCTAACTCTTAAGTCTTCTTAATTCTTATGCCTTTATTTCATGTTCTAATTTTTTTCTATTTAGCTTTCCATTACTTTTTAAGTTAACATGACTAAGAAACATGAATACATGTGAAAAAACTAATCATTACTATTATTTTCTATTTATACAGCGATACAAGACCTCATATATTGAGGGCACCGCTACGCCCCCTTTTCTTACTTACTTTTGCAAAAGAACCACATTTTCTTTCATTTTACAATTTTCTGGATTTTCTGGAATTTTTTCAGATTTTTTTGGCGATTTTTTAAAATCGCACCGCTACGTATCACCCGCTTCGTATCGGTTTGGCGGCGGGCCGCTACGCCCGCCGCTACCGCTATTTTCATCCATGGTTTATACAAGTGTAAGGAAATGATTATTTCAAGACATTTGGAATTTAATTCGAAAGTGATTATTATTCAGATTAGTGCAAAAATTACAGTGAGAGCTAATTCATAGGGGGTCAGTCAGTGTGAGGAGGTTGGATTGTCATGGGGTGTCCACGCAGTGGTAAAAAGGCTACCCTTCACGCAAATCCATGAGAGGTGCCTCATAGCAGAACATAGCCCTTGCTCCTATCACTTAACTGAACGCCGGTAATATATTCATCGCAACAGTTTCTGATGGACCATTCATCGACTTGGAGTAGTAAATGCACTCCATAGCGATTTGCAAAAAAAGGTCTACATCTCCGAACCTCAGGCTTAGTCTGCTAGGGGAGGAACATAAAGTTTTCTGATTGGAGAAAGCATTGTACAAGCTCAAGCAATCACCATGTACATGGTTTGGGAAGTTCAGTAGTGCATTGGTGCAAGTAGGCTTCATTCGATGTTAGTTCAAATCACAACTGTATTTGTGAAAAGCAAAGAGCAAGGTGTTATTATTCTTTACATCCGTGTGGATGACATTGTGCTGACTGGAGATGATAATCAAGGTATTGCAGAACTTAAGCAGTACCAGGGTTAAGGTATTTGAGAATTTAAAAAATAGGATGATTTGAAGTATTTCTTGGGTATAGAAGTGTCACAACCTAGTAAGGGTATATTCCCTTCATAGAGAAAATAAGGTGTTGATTTGTTGCTTGCCACAGGTAACTTGGGAGCTAAGGGCTCAGATACTCTTCTTCATGTGAATCAATAGCTGATTGTTAGCAGATCCAAGGGGCTTTCAAACATCAGTAGGAAAGCTCATCTACCTTACTTCTACCTTACTATCACTATACCTGACTTGCCAGTTGCCCTATGCAGTGAGTGTAATTCTGCAATATGCATGCTCCCAGAACCTGTCATATCGATGTAGTGAAGCATGTTGTGCAATACATCAAAAGTTCACCTGGAAGAAGGGTTATATAAAATTTTAATGGAAATCCGAATGTAGTGTGCTATACAGATGCAGATTGGCCGGGATCTCCAAATGATGGCCGATTTCCCTCTGAAAATTTGCACATTTCTTGGTGGTAACTTGGTTGCTTGGAAAACGAAAAACCAGTCTGTGGATCCTCGCTTTAGTGCTAAAGGCTAAAGCGGAATACAGAGCTATGGCGAAGATATTGTTAGATTATATGGTCCCAATCCAGTGGATGATGTAATAAATTGATTTATTTCATTATTTATCTGTCAAGTGGGTCAGTGGGTAATAGCCCATGCCAAATAAAGCCCAACTTGTGGGTCAAGACAAGTCTCGTTTGTACACCTTTGTAATTGATTATTTGCCTTATTAGTAGATATGATTAGATGATAATTAGATTAGATTGACTGTAATTTAGTTGATTACCTCAATCATTGTAACACATATAGAAACACTAAATCTATATATTGAAGCATCGTGACCCTCAAAGGGGATCATCGAATTCACAACTCTCTGTCTGTCTTCTTCCCCTTGCTAGCATTCACATGGTATCAGAGTTGTGTTTCTGAGTAAATCCTCTCCATCTTCCAAGCATTGGAAGTTGTCATAGTCTCTAGGAGACTCTCTGAGTATATCTTCTTCATCTTCCAAGCATTGGAAGTCGTCAGATCAAGCTGTGATCAAACACGGCCCACCACAGATCAACATCATCAAACCTGGACGTTACAACCACTCTGGTCGCCTGCTCCTTCTGGTATTTGTGGACATTTTTTGAGGGTTTTTTGCATCACAGAGGTAGGATTTCTACCTTTTTTAGTGAAATCTCAATTTCTGCAGTATATTTTCATCACAGACGTCCAAATTTTTGGATCTGGCTCCGTTTGGCACGCAATCTGGTTTATTGAATGCGAATTTTGATCCTTCATCAGTCTATGATGTCTGATTGATCGTTCATCTCAAGTTTCTTGTGCTGCACTCCATTCTGACTCAAAAATCTAGGTCGCCTGGGACAGATTTTTGAAGAAAATTTGTTTTTTCTTCCCTGCTTTCCATTCTGATTGATCAGTTGGCACATTTGGACGCCCTTTCTGTTAAGCATCCTCTCTGTTAAGCATCATCTCTCAGTTTGTTTTAAACACAGTTGGATTGTCTTGCATATTGTGAAAATTTACTAAAATGGAGAAGCATGACATTGCCCTGATAAAATTTAATGGCAAGAATTACACTTCCTGGTCATTTCAATTTCAAGTCTATCTTGAAGGTAAGGAGATGTGGGGACTTGTTTCCGGATGGGATCCACGACCTAAGGAAGATGAGAAAAAAATACAATCTTGGAATACAAAAGATGCCAAGATCAAAACCTGGATTCTTGGATCTGTTGAACCACAGTACATTCTGAATCTCAAACCTTACAAAACTTCTAAGGAGATGTGGGAATATCTGAAACAAATTTATCACCAAGGGAACTCTGCCCGACAATACCAGCTTGAACTAGAAATTGCTCAGTATTCTCAGGGACCATTGTCAATTCAGGACTATTATACAGGTTTTCTCAACTTGTGGGCAGAATATGACGAAATTAAATATGTTAGTGTATCTGAGGCAACTCTTTTTGAGATTCGGAAACTACAGGAAATTTCTCACAGAGACCAGTTTCTCATGAAATTGAGATCTGAATATGAGATCGCCTGCTCCAATCTGATGAGCAGGGTTCCATCTCCATCCCTGAATGAGTGTCTTAATGAACTCTTACGCGAGGAACAGAGTCAACTCACTCAGCATGTTCTGAAACAACAATCCTCCGGAAACTCTCATGATGTCGCATATGCAGCCACTGCCAATTACACCCATGGGGTCTCTCAAGGTCAGGGAGGGAACGTTCATCATACCACTTCTACTGCTAAAGGACATCATACCGCAAGAGATCTTAGCAAAATCCAATGTTTTGGCTGCAAGAGCTATGGACACTATGCCTCACAATGTAAGACCAAGTTTTGTAATTACTGCAAATCAAATGGTCATGTTATTGCTGACTGCAAAAGGCGGCCACAGAATCGCACTCCCCGAGCTTATCATGTCAACACTACAGATGCTACTACTTCTAGCGATAGTCCTTCAGCATCGGTCATGACTTCACCACCTCTTGCCTCCAATAATTCTCCTCAGATCACTCCTGAGCTTATTCAACAAATGATCATAAATGCCTTCTCTGCACTTGGCATTTCAGGTAATCACCAATCCTCTTCATCCATATGGTTTGTTGATTCTGGAGCTTCAAATCACATGACCTTCTCTACCACTCATCTCTCTAATCTGCGACCATACAATGGAAATTTGCAAGTCCATACTGCTGATGGTCAAAAGCTTCATATTACAGCTATTGGTGATATTGGTCATTCTTTACCTCTCCCAAATGTCTTTCTTTCTCCTCATCTAACTACAAATCTTCTGTCTGTCGGACAACTGGTTGATGATAATTGCAATGTTTCTTTTTCTCGGTCTGGTTGTGTTGTGCAGGATCAAGTGTCGGGGACGGTGATCGCGAAGGGGCCTAAGTGTGGACGCCTGTTTCCTCTTGTTATGCCTTTGTCTCAGAATAAACCAACTTCTGCATTTACTTGTTTTTCTTCTCAAGATGTTTGGAGGCTCTGGCATAATAGATTAGGCCATCCTCATTCAAAATTGTTATCTTCAATGTTGAACACTAGTAGCATTAATAAAAATAAAAATTCTTTTAGTTACATTTCTGATGAGTGTTCTACTTGCAAAATTGGAAAAAGCAAAGTTCTTCCATTTCCTTCCAAATCTACTATGGCTTCAAATTGCTTTGACATTATTCATAGTGACGTTTGGGGGATTACTCATGTAATCTCTCATACAAATTTCAAATATTTTGTCACATTTATTGATAATCATAGTCGATTCACATGGGTATATTTCTTGCATTCAAAATCTGAAGTCTTTGATGCTTTTCAAAAATTTATGGCTTATGTTGAAAATCAGTTTTCTACTAGCATAAAAATTCTCCGCTCTGATTCCGGAGGGGAATATGTCCCATCAGTTTCAAAATTATTTGCAAAAACACGGAATTTTATCGCAGCGATCATGCCCTTATACTCCTCAACAGAACGGAGTTGCTGAACGCAAAAACAGACATCTCCTTGATACTGTTCGTTCTCTTCTCTTAGAATCTTTAGTTCCTGCAAAATTCTGGCCCGAAGCATTAGCCACTGCAGTTCATTTAATCAATCGCTTACCATCCCAAAGTCTCACCAATCAAACACCATACTTTCGTCTCTTTCATACAGATCCTACTTACACCCATCTGCGTATATTTGGATGTGTGTTTTGTTCATCTTCCTCCTACTGAACGTTCCAAATTAACTACTCAATCCGCTCAATGTGTGTTCCTTGGCTATGTATCTCACCAAAAAGGGTATATCTGCTACGATCCTGTGCTCAACCGGATTCGCATCTCTCGGAATGTCGTATTTTTCGAAAACCAACGTTTTTTTCCTACCCATTCCTCGCCTCTACCTTCTTTTTGTCATCTCCCAGATTTTTCTGACACAATCTCTTCTCCTCTCTTGGTTTATGAAAGATGTCGTCGTAAGGATGTTCCACTCCTGCCTCCCCCTCCGGATCCCTCGCCTGCACCTGATCTTGCTGCTACCTCACATGCTGCTTCATCTTCAGTTCAGCTTCAACGTTCTACTTGTCTCTCCAAGCCTCCAGAAAAATATGGGTTCACTCACACATCTTTGCTTGCTACTCTCTCCTCCATTGCCATTCCTACCTCTTATTTACAGGCGGTGAAGCATGACTGTTGGCGAAAGGCTATGCAAGAAGAATTAGCTGCACTGCAGAATAATCATACTTGGGATATAGTTCCATGTCCCTCATCTGCAAAACCTATTGGCTGCAAATGGGTTTTTTCAGTCAAACTGAAGGCGGATGGCTCGTTGAATCGCTATAAAGCACGGTTAGTCGCACTGGCAACCGACAAGAATATGGTATCGACTATGAAGAAATGTTTGCCCCAGTTGCTAAAATGACAACAATCCGTACTGTTATTGCCATTGTTGCTTCTCATTCATGGCCTCTTTACCAATTTGATGTAAAGAATGCCTTCCTTCATGGTGATCTCAAGGAAGAAGTCTACATACGGCTTCCCCAAGGAATTACGGGTGCCTCGGCTGGAGTCTGTGCGCACTTAGGACACTCTCTATATGGTCTTAAGCAAGCCCCACGCGCTTGGTTTGAGAAATTTAGGGATGCTCTCCTTCATCTTCATTTTACTCAAAGTGCTTCTGATCCTTCTATGTTTCTTCATCGCTCCTCGAATGGGATTACTGTCCTATTGGTTTATGTGGATGATATCATCATATCTGGGACAGATTCAGGCATGATCACCCATCTACAAGCATCCTTACATGAATCTTTTCATATGAAAGATTTAGGGCCTCTCACATACTTCTTAGGCCTTGAGGTTCATCAATCAGAGAAAGGTCTCATCCTCGATCAACACAAATATGCTATGGATCTCATTGAGACAGCCGGTCTTCAAAACTCAACTCCTGTAGATACACCTGTTGAGGCCAATATTCAGCTCGCACATGATACGGGTGATCTTCTTCCTGATGTCACAATGTATCGCCGGTTAGTCGGCAACTTGATGTACTTGACTATCACTAAACCTGATATCTCCTATGCTGTGAATCTGGTTAGTCAGTTCATCACACAACCACGCCATCTCCACCTAGTTGTTGTTCGGCGCATTCTTCGATATGTTCTTCATACACCATCCCGTGGCCTCTTCTTTCCTGTGGGCAATTCAACCTCTCATTACATACTCAGATTCTGACTGGGCTGGTTGTCCTAATAGTCGACGATCTACCACAGGTTGGTGCATGTTCTTAGGGGACTCTTTGATCTCCTGGAAGTGTAAGAAACAAGATAAAGACTCCAAATCATCCACAGAAGCAAAATATCGTGCTATGTCTGCCGCCACTTCTGAAATTGTCTGGCTTCGGGGTCTCCTTTCTGAGCTTGGATTCACACAATCTGGTCCTACACCTCTCTAATCCGACAATACAAGTGCCATACGGATTACGGAAAATCCTGTCTTCCATGAACGCACAAAGCATATTGAAGTAGCCTGTCATTACATACGTGATGAGTTTGTGCGAGAAGCAATCACCCTTCCTCATGTTCCTACCGGACTTCAAATTGCAGATATATTTACCAAGGGACTTCCTCGGCCACGACACCAATTCTTAGTTGGCAAATTGATGCTCGTGGATTCACCTGCATCAATTTGAGGGGGGGTGTCAAGTGGGTCAGTGGGTCATAGCCCATGCCAAATAAAGCCCAACTTGTGGGTCAAGACAAGTCTCGTTTGTACACCTTTGTAATTGATTATTTGCCTTATTAGTAGATATGATTAGATGATAATTAGATTAGATTGACTGTAATTTAGTTGATTACCTCAATCATTGTAACACATATAGAAACACTAAATCTATATATTGAAGCATCGTGACCCTCAAAGGGGATCATCGAATTCACAACTCTCTGTCTGTCTTCTTCCCCTTGCTAGCATTCACATTATCAATATAATCATGCTTTACTTTCATGAGATGAATGGTGTTTTATAACTTTCTTGCACATAACCAATACGAATGACTCGATGGTTCATGAGATAGACCGTAGCCCACAAGTATATTAGATGTGACACATGTGTGTTGATGAGATCCACATACGGGAGATATATGTCACAAATCCTATACTTAAATTGATTCACAACCGATGATAAGATTGGGCATCTCATCTAATAAGGTTGCAGCACTTTGATCACTATGAGATAGTGTGATTTGTCTCGATCATTAGAATGTAAGATTCTGGATCATGGTGCTGGCACATTGGATGTATTGAAGGACCATGAGAAGCACCTTATGAAACAATGTCTATACTTTAAGGTCTGCTATCATAATTCCCTAGCAATAGGCTCTCAATCCTAAGACATTAATGAACTCAAGTTTCTATCTATTCATTTGCTTTGAGTCACCAATGAGTGAGGCCAACGGTAGATCAACACCTCGGTTTCTTGGGTACGTGGTAGTAGGACTGTGGGAACATTTAATGGTCAAGATGGAATCTATCTACATTATCCCCTTGTGCCAAATAATGGATTTATCGTTAGTAAGTGTGCACCCATATCAATTAAGAGTTAATTGGATGGTACTGATGATCACTATAATTAATTGGGTCTCAATGATAATAAGATATGGATCTAATTTGGTGGACACGTCCAATTGATCCATGGATATAGATGGAGAGGCCTACTTGTGGTAATAGGGAAGTTTAGGGTCTTCTTTGTAATTTATTACTAAGACTAGAGTGCAATTGCATTTATATAGTGGAGTTATTTGCAATTAACTGTGGGCCCAGATTGCACATGAGATGTGGGGTCGGGGTGTCCCAGTTGGAGCCACCTTTCTATGGAATCCCTAGTGGTCCCCACGCTAGCCCAATTATTAGATCATTACTAATTCTACTTGAACTCAAAAGGAAAGGAATTAGAAAGTTACTATTTCTATTTGAAGTGAGACTTCTAATAGTGGTAATAGTAAGTTACTAATTGTTATGGAAGTGAGACTTCTAATAATAAACAGAAAGAAGACAGTTACTAATTCTTATGGAAGTGAGACTTCTATTTTAATTAGAGAGGAGGTTGCATAGGGCTCTAAATAGGGGAACCAAACCCCTTGGACGTCCACCTTGGAATTCACACCCAACAGCGCAAGAGTTGCACTCCCTCCTTTCTCTTCTTCTTCTAGTTTCCTTAGAGCTTCTAGTTGATTTTCTCTTGGAGATTCCACCATTGTTCTTGAGAAAAGAGATCTGAAACGAGTTATAGCATGGAAGACAACAAGGTCTTGGAGATCCTTAATTCGCTACAAGAAGAGTTCTTGTTCAAGATAATTGTCTCTTCTCCATTAGAGCACTACCGAGCTCCAAAGGTATAATCTACTTCCTTGTGTGTTGTGGATTTATTTTGGTTGCATGGTGATGCTATTTACTATCCTAGAGATAGTGTTTACTGATCTTGATTATGATTTTGAGGTTCTTGGATCCTGGATTGGGTTTTGTAGCCTTATGGATACTTGATCCCTGCATCAAGTGGGTTAAAAGTTTTTGAAACCTATCCACGAGGCCCACCTACTTCCAACAGATAGTGTGTGAATTATTTTGGTTAAACCAACAAATGGAGGAGAACTATGTTATCTTGTTAAAAATCCCATTTCGATGCATTGTGACAATAAAGCTACAACTCGTACTACATCAAACCCAGTTTTTCATAAACGGACCATATTGATATAGACTACCACCTCATCCGAGAGAAAATACCACTGGTGTCATTTGTATACCAATTGTAAGGTCTTCAAATCAACTAGTACATGTGTTGATGTGGAATGGAATTTTTATTGCGATTTTGAAGTGGCTGGAGCCTACATGGATCGAATTGAGGACTACAAGAAGGCCCACAAAGGTTTCATCAAGTTTTAATCAAAGTCGGGGGCACAAATAGTAACAAAAAATTAAATAAGATCACATTTCAGGGTCTGCTTTGGTATAACATTGAATAACAAAACAGGTGGTTTTATGAAAATTCAAAAAAAAATCCAAAACATGAAAAGAGCAGTACATGGAGTCCATTTGAGCAATAGGTTGGTGGGTCAAACCCAGCCCAACCGATGAAGAGTTTACATCAGAAGGACCGCCCAGGGGTCTTCTTTACATTCATTGAGTTCGATTTCTGATCAAGTGGGCCACGTGAGCCCCACACCAGATCTACTCCAAGTCATCTGAGATGACTCCAGTTTTAGAAATTGCTAGTTTTCATCAATATTTTTTAGTAACTTCGGATTTCTTAGGAAATATTAGTAAAGAGTTCTTAGTGTAGTAAGAATCATGTCTGGAAGGATTACTAGGGTTTTAGATGGTATTTTAATGCTATATATACACATATACAGTCAACTGCTGCAAGCAGTCATGTCCAGCAGTTGTTTATATCGCTCTCCCTAGTGTGGTGTGATGCTATGGAGATGGAGGGAGACTTTAAGGAATTTGGGTTGATAATTGGCATTGTCCTTGCTTAAATTTTTTCTAAATTTGTTACAATTGTCTGCAACCCCTATTAGTTGCTGGAATATTTTTCTGGTTTGCTAATTTGAGCCCTTGATGGTCCGATGAGACAAATCAGGACTGTGTCATGTGTTCACCAAATTTCTTCCATGAGTATGGGGATGTCCCTGTGGACAGGAATCATGTTTGGAAGGATTACTAGGGTTTTAGATGGTTTTTTAATGCTATATATACACAGTTACAGTCAACTGCTGCAAGCAGTCATGTCCAGCAGTTGTTTATATCGCTCTCCCTAGTGTGGTGTGATGCTATAGTGATGGAGGGAGACTTTTAAGGAATTTGGGTTGATAATTGGCATTGTTCTTGCTTAATTTTTTTTCTAAATTTGTTACAATTGTCTGCAACCCCTATTAGTTGCTGGAATATTTTTCTGATTTGCTAATTTGGGCCTTGATGGTCCGATGAGACAAATCGGGACTGTGTCATGTGTTCACCAAATTTCTTCCATGAGAGAGTATGGGGATGTCCCTGTGGACAGGTTTCCTGCTCTCATCAATCACCATATCACAATCCACAGCGCACCCCCCTAAAAAAAAAAAAAAAAAAAAAAAAAACACTCCCCTAGGCCAATCAAACCAAAAAAAAAACTCTTCCATGAACTTAAATGCAGAATATTCTTAATAAGTCAGCGAGACACATATATATGCGCACCTACTTGAGGGAGTGTGTTGAGAAAGAGAGGCAGATTTGTAATTTTCTGGGTTTTATGGGTGGTTGACCTTTTTTGAAATTTATAAAAACGTTAGGAGTTGTTTCATCATCATCATCAAAGCCTTGTCCCAACTATGTTGGGGTCGGCTACACGAATTTTGTTTCTCCATTCCGATCTATCTTTAGTCAAATCCTCAGATGAGCTACACTTCTTCAAATCTATTTGTACTACCTCCATCCGCGTCCTCTTTGGCCTACCACTTTCCCTTGGTGGGCTATCAACCTTCATTTTTTTATTTTTTATTTTTGAAAAAAGTGACATTATTCGAAGCAAACGAGAATTACAGTATAGGAGAACTATACTGAAACACAAAATCCACCACAAAAGTGGGGGAAAGAAAGAACCAAAAGTAGAACGACCAAAGCCCCAAAAATGCGGGCACTAGCCCCAAAAGAGGGAAGACACAGATTAACCTAGAGAAACTATCAAAGAAGGCTTAGAAACTCCTCTTTTAGCCAACTTGTTTGCTTCTGCATTCGTCGAACATTTAATATGGGAGAAGGAAATATTCAACTCCATTTCCATTTGAGTCATCTCTTCGATTATATATATGCCAGGTACCAAGGAGCAGTAGCAGGGTTAACAGCCCACTGAATGATGCAAGCCGAGTCACCTTCAACCAATATTCTTTTGAGGATTCAGACGTGAAGCTTCGTGCAGGCCAATGTTCAAAGCCAACAATTCAGCCTTGTTGACGGAGCAGAATCCCACTGGACCCGAATAAGAGAGAAGGATGATACCGTCAGCATTTCTGATGATACCCCCAACACCTAACCTACCCGGGTTGCCCAAGGCACTGCCATCAAAATTGAGCCTCAACGAACCTGGAGGAGGGGGGGACCATCTAGGCGAGAAACACGGACAATGGGGATGTGAAAAAGCGACCTCTTTCCAATTGTTAACAATGGAATTCACCAAGATACCCATGAAAGAAAGCAGTGGGGTAACACACAGATTGCTACTGTGGTTCCCGATGCCCGGATCGCTACCGTGGTCATGTATAGTATATGTATATGTATTTATAAGATCCACTGTTTCTCCTCACCTCGTGTGACTGAGATCAGTGCCTAGTTATTGCTCTATCACTTTAGTGATAGAGGACTTAGCTTTGTGTGGTTGCCATCTTGCTTGTTTCTCGTTTCCTTGGTTACCTGTACATGTTTTATAATGCACATTCGTATTTGAATAAATGTTTTATCTCGTTTATAGAAATTGTTATTTAAACAGGTTTAAATGCTTTTGAAGGTAAACTTATTTATTATCATATTGTCATTGTATTTTACCCATTTGTCAAACCGTCGTGTTTGACCCACTCTTTGGTACTCAGGTCTCGTTGTTGGTTATTCCGAGGAGGAGCACGAGGCGGCGGTCGGAGAACCGCAGCAGTTAGTGGAGTGGCGTGCTGGTGATGTCATTTAGACATTGGTTTGCTAGAGAGAGATAACATTTTGGGAGAACTTTTAACCATTCTTTTGGGGATTGGTATTTTGTTTATATTGGCCTTTGTTGGCCTTTATTTTTGGGAAATGTAATTAAATGATCCTTGTATAAACTTTAACTTACTTTTGGGTAACATGCTAATGATCATTGCTCATTCTGATACAGTACTATACTTGTGCTATTATCTTTATGATTAGAGATTGACTGAATATTTGATTTGCTACACGCTTCCGCACTTTATATAAATGTTCATATATGATTGTGATAATCATTACCGCGGACACCTATGGGAAATTAAATAAATGTATGGCATTAATCCGAGGTGCTACATCATCATTATTAGTCCCGATCCCGGATTAGTCCTTCGGGCCCGGTCCGGGGTCGCGACACTGTGGGACCAGCCACAGGTTGACATCTGGTTACCAAATCTGGGCAACCACGGGTGCCACTTTCTGCTGGACTAGTCCCGATTTAGAACTTGTTGGTCCTATTCAGAAAGTTTGGCAACCTGCTGGGTCTATTTAGGCTATAAAAATCTAATTCAATTATCTTTTAATGTCAGAACCTTCATTATAACATTTGACATTTATTTTGGGCCCATCTCGACCTCCAAATTAATATACCCAATCGACCTAATCAGGCCCTTAGAAGAATGAATCATAACTCCATTTGATAAAATCCAATTTCTCTAAATATGTTAGGGCTTTATCTAATATATAATCATCATTGACTGGGCAACTTGATCCTGCATCAACATTTTAACTATTTTTTAGCTGTTTTAGGATTGTTTTATGTATATAGGGTTTCTAGTGATTAGGATTTCCATTATTAAGAGATTGGATCTATGGCCGAGATTTCATCTAGAGTTTTTTTATGTTTTAAATATTTTTAAGTTGATAGAATATTATTACATTTTTCTTTCTTTCGAATATTGAAATGCCTATTGATTGTTTCTTAAGAATACGGTTTGTAAATCATTTTTATCAATGTTGCTTTTACATATAAAATTTAACTGGAAGTAAACATTTATTTAAATCTATTTGCATATTGTTCTAAATCCATGAATCCTAAATTCTGGAATTTTCTGAATAAGACAACACTTACCAGTATTGGTCCCAAGACGTACTCATACTCATACAACAGAGGTAAAACGATAACAATGTAGAAAAGGAAAACTTTAAAAAGAACAATGGTGAGGATTGGCGTTCCGCTATTAGTAATATCGTGCAAATCTAAAAACGAAAATTAAATATATATGAGAGGAAACAAAGGCATTGAACGCTTCAATAGAAGGGAGAAAAAAAACGGTGGGAAAGGTGCACAGACAAAACCTTTGTATCTAGTAACGCTTTCAGAGAATGTGCTTCTCCGTGTAAAGAGAGAGCCTCATGAGCCAACTCCTTAAACCGATTCAACTGCAATTCCATCATTTCCATTTCTTTAGACAAAGCTGAAGCCATGACACGGAACTCTGCTTTAATATCTTGTCTCCCTGAAATGCCTAAGAACCTTTAGAAATTGGGTGATCAATAAACATACGTCATAATTAACATTAGTTCCTAGGTTTCACCTTACAAAAAATACGTATTTTTACCTGAATCTTGCTCATTTTCTTCCAATTTGACCTCAAGATCATTCCTTTCAAAAATACACTTCTGCAATTGAAGCTTCAACTCTTCTATCTTAACCTCAGCATCGCCAACAGCATTTCTAACAGAATCTGCTGATTCTACTTTCATGCTCAATTCCTTCTCCCTTCGCAGAACATAGTTCCTCTCAACCTGAAAATGAGAATTTTAAAGATAAATCTGTGGAAAAACAATAAAGCAGCAACTAAGGGTGTGCTTTTATGTATATGAAATGGAATATGGTTTGAATAATTCAGGAACAGAAGGTTACCCCATTATGCATTTGATCAGTGTTAACATTGAAAAACATATTACTGTTTATGGGCTTTTTCCACCCCCCTCGTAATCAGCGTAAACAATAAAAAATAAAAAAATAAAAAAATAAAAAAATAAAAAAATAAAAAAATAAAAAAAATAAACACCTCAATCAGATCCAAATGCTGATATTTATTTAGGGTGTAAAAGTTGGGAAAACAGTAGTCTATTGAATTCAATTTCAATTTCTATGAAATCCAACACAGAAGAAAGGATAAATGTATGTTCTACCAAGATCTAAGAACTGATTGGGATTTGGTAACATCAAAATGTACAGTAGACTGTAGTGTATAAACGAACTGGAAAAACAGAATTTTACCTGCAAAGAATCTGACAACCCCCTGTATCGCTCCAGTTCAGCATTCAAACGTTGGAGCTGATCACTTAGTAAAGAGTAAGGTTTCGACAAGACTACATATTTGTCATTCCCCATTTCATTCTACATGACAATTCACAAATGAGTGGAAAATGCAACTCAGAACTTAGATCAAAATGAAACCTGGGTCCTAGACTACACAGATTTACAAAATTAACCAACCTGGAGCTTTTGCATTTGTTTTGAAAGGATTAGAGTGTCTTCCTGTGCTTCCTCAAGCTCAGAAAGACGGGTGGCTGCCAGCATCTATGCAATTTGTTGGAGAACATAAATAATCAACTAGCAGCAAAAAAAAAATCTGTATGGAAATGCATTGCATTTGGACAAAGAAAAGACAACTGCAAATAAACCTTAGCCTCCTCAACTGACTCCTTCAGTTCCCGAAACCCCATTGTTCTATCAGCAGACTTGTCTGGTGAACTGACACCATTTACGGCACTTAATACTGAAATATGAACATCAGCTGCTCCATCTTTCTGCATTTTCAAATTGACCAACTTCCGCCGACTTTCCTCAAGCTCTGTCATGCTTTCTTCAAGCTCTCCTAAATGGCATAAAAAAGAAAAGAAACCATGGCACACCAGCCAGTGAAGTTAAGATTCATGTGAATATAGCATGACTAAAATGACATGCAGGACCTTCTAGACGGTTTAAGATTTGGGTATGGATAAAAGTGTACGTGAATATTTAGTTAATCTGAGAGAGAGAGAGAGAGTAAATTTTGAGACCTGTAAGACATTTAATCTCGGACTGATCTCTTGAATGGCTCTCAAAATACTTCTGCATCTCATCTGCATACTCTTTATGCTTCATGTGAAGAATATCAATCACCTTATGAAGATTGTCAGCCTCCTCTCTCAACGAATCATCAATCTTACGCAGTTGAAAGGCTGCCTCTGAGACTCAAACAACAAAGTAGTGTCGGAAGAATCAGAACAACCCTCTTTCTGATGCAAATTATAAAATAAAATAAAATAAAAAAAGGATAAACCTATTAGTGCAGAAGTGGATTAATCCAGACTGATTTAGGCTCTTCCCGACTGGGTCAGATCAATATGATCCCACCCAATATATTTAATGTGATTACCAGGACTAATCCGACGTAGAACCTTGAAGATTTTAACATGCTCAACCATGAATTTTTTTAGAAGTAACAGTAAATTTTATTCTAAATGGAAACACAAGATTCTAAAGGAGGAGACAACAAGAAGAAAAATGGAATAAGAGCACTAAATACATCACATCCTCCAAATAGCCTACAACCCACCAACAAAACCAGAAACAACAGAGTCGGCAACCCAAAACTAACAACAACAAAGATCGACTAAGAGACTCTGAGATTAATGCTCCTTAGCCAAACTATCTGCCATCTCATTTGCCAATCAATGAACATGCTGAACTTCTAATTGGATATGAGACAACAAGGCCTTAATCTCACTGGGGAGGAGTTGAAATTTTCAAGCCCACGAGTTTCAGTGGAAACCCCAAGAAACTGCATTAAAAGTTTCACTTTCCACTACAAACGAATCCAGAAAATCTTGTGAGAACATTCTCAAAGCTTCCAGAAAAGCAAAATCTCTACTTCATTGGAATCTTTAATGCCAAGAGAGAGAAAATGAGGGCAAAGTCTGACCTTCCTAGTTGCACAAAACACCACCTATGCCTTGACTCTTATTCAAAATATCTTCAAGCACGCACAAATACGTACCAACATATGGTCATATTGAAGATCATCATCATCATCATCATCTCTATCCCAACCATGTTGGAGTCAACTTCATGAATTCTATTTTGCCATTCCAATCAATGTTGCGCCAAATCCTCAAATAGGTTGCACTTCTTGGATTTTTTTTTTTTAAAGGGTTGCAAGTAGATTAATGACTCTCTGAAATGAGTTCAAGAAGTCAGCAAGATTACTTGCACCACACTTCTATATCTTAGATGGATTGTAAACAAAGGTGATGGCACCATTTAGTTGGACAGCCACAGCTGAATCATTTAGGTGCACATGCAGTCAAACCCAAGATAAGGTATCAAACCGGTTGAGCAGCTTGCCATGGAAGCATTCCATTCCCAAAATGACCAGATCTGTGAATTTCTGCTGCGAAATAGGCGTACAAATTCAGTACGATGTGACTTGTGAGAACCAATAGAAAATAAATAAGGAGATTAGATTCTACTCTAACCTATAGCGATGATCAACCCGTTACACACCTGCAATGATCCAGGATTCAGGTTGGCACTCGCACAGAAGATGTGTATCGGAGGCCTCATGCCTAAGCTTGCTTTGAACCAAGGAAAAGATGAAGCTAAGATTCAATTTTGTTTCACTTCATTCATTCAGCCAAAACAAAGTATTTAGAATTTTTTTCAGTCCTTATCATCATTTTTTTGGCATAAATAAAAAAGTTCTTTCAGCTGAAACAGGCCTTTTTTGCCTGAAATCATGAAAAACACATGCCAAAGGAACCATTTAGTACTTAGGTTTTTTCCACACCAATAATACCCGTCTTGAGGACATCTTAGTCATTTATATAAAAAGACCTAGATTAGGATTTTCAAGGGGGATCAACCCATCCACTTTCTCCCGTTCATCCCTGTTCACCTTCGTTGGGGAGAAAGTGAGAAACCCTCTCTCTTCAAGTCTCGGTGCTCTGAATCTCAAAAGAAAAAACATGATTGCTCTTCTATGACCTTTATGACTTAGCAGGGCTAGTCAACTATAACAACAAAGAGTCGTGATGAGGATCAGCTCACAACTATGGACAATGGCAGACATGATTTGCTTAATTGGCTCACTGAAAGGTTTATGGATCAGTTTGAAAGAGCCAAAGGTTTTTTTCTTTTTTTCTTTTTTCTTTTTTCTTTTTTCTTTTTCTTTTTGTATCGGCGACATTAACATTTTATTAATAAGGAGAAAACGACAACACAGATAAGACTACATTGAACAAACGTAACTCATTGGTGACCCAGTATAAGAGATGTATAACAACCACCAACCACTACACTACAAAGGCACTTAGATTACAAGAATGATCTACCCCTTGCTTGGCCAAACAATCCGCAATTCCATTTACAGATCGATACACATACTGAAACAATATTTGCATCCCAGATACTGAGAGCTAATTTCATTAAATAAAAATTGCATTTTCCCTGGACCTCAAAGATTTCATCCAAGCTATGGCATTAGCTGAGTCACTTACTTTCCACAAAAAATGACTGGTGATAAGAGGATCGATAAATGCAAAGAGCCTCCAATATCGCCAAAACTTCTGCTTTATTAGAATCTTTGATCCCAACATGTTTATAAAACATACAGAAAATTTCCCCTTTATGATTTCTTAGAACACCTCCGATGCCAGCCAAAACCGGTTTTCCTTTTGCAAGCACCATCCACATTGAATTTTAGAGTTCTTACCGGTGGAAAGCGTCAAGAGACTTTCCTTTTCTTCTTACTGAACCCCATCTTCAAACAAGCTTCCCAACTTTGCACGATGTTATCAATCTTAATGTCTGAGAATTCCTTTCTAACGCATGCCCATTTGGCGACCCTCAAAATCACAGATGATAGTAGAACCTCCCGAGACGATTCTTTTCTCTTAAAAATTGTCATTTCTCTCCTTCCAAATTAACCAAAGAATGGAGAAAGGAATGATCCTCCATAAAAACCTACCATTTCCAGCCAATGGAGACCCATTCCAAGCTTCAAACGGTGAGGCTAGATATCCTGGAAAACATCAATCCACACCGCATTCTTTGAGAAAGTACATCCAAATAAATGAAAAATATCACAATGAATGAACAATTGATCTATTGACACGATCTCCCTCCCACAAAGGCAGCACACGTCTGAAATGGACTTTGACACCGCCCCTCTTCTTCTTTAACATATCGGTTGTCAATATCTTGCCTGCTACAACCACCCAACAAAAAGCCTCCACTCTCAGGGGAGTTATGATAAGTTGCTAGCCAGTAATCTCAAAACCAATTGGGGATAGGAAACAGCACAAACAACTACTTAACAACCCCGCCCCCCCCCGCCCCGCAAATGGGACACCGCCCAGATCCGAAGCACACGCCCGCATAAGACTATAACGAGGCATGGGGCCTTCTTGCCCTACGCACTTGTGCCCGCACAAACACACAACGTGGCATGGGGCATTTTATCCTACATGCTTTCAAACTTGAGGCCTCTGGCTCTATTACCATGATAAAGTTGAGAGTCAGTAATCCCAAAACCAATTGGTGATAGGAAACTACACAAACAACAACCAAGCAAAACCCAACCAAATTGATGCACAAGGCGGCCGAACCCCATAAATAGGTTCCAACTCCCTATAAAAGGACCTTGAGGAGAACAAACCCAATGAATCAAGCTTCCATATACTACAGTCAACTTCATTCATGCATAAAAAAAACATTAGCGAGACGACTCAACAAAGACTCAAACTCAACCAACTCCGATTGACGCAAAGCCCTCCTAACGCTAACATCCTAAGATAGAACATCCTCATCCCAGACATAACACTCTTTAACTGAAGACTCTTTGTTAGACACAACTCTAAATACTCTAGGAAACAAAATGCGTAAAGGACCCACTCCCACCCAATTATCAAACCAAGAACACTTGTCCCATCCCCCACAATGAAACCCAGCCCCTTATCAATAACCTCCCCCCTAACATTTGATACATCCCCAAACTATAGATGACAGCTCAAAAACTGACAACATATATCTAGGACTTTTTTGGGAACCTAACCCCATACATCCTCCCCGTATTTAGAAAAAAAATAACCCTTCTCCACAAAGCCTCGTTCTCATTCCCATATCTCCAACACCATTTAGCTAATAAAGACCAATTTTTCAACACCAAATTCCCCAACCCTAAACCTCCTGCCATTTTCAGCTTGATCACCTCACCCCACTTCATCAAGTGCATCTTCTCATTCTCTTTATCCCCATCCCATAAAAAATTCTTCCGAATCCGGTCCAACTTCTTAATCACTAGTGAAGGCATCCTGAATAGTGACATGAAATAAACTGGGAGATTGGAATTTGGATAAAGAAGATTTTTTAAGGGTGATTCTTCCTCCAAAAGAAAGGTATTGTCTCTTCCAAGTGGATAATTTCTTCTTAAACTTTTCCACCACTAAATCCCACATCAAAACTGACCTTCGGTTCGCTCCAATAGGTAAACCAAGATACTGCACAGGGAGTGTACCCTTTTTGCAATGCAATCTATCTGCCAATATCTGAATGCTCTCCTTTGAAGCTCCCACCCCCACAAAGGAACTTTTGGACAGATTTATCTTCAATCCCGAAACCATCTGAAAACATCTTAAAATCCGCTTCAAGTTTGCAACTTCCTCCCACCTTGTTGAAGTAAAAAGAATTGTGTCATCTGCAAACTGAAGATGAGTAACTACTTCTCCCCCCTTACGAGCTTCAAAGCCACCAATCAAACCAATGTCTTTTGCTTTGTTAAAAAGAGCTCCCAAAGCTTCTTTCACAATAGTGAACAGGAAGGGGAATAACGGATCACCCTGTCCAAGTCCTCTTGAAGCCCGAAAAAACCGAGTAGGTGAACCATTCACTAGAACTGAGAAGGACGAGGAAATGCACTCTTTGATTCACCCTTTTCACCTATCACCAAATCCAAATATGCTCAACATATAATCAACAAAATTCCAGTCCACATGATCGTAAGCCTTCTCCAAATCAACTTTAAAAATGGCTCCTCCCATATTTTCTCTCTTCCTCGAGTCTATGAGTTCATTTGCAATAAGGATGCCATCTAGTATTTACCTTTTAAGTATAAAAGCTCCCTAAGCCAGGGTTATGATTTCTCAACCTATTAGCCAAAATTTCAAACAACAATTTGTAGAAGCATCCCACCAAGCTAATGGGTCTAAAATCCTTCAACGCCACCGGATTTGGAACTTCTTGTAAGAAGTCATATACCAACCCAAAAGCTTAAGCTGATAGGTGGAAGGCCCAAAGAAGTATATGAAGCCCTGTCCAACTCGGGACTTGGGCGACGTAGGATGTGGGACTTCTCAACACTCCCCCTCACGTGCAAGCCCAACGGATTTCGTGAAAGGGCAAGCCACGTGGGCTAGACAAGAACGACGGGATCGAAACCCACTCCGATACCATGTAAGAAGCCATGTACCAACCCAATAGCTTAAGCTGATAGGCCCAAACATATGAAGCCTACCATCTTGGGACTTGGGCGATGTGGGATGTGAGACTTCCCAACACTTTTGGAATAAGGCACAAGAAGGTAGCATTAAGCTCTCTGTTCAGCTTCCCCCTAAGATAAAATTCAGATAACATGCGACAAAAATCTTCTTTAAGACTATCCCATGCAGCTTTGATAAAAGCAAAATTGAAGTCATGTGGACCTGGTGCTTTGTCACCTGCACAATCTGTTAAAGCTTTGCTAATTTCTTCCTCTTCAAAATTCTTTACCAGACATTCCTTAACATCCTTCTGAATCATAGGAAAAACAATACCATCCAGAGACGGTCTCACAATGTCTTCCTTCGAATACAGTTTTTCAAAAAACGGAGTGATTTCCTCGTTAATTTGTGAGGGATCTTGAAGCACTGTGGTATCTCTTCTAATCTTGCCTGTGTAAATGATCCTTCTTCTAGCATTGGCCATTCGATGGAAGAACTTGGTATTCTTGTCCCCTTCCTTTAACCAAATAACTCTATACTTTTGCCTCCAAGAAACTTCCTCCGTCCTATTGATCACCCATAACTTCCTCTTAACTTCTCCTCGTCCTTATACTTTCTTGACTGAGCAAACTATCCTCTTCTAACATATCCCATTCCTCCAACTCCGATTCCAGAGCATTCCTTCTTTCGTCAAGGCAACCAAATTCTAATTAATTCCAGTCCTTAATTTTAGCTTTGGGACCCATGTAATTTCTTCAACAAAGAAAAACCTGCGTAACCTTGAATATGCAACTGAAACCACCACTCCCCTACTTTAGTCATGAAGTCTTTGTCTAACAGCCAGCAATTTTCAAACCGAAAAGGTTCAGATCCCCAATTAACTTCATAGGTTGAAAGCTTAACGGGGCAATGGTCCTACGCATACCTGAGTAAAGCCGATTTATTGTGCCCGCAAAGTGCTCCTCCCAATCCCTTGATACCAGAAATCTATCAATCCTGCTCATAGCTGACCTGACTTGATTATTTAACCAAGTGAGTTTTCTTCCCACTACTGGCATATCAATCAATTCATTGCTGTTGATAAAATCTGTAAACGTTTCCATACACTGACAGATGCGTCTTCCCCCTTTTTTCTCATGAGGAAATCTTACAACATTGAAATCCCCCAATACACAACGGAGCAACCCATGGAGAAAACATACTAGAAAGCAAAGCCCAAAGATCATCCCTCAAAGATTCATCATTTGGCCCATATACATTAGCACCTATCCAAGAAAAATCCTCCTTGATACAATTGAATTTGATAGCTAGCACCCGTTGAGATTTAAGAACATCCTCCATCTTTAAAATTCCATACACAAAGATAAGACCCCCTGATGCTCCTTCAGAAGGCACCCACTCCCACCTGCAACTCCGCAACCCACAAATCTCCTGAATAACACGGTCAATATCCTTAGAAAATTTTGTTTCCTGCAAAAGAATGAGACTTGCCTTATGTTTCCCCACCAACTTTATAACAGCCACCCTCTTCTCTGGCTTTACTAACCCTCTTACATTCCAATTGATGAACTGCTCTTTTTTTTCACCCTCTAGCATTTCCTAATTCATGCATCCCTGTCAGCGGCATCACCCCCCAACATCCTCTCCTCCCCTATCCCTGTCTCCTGTACCATCTCTTTCTCCTCTCTTTCAATCTGTGCTACATAATAGATCAGTTCAGCTTCATTAGACCCAAAAGTCACTCTTATCCTCCTCCCAAGGTGGTGTATCCTTTTCAACTTGATCGGATGAAGAGCTCTCATGCTTTTCATAAACTTGCCCTGCAAACTCCTTTGCTACTCTTCCCTGAGTCTTGAGTGAATCCGAAGCATGGGTCCTTGCATCTGAATTGGCACTCTTTGTTGTAGATGCACCAGCCCTTCTCCTAAAATAAAAAAATTCTTCTCCCTCAGGTGCTTACCCCTTGACATTCTCCATTTTGCAGATGTTAAGGGAAAAGAGCTAGCACCCTGCTTCTTCCAGCCCGCCCGCCCCCCTCTTCCCCTTCCATTAAACACCTTTAGCGAAGAGACAGTACCCCTCAAAAAACCAACTTCGGCACCTACCATACCCCTTCGAGATTCTCCTTCGAGCGCTACATCATTCTGATCCGTGCTACTCAACTCCATGCTCGTCTAGCAACATATGCTGTTACCATGGGAAGGAGACAAAATTCTTATCATGCATCCCAAATCAGAATGCGAAAATAGCTTTTGTTGTGCAGCATGGGCCAACCTGGGATCCACCAAAGTGGATGAGTTCAGATTCTTAAATTCTGTTTCGGCCAACCCAGCATTAGATACAGCCTGCTCAACAGGGAAGCCCAAGTACACTACTCCCATTTAAAGCTATCTTGGAAACAAGCTTTCTACCAAGTACACTACTCCCATTTAAAGCTTCAATACATTTCTCAGCTAATCTTACCTCTGAATCTCACAAAACCAAAACATTTACCTTCTCCTCTCCTACCTGAATCTGAAATGTAAGGTATCAACTACCTTCCCAACCCTGGAGAATGTATTTCTCAACCAGTAAACAGGCGTAAATTCTGGTAAGTTATCCACAAACACCCTAGTCACGTCCTCCCATCCCAACATCGTACTTATCTTTACTTCTTGCTCTGCTGTCGAGTCCAACCTCCTCTCTCCATTTCTCACTTCCGCATAGTTATCATCACAACCGAGAACAAAGGAAAGGAATGCAAGTGGAATGTCAACTTTGAAAAAGAGATCAGGCATATTGTGCTGAACAATGTCCCATCAAAAGCTCTGAGCCAAGGTATTCAAAGGGGCTGGATCAAAAATTTAATGGTTCAGGTTGGAGTGGGAATCCATGGGCAGCCAATATTAAATAAACAGTTCAGAAAATATCCAGAAAGTCATTGCCTTGGGCCCAGGGCCAAAGGCAGAATTAGTGAGGGCAAGGAGGAGCCATGGTCCCCCAAAAAAAAGGATAAATCCCTTTAGATTATGGGAATTTTTATATTTTTATTTACACTGGCCTCCCTAAGAATTTTATATTTTTACATAGTCCCCCAAAAGGCAAATTTCCATGTTGCAACCCTGCAAAAGGGCCTCACTTAACTGAGCATCAATGAGCTCAAAGGCCCCAAACCCATGAGACCCACACAACTGGGGTCACCCAGCAGTCCAGTAAGTGATGATGGAGTCAAACACATAATGGGCCATGAGGGCCCCAAGTCATGGATCAAAATAGCATAAGCTAAACATAAGATTTTAAAAACATAAGCTAAAAAGATTTTAAAAACATTAAAAACATCAGATTTTGAATGCAGAAAATAGACCCATGTGAACCGACTGAAATCATCAATAAAAGTCACAAAATATTTATAGTGAGCATGGGAAAGAGCTGGAGCAATTCCCCATACATCACTATGAACTAAATCAAAACACTGAGTGGTGACTGAAGTGGAATAAGGAAACGGAAGAGTTTTGCTCTTTCCCATTTTACAAGTAGCACAATCAAAGGGCACACAAGAAGATAAACCAATGGATTTATTTGATAAACCAGAATTTAACATAAGGGACAAAGCCTTGGAATTAGGATGTCCGAGTCTATTATGCCACAATCGGCAATTATCTCGAGGAGAAAAACAAAACACATTATAGTCAAATTGATTCCTATAAATTTTAGAAAAATCCAGCGGAAACAAGCGTCCACACTTAGGCCCCCTCGCGATCTCCTTCCCAGACATCTGGTCCTGCACAACACAACCAGAAGAAGAAAAAGAGATGTTACATTTATTTTCAACAAGCTGCCCAACTAATAAAAGGTTGGAAGTTAAATTGGGACACAGATAAACATTTTTCAATGGAATGGGACCAAGGATGTCACCGACAGCAGTAATGGGAATATGGCCCCCATTAGCAGTTTGTATTTGAAGAGGGCCATTGTAGCTTTGCACATTGGAGAGTGGTGCACTGGAAGATGTCATATGATTAGACGCCCTGGAATCAAGAAACCAAGTAGAAGATGGCGGGGATGTACCTGAGAGACCAAAAGCAGAGAGGGCATTGACAATCATCTGTTGAACTAATTCAGGAGTGAGAGAGGATGAGGGCCCAGGCTGTGAGGGTGCAAATGTAGGAGCAGGTATATCCGAAGAAGCAACATACGCATGTGGAGTCTGAGACGATGGTGATGGACGTTGTGGGCGGCGCCGACATTCAGAGATGATATGTCCCGACTTTTTACAGTAGCTGCAGACCTTCTGTTTGCATTGAGTTGCAATGTGCCCAAATTTTTGACAGTTGTAACACTGTGTTTTGCTCAAGTCTTGAGGCGGAGGCTGAGAAGCCTTATTTGCCGAGAATGCGACTGAATAGGTGTCCGTCTTTTGTTGGGCTATATGAGCGGAGGTCACAATGCGTTGTTCTTCGCGTAGGAGTTCATTCAAGCATACATCCAAGGAAGGTAAGGGCATCCGATTCATCAGAGCAGATTGGACACTTGCATATTCAATTCGCAGTTTCATCAAAAACTAATCCCTTTGACTAGAGGCCTGAAGATCTTGAATCACTGTCAACACATTGTCAGCCACATCTGCATACTTAATACTATCGTATTCCGACCACAGTGTACGGAATCCGGAATAGTAGTCTTGTACCGACAAGGTCCCTTGTGCATACTCAGCAATTGCACATTCAAGATGAAATTGACGCGCAGAGTTATTTTGATGATATACTTTTTTCAAATACTCCCACATGGCTTTAGAGGTTGAGTAAGGCTTGAGATTCATTATCAGATGTGGCTCGACGGATCCCAGAATCCATGATTTGATTTTGGCATCTTTAGTATGCCATGAGGATATCTTCTTTTCATCCTCAGTGGGTTTAGGATCAGCACCAGAAACAAAACCCCACAATTCCTTAGCTTCTAGGTAGATTTGGAATTGGAAAGACCACGCAGGGTAATTTTGTCCAATGAATTTGATCAAAGTAACCTCAAATTTGTCCATCTCAATGTTAGATTGGAAAGAAATTGGATTGAATAAGTAACAAGCAGTAATCAAAACAAGCAACAGTCGTATAAAAGACTGTTTGGGTGTGCAGATGGCAGGATCCAACCAAGCAGAGAAGAAAAATCCACATCAGACCAATAATAGTGATAAAAAAGGCCACTGACGATCCATCATTCTGAAGATCCATTTCATGAAGTCCATTCATGCAAATCTCACTATAATTCATGAATGATTTGATCATGTATCATGGATCAAGACACATTGGGCAAATTGTATGGAGGTCGCAGATGAATTTTGCAAGTATACTTACATAGCCAAGGAAATGATCTCCCGATCTTTGTGAACCTAGAACCCCTAATCTTCAATCAACAGAAAATCAAGTGATAAACAAGGAAGAAACAAGGAATTCACTTGTGAACGATTGTGAAATCTAGGGAATAATATCTTCGATCCTAGGGAAAAGCACTCAACCAAGGAGAAGGAAGAAAATTGCACGAACTAGCAACTTTGTTCAATATAATGATGTCCCTATAACAGTGTATAAATACTGCCTTGAGACTTTTAAAACCCTCAAATAAATCTAATCCATTCATCTTATCTCTAAAAAATAGAAAACGTATTCTTTAAGAATCATAAATGTGATCAAATAAGGAAAGAAACCACATAGAACAACTAGGTAAGGAAAGATCTGCTTGCTGGTCGACTTGATAATGATTTTCCTAGGGTTGTAGGGCCCTCTTGCTGTCCTTGAAAAACTTTCAGAGGCTTTGGACCCCACATGATTGCTCGGTAGAGCCTGCCAACTGGACCCCTTAGGTCAGCAGGACTGGAAAACCAATCTGGTAGGCTTCCCCAAGGATTAGGCCCGGTTTTAGGCTAGTTCGATTGGGTCAACGACCAACAGGTGGCTTGCTAAACGTTTTGAACAGCTAGGCTTATATGGGCTTGTTTTGGCTATTTGGACTGCTCCAAATGGACCACTGATAATCTGATTTGAATCCCTATCAATTCCATCACCTTCACAATTAATTTTGGGTTTATTATGGGCCTATCTTGACTGCTCAATTTCTTATTTGGGCCTTTCCAATTGATCTGGCCCTTATGTAAACTAATCAAGACCCCATTTGATAGATCAAACTGATTTGAATATATTAGGGCATGATCTAATGCATAATTTTCATTGATTGGATCATTTGCTCCTGATCTTCTCCAAAGTCGATGTGGTATCCAAATTCAAGGATCAAATCCTCTCCAATCAGAAGAGGATGATGCCAGTCAGCTCATATCTATGGATGATTGCCATTGATTACATCAATTGGCTCTCTGAAAGGTTTATGAATCAATTTGAGAGCACTAAATGATTAAGATTGGGCCTTAATGAGCAGTCCAAACCCATGACACCCTCACACTGCTGGATTTCCTTCTGACCAGATGGTGGGCCACATTTGCCCCAAATTCCTTCTCTCCAAGCAGCTCTGGACGTTCCCAAAATAAATTTGTTCTGTTGTTAACTATTTTAAGGTTATTTAAAGCTATTTGAAGTAAGTTAGAAGTATTAAATCCTATGGATTTTAGTGTTTAAGAGTTTAGATTGATGGTGCGATGTAATTTAAAGATTTAGGGTTTTTTATGCACTATATGTTGGACAACCAAGGCATAGTGCTTTCAGAACTTTGAATAAATTTTATTTTTATATTCTTATCCATTGGAATGATTTTATCTCCATCAGATTGAGGATCTACAGCAGATTATTGACTATTTGGCTGAGTAATCCTTCTTTGTCCTTGATTTTCAGCATTTATTTCCAGTTGATTTGGGTTTAGGGTCGCATTTTGTGGTTTCCAATCAATGAGGTTTCACTTAACTGAATCAAGTTGCCAGATTCAAGACACAGAGAAGTCTCTTAAGTCCTCTAGATCCATTAGCAGGGCACTTCCATTGGAGTCCAAACTGATCAAATCAAAATTTCATTCCAACCAGAGCTATTGCAACAGTCAAATTGATCATCACCAAAAGAAGAAAAAAAAAGGTCATTTTACTCCATTGATCAAAAAAAGGAATTTTTTTTTTAAATGAAAAAAAAGATATCCTAAGTAATGAAATATGGTGGGACAGTGATGCTGAGTGGTCTAGACGTTTGCATGATTTCAAATCTGTGCACCCACTAAAGGATATATGGAGCTGGAGTCAGAGGATACAGACCTGTGGACTTTCAGTTAAGGAGAAAAAACAAAATCGAAAAAAATGATTCAACTTTTTTGTCGATTTAGATATTTATCACATCTTACTTTTTTCAAATGTTTTAACCAACCCATTGTCACATATAAACTGATGTTTTAATTTGTTGTTTAAAAGGCTTTTGAACAAGTCTCTTTCTTTGCTAAGAGTTTAATTTAATTATTCCAAATTTAGCAAATATTGAAGCCATAAATACATGATTTTAAACTCAGTTTAAGTGATCAACTCAATTACCACCAAGTCCAAGTGATGCAGCCACAATGCATCAAGACTCAGTCAAGCCACATGAGACTTGGCCAAGTCCATGCAACTCAGTAGAGAACATTAGTGATCCGAAACATTCACCTGATGGATCCAAGATGGATAGGCCATGCCCCAAGACGAAAAAAGAACAAGATTCTGAGACCCTAGATTCCTAGATAGTTTTGGCCTTTTTTCTAATGCAAGTGGGGATTGTTGCCATGTTTCGTTATTAGCCATCCAACTAAAATCCACCAATTAGAAGGCATAGAGTGCATCCTAACAGGAAAACCATGAGAGCCCTATATAAAATAGTGGAGCAGGCACCCAACACCAAATCAACAGTCTGGGTCAATTAGCAATTGGCTCTAATTGTAGGTACTCAGGGCCTCTGGATATTAATCACATCCTCAGTTCACAATCATACATCTGGGTGCAGCCCATATGAGCCCATATTGCAGTAATTCAAACAGTAATAATAATTCGTTCAGTAGGACATCCGGGAACCCCAAAAAATCAGATGATGGAAGATAAGAAGGAAAAAAATCATCCTTCTAACTTTTTTCGAAAACCGTTGATGTACGCATTTTTAACAGTCGGCTATTAGCCAATTACTGAGCAAATGAGAGGATTAAGATCTTCCGACCATGAAAAAATTTTAAGGAACCCTTGTTTACATTGGGGCTTGTCATACCCAATTGTATGGATCATTTATATTGGGTCTGGTTCATTGGATGTTACGGATCAGGATTGTATATGCTTGTGAAGTGATGACCCTATCCACTTATTCTTTTTTAATTTTTTTTTAATGGCAACCTATCCACTTATTCTTGTTCAATTAGACAAAGTAATGCCTAGCCATGAACTCGTGGCAATGAGAAAAATGGACTATTCAAAGGATTTCTTACCTTCTGCAGGTACTTTTCCACCTAGAATCAGTGTCAAGTTCTCAGTTTTAGCTCTTTGAGCATCAATTGCCTCCTTGAGGTGTTTCATAAACTCCATAGTGCATGAATGGCGTGACGCAAGGGTTTCTTTTACATATTTGATTGTTGCATTAGCTCCAATGCTTTCAGTATGACCTGCTTCTAGAAGTCTATAAAGAAATGTCTCCTCTGGGGGGCATGATGGAATAGAACCTAGAGAAGTAAAGCAAATTGAATCAATCTTATCCTCTAAAGGGAACAAAACAAAAATAACTTCAATAACAGCTATCTTAAAAGAGATACTGTAAGCAACCTCTAGAATGATCTGCATGATCCAAAGCTTGTAAACCCTTTTCATACCCTCCAGCTCGCAGTCCAAGTAGGATCAAGTCATCATTTAACTATAGTTTACCAAGGGATGAAACCCATGTCAGAAGGCAATAATCTGAAAATAAAAGGACAAGCAGAAAAGGAGAGAATGAAAGTTTACCTGATTCCAGAGTTTGTTCACTGTAATCAAGGTATCATCATATGAAACTTGTTTTTCTTTTAATTCTTTAAACTTTCCTTCCAGTATATGCATTTCATTTCTCTGTGCATCTAACTGCTGGACAAGCTTTTGGTTCTGACACTGGAGAACTGCTGCATCAACCTGCAAATACAAATATGAATTATGGTCATATCTTTTTCTTCATAGTTAGCAGGAACGGTGATATCATAAAATTTTGAATGCTTTGCTTTTGGATGGTAATGGTTGGGTTTAAATGGGGACCCACCCTGACCTGGTCCTATCAGAAGCAAGTATGATAGTGGATTTCTCAGGTTCAAGACAGGTATGGATTTGTCAACTCATAACCAGGTCCGGTTTGGCTGTCATAGTGTCATGTCTCGCCCCACCCATATTTCATTTATATATGAATTACTAAAAAATTTAAACAGAATTCATGTAGCTCAGTTGGTACGGAGCCATGGTTCAAAATAGCATAGCGGCCGCATTATCGGACATAGCGGTTAAGGCCGCTATGCAATTATGAAAATAGTGGCGCTATGATCTAAAACCTAGTAGAGCGAAGCAGCTTTAATTTAAAATATTATTTTTCCTATTTCTTCTCCTCACTAGCCTTTCCTAAAGTTGTCTCCACCCTTAAATTTTTCCAAATCACTAAAAAACACAAGATTGGCTGCTACACAAGATATGAATTCTTTTGATCACTTAACAAATTCACACCGCTACGCCACTACATATCACCACAACCGCTACATATTGACCGCTACGTAGCGTTTTGGCCATTGGCCACTACACCCACTGCAACCGCTATTTTAAACCTTGTACGGAGCATTGGTGCAATGCATGAAAGAGGAGGTCATGCGTTCGATTCCCTTTTTTATTTTAGAACCAAACCTGACATGTGACGGGTGGGTTTTGTATTTCAGACCAGTGACCTGTCACAAGGTAGGTCAGTTTTGGATGACATAAATGGGTGGGTTTGGGTTAGCCATGATTCCAAACCTGACATGACCATACGTCCAAAACATGACGGGCGGGTTTTGTATTTCAGACCAGTGACCTGTCACAAGGTAGGTCAGTTTTGGATGACAAAAATGGGTGGGTTTGGGTTAGCCATGATTCCAAACCTGCCCTGTTGCCATCCCTAATTTGCAGTAAAGGTGAAAGGAACTCCAAGATGTAACAGATCTCATTCTCCACCAGAACATGAATGAATTGGTTAGAGAATAACCAAAAAAACAAGAAAACAAAAAATTCACATAAGGAAAAACAGAAAGGAATTGAAGGTAGTGTAGAAACAGTTTTTTTTTTTTAAGGTAACTTGTATTCATAGAAAACACTCATCAGTACAATAGATATTTACTGACAGACAATGGAAAACAACACAACCGAGTCACAAAACGAATGGAATAAAAAATATAAAATATAAAATATAAAATAAAAAAAAAACCCCAGAGATTCAAAACAAGCAAACAACACAAAACAGAGACAGGACCCACACTCCACAGAAAGGGGTCACAACTAAAACCCATCAGCCATCACACTGTAGAGCAGCCACCTATCACACTGTAGAGCAGCCACCTCTCTCCAGTTGCGTATTATGAGATCAACTTAAAAACCATGAAGAGACCAAGGATGGAGACCACAAAGCCGTGCTAAATTTCACGCTATGAATCAGAACCTCAATAGAAGATTATTTGTTATCAAAACAGTGCTGGTTTCTCTCTTTCCAAATACTCCAAATCTCTCTTTCCAAATACTCCAAATAACTGCAAGGAAAGATGATCTCCACAAAACTTTTCCTCTCTTCAAACCAATCTTCTGATAGAAATGAGTAGAAACTAGGATCTTTATATATTGCATACAGATCACTGCGGAAATAACTATGGATAAATATGATTAAAAACCATACCAGCGAGATCTCTCTGATTTGATCTTGGTCTTACAGCAACTCGAAAACCTGAAGATCTTCTAATGTATTCCTATATGCTCGAACTTGCACCAGGGAGTGGGCCTCTTTTGTGAATTCTCCTCTACTCTCCAAAACCGAGATTTCTCTCTTACTTTTCTTGTTTTTAACCTAGAGAGCAGTAGCACATATTTATATGCTACAATAGGGACCTTAAGAAGGAAATAAGGATAGGCTCCTTATGGAAACAGAAAACCCTAATTTGACCCAAATTAAAATCCTAGTTCCATAAATTATAATTCAGTCCACTAAAGAATTATAATTGCACTCCTATCCTTATTCTCAAAATAATATTTCGAACTTCTTGTTATTAAATGCTTATCAATCTCTCCACGTTAAGATTTCAGATATCCATCGATTAAATAATTACTGACATCTATATTTAATCGATATCTTTATAATTCCTTAAGACCTTATACTTAACTTATTTGATATGTCGGACACAAAGTCCACCTAGAGGGTTTGACATAATCAAAACTTAAAAGCTTCATCAAGGGGATATCACCAATCCCTATTACCGAACGTGGATTCCGTCAATAAACTAATATCCACCATACACGTAGTGTAGTCATCCACTTCACTAAGATTATTGACCCATAAAAGATCTCACTCCTTCGTAAATCAAAATGCCAAACACTAAATGTATGTGTCTATTATTTATGTCAGGATTAAGAGTACAAGCACTCATAATAACCATTTGGGAGTTCATCATCTTATATAGTCAGTATAAAGACAATAAACCCAAAAACACAGTCATGCTCAATACACACATAGTGTACTAGCATAATGAGTCGAAATTATACCGTTTCCCGCAGCCAAGACAAGCCTGTTGAAACATCATGCTACAATCGTACCGATGGTGTGTCCAAATCCATCTAGATTGTGAACAACAACTTATATTCTATAAGAACCGATAAATAAGTCTTCCGTGTATAAGTAAAACTCTACACACCAGCTTGTCTACTTTATAGAATAAAAGACACTCACATGCATAATAATGCAACAATTTGCCCATACAAAATCTCAGTTAGATGAGAAGACAAAATATACTAAAATGAATCAGTCAGACAAATACATAAAGTATGTTTTTAATATAAATTTCCAACATCTTCTGCTTCCAGGCTTCAAAAAGGTCAAGAATAGAGGAATTGGAGAGTACACAACTGCATCAAATCCAACAAAGGACCATTCTTCAAATGATTTGAGCTACTCTGCAATTTAGGAGAAGATGGTCCATTGTTTCCTCAGCAGAAAGACACATTGGACATGAATTAATAATTACGATTTTTCATCGGTGTAGATTATCCACGGTGAGATACTGCCCTGCAACACCAGCCATCTGAAAGCAAGGACTCTTGGCGGGGCCAAGGACTTCCACAAAAGGAACAAAGGGTTTCCTCCTGCCACAAGATCAAATCCCAAAGAGGATAAAAAAGAAGCCACCGAAAAAGAAACATCTTTAGAGGAAATCCACAAACTACTCATTTTCAAAAAAAAAAAAACCCACAAACTACTGTCTTGACTATGCTGAGGGATTCTGGCCCGGCCAAGAATACGAAGAAGATGCAAGAGTTAATAGTCGTCATCTTCCAAAAAAGTTTCTCCTGAAAATCTGGCACCAAAGAATTTGATTCCCACACCCATCCATGTAGTTACACACTTTCTCCCATTGATCTCTTGTGCAATGAAACAAATCAAGAAATTGAGCAGCAAGTGGCTTGTCCCCAACCATGGATCTAACCAAAATAAAATATTCTCCCCTGAAGCCACTTGATACCCAATGTTGGAGAAGAAAGCTTCTTTCAAAGATGCAATACCTCTCCAAAGGCCTGAGTAACAATAACCAGGACAAAAAGAATCCCAACCATTCCTCATCACTCCATATTTGACCATGATAACATTAGCCCGCAGATTATCTGGTTCTTCTCCTAATCTCCACAATCATTTGGCAATAAGAGCTTGATTCATAAGCTTTGGAGGCCTGAACCCAAGCCCACCTTTCTTCTTTAGTTTACAGACAATACTTCAAAACAACCAGATGAAGCTTCTTATGAGAATTGCTGCCTACTTGTGAAATTCTAACAGTTATAATATTAAACTCTAAAAAGGCATGTTTGCCTACTTAGTGTTGAAGTCCTAAGAATTCTTAGTAAAGCAAATCCTCAAGAGCATTAAAGAGGTGAGAATTGAAGGATATAAGATGGGGATGTAGATTAGACCTCACTTTCCTTACATCTAATTTTCTAGGGTGATTGTTGTGTGATCATTTCCCACCAAAAGAGAGACTATTCGGTGGCACTTTGTGGATCTTGACAGCCTTCGTTTGATAGGAAGACATTAATTCTTCTTCTTCTTCTTTTTTCCGTAAGATGGGAAAACATTGCTTTGAAATTTGAATTCCTAGGAACGGAATACAGATCAAACAAACAGGACCTAAAATAAGCTGTCCAAAAATTTAAGGGAAATTTTCCAGTGCAGGACTCATGCCGCTAAATCTGGGGTGATTGGGTGTTGGCTTTGCAACTTGATACAAAAAGTGCCACTAATTTTAATAAATCTGAAAAAATTCCCAAAAATTCAAAAAAAGAAAAAAGGGAATTAATGAATAAGCTAGAAGTATCCAGATTTTAGTGGTGTTTCCACCCACCACTAGACTGCCAAATACAAAATAGCGATAATCGTCTGCATGCTATATGGGAATTTTCAGTACCCATTAAATGAACTATCTTGCTCACTGAAAGTTGTGCACCAACAATACAGGAATCCAGATCCTAATGGAGGCCGGACTTTGAGAATTCTCTAAGCTCATCATTAAAAATTCCATCAGTGAGATCGAAATCCCAAACGCTCTAAATTTCTGCCTCTTCTTTATCTCTAAGTAAACTTTCATTCCAATCAGATTGATATCACCTCTGTGTAAAATACCTGATTAGACTCCCTTTGTTGCTCTTATTTGATTAATATTTTTCATACGCGACTATTCTAAGAGTGCTCCACGACTCCGATTGGCACAAAATTGGATTCAAGATAAAACATGGTCGGACAGTGATTTTAAGCAGTCTGTACTACATAGGTAGGCTTTAAAAAAAAGAATGAAAAAAAAAAAAAAAAGATTGCTCTGCAAACTTGAGGCGTGTTTGGCTGCTCTTCGAAAGTGATTTTTTACCCAAATCACATTTGAACAGCTTCGTCCAAAAGCGCCCAAAACCCACCCATAATTATTTTCCTTGCTCAAATTCCACATGACGAACTCAAATAAGATGCAAATTGAGGGTTTCACCCAAACGGAGCTTCAGTCAAAGAATTTGAAGTAAGGAAGCGAAAAACGAAGAGAAAGACCCCCAAATTATTGGAACTGGTTTTGAAGAAGATAGATGAGATCATGGCAATAAGAAAACCCATAGAGAGATTACCATTTTTGCTTTCCCTTCCTCTCTTCCGGTTGAAAGTGGAACGATAGGGAGACTGAAGAAACAACGATGAGGGCGACACGCTATAAACCAACCCCTCAAATGAGGTATGCGAGGGAAGAGGAAGAGTTATCCGAGTCCCCGGTAAGTAGGCTCCCAGGCTCCTCAAATCTCATCTAGGTAGTCTTTCTTTAATAAAATAAAATAAAATAAAATAAAAAACCAGAGAACTCATCATGGCGATCCCTAGTGGGGCCCACCTTGCAACCCATCAAATCTTATAGAATCACTAATCTTTATATTTGACCCCATAAGAATGGACTAAACCGTAGGATGGATGGATTTTTTTTTTGTGTTTTATGAATTATAAAAGCCACTGAAATTACAGGCTGGGTGTAACGATTCGGTTAATCATTTATTTTGAAAAAACTGTTAACCAAATGCATTTCACAGTTTTTTATTTTTAAAAACCGTAACAATAACTAAATCGTTAAAAACCGAACCACGATTAATTGTCACTGAAAAAATTATGAAAATTTTACCATTTATCAATCAAACTTACTGTAAAAAAAAAAAAAAAAACCATAGTTGGAGAATGGCATAATATGTTACTGTAAAAAATATATAATTTTCATTTAGGTCCTTAGATTCTTTTCTTATTATTGAAACAATTTGATTAACCGTGTGTTTTGGGAACATGGTTAATCGAACCGTGATTAACGGTTTGGCTCGATTAATAACCGTAAGTCGATACAAATACCATAATTGAACCGTGAAGCACGGTTTTTCGATTTAAATAACTGTAACCGAACTGTGAAACACGGTTATTAACCGCGGTTCGACTCGGTTAGATTAGACAGTTTTTCGATTTTCCTTTACACCCTTAATTAAGAGCATGAAATTAAGGTTGAACTTTATGCGTAGGGTGGTTTCATGTAAATCTTTCCATCCCCTAGTCCCATTTTATGATGCGGCTCTCACGGTAACTCGGCGGAATAGTTCTCGCATTAACAAAGATGAGCATAAAATTCATTTAGCGGGCTCATTCAAATATCTTCTGGTCTTTATTATTTTTTTATTCAATGAATAGTTGCGTTTTATACTTGTAGCGACTGAAAATATGTTGGAGTGATCAGTTTGAAATTAAAAGCATTTTCGTTTGGCCTCATAAAAGGAATGAAATCGCCTAAAAATAATGCAGATTCACTTAAAAACATTTAAAGAATAGTTTGGTAGCACCACTGTTAAATTGTTCACTTGTTAGAAAAATTATCTAATGCCAGTATTATATGTGCATTAATGGGCCCATTTCTAAAATCCAAACAATGAGAATTGAGGTGCGATTCTTATACTGGTATTGTAGAGAATGTTATTTTCATTGTGCTTAGGTCCACTATGAGGCTTCTCAACATTATTTAATCTTGGGCCCATTGTCATATTATTCACTAATAATAATTAGGGGAATTTACAGGAAAACCCCAAAGATGGTCTCTCTACCGATGAAGACCCAATAAGATTGTGAAGAAAGGAGGGGTCGGTCCTATGGCCCCTTTCGTCTCTTTTTTTTATTTTTTTATGGTCGGTATCAACCGTCACTGTGCATCTTCAACTCTAATCCCCCATTCCTTCTTCTTCCTCTTTGACGGTTACCAACAGCACCCTCCATTGGCAAGTTGTATATTTTACCCTGTTTCATCTCTTCCACAATCTTATCCTCAGCCGAAGTATCATAAATCTTCCCTTCTCCAAAACTTGCAGGCTTGTTCTCAAACCAGCTATGCATCTCATGAAGAGGCATTATCAACATAGACTTCTCCCCCTTTGTTTTTTCCTCTTCATCGTTGATGTTATTGCTGGTTCTACAATTATTCAAAGCGGAATTGGAGAGCCCAGTTCGTCCCTATTGAAAAAAAAAAAAAAAGCAGATTTCAAATGTGGTTTTGAGCATCATTGAAAAGAAAGAAAGAAAAAAAATGGTAGTTGCTATTTTTATCCATAGATTAGAAACTGGGGAGAAGTGGAAGGAAATGGGGTAAGAGAGAGAGGAGTTGATTTTATGGTGTGTCTTTTGGAAGAAGGGAGAGAAAGTTGGCACTAATTTCATTTCCCTTTCTGCCTCTCAGACCGATATGAGCTCCTTTGCTTTTAGTTCTTCATACATTTTGAAAGGTGTTTATCAAACGGGTCTCTCTCTTATTTTATATAGCAAAGCAGAAATGGTCTTTTGATCAAAGCTGCCAACAATCAATGTCTATTTCTCTCTCAGAAGCCTTCTTGTTCACCTGCCAAACTTGAAACTGTCTTCTTTTTTAATGGTAAGCTCTATTCATTCAAAAAGAGGCAAATAAATAGACAAATATACAGTAAGGCAGGATCATTTGGTAAAGAGCCTCCAAAAGAGCATCCCCTATTAAAACATTGAAAGATAATAGCTAAAAGTACCAAAATCCGGCCAAAGAAAACAGCTTTAAAATAGGCTTTAAGTGATTACAAATGAATTTTCTATCAGATGAAATTATCCGAGAAATCCTCTCTCGAAAGGTGTTTTTTTCCTTTTGTTTCCACCATACTGGGAGGATGAAGAAGTAGATGCAGGTTTCCCCTCTTTGTCACTCATAGCTGCAAGAACGATCTGCGTAGTTCGCTCAATTTTCTTCTTGTGAGGTTAATGAATTACCATCTAAATCTGCATGAAAATCTATTTGGCATTGGAGCTTTTGGTGAACTTCTTGTATTTTTCTAAGTGGGATTTGTAGATCTTTGACGATTAGTTTTCTTTTGTTGGAATCCATTATTGTAATCACCAGCACTACTTAATTCATTGGTTTTAGGAGAAGGATCACCTTTTGTAGCTATTGTCTCCTTACAGAGCCATTAGACTTTTTCCCATTATTCTTATCTTTTGGGACCTAGACCTGTTTAATCTCTAGCTTGAGAGGACAGGTCTCGTCACTATGACTAAATGTGCTGCACTTTGTACACGGAGATGGCCTCCATGCATATTCCACCCTCTGTACTAAGGTTTTACCATTATAGGTAATGAACACTTCATTTAGTAATGGTGAGTCAAATTTTACCTCAATACTTACGCGTGCAAAAGCATTTTATGTCCCAGTAGCTGTGGAATGATCAATGTAAAGGGGAATGTCTATCAAACTTGAAATTTTTCTCAATGCTAATTTTAATCTGAAAAAAAATTAAGATTTGGAATTTCACCCAAATTGGGATGGATTTGAAATCACTCTTTTGCATAGTTAGGCCCACTCCCCATCTTTTTTAGCACCAGAGGATGCCCAATTACAAACCAGGGCCCGTCTTCTAGGATCTTCTAGCTAGGAGCATAGGTAGAGAATTTAAAGAGAAAAAAACCATCTTTCATAGGAAAGACCTGAAAATCCTGTGTTAGACCCTGACCCAGACTAATTCGATTAGTGAGTGTTTAGTGTGTGTTTAGTCATAAGTGAGTTTAGTTATCGTTGGGTTAGAAATAATTAGTTTTCGTCCTGGATATAGCTTTGGGATCTTGATAACGTTTAGTGTTAGTCAGACACACTCAGGAAGGCTTGAATGTACGTGTAAGCTTGGGACGATCGTATTGGTTTCCGTTTTTAATTGTGATTTTGATTTCACTTGAGTGGTTTAACTATTTGTTACAACTTTCATTTTCAGCCCATTCATATTTGAAGCCCAGAAACCAAGTTTTGGCCCAAAAAGGGTAAAGTGGTATTTTATACAAAAATCTGGACACAAATTTCGAAATCTCAAAACCATGTCAAAAATATACTTTTTGAAAACTAGATATTTTAAGGATCATTTTATCCTTCTTCGTCGAGTTCATTCGAGGCCCGCAAGATCATGTTTTTGTCAATGCAAGGTTTAGGCTCATTGGAGCCCATTTGCTAGGGTTTTAAGTTAACTCTTCTCCTTCCCTCTTTTCATTCTCAAACACTAACCCTAGCGCAGCCAAGGAGAGAAAGCCTTTTCTTTCCACTTTATTTCTCTTGAATGATCAAGTTAGAAGACTCCAAATGGAATTCCAAGACCATCATCTTCTTCCTTTCATCCCAAGCTTTCCATTGATACAAATTTCTTGAAGTTTCTAGTTGGGCAAGAGCTCTATTTTCTTCCTTCTCTCTTGTTTGGCCTTTTCTAGGTAAGAGCTCCAACCCATCTATTTAATGGAGCCTTTTTTGTCCCTAAATATCTTGTTTTTCATGTTGCAAACCCTTTTGTGAAAATGGGATCCTTGTTTTCAAGTTTGAGTGAGTTTTGAATGGTTTTCATAGGTTTTGTAGTCTTTGGATTAACTTGAGTGGAAGTGCTTGAAGGAGGTTGTGACATCTTGGACTAAGGCAAGTAACCAATATAGGATAGATGATAGCATATGTGCATTTGATTTGTTTTTTTTTCATTCTTCTCATTTCATTGGAAATTTTGAGGATTTTGTTTTAGATTGAAGAATGGGAATGTGATGTCTTAAGTTGTGCTATGAAATGTGTGTTTTATCCCTTGGAGAGCTTGTAGGCTCAGGGAAGTGCAGGTTGAAGGAGAAAGAAGAAGAAGGGAAGAAGAAAATGTGAAAATCTGACTTGAAATGCACTGTCCATGCAGTGTCGGTCAACTGTTGGCTGACCGAAATTCCCATTTCGGTTGACAGACAGCCAACCGAACTCAGTCGGCTCCTTTTCCCGAGACCTGCATTTCGCCCGGACAGACTTCGGTCAGCTGCAGGGTTTAAAATAACGGCCGTTACCGTTACATAACGGCCGTTATGTAACGGTAACGGCCGGTATGTAACGGGGGGGCGAAATTCGTGTAAATATAACAACCATACCGTTATAACGGCCGTTATATTCAAAATAACGGCCGTTATATCGGCTGACAGGTTTTTTTTTTTAAAAAACGTGTGATGTCTTCTTCCTTCACTTCTTTCACTTCTTTTTCCTCCCTAAAAGCTTCCTAAAGGTTCCTAAAGGGCTGCTACAACTTCTAAGGCATGGAGGAGACCTAAAAGCTTAGATCTAAGCTACTTTTGTATGGATTTTTAGTATATACATCGATACAGCAATGAATGCAGGATGTTATAACTTGAAGGGACCGTTATTTTGCTTTTAAGTATGCACTAATGGAAAAAAAAACATTAGTTTCTATCATTTTATAATATTCTGGATTTTTTGGATATTTTTTTGGATTTTTTTGGGGTCAAATAAAAATTCGCTCCGCGATGGGCCACGATGACCGCGAACCGCGACGCAATGCCCGCGAACCGCGATAACCGCGACGCGATGACCGCGAACCGCGATTTTAAACCATGGTCAGCTGTCGGTTGACCGACACTTTCACCTCGGTCGACCGACAGCCAACCGAAGCCAGTTCGGCTCCTTTTCCAGAGAGCAGAGGTTTTATGGGCAAATATGTCGGCTAGCCGACATACCCCACCTCGGTCGACCGACAGGTGACCGAAACTCCATTATGAGTTGTTTTAAAAGGATTTCTACAAGAATGAAAACTAGAATATGTTATGGGACTTTTAGCCTAACATTGTGTGATTGAAACCGAAGATGTCTTTAACTTCGGGGGCACCTACTTCTCTTACAATTTCAATAATTGGGTTTCAATTACACAAGGGTCAACCAAAGGTCCTTACATACGCTTGATAGACTTTGCTTTCGAACTTTAGTTTTGATGCAACAAGTATTATCGTGTACTCGTTTTGTAATTAAGTATAAGCTCGTTTGAAAATTGTTTTGAGGATAAAAAGGGGATCACTTCTTAAGCGTGTTTTGCATATATATACTTATGCCTCTTGCTAGTCGTGTCTTGTTTAGTTCTGACAAGTGATTTCCCCCTTCAAGCTTGATTTGTTTTAAGACGTGTTTCGTTGTGTTTCGTGCATTCATGAATTTAAGTGAACACCACTGAGCTTGGACTACCCTTTTAGTTTGATCCACTGTCTGAGGGTCCTTAAACATGTGGATTGTCTGCAGATTGGTCGTGTATTTTATTACACAACGAGCGTATCCGGTTCCGCGGCCGGAATCCCCGTATTTGTAAGAATCGTGTCGCGATTATATTATGTATATCGTGCTTGTCGTGCGTGCTTGCTCTTTTCATTATAAATGATAGAGAAAGGATGGGCTCATTGTGGAATGTGACTATTCATGATATTATAAGTATTCATGCTAGCTTTGCTCGTATTTTGAAATGTACCTTAGTCATGTAACTATTTACAATTGAATAAAATGTTTTTACATGATTCTTTAAACACTTACTTACATGCTCATGCTTAAATTGATTACCTGTCAAACCGTCGTGTTTGATCCTTGTATGTTGGTGCCCAGGTGCAAGTGACGTTGCCTTTGAGGAGGAGCGTCCGGAGGAGGCTCTTGAGCCCAATCCGAGAGTGGCAACCCGACGATGTCAACTAGACGTCGGGCGGGTTCTTGAGTTGCGTTTCATTTTGTCATGGGTTCCTTTTGGTTATTTTGAGAATTGTATTGGCCCCTATTGGCCTCTTATGGGGTGTAACTAAACTTAATTACCTTTTTGTGTTAGTCTCATAACTGGAATTATGATGGGAATGCCATGTTAACTCCTTTCTTGTGATATTATGTCTTGATATTATTTTGTCATAGCACTTAAAGTTTTATTGGTGCTTATCTTGATGTGACTTGCTACACGCTTCCGCAAACTTGATCGTGTGAGACAGATTCCGCGTGTTTCGGGAATCCTCACCGCGGGAACATGTTGAAAACACCAAACCACAAACAACAAAATCAACGTTGTGGGCCCGGGATCCGTTCCAGGGTCGTGACATCCTGTGTTCATGGCGACTTTGAAAGGGCAAATTTAACAGCATCCACATGAGGCTGCTTCCCCACAAAGTAACCCACCAACGAATTCTTCCATTGGGTTATTGAGTCTTTAACATCATCTTGACTGATCTTGGCATTGAGTTCCTCAGAGATCGGAGGTTCAAAGAAAGAAAGAGATATGATATTATCATCTATCTGTTTGAATAGTGAAGTCCATCTTAGCTTATCTACGTGACTTATTGGAGGATCATCCTTGCAAGAGACATTCTCATAAGATGATGAAGCCTTTTGCAACTCGGCATCACATGATTGCATCCGAAGCCAAACGATCCGACAAGGGAAACCACCTTTAGAAGCTAGAGATTCCACAAGCCCCATATCAGTAATCCCTTCCAAACTCACACCTATGGATCTTAAGACACCAAAATACATCCAAACTCCACCTGCAAAGGTGTTTGATGAAATGACGAAAAGAAAGCAGAATAAAATTTCACGCTCCTTTCTCTTTTTTTTCTCAGGATAAAGAAGTCTACTGCTGTTGTGAGGTTTTTCACTCTTTGATTGGATAGGATGGTCCTTGACTAGTTTTAGGAGAGGAGTGGAGACGACTTTGGAGTTGGAGTCCATGTGTTCGATGTTTTGTCACTAACAGAGAGGGTTTAGGGAATTAGGGGTTCGGACGTAGATTCTTCCATGTGATTGATGTTATGACCGAGACACAGAAAGAGGGAAGAGGAAGGAAGTCCGGATTGAAATTTGTAGGTGAGAGAGTTATGACTCGTAGGATTCTTTCGGATTGGAAATGCAAAAACTCATATCATTGTTCTTGATTTTCTCTTGAATTTAGAGACATGGGTTTGTTTTTTGTAGACTTGTAACAATTATTCTGGTTGGAATTCAATGATTCATAACCTTGTTCTTCATTTTCTATGAATTACATTGCATCCATTTTTTATAGTGTTTTCTTGTTGTCATGTAATAAGTGATCAATGAAGTGAAAATATGAGAATGTGTCAGGTGATCAATGTGAATATGTTGCCATGTAACATGTGATCCAACCTGTAACTATCTTAGTTGCTGAACATGACAAAATGATCGATATCAACCAATTTTCCAGCCAGATTTTCTCTAACCTGTAACTGCCTTATTTGTTGAATATAATAGAATGGTCGATATCGACTATCACCACTTAGCCCTTATGGTCGATATCCACCGATCTGTCAGTTAGATTTTCTCCAACCAATAATTGTCTTATTTGTTGAACATGACAGAATAGTCGATATTGACCATATCGCAAAACGACAAAAAAGAAGTTAGAAAAGCAACTTAAGGACCTTCTCCGTTTCCAAAGCTTTACTGGGTCCTTATTTGTGTAGAGACCACCTATGGGGTTTTTTCCCTTAAATTCCCTTAAAAATTATCTAAAAGCAATGGTATAAGCCCATTGGCAGATTCCATTACTATCAACCATGTGTTTAGACAATGAGTGAGAATATAAGAAAATGAGAAGTTAAAAATAAAACAAATATATTAAATCACATAAAAATAATAATAAATTATGAATAGTAAATTGGTTAAGAGTATTAAACATAAAAACATCTAATTGATCACCTCTTTATTGCACTTAATATCTAGGTCTTTTTACCACTTTTAATGATTTTAGAAAGTTGGATATTTAGAAAAATGATAGATCTATCCTTTAGAAAGTTGGATATTTAGAAAAATGAAAGATCTATCCTATTCCTAGTAATAATAAGAAGAAGAATCTCAAAGCTTATAAACTTTTGGTGAATATAAGGATTATATATTTGGAGACCAAAATTAATTAATTCATAGTAATGTCTTAGGAGGTGTTCGGATTCGAGATATTTTAAGAGAGTTTTTTATATTATCTACTAGTTTAGAATATAATCTATTCACCTTAAAAAAGAGGTGTTTGGATTACTTATAAAGTATCAAAGATATCAATCAAATTTAGTATAATATATATTTTCTCCCTTTCATACGTAGAAACTACACGGAAAGTCAAAATATATACATTTATTATAAAAATTTATTTCAAGTGCCCCATTGGACAAAAGAGCCTTTGGAAAATGTTCTATATCAATTTTAATCATGGTCATAAGACTTCATTGAAACTAATCATGATAGTTTTTGCTATGACTTGAACCATTTATCCACATTTTCCTCCAAAACTTAAAATAGATTAAAACTTCAAATCAATACGTTAACAACAAAAAAATATTGTGTAGAAACTATTGCAATGGGCATTTTAGTCTATATATATTAAATAAAGAAAAATATGAGGTATATATAAATATATATAATAAAGAAAAATATGAGGGCCAGGTCCTGTCCAAACCTGGCCCTCAGATTGCAGGCCCTGCAAAAAAAAATTTGTCCAAACATGGACGTTAGGGTTTTTCTAAAAAATAAAAACCCTCATTTTAATGGCTTTTTAATGGTAAGGTTGGGTTGGGTCCCCTCATTTGAGGGCCGGATTGATAGGCACACTCATATAAATGGATGATGATGATAGACATAATAAAACCACATATATATATATATCTAAATGAAAGCTGAAAAAAAAAAAGATTATGCGGAAACTGTGCATACACATTATAAAGTCTTACCCGATTTCAAAGCTTGCATGAGTGCAGAAAATAGATATGAGACTTCAAATCTATGGGTTATCAATGACCATTACATAGTAGGCTTACATTAATGCAGGAAAAAAAAAACAACAAAACAAGATAATGCTGTTCTTCGATTTTTCTCTTGTTTCTCAAAACCCAAAAAAATGCGGGACATGGAACTTCACGTCTTGGAGTTTATTAGCTTCATGGAAAAGTTAAACGGTTTGGAACATATCATGGGGGGCCCACAAGAGGGCAAAAGAGAATTAGAAAACCATGATAAATTGTCTAATTTAAGTTAGTGAGTTTTGAACCCTATACCTGTTTAGATTGCTAGCTTAAAGATTTATAAAAGGAGGCTGATAGGTTCTAATCCCGATACCAATTGGATGGTTTGTAAAGCGCCTACAATGATATTCCTTCATGAAAAAGAGGCTCTATATATATATAGGAGAATATTCATATGCATCCATCCCTCACCATATGGTATGATTGGAAATATTCATATACAAAAGAGGAAAAACCAAATGCAGAAAAAGAATGTTCATGTGCAAAAAGGAAAAGTCATGCAAGTGTCCCTCACCTTATGGTGAAGGATGGATGCACATGAATGTCCCGAATACTTATATATATATATATATATATTAGGAGATTTGATTTGGAGATTGATACTCCATTAGGCTCCATCTCACACCTCAATCTTTACAGGTCCTTATCAGTTGGAGTTCAATCAGATAAGAGGGATGTAAACCAAAATCAATATACAAATATCACGTCATCATTTTATTTTGCTAATCTAAAACGAGTCCAGATATCCCTGTTTCAATGAAACATCCATTTCATATAGGTGGTGCTCGAGGGATAGGCCGAAAATCCAAACTAATATTAAGACTTTCTTAAAATATATCATCTCTTATCCTTTTCCACTACCTTGAGAAACAATTCAATGCATGAAATGAATCTTCGCAGCAACAACACCAGAAACTGAATATCAATATTGATTGAGGTGGTGTGAGGCCCCACCCTTAGTGGGCCCTCTAATTGCTATTTTATAGACTAATATTTGCTAATTTATACTAATTATGGTTAATTGTTGCTAATTATTGCTAATCATGGCTAATTACTATTTAATTGGGCTAATTAGGGGTTGATATGAAAGATTAGTTGATTTCCTAAGTTAGAGTTAGATTAGCTTAGTGAGTTGGTATTTTAATTAGTAAGGGGTTTTGGTTAAACCTAGGCTATTAGTGTGGGTTAGGCCTAGTTAGTGGTCCTAATTAATTAGAGTGGGTTAGTGCTTAATGGTGCTCCTCTAGAAGCTTCCTACCAAAAGACCAAATCTGCCCTAACCCTAACCCTAATTACATAATAGCCCTAAGGCTAATCTTGTCTTAAGCCACCCCTCCCCTAATCTATATAATGGCTCCTATCCCAAGAACTCTAAAAAAACTATTCATTGCAAAAGCCAGCCCCCTTCCCAAGAGCAATTGCCTCTCTTCTCCTCTCCTCTTTCCTCTCTCAATTCTTCCCTTCGTATGAACTGAGATTGCAACAGTCACTGTGTGCTGGGAGGCTATTTCAGAGAGCTACAGCAGCTGCTCCATCTTCCTCTTCCTTTCTCATTTCATTTGTCTAGCTGCTGTGTGATTCTGTGCTGGGACACCTCCTCTGTAACTGCTGCTGTAGCATCTTCTCCTTCTCTGTTTGAGCTGGGATTTTCCCTAGGATCTGCTACTGCTGTTCTTCATCTTCTTCTTCTCCATTTCAGCTGGATTTTTCCCTCTGTAGACCTTTCCTCAAATTTTCAAAGGCAAGTACCCTATACTGGATTTCGTGGAATGCATGCTTCTTCCCCTTGTTCTGTTAATTCATTTCAATTGTTACTGTATGTTCTTATGTTCTGTATTTCTACCTGATGAGCTATGTTCATGGAAATAATGGCAGTGATGGAATGGACATTGATGGATGGGCATTGTAGTGTTTCTACAAATTTTTAATTGCTAATTTGATTAATGGTTTAGTTTAAGAAGCAATCTGATTTGAATTGAGTGGAAAGAGTGACTGTTACAGTCACTGTTACTGGAAACAGAGAGTTTATTTGGGTTCTTTGTATTGAGATCAGTGGGGCCCAGGTGGGCCACCCTTGGAGATCCGGACCCCACATCGTGTAGGGCCACCATGGGCGACCCAGAGGATGAGGGCTGATCGTGGGCCCTTGATCAGTGGGGCCCACGATCATTGCTTCTTCATGTAGCAGACGTAAGTTACCTGGAGTGCTTGTCTCTTATGCAATCCGGTTGTGGGGCCTACAGAATGAGTTGGACCGTGGATCTGGACCGGTCATCTGGCCGTGTGGGCCCGGGCGACCTTGAGGGTAGGGTCAGATCATGGATCTTTGATCAAAGGGCCATTAACCAAATGGACTCATGAGGCTATCGTCGTTAAACCTATTGCAACTGGGTTCTGTAACTCAAAACTTGAGTTGGAAAGAAGAGAGAAAGGTGAGGGATGATGACCACGTGGGTGGATATAAGAGTGTGATGTGTGGGATTGGATGAGACAAAATAATAAAGGAGTGGGGATAAGTGTTGGGTGAATTATGGTAGGTTGGGGGTGCTTGAAAAGGGTGGTCCTCACCTCATTTCAACTTTATAAGTGGACTTAGGTTCTGGATGGAGGGCTTTGGGCCCAGTGGGGCCCACCAATCTATAACCCCTTAGTTACTTTAATTAAAAATAATTCCTTAGTTTTTAATGTATTCTATTAGCACCATTAATTTTCATAAATTAGAAATATAAACCTCTTTAGTTTTTATCGAACCAAATTGGAGCTGGGCCCAGTGGAGCCCACTAATCCTTAACCCATTAGCTTTATTAATTAAATAAAACATTTAGTTTCTAATGTGTTCAGTGGAACCCTATTAATTTTAGAAATTGGAAATCAGGACCCCTTAGTCTTTAATTAATTTAAATTAGTTGGACCCCCCTTTAGATTTATACTTTAGAAATTTCATTAGATTTTATAATTTGAACCCTAATTCGAATGGCTTGTGTATGACTTGGATATTTCTATCAGGCCAGACTTTAGTGCAAAAGTTGAGATTTGGCCTAGAGTCTGTCGACTCAGGTACACCTATGTACCAGATCGACCGGCTGGCCACCTGGTCAATCGGGTACACTGGAAATTCCAGAATCCAAACCAAGTCCCAACTTTAATTCCAGTGGAGCAGATCGACCCGACCCTTGCCAGGTCGACCTGCCACACTGTGAACACTAAGATGTGAGTTTAGCACTTATTTTATGATTGATCGATTTTGGGGCCCATCAACCATCCAAATGAACTTCCATCAATGTGCCAAGCACGAGTCAATGGTGTGGCTCAACCTTGACTCGCGGGGACCACTGTTGAGTGTTTTGGTTATTAATCTAAGATGATTCGACCTTTAAGTATTGTCAAAGATGCCCGTAAATTCCTAAGCACCAAACACATAATATTTGGCATCAATGACTTCGTTTAGAGATCAAATTACCGGAGATGGACCTGAACCTAATGTGGCCCATTACCTAGGATTGGACCGTTGGATTTCCCTGTTGATTCCTTCATTGAAGTTTATACTTCACTTTTATTATATTATGTCATTCTTAGATCTTTAGTGTAGCTGTTTACTATTAATTAAATATAATTGGAGGACCTGAACCTAGGATATCTTAGAGGCGACCCGATAGTGTAATTTGGGAGAACATTGACCCGTGTCTGTGTCTAGGCGGGCCCTTATTGGGCCTAAGTGTGGAGATGTGAACCCCTAGTTGGAAGAGGTAGTTTCTTTTGAGATTTTAAGTTATATTGGATTATTGGAAACTGTTTATCAGTAGTAAATGGATTATTGCCTCGTTTGGATAGATTTAGACCAGGCCATGTGCTGATGGGCCTTGGTATGGATCCAACGAGTGGGCTTGGATCTTGAATGAAATCCATAGACTGAATTGGTATTTGTAGACCTCTTAGAGACTTGGTTAGGACATTGTTCACGCAAGGCAAAGCCTAGACAGACACAGACCCTTAGAGTTATTCTCGAGTCGGCATTAGACATTCACTCGGTTGATTTAAGCTCAGCCTGTGGACTGAAAATCCCCGGTAGTAGCAAGTTGAGTGTTGAGGAGCTATCATGATGAGCTGTGTGGTTAAGACGGACGGTGTGATACCGTGTCCGGTCTTGAGTGATGAGATGATGAGTGATTTGCGAGATTAGTAATTCCCAGCACTAGTGAGAATTCCCCACCGCAACTGTGTTCAGTATGGGAGGGCCGCGGCATAATATCCCGCGGTATTCCAGCTCGTGTGAATGTGCCATTTTGCTGTAGTAGTTTAGTTGCTATCTATTTTGTCTGATTCTCTATGATATTATTGCACAATTGCCTAGATCTTTATCTTGTCATCCTTTAATTATTTTACATGTCTCTATTCATTTGATAAATGCGTTCTATCTTAGTAGTATACTGTAACTTGCCAGATCTTTTAGATCTGACCCTTCTTTGGTGCTTAGGCCTTGACCCAGAGATTCCCGAGGACGCACTAGCTCTAGTGGAGGCGCCTGTCGCTGGAGAGTACGCATGGGGACCGGCCGACCCGGAGGTCGAGCCGGAGATTATTTACCAGGGTTTTGAGAGTTTATATTTATTTTGGGTTTGAGAGACATTTTTGTAGTGAGTCGGGTAGAATTCAATATGTATAACCTTGATTAACAACTGATACATTTTAATTAGTCTGTAGTTCTGCTCATACTTTACTTTATATATCGATACCTATTGCTTCCGTTTTATTTAATCGTTATGCTTCCGCAAATTTAAATGTTATTACTATGTTGGTCAAAAAGTTTTAAATTGGACCTCACTGCGGCCTACGATCTTGGAAGTTCTCGGATTTTCCGGGAAGTAGCGCGCCAACTTCGGGTATTCGAACGATTATATCGGTATCCGGAATTGGGGCGTTACAGGTGGTCTTCAGGAGGGTTCGAGGGCCACTTGGTCAATTTCAAGAATCAACAATAGCAGCAGCAACAACTACAATTCTATATTCATCGTTAGGGTATTGTCATATCCCACCATGGCTTTTACATGTCATGAATTCGTGGTTATTCACCAAGTTCCAGAAGAAGAAGAAAAAGTTCTCTACTGGCAAATCAGGTGCAATGCATTAAAAGATGTAATTGTGAAATTACTACAAAATGTAAAAGCTTACCGCTGAGAAGATATTTTGGTTATAAGAAAAGAATATGTTACAATTCACCTTGTCACCATTGTTATGGTGGGAGGCAGCAAGATGCGGAGAAATCAACTAAACATACAAAACACGCAGGACATTATCTTTCCTTAGAAATATAAGGGTATAAATATAGATTTACTAGAAGAAAATGGTCCAATCATAAAATTGGACGGTTCATGTTAGACCCCGACCCAGACTACTTCGATTAGTGTGTGTTTAGTCCTAAGTGGGTTTAGTTAACGTTGGATTAGAAATAATTAGTTTTAGTTCTGAAAATAGATTTGAGAATTTTGAGAACGTTTAGTGTTAGTCAGACATGCTCAGGATGGCCTGAGTGTACGTGTAAGCTGGGGAGGATCAATTTTATTTTCGTTTTAATTATGATTTTTATTTCATTTGAATAGTTATATTATTCGTTACAACTTTCGTTTTCTGCCCGTTCGTGCTTAAAGCCCAGAAATCCTAGTTTTGGCCAAAAGGGTAAAAATTGTCTTTTATACCCAAATCTGGACACAAATTTCGAAATCTCAAAACCATGTCAAAATTATACTTTTTGGAAACTAGATTTTTTTAGGATCGTTTTATTCTTCTTCGTCGACTTCATCCGGGGCACGTAAGATCATGTTTTAGCAATTGAGTCACTCCTAGTCAGAGAGTGGCGACCCGACGATGTCAACTAGACGTTGGGCGGGTTCTTGAGTTTCACTACATTTTGGAATTGGGTTCTTTTATTATTTTGAGAATTGTATTGGTCTTTATTGGCCTCTTATGGGATGTAACTAAACTTAACTTACTTTTGTATTAGTCTTATAACTTGAATTATGATGGGAATGTCATGTTAACTTCTTTCTTCTGATACTATGTCTTGATATTATTTGCCATAGCACTTAAAAATTTATTGGTGCTTATCTTCATGTGATTTGCTACACGCTTCCGTAAACTTGATCATGTGAGCCAGATTCCGCGTGTTTCGGGAACCCTCACCGCGGGAACTTGTGGGAAAACCTAACAAACAAACGTCGCGAGCCGGGGACCAGTTCCGGGATCGCTACATATTCCGATCGGAAGTGATAGACACTGGTTGACCATGACGGCTAACAATCTCTTTCACAAAGGCTTCTGCAAGAGGCAGCATGTGCATCTTTTTCTCGGTCTTCAATGGAATGAAGTGTGCAGACTTTGTAAGTCGGTCAACTATAACCCAAACAACATTATTTCCTCTGCTGGTAGTGGGTAATCCCGAGACAAAATCCATCGTAAGATGTTCCCACTTCCACTTCGGTATTTCTAACGGTTGCAAAAGACCAGGTGGTTTCTGATGTTCTGCCTTCACTAGCTAACAAGTCATGCATCGGGACACAAAAGCTGCAATTTCTCTCTTTATATTGTTCCACCAAAAACGATTCTTCAGATTATGAAGCATTTTGGTACTCCCAGGGTGCATGGAATACCTAGTATTATGAGCTTCCAACATGATATCATTCCTCAGATTATCTATCTTTGGAACACAAAGCCGGTCACGAAAGTAAAGTACCCCATCCACAATTCGAAAATCTGGACGTTCCGAGATGTGTTCAACAATTTTAGCCAAATCGGGATCTTGCAACTGACTCTCCTTAATCTTCTGAATAAAAACAGGCTCAGTCATTGTCATATTTGCCAACATAATTCCTTTTCTTAGCGGTTGAAAATCAACTCCCAACTCTTCAAATTGCTGAAAATTACAAAATCCTTGCAAACTAGCCACACTAACTAACTTTCTGCTTAAAGCATCAGCTACTACATTCACTTTCCCAGGATGATAAATGATCGGAAAATCGTAATCTTTGAAGTACTTCATCCATCTCCTCTGTCTCATGTTCAATTCTTTTTGAGAAAATAAATATTGGAGACTGCGGTGGTCTGAATGGACTTCAAATTTTTCTCCATATGTCTCCACAGCTTTAGTGCAAAGACAACTGCCGCCAATTCTAAGTCATGCGTTGCATAGTTTTTCTCATGCTCTTTCAATTGCCTTGAGCCATACGCTATGACCTTGCCATCTTGCATCGACACACATCCTAGTCCCACATTCGAGGCATCGGTATAAATGACAAAACCACCACTGCCTGAAGGTAAAGTGAGAATAGGTGCAGAAGTTAATCTCTTCTTCAGTTCTTCAAAACTGGCTTCACACTGTTCAGACCACACAAAAGGCACATTTTTCCAAGTTAACTTGGTCAAAGGTGCTGTAATAGATGAAAATCCCTGCACAAACCTTCTGTAATAGCCTGCCGAACCCAGAAAACTCCTAATTTCAGTCACATTCTTCGGTCTTTCCCACTTGATTACTGCCTCAATTTTTGCTGGGTCGACTGCCAAACCTTATTTGGAGATAATAAGGCCTAGGAAAGCAACTTGTTCTAGCCAAAATTCGCACTTCCCACGCTTAGCATACGATTAATTATCTCTTAGAAGCTGCAGTGACATTCTCAGATGTTGTTCATGATCTTCTCTTGACTTGGAATACACCAATATGTCATCAATAAAGACGACTGTGAGCTTATCTAAATGAGGTGCAAAGATCTTGTTCATGAGTGCTATAAACACTGCTGGTGCATTCGTTAGTCCAAAGGGTATCACCAAAAATTCATAGTGCCCATATCGAGTCCGAAAAGCCGTCTTCGGTATATTTGATTCTCTGGCTCTCAGCTGATGGTATCCGGATCTCAAATCTATCTTCGAAAAGTACTCTGCTCCTTTCAATTGATCAAATAACTCATCTATCCTTGGCAATGGGTATTTATTTTTTATGGTCACTTGATTCAACCTTTTGTAATCTATGCACATTTTCAAGCTTCCATCCTTCTTCTTAACAAATAACACTGGAGCTCCCCAGGGTGAGACGCTTGGTCTTATGAAACCTTTCTCTAACAACTCTTGCAACTGAAACTTTAATTCACCTAACTTTGCCGGAGCCATTCTGTATGGTGCAATGGAGATAGGAGCAGTCCCTGGCATCAACTCAATTGTGAATTCGACTTCCCTAACAGGTGGCAAACCTGGAATTTCTTCCGGGAATACATCTGGAAATTCACATACAACGGGGATTTCCTCCACCCCTTGGGATTGTTTATCCTCCGTGATACACGCTATAAATCCCTCACATCCACTTCTCAATAGTTTGGCTACTGACAATGCAGAAATAAGTCTAGCTGGTGAGATTCTCTTCTCTCCCTGAAATTCTACTCCGGAGAGTGCACCATCCAATTTAAAAGAAAGGGTCTTTTTAAAGCAATCCATAGTGGCATGATGTCCCGCTAACCAGTCCATGCCTAAAATGACATCAAAATCATGCATATCGAAAACAATAAGATCTGCTGGTAAAGTGACATCTCCTATCTTAACTGTGCAACTAGGGTGATAAATTCTACAAACAACCATTTCCCTACTGGTGTTGTGACAGTCAAAATAAATTCAAGTTCGCTAGCAGGCACATCAATCAATTTAGCAAACATAGGAGATATGAAAGAATGAGTGGATCCAGGATCAAATAATATTTTTGCTTCTACTCCACAAACAAAGAGTTTACCTTCCACTACGTTGCCCGCTGCATCTGCGTCCACCTGGTTCAAATGATTGAGACGACCTTGTTGGTGTTGTCTGTTCCGGTTCTGATTCTGTCTCCCTTGTTGTACATTCCTATTTTGCTGCTGAGGACGGGCATTTTGATTTTGAGGTGGTTGTCTTGCTTGTTGCTGGTGTTGCTGTTGAGGTGCTCTAGCTTGATTCTGTACTGCTTGTTGATTCAACTAGGGGGCTTGTCTTGGTTGCTGAGGAGGTCTGTTGCCTTGAATTCTGATGTTTGGGCAATCCCTCACCTGGTGGGCAAGAGCACCACATTTGAAGCACCCACCGGTGACCTTGTAGCATTGGATGGAAGGGCGATTCTTACCACAATGTTCACACCCACCCTGCATCTGATTGTTCTGCTGCTGCTGATGTCTCGGCCTCTTACCTTGATTAGATTTATGACCATGCTGTTGTCTCTTCCTCTGTGATCCTTGATGATCTGGTAATTGATGTCCTCAAACTTATATGCTCTCTTGATGGCTTCTTGGAAGGTAGTGGGGGGTACAACACCTGAAGCATCCCTAAGAATGATAGGGTTTAGTCCCTCTAAGAACTTAGTAATCTTCTTCTGCTCGGTATCCACGAGCTCTGGTGCGTACCAGGACAATCTCTCGAATTTTGTAAGATATTCAAGGACTGTCATGTCTTCCTGCTTGAGTAGTTGAAACTCAACTGCCTTCTGCCTCTGGATGTGAAGAGGTACATACTTCTCACTGAATTGTTGCTTGAAGGTGGTCATAGCAATATCATTCTCAATGTGTTGATAGACAACCTTAACCGTCTTTCATCAAATGTCTGTCAATCCTGTAAACATAGAAGCTGCCAAATGGACATGCTGCCTACCTATGCATCTGAAGAGATCAAAGATGTTTTCTGTATGAGAGAGCCAATCATTAGCCTGTAGAGGATCTTCTCTCCCTGTGAATTCTTTCGGGCCTCCTTTTCGAAACCTCTCAAATAAAACATTAGGGTCAAGTTCCCTATTTTGGATGACAATTTGAGGTCCTGCATTTTAAGGCTGCACGGGATCTAGCCTCCTTCCCAAAACTTCTAATAATTGCCTCTGAACTTGAGTTAGTTCTTCATCCATCTTGGCCATTTGTTCTTGCAATCTGGCATGGTTTTCATTTGCTTTCTGCTGTTGGTCCACCATCATTTGCATAAGCTGTTAAAACTGATTTGATATTGGATTATCCACTCCACTACCAACGTTACTACCGAAAGGGTTTGCATGCGATGTATCTCTGCGGTGAGACATAGTGCTGCAAAACCATTTGTTAGTACAACAAAACATGAAAAATGAAGTGTACCCCAAATCCCAAACGATACCAACTAACGAACATTCTAACGGATCCTCTCCACGACCCTATGTTCTAGTTTCTTTTAATTGCCTGAAACATTTCTCGCTCTGATACCAAGCCTGTCATGACCCCAGACCGAGGCCCTGATAATCAAATCCTTAATCCGGGGGACGCGGCCCGTCCGTGTTTGAAGCCCAAAAATCCAAGTTTTGGCCCAAAAGGGGTAAAATTGATTTTTCACACCCAAATCTGGACACGAATCTTGAAATCTCAAAACCATGTCAAAGTTATACTTTTTGGAAATTAGATTTTTCGAGGATCATTTTATCCTTCTTCGTCGATCTCGTCCGGGGCCTGAAAGACCATGTTCTAGCCATTTCAAATTTCAGACTCCTTGGGACCCACTTTTTACTTGTCACTTAAACTTCTCCTCCCTCACTCTCGTTCAGAATTCCTGCAACCATTTCAAAGGAAAACAAGAGCTTAGAAACCTCTTTTCTTCTCTATCTTGTTCCTATTGCATGCCTTAGCTAGAGATTTCCGAATGAAATTCTAAGACCATCATCTTCTTCCTCTCCTTCCAAGTTTTTCACTGACGTAATTTTCTTGAAGTTTCCAACTAGAAAACGTCTCCATTTCCTCTATTGTTTCTTGTTGGAACACCTCTAGGTAAGAACTCCAACCCACCTCTTCAATGGAGTCCTTTTAACTCCAAAAGATCTTATTTTTCATACATGCAAACCCATTTTTTGAAATGGGTTCCTTGTTTTCAAATTGGTTGAGTTTTGGATGGTTTTTCATGAGGTTTTTGTAGCTTCTTGGTTCAGCTATTGGATAGTTTGCTTGTAGAGAAATTGTTTGGCATTTGGGCAAAGGCAAGTAATCTTTATAGGCTTATGTTTGCATGCATGTTTAGTTGTTTGCATTCTATTTTCAAAGTGCATTCAAATTGTGTAGCTAAGTCTTCAAATTTTGTGATTTTAGATTGTCATTGGTTAGTTCCATTTCCCTACAAGTATTGATGCCATTGACTCCCAAAATTCTGTTTGGAATTTGCTAGTTTATGTTTTGTTTAACCTATGGAATGATTTTGAAGTTTTAAATGGAAATTGTTGGATTAGTTGTGGATTAAATGGTCTTAAAATGCTTGAATGGAACCGTTGAAGAGCATGGAGGCTTAGGGATATGCAGGCTGATTCAGAAATGAGATGAAGGGAAGAGAAGAGTAGAAAATTGGAAGGAAGAAATGCAGTTCTTGCACTCAACGCGTACAGGCAGAAGCCTGTTCACTCGAGCGACCAGGCCACTGCTTGGTACAGAACAGGCCAGAGACCTCTTCACTCGAGCAACCCTTAAGTTCGCTCCAGCGACCAATCCTCTGTCTGGCCTGGTACAGGACAGGGATCTATCGGTCCGAGCGACCCTTGTGGTCCGCTCGAGTGAACAGTCTAGCTCGAGCGAAGGTATGATCGCTCGATTGAACTGTGCAGATTCCAGGGTTGAGTTTTTGGGTTCCTTCACGTAGTTTTGGGGATAGAAAACTAGACTATGTTAAGGGCTTTCGCTTGACATTGTGTAAATGGAACTCTGAAATGCAATCCAACTTCGGGGACAACAATTCCTTTTATTTGCCAACATTTGGATTTCAATTACACAAAGGTCAAGGAATGGTCTCAACATATGCTTGATGAACTTCGTGTTTGAACTTCAATTTTTGTACAATAAGTACCCTCATGCACTCGTTTGAATTTCAAGTATAAGCTCGTTTAAAGATTTATTTCAAGTATTAAAAAGGGGATCACTTCTTAAGTTCATGCGCATATAAATTATGCCTTGTGGTAGTCGTGTCTTGTCTTGTTTTTGATAAGTGATTTCCCCCTTTATTTCAATTTGCTTAGAACCTGAATCGCGTGTTTTGTGCATTTATGAATTCAAGTGAACACCACTGAGGTTGGACTACCCCTTCAGTCTGATCTACTGTTCGGGGGTCCTTAAACATGTGGACGATCTCCAGATTGGTCGTGTATTCTATTACACATCGTGCATGTCCAGTTCCGCGGCTGAAAATCCCCATCTACCTTTGTGTGGCGTGGGAATCATTTTTTGTGTGTCGTGCTTGTCGTGTGTGCTTACTCTTTTAATTATATATGATAGAGAAAGGATGAGCTCTTTTGGATTTACTGTTCATGATATATTATAAGTATTCATGCAAGCTTTGTTTTCATATCTTTGAAATGTAATTCAGTCAAGTAATTGTTTTAAATTCAATAAATTGTTTTAGTATGCATCTTTAAACTTTACTTGTTCCATGCTCATACTTAAATTGATTACATGCCAAACCGTCGTGTTTGATGCTTGTTAATTTGGTGGCAAGGTGCAGGCGATGTTGCCTTTGAGGAGGAGCGTCAGGAGGAGGCTGTTGAGCCACCCCCAGTCCGAGAGTTGCAGCCCGACGATGTCAACTAGATGTCGGGTAGGATCTTGAGTTTCGCTTCAATATGCCTTGGGTTCTTTTGCATTTTTGTGGGAATTGTATTGGCCTTTGTTGGCCTCTTGGGATATAACCAAACTTAACTTTTGGATTAGCTTTCAAACTTGAATTACTATGGGAATGCCATGTTATAATTCCTCTTTCTGATATCTTGATATTGATATTATTTTACTCATGCCTTTGGAAATATTATTTATACTTTGTCAGTGATGTGATTTGCTACACGCTTCCGCAAACTTGAACATGTGAGTTAGTCTCCGTGTCTTGGTATCTTCACCGTGAGAACCTGTGGGAAGTTTCAAATCAACCGCGTCGCGGGTCCAGGCCTCAGTCTGGGGTCGCAGCAATTGACCTTTGTGTAATTGAAACCCAAATGTTAGAAAATAAAACGAATTGGTGTCTCCGAAGTTAGAATACATTTCAGATTTCCAATTTCACAATGTCAAGTTAAAACCCTCTGCATAGTCTTTTTTTTCAATCCCCAATAACCCATGAAAGAAACTAAATTCAGCCCTGGAATCTGCCCAGGTCCGCTCGAGCGGACTACCCCGGAGATCTGTCAAGCGCGCTCGAGCGGACAGAGTCACTGCATGCAGTCTCGCCAAATAGAGGGCACGCTTGAGCGGGCATGGCGTCTGGCATGTGCCGGCTAGGCAGTGGCCTGGTCCGCTCGAGCGGCCTCCTGTGCGCTCAAGGGAATAGGCTGTTGCTTGTGCTCGCTGAGTGTAGAAATGCACTCCCTTTTGCACATTTTTCTAATCTTTTCACCCCTTCTTCTCATTTCTAAACAACCTGTAATTCCCTGAGCCTCCACGCTATCCAAGGGATCAGTCCAAGCATTTCCAAACCATCACATTGATAACCAAGCCATTCATTTCCATTTAACACATCAAAATCATTCCATATACTAAACAAAACATAGACTTAAAATCCAAAAACTGAATTTTGTGAAGCCATTGACATCAATATATGTAAGGAAATGGATACCAACAAGAGAGAGTCTAAAATCACATAATTAGAAGACTTAGAAATATACTTTGATGCACTTTTAAAAGTAAGGATGCAACTTATACATATATGCAAACATAGGCCTATAAAGATTACTTGCCTTTGCTCAAAATGTCAATACAAGCACTCCTCAAGAATCCTACCCAAGGGCTGAGCCAAACTCTACAAAAACCCCATGAAAAACCATTCAAAATGCCACAAATTTGAAAAACAAGAACCCATTTCAACAATGGGTTTGCATGTATGAAAAACAAGATCTTTGTGAGCTAAAAAGAACTCCATGGGAGAGATGGGTTGAAGCTCCTACTTCGAAATGCCCGAACAAGATGGAAGGAAGGAGATGGAGGGGTTTTCCAGTTGGAAACTCCAAGAAAATTGCAAAAATAGAAAGCTTGAAAGGAGGGGGAAGAAGAAGATGGCCTCGGAATTCCAATCCAAGTCCTCTAGCTTTGGCATGCAAGGTGGAGAAAATAGAGGGGAAGGAGCTCTCCACTCAGCTCAAGTTTTTGGAGTTGCATGGAATTCTGAAATGAACGCGAGAGAGGAGAAGGATGGTTTAAGTTGGGTGGAAAGTGGGCCCCAACAGGTCTAATGCTTGCGCTGACAAAAACATGGTCTTGCGGGCCCCGGATGAAACCGACGAAGAAGGATGAAATGATCCTCGAAAAATCTAGTTTTCGAAAAGTATAACTTTGACATAGTTTTGAAATTTTGAGATTCGTGTCCAGATTTGGGTGTGAAAAGTCAATTTTACCCTTTTGGGCCAAAACTTGGATTTTTTGGGCTTCAAACACAGATGGGCTGAAAACGAAAGTTGTTGAGAATAATAAAACCATGCAAATGAAATTGAAACCATCATTAAATCAGAAAACCACAATTATCCTCCCATGTTTACACATGCACTCAAGACCTCCCTGAGCGTGTCTAACTAACACTAAACGCTCTCAAAATTCTCAAAATTAAGTCCAAGACTAAAACCAAGTATATTCTAACCCAACGGTCACTAAACCCTCTTAAGAGTAAGCACACACCAAATACACACTAATCGAACTAATTTGGGTTGGGGTCTAACAACAGGCGCAGAAAAAGAAATATGCAAACGCGTTGTAAGAAAAGAAAGAAAAAAAGTTGCACCTCTGAAAAGAAGCTTACCGGCCGTTGCCTCCTAAACGAAGGGGAAGAAATCGCAGGAAGAACTTGACGAACAAGAAGAGATCGAAAGAAGATTCTGGCGAGCGGAAAACTCTGAGAAGTCTTAAAATTCTGGAAGTCTAAAACAGTGAAGTGAAAAAAGAGGCAAAGATCCCTCCTTTGTAATACTTGACGTCTCGATTTTTGTAAAAGGCGCCGCTGCGGAGTTAAGAGCTCAGTGGCTACTTCGGAAACATAACGACGCCCCAGCTGATATTCTAGAAACAAAACGATGCCCAACGGCCAACCCAAAGTCAATTCAGCGGCTAGGGTCTAAAGCAAGGAGAAACCAAAGACTAGCCAGTCAGCACGCAGTTCGAGGAGATGCCATTTGGATTATCAACTGCTTTTTGAAATCCGCAAAGCTGCCAAAATTCAAAAGTGACGTCATCATAACGGTCTATTTGGAAATATCTTCGAATAGACAGGTCATATGCTCAATTTAGAGTTAATTTTCCTACCCAACCACCCAAATCCCATCAAAATACAATCAATGCCACAAATCCTAAACTTTTTCATTCATTCCTGACAAAATCAGCTTACTTTCCATCTCCAAAGAGAGAAGTCCTTAAAAAAAAAGTTTTTTTTATACCTTATGGGATCCTTCCTTGGGCTTTTTTCGATAATCCCCGTAGAGATGCAAATAAATGATATCTATGAAAAAGCAAGGCATGAGCAGCTTTTAAGACAAATTCTCTACACATTTCCATCAAAAGTTTATATTTGTAAAATTCCCAAGGCACAATGATTACCATAACACATTTCAATCATTGTACCTCAAGGGGAGCATTTGTTGAGACACAAAATCCATCTGCCAGTACGTAACCTTCCCCAAGGCGAAATACTCATTTTTCTATAAGAAAATGATGACATTGAAGTCTCGCCAGCCACAGCAAGAGAACTCCCCAGCGGCCACTGTCTACAAGGCCCATTGGCCGTTGCAACCCTTAACACACCGGCCGTTCAAAGCAATGAAGCAGCCGCTGGTCTCTAGTCAAAAAATGACCGATGGACGTCATGTACACTAGCCGCCGCACTTCTTTTCTCCTGGCTACCTAACGCCCATGATCTCCCACGAACTGGCCAGTTTTTTCTTCTCGTGGCTGCTGAACCTGCAAAAAGGGACCTGCAACGTCTCCCCTTGAAGACAGTTTTGAAACCACCTCCACTCCTCCATGATCTCCAGCAGTTATGGCTCCTCAAAGGTTATAAAATGAAGACCTAAGAGAGCGTGAACACCCCCCCCCCCCCCCGATCTAGCGCAAAGAGGCGTAGAAACTTCGCAATTTTTTCAACTCTCTCCTCCTTCATCAGCAAGGTGAGACTGAGGCGGTAATGGACGCTCCTCTTTAGACCTGGGTGACAGCTCTCGAAAGGTGGCCTTTGTTCCTCTTACCATGGAGGAAGGACGAAGATTGTCTATGCTATTTTGAAGCAGACTTTTCTACTTAATCCTTCTTCCTTAATAATGGCGGTGAACTACAAAGGCTGACAGAAGAAGCCAAATTGCAGACTTCTCCAATTCTGTCTCCAGCAAACTCTTGAAGTCAGCAAACTCATCTTCTCTCCCTTCAATGTATATTTTGATTGTTTTGATCTTCTAAGACTATAAGGGGGTTGTATAAAAAAATCGTAAACAACCTGCACTCAGAAAGTGAAGCAATGAAGAACCCATGTAAACAAAAGTGGGGACCACTCCTCTTATGCGAGCAAACATTCGCGCGAGTCGCCTTCACATCTTTCTATAACGTTCAAAGGAAGTTTTTACACCAGAGCCTTCATTTTCCCCTTTCCCTTTTCTTCCCTTTTTGGGCGAAACAAAAGATATTATGAGACACGTTTTGCTTCCAAATAGGAAAGCATTGTAGGGGATTAAGGGTTGTCTAAAAAATGAAAGTCATGCTTCGGCAAATCGTAGCGGATTCTAGGTGGGTTTGGGAAAAGGTTGGGTGTAAACAGCGTTTCACGCAGTTCACGGTTGAAAGACGCACTGAAAGTCGATTATCGTTTTACTTTAAAATAGATTTCAGGCAAGTTAGGGCATACGAACACATCTAACGGTATTTAAGGCGGTTTCTGGCTAACAAACAATGTATTTTGTGCAATCAATAGCCTGTATATGGATAAAAACGTGTACTGAATGATTCTTGGGAATTTTAGGATATTATGGACTAGTCTTTTGCATTGAAATGCATTCGTATGACTCTATGTTGAAATATCTATTTTAAGATATTGTGAGACACTTTCCTATTTAAAATTGGTTTCACAAGCGATATAGGGTTCAGAACGCATTACAAGAGATTACGTGTTGTATAAGACTGAAACTCGTGCTTCGGGCCTGTAGAAGGGGATTATAGACAGGCATTTCACGCAATTCTGATCCATTTCTAGGTCAAATACAGATTTCGGTAAATTTAGAGATACTTTTCTCTTTAAAATTGGTTTCAAGCGAGTCTAGGGTTGGAACGCTTTACATGGGATTCAGGGTTGTTTAAGTCCGAAACGCGTGCTTCAGGCAGTTCGAGGGCTATTTAAATATGAAATTACGTTCTATGCGGCTCTAAGAAAATGTTGACCCGAAACTACGTTTCACGTAATTCGCGGTTGAAAGACGTGCTCTAGAAAATTCTGGGATATCTGTTTACTGTAAAACTCGTTTAAGGGAATTAAGACTTAATAACTAATCTCGTGGGATTCAAGCCTGTTTCTAATGGACAAACAACATATTTCATGTGATCAATACCTTGTGACTAGATAAAATCACGTGCTGGATGATTCTAGGACATTTTAGGTATTCCGGTCTACTCTTTTCCTTTGAAATGCATTTCATGTGATTCTCTGCCGAAACATTCATTTTAGATATCTTGATATATATTTCTATTTTAAAATTGGTTTCAAGCATTTATAGGGTTTGAAAATGCTTTAAATGGGATTTAGAGTTGTTTAAGACTGAAACGCGTGCTTTGGACAGTTCGAACGGTTATTTTAATACAAAATTACATTCTATTCAGCTCTAGGAAAATGTTGTCTCTAAACTATCTTTCACACGATTCACGGTTGAAAGACGCGCACTAGAAAATTCTTAAATGTCCTTTTACTTTAAAATGTGTTTCGTGCACATCTGGGCATAATACCTGATCTCTTGGGGTTCTGATCCATTTCAGAGTGAAACTCGTATTTCGTGCAATCGATAACCAATATTTGGATGACAAAGCATGCTAGATGATTCCAAGGCATTTAAGGGTTTAATGGTTTAAAATTGTACTCTGAAATGTGCTTCAAATGATTATTGCTGAAATGTAAGTTTTACGATACCCTGAGATACGTTTTGATCTAAAATGTGTTTCACTCACTCCTAAGATTAGGAACGCATTGTGGGGGATTATGGGTTGTATAAAAATGAAAATCGTGCTTCAAGCAATTCATAGGGGATTCAAGGCGGGTCTGGGAAAAGGTTGGGTGTAAACAGCGTTTCACGCAGTTCGTGGTTGAAACACGTGCTCTAGAGAATCTGTTATCTTTTTACTTTAAAATGGATTTCAGGAAAATTAGTGAATAAGACTAATCTAATGGTAACGAAGGCGGTTTTTGGCTGACAAACAACATATTTTGTTCGATCAAGAGCCTGTATTTGAATAAAAATGTATGTAGAATGATTCTGGGAAATTTTAGGTTATTGTGGACTAGTCTTGTGCATTGAAATGCATTCGTACGACTCTATGCTGAAATACCTATTATAAGATATTATAATAAACTTTCCTATTTAAAATGGGTTAGACACGCAATACTAGGGTTAGGAACGCATTACATGGGATTAAGTGTTGTTTAAGACTGAAACTCGCGATTCGGGCCGATAAAAGGGTACTCTAGACAGCTTTGTGAAAAATGTTGGCTCTAAATCCCAATTCACGAAATTCTGATCCGTTTTTAACTCAGGCGAGACTAGGGTTAGGAACGCTTTACATGGGATTTAGGGTTGTTTCAGTCCAAAACGACTGCTTCGGGCAATTCGAGGGCTATTTTAATATAAAATCACGTTCTATGAGGCTCTAAGAAAATGTTGACCTGAAACTGCGTTTCACGCAATTCGCGATTGAAAGACGCTCTATAGAAAATTCTGGGATATCTGTTTACTGTAAAACTTGTTTAAGGAAAATTAGACTTAATAACTAATCTCGTAGGATTCAAGCCCGTTTCTAACAGACAAACAACATATTTCATTTGATCAAAAGCCTATAACTAGATAAAACTGCGTTCTGGATGATTCTAGGACATTTTAGGGTATTCTAATTTAGTCTTTTGCTTTGAAATGCATTTCATCTGATTCTATGCCAAAACAATGATTTTAGATAACTTGAGATATCTTTCTATTTTAAAATTGGTTTCAAGCGATTGTAGGGTTTAGAAACGCTTCAAATGGGATTTAGGGTTGTTTAAGACTGAAACACTTGCTTTGGGCAGCTCGAACGGTTATTTTAATACAAAATTACATTATATTCAGCTCTAGGAAAATGTTGTCTCTAAACTGTCCGTCACGCGATTCATGGTTGAAAGACGCGCACTCTTGAATGTCGTTTTACTTTAAAATGTGTTTCGTGCAAATTCGGCCTTAATAACTAATCTCGTGGGGTTCTGATCCATTTCAGAGTGAAGCTCGTATTTTGTGCAATCGATAACCAATATTTGGATGACGAAGTTTACTGGATGATTCCAGGGCATTTTTGGGTTTAATGGTCTAAAATTGTATTCTGAAATGTGCTTCAAATGATTATTGCTGAACTGTAAGTTTTATGATACCCTGAGATGCGTTTTGCTTTAAAATGTGTTTCACGCGTTCCTAGGGTTAGGAACGCGTTGTAGGGGATTAAGGGTTGTATAAAAATAAAAGTCGTGATTCGGGTAGTTAGTAAGGGATTCACGCAGTTCGCGGTTGAAAGACTCGCTCTAGAAAATCCATTATCTTTTTACTTTAAAACAGATTTTAGAAAAACTAGGGCATAAGAACTAATCTAATAGTATTCAAGGCGGTTTCTTGCTGACAAATAACGCATTTTGTACAATCAATAGGATAAAAACGTGTACTGAATGATTCTTGGGAATTTTAGGATATTGTGAACTATTCTTTTGCATTGAAATGCATTTGTACGACTCTATGTTGAAATACCTATTTTAAGATATTATGAGATACTTTTTTATTTAAAATGGATTGGACAGGCAATACTAGGGTTAGGAACAAATTACATGGGATTGGGTGTTGTTTAAGACCGAAACCCGCGCTTCGGGCCGATAGAAGGGGATACTAGACAGCTCTCGGTAAATGATGGCTCTAAATCGCATTTCATGCAATTCTAATTCGGTTTTAACTCAAATACATATTTTGGTACATTCAAATGATAGTTCTCTTTAAAATGGGTTTCAAGCGAGTCTAGGGTTATGAACGTTTTACATGGGATTTAGGTTTGTTTAAGTCCGAAAATGTGTGCGTCGGGCAGATCGAGGGCATTTTAATATTAAAATCACGTTCTATACGGCTCTAGGAAAATGTTGACTCGAAACCGCATTTCACGCAATTCGCGGTTGAAAGACTCGCTCTAGAAAATTATGGGATATCTATTTACTGTAAAACTTATTTAAGGAAAATTAGGACTTAATAACTAATTTTGTGGGATTCACGCCCGTTTCTAACGGACAAACAACATATTTCGTGTGATCAAAAGCCTGTAACTAGATAAAATCACGTACTGGATGATTCTAGGACATTTTATGGTATTCAATGCTAGTCTACTGCTTTGAAATGCGTTTCATGCAATTTTATGCTGAAACATTCATTTTAGATATCTTTAGATACCTTTCTATTTTAAAATTGGTTTATGGCGAATTTAGGATTTAGAAACACTTTAAATGGGATTTAGGGTTTAAGATCGAAACGCGTGCTTCGTGCAGTTCGAACTGTTATTTTGATACAAAATCATGTTCTATTTGGATATAGGAAAATGTTGTCTCTAAACTGCCTTTCATGCGATTCAGGGTTGAAAGACGTGCTCTTGAAAATTCTTTAATGTATTTTTACTTTAAAATATGTTTCATACAAATCCAAGCTTAATAACTAATCTCGTGGGGTTCTGAGCCATTTTAGAGTGAAACTCGTATTTCGTGGAATGAATAGCCAATATTTGCATGTCAAAGCGTAGTGGATGATTCTAGGGCATTTTTAATGGTCTAAAATTGTACTCAGAAATGTACTTCATACGATTATGTGCTGAAATGTAAGTTTTAATATACCTTGAGATATGTTTTGCTTTAAAATGTGTTTTACACGTTCCTAGGTTTAGGAACGCATTGTAGGAAATTGAGGGTTGTATAAAAACGAAAGTCTTGCTTTGGGCTGTTCGTAGGGGATTCAAGTCGGGTATGGGAAATTGTTGGGTGTAAACGGTGTTTCATGCAGTTTAGGGTTGAAAGAGCTCTAGAAAATCCGTTATCTTTTTACTTTAAAATAGATTTCAGGCAAATTAGGGCATAAGAACTAAGCTAATGGTATTGAAGGCGGTTTCTAGCTGACAAACAACGTATTTTGTGCAATAAATAGTTTGTATTTGGATAAAAATGTGTACAGAATAATTTTGAGGAATTTTAGGATATCGTTAACTATTCTTTTACATTGAAATGCACTCGTACGACTCTATGTTGAAATACGTATTTTGAAGATATTATGAGATACTTTCCTATTTAACATGGGTTTTAAAGGCGATACTAGGGTCAAGAATGCATTAAATGGGATTAAGTGTTGTTTAAGATTGAAACTCGCATTTCGAGCCAGTAGAAGGGGACTCTACACAACTTTTGACTAATGTTGGCTCTAAATCGCATTTCACGCAATTCTGATCCGTTTTAACTCAAATACATATTTTGGTATATTCAACGATAGTTCTCTTTAAAATGGGTTTCAAGCGAGTTTAGGGTTAGGAAGGCATTACATGGGATTTAGGGTTGTTTAAGTCCGAAACGTGTGCTTCGGGCAGTTCGAGGGCTATTTAAATATGAAATCACGTTCTATGCGGCTCTAAGAAATTGTTGACCTGAAACTATGTTTCACGTAATTCGCGGTTGAAAGACGTGCTCTAAAAAATTCTGGGACATCTGTTTACTGTAAAACTTGTTTAAGGAAATTAAGACTTAATAACTAATCTCGTGGTATTCAAGCTCATTTCTAATAGACAAACAATACATTTCGTTTGATCAATAGCCTATAACTAGATAAAATCACGTGCTGGATGATTCACATTTTATTTTATTCCAATCTAGTCTTTTGCTTTGAAATGCATTTCATGTGATTCTATGCCGAAACAATGATTTTAGATATCTTGAGATATCGTTCTATTTTAAAATTGGTTTCAAGCGACTATAAGGTTTGGAAACGCATTAAATGGGATTTAGGGTTGTTTAAGATCGAAACGCTTGCTTCGGGTAGTTCGAACGGTTATTTTAATACAAAATCATGTTCTATTCGGCTCTACGAAAAATGTTGTTTCTAAACTGCCTTTCACACTTTTCACGATTGAAAGACGCGCACTAGAAAATTCTTTGACGTTGTTTTACTTTAAAATGTGTTTCGTGCAATTTCAGGCTTAATAACTAATCTCGTGGGGTTCTGATCCATTTCAGAGTGAAACTCATATTTCATGCAATCGATAACCAATATTGGGATGACAAAGCGTGCTGGATGATTCCAGGGCATTTTTGGGTTTAATGGTCTAAAATTGTATTCTGAAATGTGCTTCAAACGATTATTGCTGAGATGTAAGTTTTACGATACCCTAAGATACGTTATGCTCTAAAATGTGGTTCACACGCTCCTAGGGTTAGGAACCCATTGTAGGGGATTAGGGGTTGTATAAAAATGAAAGTCGTGCTTCGGGCAGTTCGTAAGGGATTCTAGGCGGGTCTGGGAAAAGATTGGGAGTAAACTATGTTTCACGCAGTTCGCGGTTGAAAGATTCGCTCTAGAAAATCCGTTATCCTTTTACTTTAAAACAGATTTTAGAAAAATTAGGGCATAAGAACTAATCTAATGGTATTCAAGGCGGTTTCTTGCTGGCAAATAATGCATTTTGTACAATTAAAAGCCTATATTTAAATAAAAACGTGTACTAAATGATTCTAGGGAACTTTAGGATATTGTGAACTATTCTTTTTCATTGAGATGCATTCGAACGACTCTATGTTGAAATTGTTGGAAGTAGGTGGGTCTCGTGGATAGGTTTTCAAAACTTTTTAACCCACTTGACTTAGGGATCAACTATCCAGAAGGCTATAAACCAATCCAGGATGCAATCCCTCATTCTCATCAATCTTGTGCAGCAATATAACCTATCTAGAAGATAGCAATCTGCAACTACTTCCAACAAAAAATTCTACAACAAATAGAAGAGCAGATTATACCTTTGGAGCCCGGTAGTGCTCTAATGGAGGAGAAGACAATTAACTTGATCAAGAACTCTTCTTTAAGCAATTAGAGATCTCCAAGAACTTGTTGTCTTCACGCTATGATCCTCTATCAGATCTCTTTTCTCAAGAAGATGTGTGGGATCTTCAAGAGAAAACCCTACTAGAAACTCCAAGGAACTAGAAGAGAGAGAAGAGAAGGAAGAGATGTGCAACACTTGCACAGACAAGGGTTGGGCGTGAATCCCTAGGTGGGATATATGTTGGACGTCCAAGGGCAGTCTTCCCTTATTTATAGCCCACAAAGCTCCTCTTAAGACTCTCTTCCTAATTGCATTAGAAGTCAAACTTCCACACAAATTAGTAGCTTACTAATACTACTATTAGAAGTCCCACTTCAAATAGAAATAGTAACTTTCTATTTCCTTCCTTTTAGAATTCAAGGAAGAATAAAATCTTTCTAATATCTTGGGCTAACATGAGGACCACTAAGGATTCCTTAGAAAGCTGGTTCTAATTGGGACACGCGACCCCACATCTCATGTGCAATCCGGGTCCACAGTTAATTGTAAATAACACCACTATATAAATGCAATTGCACTCCAATCTTAGGAATAAATGACAATGAAGACCCTAAACTTCCCAATTACCATAAGTAGGCCCCTCTATCAATATCCATGGATCAATTGAAATAAATCTGTTCCGTCTGATCTTAGATCCACATCTTATTATCCTTGAGCCTCAATTAATCACGGTGATCATCAGTACCATCCAATTAACTCTTAATCGAGATGGGTGCGCAATTACTAATGATACATCCATTAATTGGCACAAGGGGATAATATAGATAGATTCTATCTTGATCATTGCATGTTCCCACAGTCCTACTACTACGTACCCAAGACACGGAAGTGATAACCTGCAGTTGGCCTCACTCATTGGTGACTCAAAGCAAATGAATAGATAGAAACTTGAGTTCATCAATGTCTCAGGATTGAGAGCCTATTGCTAGGGAATTACGAGAGCTGTCCTTAAATCGAGACAGTATTTCATAAAGTGTTTCTCATGGTCCTTCAATACATCTAATGTACCAGCACTATGATCTAGAATCTTAAATTCTGATGATCGAGACAAATCACATTATCTCATAGTGATCAAAGTGCTGCAACCTTGTCAGAAGAGATGCCCAGTCTCATCAATGGTTGTGAAGATATTTTTAAGTATAAGATGTCTCCCGTATATGGATCTCATCCATATACGTATATCACATCTAATATACTAGTGGGACCCGATTCATCTCATGAACCATCATGTCATATGTATTGGTCATGTGTATTAAGTAATAAAATACCATTCATCTCATGAAAGGAAAGCATGATTTTATTGATAAATAAAGAAAATAATCAATTTATTATATCAATTGATGGATTGAGACCACGTAATCTAACAATCTCCCACTTGGGCTCAATGCCAGTCAAGGTTGCATCTCATCCCCATCCCATCTACATGCTGCACAAAAACTTTTGTAGTCAAAGGCTTAGTAAAGGGATTTTCCTGATTGTTTGCAGAGTTTATCTAGGTGATAGCAGTATCACCTCTCTGCACAATCTCTCTGACCATGTGTTACTACCTTAGTACATGCTTTTAGCTCCTGGGTTCTTTGGACTTATCGACTGCCCTGCTATTATCACAGAAAACTGTGAGCGGCTGTCCTGCCAAAAGTACCACTCCAAGTTTCATATGGAATCTTTTGGGTCAATCTGCTTCTTTAGTTGCTTCTCAAGCAGCTATAGCATAAACACATACCCAGAAGTTGGTTTCTTGGAATCCTTATCTGACATGAAGTAAGAATTTGTGTAACCGACTGGAATCAGTTCATCACTGCTATAAACCAACATGTAATCTCTAGTCCTTCTCAAGTATTTGAGAATACACTTTACAGCAGTCCAGTCTTTGGGCCCTGGGTTAAACTGATATCTGATGACTAGGCCCACTGCAAGACAGATATCCGGTCTAGTACATAGCATAGCATACTTGAGGCTACCAACAGCCGAATCGTATGGTATCGACCTCATCTGCTCCTTTTGGAATCTTGCATAACAAACCATACTAGTACCTTATCCATGTATGCAGCTTGGGATAAGCCTATAATCCATTTGTTTCGGTCTCAATGGAGTTTGATCCTTAGGATGTCCCTAGCTTCTCCCAAGTCCATCATATCAAAAGTCTTGGCCAACCAAACTTTTACCGTTATTAACATTTCCACATCTTTCCCAAGGAGTAGGATGTCATCGACATATAAAATTAGAAAGACTACCTTATCACCTTCATTTTTCGTGTACACACATGACTCATCCGGATTTTGACAAAAACCAAATGACTTAATTGACTGGTCAAAACAGATGTTCCAGCTTCGGGATGCCTGTTTCAGTCCATAAATAGACTTCTGCAGCTTGCAAACTTTTTGCTCTTGGTTTTTAGCTACAAAACCGTCTGGTTGCACCATATAGATGTCTTCCTCAAGATGGCCGTTGAGAAACGCCGTCTTGACATCCATTTGCCAAATCTCATAATAGAGATGAGCCGCAATGGATAAGAGTATCCTGATGGACTTGAGCATGGCTACTGACGAGAAAGATTCCTCATAATCGATACCCTCTTTCTGAGTATACCCTTTCGCAACAAGCCTAGCCTTAAAGGTCTCTACTCTACCATCTGGTCCTTTCTTTCTCTTGTAGACCCACTTGCACCCAATAGGTTTAATATTGGTAGGCAAGTCCACAAGTGTCCAGACTTGATTGGAGTACATAGATCCCATCTCAGCTTTCATAGCATCTTCCCAACGCTCCGAATCTATGTCATTAATTGCTTCATCATAGTTACAGGGATCGTGTTCTGGTTCTTCCGGGACTGCCTCGTAAGACTCTCCCAAGAACGAGAACCTGTCAGGGGGTCTGACAATCCTCCCACTACGACGAGGCACTGGTGTAACTACTGGGTCCGGTAAGGGCACTTCTTCCTCAGGTTCGGTCATACTAGGATTTGGAATTGTTTGCTCTTGAATTTTTTCCAAGATCACCTTTTCTAAAGATTTCCGATCAATCATATAATCTTCCTCCAAAAAAACCGCATTAGTGCTCACCAGCACTTTCTGCTCTCTGGGATTATAGAATAACCAACCTTTAGTTCCTTTACGATATCCTACAAACGTGCATACTTCCGTCTTCGCTTCCAACTTATCCGTATTAACCTTTAGCACATGTGCCGGACAACCCCAAATGTGTAAATGATGTAGACTAGGCTTTTGCCCGGACCACAACTCCCGGGGAGTCCTATGTACAGACTTAGATGGTATGAGGTTTAGTATGCACATCGCAGTATCCAAGGCGTATCCCCAAAAGGATATAGGTAATCCTGAGAAACTCATCATAGACATGATCATATCTAAAAGAGTCATGTTCCTTCTTTCTGCTACTCCATTCTATTGAGGCATACCAGAAGCAGACAACTGGGATAGAATCTCATTTTCTGATAAGTATCGCATAAAATCAACAGAGAGATATTCCCCTCCTCGATTTGATCGAAGAGTCTTGATACTCCTACCTAATTGCTTTTCTGCTTCCACTCGAAACTCTTTGAACTTTTCAAAAGCCTCGGACTTGCGGTGCATAAGGCATATGTATCCATATCTTGAGAAATCATCTGTGAAAGAAATGAAATACTCATATCCTCCTGTGGCCCTGACATTAATGGGTCAACACACATCAGTATACACTAATTCCAATAAACCTTTGGCCCTATTGCCTTAGATGAAAAGGGTATTTTGGTCATTTTGCCTTCCATACAGAATTCGCAAACAGGCATTGGTTCTACCACCAATGAAGGCAAGATACCATCTTGTTTAGGTTTATATGACCTAACCTCAAGTGCCAAAGTTTTGTTGGATTAGATGAAGGTGACTTCCTCTTTAATGATGGTCTATTGATTGTTTCAGTATCATGTATCTCATACATTGTAGGAGTTAACAAATAAAGCCCATTGGTTACCTTGCCAGAACATATAAAAGTACCATTCATCTTTATGACAACTTCTGTACCAAAAGTAATAGAATAACTTTTATTCACCAAACTAGAAACTGAAATTAAATTCCGCCGTAAAGATGGTACATATAAGGTGTTTGACAAAACCAATTTATTATTTGAAAAACATAATGTAATGACTCCCACTGAAACAACCTCTACCTTAGCATCATATCCTAGATTGACAATGATTTCTCCGTCACTGAACCTCCTGGTTTCCTTGAACCCCTGCAACGAATTACATATGTGATCAGTTGCCCTGGAGTCCATACACTAAGATTCTGAAGCACCAGTTGCAAAAATAACTTCAGAAATAAGTGACTCAATTATACCTGAGGTCTTCTTCTTTAACAGATATTCTGGACAATTCCTTTTCCAATGTCCTGTCTTACCACAATGGAAACACTTTCCTTTTGACCCTGAACCCTTAGCCTTGGCCATACTATAAGGAGAACCATTCTCCACCTTAGGACCCTTGATGACTAATTTCTTCTTGCTATCTCGGTCTTTGCCTTTCGGCTTGGTCCTAGCAAATGACTTTTTTGTCATGAGGGGATTTTGCTCTTCGTTCATGATTTCCTCAGTCACTACCAGCTAGCAAGACAGCTCACCTATGGTCATTTCCAATTTGTTATAATTGATCTCGAAATGATTGAAAGAATCCAGTAGTGACTGAAGGATCATGTTGATCTGCGATTCTTTATCAATCGTAACACCTAGTACATCTAACTCATTCAGTGCGAGACTCATTTTCAACAAATGTTTTTGTACTGGATCATGGATAGTTAGTCTTGATCCTAATTTTGACCAACTTTGATCCACACCAATCTAGGTGGTATTAGCACTCCCAAAGGAGGCATACCCCGGGGATTGGGATTCCGTTGTATTCTTAATTTAGTGGTTATGAGGATTCCCACATAAATTTGGAAGAATACTAAACCCTAATGTCATTTAAATTCATTAATAGAATGTATGGTTATGTGCTACAGTATTTCAAGCATGAATTTGAATACTTTCAATCCACTTGCGACCGTCCTTAACCAGAATAAGTTGATGGAATCCAACTTTATAGACTGGAAAAGGACCCTGGATATTGTCCTGACACCTTCATGATGCAGATATGTCCTTACCATACCCTCCCTTCCTGAGCCTGAGTCTCATGCACCTCAGTGTGAAAAGGACCTTTACACCAAGTGGACCAAAGACAATGAAGTAGCCAGATGTTTTATATAGGCATCCATGTCTACTGTTTTACAACACCAACATCAATCCTAGAAGTCAGCATACGATAATATATCGAACTTAAAGGAGATGTTTGCAGACCAGGTTAGACCTACTAGGCAAACTGCTATGAAGGTGCTGATAAACACTAAGATGGCTCAGGGAACCCCAGTACAAAAATATTTGTTGAAAATGAGTCTCGCACTGAATGAGGTAGATGTACTGGGTGTTATGATTGATACAGAATCGCAGATCGACGTGATCCTTCAGTCACTACCGGATTCTTTCAATCATTTCGATATCAATTATAACAAATTGGAAATGACCATAGCTGAGCTATCTGGCCAGCTGGTAGTGACTGAGGAAATCATGAAGTAAGAGCAAAATCCCCTCATGACAGAAAAGTCATTTGCTAGGACCAAGCCGAAAGGCAAAGACCGAGATAGCAAGAAGAAATCAGTCATCAAGGGTCCTAAGGTAGAGAATGGTTCTACTTGTAGTATGGCCAAGGCTATGGGTACGGTAGTAAAAGGGAAGTGTTTCCATTGTGGTAAGACAGGACATTGGAAAAGGAATTGTCCAGAATATCTGTCTAAGAAGAAGATCTCAAGTATGATTGAGTCACTTATTTCTAAAGTTAGTTTTGCAACTAGTACTTCAGAATCTTGGTGTATGGACTCCAGGGCAACTGATCACGTATGTAATTCGTTACAGGGGTTCAGGGAAACCAGGAGGCTCAGTGACGGAGAAATCATTGTCAACCTAGGATATGATGCTAAGGCAGAAGCTGTTTCAGTAGGAGTTATTACTTTATGTTTTTCAAATAATAAATTGGTTTTGTCAAACACGTTATATGTACCGTCTTTACGGCGGAATTTAATTTCAGTTTCTGGTTTGGTGAATAAAAGTTATTCCATTACTTTGGTTACTGAAGTTGTCATAAAGATGAATGGTACTTTTATATGTTCTGGCAAGGTAACCAATTGACTTTATTTGTTAACTCCTAAAATTTATGAGATACATGATACTGAGACCATCATTAAAGAGGAAGTCACATTCATCTAATCCAACAAAACTTTGGCACTTGAGGATAGGTCATATAAAACTAAACAGGATTGACAGGCCAATGAAAGATGGTATCTTGCCTTCATTGGTGGTAGAACCAATGCATGTCTGCCAGTCCTGTCTGGAAGGCAAAATGACCAAAAGACCTTTTTCATCTAAGGGCAATAGAGCCAAAGATTTCTTGGAATTAGTGCATACTGATGTGTGTGGACCCATTAATGTCAGGGCCAGAGGAGGATATGAGTATTTCATCACTTTCACATATGATTACTCAAGATATGGATACATATACCTTATACACCGCAAGTCTGAGGCTTTTGAAAAGTTCAAAGAGTTTCGAGCGGAAGCGGAAAAGGCAATTAGGTAAAAGTATCAAGACTCTTCGATCAGATCGAGGAGGGGAATATCTCTCTGCTGATTTTATGGGATACTTATCAGAAAATGGGATTCTATCCCAGTTGTCTGCTCCTGGTATGCCTCAATAGAATGGAGTAGCAGAAAGAACGAACATGACTCTTTTAGATATGATTAGGTCTATGCTGAGTTTCTCAGGATTACCTATATCCTTTTGGGGATACGGCTTAGATACTGCAATGTACATACTAAACCTCGTACCACCTAAGTCTGTACCTAAGACTCCCCGGGAGTTGTGGTACGGGCGAAAGCCTAGTCTACAACATTTACATATTTGGCGTTGTTCAGCACATGTGCTAAAGGTGAAGACAGATAAGTTGGAAACGAAGTCGGAAGTGTGCACGTTTGTAGGATATCCTAAAGGAGCTAAAGGTTGGATATTCTATAATCCCAAAAAGCAGAAAGTACTGGTGAGCACTAATGCGGTTTTTCTGAAGGAAGATTAGATGATCGACCGGAAATCTTTAGAAAATGTGATCTTGGAAGAAATTCAAAAGCAAACAATTCCAAATCCAAGTATGACCGAACTTGAGGAAGAACCGCTCTTACCAGACCCAGTAATTACACCAGTGCCTCGTCGTAGTGGGAGCATTGTTAGGACCCCTGACAGGTTCTCGTTCTTGGGAGAGTCTTAAAGGCAGTCCCGGAAGAACCAGAACAAGATCCCTTTAACTATGATGAAAATACTAATGACATAGATTCGGGACGTTGGCAAGATGCTATGAAAGTTGAGATGGAGTCTATGTTCTCCAATCAGGTCTGGACACTTATGGACTTGCCTGCCAATATTAAACTTATTGGGTGCAAGTGAGTCTGCAAGAGAAAGAGAGGACCAGAAGGAAGAGTTGAAACCTTTAAAGGTCAGGCTTGTTACGAAAGGATATACTCAGAAAGAAGATATCGATTATGAGGAAACCATCTCGCCGGTAGCCATGCTCAAGTCCATCAGGAAACTCTTATTCATTGCGGTCATCTCGATTACGAGATTTGGCAAATGGATGTCAAGACGGCGTTTCTTAATGGCCATCTTGAGGAAGACATCTATATGGTGCACCCAGACGATTTTGTAACTAAAAACCAAGAGCAAAAAGTTTGCAAGCTGCAAAAGTCTATTTATGGACTGAAGCAGGCATCCCGAAACTGGAACATCCGTTTTGACCAAGGAATCAAGTCATTTGGTTTTGTCAAAATCTGGATGAGTCGTGTTTGTACATGAAAAGTGAAGGTGATAGAGTAGTCTTTCTGGTTTTATATGTCGATGACATCCTTCTCCTAAAGAGTGGTATAGGGATGTTGTCAACAGTAAAAGTTTAGTTGGCTAAGACTTTTGATATGAAGGAATTGGGAGAAGCAAGCCACATCCTAGGGTTTAAACTCCATTGAGACCGAAAAAATAGGATGATAGGCTTATCCCAATATGCGTACATAGATGAGGTGCTGGTACGATTAGCTATGCTTAGTACTAGATAGGATATCTATCACGCAGTGAGCCTAGTCAGCAAATATCAGTCTAACCCAGGACCCAAACATTCGACTGCTGTAAAGTGTATTCTCAAATACTTGAAAAGGACTAGAGACTTTATGTTGATTTATGGTAGTAATGAGTTCATTCAAGTCGGTTACACAGATTCTGACTTCATGTTAAATAAGGATTCCAAGAAATCAATTTATGGGTATGTGTTTATGCTATAGCTGCTTGAGAAGCAACTAAAGAAACAGATTGGCTCAAAAGATTCCATATGGAACTTGGAGTGGTACTTTTGGCAGGACAACTGCTCACAGTTTACTGTGATAACAATAGGGCAGTCGATAAGTCCAAGGAACCTTAGAGCCAAAAGCATGTACATAGATAGTAACACATGGTCAGAGAGATTGTGCAGAGAGGTGATACTGCTATCACCTAGATAGACTCTGCCGACAATTTGGGTGATCCCTTTACTAAGCCTTTGACTACCAAAGTCCTTGAGCAACATGTAGACGGGATAGGCATGAGATGCAACCCTGATTGGCATTGAGCCCAAGTGGGAAATTGTTAGATTGTATGGCCTCAATCCATCAGTTGATGTAATAAATTGATTAATTTCTTTATTCATCAATAAAAGCATGCTTTCCTTTCATGAGATGGATGTTGTTTTATTACTTAATGCACATGACCAATACATATGACATAATGGTTCATGAGATGAACAAGGTCCCATTAGTATATTAGATGTGATATATGTATATGGATGAGATCCACATACATGAGACATGTGTCACAAATCTTATACTTAAAATATCTTCACAACCAGTGATGAGACTGGACATCTCATTTGATAAGGTTGTAGCACTTTTATCACTATAAGATAGTGAGATCTGTCTCGATCATCAGAATAGAAGATTCTGGATCACGATGCTGGTACATTGGATGTATTGAAGGACCATGAGAAGCACCTTATGAAAAATTGTCTCGATTTTAAGGTTTGCTCTCATAATTCCCTAGCAATAGGCTCTCGATCCTGAGACATTGATCAACTCAAGTTTCTATCTATTCATTTGCTTTGAGTCACCAATGAGTGAGACCAACTGTAGGTCAACACCTCGGTGTCTTGGGTACGTGGTAGTAGGACTGTGGGAACATCCAATGGTCAAGATGGATTCTATCTATGCTATCCACTTATGTCAATTAATGGATTTGTCATTAGTAAGTGCGCATCCATCTCGATCAAGAGTTAATTGGATTGCACATGAGATGTGGGGTCGCAGTGTCCCAATTGGAGCTAACTTTCTAAGGAATCCCTAGTAGTCCCCACGCTAGCCTAAGATTTTAGAAAGTTACTAATCTTACTTGAACTCTAAAAAGAAGGAATTAGAAAGTTACTATTTCTATTTGATGTCGTACTTTTAATAGTGGTAATAGTAAGCTACTAATTTGTGTGGAAGTAAGACTTCTTATATTATTAGTAAGAGAGTAGAAAGAGGAGGCTTGTGGGGTTATAAATAGGGGAACCATCCCCTCTTGGACGTCCAACATAGAGGATCCACACCCAGCCCCTTTGTTTTGTGCAAGTGTTGCACAATTCTTCTCCTCTTCTCTCTTCTAATTCCTTTTTAGTTTCTTGGAGTTTCTAGTAAGGTTTTCTCTAGGAGATTCCACTATCTTCTTGATAAAAAAGATCTGATAGAGGGCAATAGCATGGAAGACAACAAGGTCTTCGAGATGTCTAATTGCTTCAAGAAGAGTTCTTGATCAAGTTAATTGTCTTATCCTCCATTAGAGTACTACCGGGCTACAAAGGAATAATCTACTTCTCAACTTGTTGTAGATTATTTTGTTGCAAGTAGTTGCTGATTTCTATCTTCTAAATAGGTTATATTGTTGTACATGATTAATGAGAAGGAGGGATTGCATCCTAGATATGGTTTATGGCCTTAGGGATAGTTGATCCCTGAGTCAAGTGGGTAAAAAAGTTTTGAAAACCTATCCACGAGGCCCATCTACTTCCAACAGTTTCTTCCCTTATTTATAGCCTACAAAACTCTTCTTAAGACTCTCTTATTAATTGCATTAGAAGTCACACTTCCACACAAATTAGTAGCTTACTATTACCACTATTAGAAGTCTCACTTCAAATAGAAATAGTAACTTTCTAATTCCTTCCTTTTAGAGTTCAAGTAAGATTAGTAACTTTCTAATATCTTGGTCTAGCGTGGGGACCACTAAGAATTCCTTAGAAAGTTGGCACCTACTGGGACTCTCGACCCTATATCTCATGTGCAATCCGGGCCTACAGTTAATTGCAAATAACACCACTATATAAAGGCAATTGCACTCCAGTCTTATGAATAAATTACAATGAAGACCCTAAAATTCCCAATTACCACACGTAGGCCCCTCTATCAATATCCATAGATCAATTGGAATAAATCTGTCTAATCCAATCCTAGATCCACATCTTATTATCCTTGAGCCCCAATTAATCACAGTGACCATCAGTACCATCCAGTTAACTTTAAATCGAGATGGGTGCGCACTTACTAATGATAAATTCATTAATTGGCACAAGGGGATAATATAGAAAGATTCCATCTTGATCATTGTATGTTCTCACAGTCCTACTACCACATACCCAAGACACCGAGGTGTTGACCTACAGTTGACCTCACTCATTGGTGACTCAAAGTAAATGAATAGATAGAAACTTGAGTTCATCAATGTCTCAGGATTGAGAGCCTATTGCTAGGGAATTATGAGAGCAGTCCTTAAATCGAAACAGTATTTCATAAGGTTCTTCTCAAGGTCTTTCAATACATCCAATGTACCAACACTATGATCTAGAATCTTAAATTCTAATGATCGAGACAATTCACACTATCTCATAGTGATCAAAGTGCTACAACCTTATCAGATGAGATGGCCCAGTCTCATCACTGGTTGTGAAGATATTTTTAAGTATAAAATTTGTGACAGATGTCTCATGTATGTGGATCTCATCAATATACATATATCACATCTAATATACTAATGGGACCCGGTTCATCTCCTGAACCATCATGTCATATGTATTGGTCATGTGCATTAAGTAATAAAACATCATTCATCTCAAGAAAGGAAATCATGATTTTATTGATAAATAAAGAAGTTAATCAATTTATTACATCAACTGATAGATTGAGACCACACAATCTAACACCGTAAACATCTCCTTTAAGTTTGATATAATATCATATGCAGTCTTATAGGATTGATGTTGGTGTTGCAAAACACTAGACATGGATGCCTAAATGTAACATCTGGCCATCTCATCGTCTTAGGCCCATGTGGTGTAAAGTTCCTTTTTTTCTTCTGATGCTTCCGGGCCAGGCTCATCAGGGGGGGTTGGTAAGGACATATTTATATCCTGAAGCGGTCAGGACAATATCCAGGTTCCGTTTCCAGTCTACATAGTTGGATCCCACCAACTTATTCTGATTGAGGATGGTTGCAACTGGATTGAAAGTATTTGAATTCATGCTTGAAATACTGTAGCAGATAACCAACCATATATTCATTTAATGAATATAAATGACATTAGGGTCTAGTATTCTACCAAATTTATATGGGAATCCTCATAACCACTAAATTAAGAATACAACGGTATCCCTATCCACCTAGATTGGTACGGATCAAAGTTTGTCAAAATTAGGATCAAGACTAACTATCCATGATCCCCATCATTCATTATTATCTATGTATCGCATACCAAATAATGTATGACTCCTGATTAGCTTCGGTTTCTATAATACATGAGGCAAATCCTTGGGGATACTACATCATTATTTTAGATAAGTGTGACCCACCAACTAGCATTGCATGACAACCGTTGCGGGCAGTTCCTCATTGGGGAGTGGGCCCCCACCCCGTCTCACCAAGACTATCCATAGGAGATCCATATCTAGTAACTAGACAAATAAAAGCCTTCCGTGGGGAACAGTCATTCTCAAGATGGCGCGAGGCTAATACTTTCCTTACAATGGATCTATTGAGGAAAACCATCGGGATTTCTAAATATAAATGCCTCGCTCCCACTTAATATTTTAGAATTGAGGATTTCCTTATAAGTATATGGGCCCACAAATATAGACATCAAATCATCTCATGATATGACCAATGATTGGTTTCAAGTAAAGTTATTTTAAGGAAAGTTCAGTTTCTTAAATTAGTGTTATCAATGGATCCATCTCATGGGCCCACCAACTCTAATTAGAACTCTTTCCAAAAATTAATTTGATTTGACCAATTTTCGAAACAGCTATGTTTGGATCAAATTTGAAAACTTTCTAAAACAAGCATTCATCCATAACTAAACAGTGCTAAAATTAGAAACTAGCCCTCTCCTCCACATGCCCCAAGCGGAATAGACTTCTTGGACTTCTAGACTTTCCAAAACTTTGGGAATCCTCAAACTCTTTGGGCATCTCCAAAACGCTTTTGGTAATCTTCAAACTCTTTGATTAGGAGTCCATCTTCACTTTCCTTCTTCATCGCGGACATCTCCCAAATTTACAAACATTACATAAATTCCTATGTCTCTACAATGAGGCTTACATGGTTATCTAAACATAGAAATAAAAGGGCTATAGGGAAATTCACCATGCCTTGCCCTTTCACGGGAAACCATGATGCCCTTTACAAGTTGCCCAAAATTATCATCAACCATATAAAGAAAGTAAAAGACTTGTGGGCCACATGGAGAGGACCTAATGACCTGCAAGTTAGTATCACATACAACCAAGCAACTCACAAAACTAGGCTGCCAAACCATAGTGGAAAGATGGGATGCTAAAAGAAAAAAATTCGGATTAAAATTAGAAAGTTTCCTGTCTGCAGTCGGCTAACCGACCTAATGAACACCCAAAAATTGGGTTTTTGCAAATCTTAGTCAACTGATCCCAAACTCTTTCTAATGATTCCAAATACCATCTAATGGCTTCCTACCATCCTTCCATCATAGTAAAACCCTTCTGTGACATTCCAAACATGGATCTACTATAAAAAGTAAGTAAACCCAATCAAAATTGATCTTTACATAGCCCTAGGTCTATCCTCTTTGCATCTCAAGTAAGATCAGCAATCTAACATGATTAGAGATGAAGTATGGCTCTGATACCAATTGTTGGAAGTAGGTGGGCCTTGTGGATAGGTTTTCAAAACTTTTGACCCACTTGACTCATGGATCAAGTACCCATAAGGCTATAAACCACATCCAGGATGCAATCTCTCAATCTCATCAATCATGTACACCAATAAACTCTATCTAGAAGATAGAAATCAGCAACACCATGCAACCAAAATAAACCACAACAAATAGAGATGTAGATTATACATTTGGAGCCCGGTAGTGCTCTAATGGAGAAGAAGACTTGCTTGATGAAGAAACTCTTTGTTTTAAGTAACTTAGGATCTCCAAGACCTCTTAGCCTTCCACGCTATGACCCGTATCAGATCTCTTTTCTCAAGAAGATTGGTGGAAACTTTAAGAGAAAACCTAACTAGAAACTTCAAGGAACTAGAAAAGAGAGAGGAGTTGTGCAACTTTTGCACAATGGACAGTCCGGGCGTGAATCCCTATGTTGGACGTCCAAGGGGTGTATCTCCACTTTTATAGCTTAAAGACACCCCTTTTTACTAATTAAAATAGAAGTCCAACTTCCATTACTAATTAGTAACTTTCTCCTTCCTAATTATTATAGAAGTCTCACTTCCACAATAATTAATAACTTACTATTACTACTATTAGAAGTCTCACTTCAAATAGAACTAGTAACTTTCTAATTCCTTCTTTTTAGAATTCAAGTAGGATTAGTATCTTTCTAATAAATTGGGCTAGCGTGAGGACCACTAGGGATTCCATAGAAAGCTGACTCCAAATGGGACACCACGACCCCACATCTCATGTGCAATCCGGGCCCATAGTTAATTGCAAATAATACCACTATATAAATGCAATTGCACTCCTGTCTTAGGAACATATTACAATGAAGACCCTAAACTTCCTCATTACCACAAGTAGGCTCCTCTATCAATATCCATGGATCAATTGGATTAAATTTGTCCCTTCCAATCTTAGATCCATATACTATTATCATTGAGCCCCAATTAATCACAGTGATCATCAGTACCTTCCAATTAACTCTTAATCAAGATGGGTGCGCACTTACTAATGATAAATCCATTAATTGGCACAAGGGGATAATATAGATAGATTCCATCTTGATTATTGGATGTTCCCACAGTCCTACTACCACGTACCCAAGACACCGAAGTGTTGATCTACAGTTGGCCTCACTCATTGGTGACTCAAAGTAAATAAATAGACAGAAACTTGAGTTCATCAATGTCTCAGGATTAAGAGCCTATTGTTAGGAAATTATGAGAGCAGACCTTAAAATCGAGACAGTATTCCATAAGGTGCTTCTCATGGTCCTTCAATACATCCAATGTACCAACACCGTGACGTAAAATCTTACATTCAGATGATCGAGACAAATCACATTATCTCATAGTGATCAAAGTGTTGCAACCTTATTAGATGAGATGCCCAATCTCAAAAGTGGATGTGAAGCCTATTTAGCGTTTATCACAGAGGATAAACGGTCCCTAGGGGTGGAGGAGATCCCTATTGTTTGGAAATTCCCGAATGTCTTTCCGGAGGAGATTCCAGGATTGTCACCTATAAGAGAGATTGATTTCACTATTGAGTTATTACCAGGGTCCGCTTCGATTTCGATTGCACCTTATAGAATGGCTCCGGCGGAATTAGGAGAATTGAAGATACAATTGCAAGAATTGTTAGACAAAGGTTTTGTGAGACGAGCATTTCACCATGGGGAGCTCTAGTTTTGTTCGTCAAGAAGAAAGATGGTTCGACGAGGATGTGCATTGATTACCAAAGATTGAATCAAGTGACCATCAGATTTGAGATCTGGTTACTATCAGCTGAGAGTCAGAGAATCAGATGTACTGAAGATAGCTTTCCGGACAAGATATGGTCACTATGAGTTCCTTGTGATGCCATTTGGGTTGACTAATGCACCGGCACTGTTCATGGCATTGATAAACAAGATATTTGCACAGTATCTGGATAAGTTTGTGGTAGTTTTTTTCGATGTCATTTTGGTGTACTCCAAGACCAAGGAAGAGTATGAAGTGCACTTGAGGGTAGCATTGTAGCTTTTGAGAGAGAACCAGTTGTATGTGAAGCTTAATAAGTGACAATTCTAGCTAGAGCAAGTAGCATTTTTCGGGCACATCATCTCCAAAGAAGGATTGTCAATAGATCCGTCCAAGATTGACGCAGCAGTGAAGTGAGAAAGACCGAAGAATGTGACAAAAATCAGAAGTTTTCTAGGATTGGCAAGCTACTACCGCAGGTTTGTGCAAGGATTTTCATCGATTGTGTCACCATTGACGAAGTTGACCAGGAAGAATGTGTTGTATGTGTGGACAGATCAGTGTGAAGCTAGTTTCCAAGAACTGAAGAAGAGATTGACTGCAGCACAAGTCCTTACTTTACTATCCGGAAGCGGCGGTTTTACCATTTTTAACGATGCTTCGAATGTTGGACTTGGCTGCTTGTTGATGCAAGACGGAAGAGTTGTTGCTTATAGATCCCAGCAGTTGAAAGATCACAAGAAGAATTATGCCACTCATGATCTTGAATTAGCAACGGTTGTCTTCGCGTTGAAAATGTGGAGACATTACCTCTATGGAGAGAAGTTTGAAGTCCAATCTGACTACCGGAACCTACAGTACTTGTTTTCTCAGAAGGAACTAAACATGAGGCAGTGAAGATGGATGTAATACATCAAGGATTATAATTTTCCAATCAAGTATCACCCGGGGAAAGCTAATGTAGTCGTTGATGCCTTGAGCAAAAAATCAGTAGGCCTGACAAATTTAAGTGGCACTTGTATTTTTGAGCAATTTGAGGAATTAAGTATAGACCTATAGCCACTAAGGAAGGGTGTATTGTTAGCCAACATGTCAATGTCAGAGCTTTCTTTCATTCAAAAGATCAAGGAAAATCAATTGCAAAATCCAGAGTTGGCCAAGATTTCAAAACATATAACAAACCTTCCTGACTTTCGTATTGTTGATGGAGTCTTGTACTACCGTGATCGTTTATGCATGCCCAACGTTGAAGATTTGAGAAATAACTTCATGATCGAAGCTCACAGTACGAAGATGTATCAGAATTTGAAGGGCAGATTTTGGTAGAACAATATGAAGAGAGAGATTACAACGTTTGTCTCCCGTTGTATGACTTGTCTGAAAGTCCTTGGGATCCTAACCCTAGAGGGGGGGGTGAATAGGGTGAGCTACAATTGTGACCAATTTAAATCAATTTTAACTTCTTAACAAAAACTAGTCACATGTGATGATTAATCAAACAATATGCGGAAGCTAATAAATAAATCACCACAAGCAAACACCACTACACAAAGATTTATAGTGGTTCGGCCTTAATGCCTACGTCCACTACCGGCTTGTGATCCAATCACCCCACCGGATTTCCACTATTTATGCTTTTTACTAGGCTAAGCAATAACCCTTACAATGTTGTTTTTCTAGGCTAAACAACAACCTCTCAATGTACTTTTCTAGACTAAGCAATAACCTTTACACAATGCTTTTCTTAGGCTAAGCAATAACCTTACAAGATGCTTTTCTTAGGCTAAGCAATAACCTTACAAGATGCTTTTCTTAGGCTAAGCAATAACCTTTACAAATAAAGATTTCTCTAAGAAAGTGTCTTCACAAAAGATCACTCTAAGAGATACAAATTAAGCTCAATGAAAATGCCTCTTAAATAGGCTAATATGAAAGTTTAAAACAAACTCACACAAACACTATATGAATGAAAATATGAATGCTCATGATGTGTGTGTGTGTGATAACTTCAATCAAGCTTAAAAAGAAGGCTTATTCAAATGTATGCTCAAAGCATTTCAAAGTTTAAGGCACATACAAGATTTGATTGAAGTTTAATGCAAATCACATGTATGTAAAATAACTTGTTAATGATATGAAAATCAAAGAATCACAAGTTGTATGAAAATGACTAACTTAGAACATGTGATGCATGTGCAATGTTGTTTTCAAAACCAAATTAATTTTACTAATGTTTAAATGAATGAAAACAACAAGTTATGTTTCAACCAAGAAAATGAATCATGCTATATAAAGGAAATCAAAGATTTAGGCTAAGCATGATTAAGAAGATTTAAAAACAACTTGGATGAAAACAAAGTGAGGAATCCAATCTTAATTACATCAAAGATTAAGAGAAGAATAGATTCATCACATCATAGTTAACATGCACAAAATCAATTACCAATAACTTAAACAAAGCATGTAAACTATGTTTTAGAAAGGTAGAGCTTACTTGGTGGTTTAACTCATTAATCCAAGCTTTAGCTCTCCTAATGACCCTCTAGCCTTTCCAACTTCATCCCCTTTCTTTGGCTCCAAAATGGTCTCAAAGGTTCATGTGTCAAGCCTTGAAAAACGTTGGAAATGAATGGACTTTATAGCCAAAAAGTGTCAAACGGCTAGTCCTCGGTCGACCTGCAAAGAGGCCTCGGTCGACCATGAACACACAACGGCTAGAATTCTGACCGTTGGTGCTACAGGGTGCAGTCTGCCTGCAGTTGTCTCGGTCGACCGGCGACACTGCCGGGTGACCGCCCTGGGACCAAAAAATCCATTTTTTCCAAAATTGAAGGTATTTCTTTGTGGGATTTTTGGGCCACTAAACCAAGCTTAAATAACATGTTTTAAGTCATTCTAAGATGATTAAAAACATGAAACACAAAGAGCCTAAAATGATTTGAAACTTTAAATCCAAAGGCTAGCTTGATTTCTAAAAACTCTATTCAAATGAAAATACATACAAAGATGATTCTGAAAGTGATAAATGTATGCAAGGCACAAACCTAAATTCTCAATATGATTTCTCAAAAGTAATGCACAAAGAATTAGGTTTTCGAAAGAGTTTGAATTCTAAAACCAATGCGTCCAAGTTTAAAACCAAAACATGCATAAAACAATACTTTTACAAATCTTAAAAGCAATGCATGTATAAAACCAGATTTCAAGATATTCTAAAACAATGCATGAGTGTAAATTCAAATGATATGAATATGTTAATGCATCCATCAAATTGCAAATACAAAATCCTTAACATTGTCAGTTGTTAAAGGCAGAACATCAGAAGCATCTAGGGTTGTTACAACCGTTAGAGATTCCGAAATGGAAATGGGAGCACATTACTATGGATTTTATTTCAGGTCTACCGAGGACCAGCAGAGGTAACGATGCGATATGGGTAATTGTGGACCGTCTCACCAAGTCAGCTCATTTCATTCCTATGAGGACAGGAAAGAAAATGCACATGCTACCTTTGGCGGAGTTGTTTGTCAACGAGATTGTCAGTCGACATGGACAGTCAGTTTCTATTACATCTGACAGAGATAGCAGATTCATCTCGAGATTCTGGAAGACATTGCATGAATCCATGGGTACGAAACTACAGTTCAGCACGGCTTATCACCTGCAGACAGATGGCCAATCAGAGATGACCATTCAGACTCTTAAGGATATGCTTTGTGCTTGTGTGTTAGACTTAAAGACTCAATGGATGAGAAATTATCGTTGTGTGAGTTTGCTTACAACATCAGCTACCATTCGAGCATTAGAATGACGCCTTTTGAGGCTTTTTATGGCAGAAGGTGTAGAACACCGATATGTTGGGAAGAAGTTGGCATTCACAGTTTCCTTGGACCAACCATAGTGAGTGAGACTAGTGACAAGGTCAAGTTAATCCAAGAACGTATGAAGGTAGCCCGGAGTAGACAGAAAAGTTATGCAAACTCTTACCGAAGGGATTTATAGTTCAAAGAAGGAGACAAGATTTTCTTCAAAGTGTCACCTACGAGGGGAACATTGAGATTTGGGAATAAAGGCAAACTATCACGGAGATACATTGGACCGTACGACATTGTGAGCAAGATTGATGACGTGGCTTATAGATTAGCCTTGCCACCCGAGCTATCCGGCGTACACAACGTCTTCCATGTGTCTATGTTGAAGAAGTATGTCCCCGACCCTTTGCATGTACTCCGGCATGAGCATTTGGAAATCCAAGAGGATGCAACGTGGGAACTACGAGATCAAGTGCAGAAGAAGTATCCACATCTACTACCAGAGGTGAGTTGTGTATTTCATTTGGTGGACCAAATGTCCCGAGTGGAGGATGTAAGACCCCGACACGAGTGACATCGATTAGTATTGATTAAGTCGTGTTTTAGTTCTAAGCATGATTAGTGAATTTTGGTTAAGTTGGGATTAGAATAGCTTTTATTATAGCTTTGGGGAATCTTGAGTGCCTTAATACTTAGTGGGACCTTTTGGGGGTTCCTTTTGTGACTTTGCGTTTGCTTTGGGGATTTTCTGAGATTCCTGTGATTTGTATTTTAACTCTATTTTACTCATCTTGTTAATCTCTACAACTTTTATGTTGATCCCGTTCCCTTCCGAAACCCCAAAACCCGACTTTCCTAGCATTGAGGGCAAAACAGTCATTTTACACTAAGTCTGTACTCAAAACTTGATATTCCTAAAACCCTTGAAATATATACTTTTTAGAAACTAGAAATTTCGACGATTATTTTTCCCTTCTTCGTCGAACTCATCCGAGGTCCCAAAAGTCATGATTTCAGCCCAACAAGAATTTTAGTGGTGGAGCCCACTCCCTACTTGTTATATAAGGAGACCCTTCCCCTTCTTCTTTTTCCAGCTCAAAGACCAACTAATCTAGGGTTTTTCCCCTTTATCTTCTTCCTCTAGCTTTTTCACCTCAATCCTACCAAATGTTGCACCAATAAGCAAATGAAGGTTGCCTTCTTCTTCCTCTCCTTAAGAGCTCTTCATTGATAGCATTTGTGGAGGAAGTCATCCATCTCTAGACCCCTGTGAAACTCATCTTACCTACTTGAAGAACTTCCTAGTAAGCTTCCCCTTTCAATCTCTTTGATATGTGTTCTCCTAACCTTAGGGAAGCCCCATTTTCATTATTGAAGCTTTCTTCCTCCTCGCTCATTGTCTTAACCATTTTAGGGTTTGTATTTGGAGTTTTGATGTGTTTGTAGGCCATCTTTGAGAGAGGCTTGATTAGAGCTTGATTTGCCTTTTAGAGACCCAAGGAAAGTGGATGAATGGGTATTTGAGCATTATATGGTTTTATGAGAAATGTGTTGATTTTGTCATTTATATTCATACTATTCTTGATTTTCATGATTTGAAATAAATGCACATGAATGAGTTGGTTGGTTGTTTAACTCCTAGAAGTATTAGCATTTATAATCTTTCATTTATCACTTGTTTGTGGTATAAATGAATCTTTGTGATTGTGGGTTTTCTCTCATCTTTTGTGGTTGAATGTGATTGAGATGAAGGTTTTTGATTTGATGTTTACGGAATTATTGATGGGGATTTGAATGGTGTTTGAATGGGCTCAAAGGGGGTTATAAGAGAATGAGGCAGGGGTGAGTAGAACTGTCCCCGGAACCAGTTCTAGACAGTTCGCTCGAGCGAACTTGACAGGTCGCTCCAGCAAACCCTTCTAGTGGACAGTTCGCTCGGGCGAACTTTGGCTTGCTAGAGCGAACCCTCCCAGAACTTATTCCAGAGAATGGTTAACTCGAGCGAACTGAAATTTCGCTCAAGCCAACCTGGATTGGAAAAGTTCGCTCAAGCAAACTCAACTTCGCTCGAGCGAACCCACCCAGAAAATCATTCCAGAGAGCTCACCGCTCGAGCAAACTCTAGGTCCGCTCGAGCGATGGGTACTGTTCACCTGGGGCTATCTTGGGAGCAAAAATGAAATGTTTAAATGATTGGGAGAGATTTGTTGAATGCCCCAATGAAATGGAGATATGTAGAAACGATGCATGAAGCCCGTTTGAAAAAGAAACCACTTCGCAAAGATCCATTGTAGTTTTGAAAACCACTGGGGCATATCAGGACCCCGGAATGCCCCCAAACTCAAGGAGTACCAAGTCTTTATTATATTGACATACGGGATCCCTATTCACTTTGAATTAGTTTTGAACCTCGGTACTTGTCTTGAGATTTCAAAAGTTCATTTGTATTTCATTATTCCCGAATTCCTATGCACTCCCGAAAATATTGAAATTGCAATTGTAGCATTTTGCTAACCCCGATGTGCATGACCGAATTGAAGTGATAATTGTGCCTTTGAGCACTCCCGTCTCGCCCGTTTATATACTTGCACTTGGTGTATTTTATACATGTCTTGATTCTGTTATTTAACCTATGAGTCGGCACCACTAAGCTTCGATAACCTTGTCAATTTGATCCACCGATTTGGAGATCCCTCTCTTGTCCCCCAGCTGCAGTTTGGATCCCGCTACCCGATTTATTACCGTGGACTTGTCCCGATACCCCGGCTTGCTACCGTGATTCCTGATGCCCGGCTCGCTACCGTGGTCATGTCCTATATTATTATATGTATATGTATATGTATATATCGTTGAATCTCATCACCTTGTGTGACTGAGATCAACGCGTTGATATGCTCTTGTCACTTCGGTGATAGAGGACTTAGCTTTGTGTGGTTGTCATCTTGCTTGTTTCCCGATTCCTTGGTTACCTTTACTTGTTTTACACTTCATATATGTTTTTGATTAAATGGATTATTTCTTCCATGGAATTTATTGTTTAAACAGGTTTAAATGTTCTCCAAGGTAAATTTAATTAATGTTATATTGTTATATCCTTTCACCCACCTGCCAGACCGTCGTGTCTGATCCATTTATTTGGTACTCAGGTCCAGACATTGTCTATCCCGAGACGAAGTTTGAGGAGGCGGTCGATGAACCGCAGCATTTAGTCAAGTGGCATGCTGATGATGTCGTCTAGACATTCGGTTGCTTGAGTTATGATACATTTTGCGATAATGATTAACCATTCTTTAGGGTCATTATTTTGAGATGTATTGGCCTTTGTTGGCCTTGATTCTTTTCGGGAGTGAAAAAATAATTGATCTTTTGTATAAACTTTAATGTTACTTTTGGGGAAAACACTAATGATCATTGCTCACTTTGATATTCTGTTATATAAATGTGTTATCAGTCTTGTTATTTTGGATACGAATGTGTGAATTAGATTTGCTGCAAGCTTCCACACTTAACCAAAAATATTTTATGTTGATGTGATCACCGCGAACACCTATGGGAAATCACGTGCACAGGTAGTATCTCATTCTTCAATGGCTCGTGTACGTAGAGACCAAAATAAATACACTTATGTTATATGTACAATGGCAACCAATCATTCATTCTTCCTTTTTAGTCCCAATCCCGGATTAGGCCCGCAAGCATGGTCCGGGGTCGCGACAACCATGATCCAGAACCTTACATTCTGATGATCGAGACAAATCGCACTATCTCATAGTGATCAAAGTGCTGCAACCTTATCAGATGAGATGCCCAGTCTCATCACTAGTTGTGATGATATTTAAGTATAAGATTTGTGACACATATCTCCCGTATGTGGATCTCATCCATATGCATATATCACATCTAATATACTAATGGGACCCGGTTCATCTCATAAACCATCATGTCATATGTATTGGTTATGTGCATTAAATAATAAAACTGTTTGAAGTAGGTGGGCCTCGGGACAGATTTTCAAAACTTTTGACCCACTTGACTCAGGGATCAAGTGTCCATAAGGCCATAAATCATATCCAGGATGCAATCCCTCCATCTCATCAATCAAGTACAGCAATAAAACCTATCTAGAAGATAGAAATCAGCAGCACCATGCAACCAAAATAATCCACAATAAAAGGAGAAGCAGATTATACCTTTTGAGCCCGATAGTGCTCTAATAGAGAAGAAGACAATCAATTAGATCAAGAACTCTTCTTGAAGCAATTTGGGATCTCCAAGACCTCGTTGTCTTCCACACTATGACCCACTATCAGATCTCTTTTCTCAAGAAGATTGGTGAAAACTTCAAGAGAAAACCCTACTAAAGACTCCAAGGAACTAGAAGCGAATTAGGAGAGAGAGAGAAGAAGAAGAAGAAGAGTTGTGCAACACTGGCACTTGAGAGGGTTGGGCGTGGACTCCAAGATTGTGGACGTCCAACCCTCTCTCCTCCTCTTTATATAGCTTTCAAACCTCTTCTTGTTACTAATTAACTAGAAGTCCTACTTCCTAAAATAATTAGTACCATTCCCCTTTCCAATTATTATAGAAGTCTCACTTCCACAACAATTAGTAAGTTAACTATTACCATTATTAGAAGTCATACTTCAAATAGAAATAGTAACTTTCTAATTCCTTCCTCTTAGAGTTCAAGTAGGAATAGTATATTTCTAATAACTTGGACTAGCGTGAGGACCACTAGGGATTCCATAGATAGCTGGCTCCAACTAGGACACCGCGACCCCACAACTCATGTGTAATCCGGGCCCACAGTTAATTGCAAATAACACCACTATATAAATGCAATTGCACTCTAGTTTTAAGAATAAATTACAAAGAAGACCCTAAAGTTCCCGATTACCACAAATAGGCCCCTCTGTCAATATCCATGAATCAATTGGATTAAATTTGTCTCTTCCAATCTTAGATCCACATCTTATTATCCTTGAGCCCCAATTAATCACAGTGATCATCAGTACCATCCAATTAACTCTTAATCGAGATGGGTGCGCACTTACTACTGATAAATCCATTAATTGGCATAAGGGGATAATATAGATAGATTTCATCTTGACTATTGGATGTTCCGACAGTCCTACTACCACGTACCCAAGACACCGAGGTGTTGACCTAGTAGTAAGTGCGCACCCATCTCGATTAAGAGTTAATTGGATGGTACTGATGATCACTGTGATTAATTAGGGCTCAAGGATAATAAGATGTGGATCTAAGATTGGATGGGACAGATTTATTTCAATTGATTCATGGATAATGATAGAGGGGCCTACTTGTGGTAATTGGGAAGTTTATGGTCTTCATTATAATTTATTCCTAATACTAGAGTGCAATTGCATTTATATAGTGGTGTTTTTTGCAATTAACTGTGGGCCCAGATTACACATGAGATGTGGGGTCGCGGTGTCCCAGTTGGAGCCAGCTTTCTAAGGAATCCCTAGTGGTCCCCACGCTAACCCAAGTATTAGAAAGATTCTATTCTTACTTAAGCTCTAAAAGGAAGGAATTAGAAAGTTATTATTTCTATTTGAAGTGGGACTTCTAATAGTGGTAATAGTAAGCTTCTAATTTGTGTGGAAGTATGACTTCTAATACAAATTAGTAAGAGAGATAAGAGAGGAGACTTGAGGGCTCTTTAAAGGGGAATACACCCCTTGGACATCCAGCCATAAGAGTGCACGCCCAACCCTCTTTATTTGTGCAAGTGTTACACAATTTTCTCCTCTTCTCTCTCTTCTAGTTCTCTTCTAGTTCCTTGGAGTTTCTAGTAGGGTTTTCTTTTAGAGATCCCACACATCTTCTTGAGAAAAGATATCTGATAATGGGTCATAGCGTGGAAGACAACAAGGTCTTGGAGATCTCTAATTGCTTCAAGAAGAGTTCTTGTTCTAGTTGATTGTCTTCTCCTCGATTAGAGCACTACCGGGCTCCAAAGTTATAATCTGCTTCTCTACTTGTTGTAGATTATTTTGTTGCATTTAGTTGCTAATTTCTATCTTCTAGATAGGTTATATTGTTGTACATGATTAATGAGATTGAGGGATTGCATCCTGAATTGGGTTATAGCCTTCTGGATAGTTGATCCCTGAGTCAAGTGGGTCAAAAAGGTTTGAAAACCTCTCCACGAGGCCCACCTACTTCCAACAGAACCATCATGTCATATGTATTGGTCATGTGCATAAAGTAATAAAAACACCATTCATCTCATGAAAAGAAAACATGATTTTATTGATAAATAATGAAATTAATCAATTTATTACTTCAACTGATGGATTGAGTCTATACAATCTAACAAAAACGACATTCATCTCATGAAAGGAAAGCATGATTTTATTGATAAATAAAGAAATTAATCAATTTATTACATCATCTGATGGATTGAGTCCATACAATCTAATATCTTTAAGTGCTGAATAGTGAAGTTGTTGTATTTTGCAAATTTCGGTGAAGTCATCCTAAAATCATCACGATTCGTGAGTTCGCTCGCCTTAGCCACATCTCTTGAGATGAATTGTGTTCCAACTCTGTAACAAATTCATCCGAGACCATGTCATCTTCAAATATAACTTTCCGATTATGCGAGCTATGTTCTCCGACATTCAACATCGGAAGTCTTTTGCCTCTTATACTTGAACTCCTTATAAGATTGGTTCTCGTGTTTCCAGATTCAATTTCAATTGTAACGAACTCTCTATCATCAAGGATGTTCACTACATGAACACGGTCAACAGGAACGCAATAACTTTCTTTTGTCAATTCATCGCTAGCAATGTTCTGCCCTTCTTAGAAATGAATGTCGTTGTCTTCGCATAGATTGATAGTAGGAATTTCATGACTTTGAATGGGAGGAACGTTTCACTTCACATTATGATTGCTCCCCGAATGATCAACTTGTTTGCCTCGTAAAGAATGGATGTCCATCCTAAATGACCTTCAAGATAAACACACGGAAAGAACTACATTAGACATTAACTAGAAATAGTATTATGCATTATTTAAAATGCCTTAAGAATAACTTATGTACCTTGTCTGTTCTCCAATGTGTTTGGCGGAACCAATCAGTCTTCTATTGATGTACAAATATATCCCATTTGTCTTGTGGTTTGCAAGTGTTAAATGCACTTGATGTCGCTATCATCCTCTATGGCAGCCAATGAAAACACGTGACCATTGTGATGAAGATAATGTATGCTTAGGTTCTCGCAAGTTTCCTCTCAATGTGAACCTTCAGGAGTTATGTTCACTAATTCGGGAAATGTTATGGTGCTTTGAATGGACCTCATCTTTGCTTTGAATGGACCTCATCTTCCACTACTAAAAAAATGACATTTTATATCGGTTACAAAAACTGTCCTATATCGGTTTTTCATATAACCGATATAATATCTTCAATCAAGGTTTTTTATATCGGTTAATATTTTTTTATATCGGTCAATTTTTTTTTATATCGGTTACATAGTAACCAATATAATAATCACTATATATAATATCGGTTAGCAAATATAAGATATTAATTGCTATATTTTATATCGGTTATTATGAAACCGATATTATATACACTACTAAAATGCAATGATTTTATATCGGTTTTAAAAATCCCTTAATATCGGTTATTAGGAAAACCGATATAATATGCTGCTCCAAAATATCTTATATCACTTCAACTTTTGTAATATCGGTTGCTGGACTGTACATTTCTTTTAACTGGGCCTTCAAAGTTTTATTTTTATTATTTTTATTTTGGTGGAATAAAAGTTAACTGGGCCTTCAAAATCACTTCAGCCCTAAAAATAATTTTTCATTTCCCGCGCCGCTCAAGTGCATAATATTTCTAGCGCCCCCTTTGCCTCTTCTCAATCCCTCATCTCTCCCTCATCTCTCTGACCCTCTCTCGCCCAGCAATCCCTCCATTTCCTTCTCCCTCATGACCTCAGCCCTCTCCACCATCTCCCAGGAGACCTACGCTCCTCCATCTCTCCAGGCAACCTGCGCTCCTCCATCTCCCAGGCGCAGAACCCCCCTCTCCTCCATCTCAATCACCCTCTGCATCTCTCGGTGTGCCACCTCTTCTGTTTTTCTGATTTATGGTTTTGTTGATTTGAGCGGTGCTCTTGTATTTCAACCATTTTTTTAGTGGTAGAAATAGATGGGGTTGAATGGACGATTTCAGGATTCTAGCCAGGGATTTCGGCTTCCGACCCCAGGGCAAATCCGCCCCCATGTCCGCCTCCAAGGGCCTTGCCGCCGCCACCTCCACCAACGTTGGGATCGGATCCGTCGGAGGCTCCAGATCGACTTCCTCGGCGACGGCGAGATCCGCGTGGAATTCGACCCCCTCCGGCGGATCCCTTCTCGGAGATGACGACGGGCTCTTTGGACCCTCTTCCCATAACCAGAGCCGCCCTGAGTACGGTGGTCTTTCAGGGTACGGTGACGTCTTCGCCGGTCCGCCGAGGTATTCGAATCAGGGGCGTGCTCCTCCTCCTCCTGCTCCTACACCGTCCTCTGCCGCCTCTCCTTTTGATTCTTTGTTTCCGGGGTCTAAGGAATCGTCCACTAGGGCCTCGACCATGCCCGTGTATGATAAGCCTGTGTATGATGATGATATCTTTGATGGGGTTCCTGGAATGAAGAGCACTGCGGCTATTAGATTCGACGACGTCTTTGCTTCGATGTCTAACGCGCAGAATGATGCGTCTCAGTATGATGATCTGCTTGGGAATTTCGGTCGGGCAGAACCCGAGTTGAAGAAGGGTTCGAGAGGCAATCGATCTGGAGGGACGGAGAGAGAGGTTACGGGATTTGATGATTTGATACCCGGATTTGGTGGGAGCAGTCCTCCCCCAAACAGGTAAAAACCAGATCTTTTTATTTTTGGATGTTATGTTATAATGCTGCTGCGTCTTGGATTGTTGCATTAGATTGCAGTTTCAATTGAGTTTTTAATGTAGATTGTATCTTTGAGCGGCTGGATGAATTTGGATATGCTGATTTCAGTTCCATTGTATTGATATTGTAAACAGCGTATGGGTGATGGAATGAAGAATACAGATGTTGGCAGTAGAAATTTTTATGATTTTGTGTGAAGGAGCATTGTGCTCCCTGTTTAAGATTTACACTATTGTTGTAATGAAAATATGACCTGCTACACTAGATTATACATTTGGCAGTATGTTCTGCCAAATTTGATACTTTTTGTAAGTCATTAAAAAAATGAATAGAAAGATTATCATGGAAATCTTAAAGATTATCATGGAAATCTTAAAGGTTGGATTGGAGATTGGTGTAGGTGGGTGTTGAAGTTTGAATCTGAAGTTTGAATCCTAATAAGGAAGGACTCCTAAATAAATGGATTTTCAATCCACTTGTGTAATGTTCCCTTGGGTTAGGTTGGATTTTTACCTAGTGATGGTAGGAAATTCTTAGACTTTATTCTCTTCAAAAATGCAACTTTCTCCCATTTTTCTATTGATATGTAGTTAGGTTTATGTGAAGTAGTTATAAATGTGTTTGTTATGAACATTATTATGGTTATCTATGTTTAGGTCAGACCCAAAACGTTTAGCTACTACTCTAGAAACAGAGAACGAAGAATCCTGCACTACTTACAATATGCTTAAGGTTTGTCTACTTGCTTTTTTTCATGACATGAATAGCTTTTTTGCCTGGATAAAGTGAACATACTTTTAATTGAGAATCAGATATTGATTTCTATTTCAAGTTGCATTCATTCTGTTTTATCCTATTCATTCCAATTGCATATTTTAAGATATTTTTCTGTGTCTTTTGTATGCATAAGGATTGACCTTGTGTAATAGAATTACATGTTTTTTTTTTCATATTGAATGTCTATTGTTTTTAGATTGTATACTGTATGAGACCTTTTCCATCTGTGTTTTCGTGTAAGAGCATTGAACTATTTTTTTTCCTCTCTTACTTTGCTTAACTTATAGGGACTTGTATTGTTTTTATGTAGGTTTCACGCAACTTATTAAGATGGACAAAAGAAATGGCATATGTGGATTATTATGAGCGTGCCCTTACAAATGGTGTCCTTAGCATACAAAGGGGAACAGAACCTGGGGTAATGATTTACATGCTTCCTCTTGGACGAGGAAAATCAAAGGCACACAGTTATCATGGTTGGGGAACACAATTTGACTCATTTTGGTGTTGTTATGGAATAGGTTGTGCCTTTTTATCCAACTTTGTTGCTTAAGTTCTCTCATAATAATGTGTAGTTGTGTGTACACTTCGTGAATTATGTTTTTTTTTTCCTATCTTTTTTTCCCCCTTTTTGGCTAAATGTAAGTATGTTTTTTCGTACAATGATGTTTGGTTGTTTACATGTGTATTCAAATTCTAGAAGTCTGATCCTTCTTGATTTCATATTTAAAAATAATTATAAGTTTCATGAAGCAACAAGTCCGAGACAGGGAGCATGCCTCCCATTTTTAGGAATAATGACACTCTTAACATTGGTATCATGCAGCATAAAGACTTCTAAAAGTTGCATGTATAAGTGAGATGGATTCATACATTTTACTTAGCATCGTCAGAATGAAGATGTAAAGTACACCCAAGTTTTAGGGAAAAAATTCCCAAACATGCTTGGTTATAATTCTTTCAATATCTACTTTCTATATGTTCTGAGATGGATGTTTCTAGGCATTTGCCATGATTCCATACTTGAAAAAAAATGGTTTTGCAGGAATTGAGTCATTTTCAAAATTAGGAGATTCCATTTACTTTGAGGAAGTTGATGATGTTCCTGGTCTTAACATCATCCAATATATATCAAGTTCTTTTAATTGGCTATCCGGACAAATCATGCTAAAACAAGATGTAGAGCCTGTCATTTCTTCAGATGCTCAACTTCTGGTGTCATTGTCATTTTCTACTGAAGAGGTACTGCATGTTTCATCTTCTTGATAGCTGCTAATTAATCATCATGATCATCATCTACAAAGCCTCCCCTTGTCTATTTGCATTCAACTTACTCCCACCATTGCCTTTGATTCAATTATTATTCTCATGTACTTCTATTTCCTATTACCATCTTAAACAAGCTCATCAATTGCTTGGGTCTGGTAAAGGAGCTTCATATGATAGTTAATGGTCTTGATAACATCAGATTGTTCATCACTTTGCACAGATGCTGATGTTAAAACCCTTCTATTGTCTTGCCTTAATTATCATTATATAAGTAGCTGATGTAGTGGGCCATCACGTTCATGAATACTCCATATAAATCACGTTCTTTTGGTTTTTTTGTTTATATATAGTTCCAACTTTTTGTACATCTCATGGAAGACAATGTAGATACTATACACACACACACACACACACACACACACACAATATTTCCATAGAGATTTGTCTAGTCAAGCTTTATGTTAATTATTAATTAGTTATATATATATATGATCACATTGTATATATAGTGCAAAGTTTTATTGGTGTACAGTGTACTGCAATGGTATTGTAGGTTTTATAGGTACTGCAGCAATGCAAATTCTTTTGATAAAAAAAATGCATATATAATATTAAATCGGTTACAGAACAAACGATATAATACAATCCCAAAAAACCAATATAACAAAGCCCTTTATAACTGATATTATAAATAATTTTTATATCGGTTTCACTCTTTTTTATATCGGTTTTACAGTAATGTATGCTATAATTTCAGTTTCAAAACACACCAGTTCTCCGAAAACCGATATTATAAATAATTTTTATATCGGTTTCACTCTTTTTTATATCAGTTTTACAGTAATGTATGCTATAATTTCAGTTTCAAAACACATCAGTTCTCCGAAAACCGATATTATAAATATTTTTTATATCGGTTTCACTTTTTTTTATATCGGTTTTACAGTAATATGTGTTATAATTTCAGGTTCAAAAGACATCAGTTGTCAAAAAACCGATATGAAATAATACACATATTATATCAGTTATAGTTGTTTATTATATCGAAGGTACTTATATCGGTTTGAAGTTTACTGAAAAACCGATATAATAGGTCTTTTATATCGGTTTTTAGCCGATATAAAAACCTTTTTTTCTAGTAGTGTTCTGTTTTCCACCTTCATATACCGGGTGAATCATGTCAAATTTAAATCCCCGTCGTAGTGGAAAATCACAATCAACTCACCACCCGACATCCTAATTAAAAAGAAAAAACCAAATATTTAGGCATTATTACTGTACAAACTAAAAAAATGCCAACAACGCCTCATTAACCAAAGATGTGTGAGATTGCAAGGGGCTAAAGAGGGACACTCGGTGATCCTTAATAATTGGGTCTTATATGGTATGATTATTAGATTTTTATATTTATTTTTAAGAATTTCATCAACCAACGAAAGAAAACAACCTAATCACCAGTGACTCAGGACGTGGGCCCCATTTGAAATTTTTTTTAATACCAATAAACAATATAAATGTCTGTGGTATTGTCTGTGAGCTTGTCTAACTTCTTCTATACCAAAGTAAAAGGAAAAGCATAAAAAATGAGACATTATATTCATTTTTTTCAAGTAAATCCGTAAAAGTAGGCATAAATGCACAAACCTCTTAAATGGAGATCAACAAACACTAAAATGAAATAAAAAACGAGCAATAAAGTGAGTATACAAGCCCATAGAAAGTACATGCCTTCAGTTGGAGACAACGTACAACTTTTGAGAAGGATATGATAGAAAAAGAATGGAAATCAGGGGACGTATTTGAAATTATAGAGGGTGCGAAAAGCAACGATAGCATCACTCAATATTTCTTTGAGTAACGCTACCGTCGGTAGGAAAAAAAATAGAAATGTGGTAGGAATAAAAAAAAATAGAAATGTGGCCGGAATACCCCATTAGTGTTGCACATTTTACCAGGACCCTTCGAAATAAATTGCTGTATTTCGGGAGTTTTCCAATAAAATCCTCTATTTTTTTTTCCTACATCATTTTCCACACGACGGATCTTGATGTTTCCCACGTAGGCCTGTCAATGAGACGGGCCGGGCCTAGGCTTAGGTTGTCCAATTCTGTCCCGAAAATAGGACGGGTCCTCCGGGTGTTGTCCAATCCTGGCCCTAAATTGAACGGGCCTATATCAAATCTCGTCCTGTACGGGCCCGGGCTGGGACAGGGCCTGGCCTGGCCTGGGCTTAGCCCGATCATGGACATAAGCAAAATATTCTCTAATTATTCCTACCATCACCAGACACTTGGTGTGAACCGAACTTTAAACCTTCATTTTTTTCGGGCTTGAGACCAGCAATGTAATGTAATAAGCAACATGGCAGCGTTAAAGTTTTTTTTTTTTGCCAGTGACAGTAGAAAATCAATAGAAATAAATGAATATCCTATAGGCTATATGGGTCAAGTAATGTAGGAACAGTTAAAACTTTTTTCTATTTTTTTTTTCCAGTAAAAATAGAAAATCAGAAAATCAATAGAAATGAATGAGAATGAGTATCCTATATGAGTCAAATTAAAGTAATATAGGATCGGTTAAGACCTAATTGACCGTTTTTTGTTGTTGGTGAGGAGCAGTTTCAATAATATATAAATAATTATTATTAAATGACTTTGCAGCGGGCCGGACCGGAGCTTAAACGGGCTGGGTTGTTTCCGCCCAATCCCAGTTTCATTTTGGTCGAGTTTTAAAATGTATTGTCCAAGTCCAACCCACTGAATTTAAAATTATTTTAAAAGCCTTATTTTTTCAAGCTTGGGACGGGTCGCGCTTTTTATCCGTTACAACACGTCCCACTCACAGGCCTATTACCACGATAACAATAGGTAGACCAATACGGTCCGCCACCAACGGACACAGATAGCTGTCCGTATGCGTAGCAGGCTGGCACCGTCCCTCACGGTCACCTCACTGTGGGTTAAAACCTCAACAGATCCGGACTCTGTGGACACGTATTCTCTCGCTTGCCCACCTTGGTCGATCGATTCTCTTTCTCACACTTTTCTTCCCCTCTAAAAGGCCTCTCTCTCTTTCATTTTCTATCTTCACCTCTCTCACTCCTACAAATACCAGTCATTCTCAACCCGATACCGATTCTCCAACCGATATTCTAAAACATGTGTGGAGGAGCGGTCATCTCAGATTTGATTCCTGCGACCCGATCTCGCCGACTGACAGCCGATTATCTGTGGCCCGACCTGAAGAAAAGCTCCAAAAGCACCGGCTTGAAGAGTTCTCCGAAGAAATCGCATGTTGAAGACGATTTCGAGGCCAATTTTCAGGATTTCAAGGATGATTACGATGAGGAGGACGAAAAAGAAGACGTCAAGCCCTTTGCGGCGTTCCCCACATCGACTTCTGTCTTTCGGGGTAGGTGTTGATGATTTTCTTGTTTTGTTGGAAATGGGTTTTGTTTCTTTAGTAGATTTATTGGGGTTTTTTTAGGCTGATGATATTTTTGGATTTTCCTTCCTTTGCTTTGAGTCTTGGCGATTTTTGTGATATGGGTTTTGTTTATTGTTAATTATACTATGTGGGTCTTTGAAGATTTAGTATTTTGTTTTGTTTGTGTTCTTAGCCCATATAGTTATATTTTTCATTTTTTTTTCTTCTCTGAAATGGGGCTTTTCCCATGGTTTGGGTTGAGTTTTGATGATTATTATGTTATGAGCTGTGATTATGTATAATTTTTCTTAGTGGGTTTTTCACAATTTAATGATTTTTTATTTATTTATTTATCATTTTCTCTCTTTTCTAGTTATTCTTTTTTTGATTGAAAATGATTTTTTTTTTCATGTTGAAGATTTGGGAATTTCGTTTTTCACCGTTTTCACTTTTATTGAAGTCGTACTTTGTTGTAGATCTTTTGCATCTGAAAGATCTTTTTACGGCTTTAATGTTCAACAGTCATTTTTCATTGCATATCAGAAACCCTTTCTATCAGTTAAAGAAGAACATTAAAACGGTGTCCTTTTTATCTTTTCATCAACTGAATATTCTTTTAAATTAAAGAATTATAAATAGAAATGTTTATTGATCTGGGTTTCACTTGCTATCAGTTTTTAGGTTTGTGATGTTCTTCAATTTATTCATTTATCTGATTTAGGTTTTGTCATTTTATAAAGAGAAGAAAAGCCTTAAAGCCTTTGATCTGAGTGAAGACAGCTTAAAATTGTGTTGGATGTGTCCTAATTCACTATTGTCATGGTAGTCTATGCAAGAAATCACATTGCCAAGCTTTTGGGGCAACAAGGAAATTCAAAAAACCCCCATTTGATGGGATATATTTTCTATAACATTTTCAATACGTATTGTACCAGCAGCTATGATGAATGTAGGCCTACAGTAATTGCATAGTGAGCGAAACAGTTTCTACCTAACATTGATTATTGCCATCTCAAATGCACGGTTTGACTTTGAAAGGAAAATCATTCATTCTTAAATCCGTTAACCCCTATTGAGATCTGGGTACATCCAAACCCACCCTTAAAATAAAGACAGGAAGGGAGCAATGAACTTTACTTTTGCTTCAAACCTCATGGTGAATGAGTTCTCAGTTGGCCTTTCTTATCATGTCCCATACCTTTCTTATCATGTCCCATAAGGAGGAAAAAAAAAATCTAAAAAGATTGTAGTTGCAGTTCTATTTGTTTGTATGGTGCATGTGGAGTCTCAGTCAAACATGTTTTCCACATTGGATCGCCAAAGATGAAACCTAATGTATTGGTGGATTTTTTTGACCCTTAAGTGATATATCGGTTTGATTCAGCTAGTGGCGGACAAAAAATTTATCTCAGTGAGATTTTTTTTTTTTTTGGGTAAAGGTAAGTTACTCATACACCCACCCAAGTCCCTCACCATTGGCACTACAGCGAGTGATATTTATTAAAAAAATGATATGTGAGAACGAATTAAACAAAATTAGCATGTTAACATAATTTCAAAGTTTTGAAATCATGTGTGCAGTTTTAACCAACAAATTAGTTGTTAGATTACATGCCAGAAAAGATAAAAATGTTGAATTTGTATTGCTCTAATAAGGGGTTCATAAGGGTAGAGAAGAATTGAAAATTGTATGATTTTAGCATATTTACTTGTGAGAACATGATTATAGTCACAAATAAAAAATAAATAAATAACTAATTAAAGCATTTTCTTCAATGTTATAAAATGGGTGTTAGTACAAAAAGTTTTGAATTGCTAAGGTTGATGGATTGGGGCATGTAATTACTATAGAAAACCCTAAAGTACTTCTATTTATAACCACATGAAATTTCTTACGTAAGAAATAATTAGAACTAATTTTTTTAGAATTTGAATTAAAATTTTAAAAATTCAAAATCCAATCACAACTTAACGGGCAAGCATTCAAAATGTTATAATTATGAGTATCAAACTTAAGAGGTCCTGCATTCTAAGCGCAATAAAGTCGAAGAAAAAAAAAGAAAAGAGAGCACTAAAGCCTTCTCAAATGAGTATGCATCGTGCACTCCTTAGTAAGTTGTCATGCAGAAAATAGAGGGATAAAATAAGTAAGAAGAACCTATGTAATCTTGTGTGTAATGAGTTGTTTTTTTTTATACAAGTTAAAAGGCAAAATTGCCCTTATATATTTTGACAGTAAAACTTATTAAACAAAGGGTAAAAAGAAGTTGAGGAGAGACAGACAAGGAAAAAACAGTATCAGGAGGGGCAAAGAGCATAAGAACCCAAATATAATTGAGATATTTTCTCCTATGTTAAAGGAAATAAAGCCCCTCTTCAACTCTATGTGGCTCTGCCACCGGTTTCAACCATTTTTTACTTGGAGAAAAATTCTAAAAGATATTTGGAAATAAAAAAATGCGGACATTCAGTTTTTTAATTGCTTCTTGAGTTTTTTCGATATGAATAAAACAACAAAATAAAAAAAGGGTGATGAAAGTGGAGTTCAAAAACATGTAAACTCTTGTCCTATAAACATAGAAAGCCGGGTAGGATTCATATTGAATATTAGGATTTAACAACAGTGACTATGCTTATTTATTATATATCTCCCCCTGAAACCTACTCAAAGCCCCATGAATTCTTATTTTAAGAGGTTTCCTTAATACTAAATTATCTCCAAACATAAAAAATGAAAGTGAAATTATGACAAAATAAGCTATTTGATCATTGCTATTCTCTTCCAGAAGAATTGCCTGAAGAGAGCTGCTACCTGCACACTCCATTTCCTCTCTACACACTGCATTTTAAAATAAAAAAAACAAAAACAAAAAATTCCTAAACTACCCATTGTCTACATTCGTTCGGCGACACGGGGCCGAACGAATCGGATTCGCCCATTTCAATGGCAATTTTTTTTTTTTTTTTTTACATCCAAAGCATTTGATTCTTCTCCATTTGCTTGTCCACCGTGAGGGGGAGAGAGGAAGGGGAGAGGGTGACCGGGCGGCGGTCGGCGATGAGCGGGGAGAGGGAAATAGAGAGGGAGAAGGAGAGGAAGAGGGAGAAGGAGAGTGGGCGGGCGGCGACGAGCATGGAGAGGGAAAGAGAGGGAAATAGAGGGAGAAGGAGAGGAAGAGGGAGAGGAGAGGAAGGGGAGAGGGTGGGCGGTGGACAACGAGGAGAAGGGATAGAGAAGGAAGGAGATGGCGAGGGTAGTTTAGGAATTTTTTGATTTTGTTTTTTTTGTTTTTTAAATGCAGTGTGTAGAGAGGGAAATGGAGTGTGTAGGTAGCCTGACTCTTGCCTGAATTGTGTGATGTCATAGAGATAGTGTCAAAGTGTACAACTCACATGAATTCTAAGATTCGCTTATCAATTGAATTCGTTCCATTTGTTGTATAAATACAAATCATTTTCCCTAAGATTCAATCCAAATCGTCAAATCTAGGGATTTTAGCAAAGATGAATATACCATATTATATAGGGGGGATATTCATGTGCATCCATCCCTCATAATATATGGTGAGAGACAACTTAATGGGGCCTACCTAGGGCATATTGGTTGAGCCCATATATCAAGTTTGTGGTCAATCCCATGGCTCTAACTCCTTCATCCGTGGCCCACAAATTTAATGACTTTATATTAAAGAATAAAATCTGACCATTGATCCAACGGTCCAATCCATTCGGATAGGTGAAAACTTGATGGGTCTAGTGTAATTCAGAGGGTCCCATGTGTGTAGATGGTTCGGATGTATCATAAAGTCGGCCCCACTACGTTGTCCTTCACTGTAATATGGTGAGGGATGGATGCACATGAATCTTTCCCCTTGTATTTGTGAATAGTTTGATATGTTTAAGATATCAACTTATTAAGAAAAAAAATAAACTGGTTGTAATTTTTTTAAGGGAAACTTTCAAAATAGGGCTTAAGTTTTTGCCAGATTTCAAATCAGGACAAAAAAAATTTTGATTTCAAAAGAGGGATCAAGTTTTCCAATTACATTTCAAAACAGGACATCAGGTAAGATTTGGCATTTTCCAATAAATATCTTCCAATTTTTCCCTAAATTCCCAAAATACCCATACACCCTTTCTTCCTAATATTTTCTCCCATTTGGTTGCTTCCATCCCCAAACCAGATTATCGAAATCCCTCTCTCCTCTCCTCGTTCTTCAAGAAGTTGCTCTGGCCGGTCAAAGAAGAAAGAAGCACAAATTGGAAGATAAAGAAGAAAAAGAAGTTTAGTCCATGCTGACTTTTCAATGATGAGGAAGGACATTGGGAGATGACCATCATAGCAGAATAGCACCAATGTAAGAATTTTCTGATTCTTATTTTATTAACAAACACTTTCCTAGTGGAAGATGGACAGAGGCAACAAGTCCAAATCCCCGAGTGGGCAGTGATACGTGTGGGTGGACAACCGAGTGACACTCCGCCAATTTTTCTTCCTTTGTTTCAAAAAACAAGAGAATGCATGAGGGTTTTACAGATAAGAAAATCTCCATCCCCAAACTAGAGTATCGAAATCCCTCTCTTCTCTTTCAAGAAGTTATTGCCGGTGACGAAAGGATGTCTTCTAGTCTCGAGTGTAGTAGCAACCACCCACCCTCTTGCTTTCATCTTTTCACTTTTCCTTCTTGCTTCCATAATTGCTACAACCGATCTTATTTTGGTGTGAAGTTGGGATTGAGGGAAAAAAAAGAAGGAAAGAGGAAGAAAGAGGGAAAAATGAAGAGTCGAAAGCATGAGGAAGAAAGGGATCTTTTGCAGCATTCATTGAAGAAACAAGAAAGAAAAACCGTTGCAAAAAAAACCGTGCAAAAAAAAAAAAGAAAGAGAAAAACTTGAAAAAAAAACCCACTTATGTAGTTTTCATCTACACCCAACAATGGCCGAGTGAGATCCTTCATCGCCAGCTGGCTGGAGCTTCTTGCTAAGATCGGAGAGGAGAAAGGGTTTGGGATGAGTTCTCTGTGTTGGGAAGATGGGTTGCAAGGGTCATGGATGAAAATAGCGGTAGCGGTGGACGTAGCGGCTCGCCGCCAAACTGCTACCAAGCGAGTGCTATATAGTGTAGCGATGTGATTTGAAAAAATCGCTCAAAAAATCTGAAAAAATTCTAGAAAATCCAGAAAGTTGTAAAATGAAGGAAAATGTGGTTATTTTGCAAAAGTAAGTAAGAAAAGGGGGCGTAGCGGTGCCCTTAATATATGAGGTCCTGTATCACTGTATAAATAGAAAATAATAGTAATGATTAGTTTTTTCACAAGAATTCATGTTTCTTAGTCATGCTAACTTAGAAAGTAATGGAAAGTTCAAAAAAAAAAACATGAAATAAAGGCATAAGACTTAAGAGTTAGGTCATTAATGAACATTGAACAATCAATACTTCAACATTCAAGGTTCAAATTCAATCAAAAGTGAATAAACTATGAAGTGATCAACACCAATTTAGAAATGACAGAGTAGAGAGTTAGTGAAGGAAATATGAATACCTTAGTCACCACCAAAAGGAATGTTTACCAGCACTAGGATCTATGGCATGCTTATCCCCTGAGTGTTATCATTTCAATTGGCACCGTATTGAATTTGATATTGATGAGCATTGGGAGGCAGCCGCATCATAGGAACTTGGAGGAGGTGGAGGTGGATATCTACTATATTGCATTTCACCATAGTCAGCATATGAGTAGGACCCTGAAGCTAAAGATTGTTCTTCTCCTTATTGCACTTGACCACATGGAAAATACTGTGAGGGTCCTTGTCTACTGTAACTAAGGTTCCACGAATCAGTCCATGATGCCGCTTATTGTCCTCCAACATCTCCACCCATATTTCCTTGCTCATTACTACCTCCAGCCCCAGGTGGTGAGTGAGAGTCTCTTCGGCATCGTTCGGTGCCGTTAATAACCACTGCTTGGATCAAATCTTTCAGATGGAGGTAACTCCTATATTTCCTCTACAGGAATGACATCGTCTTCATCATGTTGATAGTATTCATTAGTACCACCTGTCCCACCGTCTCCTCCATCTCCACCATGGCTACTTGAAGAGACGATGGTGGAACTAGCTTTCTCAGAAGATCCAATATGAGCAGGTTCTTTTCCATTCCTCCTAGTCCTACTGGTACCTTCTCCTTGAGGTGGCTGACCTTCTGGAGGTGCATCACTCATTTCCTCATCTATCAACTCTTGAATGGTTTCCTAAAGCACCGAATCTGAATCTAGTAGTGGATCCTTTATCTCGGCTAGCCATGGGAGTAAGGGATCGTCATCTTTGAATATGTGATCCAAATTAATAGGACAATAAGCAGGATCATCCCTTGCCCTTCTCTCCCTAGTTCTGTTTCTTAACTTCATATTGCAATGACAGTATACTAGCTTGTTGAGTTTGTGCATGGTAAGCCGATTCTTGGCCTTCGTGTGGATCAAAGAGAAAGTGCTCCAATTTCTCTCACAGTTGGAAGATGTTGTAGTTTGACCAAGGATGCGAACAGCCGCTTTCCTTAGATATGGAGCACTCTCTCCATAATTTATCCACCAATCAGCTGAAATGTAAAAAATAAATAAAGAAAATTAGATATTTGTAACCCTCAAGTCCTTCAAATCAAACCAAACCAAATCAAACCAAACCAAACCAAGCCTTTTCCCACTAGGTGGGGTCGGCTATATGGATTTGACGACGCCAATCAAATCTGTTTAGGGCCATGTCCTCTGTTAGATCCATGTAGGCAAGGTCATGTTTAATAATTTCTTTCCAACTTCTCTTGGGTCTCCCTCTCCCTCTCCCTCTCCTACTCCGGGCAATCTCCATGCTTTCACACCTTTTAACAGGTGCCTCCGTTAGACGCCTTCTAACATGGCCGAACCATCTCAGTCGATTTTCTCTCATTTTATCTTTAATCGGTGCTATTCCTACTTTGTCCCTAATCTCCTTATTCCTAATCCTATCTCTCATTGTGATCCCGCACATCCATCTTAGCATTCTCATCTCCGCAACTTCCATCTTCTTAACATGATTATGCTTTACTGCCCAACACTCTGATCCATATAACAACGCTGGACGTACCGCCACCTTATAATACTTTCCTTTAACCTTGAGGGGGATTTTCCGATCACAAAAGACCCCCGAAGCACTCCTCCATTTGGTCAACCCGGCCTGAATCCTGTGACTTACATCAGTATCAATCTCTCTATCCTGTTGCACCATAGATTCAAGGTACCTAAAGTTTTATTTCTCTACAATCTTTTGTGTGCCCAAACTTACTTCTAAGTTACCAAGTGTCCTACTTTGACTAAACTTACATTCCATATATTCCGTCTTGCATCGATTTAGCCTAAACCCTTTTGTCTCTAACGTTTTTCGCCACAATTCTAGCTTAGCATTCACTCCTTCTCTTGTTTCATCCACTAAAACAATGTCATCTGCAAATAGCATACACCACGGCACCTCATCCTGAATATGTCTTGTAATCTCATCCATAACTAGGGCAAACAAGTACGGGCTTAACGCTGAGCCTTGATGTAGACCAATCGTGATAGGAAACTCTTTAGTCTCTCCGTCAGTCGTTCTTATAGATGTCACGGCTCTATTATACATATCCTTTATCGCCTTAATATATGCGACACTCACTATTATCTTTTCCAGTACTCTCCATAGAATCTCCCTATGAACTCGGTCATAGGCCTTCTTCAAGTCAATGAACACCATATGTAAATCTCTCTGGCCTTCTCTATACTGTTCCATTAACCTTCTCAGGAGAAAGATAGCCTCCATGGTTGATCTCCCAAGCATGAAACCAAATTGATTCTCTGAAATGTTTATTGTTCTTCTTAGTCTTCCCTCAATAACTCTCTCCCATAATTTCATTGTATGGCTTATCAATTTAATCCCGCGGTAGTTCGCACAGTTCTGAATATCTCCTTTGTTCTTGTATATGGGTTTAAGAATACTTTTCCTCCATACATCAGGCATCTTCTTGCTCTTTAGCACTACATTAAAACGTTTTGTCAACCTCAATAGGGATACCATCTGGCCTAACCGCTTTCTCATTCTTCATCATTTTCAATACTTCTTTAACTTCTTACCTACTGATTCTCCTATAAAACATATGATTCGATTCTTCCCTAGAAATGGTAAGTTGCCCCAATTGTATGTCACTACTACTGCTATCGTTAAATAACTTGTAGAAGTAGCTCTTCCAACGCTTCTTTATCTCCTCATCCTTTACTAATACATTTTCATCCTCATCCTGAACGCATTTAGCTTGGTTTAAGTCCTTGGTCCGCCTATCTCTGGCTTTGGCAAGCTTGAATAGCTCTCTTTCGCCTTCCTTAGTGTCGAGTTGCTTATATAGCTCCTCAAAAGCCTTTGCCTTTGCTTCACTAACTGCCTTTTTGGTTTCTCTTTTTGCTTCTTTATACCTCTCCAAGTTTGCTTCATTTCGATCCTTTTGCCAAGTTTTGAAGCACTCTCTTGTAATTCTTATCTTGTTTTGGACGACCTCGCTCCACCACCATGCCTCTTTCTGTGCCGGAGCACCCCCTTTGGATTCTCCTAAGACTTCTTTCTCTATCCTCCTAATACACTCTGCTACCTTATCCCACATATTATTTGCACTCTCATTTACCGCCCAAACGTCTTCCTCTAGTACTTTTTCCCTTAATGCTAGTTGCTTATCACCTTTCAAGTTCCACCATTTAGTCCTTGAGCATCTATACAACTTCTTTTTTCTAGTCCACCTTTGTAACTGCACATCTATGATCAACAACCTATGTTGGGAAGTCAAGCTCTCCCCCGGTATAACCTTGCAATCTTTACAAGCTAAGCGATCTCTTTTTCTAGTTAAGAAGAAGTCAATCTGTGTCCTTGAGGAGCCACTCTTATAAGTCACCAAATGTTCCTCTCTCTTCCTAAAAAAGGTGTTAGTTACCATGAGATCATAAGCCACTGAAAACTCCAAAATATCCTTCCCTTCTTCATTTCTATTACCGTATCCATGTCCCCCGTGTACTCCTATATATCCATCTACGTCGCGACCTACATGCCCGTTCAAATCTCCTCCTATGAAGACCATCTCGCCTTGGGGTATCTCTAGTAGCACTCCTTCCAAGTCTTCCCAAAACTTCTCCTTATGTCCATCTCCTAAGCCCACCTAGGGGGCATAAGCACTAATTACGTTTACTATCTCTTCTCCTAACACTAACTTAATGGCAATAATCTTATCTCCACATCGCTTTACACTAACTATAGATTTAGTCCTTGCTTACCACTATGCCGACCCCATTCCTCGATCTATTAAGTCCCGTATACCATAACTTATACCCAGTCCTCTCAATCTCTTTAGCTTTCTGTCCCACCCACCTTGTCTCTTGTAGGCAAACAATTGCGATTCGTCTTCTTTCCATTGTATCCAGCACTTCTATAAGTTTCCCAGTTAAGCTTCCAATGTTCCAAGAACCTAATCTCAGCCTTCTATTTTGGACTAGCTTCCTTACCCCCCACACTCGTCCCAAGTGTGAGGACCCTTGCCTATTTAGCACTGCATCCGGGCGCTGATGCAGCGGTCCTTGCTCAATTATCACTGTACTCGGATCATACAGCGCGTCGCTAAGTAGGGGACGCCCCAACGAAATTTCATTAGGTCTCAAATCCATAAAGAAATCCGACTGAGTATTGTGCTGGTTGTCGGCTACCTAACGCACAACCCTCCTCCTTTGTCCGGGCTTGGGACTGGCTATGTCAAGGATACCCCAACATAGGCGGAGTTCAAGTCCTTCTAATCAATTAAGATAAATAGATCAAGACTATTGGGTGGGGTCTTTTGTTCATAGTCATATCAGGTGGCATCAATCCAAATGATCGTTGTACAAGAGGGTCAGCAAAGGTTCGTCTCCTTTGTGTATACATAGATATCTATAATATAAAAATTAGAAATAAGTCAGTAAACCCCTACAGCATGTATGACAATTGACACTTGGCAGCATAATTAAATTCTCTTGAGTAACCACCCACTCACTTCTTGTATGGCTTCAATTTGATCATTTGAGTTTAACAATCTCTTCAATACCTCCTGTAATCCTACCCGCAAGTCCGTATCTATTGCTTCGGTGTGTAGTTCGGCATTGCGGTAATAGAATTCATGATTAAAAAAATAACCAACATTGAAAATATGTAGAATGTACTATGAGTAAACAACATAATAAATACATTAGTTAGGAAAACAAAAAGTATAAAAAATATATATTAATTACATGCAACATGCAATGGATGGTGCAGCTGATCGTTCCAACGAGCATCAATAATGTTTATATATTTCTTGTGATATCTAACATTTTTCATAATGGCTTGCTTTGCTCGATCCATTGCTTCATATATAAAGCCCATTGTCGGCTTGTCTTCACCATCTACAACCCGCAACACTTTAACTACAGAATAAAAAAACTTTAATATCTCCCTCACTTTCTTCCAAAATTTATTGTCCCTCATCAGGTTTGAGACTTCAAACTCCGGATCAGTAGTTGCATTGCCCCATTTCGAACAAAGTCATTCTTCTGATGCAAACATTTGAATCAGCTCCGTTCTAAACCTTACAAGGCTTTCCATGGCCATAAAATGGATTGCAAACATAGTTGTTCCTGGATGCAGTAGGGCATGGTTATTTGTATATCTTTTCATCAAGCTTAACACCCATGAATGATCATATATAAATGTTGTAATTCCTCTACATGCCTTCATCAATGAAGCCACTTTTGTCTTCCTTCCGATCTCTTCTAAGATGAGATCTGCGCAGTGTGCTGCACATGGGGTCTAGAATAAATGGGTCCTCTTCTCCATTAACTTCTTACCTGTGGCCTTGAAATTGGTGCCATTATCTGTAATAATCTGTACAATATTCTCCTCTCCCATACTCTCTACAACTTTATCCATAAGAGTGTTTATATATGTGGCCGTCCGTCTATGTTCAGTTGCATCAACAGACTTCACAAAGACGGTCCCAGCGAATGAATACACCAAAAAATTTATTAATTGTGTTTATGTGCTGCTGGTCCACCTGTCACACATGATGATAACACCATTCTGTTGTCACATGGGCCTAAACTTTTCCACCCAGGCCTTTATTTTTATATATTCTTCTTCAAGGTATTTAGTGCCCACATAATATATGAAGGGCACTTGTATACCCTGCCCAGCTTCGGCGGCAACATCAAGAATAGTCTGGAAATATGATGAATCTACTGCTGTAGGTGGTATGTTATTGTGAATTAGTCATTTTGCTGTAGTTTTGACTAACCTATCTCTTGCAGCCTTCATTACCCCTTTCACAACACTTGATATTTTTTGTTGTTTAGTGTCGCGACCCCTAACCGAGTTAGCTGCCAGAGGGCGCTCCTAATCCGGGATCAGGCGACAATTGATAATGCCGTGCCAAGTGCATTGGTTTATTTGGCTATTGCATACATGGATTAAGAAAGAACATAACACCATCCGTGCACGTGATTTCCCACAGGTTTCTGCAGTGAGGATATCATATACATATATCATTTTCATTCAAGGTGCGGAAGCGTGTAGCAAACCAAGTATGTAAATTCATTCCATAATCACAAGACTGATAGCACAAGTATATAAATCATAATGTCAAAGTGAGCAATGATCATTATAGCATTTTCAAAATTTAAAGTTAAATGTTTCTACAAAAGATCAATTAATTAATCACTCCCCAAAATAGAAGCCAACAAAGGCCAGTATAAGAATTCCCAGAATGTTAGTCACTATCCCAAAATGTGCTTCGTAGCTCAAGGCTTGACTGAGTGTCTAAACGACATCGTCAGCCTGCCATTCTCCTACTCGTTGCGGCTCTTCGGCAGCCTCCTCAAGCTCCTCCTCGGGATAACCGGCATCTGGACTTGAGTACCAAAGAGTGGGTCAGACACGACGGTCTCGCAGGTGGGTGAAAAGATATAAACAATAAAGTAAATGTTACCTTAGAAAACATTGAAACCTGCTTAAACAATAATTTTCATGAAAGAAAATGGATCATTTATTAGAAAACACATGTGCAGTATAAAAATATGTAAAGGTAATAAAGAACAAGGAACTAGCAAGATGGCAACCATACAGCGCTAAATCCTCTATTACTAATATGATGAGAGCACATTGGGGCGTTGATCTAACACACGAAGTGATGAGAGTCAACGAAATATATAAATACATATAGCTATATGGAATCACGGCCGCGGACCGGGTAACGGGATGGGACAAGATCCAGGCTGCAGCTGGCGGGAGCGGGAGGGGGAATTCTAAGTCGGTGGATCAGGCCAATAAGGTCGTCCAAGCTTAGTGGTGCCGACACATGGGTCACAATAAAGAAATCGGGACATGTGCATATGTCTATATGGTGTAAAACACATAAATAGTCTGAACGGGGTGCCCATAGGCACAAATATCACATTTGTATCGGGTCATGCATAAACGGGGCTGGCAAAATGCTAAAAGTGCAATTTCAGTATTTTTGAACCAGACTAGTAATGTCACATGAAAATAGGAGAGAGCGTATGTAGTGTGGTAAAATAAAACACCGATGGATTCCATACATTTCCAGATCATAAATTGAGGATTCAAGATTTAACTCGATCTGTATAAGGGTCCCGTATGTCGGTTTAGTTATTAGCTTGGTACTCCATAAGGTGGAAGGCATTCCGAGCTCCCTATACAAATGGATAAGTCCCAAAATCCTCAATAAATCTCCATGATGGGGTTTCTTTCTCAAGCGGGCTCTATACATCACTTCCTCAGTCTCACCAATGCATTGGGGCTCCAAACAACCTCCCCAAGCCTTAAAATTATAGTTTTCGGACCTCATAGCATAGACCCAGACCTGCAGCATAGATGGCTCGAGCGGACCCAAGGTTTGCTCGAGCCATGAACTCTCTGGGAGGGTCTGCTCGCTCGAGCGGACTGGCTTAGGTCAGGTTGGCTCGAGCGAACCCAACCATTGGGGTTCGCTCGAGCGAACACCTTCAAAAACTGTGTTCCTGTGCAGCTCGAGCTCTTGTCTTCCTTCCCTTGCATACCCCCTTTGGGCCACCTTTCATTCACACTAAAGAGGGGCTTATAACCATTTCAAAACCAAACTTATTCCTCCATCCAACATTCTACAAATGCATCAAATCCTCTCCTTTTCATCCACATTCAATCACAAGAGACCCAATCATATATGCAATCCATAGTAACACAAGAAACAAGATTTAGCCAAACAAGATATATACCTTTCCAAGATACAAACAAGATAGAAATAGACTCATCAATATGCATTTTCAAAACATCAGAAACCAAAGCAATAAGCAAGAGTTAAGCCACCAACACCATTTATGAAAATCAAGATTTTCTCATCGAGTATGCTCATAATCAAAACAATCCATTCACCCACTTGCCTTGGGTTTCAAAATGGCTAAGCAAACTCCTAATCACCCTCTTCAAGCCACAATCTCCAAGCTACAAAAAAAAAAAAGAAATAAGAACCCAAGCAAAACCCGTTTAGAACCCTAAATGGTCAAAACAAAGAATGATGAAGAGAAGGCTTGTAATAGGAGAGAAGAAGACCCAAATCTAGAAGATGGAAGAGGTAGCTTACTTGGAAGGTCTTCAAATGGACAAGATGAGCTCAAATGAGACCTCAGTGGCGCTGGATTCCTCCATAAATGGTGTCAATGAGGAGCCTTCAAGATGAGGAAGAAGAACGTAACTTCCATTTTTCCATTTGACAAAGATTGGTAGTGGATTGGAGAGGAAAGAAGCAAGGAGAAGAGAAAGAGGTAGCAAGAAGAAACCCTAGAGTGGGCACAGCCACTCCCTCCCATGTTTTTGAGTTGGAAAGGGGATAAGGGGGGAAGAGCTCTCTTATTTATAGCAAGTGAAGGTGGGTTCCACCACTAGCAATTCTTGTCGGGCTAAAAACATGGTTTTTAGGGCGTCGGATGTATTCGACGAAGAAGGAAAAAATGTTCATCGAAACATCTAGTTTCTAGAAAGTATATAGTTCAAGGGTTTTGGATACATCGAAATTTGTGTCTAGATTTGGTGTAAAAAGACTGTTTTGCCCCCGAAGTTGAAAAAGTCGGGTTTTGGGGCCTCGAATTGGTACGGAGTCATCACGAAAGTTGTAGAGGTTGACGAGATAAGTCGGACGGAGTTAAAACTTGAATTTTCGGAATCTCGAATAATTCCCCCATACTCGCGCATTACACAAAACGCAAAGAGATCCTCCCAGAGTCCCATTAAATAAAAAAGGCACTCAAAACTCCCCAAGCTATTTAAAAGCTATTCTAATCCTAACTTAAACAAAATCCACTAATCTCACTTAGAGCTAACACACGACTTAATTTGTGCTAATCGCGGTCACTCGGGTCGGGGTTTTACATTTAGCTCCCTCTTTTCTATGTGCTAGAGGATCAACAGGGGGAGGAATTGTGCTTCTAGTAGAGATAATTTCTACATTAACATCCCCTTCGCAGGTGCTAAATGCCCTACTCATGGCCCCTGCAATGCCTTTGCCCTTGCTTGGCATAGTAGATAAGCCCCCTGCATCATAATATGCACGACGTTCATGTTCTTCTTGTTGACTCATGATGGACTCTCGGCGTGCAGCCTCCATTTGTGCATCTTCCTCATCAAAGGCTTCATCTCCAAATACATCATAACGAGCAGCATCAACATCTTGCTGCCTTTTTTCTTTTATCTCTACTTTTCTAGCTTTGTTTTGGCCAACCAAAGCTTTCAGTTGTTTCTTGATTTCCCTTGATACTTAGGTACAGCTAGCAACATTGCCTGAAATGTGGCCAAAGTAGTGCTTGAATCTTGTAATGCCTCCATCGGTCACTTTCCCACAAAACTTGCATTTAATTTTCAATCTGTTATTCTCAACTGCCTCACCAAAGCTCCATGCAGGGTTAATATCACTAGGCATTTTAAGTTATCAATTGGCAAATACAAATACACAATAGAAGACTGAATACCTAGCTATAAATATGAACAAGTAGTATGTTAAAAATTAAAAAAACAAAGAAACATGTTAGAGGAAACATATATCTAACGCTTAGGAATCATTCTCTTGACATTTAATTGGTATTTCATTACTTAAAGTATATTTTTTTTTCAAAAATTTAAAAAATCTTAAAATAAGAAAATAAAATAGAATTAGGAAATGACAAAGATATGTTGGATTGATCTATGCCAAGCATAGATATAACATATAGGAGCATTTTTAAATACATTTGATTGGCATTCCATTATTAAAAATATTTTTTTTCCAAAAAATAACAAAAATCCGAAATTAAAAAATAAAAAAAGTAAAAAAAACAAGCAATGTATGTTGAAATAATTTATGGAAAACATAAATCTTAAATCTAGGAACCATTTTCAAGACATTTGATTGGTATTGAAATATTAATTTTTTTTCATAAAATAAAAAAATCCGAAAATAAAAAAAGGAAAAAAATTAAAAAAAAACCAATATATGTTGGAATGATCTATGGAAAACATAGATATAACAATTAGAAGCTATTTTCAAGATGTTTCATGAGTTTTCCATAAGTAATAATGTATTTTCTTTTTAAATAACAGAAAATCCAAAAATAAAAATAGGAAAAAAAATAAATAAAAACAACCAATATAAGTTGGAATGATCTATGGAAAACATAGATCTAACAATTAGAAGCTATTTTCAATGTTTCATGAGTTTTCCATAAGTAATAATGTATTTTCTTTTTAAATAACAAAAAATCCGAAAATAAAAAAAAGGGAAAAAAAAACCAATATAAGTTGGAATGATCTATGGAAGACATAGATCTAACAATTAGAAGCTATTTTCAAGATGTTTCATGAGTTTTCCATAAGTAATAATGTATTTTTTTAAATAACAAAAAATCCAAAAATATTAAAAGGAAAAAATTGAAAAACAACCAATATATGTTGGAATGATCTATGGAAAACATAGATCTAACTATTAGAAGCTATTTTCAAGATGTTTCATGAGTTTTCCAAATTTCCATAATGTTATTTTTTTAATAACAAAAATCTGAAAATAAAATTAACAATATATATAAAAAAAAACAGAAGCTATGCATGCAAGATCAAAAGGAAGCAGGGATCTACAATAAAACAAGACGACAATGATTCCATTATGTTGTGATTCATAGTAGTTAGAGAGTGATAATTTCAAAAGTTCAAAAACAATCACAAAGAAATGAATACCTAGATGATGAATCTTCTTTAGATTCTAGTTGAATCACTTGATTTGGTAGCAAGAAATCTTGAGAAAATGGAGTTGGGACCACTAGGGGGCAGTCAAAAATGGTTCACAGCAGAGAAAGTGGAGGAAAGAGAGGAAGAGAGATGAAAAAAGTTAAGTGACCTAAAAGTCGAGGGGGGGGAGTATGGCGGCCGCCATGGGTGCGACGCCCGATATTTCGGCTGTAGCATGGCGGTGTCCAATGCTACGGCAGATATACGTAACGTAGCGGCCGATATTTTCTTCCATGACAAGGGTATTTTGGGAATTTGGGAAAAAAATTGGAAGATATCTGCCAGAAAATGCCAAATCTCACCGAATGTCCTGTTTTGAAATGTAATTGGAAAACTTGATCCCTCTTTTGAAATCAAAAGTTTTTTTTGTCCTGATTTGCAATTTGACAAATACTTGAGCCCTATTTTGAAATTTTCCCTTTTTTAACTTAAAAGGAAGAAACTTTTTTTAACTCAAAAAGATAAAATCCAAATAACTAATTACATTGCTAGGATGTGTCTTAGGAAGTTAAAGAAGTAATCATGAATCAAAGAAAAGGATGTTGGGAGCTGCTCATACCTATAGTTTATTTTTTGTTTGGTAGAAACATACCTATAGTTGAACACTCCATTTGCAACCTATTCCTTATCTCTCTAAAATCTGCTTGAAGCACCCCATATCCTTATCTTGAAAAGTTTCCTTGATAACCAAATAACCTCTAGAAAATTGAAACACCAATTAATACAAGAAGTGACTAAATATTTGATTGTTGTTATTCTCTCATACTAAGAACTTGATCATGTTATTCAATAAAGCAAAGTATCGAATTGTACTATTCACAAATGAATCCTAAGATTTACCTGTAAGATATCTTGATTAATGTCAATGACGTTATTTATAAGAATGTATCATAGTCTTATTTGTCAATATGTTGAGGTTGTTATGATTGTTGAGTGGATGGAATATGAAGCTAATATTTCCTTTTAAAAATAAAATTTTAATTTATTTACGAAAAATAAATAAAATTTTAATTTATTTACGAAAAATAAATAAATTCTACAGTCATGATTCAATTCAATTGACTTCTTGAGTGACTTCTGATAAAATTACAATCTTTAGAACAATGGTCAGAACCTTGTACCCATGTTGTCTATCCAGTTTTGCCTTATGCAGTGGATAATACTATTTGTTGTCATGTGTTGACTGTAACTTTTTTGAAACTGTATAGATAATACAAGTAATAATATAGGACAATGGCCATTTCCAGAGTCGGAAATTGCCAGTCCCTATACACCAGAGCTGCTGTTTGTCTCTCTCAATTATGATGATGGTGAGGTTGAATTAATTAAAATCCCAAGTTGTTTAATCAACTGTGACGTGCATGAATTGTCATGATCCCAAATTTCATTAATATTCATAATTAGATTGATCAAATGATAAAAGCTATACTTTGATTGACTTATGACAGGAGATAAACTAATCGTGTGTTCTACATGAATTCAGTCCAACGCTACATGATGATTGGTGCCTTAGACTTCATGCATTGATCTTTGATTAAGTATCTGGATTAATAAAATGTAGGCCATTTCAGCTGAAACAGCTGGATTTTTTAGTTTTAAATTCCTCCCAGCTGAAAAAAAAAAGCCACAGAAAAAAATCTAAAGAAAAAAAAAATCGTTCGAAAATTCAGTCTTGTTTATAGATTTTGTACCTTTTTTATTTTTTTATTTTCTTTATTTTTAAATTGAGATTCATTGCTGCTCACCCCAAGAAGGGGAAAAGGAAAAAAAAAAATGGAGAGGAAGAGAAGTGGAGAGACATACCTTTTACCTGAGAAAAAGTCTTTGCAGTCTTGAGTGATGTGGAAATGGGGATCGATGCAGGGCGGGTAGGGGAAGATAGAGTTGATACGGTGTCACACCCGAAGATATGCAGCTTCACGTTGTTCCTTTAACAGGAGAGAGATAATGAAGAGGCGCTCTAATTCTTTTCTTTCATTAATCAAGTCTTATACCAAAGGAGGCATTACATCCTTTAAATAAACAAGTAAATAACCGTAGAACTAATTTCAAGATTCTCAACTATCTAAACATTTCTACGGTCAAGATTATATCATCCATACTTGGAACATAAGCCATTAAATAACAACTCTAAATAAAATAAAACTGAATATGGGCTGGGCTCAATGGACTGGCGGACGCATGGCTCATGGGCGAGTCCTGCATCACTGAGGAGCTGGTAGGCAAGGAGCTTCTTTTGTCTCCTCGTTTTTTTTTTCCTCTCTATTTTCTTGTTCTTCCTCTGTTTTCCTTTTTTCTTTCCCTCCATAAATCTTTTCATACTCTATTTTGTTCAATGGGAATGGAAAGGGCATTCGCCCTTTTAAGACTTTTAAATTTATTTTTATTTTTCACTTACAATTATGATACTTAGACTCGATTGAAGATTCGTGGGCTCTGCATTGGGGCCCATCTATAAAAAGCCAAACCATCTAAAAAAAATGCCCCACTTTATATATGGTCCTAGCCCAATCTCACTCTAATAGGAAATAGGGCCCTAGACAAAATTCACTCTAATAGGAAATGGGCCCATAAAATTTAAATTTTTTAAAGAAAAAGTTCAAAAAAAAACCCTTGAGATTTACTTTTTTTTTTTTTTTAAATTCGGACAAAGTCGTAACTGACAGCCATGTAGAAATAACATTTGGATTTTTTGATTTTGTAGAATAAATTAAATGTATCAATTTATATGTTATTTTTAAGAGCTCATATTTGTTTTATATTTTTCTACATGTGTGTGTGTATTATTTTTTTTCATTTTTTTTTCTTTCTTTTTTTTTTTTCCGAAATGCAACTCTGAAGCGTTTTGTTGAAGTTTTAAATCGGCCGAAGTGTTTCAGTTTGGAGGTCCAAAATGAAAAATTCCAACTATGCCACCATCACGTTGAGGGTTCAAGTATTTAACTTTGGTGGTTGGTTGCAACATGGGAATTCAACCTGGGTTTGCTGCAAATGTTTTCAAGCTATAAACAAAAAGCTTTTTGACAATCTTAAGAATAACCATCATCAATCAACGAAGATAAGTCCCCAAGAAGAAGGATTTTCGCTCCCGTTGTATTTAAATTTTAGTTTTGCTTTCTTTCGATTATTTGTATCTTTTTATTTTCTTTGGTAGGAATTGTTTCCCAGTAATAGGAAGTAAAAGGAAAAGTACCAAAAGTAGATAGGAATCCTCATTGTATATGCAAGATAATGGTGATACTTTTTTTCCAGTGTAACTGCATGGCACTGTTTCATCTCTGTGATTTACTTGTTTGCTTGTGCCACAGAAGGATCAACTGCTTTAAAATCAGTCAAGTTTAATGGGCCTGCTGAAAGATCTGTGAAGCGGAAGAGAAAGAATCAATATAGAGGAATCCGTCAGCGTCCATGGGGAAAATGGGCTGCCGAAATCAGAGACCCAAGGAAAGGAGTCAGGGTCTGGCTTGGAACCTTTAATACTGCTGAAGAAGCTGCAAGAGCGTATGATGCTGAAGCTCGGAGAATTCGCGGCAAGAAGGCCAAAGTGAATTTCCCTGATGAGTCACCACCAGATGCTCAAAAATACTCCATGATGCCAAATGCTCATAAGGCTCCAAAAGCAAACTCATTGGACAAACCAAATTTCAATCAGACCAACTTCAATAGTTATCCAAATCATACATTCTACAATACGTTCAGGTTTATGGAAGAGAAAAAATCCATCGAGCCATCTGGCTATATGGGTTCCTTTCCCCTAACTGCAAATCCAAACAAATTCAAATCTTTTGCACCTGCTGATAGTGGAGGGATTGGTTTTCTCTCAGAAGAAGGGAGCAATTCCTTCAACTATTCAGATTTCGGGTGGGAGCATGACTCCAAAACCCCTGAGATCTCATCTGTTCTTGCCCCTACCTGGGAAGTGGATGAATCTCTATTCATGGAAGATGCATGCCTGATGAAGAAACTGAAAAGCGAGTCTGACAGTGTGGCACCTGCTGAGGATAATGTTGCAACGAAACCGTCTGAAGAGTTGGCAGCCTATGAATCATGCATGAAGTTTCTTCAGATACCACCATATCTCGATGGGAGCTCAGACCAATCATATGAGAATATGATTAGTGGTGACGCGAGTCAGGATGGTGGGAGCTCAATCAATATCTGGGGCCTTTGGTGATCTCCCAATGACCGACTGTTTCCTGTGGAATTTTATTTTCAGGTGCTAGTGTTCTACAAATAAGAAAAGGTAAATTTCACCACACTTGGGTAGTTCTACATTTGTCATGAAAATGAATTATTGGTTTGTTGGTGCACTTTGTTAGGGATGTAAATGGGTCCCCGATTCTCCGATTACCCCGAGGTTCCAACCCGTTAAAAACCGGGTGTGGGTCCTTACTTAGGTCTCCCGATAAGTAAATGGATTCAGTTCTGGATCCTTTTTAAAGACCCGGGACCTAAACGGGTTTGATTCCGGATCCACATTGGTTCAAACCCGTGGACCTGGGACTCGACCCATAAGATAATATAAATACTTTATACTTTTCGATAAGCCCTCAAATCCTCCATTCTCCATTCGCTTGAGTTTATTACCAAACTTACCGCTTCATCTCCTAGGGTCTAGAGAAGACTGCTGCCGCCCCATCTAGTTTGAATAGACTCTTTCCTCTCCCTCTTTTGGTTTCATTTTCTAGGGTTTAAGTTTTAGTAGAAGTGTTTTTTTTTTTTTTCTCGTTTTAGGATAGATACTAAGCTCTAGAAACAGTAGCAGGTCTTCAGAGAAGTGGTTTGTTTTTCCCTGTTTTCAAGAAAGAGGAGGGAAGTGGGTTTTGTAGTCTCGAGGCCTTTTAGTACTAGTTTTGATGGTTTTCTAAACGGAAATTTCAGCAGAAGCGTTTCAAGATCCATTTTTCATATGGGTTTAGCTAGAGGGTGTTTCTTGTTGGTTTTCAACTTCTTTCTACTGATTCTAGTCAAACCCAGAAGATATTTTTGTATTCAAGGCTCCCAAAATCAGAAGAGTCTGTTTTAATAGAGATTTTAGTTGGGGTTCTGCATATTTTGCTTTTCAACTTGATTTGCTGTTAAGCTGACAAATGAGTATGTTCCTAGTGTCTTTGTAGTTGCATTTCTTCATACTATACCCAGAACCGGACCTAGACCTTCCCCACATACGGTTCCAGTTCTGGAGCCAATTTCCTGGTTCCGAACCAGGTCGTCCTCAATAACGGTTCCAGGTTCGGGTCCACCATGGACCCACACCAGAACTGACCCATTTACAACCCTAATTTTGTTCCAATACTTCATAAACCATTGGTTTGAGAGGACCCATCTTCCTTGGATAGTGATGCTCCTATGCTGTGTTCTCTCTTATGGTTTCATATGGATCTTGGAAGTTGGATTCGATTACCCTGCACTTAGGTAATCTATAACTATGTTTGCCTTTACCTTTTTCATTTTCTTTTTTCATTTTTCTATTTGCTACATTGGGCAAGTGGCAAGGGTTGGTGAGTCCCCTGGGCAAATGGGCACGGCGGAGACAGGGAGGTCCCAACATCACTGATCTAGCAGTGTTTTGGCAACTGTGTTTACTTGTATAGTTGGTTGCCTCAAGAATGAAAGAACTGTGAAACTCAGGTTATCCAAATGGAAGTATGCTGGCTTTGGATAAATAAATTTTTACTTGAGCTACACAGATCGAGACAGAACCCTAGCGAGCTATCTATTTATTTGCTGCTGCAAATCAACCAACAAAGCATCTCATTTTCAATATATGAAATGTTATTCATATCATTTTTTATTCCACCCTTTACATTCTCATTTTGAACATTTTCTTTTCATGTTTCAGGACCTCATTGATGATGGGCGATAGAAGAGCAATACATGATTCAGCTCTGGTGAATTTACCTGTAGTGTAGTTCATTTTGATGTAATGTGTAGGAATAGTCTTGGACCCTTGTTTTCTAGTGTGCTGTTTAAATGTTTGGGTTTGAATTTCAAAGATCATGAGATAATATGGTAAGATTGAAATTGATAATACCTCTGTGCTTGTGTTTCTAATGCAATGGGATGGTGCCTAGCATTCCTCGGGTGTGGTGTGGAAGCATGTCTTTCCCAAGATATGATGTGTATGTTTCATGGGACCATGGGGCCACCGGGTTCAGAGTGGGGCTCAGATCATTTTTGAGCTAGTTCAATATCACAGTTTCTGGCCTTTTCTGCTCCTCGATTTGGTGACGGAAGCGGCCCATCACCAACAGGAACCATCAGCCACCCTCGGCCAGAGAGTTGCCGCCTAACAACAGGAAGGAAATCTTCTGTGTTGTGTAGTTCTGGTGTAGGCCATTCATGTTTGTATGCTGAAATTCTTAGAATTCCTGTCTGGAGGATTTTGAAATTCAGGAAGTAACTGGAATTCTTGAATGCTCCCTTGTACGTGAGCATTGAGAAATTTGGGACAGTTAAGGTGGTTGAAATCTTGAAATGCCTGTGAAGAAATATGAAATTTGTAAATACTAAGAGACAAGCTGTTATATCATATCCAAAAATCCCAGCAAGGTAATTTCTTGTCAAAAATTCTAATAAAGAAACAAGAATATAGGAGATATCTGAAGAAAGAAAAAAAAAAACCTATGTCCAAAATTCCCAATAAGGTAAATTCTTGTCAAAAATTCTAATAAAGAAACAGGAATATAGGAATATCTGAAAAAAAAAAAAAACCATATACTGGCCTCAGGATTATTGGAGTGGATTGAACTTGAATCACCCTTGTATCCATCCATGTGGTGCCTTCTGCTTACCCTGAACCTGCTCTAACTGGGTGTGTGACGCCTACCCTTTAATGTCTTTCGTGATCAGCTACTCATAATTGAGTTTGGTACAGGTTGCTTGTCAGTCATCATAACCATGATGGTCAAAATATTGGTGAAAGCCCCTCGTTTTTGCACAGGAGAACAACCAAAGTTGAGTCCTGCGTGTATGATGTCTTGATGCACCGTTTCTATGCGAATCGTGCAGCGGAGATCTATGAAGATCTGGCTTGCTTAAAATGACTCATGTTGTACTTGTGAAAAAGTTTGGATGGGTGATAAATTCAGTGAGACTCATTTGAAATGAACTTTTTTTAACTCCAGCCAAGGGGCCTGGATCTAACAAAAAGCCTGCATTTACACGAAAAGACAGCCTCCTCAAGTGAAAAAAGAGCCTGCATACACGTGAAGAAAGCCCGCACAAGTGAGAAGGGTGCCAGCACATGCGGAAAGAGGTGGCATACCCCGAGTTCGAATCCTGGGCAGCCAGGTGAGAACTACCGTTCTTTACCACTCGGGTAAGTAGCCATTCTCGTTTGAAATGCTTTGAATACGTCCAAGGCAAGCCAACAATAATGTAGGTGACGGGAACCTTCTCCACATAGATGAAATTGAAATGATAGATTAAAAGAAGTATAATCTATTTGAGGATTTGGCTTATGATAAATTATAATGGTTAAAAAGAATTCATGTGGCTGACACAATACAGTTGGACAAAGTTTTGATTGACTATTAGAATCTCCAGTACGTTATAAACAAATCACCAACTACAAGAAAAGTCAATTTAACCACTATAAGATAAAAAGAATGGTAATCATTGCACTATTCCTGATATATATATATATATATATATGGGAGATATTTCTATGAGAGATATCTCTCACCTTACTATGAGAGATAAGGTTGGGACCCTCTCTCATAGTAAGGTGAGAGCATCTCCCATAGGAGCATCTCCTCATATATTTATAGGGAGAGGGCCCAGGCCCCACCTTATCTCTCATAGTAAGATGAGAGATCTGCACACTATAAGAGATAAGGTGGGGGCCCTCACATCCATATCCAATGCCAACAACTTAAATGTGAGGACCCCCACCTTATATCTCATAGTAAGGTGAGAGATGCTCTCATAAGAGCATCACACACACGTGCAAAACCCCGTGCTATGCACGGACCATAAGACCACCTAATGTACAGACTAATACGAATTATTTTTATTAAATTTATTAATTAGTAAACTTGTGAGTCCTTTTTTAAAATTTTCAAACATTTTTTAGTTATTTTATATCATTGTCCTTTTTGTCAGAGTGTGTTTCAGCTACATGTATTGCCATTAAGGTTTATTTTGTCAATATTGCGTAATATATATATTTTTTATTGTGTGACCTAAGTTGAGTTTTTCTCCTTTTATTTTATTTCTTTTGATTTTTGGATATGGCCATTATATATATATATATTTGTTCATTTTCAGTGATGATTCTTTATTTATTTATTTATTTTTATCGAGTCATTATACTTATGATACCCCGTGCTATACAGGGACCTAATGCTAGAGATTCGGAAACACAATCTATGTTAGAGACCTCTTGATATGGATTACTATGCATTTGTGAAGGTGACCCTAATCATCAAATGATAGAAGAAATTCATCTAAGCTACAGCTTTGTAGCAGATCATGAAACACAATAGGGATAAATGAAAGAAAAATGAAGTTGAGAGAGAGATACTAACATGACATCAAAAGAAAATCGCTGATTGGAAATGATGGGATCTCCTTATGTTTTCTTCTCCCTTCTATCTCTCTTCTTCTCCTCCTCTGTTGTCACTCGATTTTTTTTTAATATTCTCTGTATTTGGAGTAGTAGATAGGAAAGCAGTTACAAAGTGGGACGTAGGGTTTTTTTTTTGGAGGAAGTTGTGATGGTCAGTTAGTTTAGAGAGAGGATAGTGGACAGAGAGGAAAAAGGACATAGAGGAGACTTGGCATGGATGGAGATTTGACACCTGTTTTGATGTATTTTCTAAAATTTGGATTTGTAGTTTGGAGGACTGTGGTTAACCAAAGGCAAAGCACATTCCAATATACACACAAGCTTCTTTTACCGTCTTACGGTACAAGCCACCTAGTGGGACCCACTTGGGACCCCACAAATCAGGCAGGGAGGGGGGATTGAAAGATCCAAGTGGGGCCAACCTATATTTCAAGTTTGAAGTCAATCTAATACCTCTAATCCATTCATCTGTGGCCCATAAGTTTAATGGCTTTATATAAAAAAATAAAATTGACCCTTAATCTAACTTTTCACTCCATTTGGATCTATCAAAACCTGATGGGACCCTTGTAAATAGGGATGGACCAGTAGGTGGAACCACTAGGTGGCTTGTACCTTAAGATGGTAAGGAAAGCTGGTTAAGGAGCATTACTAATATATATATATATATATATATATATATATATATCAGCCGGATGGTTATGGGTCATGTTAGTGCCACATTTTCATGAGCACTGTTTTTGTATTGTCAATTACGTGCCAAAGAGTCCCGAAGACATTGCCTTTCCATATTGCACTCCTGAAAAAAAGCTGCTGACTAGTTCAGCTGTGTAGTTCCCTTCAGCCATAGAAGCCCAACATATTTTATCGTGTGCAGTCCGACACTTACAATGGCTCTCTGCCTATTGTTGGATTCTATTTGTCGTAATAATCTTGTTGTGCCAGTTCTAAACCTGGGCTTCTTGCAGGTTCTGCTACTTCATATGGCTCTAAAAAAGAAAAGAACTTGCCAACGGCCTTCCTACAATCAGTCTCGGTTTCTAAGTGAGGATGGACAAATTGCCTACATGAACAAGTTCCAGCATCGTTCAATTGTGCTCGAAAGAATTGTCATGTACAGTGAGCTAATCGACCTCGATTTTGCTGTGTGAATGCGGGAGAGAGAATGAACACTATATGATATTGGCTACCAGATAGTGGTCAATTGGGTCAGAGAGTTCTACTCTAACATGCACGAACTGTCAAACACCTCGTTCAAGACATTTGTTCGAGGACAGGAGCTCGAGATAACACCTGATCTCCTAAGTCAAGTGCTAGATATTGATCGCGTCGAAGGCGCACACTTCCCGATTGAGGGCAACTGTCGGATTAATTACAATACGGTAGCAAAAAAAATTACCGGCAGGCCTGTCGCCTGTATTGGCGGTGACATATCACACAACAAGCTTAGCGACTCTTATCGCTTGCTGAATATCTTCATCCGTCACAATGTCAGCCCCAAAGTCAGCAAAAAAGTCACAAAGGAAGATGGGCATCTCCTATCTTGCATCGAGACTCAAATGAAAGTCGACATTCCTCTCGCGGTGTTTCGTGGAATGACAAAGGTCCAGGCTGCACCTCATAATACTGCTCTTCCCTTCCCCGGGATCATATCAAAGATACTTCAGGACATGGGTCAGCTGGCCGAATCCAATGAAGACATTATAATTCCAAAGCAGAAGATTGATCGATTCACCCTTGAAAAGTCCAGGTCACACATCCTGACTGTTGAGTTGGATGGCGATGATGAGGGAGATATAGCTAGACCATATGGAGTAGATCATCCAGGGATAGGCCAGTCCGTAGCTGGAGATTCGGATGTAGGACTATCGAAAGATGAACAAGTAGATGAGGGGACGATTCATGCGTTGAACCAGCGTCTTGGTCGTTTGGAAATGCAAGTGAATGAAGCATTCGCCGAGATGCGTCAGAGTTTTGCCGAACTGCTCGATCGTTTGCACCGCAACTGATTGACCAATTTCTGTTGTTGATGTTTTGTTCAAGTGCCACCAAAAGCCTCACAATGGACTTTTAGTTTACCGTCATCAACTGACTTTAATGACTTCCTTTTCATGCACTTGAATAGGTATGCAATCTCACTGGAGTCATGTGCCAGTTTAATTGTTCTTATTTTGTCCTTTGAACTTGTGTAATGCTTCATGCTTTAGCGGAACTACCTCAAGTTAATGTTTTACATAGTTGTTTATTAGTAAATCTTTTGAAAGTTTTCTCTTTGGGCGACCGTTTTAATATGAAAGTTAATGTTTTACATAGTTGTTTATTAGTAAATCTTTTGAAAGTTTTCTCTTTGGGCGACAGTTTTAATATGAAAGTTAATGTTTTACATAGTTGTTTATTAGTAAATCTTTTGAAAGTTTTCTCTTTGGGCGACCGTTTTAATATGAATATAAATTATGATGACTCGTCGGTCTAAAGCTGCCTCGTGCTTTCAAAAAATAAAAAATGTTTAAATAGAAAAAAGGATACCTATCTGCATACAATCTTTATGAATATGAGAAAGTTCTGATTGATTCATCCGTCACAAAATGGGCCTTCCCTCACATCAACCCTCTCAAAACACTGGCAAATCTGGATTCATTGGTACAGAAGATTGATCAATCCACTGAAATGGCTAGTATGGATTGAGATGACCGGAATGACAATCTTGAAAGGTATCAATTTGGTCAATTTTGGGTTAAGAGGATGGCAAGGTAGAATCAAAGTAACATTTCATGGGCTTTAGTTTCCGTCCAAGTCCACTGTATTCACAGCACAATCTTCCTATGGCATTTGTCCGATCGTCATTAGATATTTGTAATCCATGCAACTAGACCATGTTTTAATAAAAGTTACAGCCCGTACGACACGTCAATCAACTGACAAGAGACAAAAAAAAAAGGTTTTCACGAATAATATGATAATAAGATAAAATCGACATATGTTACTTTCATATTACCAGTTAGATTATGAATCTTCCTACTTGAAATAGTTCCAGGGGCAGATTAATCGTTTGTTGCTGGCAGTGTGAAGACAGCTTGGAACATCTCTCAATTGCCCCATTTTTGCTATATTATCTTCACTCTCATTGTGATGGACTCCGCTTATCGAGTTTCAAGCAGGGATTGCTGGTTGGGATGACTCCTTACACTTAAAGCAAAGGATCGACCTTGACTTACATGGGACAAAGGTGCAGAACATATCATGATGGACATCAACAATTAAGCACCGGTTTGTAGACGTGTCTCAAAACCGATAGCAGTTTTGATCATAAGAACCCATACATGTACTCTAAAAAAAATCATATATCTGCAGTAACAAACATCAGAGGATGACCAAGAACCAAAAAAACAAAAAAAAAGGAAGATAATAATATTCAAATAAGTGGATGAAATGAACAGACTTGAAATAAAACGGGCAGAGACGATGGTATTCATTAATTGACATATATAACAAACGACCCATATGGACGGGGCCAGTATACATTCAAAATTTATAGATTAACATATACAAATTAGGCTACTGGTTTGGAGCTATACATCAATATATACAATCGTTTACACCAACCCAGACTACTTGTAAATACATGTATACACATTGTAGATATATCATATCAAAAAATTGAGAGAAGTAAGATTCATACCCTTGGAGGTGGCTCTCTATATGTTTGTCTATTATGACCACGCTTCTTACAATGTGAGCATGTAACCTGTTTCCTCATCATGTCCTCTGTTCGTATCCGACATTTTTTCGGCCTTCCAGGCTGTCTGCGAGCTATCGGTGGTAACACAATTTCGTCACTTCTAGAATCCCACTGCTTTCCATCGTGCGTGGCATTGATGACGTCATTATAAGTTGCGCGATAACAGTCACTAGAAAACCAATACGCACAGAAGTCATACAGATCGTATCGCTTGAGATTAATAGCACAGAGGCCGTGCGAACAAGGAATGCCAAGGAGGTCCCATTTGCAGCAAGTGCATGACCTTTTATCGAGATGCACAACATCCGTATACTTCGGCAACAACACTTGAAACTCATATTCCCCCGCTTACCAACACTAGAGTCTCCTTGAGGCTTCCGCCTTGCAGGTAATGATCTTGTCTACATATGGAGTGAATCTTGTCTTCATGTTCAGCGACTTTTCACACTAGTTCTGATAAAAATCCATCAGCTTAGCCCGTATCGACTCTATCTGTTGTGTGATGGGTAGCTCCCTAATATCCTTCAACTATTTGTGCTTTCTGCAATATTCGTGGTTAGCATGTCGTAACGTTGTCCCTCGATGAATGCGTTTGCCCAATGCTGGCGGCCGATCGCGTTAATGTAATCATGGGCCCCTACATCAATTGATCTGATTTCTGCCATATAGTTGTCATACTCACATACATGAGTTGAACGTGCGGCGCACCAAAACTTCATTACGATTCCATCGTTTTTGAATTTCGCTTGGATATTTTGTGAAATGTGACGGCAACAGTAACAATGTTTTGCAATTGGAAGTACATCTATCACTGCGGAGGTTAGTCCCTTCATTCGATCGGACACTACAGTAAGATTGCGAACATGTTCCAGTGTTTCATCCAGACATGCTAGAAACCATGACCAAGTCGCGTAACACTCGGACTCCACAATAGCAAAAGCTATCGGAAAAAGCCCATGGTCACCGTCCTGACAGACCGCAATGAGTAATGCTCCCGGGTATTTACCCCGAAGGTGTGTCCCGTCTAGGGCGATTAGTGGCCTAATTGATGATTTGAAAGATCGAGCACATGCACGAAAACAAACATAGTATCTTTGGAAGGAGTGATCATCTTCTGTCCACAAATTGTCCACTGTGCCCGGGTTTGTGCGTTTCAGCTCCAAACGGTAATCAGAGAGGATCTTGTATGAATCCTCGAATGAACCGCAAATGTGTTTCATAGCAATTTCCTTCGCAAGGTGTGCCTTCCTGTAGGATATATGTACGCCAAATTCCCTAAGAAAGTCCGACACGATTTCCTTTGGCCTGTAGTCTTGATGGACTTCAAGTCTTTCTTTGATCCAATCCGCAATCAAACCTGAAGTGGCCTGAGGATATTTTACTCTGTTCATTGATCCTGAACAATTATGATTAGGGTTGTAGGTCCTAACTTGAAACTGGGGCCCAGCTTCCACAATAGACGCATGGATGAGCCAAGGACATGTAGGATGGCCACACCTTACCATCGCTTCAAATTTATTGGTCCTTAATGGTTTCAAGCAGAAGTTTGTATACATTGCAAACTTGGCCAATGTGCTTTTGAATGCATCACGGCTACTAAACACCATGCCCTTCCACATTGCGTGTGGCGTATCTTCATGAGGTGGCGTGGACATCAAATCTTCAGCCGCTTGCATGGTGTCTGCAATTTTACCCACATTGGGCAGTTCTGGTTCTGACTGAACAGTGTCGCCTACACTTCGGTTTGACAGAACTCTATCAGCTTCTTAGACGTTTGATGTTGTGCCTCGGAAAGTGACATCTGGGGCTCGAGTCTGTATGTTTTCCAGTGTCTCTTCATTCTGAATGGAGAACCCTTGGCCGTAGGCTGCATGACATTCTCTGCAAATTTCTGTGGCCACGCGCAGAAATTCAAGAGTGTCAACGTCAATCCCCAACTCCCCAATCCTTTCTGCATGGGGACTTTCCTCGATTCCTACAGTGTAGCCTCTTTCCCTGCAACTATTTGTGTCCATTTGCACAGCTACATGATTGTCCTGGTCAATCCTAACACCAAGCTGATGATCTGCAACTGGAGATCCCTCCACTACAATCGATTTACTTCATACACTTGTAGATTATGTTGTTTGTCACTGTCGATATCCAAACCAGCATCAATATCTGCAGATGAATTTTCTTCCCCTCTGCATGTGTAGCATCCTTGTGTAAAGGGCAATTCAAAATCGGCTCCGAGGTCCACAGACAGATACGACTGCTGCATAATAGAATCTTTTACGATCGAGCTAGTATTTGATTCCAAGCATGAAACTTTCTTCGTTCGGTTAACCCTGCATGAATAATGAGTTTCATCGTCACAAACATTGCATTTGGATCAAAATTAAATATAATGAGGAATTTTTCCATATCAACAAGTGACAGCAAAAAATATGGAAACTTAGAAAATCATGTATCAATAAGCAGTATAAAGTATGAAATGACATACTTAGGAGAGGGAAGTGTGTTATCCCCATTCGCATCTTCGACCAAATGAATGCTCCTATCACATGCTCCTATCACATTCTTGACTATAAAGAGCCTATCCGGCTGCATCCCTACACGACAAAAGAAAGAAGTGGACGACTTAGCCCATAAATAACGAGCATTTTAGGCTAGAATAGCTATTTCCCTACTTAGCAATGACCTTTTTCCAAGAACTGATGGCGGACTACTCTGCTGAACAGCTTTGCTGTATCTCAACCTGCATGGAGAAAAAACTCAGGCTGCTCAGTATCAAATGTTATTGTTGAAAACAACAAGTTTCATCATACCATACCTTTGTTCATTCCATTGATGATCGGTTCCATGGTCCGAGCTTGGCTGGATGAATAAGTAAATTGCACTGCCATCCCCCGCATATGCTCTTAACATCACCTCTACATCGTCATTGTTTTTTTATAGAAGCCAGAGTGCATACTTTACCATTTTGATGAAGGTTTTGGATATTTGGGATGTGTCCAAGTATGTTCTTAATTGAGATGTCACATATTTTTTGGACCAATTCTCAATACGTTAGGGACCTTTTCAGGAATGCGATCTTGGGGCTGCCTCCATTATAAACTGGACTTCCATTATCCCATACTAAGTGTTCAATGGAATGGAATATGACAAGCAAATCACGATCAGACATCCTGCCACTGGCGCATGGTCTTGAGAGTGAAACGACTAGCTATTTATTTCTCTCATGGCAGACACATGCAAGGTGTGTTCCAAGAATGATAATCAAACTGAATTTGTCATATTAAATTGCGCAACAACAATACTCAATCAAAGCAGCCACCGCAACGCGGCTCCACTCAAAGGTGCACCAGAAGATGAAACAGAAGAGGATTACTCCGTTAATTTAAAAAAGAAAGAAAAGAGCAAAAAACTAAAAACTAAAATTTACCAATTGATATTGAATATGTCTAAATTGTAAAACAATGCTAAGTTGGGTTTAAACGAGGATTCATTGTTGCCATTACGCGATACAATTAGCATCTCAACAACACATATATCATTTCAACAGTTGACATTTTGCGACTGAAATCTTCATGAGACGGGGGTTTAAATGTAATAGAATGTGACAAAGGAAAGCTAACTTTCATAACGATATCGTTATCATAATTTAAATGTAAACCATCCAAATTCAGTATCCACAATCAGTATGATAGGGAATTTGTATTGAGATCCCCAAAATAAAAAAAAGGGCATCATTTTGGTACAGCAGCAAGAGAAGGGACTACATAATGAGGTGGATCAATTATGTGAAGGAATCACGATTTCATATAATTTGGGTAGGTAATTTCCCTAGAGACGATTTTTTTTTATGATAACGAAAACGCTACAATACTTTTTAATTTCTTTATATCAATTTGGTGTCCAACAACGTAATATTGTTGTCTTTAATCTGAGATTCGTAGATAGTGAGAAGGACTCACGGACTCACTTGATTTGGATTATTGAGAATTTACCGGTAACTAATATTGTTGACATGCATTTTTGGTTCTACGTCTATCTTTGGTATCCTACAACAGAAGAGGAGGGACTCCATAATGAGCTGAATCAGCTATGTGAAGGAATCACCATTTCATACAATTTGGGTAGGTAATTTCCCTAGAGTCGAAATTGTTTTTATGATAACGAAATCGCTACAATACTTTTTAATTTCTTTATATCAATTTGGTGTCCAACAACGTAATATTACTGGCTTTAATCTGAGATCCGTAGATAGTGAGAAGGACTCACTGACTCACTTGATTTGGATTATTAAGAATTTACCGATAACGAATATTGTTGACATGCATTTTTTGTTCTACTTCTATCTTTGGTATCCTACAACAGAAGAGGAGGGACTCCATAATGAGCTGGATTAGCTACGTGAAGGAATCACCATTTCATACAATTTGGGTAGGTAATTTCCCTAGAGTCGATTTTTTTTTATGATAACGAAATAGATACAATAGTTTTTAATTTCTTTATATCAATTTGGTGTCCAACAACGTAATAATGCTGGCTTTAATATGAGATACGTAGATAGTGAGAAGGACTCACGGACTCACTTGATTTGGATTATTGAGAATTTACCCATGACGAACATTGTTGACATGCATTTTTTGTTCTACTTCTATATTTGGTTTCCTACAACAGAAGAGGAGGAACTCCATAATGAGCTGATCAGCTATGTGAAGGAATCACCATTTCATACAATTTGGGTAGGTAATTTCCCTAGAGTCGAATTTTTTTTATGATAACGAAATAGCTACAATAGTTTTTAATTTCTTTATATCAATTTGGTGTCCAACAACGTAATATTGCTGGCTTTAATCTGAGATACGTAGATAGTGAGAAGGACTCACGGACTCACTTGATTTGGATTATTGAGAATTTACCGATGACGAACGTTGTTGACATGCATTTTTTAATCTACTTCTATATTTGGTTTCCTACAACAGAAGAGGATAGACTCCATAATGACGTGGATCAGCTATGTGAAGGAATCACCATTTCATACAATTTGGGTAATTTCCTTAGACACAATTTTTTTTTATGATAACGAAGTCGCTACAATACGTTTTATTTTCTTTATATAATTTGGTGTCCAACAACATAATAGTGCTGGCTTTAATATGAGATCCATAGGTAGTGAGAAGGATTCACGGATTCACTTGATTTAGTTTATTGAGAATTTACTGATAACGAATATTGTTGACGTGCATTTTTTGTTCTACTTCTATATTTGGTTTCCTACAACAGAAGAGGAGGGACTCCATAATGAGGTGGATCAGCTATGTGAAGGAATCACTGTTTCATACAATTTGGGTAATTTCCCTAGACACAACTTTTTTTATGATAACGAAATCGTTACAATACTTTTTATTTTCTTTATATCAATTTGGTGTCCAACAACATAATAGTGATGGTTTTAATTTGAGATCCCTAAATAGTGAGAAAGACTCATGGATTCACTAATATTGGGAGGGTCGATCCATAGTACCATCATTTTCATTCCCATTGTCATTCATTCGATGAGTAAATATGCATATACACAGAATTCCTCTACAGAGATAAAGGATATACAAATATCCAACTAATTGATTTTGAACCTTGGTATCTACAGCTCCCTTCTCTTATGGACTAGGAAATATATATTAAACCACAAAGACGAAGTCCATAACCCATTTGAAAATCTCCCATGGTCATTGCTGCGCATGTCATGTAAGTAGTGAAATAAATCAATCAATCTAAACGAGATTGTAGAGATTCACTATCATTTTAACTAACCAAAAAATACAGACTATAATCATCTATCTCAAAACATTCCATTCAAAATCGGGAATACATATTCTCATACATAACATCATCCAAAGAAAGAGTATAACCACGCATAAAAGAAGTAGTAAAAATCGGTTACTAGTGTCTTTCATATGTTAATAAGTTTCAAAATAATGAACAGCAATGCATAACAAAAATGTTATTACATTATTTAGCTAATCTTAAGGACAACTTATAATCGCATAGAAAGGCAATGAGACATTCCAAACCAGGTACAATCATAGTAAATAAACAGAACATGGGAAAATTGATGTATACCCGAAACTGTTTGTATGACGAAACCGAGGCCCGCATCCAGAAGATCTTGCTCTAGGTGATCAAAAGGCCATACATCGCTGGTTAGAAATCCAAGTTAGACTTTAAACTACATAAGGTAATCAAGGGCACAGCCATGCTCTTGTTAAAGCAAAAAACATATAGGTTCAGCAATTTATCACCTGAGTTGGAATGAGAAACCACACTATTCGTACGGATATTTTTTCTTTAACGGATGCATGACGAGAGAGCATCGATGGTTGGCGGTGAAAGATGATAGCTTCGAACTCAATGATCGGGTGAAGCCGAAGAGGAAGAGGGAAACAGAGAGCAGACTCGAATCATGTCGTGCAGGGCGGGCGAGACGAAAGGAGAGAGGAGGGAGGGGAGAAGGCACGCAGAGAGGGAGAGGGCAGGAGAGAGGAGTGAGGGAAGAAAGCATGTAGAGAGGAAAAGAGAGGAGCACACGGGAGATGACCATCTAGATGGAATATGACGACGGTGGATTCAAGGGTGGGTGATAGAGACAAGAACGCTGATCGTTCGAACAGGGATGGGAGAAGGCATGTGAATTTCGTATATGAACACCGAAATGGGTGTTTTGGTGCTTATGTAGTTAAATCTGTCTCATAAAAGTTTAATGACAATTATTTGGTGCAATACCCAACAAAAAAATATAAAATTTAAATGGAAAGGGAAAGGGAATTAAGACCCAAAGCAGAAATGAAAAATCCACAGTAATCCACACCATAAGACAATCTAATGAAAGACCAAATGAAATAGCAAAACAAACAGAAACAACACTACAACCCGGTTGGATGAAAACATAACAAAGAGACAGCATGAGTCTGTGCCAAGGCATACCCGCTCATTTTCAGGTTATATAGCAACATCTTGGTAGCTGCTATTCCTCACCAGACTACTACCAGAGTAGTCCCATCACCAAGGCTATCCATAACCTGTAGGCATGCTACCGCTAAGCTATCCACATATTTATAAAATTAAACATAGAGATGCTATATTTCTTATCTTCATCATTAAGTGTACTATATATCTTGTTAGATGCATCTTTCATCATTCAATAAGCATCTAACAAAATGCTAAACGTCGTTTTTCAAAATTTTCCAGACCCTACTCGTCAGTTCATCGCCCAAAAAAACAAAATCAGTCTCTAATTCACAAACAAGACCCCCCAACAACTTAATTTCCATGTCAGATCTTATATAACTATGTAGAATTACGAAGGAAATTATTATTTGATAACGATATCATAACCATAATTTCTATCTATATCATCCATTTTTTGTGTCCATAAAATGAAAAATGCTGGTGCTTTATATTGAGATGCATAAAATATGAGAAGGAAGCACGATTTAAGTCAATTTACTTTATTTTGGGTAATTTCTAATGACGATATCGTTTCAGTAATTTATAAGTTCTGCACCGATTTTATGCACCCTGGAAGAAAGCGATAATGAATGTATAATCAGCCACATAAACAATGGGAAAGACTTACAAACTTCACACAGGTTTCCATTTCAACTTCATTTAGCCTGACAATGGGATCATCGATCATTATTTATTGGTATTTTGTTCTTGTTCGTTTGATCCTGCACTCTTGACGTCTTTCTGTAGCTCATATGTTACCCCAAAACCTTGAAATCTCATATTACTAACTAGGCAATATGTGCCAATAGTAACTCGCTGACCAAAAAACGAAGGAGCTGGATTAGGGGAGGAAGCAATAATTGATATTTAGTTTTTTTTGGGTGGGGGGGGGGGGGGGGGTTCAGACTTAGACACTGTTTGCTCACCAATCAAATTTCTAAAGCTCAGTCGATCAATACAATTGACGGCTTCTTACCCCTTCCCATCCATTGAAGATAGAAATCGACGTCTCTCAAACTCTTCCTATCCAAACTTAAAAGGATATAAAAATCTATAAGAATTGGATTTGGTTCCATTATCTAGATCTATCTTAATTTAATCAACAAGACGATAGCTTATATGGTAGACCACAAGGCTAAAATCCATAACCAACTTCAATGAAGTTTCTTATGGTTGTTGTTGCATCTGTCAAGTAAGTTACGACGGAACCACGTAGGAATTCACTATCATTTTAATAGCTTAACAAAGCAATCATGATATACTCGTCTGTCTTAAACATTCCATCGGATCTTAAATACTCGTTCTCATACATAGTCTCATTTCAAGAAAGAGCCTAACAAAAAACAACAAAATAGTATGGAATATGGTTTTAAATACCAACCATATATTTATCAGTTTCAAAATAATGAAAAGCAATGCAATCTAAAATTAATATCAATCAGCGGTGTAGAGAAAGTTAGTATATGACCTTAGGACGAAATTATTATCGCATAGAAAGGCAGGGATGCATTCCTGACCCAATACAGTTATATTAAACAAACCAAACATGCGAAATTGATACTACCAAAAAAACTGTTAAGATGTTCAAATTGAGGCCCATATCCAAATAGGTAAATCAACCAAGAAATATGTTAGTGGGACGTCAAGTTTCATGAATGAATATGTATAGTCGATATTATTAGTGGGAGACATTCCAAATGACATTTCGGGCTGTACTACTGTGGGACAAGTGCTACACGAAAGTTAACCAAACTTACTTGATGATCGGAATGGTGTAATGAGCCTATAGTTGAACCTAACCCAAAACTGACCTAAGCTAAGTAATTTGGCGTCTGGTTTTAGCATCTTAACCACCAATGTATTCAAAACACCCAACGTATTGAGGGCCTACAATTGAGATGTCAATAACAGGGAAATGAGACATAAAAAAACAGGGAACGACTATATTTCTAATGGGTATTTCGAATTCGAGTAAAGCCCATGACAAAAGAAGAATAAAAAATCACACAAACAACTAATATGCAGGGCAAGAACCCAAACAACAAATTACTTAACTGAGACTTATGCTAAAATGGGTACCATCTATACAAGTTGAATCAACATTTGGCAGATTCTGTTTGATATTTGAGGCATCAAGATTGCAAGACTAAATCTATAGAGGTTTTTTCCCTTGCAAAGTGGAAGGCTTGACACCGTTAATGAAACATCCTAAAAAGCCATATGGGCGTGTAGACTATAGTTTTGCACAATACAGTTATCAAGCTTTTCGTTTAATATAAACAAATGAAACACTCAATGCGGGTAAAGTTCTAGTAAGAATGACCATAATACAAGATAATTCTCACCCACAGATTTCAGCTGAAAACCCAACACGCAATGAACAAGATAGAAAAAACTGACAGAACTCAATAACACATTTGTTCAAACACTTTGTGAGCAACAAGAACAAGAGAGAGAACTGACAGAACTCAGCGGTCTAGATTTGTTGAAAAACCCAAAATGGATATGTTATGCAAGTTCTCACCTTTATTGGCTAGAAAAACCCTATTTCATATAAAAGATTTTCTCCATCAACTCCGGCGACGACAAAGCATCGCTGACTGCCAAACACTAGAGGGAAAAAGAACAGAGAAGAAACCCACTTAGCTCCCACAAGACTAGCTTTCTGTGCATGCATCTACTTGACATTCGGTGTCTTTTTCATTGCAGCCACTTATATTTTTCTCCACCACTAGACAACTGAATGGGAAGAGATAAAGATTGAGTGCTGGATAAAATAATAGGAGTTGGCATACAAAAGATAGATTACATAACCTGAGTGTACAAGCTGACAAGTTTAAAGGATCATCAGCAATGCATCTTCTGGGCACTCATTTTATTCATACGATGTTGCCGCCCTTTGAATCTTGGCCGTTGATTGCATGCCTGACGGTGAAGGGTGAGGCCGGAGAAGAAGAGGGCAAGAGAGAGCAGTGAACCGAGGGGTGACAACAGCAGGCCAAAGCGAAGGGAGAGGAGAGAGGGGAGAATGCATGTAGAGCAGGAGATGAAGAAAGAGAGGAATAGACGGGAAAGGTTGGCGGGAATGGATAATAAAGATGACGATGTCGTTCGATACATGTGGGGGTAAAGGTGTCCAAAAATCATATACGAACACTGATTCCAGTGTTTATTTGTATTTGTGGTTAAAACCGGGAAATACATGTACAGATATACTTTTTTTTGTAAAATTCCCTATTAAATGAGTCGGGAGACTCAAGAGTTAACTCAGTATTTCAGCCATGTGTCGACTACTCTCGACTCGGGCGAGTCAAAACGAGCTTCAATAAACCCTACTCAAACGTCCGTCCATCCGACGCAACACTAAAACCCTTCTGAAAAACGCACGCTAAAACCCTCTGCAGTCCGCCAAAATCATTCAATCTCAATCTCTCTCTCTCTCTCGCTCTCTCTCATAGAATGGCGATTTCGAAAGCCCCCAAATCCCAAAACCCTAACGAAACCGATCTCATCAAATCAGATGTTGCTTCCTTCGCATCCTCGATTGGCCTCTCTTCCTCTTCTCTCCCCAAATCCGGTTTCGACGACTCCGATTTTCGCAAATCCGGCTCTCTCAAACCCACCAAAACCCTAAAACCACTCCCACCTAAAACCCCTTCTCCCTTCCGAAACCCTAAATCCCAGAAGAGAACCCAAAACCCCAGCCACCACAGCAAGCCCAACCCTCTGTTCGATTCTTCCAAGTCGCCCCAAACCGGAACCAACGGCCAGGATCTCCCGAAACTCCCTCTCATGAAGGCAAGCGCCCTGTCCGGGCAGTGGCACGTCGATGCGGCGGAGCTGGAATCAAAGGTTTTGGGAGAGGGGGGCGGGAGGAATAGTGGAGATAGGAATGTTAAGGAGATGATGAGATTGGCTCCGGAGAAGAAGGGCTTGGCACAGAGGCTTTTGGAGCAGTATGCGAATGATTATGAGTCGTCGAGGGGGACGAGTGGGGATATTAGGTTGGTGGCGGCGACGCAGAGGTCAGGGACTGCAAAGGATAAGGTGGCGGCATTTACGTGTATGGTTGATGATAATCCGATTGCAAATGTTAGGTCACTTGATGCGCTACTGGGTATGGCTTTTAGTTTTTACTCTCTCTGTTTTGAATTGTTGTTTGTTCCACTTCATTTAAGAGTTTAGAGAATTCCCGTTACATTGGTTAGAATTCTGTATTCTTGAAATGCTGTCCCCTAGGTTCTTTTCGAAATCCTCCAATCTATCCTACCATTCAGAATGCTGGAGTTTGGTGAAAGTGACATTTCAAAAGTATCACCTTAGGATCAGTAGCCCAATGTAGCCAAAAGACACAGAATAAACATAAATTGATATATAAATAAATGCTCCATGGACAGCAGAAATTCTTAACACATGAAATCCTGAGAAATTTCTCTAAGTAAGCATTTTGGTGACACCCTTTATGCAGAAAAGGATTTGCTTTACACAAAGGCACTGTATCCATGATGATGTGGAAAATCATTTCCTGTGTATATAGGTAAGGTGGGTGGTTGGGTGAGGTTGGTTTGTTGTTTGGGCTTCTGAAAGCAGAAAAATGGAAGTCCGTCTGCTGATTTTACACAAACGTGCTCCTATTTTGTGACATTTCCTGCTGATAACCATTTAACCGTGAAAAACTCTTGTACCCAGTCCCCATATTCGAGGATCTAGTATGGGTCTCGTACTACCATAGAGATGAACCATTTGTCATGGATCACTAAACTTTGTCACTGATTACTCCACAAAGAAGGGGTTGGGCTACTCTACCTTTCCCTAGGGCCATTACAACTTTACACCTTCCTAAGGCATAATTACTCTTCCCGATCCCCTCAAGGATAGCAATCCTATCAAGGCTAGGGTCTAGGTCCATCATAGTTGTCCTCTCAAGCTCTCCGGGGAGTTTGAGGTCCAACTGGGTGTCTGTAGGATCCTCGAGGGACTCAAGGTTTACCCGTGACCTCGATCCTTTCAAGGGGGTTCATAGCCCAATTGGTTACCTTGGACTCTTCAAAGGTTCCAAGGTCCAAGTGTTATCTCAAGTCCTTCCTGGGTTATAGGTCTAAGAGTTATTCCAAGTTTTACAAGGTTACAAGGTCCTGGTAAGGCAAACAAGAAATCAAGTGGAACAGATACTAGTCAAAGCAAGCGAACAGGTTGACGTGAAGTGCACTTTCCTATCCTAGTCTTTACTGGCCAAAAGGAGTAGTCATACACTCATACAAATCAAGCCTAGGTCTGGGGGTTGCCATTGCATGTGAGGCCTAATATCACTGAACCCTATGATATCTTGGCCTCGTTCTAAGGGCCTCCATACACTTGTCAGAGCCTGAACATGCATACTACTTACAATCCTAAGGTTGAACACTAAAGGCATATGTCACGCCCCGAAACCGGACTCCTGCAGTGATCCGATCTCGAGGAAGCGTGATTTGGGATTAATTAAAAATTATAGGATCCGCGTGTCTGAGGATAACAAATTCCAACACCACCTGAATATTTTCACGGAAGCTTACGTGGCATTGCTATCCGGAACCCGTGGCCATCAGATTTCGTGTCGTACTCAACTGCTAGCATACAAGAATCATATCAAGGCCCATATCAGACTGGAACAAACAATCACAACAAAGTACAGAGCTGACAGTAATAGGATATATCTTGTTCCTACGGATGTTCAAGTTACAAATTATAAGAGTGCGTCCCTCATCTTATTTGGGGATGCAGAAGTCAGATAAAAAATGTTAAAGCTCTCCTCCTTTGTTATGAAGTTGTGTCAGGCTTTAGATTCAACTTCTCCAAAAGTGAGCTAATTGGGATAAGAGTGGAGAGGTATGTGCTCCATCACTGCGCAGGTATCCTGGGGTGCAAGGTGGGGGATCTGCCATCTACTTATTTGGGGTTGCCTTTGTGTGTGGGACCGGTGACCAAGTCGCTGTGGAACCCGGTGGTGGAAAGGGTGGAGAGAAAACTGTCTTCGTGGAAGGCAAACTATCTGTCCATCGAAGGAAGGGTCACTCTCATCAAATCTGTCCTCTCTAACATGTCAATTTATTATTTCTCTCTTCAAATGCCCTGATTCCGTGATTAAAAGACTAGAGAGGAGGCAAAGAGACTTCTTATGGCACGGTAATAGTACGTAGAAAAAGTATCATCTGGTGGGGTGGGACACTATCTGCAGACCTAAGGAAGAGGGAGGCCTGGGAATCAGACCCCTCAAATAGATGAACCATGCTCTCCTGGTCAAGTGGCTGTGGAGGGTTGGAGAAGGGCCAGATGGGCTTTGGACATAGGTTCTGGAAAGGAAGTATGGCCTCCCAAGAGATGGATGGGGAAGTAAAGGACGCATCGACTAAATCGTTAGCTCTTTGGAAAGGAATCCTATCAGTTAAAGATCAATTTATGAAGAACATTAGCTATCATATCGGGTCGGGGGAGAGAACTCTCTTTTGGAAAGATCGATGGGTGGGTAATAGGTCTTTGGCTGATCAGTTCCCTGACCTTTTTAGATGTGCTGTGGATAAGGAATCTAAAGTTGTGACATGTGTCAAGAACAGGGGATAAGATGGTTTGGAGCCCTATTTTAAGGAGGACTTTAAAGGATTATGAGGAACTACAATTCATTGCGTTGCTTAACACTTTGGAAGATGTGCACATCCAGGAGGGGAGGGAGGATACAAGGGTGTGGAGGGCTTCAAAGGATGGGATATTCTCAGTTCCCTCCTTTTTTTCTACCATCCACACTAGTCCGGTGGATAGGTTTGCTATCAACAACCTTTGGAAGATCAAGGCCCCGCCAAGGGTAGTTATATTTGGTTGGTTGGCTGGCTATCCAGAAAAGAATTCTTACTTTGGATAACTTAAGAAGGAGGGGGAGGATTGTGGTTAATGGTTGTCCAATGTGCCTAAGCGAGGAGGAGTCGGTGGACCATCTCATGGTGAATTGCAAATCCGCCCAATTCATTTGGCGGTCGATGGTGGAATTATTTGATTGCTGCTGTGTGTTCCTGAGGACCCTTCCAGAGCTTTTTCAATCATGGAGAACGCCAACTAGGGTTCCCAGGGGCAAGGAATTATGGAGGCTAACTTTCCTTGCTGTTATTTGGACAATATGGACGGAGAGGAACTTAAGATGCTTTGAGGGTGTTGGTAATAGTGATAGCTTGTTGGTGGAGTCAACAAAGTTTTTGGTAGCGCAGTGGGTGTCTATCAATCCGTCTTTCGAGAGCTATTCTTCCGAGCAAATTGTGATGCATTGGAAGGAGTTCGCTCTCCCCCTGCTAGGGCAAAATTAGTCTAGTTTAGTGGAGTGTTCTAGCTTTTTTGGTTTCCTTGTTTTCATGCTTTTGCTTGTCAGTATATTTCTCTTGTACTGATTGTTTGTTTTTTTTTAATGAAAGTAGCCATTCAAAAAAAAAGAAAAAAAAGAAAAGGAAGAAGAAGAAGAGTGCATTAATTATAATCCCAAAGGAAGGCTAATAAAAGCCATACAAATGACAAACTAAATAAAATACTACCCCTAATGTGATGTAGCTCCGGTGTCAAGCTTGATGTCTACATGACATTGCTGACACTACAAACTTGCAAAGCTCATGGCTCCATAGCCAACACAAGCACTTAGCTCGGGACGGAGAACCTGTTACCTAGAGAACCAAACGAAGAGGGTCAGACACGATGGTTTTGCAGGTGACCGAGATGAGTAATAATTATGCGGCAGAATATTGATTAGTAAAACATGGGATAAATCATGTTATTTGACTAAAGGCTGCATGTATTTAAAACAAGTATTGAACAGGATAATTTGACAAACAAGTATTTAAATTAATACTGCGAGTAAATATTAAGTACATGTAAAACATGTCGTGGTCGCAAACTGAAATCTTCAAGTAAAAACATATATAAATCGGGCCAACATAGCGGAACATAAATCGGGTGAGAAATGGGCTAGAAAACAAAGTCGGGCTGATAATAAAACACACTGACAGATTGGAAACCATACAAAGCTAAATTCTCCATCATCGAAGTGATAGAACACACTAAGCGTACATATATATAGTCTCTGTCACACGAGGTGACACTGACAGGAGCACACTAGGCATACATGGTCTCGGGCACACGAGGTGACAGGAGCACGCTAAGCATATATATAGACCGGTATAGCTGGCCATCACACTAGGCACCGGTTGCGGAACCGGGCAAATAACACACGAAGGAAACCCAAGCTGTAGTTGGCTAAGAGATTGATTAGAACCAGCTGGTGGATCAAGTCGATGAGGTGGCCCAAGCTGAGTGGGCTGACTCACAAATCAAAAAAGGCGAACTAACACACAAATTATGATGAGGAACTACTCAAACAGGCCTAGTCAAATGCACACACACTAACTTAAAGAGTAGTCCTCCCAAGATAAACATAAAAGCTCGCTGGAACACACGAACTAGCAAAGCTGATCGTTTTTGGCTAAAACTAACTAAATAACGAAACTGATTATTTTTAGGCAAAACGAACTATTATGATTTTGGGGAAGAAAAGAAATATTGTGATTTTCTTAGGAAAATAAGCGGAGGAGGAGTTGGTGAGCTTTTCAATGTTGGAGTTGCTCATTGTATTAAGGCAGCAAAGGAATAAAGGATTTAATTCATCAGAAATTATGAGGAATTGGTGTGCAACGGTATCCTTTATCGTTTATTCATTTTTTCTCCTGGTTTGGGTGGGGCGCAAGCAGGTCGATGAAGTCTGTTGGCCAGCGAATTGCTTAAATTTAATGTAAATGGAGCATCAACATGGAAACTGGGGCCAGTAGATACAGGGACATTCTTAGAAATGAAAATTTAAATGTGTTATGTTCCTTCTGTGCCCTGTTTGGAATCAAATAATTGAAGTGGCGGCTTTGGAAATCCATAAGTGCTGAAGATACTTGAAACAACTTCATCAGAGGGCTGATTTGAGAAACTGTTCAGTGGGCATCTCGGAAAGGTGTTGTTCCATCCTGGCTGTTGTTTGTAATGAGGGAGATATGGGTTCTAAACGAGGAGCTCTCATGTGAATTTTTTTGTTTTGTGCTTTTTTTTTTTGTTTTTTATATTTTATATTTATTTTTTGGAATGGTGCTCTCATGTGAGTTTGGACATATAAGAAGAGAAGGAAATGAATTAACAGATGCTTCGGCAAAAGATAGGGTGAATAGAAATGCTATGAAGATCGAGTTTAATAGGGGTAAGGTAACTGGTTTTTATCATCCTTTTAGAGGGAAAAGGGAGGGTTTGTTGCACTCTAACAACATATTCTTCTTGATACCCCTTTTTTTAGTCTGTACATTTTTTGATTTCGATAAAAGTTGGAGTGTCAATTAATAGATGGTGCATTTTATGATTTATCAAGTCCTGGTTTTGAGTTTGAATTGCTTTGGTTCCATTTTTTATTATTAATAAACAATATTTTATATCCGCCATTTGATTACAACTTATGGTATGATGCAGCATTGGTGACATCAAAGGTTGGAAAACGTCATGCGTTGACTGGTTTTGATGCATTGATGGACTTGTTCTTGTCAAGGTCAGCATTTTATGTATTTATTTTATTTTAAAAATTTGGATTTTTAAGTTGTTGCTTTGGTTGCTGGTCTCAATTATAGCATAATCCAGCTTTTTATGACATTTTTTTAGGCCGTGCAAAATAGATCACCTTATTGTAATATTGTTTCCATTCATCATACTGCAAATAAAATTGGCATTTAAAAGCAGTACATTTTCCACTAACATTTCCATAGAGTTTTAATTATATCACCAGCCCCAATGTCTTGCATTCCTTTATTATTATTTTTTGTTAGAAGGCAACATAGTTGAGACAAGGTTTTGATGATGATGATGATATTAGCAAGGAGTAAAAGAGTGGACTTGGGACCCCACTCGGTCAGGGCTAAGTCTGAGTTGGGTCGAGTACCAATTTAAATATCAGAAAAATTATAAAAAATACTAAAAGGAGAAAAAATTGTAGGAGAGAGGCCCATCTATTTAAAATTTGTTGAATTTTTCCGTTTTGATAAATTTATATTGATACGATCATATTGTATCTCAATTGAATCATTTGTCCTTTTTTTTTTTGGGTATTACGTACGTGTTATCACTTATCAAGTATCAAGAAGGCATTCATGACAACAACCGCGATTATTAACAATAAAATCATAATAAACCATAATCTGCTACATTACTACCTATTCCAAATTACATGAAAGTTAATTATACTTAATCAGAGACAAAAATCATTCAATTGCAAGTATCAATGACAAAATCCAAATCAAAACTACATTGAACTTAACTAGTACCATGTCGAATGTCTTCTTGGTTGTGTGCCGCTCCCTTCATCATTGCCATTTTGACATTGACTATAATCATATTCGTATCGTGCATTATTAAAGTCAAGGAAGCCTCCTCCCCCTCATTGCGGACCTTGTCCATAATGGGATGGATTAGGATGAGCATAAGGGACCCACAGCCATGAGGTGTTCTTGTTCTTATAAGGGATAAACTACTGGTGGCTGTTCTTGTGCATGTTCCCAGTGTCCATACCCTATGAAGGATAACTGTACCTGTTGTACTGTCCATACATATCTCCGAAGTCACCACTGTATGAACGATCCGATTCTGTTGATATCATTTGTTGTGGGTCAGAATATTCTCCTGATTTCTCTCCACCTTCATTTCTGCCCCAGCCACTAGTAGGCTCCTGTTGACAACCCTTGAAGGGGTTGATTTGAATGTTGTCCTCATATTCTTCGCCTCCTTTATGTTGCTCATTTTTGTCATGATAAGATGGTATGGCTGTCTTACTAGTACTAGACGACGAAGTCTTCCTCTCTTGTTCTTGTTCTTGTTCTTCTTCAAGTGTGGCTAACGTTTTCCTTTGCTTCTTACTACCTTTTTTCAATGGCCTGCACTTGATGGTTGGATCCTTAAGCCATTGTGTTTGCTTTGACGAGGGCTGAATATGCTGCAGATTCATCATTACCACTCACATGTTCTGATTTAGAACGTGTCATCTGACTCTTGTCCGCCTCACTCTCATGTTGCAATAATGAAGCAGGAACTACAAAGGGCCTGCCAGTTGCAATACTCTTTCCCTTATTCATTGTAGTAGCCGATTGGCAAAGTGGATGATGCAGAACGGGCTACCACTCCACCGCCGGTCCCACCCAACATAGTATTAAGGATATTTATTTTTTGTAGCTTGCTAATTTTATTGTAATTAGGATTAGTATTCTGATTTATTTGGTTTCCTCGTTTGATTAGGATAGTTTCTATTATTAGATTGGAGTTTCTTAGGCCCTAAGTTTACTTTGCCTATTTATATTGCATTGTAGAGATGATAATCTCAGATTTAGAATTGAGTAAAATTGGGATTTTCCCTTGGAGAGGTTTTCCTCATTTTAGAAATCTCTGCGGAGATAATTTGAGGTGTCTGTTGACACGTGCTTCGGCATCTACGCAAGCCATAACCCTTGGGCCTGCATCAGTTGGTATCAGAGTGAAGATCCACGTCGCTCCGATTCGTCTCCGGTCACAGATCGGAACATATCCATTGTCCATCCCCATCCATTCATCTCCGACACACCCCACTGCCATTACGCCCAACCCTTGCACAAACCAAATCCCAGACCTTCATCCCGATCTCCACCTTCGTCTGCTAAACCCTTTTGAAATCCCATTCCACCAAAGCCAACCCAGCCACCTCTCACACCAGCTAACAGAACCCAGACTATTCCTAGTTCCTTGATTCCAAAACCCACCGCTAGAACCACTTCCAAAAACAAAAAAACAAAAAAAAAAAAAGAAAAAGAAAAAGAAAAAAACAAAATAAAAGCGTAGAGCAGAAAAGAGGTGTAGCAGTAGAAGAGAAAGGAAGGCGAGAGGAAGCATACTTGGATCGGCACTGCATCAGCCTTCACACCATCATCGTCTTCTTTGTCAGCGTTTTCCCCCCTTACTTTGGCTTCGACAGCAGAAAGCAAGAGATTGAGGAGATTTCAACCTTTTTTCTTCTTCTTTTGGGCGCTAGAGTTGAAGCAAGTACAAGATTTGGGCCTGATAGGATTTGGAGTTAGGCCTGCCCTGCACTAAAGAAACCCATATTTGAAAGCCCATAGCAGCAAATAGTAGCTGCTAACACAAGTGCTAACGTTAGCAACATCACTTTTCCAGCCACTTTTGCAAATTTGGATCAGGTGGATCTGACCCAATCAATATTGAAGCCCAACCTATTTTGAAGCATTAGTAAGTTGAAATCATTCCAGACATCAGTAACAAACAATCAAGGGTCACAATTTCTTTTTGCGATTTTGGAACCATCTGAAGCCTGATTTCCAATCCGTCTTTGCCAACGTATTTTGTAGTGAGCAGATCTACACATCAGGCCAGTCACAAATTCTGAATTTGCATTAAAAAAAAATGCCTCCCAAGAAGCATGTAGAAGTGGAGTCGTCCTCCAATAATGATGATGATTTGAGGGGAACCGTTGTGGAATTATCGGTAACTGTTAATCAACTATCCGCAACGATGGTTCAAATGCAAGAGACTCTGCAAGGATTGAAACCTGATCAACCAATTTGGAAAATAATCGACGTGAGGATAATCATCAAGATGATGGAGGACATAATCGGAATCACCGAGATCCACATGCCATCAATGTTGATCGTGATTTGAGTATTAAACTTGTGTTTTCCGAATATGATGGAAAATTGAAACTAGATGAATTCATGGATTGGTTAGTGTGTGTTGAAAATATTTTTGCGCACAAGCCAATGACGGATGGTTATAAGGTTACACTGGTGACAACTCGATTTCGCAATTATGCTGCGATATGGTGGGCCGAGTCGCAAAAGAAAAGAAGAAATCAAAATATTGACCCCGTTGACACATGGATCGAGATGAAGAATTTGTTGAAGCAAAAATTCCTCCCTGTGAATTATTCAAGAGATCTTTGTTCAAGTTTTCTAGATTTGAAACAAGGTTCCAAAACTGTTATTGTATATTCTGAGGAATTCCTAACCATGCAAGCTCGTTGTGGCTTGAAGGAGTATGATGTGTTGGTTGATCGATGCTTGCATGGGCTGCGCATTGACATACAACATATCCTTACATTCAAGAATTTTGATAATGTTGATGAGATCATCTTACATGCCATCAAAGCTGAAAACATTGCTAATTATCAAGCTCGAAAGTTTAGTGTCTCTAAATGGCCTGCACAAAATACTCCTGCCAAGCCAGACTTCAATCTAAGTGCAGAAAAGTTTTCCTCCAAGTTTGAAGATCAGAACAAGTTCACATGTTTTCATTGTAAGCAAAAGGGTCACCGTGCGTTGAATGTCCAAAAAGAATAAATTTCATGGAAAGTGCACACGAAGAACCGGAAACAAAAGATGATCCTAAAAGTGAAGAATCCAATGAAGTGAAGGAAATAGCAGCTGAAATAGATGGTGCGCTTCTCTTGGTGCAACAAGAGAATATACCCACTGTTGAGAAGAAATGGTTGCGGAAAAATATTTTTTGTTCCACAGGTAAAATACATGGGCAAAATTGTACAGTTGTGATTGATGGCGGAAGTTGTGAGAATATTATCTCTCAAACTCTTGTTGATCGCTTGAAGTTGAAGGTTTACAAGCACAATCGTCCCTATTTTGTCAAATGGCCAATGATAGGAGATGAAGCGCATGTGCGGCATACATGTCGGGTTACTTTTGCAGTTGGTGATGATTATAAAGATACAATTTGGTGCGATGTGCTACCAATGGACAATGGAGATATACTATTGGGTCGCCCATGGATGTATGACAAGAATGGTACTCATGGGATGCGCAACAACACGTATACCTTAATGCACGGTGGACAGGAAGTTACTCTCCATCCCACGAAACCGGACTCTCCGAAGAAGAAATCAAGGGCCCATGCTAGAAAGGAAGTGCTTCACGTGCACCATGTCTATAGAGGCAACATGAGGAGGACCTGAGTTCGACCTCGAACTCTTCTTTCAACCTGGGGGGAATGATGCAGAACGGGCTAACACTCCACCACCGGTCCCACCCAACATAGTATTAAGGATATTTATATTTTAGTAGCTTCCTAATTTTATTGTAATTAGGATTAGTATTCTGACTTATTTGGTTTCCTAGTTTGATTAGGATAGTTTCTATTCTTAGATTGGAGTTTCTTAGGTCCTAAGTTTACTTTGCCTATTTATATTGCATTGCAGAGATGATAATCTCAGATTTAGAATTGAGTAAAATTGGGATTTTTCCTTGGAGAGGTTTTCCTCGTGTTAGAAATCTCTGCGGAAATAATTTGAGGTGTCTGTTGACAAGTGCTTCGACATATATGCAAGCACTAACCCTAGGGCCTGCATTAGTGGAGGTCGTGAAGATCGTTGAGGGATCGACGATGGTATTACTTCCTCATCACCACCACCATCTGCTTCATCAAGAAAACTAGCATTTGGCATTACGGGCACCTCCTCCTCAATCAACCACTAATCTAAAGGGCTATCTTCTTTGAATATGTAATCCAAATTAATTGGACCATATGAGACCATAGTTATCAAATTCGTTTCGTTTCACCCGAAACTTCCGAATTTGTTCGGTTCGGTAGCAAAACCGTATCGAACACCTCGTTTTTTCCCGTTCATTGAACATTTCGGGTAATTTCAGCCAAGATTCATAATTTCGGACCAGAATTGGCAGTTTCGGACTCATCATGGCCGAAACCTGCAATTTGTGTGAAGTTTATCAAATGGAAAAAGAAAAAATTAGAGACTTTGAGAGGTTATTTTTATATTTTTACCCAAAAAGAGGTTATTTTCATCTTTTGAGTTTTTGTAGAGATATAAATGTGGCCGATTGAATTGTTCCATGTACCTTCATCTCCAAGCAATGAGTTTTGCAGGAAACACTTCATCTTCTTCTAGCCCACATGCGTCCCTTACGGAGCCGTATTAATTCTAGTTGAATCCCCTTTCCCCTACCAAAGCTTGATACCATTTTCTAGTTGAAGCTCTAATCGCTGCTATTGTTGACATGCGATCTTCTTCTTGTTCTAACTTAGGGCATCAACACACGAACCCTTCTGGAAATCAGGGCAGCAGGTTAAAAGACTCGTTAAGCCCACTTTCGACGCTTCTTGTAAAGGAAAAAGTCCCTTTTGGCTTTCATTTGCTGGCCCCACTTAATCGGATGGGCCCACCATAAGATCAAATAAGTAACCACAACATTTTTTTTTAATCAATCAAAGCTGAGCCATCTGATTTGAGTACAATCGGATGCACTGGAGTTGGAATTTGTTTCATTCTTTTAAGTTTTTGTAAGTGGGCTCACCTAAAAGAGAAAGATACCCAAATCAAATGAGCCCACGTTCACATAATCCAAAGGAACCACTTGATATGACCTGAAATTTTGTTTGTGTATTAAAATTATTGTTTTAAGTGCAATTTGATTTAATGAAATAGGGGATTTTGACATATGTTCCCCATTTTCTAATATATTTTTTTTTTTATGTAGGCCCTTCATTAGATATGCAAAAAGTGTTTTTTGTTTTTATGTTTTAAAATTAGGAGATCTGAGTTGGCCCATTTTATAATTATGAAATCTGATCATGATGGTTGGTTAACTTTCTGTGGTGATATACAAGGATGATGTATTTGATGGAAATAATAAAAAATACCATCAGTTGGAAATTATAGTTTTCATGCTTACTAGAATGAAATTTCTTTATGTATTTTATATATATATATATATTCTATTTTCCAAAACGAGTTTCCGAATTGGAAAGCCGAATTGCCGAATCATCCGAACTGTTTCAGCTCGGAGCCAAACCGAAATAGGGTCCGAAACGAACTTAACAACTACGCAAATGACCCATTTTCATTTTATTTCTGCTAAGGTTTCTTGCCTGTAGCATCATACTATAATGTACGAAGACCAACTTCTCCAATTTTTCCATTGTCAATCGATTTTGGCTCTTTGTATCAAGCATGAAAATATGCCCGCCGCTAAACCGCTACGAAGCGTAGCGGTGCGATTTGAAAAACTTGCCAAAAAAATCTAATTTTTTTTTCAGAAAATCCAGAAAATTGTAAAATGAAAGAAAATGTGGTTCTTTTGCAAAAGTAAGTAAGGAAAGGGGGTGTAGTGGTGCCCTCAATATATGAGGTCCTATATAGCTATATAAATAGAAAATAATAGTAATGATTAGTTTTTTCACATGTATTCATGTTTCTTAATCATGATAACTTAGAAAGTAATGAAAAGCTCATAAAAAAAATAAAAAAATAAAAACTAGAACATGAAATAAAGGCATGAGGCTTAAGAGTTAGGTCATTAGTGAACATTGAACAATCAAATATCAATACTTCAACATTCAAGGTTCAAATTCAATCAAGTGAATGAACTATGAAGTAATCAACAATCAACATTCAATACCAATTTAGAAATGACAGAGTAGAGAGTTAGTGAAGGAAATAAGAATACCTTAATCACCACCAAAAAGGAATGTTTACCAAGATTCAAGGCGCTATGGTTATCCTCATCCCCATCAGTGTTATCATTTCTATTGGCACCATATTGAATTTGATATTGATGAGCATTGGGATCCACAAATCCAAAGAAGGCAGCCGCATCATAGGAACTTGGAGGAGGTGGAGGTGGATATCTACCATATTGCGTTTCACCATAGTCACCATATCCATTTGAGTAGGACCCTGAAGCTGAAGACTGTTCTTCTCCTTGTTGTACTTGATAATATGGAAAATACTGTGAGGGTCCTTGTCCACTGTAACTAGGGTTCCACGAATCAGTCCATGATGCTGCTTGTTGTCCTCCAACATCTCCACCCATATTTCCTTGCTCATTACTACCTCCAGCCCTAGGTGGTGAATCTCTTCGGCACCGTTGATAACCACGGCTTGGATCAAATCTTCTAGATGGAGGTAACTCCTGCACTTCCTCTACAGGAACGGCATCGTCTTCATCATGTTGATAGTATTCACTAGTACGACCTGTCCCACTGTCTCCTCCTCCATCTCCTCCATCATGGCTACTTGAAGAGACGGTGGTGGAACAAGCTTTCTCAGAAGATCCAATATGAGTAGGTTCTTTCCCACTCCTCCTAGTCCTACTGGTACCTTCTCCCTGAGGTGGCTGACCTTCTGCAGATGCCTCACCCATATCTTCATCTATCAACTCTTGACCCGTTTCCTGAAACCCCGGATCTGAATCTAGCAGTGGATCCTCTATCTTGACTAGCCATGGGAGTAAGGGATCGTCCTCTTTGAATATGTTATCCAAATTAATAAGACAATAAGCAGGATCATCCCTTGCCCTTCTCTCCCTAGTTCTGTTTCAGATTGTAATGACAATATACAAACTTGTTGAGTTTCTGCATGGTAAGCCGATTCCTTGCCTTCGTGTGGATCAAAGAGAAAGTGCTCCAATTTCTCTCACAGTTGGAAGATGTTGTAGTTTGACTAAGGATGCGAATAGCCGCTCTCCTTAGATGTGGAGTACTCTCTCCAAAATTCATCCACCAATCAGCTGAAATGCAAAAAATAAATAAAGAAAGTTAGATATTTGTAACCCTCAAGTCCTTCTAATCAATTACGATAAATAGATCAAGATTCAAGATTACTAGGTGGGGTCTTTTGTTCATAGTCATACCAGGTGGCATTCTTCCAATCGATCGTATCATGAGAGGGTCAGCAAAGGTTCCTCTCCTTTGTGTATACATAGATATCTACAATGTGAAAATTAGATATAAGTCCGGAAACCCCTACAACACGTATGACAATTGGCACTTGGCACTTGGCAGCATAATTAAATTCTCTTCAGTAACCACCCACTCACCTCTTGTATGGCATCAATTTGGTCATCTGGATTTAACAATCTTTTCAATACCTCCCGTAATCCTACCCGTAAGTCCGTATCTATTGCTTTGGTGTGTAGTTCGACATTGCGGTAATAGAATTCGGGATTCAAAAAATAACCTACATTCTAAATATGTAGAATGTATTGTGAGCGAACGGGATAATAAATACCTTAGTTAGGAAAACAAAAGAGTGTCAAATTCAAAGATATATATATATTAATTACCTGCAACATGCAATGGATGGTGCAACTGATCGTTCCAACGGGCATCAATAATTTTTATATATTTCTCGTGATATCTAACATTTTCCATAATGGTTTGCTTTGCCCGATCCATTGCTTCATATATAAAGCACATTGTCGGCTTGTCATCACCATCTACAAGCCGCAACAGTTTAACTAAAGGCTCAAAAACCTTTAATACCTTCCCCACTTTCTTCCAAAATTTATTGTCCTTCTTCAGGTTCGGGACTTCAAACTCCGGACCACTAGTTGCATTGCCCCATTTCGATCGAAGCCATTCTTCTGATGCAAACATTTGAATGAGCTCCGTTCTAAACCTTACAAGGCTTTCCATAGCCAGAAAATGGGTTGCAAACCTAGTTAATCCTGGCCGCAGCAAGGCATTGTTATTTGTGTATCTTTTCATCAAGCTTAACACCTATGAATGATCATATATAAATCTTGTAATTCTTCTACATGCCTTGATCAATGAAGCCACTTTTGTCTCCTTCCAATCTCTTCCAAGTTGAGATCTATGCAGTGTGCTGCACATGGGGTCCAGAATAAATGGGTCATCTTATCCATTAACTTCAAAGCTGCTGCCTTGAAATTGGCACCATTATGTGTAACAATCTGTACAATATGCTCCTCTCCCACCCTCTTTACAACTTTATCCATAAGAGTATATATATGTGGTTGTTCGTCTATGTTCAATTGCTTCAATGGACTTCACAAAGACTGTCCCAGCGACTGAATACACCAAAAAATTTATTAATTGTGTTTAGGTGCCGCTGGTCTACCCGTCACACATGATGGTGACACCATTCTGTTCCCACGTGGGCCTAAACTTTTCCACCCAAGCCTTTTTTTCTATATATTCTTCTTCAAGATATTTAGTGCCCACATCATATACAGAGGGCGCCTGTATACCTTGCCCAGCTTCGGCGGCAACATCAAGAATAGTTTGATAATATGGGGAATCTACTGCTGTAGGTGGTATGTTCTTGTGAATTAGCCATTTTGCTGTAGCTTTGGCCAATCTATCTCTTGCAGCCTTCATTACCCGTTTCACAACATTAGATTTTTTGGTTGTTTAACTCCCTCTTTTCTATGTGCTAGATGATCAATAGGGGGAGAAACTGCTCTTCGGGTAGAGATAATTTCTACATCAACATCCCGTTCTCGGGTGCTAAATGTCCTGCGCATGGACTTCGCAATGCCCTTACCCCTGCTTGGCACAGTAGTAGATGAGCCCCGTGCATCATAATATTTGCTTCCAGCAAATGCACGACGTTCATGGTCGTCTTGTTGACTCATGATGGATGCTCGGCGTGCAGCGTCCATATATGCATCTTCCTCATCAAAGTATTCATCCCCAAATACATAATAGCGGGCAGCATCAACATCTTGCCGCCTCTTTTCTTTTATCTAATACTTTTCTAGCTTTGTTTTGGCCAACCAAAACTTTTATTTGTTCCCTGACTTTCCTTGGTACTTCGGTACAGCCAGCAACATTGCCAGAAATGTGGCCAAAGTGGTGCTTGAATCTTGTAATGCCTCCATTGGTCACTTTCCTACAAAACTTGTATTTGATTTTCAACCTATTATTCTCAACTGCCTCACCAAAGCTCCATGCAAGATCAGTATCATGAGGCATTTTAACTTATCAATTGGCAAAGAGCCAAAGACAAATAGACCGAATACGTGGCTGGCTATAAATATGAACAAGTAGTATGTTAAAAATTAAAAAACAAAGAAATATGTTAGAGGAAACATATATCTAACGCTTAGGAATCATTCTCTTGACATTTAATTGGTATTTCATTACTTAAAGTATCATTTTTTTCAAAAATTTGAAAAATCCGAAAATAAGAAAATAAAATAGAATAGGAAAAGACAAAGATATGTTGGATAGATATTAACATATTTTCGGATACATTTGATATAACATTTAGGAGCATTTTTCAATACATTTGATTGGCATTTCATTATTAAAAATATTTTTTTTTCCAAAAAATAACTAAAATCTGAAATTAAAAAAATTAAACAATTAAAAAAAAACAAGCAATATATATTGGAATGATCTATGGAAAACATAAATCTCAAATATTGGAACCATTTTCAAGACATTTGATAGGTATTCAAATATTAAAAATTATTATTTTTTCAAAAAATAAATAAATCCGAAATTAAAAAATAGAGAAAACTCAATAAACATTCAAAATGTGATGGATTGATTTATGGGAAACATAGATCTATCATTTACAAGAAATTTCCAAGTGGTTTCATGGGTTGTCCATGAGTATTCACATTGTTTTTTCAAAAAATAAATAAATCCGAAAATAAAAAATAGAGAAAAATCAATAAACATTCAAAATGTGATGGATTGATTTATGGGAAACATAGATCTATCATTTACAAGCAATTTCCAAGTGGTTTCATGGGTTGTCCAAGAGTATTCACATTTTTTTTTCAAAAAATAAATAAATCCGAAAATAAAAAATAGAGAAAAATCAATAAACATTCGAAATGTGATGGATTGATCTATGGGAAACGTAGATCTATCATTTAAAAGCAATTTCTAAGTGGTTTCATGGGTTGGCCAAGAGTATTCACATTTTTTTTTCAAAAAATAAATAAATCCGAAAATAAAAAATAGAGAAAAATCAATAAACATTCGAAATGTGATGGATTGATCTATGGGAAACATAGATCTATCATTTAAAAGCAATTTCCAAGTGGTTTCATGGGTTGGCCAAGGGTATTCACATTTTTTTTTCAAAAAATAAATAAATCCGAAAATAAAAAATAGAGAAAAATCAATAAACATTCAAAATGTGATGGATTGATCTATGGTTAACATAGATCTATCATTTACAAGCAATTTCCAACTGGTTTCATAGGTTGTCCATGAGTATTCACATTTTTTTTTTCAAAAAATAAATAAATTCGAAAATAAAAAATAGAGAAAAAAAAAGTGTGCATGATGAAAGGGAAACATGGATCTGATCATTTTACAAGACAAGGAAACATTTTATAGTACTTAGACTCTTAGAAAGAGACGAATAGATTATAGATGTTCTCAAAAGTTAAAAGACTAGAAAAAAATCCAAAAGATAAACATACCTAGATGGAATGGAAGCTTGGATCTTGTAGTTGTTTGTGTTTGATTCCTTAGAATTTGATGTTACTTCACTTGTACAGTCTTGTAGTAAAATCTTGAAAATAGTTTGATACTTATGGAGTTGGGAGGCTTTTACAACAGCAAAAGAGACAAGAAGAAGATAAAAAGTGTGAAAACGAAAGGCTAGGGTCGGCTGGGGGGTGAAATACCCCCCACACGCAATGTAGCGTGGCGGCGGCCGCTACGGGGTGCGATACCCGCCACAGCTGCTGTAGCGTGGCGGTATTGGCCGCCACGGCCGATATGCGTAGCGGCCGATATGTACATCCATGCTTTGTATGGATCAAATTGAATATGCTCCAATTTTTTATTTTTATTTTTTACTTATTTATTTATTTTTGCCTTGATGAAGATGCTATTTGGCTCTAAAATTTTCTTGCCAAATTCCTAAGATCGGGAGTATCATTGCCAAAGTTTGTCCACCATTTAACTATACTTAAAAAGCAAAGTATAAATTGGTTCAGGAAAATTTAAAATCATTAAAATTTTTTGTATAACAAAGAAAAAATAGTACATAATTATCCAGGTCCATCCTTGTATGAGATAATTTGGAAATATCTAAAACAAAACTCCCAAACGAGCCTTTATAATTTCTCACCTAGAAAAGTTAAAATTGAAATTAAAAGAAAAAATTTCAAAAAAAAAAAAAACTTTCTAAAAATAATATAACTGAAATTTATTAATTGTTACCTCGTAAGACTGATAATCAAGCATGCAATCATGTAAACCATCTTACCTCTGTAGGAATCTCAATTTGTTTTAGATTGTTTCTTTCCATGGTCTCGACGGTATTTCTACAGCCTCGAAATACTAACTCACGTTGGCGAATTTTTTGCTATAGTTTCATGATGGATTTATCACTTAAGAAGTATGCTGCATGATCAGTTGATATCCATTTTGCAATGCATAAAGTCTAAAGTCTAAACAAATAACTATTTATTAAATTTAAATATTGAAAACCAAATTTAGACATGGAATGTATATCTTGATGTAACTGATTGTTCCATCTATGGTTAATAATTTTCCACAGCCTTTTGTTGTGTGATCCCTATTTTTCTTTTGATCTCCTCTCCATGGCAAACTTTGCCCAATCCATTGCATCATATACATGGCCCATGTGGGCTTCACGTTGGTATCTACCAATTTCAACACTGTTACAAGTGGTTTGATATTTAATTTTCTTGGCCCTGTGCCAGAAATCTTTAATGAGACGATTGTCTTGTTCTTGTCGCAGCAAAGGGTATCTGCCATCATTAGTGAAGAAAGAGTTCACAAATTCCACACCTGTGAACGTGGACATTAAATTCGCCTTGTTACGTGGACAAAGACTCTCTAGGGTGACAAATGTGTAAGACGGGCCAACCTGGCACTTACAATGTTGGATGGAGGTGTAAGGTCAGGTGCCCAAGTCTTTAATGGTTCAGCTTCAAGGAATCCATTTGCATGCTTGGGCTAAGGAGTTGATGGAGACTATTGATTATAGAATCATGCCTTGCGCCAATTTTAGGGATTGATGATGTGTCAATTTCCAATATAGCTGGGGAATCTGCTAGAATCAGAATCCTCTCTTTGCAACCATATAAACTGCAGATATAAGCATAACTGTGTGGAAGTGGATGAGTCCATTCTCGAGGTTCGAGTTAAGTGTAGAGCATTCTGTTGTAAAAAGCAATGGAAATCTTGTGCTGGATGTGAAAGAAGCTACTCTTGTTTGACTTGGGCGACCAAGGAAGAACGTGATGGTACTATAGTCAATATTGGGAGCCCATCTCTGGATTTTGCATTCAAGGTAGAAATCTCATGTGAAATGGTGTTCCATAACTATCCACAGAAGTTGGAGATCCATCTTTTCACATAAATAGTGGGTTTCAATACCAACATATGCAGTCTAATTTAGAACAGATGAGATGATTGGGGTAAGGATTTGCAACAAGTGAATGGCATAGGCTGATAGGCAACCATGTTGTTAAATGGCAGAAGGACTTCCCTGTACAATATGGAAATCAACATGGCCATGGAACTCACTATTCACACATAGGGAAGCCCCTGTTACATGAGGTTCATTGTCGTTTGGGCTCCCTAGAAGCTTTGTCAGTACTCACTACATCCACTCCTATCCTGTTACTCTGGTTGCTCTGATGGATACTTGCAAATATTTGTTCGAGAAGCAGGCTTTAATAGGAAGGACTACACATGTTGGCTGTTGGGACTTTCTGAGTTTGATACTTTTCATTTCGAAATCTTCCTGCCCTATTCAAGAAAAAAAAAATAAAAATAAATAAAGGTAACTGCGGTAACATGTGAGAAATAGATGATTGCTGAAAGAGAATGAAGCCATTCAAACTCCCTATACTTGTGTTCCTAATATTTTCTTGGTAGTGGGACTTTTCAGGGTATCCAATGGGCCATTGAATTAAGTCCTTTGAAGGTTGATATGCAATTTAGTAATTTTGAGACAATGCTTGGATTAGAATGGGCGAGTCTAACCCAATTGGTTGATCATTCCAAATATTTCTTGATGAAGGGAAAGTCAATAATATTGCCATAGCATCAGAGATCAACTCCTATTGAGTTGTATATAGACTTCAGCAATGGTTCTGTTGGAAGAAGTGTAGGATCTTAGAAAATCTATGGTGGGAAAGGCTCTGAAAAAAAGAACAAAAATTCTATTGTCAAGCAATTTATGGAAGGAAAGATGATTCAGACAGATCACAGTGAGCATGGGTTTCCTTCGTCTTTGGAAGGAAATACGTGTGCCAAACTGCTGGTATGAGTTGGGCTGACCAAGTTAGCAGTGAGTATAATATTTCTTGGAAACCTGAAGCTAATGGAAGTGGAGTTTGTAGTGATACAATGTCATTAATTGATAATTGTGCTTATGATTAAAGGAGCAAAGAGCATATGTTGAAGGGTTGGCAAAGCAGGACTATAGGGGTTCCTTATAGGTAAAGATGTTAATGTGTGACTCTTTGTAAAAGGGTTGTTGGACAAGGATAGAGAAGGCAAAATCCAAAGGAAACATACGGGGTGAGGGCGTGACAAATTACTAAATCTTTGTAGTTAACGTAATTATGATAAACGTATAGACATTGAGAAGGAAGCTTCAGAAATTGGTGAGAGTTTTTATTATTGTGCTCTTCGGGGGAGGGTTGGTGCTTGGGCCCTTTTGTGAGGGCTGTTTATTGTAATGCCCCAAAACCTGGGCGCCTCGAATTCTGAAGTGTGTTTTTCTTTTCGCCCCCCTTAACATATGTCAAATCTGTAAGTAGTAAAAGAGCATGCATATCACATCTAAAATCTCAAATTCAATTAAAGTTCAAACTAGCCAGAAAAGTTTCATATACTAAAATTTAACTATGAAATGAAACAGTTCAATTAAGCATCAATAATATCAAACTAGTCTCCAATGGAAAAGGAAATCTCAAACTCTAAGGTGTAATCCGACTGCTCAGTCCTCTATCCCTATTGCCTCAGTGAAGCTCATAGATGGGTCTCCTACCTCAAAATCTGCATAATTAAACAAAACCTAGTCACAACAAGTAGTAATCTACATGGGAAGAGTATTTTAGAATATATAGTTCTACGGAGTATACTAGAATGCAAATATGGGTTGAATTCAATGTGAAACAGAATACAACAAATGAATTTTAGTGATTAACTTTTAGATGCGCTAAATTATTAGAATATAAGACACATGAGTGAATATACAGCAAAATAACAATAGGGGCACGTCTCATCAAATACTGACACTACTTGCTAGGAGTGCTCTAAGCCAAGTAACAAACAACAAGAGTTCTCAATGGGACTAGCTGCAAACTGGCTTTAGGCACAAGGAACTTCCCACATCCCCTGCTCCAAATGGGAATTTACTATTTAGGCATAGGGACTCCCCACATCCCCCGCTCCAAGCTGGATATTTAGGCACAAGGGACTCCCCACATCCCTCACTCCAAGTTGGGTATTTAGGCACAAAGGACTCCCCACACCCCCCGGCCCCAAATGCTCAATCACAGCCTAGACCAACCCACTGTACTAGCCAACTGATCAATGGTGCCTCAAACATGAATCACTGTCTATCAACACATAAATATACCACGTAACTTAACATGAACATTATTAGCTTCAACCAAACTAGACTAAATTCTACTCATCGAATAAAAATGCGAATCTTGGGGAATCATTCCCAAGTTACCACAAGTTCTCAAATGATCGTGAAAGAATGGGGATACAAACAAGTCAAATAACACCTCCAGCCATAAAGGACTAAGTAACAGAGGCTAACATGCAATTCCCACAATCTTTGAATCCATAAAAATGACGTGCAAAAGGCTCAATTGTAAAAGTAGCAAGTGACCGGGAGTTATTTGCAATTGTAGAAATGTGGAACTGTAAGAAATAGCTGAAAGCATGTCCAACTGTTAATATCATGGTTCAGGGTGTTTAAACACAATTTCACGCAGTTAGAACTCAAGAAATGACTCAAATAGGTTCAGATGTAAAAAGAATAAACAGCAGGGTCTTATGTGCAATTTTAGAAACCTGGCACTCAATGGAACAACCATAGACAGGTCCGGACATGAAACTAGTAAATATCAGGGGCTAAATTGGAATTTTAGAAGGTTATTAATAAAGAAAATGATCTTAAACAGGTTCAGTTGTGAAACAGTAAAATCTCAGGCCCCTAAATGCAATTTCAGATAATATAATGCTCAAGAAAGGAACTAAAACAATGCAGCTAAGAAAACAACAAATCTCAGGGGCATTTCCTCAATTAAGAATGTTAAGGACTCATTGAATACACAAAAAAAGTTTCAGATATAAGTGCAGTAAAAGACAGGTCGTAAAGTGCAATTTCCAGAAGACTTGGGACCCAAAGGGAAACTCAGGATCGGCTCGGGTGTGAAAACAGTGTTTGGGAGGGGCTCAGGATCGGCTTGGTGAGTCGACTTTTTTAAACCTTGGTTAGTGGACTAGGTTTAGCAGGGTGGGATGGGTTTTTTTTTTTTTTTTTTGGATTGAGGGGTTTCTGTAATGGTTAGAGATGATGGGGTGCTTGAGGAGAAGACAATGGACATGGATGAGCTATTAATGGGGCTTTGGGATAGTGCAGATAGTGGGGGGTTTTTTTTTTTGGATGGATGGATAGGTTGAGATCGGAGATTGATCAGAGCGACATGGATCTTCTCTTTGATACCAATTGATGCAGATCCCAGGGTTAGGATTGGATTGTAGGTGCCGCAACACAATTATGGGTTTCTGCATAAACAATGACAAGATGAAGACCACTCTCCAACGATAAATCCCACTAGGGAAAAATTCTTTTAACTCAAATATGAGATTATTGATCTTTGCAATGCCATATTAATAATAAAAGAAACTAAGGGGCTAAGGAAAACCTAATCAAACTAGGAAACTAAGGTCACGTTTGGCAGCCAAATCTTCAGGGAAAAGATTTTTTGTTTCCCTAAAGTTGTGGTAAATCGATATTTGGCAATTGTAACTTCCTGAGGATTTGGACGAATGGAAATCTTCATTTGTTAGGATTTTCAGATCCAACTAACCCCCATAAGATTTGAAAATCCTCACTCAAGTGGATTTGCACACCGGACTCTAAATTTCTCTTCTGTATGCATCGATACACACCAATATTAATGTGAAATCCTCAACTATACTAATCTCCAGCGAGGAATCCTTGCTCCAGTGGTTGTGAAGAATCATCAGATCTATGGATTCCTTGCCTGTTACCAAACGTGCTCTAAAGAAATTAGAAAGCTATTCCTAATTACAATTCTTTACTAAAATTAGAGACTGATAACACTCAGAAATAAGAAAATCTCTAGACCTCCTTGGGTCCTACATGTGGCCCATGAGTTTGTCTCCAACGAAATATTGGTGCTGCTGCATCATTTTGTCCGATAGAGAAGGCTTTTAGAGACAACTTATATTCTCCAAATGTTTTCTTTTGCATTCATTTTATCCGATAAAGAAGGCTTTTAGAGACATCTTATATTCTCCAAATGTTTTCTTAATGGTTCTTTCGCAATTAAGGTTAGACAAGATAATGCTTGGTTGACACTCAATTCTTGGTAAAAATGTTTTAAAATAAAAAGGTTTTCTTGTTTTGAGGCTTGGAGCTCTGCCCTAGCCCCGGCTCTGGCCCTCAAAGGTAGGGTAAGGGCCTAGGTAGTGCAGGCCCTCTGAGGGCTTTGGCCCACCCGTGCCTGTCCCTTTGACAGCCCTAATTCCAAGTGCATGCAAACAACAGGCCCATTTGGCAATGAATTCCAATGCATTCCATTTCCATGCAAACAAAGAGGCCCATATGAATCAATTACTTCCTATGTATTCCAATTCAATGCAAATAAACTGGCCCTTTTAAATCAATTGCTTCCTATGCTTTTAAATTCTTATGTTGCTTTATAGAATCTACATTTCTTAGTAGATTGGGCGTCGGTGTGCTCCTCAAAATTTGAGGGAGGCCTGGGCATAAGATCCGTAAGACAAATGAATAGAGCGTTGCTAGGAAAATGGCTTTGGAGGTTGGGAGATGAGTTGGAAGGTTTGTGGAGGCTAATTGTGATGGAAAAATATGGCAATCAAAGGGATGGGTGGGAGTTTCATGGCACTATATTCAAGTGCTCAGCAATAAGTAAAGGTGTAACTTCTGTTAAAGACAGGTTCATGCAGAATATTAAAAGAAAATTCTCTTTTGGCAAGACACATGGGCGGGTGATGGCCCTTTAGCTTCAAAATTCCCAGATTTGTTTGGGTGTGCTCTGGAGAGGCAAGCGAAGGTGGAAAGGTACATAGATCGACCAGGTACGGGAGGTCAGATTTCTTGGAGCACGACTTTCAAGGGAAATTTGAAGGAGCATGAGGAGACAAAATTTATCTCTCCTAGATATCTTAAGGGATACTCAAATCCCTGGTGAAGGGGAAGATACAAGGATTTGGTGATCTTCAAGAAGGGTCTTTCTCTGTCTCTTCCTTCTATTCAGCTCTGACTATGAGGGAGGGCGGTAGAAACAGTTTGGTAGGTATATGGAGGTTCAAGGTGCCACCTATGGTAGTGGCTTTTGGTTGGATTGCTCTCAAAAGAAGAATTCTAACCCTGGATAATCTTAGGAAAAGAGGAATGATCGTGGTCAATGCTTGCCCAATGTGCTTGGAGGATGAGGAAACTGTTGATCATCTCCTATTAAGATGCAGATATGCGGTGAAAATATGGAATTCAGTCATAGGCTGGTTTGGATGCAAATGGGTTCTGCCGAAGCTCCTTCAACACCTTTTCGAAGCTTGGAAGTCTCCCATTGGGTCGCCGAGTGGGAAGGAGCTGTGGAAGCTTTCGTTTCTATCGGCAATTTGGCACATTTGGAAAGAGAGAAACGCTAGGTGCTTTGAGGAAACAAATAGTTCTGAAGAGATCCTATCTAATAAAGATCAAATTTTCAGTCACACAATGGGTGAAGATTAATACCTTATTTAAAGACTATCCTATACACCAAATAATGTACAATTGGAAGGATATAGCGTTCTCTTAAGTTGGGGACCAGGGTGGGTGTTGTAGCTTTGGGGGTTTTTCTTTTGTCTTTGGACAGTCTCTAGTGTTGGTGGTCTCTTGTTTTGGGTCTTTGTTTGTTCTGTCTGTATAAGCCTCTTGTACTGAAGTGCTTTAATGAAAGTTATTATTCAAAAAAAAAAAAAGAATCTACATTTCTACATTGTTTAATGATTTTTACCTAATAAATATTTTCTACTCTGCCACCAGCCAACCAGCTAAAAACAAAATTTTAATATTTTTAAAAACTCCACCATGTTGCTTAGTGCAGTAAATTGTTGGTCCCATTCTCAAGGCCGCATAAAGCAGAAGGTTAACGTCTTGTTGAAACTTGGTGCCCAATGGCAGTGTGGGAAAAGAAAAATGATTTTCTTCTCTTCAGGCATTGAATCTGATTAATGTTAGTGGTGTACGTTGTTATATATAAAAAAAAGTTAGTGGTGTACCTGTTTTCTCCTGCGTAAACATGCTTTCCTTTAGGTTTGTTATATCAATATGACTATTTTTTTTTTATAAATGTCTTTCAATTTATGCAATCATTTATTCACATTGAATCTGATTAAGGTTTGCTATTGTCACTTTTCCAGACTTCTACCGGATCGTAAGTTGAAAACTCTCATGCAGCAACGTTTAAATCATCTGCCAGAATCGAAGGATGGTCACTCCCTTTTGCTCTTTTGGTATTGGGAGGAATGTTTGAAGCAGAGGTATTATGTCATTAGACTTTTAAGGAAAAGTGACCTTTGTCAATCCATGCAATCAGTATCATTGTTTTTGAACAAAATATTTCTTGCTCTTCTTTTTTTTTTTTTTGCTTGTTCTGATCGCCTTTGTACAATGGGTTGTAAGGTAGTCCTTGTGGAATAATTCATCTGTTTATTCAACTTATCTGTAAAGAAACATTGGTTAGTGGTAATATTTTGTAAAAACCTTTTTGGGTTATAGGTTAATTACTTTCAGAATCTTCAGCATGGAAGTTTGATTACTGTTAAAACATCCAAGCCTCTTAGTCTGTACACTGTAGTGTTGATTATCGGGATCCTTGAATACAGTTTCATAGAAGCCTCCTGCATCTTGAAAATATCTGTTAGCTCGTAAAGTAGGAAAAAAAAGGAATAATATTAGTCTTTTCTTAGGCTCCCTTTGGCCTTTATCATGGATGTATTATATTGGTCTAAGATGGTGAATCAGTAACCACTTCCCCATAAGAGAAAAGCTAAGTCTTTAACGAAGAGGATCATAATTGCGTGAGAAAGTTCTAAGGAATTCATCTTTTATATGCAAGGCTTGTAATTTTTTGGGAAAGTTTTAATGAGTCTAATTTTTATATGTCAGGCTTGTAATTTAGTCGTTTTGTTTTTGTTTTTAGTAGTCTTGAATTATTTTGGATAAAGACTTGGGGATGAATGCCTTTATTCAGCTGGATGAGAAGTCCAAAATGGATGAGAATCCTACCTGTCAATTGATGTTGAGGCTTGATAAATGCCTATCTTCTCTTTGTTTTGATAAATAGGCAACTTTAAGCATGTGCGAATGCTTTGCGAATTGTGAACTAGTGATTTGAGGTTTGTTGAATGTTGCTTTTGGTGGCTAAATCTCTGATATCTTCAGGGAAGTAACCAAGTTTAATTGTGTCAATGTCTTTTATCTTGATCATCAATGGAAATATAGCTTGTTCAAATCTTTGCCTGTGCCAGTTTTTTTCCCTCTTAAGGATTCCTCTCCTTTGCTGGTCTTTACACTCTCAGTTAGGGCATTTCTCATTGAATTTGGGCTTTTAATTAAGCCCTTCACTTTAAACTGCCAATTTGCATCTAAAATCCTTTAGTAGGACGTGGGTGTCTGCATCAAGATAATTGAGTTAATATATCATGTCACTGTGCTGGCATTCGAGTATATAAGCAAGTTTGATCAATCTAATGTAGCAGGACCTTGTGTGAGCACATATAAGCACCACAATGGGACCCATGGTCCACATCCCAAGGGCCATAGGAGCCATGTGTTGGAGTTGCTCCTTTTTAAGAAGTGATGTGTATCAAAATGCGCACGTGTTTAGCTATCACATAATTGCACTAGTATTGGAGTGCATGAGCAGGTTTGATCGATTTGATGGCTGCAGGACCCATCTTTGAGCACATAGGGTTACAATTACAATGGGACCCTTGGTCCGCACGTTAAGGGCCAGAGGAACCATTTAGCCACGTATTTACATGTCAGATCGTGTTTTCTCAAGGTTATGCCAAGCATTGTTTCGAGTTGACTTGAGCTCATAACGTCAAGCCATTAGACTACAGATAAACAGAGAAGAAGAAACAAAGAAGAGGAATTTTGGAATAACTGGTCGTATCCCTCATGGATCAACTGAGATGTATATATAATGCTGAAATCAGGCCCTAATTGGATTGTTACGGATTACAATCAAGCCCTCAATTGGGGCTAATGACAATCAGAAGATTGTATCCTAAACTTATCTAGAAGATTAGACAGAGTCAACTATTATATATAGCTATACAAGGATCTGACCTACTAAGGGCCTGTGGACTCGGGCCTGTCTGTATACAAGGTTGCAATAGTAAGCATCGTAGTTAATATTCTTGGATTCATGTCCTAAGTCCTACATTCGTACCGAATTCTAAGGAACAGGATTCCTATCTTTGCAAAGAATCCCATTTAGGGATTGGCATAGCGGCAGTGGTGTGATTGGCAAAGCGGCCCGCCGCCAAACTACTACGAAGCGGGCGGCGCTACGTAGCGGCGTGATTTGAAAAAATCGCCCAAAAAATTTGAAAAAATTCCAGAAAATCCAAAAAATTGTAAAATGAAAGAAAGTGTGGTTCTTTTGCAAAAGTGACTAATATATGGGAATGTAGCGGTCCCCTCTTTGCATGAAATCCTGTAGCGCTGAATGATTATAAAATGATAATATTGATATATTTTTTTCATATATATTCATGTTGGTTAGCTCTGCTAAGTTAAAAACTAAAAAAATGTTTATAATCAAACAAAATATCATCACCATTATGCTTAGACTGTGACCTTTTAGAGTTACATTTTTATATATATATATATATATATATAGAGAGAGAGAGAGAGAGAGAGAGAGAGAGAGAGAGAGAGAGAGAGAGAGAGAGAGAGAGAGAGAGAATTTTTCAGTTAAAGTGAAATTTGATTAGGCCTTATTTCCTATTATAGTTAATTTTTCCTAGGTCCTATGTCCTATTAGAGTGAAACTTGGTTGGGCTCTATATTTCTTGTTAATGTGAGATTTTGCTGGGGCTCTATTTTCAATTGGTGTGAAATTTGGTTGGGGCCTATTTCCAATTAGAGTGAAATCTTGATTGGGGCCTATTTTCAGTTAGAGTGAAATTTTGATTAGGTGCTATTTTTAATTAGAATGAAGTTTGGCCAAGTCCTTAATTTCAATTAACTAATATATGGTTGGGGAGTGACCTTTTATTTTAATACTTGGGCCTAATGTGGAGACCACCAATTAAGGTTGTGCCTTTTTCTTTTTGCTGGGGCCCACTTAATTTTTTATTTGAATCTACCATTAGGTGGGCTGTGGGCCAAATTGAGGTCCATATGTTACCCTTTAAAAAAGATGGGAGGGCATAATTGACTAGGGCATTCGCTGTCCTTTTGGTTTCGCCAGAACAAAGGCATCTAGAAGACACAGGTAGAAAAGGAAAAGAGGGAAAAGGAGGGAGGGAAAGTAAAAGGAGGGGAGAGTGCTGCGATTCAATGCTGCTGCTACTGTGGCGGCTGTTGGTGGCTGCTGCTAGCGCTGCCGGTGCTCCTTCTCTCCAGGTATGTCTCCTTCTTGCAGCTGCTATTCGTTTTTCCTTTCTTTCTTTGGTTGTTCTTTTTTTCTTGTTCTTGCACTAGCAGTTTCTTTCTTTCTTTCTTCTTCAATATACCTGGTTGGACGAATATACAGGGGTAGGGACTTGTCTTCTTCTGTTTGTTTGTTTTTTAACTGCAGCACCTGTTACGTAGCGCCGCTACAGTTGTGAGCGCCGATAAGTACCAAAACGCTACGCCCGATTTACATCCTTGATCCCATTTACAAGTGAATCTTAGGATTTAGGTGTGAATCTTAGAATTTTGGTGTGAATCTTAGGATTCAATACTATTTTATTGAATCTTATGGTTCAAGAACTTCATCTAGGTGGGAATAGCCACAGCTGAATGGCTAAGTTTAATAATTGTTTTTATCTTCAGGTGTTTAATTCTCTTACTGTGTCAACCTAAAAGGGACTAATGGCAATACATTAAGTGTTTTACTCTTCTATCTTGACTAATGGCAATTCTTTAGGTGTTTAAATCTTACTGTTTCTATCTTTAAGAGGTTATCTACTGATCAATGAAATGTCTTAAGATTGTTGGCTATTTTGGAGGTTTTAGCAATAAATAAGGAATTGGGTTGTGAGTTGTGGCTGATGTGTTTTGACTGTACTTCCGAGCTTTGTCTTCCATTCTTCCCCTTTTTTTTTCTTGATACACAATTAACTTAAGTAATAACATTGATGAACTGGATTCTCTTTTTATTTTTTTGATTAAATGGAAAAAAATCCTGCCACTCAGTTATTTTTCCTAGTAACATTGATTACTTAAACATATTTAACTATTCATGCATATATCATTTCTAATATATTAATCTATGCTAATGATGTTATTCATATGATTATATCAGCCTTAATTGTCATTGTGTTGAAACTGCTGTACATGGATTATGTATAACTACTTTTTTTTTTCTTTCTACATTCTTACAAGAAAAATAAAGAATCTTAAGATTCACGAATACAATTTGATCTAACCCATCGAATGATTTGCGATACGATCTTGCTTAGCCATGTGTCTGCATCGTAGTTATCAATTTCGTGCCGTTTCGGCCAAAAAGGCCGATATTTTTCGTTTCGGTCAGTTGGCTGAAATGAAATGCAGCATGTAACTTTTCGTTCAAAATCTTGGCCTATCTCGGCCGAAATCCTAGATTTCAATCGAAAAGCATGTATTTCGGCCGAGATGGCCGAAATCTAGATTTTCTTTTTTTTTCTTTGTTTTCCTGTTGCAGAAAAAAATCTAACCTAGCAGTATGGGTAAAAAGAAAAAAGAAAAAAAGAAAAAAAAGAGAGGAAGAATGGGAAGAAGAAGAGAGCCGTCTACCCTGCCCGACTGCGTCGCCTGCCACGCCATGCTGCGCCGATCCGCCTCCCCTGCTTCTTCTCTCCTCCCCACCCCCATCTTTTCCTCTGCAAAGGCTCGTTCCTCAAAAACTCCACAAGATCTCACTGTTTCAAGGGATACGCCTCCTCTCCATTATTTTTTTTCTTTTGCATCGAGATGCGTCTTGGAATTGACTTGATGGGACTATGTGGTGGACAGCTGGATTCTACGAAAACAGCAGTTGGGCCTCAAGTTGGGTACAGTTGGGCTTGGCCTGGGGTGCGTATTGGGTTGAGTTGGTTGGGTTTATTTTGGGACAAGGCCTACTTTGGGGCAGGTTATATAAAAGGCCTTAAGGCTGAGCCTGGTGCCATCTTTATTATGAGGATATTTCTTTTAATTGTATATATTTTATATATTTTCATTTTTCATAAATAGAACTCCGAAATATTTCACCGAAATTCCGAAATGACCGAAATATTTCTATTTGAAGGCTAGACCGAAATGGTATCCGAAACGAAATTAACAACTATGGTCTGCATGCTTAATCGTGTTCCTCAAGTTTATGCCAAGCCTTACTTCAAGTTCTGTTTGCATTTTATTTTGATTGGCGATGTGATTTGACTTGAACCCATATCCTCAAGGTTGCAATAGTGAGCATCTTTCTCTTTGCTACATGCTCTTATCCGTTCAATGTGCATTCTACAGTTGGGACACCGGCGTTGCATGGATTTGTCCCATATTTGCTTAAGTTTTCTGTTGGTTTGTTCTCATTATTCACTTTGTATTGCTGTAGGACTTCTGTGCTTGTCTGAATGATTTGGTTAAGGTTAACATTCTGTAGTTTGCCTTCTAGTTGAGTTCAGTCTGAAACTTGTCTCTGGACGCTGGAGCTAGATGGTTTTCTGTAAGCAGAAATGTAGAAGATGGAGGTGGTAGTTTCTACTGAAGGTGGATGGTTTTTTGAGTTAGTATTAGCAATTATGAAATAAAATAATGTGGCAGTTCTTTTTAAATGAATCTTTAACTTTTCTAGTTTCCTACGGGATATCCAGACATGTCTTACATCATTATAGAAAAGATAAAAAGTAGCTTTTCTAATATATTGTAGTTTCTACAGTTGCCTGTACATCGAATTGACAAAACAGTTCTTGACTTTATCTTATTAAGATAAATGGTACAAGGACAATGAAATTTGATGAAATATAGGACTATAGAGGGACAAAAGCAACTATATGGTGATTTGCTGATGTCAAATACCACTCATAGAGAAGTAGTAGATTTAGTTTTGAATTGGTTCTTCTGTTTGAGCATTGGATGACTCCATCTTCCTATGTTGATGGTTGAAACCTGTGTTGTCAAATTGCATATGTTGCATGTTCTGATATATTAGTGAAATATTTGTGACACATGCTGCTTGTTCTGATATATTAGCGAAATACTTGTCAATCCAATTCAATCTGGTCCTTTTGCATATATAAACTTATTTATTAACTTTTTTAGGTATGAGAGGTTTGTGGTTGCACTCGAGGAAGCATCAAAAGATATGTTACCTGTTCTCAAAGATAAAGCTTTGAAGGTCCGTCTGCTCTTTTCTTCTCCATCAACCGATTCAACCCTATTTGCTGTCTCACAAGATTGACTGTAGTCTATTTTCATCCATTGTTATTCCATATTTGCTTGGATTCTTGATTTCTCAGTCAACACTACATGAACACAACTATAGTTGCACATTTTATCAGATTACTGATGATTTCAAAAATGCGGAGTGGATAGAGAATTATTTATATGTTCAATATTGTATCTTTTCACACTGTTTTGACTTCCCTTTTGTTGTTGTTGGTCTATGCTCCTATTCTGATTTCCTTTATATGTTCTTTTGTGATGCGGGACTGGTTTGCGCCAAGTAACCTAGAAATAAGCTACTTAATATGCATACAACTTAAACTCGCAAGCGCACAAGATCACTATGTAGTGTAATGAATTGTAAGTACGAGGTCGATCCCACGAAGACTCGTGATAAAACAATGTCAAAAATAACTAAAAATTCAGAATATTAAATGGATGAAAAAGTGATTGAATGCTGATTGGTTGAATGAAATTACTAAAAACAGTAAATTAAACTATTAAAATAAATCTAAAGCTTCATGGAAAGTAACCTAACACACAAAACTACTAGTAGATTAAAAATAATGAGAATGAATGAACTAGAGTTTCATCTACTCCCCTAACCCTACCTTATGCATGTCTCTTATTATCCCTTAATAAAAAATCAGAATTATTGATGACATTTATCAACCTTGAGCATGGCATATGTATCTAGATTATGATTCCCCTAAACCTAATTCATGAGTGGCATACTACATGAATTGTTCATCAAGTTGCAAAAACTAAGCATGGCATATGTCCTAGTCAATGCATGCATGATGCATAAAAACAATGGAAATGATAAATGCATGAGTCTAAGCATGGCATATACTTAGATTATTCATGGTTCTAAACCCTAGATGCTTAACATCAAGATCAATCAAAGATAAGTTAGCTAATCTTAAATTTAATTGAACATGGCATGGTTGGCATGACATATACACAACTCATCAAATAAAAAAAATGGTTTAGAAACTCAACCAACAAAACTGAAATCTCAATTAAAGAATGCCAAAAGGGACTACATAAAATCAGGCTAGCGTTTCAATTACACCCTAGCCCTAAAAGTTTAGCTACTCGTGTTTGTAATGGAAAATAAGATAGAAAAGATGGTCATAAGAAAAACTCTAGAAGATGATGAAGATGAAGTGGACGGCCCAGCAGCTTGATTGCTTTTTCCTCGCTCCAAAAAGCTCCTCAAAGTGGTCATGTACGGCTGCTAGGGCAGGTTGTGGGTGCTGGTCGTCCATCCCCTTGCTCCCCTTTTATGCTTTTTGCCAAAGCAATCTTTAGTAAAGAGTTTCCTCCTTTTTAGGCTTTGTTTCCTTTTTTGATTAATCCTCTTGCTTACTTTTTGAAGTAATTTTCCTAGTTAGATGAGAATAGAAGTCTTCTTTGCTTGGTGTGCAAGACTTTCTAATTCCGGTCCCACTTTGTAGCTTCTTGAAAGTTTCTCACATGGACCCACAAATCTGAGATTTATTTTCAAGTGATTAAATCTGAATCTTTGAGCATGAGTGGGCCCATATGGTGCGTGCAACATGGAGTGTGGGACCCCCTTCTTGGACTTCTAAGCTTAGCTGGACTTTTGCTTGGGAACTAACTTCTTTTTCTCCTTTTTCTTCTCTATGCTTGGGTGCCACTTGGACTTGAGAAAGAATTTCCAAATTCTGAATTTCAAATCTTTGCAATAGATATGGGACCCCCTTTGGGCGTGCAACACATGGTTGGATTGATTTCTCCTTTTCCTTCTTTGGTTCTCTTTCCTTTTTGGTTTATGCTATGAGTCTCCAACACTTTCCTTCTAGGGCTCCACCTTAATTTCAGATTTCAAATCCCTAAAAAGAATAGGGAGGGCCCACCTGGCCGTACATCCCTTGGGATTCACACTTGAATCTCTCCATTAATCAATTGTTGAAATTCTTCTCTTTTGGCTTCTTTTGACATTTTCATTAAAAAGAAAAAAGACAATGTAAAAACAAATAAAATAACAATGAACTTAGCACAAGATGAGTCAAATATTAGGGTTTAAGTTGTAAACATTTAAGCACTTATCAGGGACATAGGTTGATGATGTAGGGAAAAGCGCTTCACACCTGAATATAGGTGTCGTCCTTTCGCATAGTTGGCTTTGTGCCGTCCTTTCGCAGGAGAGATCTCAAGGAGAACTTTACTTTTTCATAAAAAAATTCGTCTTTTTTCCAAGAGGCATTACAATGCTTTAAACATGAAAAGGACTAACCCTAGATCTAATCTCAACTCTCTAAACACATCGAATGTCAAGATTAGAACATCTACTTATACTTAAAACATAAACATAAATACTCCAAATAAAATTAAACTAAACAACTGAATTGGCTGGTGAATGGGTTGGGCCCAAAGGCTGGTCAACCCACAAATCATGGGTTGGTCCTACGTCATTTTTTTTTCATCTTATCATTTTTTTCCTGATAAAAAATTAGATGATAAGTTGTGCATTTTACCGATGTTTATTAGAGATTGTTCTATTTCTGAAACTTATTTTCATATAATAACCTTTTTAATGTTTGGGTTATGACAAAGTTTTAAATTGGTTGTGTCAACCTACGTAACGCAATCCTCCTCCTTTACTCAGGCTTGGGATCCGGAATAAAAAAACTGGCGGAGTTCATTTGAAAATCAATTTGGTTTTATGCTAGGGAGGTCAATGATGGAAGCTATCTTCTTCTCACTTAGGCAATTAATGGAAAAAATATTGAGCAAAGAGGAAAAATCTGCATATGGTCTTCATCGATATAGAAAAAGCCTACGACAAGGTACCTAGAGATTTAATTTGGTGGGTTTTAAATAAAAGGAATGTTCCAAGAGGTTATGTTGAAATTATTAAGGACATGTATGGAGCAACAAGGAGAGGGAAAATTACTTATGGAGAGACATGGGAGTTCCCAGTGACAATAGGTTTGCATCAGGGGTCAGGCCTAAGCCCTTATCTCTTTGCACTGATTACAGATGAGTTAACAACTCGTATTCAAGAAGAGATTCCTTAGTGCATGTTATTTGCAGATGATATTGTGTTGGTGGATGAATCAAGAGATGATGTGAATGTAAAACTCGAGAGATGGTGGGAGGCTTTAGAATCCAAAGGCTTTAAATTAAGCCGTGCTTAGACAGAGTATATGGATTGTAACCTCAGTGGGCATATACAAATAGCTGAAACTGCTGTGAGAATTGAAGACCATGAGATACCATAAAGTGATTCTTTCTGCTACCTTGGCTCTATAATTAGTAAGGATGGAGAGATTGATGAAGATGTCGAACGTAGGATAAAAGCGGGATGGTTGAAGTAGAGACTTGCTTCTGGAGTGCTTAGTGAGTTGTGATCAGCGAATACCAACAAGATTGAAGGGAAAATTTACATGACAACGATTAGACCAACTCTAACCTATGCAGCTGGCCAGTCAAGAAGCAACATATGCACAAAATGGATGTAGCGGAGATGAAAATGTTGAGGTGGATGTTGTAATATCCTGCATCACGTGTGGCCTAGGGAAATTGGGAATAATTAGTAATAGGGTCTAGTGGGACCCTTAGACCTTGACTGTTTTGAGAATAGTTGTTTTAAATCCTTAATGTATTAGAAGAAGGCCACGTTAGTTAGTCTTAGGATGGGGAAAGACTTATACTTCAATTCCACCTAGTGCTTGCGTATGATGTGGTGGGATAGAACTCTATGTTCTATTTGTGAAGGACTCTAACTTCACCCGTTTTACATGTATATAAGCAAACCATCGGCCCCTTAGTGTAGCATTCATTTCTCCTCTCATTCTTGATAGAAAATCTGAGATTAAAGAGGGCTTGTGGCTGGAATCCAGGCTCTTGCGACGAAGACAAAGGCTCGGCAGCAGGATGATTAGTGGATGTTCTACTCATGCCCTCACATCGCGAATGCAACGGTTGTCTATTAGAGGTGAGTGGATCTTCCTTTTTACTTGGATTAGATGTTTTAATCAGATGAAGGATAATATGGTAGGAGTGTACATAATAAGTGTCTCTAACTATGAATTTTGTGTTGATATTGTTTTGGTTGTAGTTGACAGAGGTGTATGATGGACCACGAAGATCCAGTAGAGCCCCTAGGAAGAATCCTAGGTACCAGGACGTGGCATAAAGAATGCATGCATGCAAGACCAAGTCCAAGCAGCTACCTAATTTCCTGATTTCCAGCAACCTGATTTCCACAAATAAAGCAACGTTCCTGTTAGTTAGAGTCTAGATTGTTTTAGTTGTTATTTATTTAGTTTCTTTATTATTAATCATGGGCCTTGAGGATAGGCATTCTGTTTCCACTCAGGCTATTTATATGTTATTCGACTACAATAAGAAAGCATCAGAAAATTGTTCCAACCAGTGGCGGACCCAGGATTTTCATTTTGGTGGGGCTAAATTTTTGCTAGAATTTTTTCACGTTAACAATAGCAAGAGAGAAAACTGTCCATGGTTCAACTCTGTTCATTTTTCTCCACATCTAAAAAAGACCCACACAAGGGTTGAAAATTGTTTAACTTTTGAGGCCCATAATTAAGGATTAGGATGATCTAATAGTGAGGACCATTATTGGCACACCTCTGCTCCATACCAAGACCATTATTGGCACCCACACAGGTTGCAGTTTGAAAATATCTCTCTCTCTCTCTCATATGTGCATCCACACAAAAACAAATCATAAATGGTCCATCAATGATAGTAATGAGAATAATAAAATTTTGAAATGTAGCACAGTTGGAAGATGCGAGTGTCCCTCAACCACGAGGTTGTGAGCAAGTCATGTAATCAATCAAAACACAAAATAATGATGATGATCACAACAGGGTTCAGCATTAGGCCTGATGCAATTTCAAATGAACAAATACTAATTGCTGAATGATAATCACAACACTACTATCAACTACTTATGGGAAGACACCAAATCCAATCAAACAAGAAATATAAATGAAGTCAAATAATATTGCCCAACCTTTATCCATGATTGACAAATCTCACGCATTCATAGATTAAACGAGAACACAAGATCCAAAAAAAAAAAAAAAACCAAAATCAAGTAATGTAATAACGAGAACCATAAATAAATAGCCCTAACCGGACTGTAGAAGCATAAAGATCATGGTCTATCCATCCAATTCCACCCCCTGCTCTTATGTTTCACTCTTCTATTCCACAATATAATCCATGGATCACCAACACAAAAAAAGGCTTAGGGTGAATTCAAATGCTCCCATAAAACTAGTGGAAAGAACACTTCAAATGTTCACTACATCTACCCAGATTTCCATGACCCCAAAACAATATCTACACAAAATTCATAGTTACATACACTTACTATGTACACTCCTACCATATTATCCTTCATCTGATTAAAAGATTTAATCCAAGTAAAGGAAAATCCACTCACATCCGATAGACAACCGTTGCGTTCGTGATGTGGGCGCGAGTAGGACATCCATTAATCGTCCCTCTGCCGATTGCCTTCGTCTTCGTCACGAGATCCTGGATTCCAGCCACAAGCCCTCTTTAATCTCAGATTTTCTCTCAAGAAGGGGAAGAGAATTGAATGCTACACTCAGGGCCGATGGTTTGCTTATATACATGTCTAATGGGTGAAGTTAGAGTCCTCCACAGATAGAACATAGAGTTTTGTCCCACCACTTCATACGCAAGCCACTAGGTGGAATTGAAGTATAAGTCTTTCCCCATCCTAAGACTAACTAATGTGGCCTTCTTCTAATACATTAAGGATTTAAAAGAACTATTCTTAAAACAGTCATGGTCTAAGGGTCCCACTTGATCCTATTACTAATTATTCTCAGTTTCCCACCTAGGCCCCACGTGATGCAGGATATTACATACTCCCTTCCTTAGGAAATTTGGTCCTCCAAATTTAAAACATACCTGTGGCGAAAAGTTGAGGGTACTTTTTTCGGACCTCGTCCTTGATCTCTTAAGTAGATTCCTTTTGATTGTGATGGTTCCATAGCACCTTGGCTAGTCGGATTGTTCGCCTCCATAGCACCCTTTCTATAGTGTCTAAAATTGCAACGAGTCTCTCCTCATAGGATAAATATGGCTGTAAGTCCATTGGCTCGAGCTCTAACACATGAGACGGGTCTGGCTTGTACTTCTTCATCATCGATACATGAAACACCTTATGGACTCTGGCAAACTATGTCGGTAATTCCAATTCATAAGCGTTCCCATTGCTCACGCGCCCTGTGATCTTGAATTGTCCAATGTATCGTTGGCCCAGCTGCCCCTTATTGCTGAATCGCATCACTTCCTTTGTCCTAGGTGGGATAAAATTAGAAATGCGCACTTTTGAGAGCATTTAGGGGATAAAATTAGAGAAACCCGTTTGAGATGGTTTGGGCATGTCCAACATAGGTTGGCAACGATACCGGTAAGGAAAAGCTTAGTTATGAAGGTTGATGGCCCACCAAGGGGAAGGGGTAGTCCAAAGAGGTCGTGGATGGAGATTGTAAAAATAGATATAAAGAAGTGTAACTTATCTGAAGATTTGGCTCAAGATAGATTGGAATAGAGAAACAAAATTTGTGTAGCTGACCCCAACATAGTTGGGACAAGGCTTTGATGATGATGTTGATTTTCATATTATAACCTTTTTAACTAAACAAATTCCGACTTGTACCAAAGCTGGTATGGAACGTGAGTGTGTTTTCGAGTTCCTAATGTAGCAAAAAAGAAGAAAAAAGACTGACCTTTTTTATTGGTTTGACTTGATTGATTGGGTGTTGTGTGGTATCTTTTTGTGGGCCCTCCTATGGTTGCATTAAACCACTTAAAGACATGCCCACCCTCATGAACTAGGAGGAAGCAAAAACCAGTCCAGTTGGGAATCATCTCCTGCTATTTGAGTCCAAACCTTCGTAGGTTTTAAGCGTGCATGAGTTTCATTGATTCTATTTAAAGGTGAAAGCCAATCCGATTGGGATCAAGTTTGGACATAGACCAGTTCGTGAGGCAGTAGGTATGTCTGTGTCTCACGGAAGATTCTAAGGATCCAGACTAAGGACCTCCTGGAAAAATTTTCTTTCCTATATTTGTTATTAGCAGTATTGTTCAGGTGGCATTCACAGTGCGAAGCTCTTCAGAAGGATGTTCTTGAACAATGATATGTGCTGAGTGCATCAACTTGTTTCTCTTTTCAATAATATTCAGAAGTTAGTTTGAAGCTTTACACTGTTGCATATGTGATGAGTGCATCAACTTATTTCTCCTTCCAAAAATATTCAGAAAGTGTCACTTGTTAGTTCCACACTTGACACAATATATTGCGTATGGTTGCAGCTATACTGTTGTTGGTTTGGTAGAGTCGATACATTGGTTTTATGTGTTTGAATCATTCAATACCCATTGAATCATTAAATTTCTAAAAGAAAGGAGGAAATAGCGATAGTATAAGAGGAATGCTGCAAAGTAGTTTTGGCTGTAATGTGTTAATTATGAAAGTTTTGACTGTAATGTCTAACTTGCAGTTTTGACTGTCATTTTACGAAGTGATGGCAGATTCATGTTCACAAGGGTATTAACAGTATAACATATGACACTGTTAGATAACATATTTTTTAATTTATGTGATGTCTTATCTAAATTTACTGCATTTATTTGAAAAATAGATTTTTTGTAAATGTGCCAATACTTTGTCATGAGACTCATGACTCATGAGCCTGTCTCAAACTTGCAAAATGGAGGGTCTTATTTGATAGGTGGTTGGCTATATAGACGTTAACCTTTAAACGTGATATGGATATGGGGATGGGGGATATTATGCTGCACTTTTGGAAATCTAGGACATGGATATGGATAAAGATATATTGCTGTCCTAATATTTTTTGAAACATGCTTATATTAATGAATTTGTCAGTACTTCATTCCTTTCTAACATTTTTTTAAAAGTAAGAAAAGAAAAAGAACTGAAAGAAATAATTGACTTTGTAAGTAAGATATGTTAAACATGTACCCTAGAAGTATCGGTATAGTATCAAGTACCGTTTTGAATGTCATATCTGTCCGGCACGGATATGCTGGGTATGTATAAGTATCTGGGTATCATAGGTTTCAAGTAGACGATTACCATACAGTAGGACAGTGTTCATTGTAAAGGTTTGAATTACTTGTATTGACAGTTGTATTTGCTGGGCCAAAATCTGCTACCCGTCTGTTGTTGGGGAAAATATTATTGTGGTAAAAAAACATCTGAATGATATTAAAAAAAATCCAATATTAAATGCTCATTGTTGCAACCAATATTAAAATTTTGAGTCTTGGTTCCTATTAAAATAATAATTTTAAAAAACTTTAGTTTATTAAAAAAGTGCTGCATTTAGATGGTTATTCGACTGAAGGTAGTGTATGTATCTAAAGCGTAAATGCCATGCAGGTTGTATACTGTGGTATGGTTCTATAGGAGCTATACTTTTGAATATCTTAAGGCTCTACTATATTAATCCAATCTATTCCTTAAAAGAGTATAAAAATAGTATATGAACGTTAAGGTTCAGCCCCATTTTTTTCTTTTTTTCCGTCATTCCATCCTCATCTGTTTCTTCTCCACCCCAAACCTCCTATCCCCGCTTCTCTAGCCAATATACCACCTGCCGTCTCCCTCCTACCTAAATGTAATCCTTTTGGTTCCCATGGCTGGCATCAGGAGGAGAAATCCTTCTGTAGCCAAACCTTCGATCTAGGCCTAATAGTTATACGATAAAGTAAGGAAATAATCTGCTGCTAGTTATGGCTCATGGCAAAGAACGAAAGCCATTGTCTTGGCCTCCATTTGCAACAAGAAGCATGGGCACCTCCTTCCTGAGTGGGTTTCTCTGCAATTGATAAAGGAAGCAAAAGAGAGAAAACGATGAAAGGTGGAACGTTCCAAATGTGGGAGCTGCATAATAGCAGTTTCTAGTCAAAAGCAGTTGTTTCTCATGAGGTGGGAGGCGAGGGCACTGAGGTCTCTTTGCTCCCAAGTTTTTATATATTTCTGTTAAGAAATATTTTGGACACACTTGGTTAAACCTCCGCCTTCCCAGGTTTCTTGGTCCGCTCAATCCATTAGTTGGCCGAATCTAGTAAATCCACTGGGTCAGGAAACTAAGGGCCCGTTTACCATCATTTCCATTGCTTCCCAATTTTGTGCTGAGATCGGGCTGTGCTGAGAGTGTGCCATGCATAACTTAGCAACATTATGTTAAACTATTCTGAATAGTTGAGAATATGCTGTGCATAACTTGGCAACATTCTGTTAAACTATTCAGAATTTGTTGATTATATAGTTGGGAAAAGTTGTGTTTGGAACAAGGTGGAGAGAGTGGATTATAGAGTGTATTTCATCAACATACTTTTCAGCTGTTGTTATTGTTGGAAATAGGTGGGCCTGGTGGATAGGTTTTCAAAACTTTTGACCCACTTGACTCAGGGATCAAGTATCCAGAAGGCTATAGAACCCAATCTAGGATCCATGTCCTCAATCTCAACCATCATGATCAGTGAATAAACCTATTTAGAAGATAGAACAACAGCCAACAAGCATCCATAAAAATCTACAACATGCACGGAAGTAGATTATACCTTAGGAGCCCGGTTGTGTTATAATGGAGAATTTGCGTCTTTCTTTGATGATGAAACACTTTCACGTATCAAACAAGAGTCTCCAGGTCCTTTTGATCTTCCACGCTATGACCCGTATATCAGATCTCTTTTCTCAAGAAGATGGTGGAATCTCCAAGAGAAAACTCTACTAGAAACTCCAAGGAACTAGAAGAGAAAGAGGAGAAGAAGTATTGTGCAACAACTTGCACAAAGGGGTTTTGGGCATGAATCCCTAGGTGGGGATTTGCATTGGACGTCCAGCCCTATATTCTCCTATATTTATAGCCTACAAACCTCCTCTTATGACTCTCTTACTAATTGCATTAGAAATCACACTTCCACACAAATTAGTAGCTTACTATTACCACTATTAGAAGTCTCACTTCAAATAGAAATAGTAACTTTCTAATTCCTTCCTTTTGGAGTTCAAGTAGAATTAGTAACTTTCTAATTCTTGGTCTAGCGTGGGGACCACTAGGGATTCCTTAGAAGTTGGCTCCAACTAGGACTCGCGACCCCACATCTCATATGCAATCCGGGCTCATAGTTAATTGCAAATAACACCACTATATAAATGCAATTGCACTCCAGTCTTAGGAATAAATTACAATGAAGACCCTAAACTTCCCAATTACCACAAGTAGGCCCCTCTATCATTATCCATGGATCAATTGGAATAAGTCTGTCCCATCCAATCTTAGATCTACATCTTATTATCCTTGAGCCCCGATTAATCACAGTGTTCATCAGTACCATCCAATTAACTCTTAATCGAGATGGGTCCGCACTTACTAATGACAAATCCATTAATTGGCACAAGAGGATAATATAGATAGATTTCATCTTGACCATTGGATGTTCTAACAGTCCTACTACCACGTACCCAAGACACCGAGGTGTTGACCTACAGTTGGCCTCACTTATTGGTGACTCAAAGCAAATGAATAGATAGAAACTTGAGTTGATCAATGTCCTAGGATTGAGAGCCTATTGCTAGGGAATTATGAGTGCAGTCCTTAAATCGAGACAATATTTCATAAGGTGCTTCTCATGGTCCTTCAATACATCCAATGTACCAGCACCGTGATCCAGAATCTTCCATTCTATTGATCGAGACAAATCACACTATCTAATAGTGATCAAAGTGCTGCAACCTTATCAGATGAGATGCCCGGTCTCATCACTGGTTGTGAAGATATTTTAAGTATAAGATTTGTGATACATGTCTCCCGTATGTGGATCTCATCCATATACATATATCACATCTAATATACTAATGGGACCCGGTTCATCTCATGAACCATCATGTCATATGTATTGGTCATGTGCATTAAGTAATAAAACACCATTCATCTCATGAAAGGAAAGCATGATTCTATTGATAAATAAAGAAATTAATCAATTTATTACATCAACTGATGGATTGAGACCACACAATCTAACAGTTATCTGTCATGCACCCAAGATCCGGTCAGATTCGAACTTCATCCCCGGAGCGCGAGAATCATGGCCAATTTGAATTTTTTCTTGGAATTACATCTGTGGCCCCAATTCCGGGTGGATTGAAGTTCGCTGTGAGGTTATGAATGATGATCAATCATCATAATCGAATCACGGAAGCGTCAATTCATAAAATTTGTGCAGATGGTAAATCAAACACGACAACTAATAGTAGATCTGATACAAGTAACAGAAATGCATTAATTTAAGTTTAATTACAAATGTGTTAAGAGTTTCAGTTTAAGGTCAATAACAAAAACAATGACCTACCAAAAGATAGTGTAATCTCAAAATAAAAGGAGTCCAAACAGGGTAAGATTTATGGCTCTCTGGCGTTCGACACGACGACATCAGACTACGTTGTCGGCGCACCACTCGTGATACATCTCAACTGGCGGATCTGCTGGGAACGCCTCAGCCTCCGTCTCGGTGGGGGTTTTGGTACCTAAGCAACAAATGTAGCATCGTTAGATTACAATAATATGGTAGCTAAATAAATGTAAAGAAACAAATAATATGCATCAATAAAGAATAAGGTCAAAAAAAGATCATAAGAGCGATAATGAGCGGAGAGCTAGGCATATAAGCATGAGTAAATTCCATAGGAATCATTAAGACGTAACCCTAGCCACGAACTCTAGCAACTTGACACTTCGCATAGGCTAATGCATCGGGATTGGCCCGATCACAATCATAATGCAATCCAGGAGAATCCGGTTAAAGAAATGCAAATAGCATGGTTGCGCATTAACTCACCTAATTTGCGTCGGCCCGATGGTGTATGCCCACCTCCCGATTTGTAGACGGTAAATACATGCATTCAAATAAGCCCTAACCACGGGGTGACGCCTAAACCATGGGAGACTGAATTAGCCGAGTGGTGCATGACTCGAAGAATCGTATAACACAGGTACAGTGTTTGGATGGACTCTCATCGGATATTAAAAAAAAAAAAACCCCGAGGATAGGTAGTACTCCACATGCGTGTTTCACCCAAACCTTATCCAGAAACTGAGTAGTCCCCGGTACCCCTGCACTAGCCCGGGACACTCCCTAACGGATCAACTACGCACAGACCATCTCCCAGGAGATGCTAACCAAAGTTGGGCCCATAGATCCATAGATCCATACAAATGCATACTATTACTGCGTCTGACATACATTAAACAAAACAGTGTAAATACTGACGAGAGGAATGGATACATGCACACGTCATGTAAAGTACATGCACACGAACATAACCGACAATTCATGATTCATGAGTCAAAGGGATACATGCGAAGCCAACCTAGGGTTAGGGGTTGCCTTGCGCATGTAAGGTCCATATTGTCGAACACATCGACTAGACGGTCCCAGGATAGCCTAGAAAGAGAATTTAGTGCTTTTGAAGGATGCCGGCATCCCAGGATCCGATTCACTACTTAGTGCAATATGGGTCCCACATGAACTGCCGTACAACCCGTTAGGAGGCATCGAGCTCACGCATTCCCTTACCATTGGTCCAACTCATATTGATCGTTAACTAAGCTAGTGGTCTTGGTTTAGGGATAAGGGATTCCAATCCTTTAGTCCAAGTAATATGAATAAGTCCTACCCAAACTTGTGTTATTTAGTTGACCGAGGCTTGGAGTTTGGTCGACCGTGCATTCAAAGGTTGGTTTACTGGACACTCTAGTTTCAGTCCACCGAAGGGTTACTAGTTGATTCAGGGAAAATGGAGTCTCTTTGGATTTTAGACCGAAGTAAACCTTCGGTCACCCGAAGGGGTCCTTCGGTCGATCGACAGAACACCTTCGGTCCCTCGACAGCTACAATGTACATTTTTTGACTCAACGTTTCCAGCGTCGGGCGACCCAAGTAAGTCTCAGTCCACCAAAGTGTTCGAGCCTTGAAACAGGGAAACCCCGTTTTCTTTGGTTGAAGGGGGATTTTCTTCCCCATGTCACAACCTTCATTCACCAGCATAGAGAGGGCATTCCACACCCTCGAAAGGGGTCATAGAGACTCTTGATCCAAACTAGAAGCAACCAAAGTGAGAACAGAACTATACAAGAGAGAGAGAGAGACGATTTGCAATGGAATTGCATATTACTGTATATTCCTTTGAATGGACGATGGTTACATATATAACATTGTATCCTAGATTAGTGGATCTGAATTAGATCTGATTACAAGATTACATGAATAGATAAGGAAACTAATATCTATCTAATATCTAGAGACAACTCATACAATATTGACTTGTGGGCTGACCCAATACATGGGTTGTGGGCTGACCCATTGGTCAAGCTGACTTGCTGCTGACCTTCTTCTTTACACCCCGTCTCAAGTTTGGATGGGAGAAAGTGACCATCGAGAGCTTGGGAACGAGCTCCAAAAAACGAGAGGTGGAGTGGCTTTTGGTGAAAAAATTTGCGATCTGGGCAGCTGAGGAAATCTGGAAAAGCTTTATAGTACCACTCCGAACATGTTGACGTATGAAATGACAGTCAACTTCAAGATGTTTGGACCGTTCATGAAAGACATCATTTGTTGCCAGTTTCCGTGCACTTTCACTGTCCGTAAAGAGGGGTGGATTTAGGAATTAGAACTCCTAAATCACGAAGTAACCAACGAAGCCAAATAATTTCAGTGGTAGTGTGAGATATAGCACGATATTCAGCTTCAGTGGATGACCGTGAGACAACTTCCTGTTTCTTGCTTTTCGAAGAGACAAGAGAGGAGCCAAGAAAGATGGAGAAGCCTGTGGTAGAGCGCCGATCATTGATATCTCCTGTCCAGTCTGAATCAGAATAGCCATGCAGAGTAAGATCTTGACTAGAGGAAAGAAGGAGGGCACGGTTGGAACTTCCTTGTAAGTATCTCAATATGCGCAGTACAGCAGCCCAGTGAAGATGAGTGGGTCGCGCAACAAATTGACTGACCACATGTACCGCATAGGCAATATCTGGTCTGGTGATGGTCAGATAAACCAAGCTGCCGACCACTTCACGATAATGAGTAAAGTAGATCTCCATCAGTAGTTCGAAGCTTCAGATTATGTTCAATTGGAGTAGAGACCGGTTTAAGATCTGTGAGTCCAGCTCGTTGAAGAACGTCATTGCAGTATTTTGTTTGTGATAAAAGATATCCTGTGTGAGAGTAGGCAACTTCAATGCCTAGAAAATACCGCAGATGACCCAAATCTTTCATCTCAAATTGTCGATGAAGAAAACGCTTTAAGAATAGAATACCAGAAGTATCACTGCCAGTGATAATCATATCATCGACATAGAGTAATAGGAAAACACAGCCAGATCGCGAATAGCGAGTGAAGAGAGCAGAGTCATGGGTACTCTGGGAAAAACCAATGCTGATAATACAGGTGCTAAACCGTTCAAACCAAGCACGAGGGGCTTGTTTGAGTCCATATAAAGCACGGTTGAGACGACACACATAATGAGGAGGTCTCTCGACGCTTGGAGGAGAATGCATATAGATTTCTTCCAGAAGGAATCCATTAAAAAATGCATTCTTGACATCAAGCTGATAGAGTGGCCAATGTCTAATAGCGGCAACAGAGATGAAAGTACGGACTGTTGTCATCTTAGCAACCGGAGCAAAGGTCTCATAATCTACCCCATATTCTTGTGTGTAGCCTTTGGCAACCAAGCGAGCCTTGTAGCGATCAACAGATCCATCAGATTTGGTCTTGATCTTAAATATCCATTTGCAGCCGATAGCCCGTTTTCCAGAGGGAAGAGGAACAAGATCCCATGTGTGAGTTTTCTGCACAGCTGCAAGTTCGTCTGCGATGGCAGACCGCCAGTTCGGATGAGCAATGGCCTCCTTATATGATTGTGGTTCTGCCAAGGTATGAATTGCTGCAAGAAAGGACTTATAGGATGGAGAAAAATGTTCAGTACAAACAAAGCCAAATCGAGTGGGAGGGATTCTGGTGCGCACTGGATACCTTCGAGTTTGAGGAGGATCCTGCACATCTGGAGCAGAGGAGATAGGCCCCGGGTCAGGAGTAGGAGGTGGTGCTGCCGAGTCAGAATGAGCAGACGGAGTTTTGGGCCGACGATGATAGACCTGCAGGGGTGGAGGAGAAGGTGTATCGGAGGGAAACAGGTCTGGAAAGGGATCAAGAGGGTAAACCGTAGGTTGCTCAGGGGAAGGGGATGAAGTAGGTAATGTGTAGAAAGGTATATGTTCCAAGAAGGTGACATTACGCGAGACCCGTAGCTTGTTGGTTTTAGGGTCATAGCATCGATAGCCTTTTTGTTCGATGCCATACCCTAAGAATACATAGACAGTGGATTTAGGGGAAAGTTTGGTTCTCTCATTGTCATGCAACAGAACAAAACAGGTGCAGCCAAATACCTTTAGATGAGACAAGGCCGGTTTACAAGAGAACAATTTTTCATATGGAGATGTGCCAGATAAGACAGAGGATGGTGTTCTGTTAATCAAATAGATGGCAGTCAGGACTGCTTCCCCCCAAAATTGCAGCGGAACATGTGAGGAATAAATCAAGGATCTAGCAGTCTCTAGGATATGTCTGTGTTTCCGTTCTGCTACATTTTGTTGTGGTGTGGCAGGACAAGATAATTGAGCTAGAGTCCCTTGACTGGTCAGGTAAGAGCGAAATTTGTGGGACATGTATTCTCCCCCTGAATCAGACCTGAATATTTTTATCCTCGTGTCGAATTGAGTGGAAACCATGGTGGAGAAAACAGTGTAGATATTATACAACTCCGAACGATTTTTCATCAAATACAACCATGTATATCTAGTGAAATCATCAATAAACACCACATAATAAATGGAACCGCCTTTCGTGGGCTGAGAGGCCGGTCCCCAGACATCAGAATGCACTAAAGCAAAAGGAGCAGTAGAAAGAGAAGTGCTTTTATTATAAGGGAATGCATGATGTTTACCAAATTGGCAACCAAAACAGGTAGAAATGTCTGATACAGAAATGTTACCAAATACACCACTAGAACATAAAAAAATCATTTTATTAAAAGATAAATGGCGTAAACGAGAGTGCCAAAGAGCAAAGGGTGATGAAGATGAAACAAGGGCGGCAGGGGATATTGTGGATGATGGAAGGTGCAGCGAGCGGAGATAGTAAAGTTCTCCTGACCTAAGGCCTGTCCCAATCTGTCTCCCGGTGTGCGGATCCTGCACAGAACAGCCAGTAGAGGAAAATGAGACAAGAAATCCAGAAGAAGTCAATTGACTAACAGAGATCAAGTTGATAGACAAGTGAGGAACACACAAAACATTAGTAAGAGAGAGCAACTTATTTGAAATGGAGCCAATAAGAGAAACTGGTAAAGGAGTGGCCTCAGCTGTTTGGATAGTGAGAGAGCTAGCAGGAGTATAACAATTATGAAGTTTGGAAACATCATTTGTCATATGATAGGAAGCACCAGAATAAAAAATCCATGTAGTATCATGAGTACCTGAAGGACCAGAAATGGACATGGCAGAACCAGAGGCTGAGGGGGTAGTGGCCATCTGAGAAGCAGAACCAGTGGAGGAAGCTAGAAACAACTGCTGCATGTGCTCATCAACCATAGCCTGAATTTGAGATGCAAGATCCATTTGTGGAGGCACAAAGCTATCATCTTCAGTAACATTGGCTGCATAGGGTCGCTGTGGATAAGATTGCATGGGACCACGATTGGGCTGCTGACCAGAGTGTTTGGTCTTATTGTTCGGCCTTGGAGGTCTGGTTGGCCAGTCCCGTTTCCAGTGTCCTTTCTTCTTACAATAGTTGCAAAAGTCATTGGTACCAGATGGAAAGGAGCGATCATGCTGTGGGGTACTAACATTTGCTGACAGGACATGTGTGGGCTCCACATGTTTCTTCCTTGTAAGAGAAAGTTGAGTTTGTTCTTCTGCCAAATGTTCCGAGAGTGCCGTATCAACGAAAGGCAGTGGTGACCGATGTAATAACTGACCACGAACATGTTCAAAATCAGGGCGGAGGGCCATAAGAAACTGAACCAGGCGAGTCTGTCGCCTATAGACTTCAAAGGTGTGAGCATCATCAGTTGTTTTAAAAGTGGGTTCCATTAGAGCCAATTGATCCCATAAGCCAGTCATTTTGATAAAGAAATCATGAATGGAGTCATTCCCTTGGTCTGCAGTTTTGATTTCCCATTCTAACTGATATCGGCGAGCAGCATTAGACTGAGTATACAATCGTGCCAAATAATCCCAAGCAGCCTTAGGATAATTGAATTTAGCTAATTGATTTCCAATAGATGGATTGACTGAATTGGCAATCCAAGAATTTATTTTCCCAACAGAAGCTTCCCATTCCTCAAAAGTTGCATCCTTACTGTCTGGTTGAGGGATTTGCTGAGCAACATATTTCCAGTTTTTGACCTTTGAGGAAATTTTGCATGAGATGGGACCAATAGGGATAATTTGTGCCATCAAGGATGACAGTAATTCCCGATACACTTCGATCAGAAGACATTGAAGCAAAACAAGGTGCTCACAGTCTGAAATAAGGAGAAATTCAGCCCCAGAAGTCTATCCAGATTTGAAATTAACCCACAGTACCCAGAACAGGTAAACAATCCAGAAAGCAGGAAGTACTAACAGCAGTAGACCAACAGCAGTAATAACAATAATGATGAATTATTGCACTAACTAGCAGTAACTAGTAGTACCCAGCAGTAAGCAAACAAAACAGGCAGCAGTAGACAAAATGCAGAAACACAACATCCAGAAGACAAAGTCGTCCAGGTCGTCAGGGGAGATGAGCAGTACCTGGGCCCCACCTGGTGATCTCTTGATAGATCATAGAGTGGGGATGGGTGAACAGGAAAATCCCGCAACTATTGGAAGTGGTCTGGATAAAAACAAATCCAGATCTAGGATTTTGGACGGCCGAGATGGAAACAAATGGAGAAAACTGAAGTTTCAGAAAAATAGGTAGAAGACATACCTCTGATGAGCAATAAATGTTGGAAAAATCTTCATAAATAGGAGAATATTCAGGCGACCAAGATGGAGGAATCCGCTGAGATGGTGATGGTGATGATCACAGGTGGGCCACGCCTGATCTGAGATGATCAGGTATGATCAAAGAGGATCCGGCTGAAGAAGATGATCTCAGATGATCACAGATTGGCTTTCATGGCTCTGATACCATGTTAGAGACTCTTGATCCAAACTAGAAGCAACCAGAGTGAGAACAAAACTATACAAGAGAGAGAGACGATTTGCAATAGAATTGCATATTACTGTATTTTCCTTTGAATGGACGATGGTTACATATATAACATTGTATCCTAGATTAGTGGATCTGAATTAGATCTGATTACAAGATTACATGAATAGATAAGGAAACTAATATCTATCTAATATCTGGAGACAACTCATACAATATTGACTTGTGGGCTGACCCAATACATGGGTTGTGGGCTGACCCATTGGTCAAGCTGACTTGCTGCTGACCTTCTTCTTTACAATCTACACCCTATCATCCGATCCACCTCTCCTTCTTCCACCTCCATTAATCCATTCAGCCGCCCACATTCACTACATTCATAAAAACCTTAAATCTACCACCACTCATCATAAATGGGCTTTAAATAAGGTAACTACATGGATAAAAACATGGAATCAAACATTCAAAGCATAATAGTCATGCTATTAACATTTATTCACTTGCCTTCACTTGTTTACACAAAAATACCCTATTTGGTGCCTAAGGTTTCCAAGTCTTTGCACTCCACACCCCACACTAATCCAATGCTACAAATCACCACTTACATGCCAAAAGAAGAAAAACATGACCAATGTTAGAATGCATGACCCCAACATGAAAGAAATGAAACTGCATGTTGTTTGGGAGGGTTTGCTTACCTAGAAAAGGGAGAAGGAGGGAGGAGTTGAGGAACATGATGGTGAAGACTCTAGGAGTTTGGGGAGCCCTTGCTTGCTTGGAAATTATTGGAAGACTTGTGCTTGGAGAGAGAAAATGAGGAGGGAAGTAAAGGGTAGAGAAGAAGAGGGAGTTGAGGTGACATTGGAAAAGGAAGGAGCCCAATCTTCTTGTAGAGAAGGTTTTCTCTATTTACTAATTAGGGCTTTTGGGGACTAAAATGAATATGCGCTTTTAGATGGGCTTCAGGCCGCCAGACCGCGACGAGCCCATGTGAAAAATGACGTGCATGATGAGAACTACCCGATGCACATGCACCCACTACACCAAGTTTCTGAAATTACATCTAACCCCTCTTATTTATCTTAAATCACAAAATACACCCTACTACCCTCAAACTGACTCCAATCACCCCGAAACTCACTAAAACTATTCTTAACACTAAAATTAACGCGTTAAGCCACTAAGCTCGATTAACTAGCCTTAATCCTATTATATGGACTAAAATCGATTAACTCTTTTTGTTCATTATGAAATTGTATCGTCTATTTGGGGTCACTTCGTTAATAGATGTGGATAGGGATGTCAAATGGGGCGGGCTGGCCCGTAATGCACGATCTAGCCCACTAGTCAACGGCCCACGACCGAGGGATTTGGCACAGTCGGCCCATTTTGGCACCGCCCCGTTTAGGCATGGCACGCTATGGGCTGACCTGTCCATAACGGTCAGCCTGCTAGGCACGACCCGCTTGGCCCACCCCAACAGCCTAAAACAGGTAATTTCATGTAAATTTTCCATTTTACCCCCCTCCCCAACAGCCATAAAACGGTCATATAAGGGGTGTTTTGTGTCTTTTTGAATTTTACGAAGTCTATAAATAGTCTAACCCTCACATTCTCATTTCTCACCAAATTATACAATTCTCTCACTCTTAATACACTCTCTCGCTCTCTCTCAAAGCATTCAACTCTTTCACTCTCTCTAAGAAGTTTTTGGAGGGCCAAAGATCAAGTCATCAAGAGACAAGATTAAAGGGCCTTAAAAAATTTGGAGGTATTTTTATCATTTAAATTTGAGATTCCATATTTATTAGTTTATAATATATTATATTAACTTTCATTTTCTCCCCTTATATTAATTCTCACAAAAAGAAGGCTATTACTATTATTATTTTTAAATTTTATTTTTGGAAATATGGCTGGACGATCTTCTAAAGGAGTTCCCACATAATCTTTTTCCGTTAATTTAGGGCTTGTTTGGCATCATTCCGAGTCTAGAAATAGATTCATTCTGAGCATGAGTTGTTCTAGAACGTTCCCATTCTTAGAATGAAGTCAGTAAAACTTGTTTGGTAACATTCTCTCAGAATTTGTTCTGAAGGAATAAAATTTGAGAGTGTTTGACAACATTCTTGGATTATGTCACTGAGAATGGACAATCATAATACAACCATTTAAGATACATAAATTAAAAATAATAAATTAATTTCTAACAAAGACTATTCAATATTATATATTTCACCCATTAACTTTGGACTAATTTCAGTATCATTATTGAACTGTACATAAATCAATCTCCTCATGCACAATAATGTGCAAATAGTGCATCTCGTACACGTGCAATCTCTTGTCGTCCTTGGGCCGTCCCTATTATTAATGGTACTGATGGACCAATGTCAGGCACATGCTCTCCATCACTATCCTCAACTATAAGATCCTCATTCTGAAACCGAATAAAATCTCTATCGCTTTACATTTCCATCTTTATGAAATTATGAAGTGCACATGCAGAATTACAATTTGCCTCTGTCTACGTAATGAATAAGGCGGCATGAGCTTTAAAATGGTAAATTTTGCCTTCAGCACACCAAAACACCACTCAATGACATTTTGCAATGATGAATGGTGATAATTAAATAACTCTTTCTTTCCTACAGGCCTTTGTCCTCGTCCATGGTACTGTGATAAGTGATACTGCTCTCCTTTATAAGGCATAAGAAATCCCGGCATACCAGTGTAGCCAAAGTCAACAACATAATATTTACCTACAACAACATTTGAAATAATATTTGAAACTCTAAAATATGTGTAAATGCCATATATACCCATGAAAAAAAAATAATAACCTGCAGGTGGGTGTGGAAAATGCAATTCAGGGTTAGTTATAGCTTCCACAAAAACTCGAAAGTCATTTTCTGATCCTTCCCAACCAGCATATACAAAAGTGGAACGCATATCAAACGAACATTCACACATCACATTTTGGGTGACTGAGATTTTTCTACCTTGATATGGAATCCGGTCTTTTACCGGAATGATGCACTCACATGTGTTCCATCAATGCCCCCCACACAATCCTTCACATTATGATAAAATACATTACTAAATGTTAAAAAAATCATGTTGAAAAAATAATAATTGAAAGGATGGAAGCTAAAACATACTTTAAACCATGGATAATATTTAGGATTATTGACAATTTCAGATGATACATCTACAAATGTTGGAGGAGTGATAACTTGTTTTCCCAGATTTACTATAGCCTTTAAGACTTTCTTGAAATGTCGACTAATGGTTTCACCCGAATGTTGGAATCGATCTGCTACCATTTGGTTTCTAACACTATGGCCAGTGGTCATTAGAAAGATGGCTACTTGTTCTCCTACTGGTACAAATTTTGAGTCTTCTAAAAGGCTTCTGTTTTTCAAAGCTTGACACAAATTTTGGAATACATGTTTTTCAATACGAAATAAGTCGTAGCATCTATCCGGGTGTCCAATTAACACTTTATGCACATATTCTACTCCCGTTTCACTTGCATTTCTAATTGGCTGCTTTGATATGCGTGAACCATATTGATTCATTAGCCATAAGAAATTTTGACTAATAAACCTTTCCTGTTCATCAGATGACGTATCAAAATTTGGCGGATCCATTGTACCTGGGTGAATTATAATCATATCAATAAACAAACACACATGAACTTAATTTCAAACTACATATTATTTCCTCAGCAATTAAAGTTCAAATAAAAATACTTATTACATTTAAAGATAGCTACAATAACTTTTTAGCAAAATCTCAAACTTCTATTTAAAAAGAAAAAAACTCTAGTATTTTTCTAACTCTGAAGGTGTTCGCATAAATATCCTCATATCTTCAGGCATAGACATAAAAGCTTCTCTCCAATTACGATTTGTTGTGATAACTTGCACTGCCTTCAAGTATACTTTTCTGTCAATGTTAGATATCGATGATAATAATACAATGCAATTCTTGATCGAGAAAGCGCCCTCGCTCTCTACATATTTATTTGAGCTTGCAAGTCTTTGTTGGTAGTATTCCGTGAAGCTCGTGCAAGCTTGATCAAAATATGTCACTGGCTTTGATCCTCGTCGGCGACTAGGAGTCTTAGAACGACTCCGAACTCGATTCTCTTCGACAAAATCAGCGTCGTCATCAACCTTTGTTGCAATACCATCACCTCGATGATTATCTTGTCTCATGGCATATGGATACACATTCTCGTCATCAATATCCACTGCTCCTTGAGGTGAGGCTCCAGCATTTTCACCTCGGGCACTAGTATCACTGTAAATTATTTCAAGCTTATCAAACATGGGACATCCCTTCTTACGGAAGTTTTGCACTTTTGGATTTATCTGTAGATGTTTAGTATTGAATGTGCATTAATACTTTTTATGATTAAGGTTTTCAATAGAATCATAAAAAGTATTAAAATACAAATTTATACAGTACCTTTAAATACTGATCCCAAACATCATCGGGTACTGTAACCGTCTATGATCAGGGTCCCAACCAAACCCTGTCGGAATGTCACGAAGTTTCTTAAACTCTCTATAAACTAACCTTAATTTATTAAATTTGTTAACAAATTGGCTCTTTGTATACTTATTCCCAGTCCTTCTATAAAATTCATCAATTATTTCATTCCATGCTTTAGTCGAAAATGTTGTAGTCGGCCTATTCCCTTTTTTCACTTGCTCAACCACAAGTTCTACAAGAACTTTCTCCTCCTTATGATTCCATTTTGCAACAACCACAACTTCTTTCTCTTTTTCATCAGCAGTTGCCATCTAAACTCCAAGAAAACAATAAAATTCTTTAATAAAATAACATTTATAAACAAAGTTTAAATATTGAAAGCTATGGTCATGATGATGCCAATGATGACAATGCTGACAATAATGTTGATGACTAAGAGTGACATTAGCTACGGTTAACATGGTTTTTAAATGGGCAAGGATCCAATATTCCATGAAAACATACAACAACCGTAGAGTAATACATATAATGGAATTAACACAAGATTTATAATTTCTAGCTCTTACCACCTCTTGCTCAATCAAGTTAGCCAACAGAGTAATACATAACTAAAAAAATACTATATTAATCAACAATACTCATGATGAGAAGGTACATCATTAACATGAACAACCATGATAACCTCAATGAACTCCCTCATTTGCAATGTCCAATCGACTCTAAAACACAAAAGAAAGTTCTGAAGTAGCTCTTTTGTTTGAGAAACATAATGGGAAGCATTTATATACATTGGTCCAAGTAGCAATGCTAACTGATTTCCCTTGCCTCCTTGAGATCTACACCACAAGAAATTTCAATGATATAGCAATGTTTTACTCTGTAGCCCAAGGCCCCAAACAAATTATTCTTCTTAGTCCCTTTTTTCCTTGAAGAAACTCTCTTTAGTCTTTACAAAATCCACCACGTAAAATCTTCAAACCAGAAATCCCTCTTATCACTACAGCATCACCAACATAGCTTGTTCATTTGGAAGATCCTAAGCTATAAGGAACTACATGGAACAAAATCAGTCTATCTTTTTAATTATTGGGCATTTAACCAAAATGGTCCCTAACAGAAAATTTTGGATCTAACCGTATGAAGCCTAACCCAGGCACAGTCCATGTCTGATTTCTCATGCTATTCAAGCCCAAGCTGGTTCATTCACGGTGCAATCATGTCGTCTCACATTCAAACTTCAACTTTCACCTAATCACCTGATCAATTTGTATTTTTATAGTTTTACATAATTACATCCAGTTATTGCAAACATTGTTCAAAACCCAGCAAAGAAATAGAATAAAACGATTACAATCTTAATTATTTTATTAGCCAGAATCTCAAAGTTAAGAAATAAAAACTGTTATATGTGGCTAAGGAACTGTTATTAAGAGTGTATCTATGGGTACTAGGAGTACAACTTAGGCCCTGTTTGTTCACCTTTTGTGTTTCAACAATAATGTTCAGGAAAACACACTTGAAAAGTCCATTTTTCGTTCAAGCATTATATCATACACTTTAAGTTCATGTTGAATGCTCACATCCCATGCAACAAGTGAAAATATATGGCAATAAATTACAGAAAATAGAGATAAAAACACAAACCACAATAGAGATAGCTAGAGAGAGAATTGCAGAGAAGTGAAATATTGGAGAAACTTTACCTATTTCTACCGAGAAGTGAGGAGTATTGCAGAAATTGTACCCTTTCCCACAAAGAAGTTTATAGTGCCGCAAAGAAGATGATTCTTGTAGAGAAGGTGTTGCAGAGAAAGAGGACTTGAGAAAGAGGATTTATATCCATTATTAGTTGAGATGCTGGACTTTATACTTGATCTGGGTTCTTGGCGCATGGTAACGGATGGCTAAATATTTCGTGCATTGTTCCGGAAGAAAAAAAAAAAAAACGAAATCTCATTGTTCCGATTTTCTTGTGCTAACGACGCCCATTTCCGCGAGACTTTTTCGGGAGAACGAGACTTTCTTTAGGTCCAAACATAGTTCCGTTGTTTCTTTTCTAAGAGAATGCGGAAATAGTCCCGGAGCTTGATGCCAAACGGGCCCTTAGGGGGAGAGGAAGATTTTATTTAATTAGAAGATGAAGTAGGTGATTTGCCAACCCCCTCCACTAGTAGTCCCCGTAGAGCCACCCAAGAGGAATAGAACTTCAATAGTTTGGGATGTATATAATAGGTTTGAATTTGTCAACGAAGGAAAGAATGTCCAAAAAGCAAAATACAATTTATGTGGTAATATTTATAGTGCCGAATCAAAAGCGGGTACCGACCATTTGTTAAGACATTGGCAATAGCCTTACATAAGCCTGCAGCTGCAGGGGCTGGGGGGCCTGATTCACAGACCCAAATTTCTAGTACTGGTGGTAGTAGTAGTTTGGGTATTTTTCTTTTAATGCACAAGATGCTAGACAACATCTTGTTAAAATGATTGTGTCATCTGAATTATCGTTTTGTTTTGTTGAAAATGAGTTTTTTGAAGAATGGGTCAAAAAATACCTTCAATCACGATTTCACAATATTTCAAGAAATACAACTAGAAATGATGTATTACACTCTGGTAGAAGGAGAAGGCAAATATTAAAAATTACCTTGTAGAAATTCCTGGTAGAATAGCCATAACTGCGGATATATGGAGTTCTAAAGGGGATGATAGTTATCTTTGTATTATTGCATATAACGTAGATGCAAAATGGATTATTAATAAATGAATAATTAGTTTTAGCTGTCTTGAATGGCCACACAGTGGCACTAGAATAAGTTACTTTATTTTGGAAAACTAGATGAATGCAATATTAAGGAAAAGTTATCTCTGTAACTTTAGATAATGCCACTAATAATACCACGACTATCGAACTAATGAGATTGCTGATGCCACTTGCATCTTTGATATATAGCTCTATATTCCAAAACAGATGTGTATGTCACATCTTCTATCTCATTGTAAAGGTTGGTTTAAGGCATATTGTAAGTTACATAGAAAAAATTAAAGACATTGCTAAATTTATTTTCTACTCTGCACAAAGAAGACAATTGAATGTCCAAATATGTGCGAGTTATGTTGTATCAGCTATAAAAATATCCAAAGAGGTTGAACATAGATGGAATTCTATGTATGATTTGTTAAATAAGGCAATTGATCTGAAAAAAGTTTTGAATGAATTTTGTGCTTTTCATGTACAAAATTTGTTGATGAGTGATGAACATTTGGGAGTTGTGTGCCCATATAAGAGATTTATTAGAAGTTTTTTATACTAAAACAATATTTTTCTCCAAGGTATATTATCCCACATCTAAGGAAGCTTTAATGAAGCCTTTTCAAGTTAGTTTACAATTCAATAGATTTAGAGATAATTTTTTACTTAATGATACTATTTGAAACATGGAAGTAAAATTTAATAAATATTGACAAGAGGCTCTAATGACGTTTTGTTTGGATGCTGTATTTGATCCTCGGTTAAAATTAACTGGTGTAGAGTTTTTTGTTGGTGAAATAAATAAAAATATGAATTATCAAGATTTAAATATTTTTTCAAATATAAGGGCAAAATTACAAACACGTTTTCAATTTTATTGTGATCAAATGGGGAAAATTGGGTTTATTATGATATGACCCCTTCACAAGTCCAGTAAACAGGTGGGATGTATGGTATTCTTCCCTGTCCACGGGCTTGACATCTAGCTCAAGTAATGCAGTGATACAGTTATCCTCGTATCTTGACTCGGTGTAATACGGGTGCAAGATGCATGACATTTTAGCCTGGTGGAAGCAAGAAGGAAATTTATTTAGTGTTGGCTGCCATGGCTCGTGATCTATTGACTATTCCAATGTCTTCTGTAGCATTAGAACATGCATTTAGTGCAGGTGGACGTGTGGTGGATGACAGAAGAACAAATCTAATTGAAGAAGCGGTGGAGTGTTGTATTTGCCTATGAGACTGATATTTGGCAGATAAGAGAAGCAAAAGTTGGCAACAATGGAAGATTATGATCCAGCCGAATACATTAGTGGACTACACATCTGATTTTTTTACTTTTTCTTAATTGTAATTTGTAAATATATAAGTTTTTTTTGTACTTTTTTATTTTTATTCTCTAAAAAGATTCTAAGGTTTTGAAGGTAATCCTATTTACAAAGCTTCAAGCAGTTAAGATCCAAATGGTTCTCTTCTCGGTGGGGTAGGTCGAGTTAGACCGAACCACTTAAATATCTCTGTCATTCTTAGTGCTTGTGTTTTAATTTTTAATTTTAAATTCAATACCAAAAAGGCAAAAATGAATCGAAAATAAAAAATAAAGAGGCATGCCGAGCATTGTGGGCACGGAGGCACGTTACGGCCCGGCCCGCTCTAGGTACGTCCGGTTGCGGGCCGTGCTGTGCTAGGGTAAATCCTTGGCGGGCACGGCCCGTTTGTCATGCCTAGATGTGAACTAGGTTGGTGTGTCCAAGGGCCTTTGGCTGGTTTGTTCACAATCTGGAGGAGGACTCCTTTGGCAGGGTGCGGATTGATATTGTGGAAAATCATTCTTTTTTCGATTCTATGGACTAAATGGTAGGATAGGAATGATAAAATTTTTACTAGAGGAGAATCGTCTTTGGTAGGTCTCATTTTAACATTGTCATTAAGGATTGCTAAATGGGCTAATGTTATAATAGGATGCTCAGATCTGAAGATTGAAAATATTTTGCATAATTGGGAAGCATGTTTGAAGATGGGAGTCTCTAAGAAGAAAAGAAAAATATCTTGGTGCGTTCCGCCAATAGGGGTCTTGAAGTTCAATGTGAACGGAGCTGCACGTGGTAAACCGGGGTTGGCGGGTATTGGAGTTTTTTTTTTTTTTTTTTTTTTTTTTTTGTAAAATGGTAATGGAAGTGTGTTAAGAAATCATAATGGACAATTGTTGTACATGTTTTCTAAACACGTTGGAATGAGGCAGAGGTCTTGACAATATTGGAAAGTCTTCGGGTTTATAGTTCTTTATTTCAAAACAAGCTCATAGTAGAGAGCGATTCTAGAAACGCCATATCTTGGGTGAATTCTTTTATTGGTCCATGGAAGATGCATTTCCTATTCAATGAGATTCATCATTTAGCATCCCTTTCCCAAGTTACATTTCATCATATTAGTAGATTGGGAAATGGGATGGTGGATTGTCTTGCAAAACAAGGGGTTGATAGTGTGTGTAATTTAAGTGCTAATGTTATGTAATCAGGTTTGGCGTTCAATGTATATCTCTTATACCGATCCTTCATTTTGAGTTGTATTTTGTTCTATGTATTTGGTTGTGGTCCAAGCATGGTTGTATCTTTTTTGTTTTAATATAATTCTTTATTACTGATTAAAAAAAAGAGAAAATAACTGTAGGAGAAACCACCTCCACCAGTCACTGTAACTCAGCTTTCTTTTAGCTTTCTGTGTATTGCAATGTCAGTTACATTTAAAACCATATAGAAACAAAGCAAGCGGAGCAATCCCAACAAAACTCACCTGGATGTTGCTTACGGTCTAGATAGATGGGTTGACCGGAGGTTGTAGGGGAGATGCCTCTAATAATTCGGGCACAAATATTTGGATAGAGATCACAAAAGATGAGAGGCAATGGGGAGAGCACTCCTTGGTAGAAGCTTAGTACAAAAAAAAAAAAAAAAATTGTCTCAAGAATTCCATGCTGACAGGCTATGTTTTGTGAAATGTTTCATGGAACAAAATTTTTAAACAATATAAAAATACCGTCCAAGCTGTAAGAAAGCTGAGTTACAACAATTGGTGGTGGTGGTTGCTCCTATAGGTCTGACATCGACACTGCGAAATTTTTAAACAATATAAAAATTGATTTAGCAGAGATGAGAATGTTGAGGTGGATGTGTAGTAAAACATGGAAGATGCTAAAATTAGAAATGAGTGCTCTTGAGAGCATTTAGGGGTAGCATCAATGGAGGATAAAACTAGAGAAACCTGTTTGAGATAGTTTGGGCATGTCTAATGTAGGCTGGCACTTTGGTTGTTCAGGTTGATCGTGCGTCAAGAGGAAGGGTAGGCCGAAGAGGGCAGTGATGTTGGTTGTAAAAACATATATGAAGAAGTGCAACTTATCTCTGGATTTGACTCGGGATGGATCAGAATGGACAAACAGAGTTCATGTAGCTGACCCCAACATAGTTGGGATAAGGCTTTGATGATGATGATGATGATCATAGTTCAAAATGACGACCATTCATAGCTTAGCGGCTACATTATTGGCCGTAGCGGTTGAGGCCGCTACGCTATTTTGAAAATAGCGGCTTTACGGTCTAAAACCTATTAGAGCAAAGGAAATTTAGTTTTAAACATTGTTTTTCCTATTTCTTCACTTCAATAGCCTTTTCTGAAGTTTTCTCTTCTCTTATATGGTTTCAAATTACTGAAAAAGAAAAACACAATCTTGGTTTCCATACGAGATTCAAATTTTTTTTACCATTTAAAAAATTCACACTGCTACACAGATACGTATTGCTGTTACCGCTACGTATTGCCCGTCATGTAGCATTTTGGCCATTGATCACTACGCTCACTGCAACCGCTGTTTTGATCCTTGATGATGTTGATAAAAATACCATCCAAACACTTTCTTATGCTCCATGGGAACACAGGAACGTTCTAAAAGAACAATGCCAAACATTCCCAATCATTTTAACCTCTACCCATTCTTGGCCAAAACAGTTAGCGGTTCAAGTACGACTAGTATAGGTCAATCCTTCCATTTAGAGTGACAATTGTATCGGTGCAACTCCAGATTAACTTGGCAAATTCTGGTCATCGACAATGTAAGTCTAGATTGATTACAGCGACTAAGATCCCTTTATTGATTTTGATCTTTGATCATGTGTGATAAAGGTTTGGTTTTGCTTAGAGAAGAAATTAACAAACAGGTGGGGGTTAAGAGGAAGACCATTTTCTTTGGTTGAGAAAGAAGCTCCTATTCCTTTTCAGTGATGTTCTCTCAAAAGTGTTTTTCCCCTGTAAAAACAGCTTTTCTAAATTTAGAATGATAGAAATTACATGATTTGTCCTTCATCTTAGAAAACTTGTTCTCTCATTTATAATTTTTCTAGTCAAGGGTTGTCCAACAGCTCCTAAGACCGTACATTGCTTTCCTTTATCTAGCAATGTGGCTATGTACCTCTCATATTAGTGTTCTGATTTTTTAATGCAATAATGTGATGGTTGTATCTTTGATGTGCTTCTCAGCATCATCTTTCAAACAAGAAAAAGAAAAAGAAGAAAGAAAAAAAGAATGTGTACCTTAGCATCCTTGCCTTCTTAATATTTTATGGTTAACTGTGTCCTTGGTTTTGTTGTCCATGCGTGTGTGGTAGCACTTTTCTACATTACGCACCAAAGTAGGAGTACATAGGATATGATGCCGCCTTGAGAAGATATGTTAATGATTGATGGGGTCTTTTTTTTTGCAGACAATCTATTCCTTACTGTCAAAAAAACCAGAGCAAGAACGCAGGTTACTTTCAGTGCTTGTTAATAAAGTAAGTCCAAACTTCAAAGTGAAGCACTTGGTTAGGAGAAAAATCATTTGTTATCGTAGTTTCTTCCTTAACATATTGATTTTAGTTGTATGTAAAATGAAGAATGTTTCTGCTAATATGTGCCTCTTCTTCTGTGTAAAACTGCATTGTCCAGTACATTCAAGTGTCAAGCTGATAGAGTTCTACTTCATTTGAATTTTTCCCTAATATTCCAGAACATTTTAGAAAAATTTACCCGTAGGTGTTATTATATTTTGATTTACATGCAGCTGGGAGATCCAGTGAGGAAGGCAGTTCCAAGTTCGGGGAAGGCAGAAAAAAAGGGGAAGGCAGCATCAGATGCAGTGTTTCACTTGTTAAACCTTTTATATGAGCATCCAAATATGAAGGTAGAGCTAACCGGTCTTGCCAAATTCTTACTTCATGTATTGTGATCCTTTCTGTTTTTTTGGGGGTGGGTTGAATGGTTTTATGACTTTCGCAATCTGCCTACTTTCTACAAATTTTCACATTAAGAGAGACACATGTAATCGGTAATAAAAGCAGTTTATTCTATCAGAAGCATAATTAATTATGTTCATGTTACATTATTCAATTACTAGGGTTTCCTATGAGCAAGCTTCTCCTTCATATATCAAATTTCCCCCTAGCCTACCAGCGCTGCCCACCCTCCATGTATCAGTTGGTAGAGCAAAGCTTTATTATCTTTTTTCATGAAGATTATCAGGACTGATCATTTTTTTCCATGATATCCACCCAACAGAATGCCTCCTCCCTCATCAGATCTCTTTGACCTTGAAAGTGAGGCAGGATTGGTTCGGCTCCCTAGTGACATCAAGGCTTCATAGAACGACACACTAGAAAATTACTGGGAAGTTAGAAAAATGATAGTTTCTGCCTCCTGCATGAATTCAATTATTGAAAAAAGGACTTGGGTGTTTCTGATTTCAAGCATGTCAGTTTTAATGACTAGCATTTATAAGATTATTGCAAAGATCTTGGCAGATAGAATTTGCGATGTGTTGAACATTATAATGTCATCATATACAATAAGCCTTTATTGAAGGCAGGAAAATTTTGTAGTGATTGTAGCCAAAAAAGCCATATATATGATAGAAGGAAATGGGGGCTACCAGCTTTCTTTTAAAACAGATATAGAGAAAGGGGGAAAAAAGGTACACAACCGAGTGGGTTGGGACTTCCTTGATCACATTCTAAGTGTATTTGATCATCCTTTTGTATAGTTCTTTTGACTTATGAGTATGAAGTATGTGACGCACCCTGAGGCGAGCTGATAGGAAACCCAAAATTCCAACCCTAACGCAATCAACAGAAAATGCAGGAAAACAATAGATAAAGAAAGATCATTAACCGGTGTTGATGAATAACCCAATGATATCTTCAATCCCACGGAAAGTTGCTCAAATCTCAAATTCTCAATGCAGAAGAAAGCCAAGATATAATTTTTACTCTGTGTCTGAAAAACTGAATACCCACAGTTAACCATTCCTTTTGGTTATGAGCATGCATAACACCCTTAAAATCCTAGATTAATATAGAGTTAAGTTCATCAAGTCCCTAAACACAGAAGATATTTATTTTACAAAACAATGGTAATGAAGCCAAGAAAACTTCACACAACCCTAATTGGAACGGAGGGAAGGTCGTCCAAACTTTCTTGGACAAATTGGTCTGTGGGGCCTAGATGGCCCACCATCTAGACAATTGGGCCCCATTAGCAGCTGCTATACTGATCACTGTTTTTTATTTGGGTTTGGGCTCTTTTAGGCCTATTTAATTAACGCCCCAGAAAACAGTCTGCTTGGGAGAATTCTGCAGGAAATTCATGAAATTACAATCCAGTCTTCCTGTCTATTAAATCAATCCTTGTGAATGAATTTATTATAAATTGGCTGGCGGAGTGTTTTTTTTTTGAAAAGAGTTTTAAAGATTTTCACAAAATCTCACACACACCTCAGCGTATTGGTATCAGAGCCATACGACTTGGCTCCTTTCAGTTGGAAATACAGGATGAATGATCCCACGGATCAGTCATCCAAACAGCCTCGTTCTGGCAACCCAGCCATCACAAGAACTTGGCATAACCCGGAAAACACTGTGGATGTTCACAACCACAGCGCTGCGGAAATCCTGGATTATTTAGACTCCACCTTGAATCCTATTTATATGATTCATCTCAGTATCCGTTCAAATGTATATATCATTCATCTTGATTGGCATATAGAAAACTTAAAGGAACTATGTCAGAGAACCTATTCAGAAATCCCAGTTCCAAATGCTGCTGCCATCCTACAGATAGCCAAGAAACGAAGGATGAATCTCTTATTAGAAGATATCCTTCATTCATAACAAAGAAGATTAGACTTAGACCTTATCTTCGTCAAGCACAGAAAATCCATCATTTACATAATGAACAGGATTAAAAATATAAAAGAATACATATCCAAGATGCAAAGAGTCAGTAGTTTTGGAGCACAACTCCTAGAAGATTACTACCCTCTTTACAACGAATTCATGGAGTTCATCCCAGAATACCAAGCTGCCTTTCAGGAAGCAGTGATCTATGCAGACCAGCTACGACTGATCCCTACCTCAGTCAAACCCTATGTTTTATATGGATAATAAAACAAAAAACCTAAGAGAAAGTCTAACCCAGAAATATAAGTTGTATCATATGCCTAAAATAATTGAGACAGAATGGTATCTAGCAGACGTTTCATCTCTCAAAGAAAGATTCCCAGAATACCAATGGACAGCAGACTGCATGTCAGAAGTCCTTGGCATGATTAATGCTAGTATTAATAACCACAGCCTAGAAGAGACCATAAGGTATCTAAACCCAGAACTATACACAAATTTGCTTACAACAGAATTTTAGTAATACACACGAGTAATAGACTGAAAAATGTGTATATGTATCACAGACTCCATATGTGGGATTCTTATGAAGAAGTCTGAGGATATAATCCTTATGACTATTTCTTAAAAGCCTTAGACAAACTAAGGAACCACCAAACCCAGTATCTAGTTGCTATTCAGCAAACTATAATAGAAATGGTTCACAATAACCAGAATACCTCAGAACTGCCTTCAAGAACAAATGGATAGAAGACTACCTTTAATCCCCCGTATATATCAATGGATATACGGAACTGATAACTATGAACCTCTTAGCCAGGAACATAGACCCAGACCCTTTTGTTGAAATGAAAACAATCCAACATCACATTTCCATACCCAGCATGTGTCAAACCCGACACTAGAAAACCTAATGGCCTTAGGAAATTCTCTCAGTGATAATCAGCTCTGGCTTTTTGAAGCCCTAGCCAAAATAAGTAGCTCTAAAAAAGAGGTCATTGAAGACATAAAACTCAGACTAGATCTCTTAGAAGCTGTTTCCCAGAGGATTGATGAACAAATCCCCACTAACTTTAGTGAAGTTCTTGAACATGTAGTAGAAACTACTCAAGAAATAAGAAATGATCAGGGACAGCTCTTTGATAATACCAAACAGATTCTTGAAAATACTCAAGAACTCATCCAAAGGACAGTGGCCATTGAAAAAGCCACTGGCGCAGACTTAAATGAGTCTTAATGTCAATCATGAACATTGCGCCTTATGAAAACCCAGAGCCAGCTTTAGAAGCAGGAACTTCACCGCTGGAAGAATTCCTCCGAAGAATTCAAAACATAATTACCAGAGGAGGACAGCATTTCTTAATCCGAAGAACAGAATTAGAAAACCTTTCTAATTTACATCTCACCCAGACAATAGGAAATTCCCAAAATTTCTTTGCTGCCGGATTAATTCAGCTTAGGGAAGAATTAATATCTTGTGAAAACACTATTGGCCAAAATCAAGAAAACCTCAGAAAAGGGTTAGAAAGATTTTTCCAGGTTTGTACAGAATATCAATTCTGAAATGATATGTAATGAGAGAGAGAGGAAGAGACGAAGGTTGGAGAGAAACTGATACCTCAATAGAGGATCGTCTATCTATTTATAATATCATTATACCCTAATCAAGGGATTTACGCGTATCAATTAATACAATCAGAATCAGAAATAAATCAATCTCCTAGTCTATACAGGAATGAGAGAAATCAGCAACATAATTACAGACTGAATCCCACACGTGGGATTTTATATACAACTGTATATGGGCCTTGATGGGCTGGACCGGACCTATGGGCCTGAGCCACACTATCTTCTACACTCCCCCTCAAATTGATGTGGTAATACAGAAAACAATAATTTGTTAGTGAGATCATGATGGCGCGGTTTGGGAAGTGCTTTTTTGAAGATATCCGCCAACTGGTCATGAGTAGAGACATGAGGCAAAGTTATCTTCTCAGTGACAACATGCTGATGGATGAAGTGACAATCAATCTCAATGTGCTTCGTCCGTTCATGAAAGACCGGATTGTTGGCAATTCTGGTAGCACTGGTATTGTCCCCATGAAGAGGTGTAGAACTACCAGCAATTACACCAAATTCACAGAGAAGACGGCGTAGCCAGATGATTTCAGCACTAGCGGACGACATCGCCCGATATTCTGCCTCAGCAGAAGACTTTGACACGGTGGTTTGCTTCTTGCACTTCCACGAAATCAGAGAGTCGCCAAGGAACATACACAAGCCAGTGGTAGATGGCCGAGAATCAGGGCAACCAGCCCAGTCGGCATCTGCATAAGCGGATAATCACATAGAAGTACCAAAAGGGTAGAAGAGACCATGGGTAAGAGTGCCTTTAACATAGCGGAGTATGAGCAAAGCAGCAGCAAGGTGGGGTTTGTGAGGATTGCTCACAAACTGGCTAACCGTATGAACTGCATGAGAAATATCAGGCCGAGTCATAGTTAAGTAAAGCAAACTACCAACTATCCGTCGGAAAATAGAGGGATCATCCAGGGGAGGGCCATCCGCCGTACTGAGTTTGCTGTTTAATTCCATAGGCGTATCAAAAGTGTGAGCATCATCAAGTCTTGCTTAGGTGATCAAATCGGTAGCATATTTACGCTGATGGACCCGAATGCCTGATTTGATACGCAAAAACTCAAGCCCCATAAAGTAGGTGAGAGGACCAAGATCCTTCATTCTGAAGTGGCGAGTGAGATGGTGTTTGAGATCCGTAATGCCAGCAATATCATTGCCACTGATAATCATATCATCAACATAGACCAAAAGGAATGTGTACCCCTTCGGTGTCCTTCTAAGAAAATATTGAACTATCAGAATGACTCTGACGAAATCCAGCTTGAAGAATTGCTGCCCGGAATTTATCAAACCAAGCCCTGGGAGCCTGCTTAAGTCCGTAAAGAGATTTTCGCAACTTGCAAACATGCTGAGGAGGACAAGCATATTCCGGAGGGGGTTTTAAGTAGACAGTCTCTTTTAAATCGCCATGAAGAAAAGCATTTTTGACATCCATTTGCCATAGAGGCCAATTACGGGCTGCAGCGACACAAAGAAGAGTACGAACGGTGGGCGTTTTAGCCACTGGGGCAAATGTTTCCTCATAGTCAATGCCATACTCCTGCTTGTAACCCTGCGCAACCAATCTGGCTTTATAACGATCAAGACTCCCATCAGAGTTAACTTTTATAGAGTAGATCCATTTACTGCCAATTACAGAGGCTCTTTCCGGAGTCGTTTCCAAGTCCCATGTCTGGTTTGCTTCAAGAGCGAGCAATTCCTCATTCATCGCATCCTGCCAGTAAGCGATCTTTGAGGCCTGTGAATATGAGGTGGGTATTGGAGCACTATCTAGAGGAAAAGAGAGCAGGAAATCCATAACGGTTAGGAGCAGCGGAAAGACAGCTAGAGCATCGTAGAGAGATACTGTCAGAGGGAGCATTATTACCTGCTGGTTCAGTAGGCGTCACTGGAGAGGATCAGGAGAGGGAGCCACCATAGGAGGGCCCATGTTTCGCCGGACATAGACTTTGGGAAGAGATGATGGAGAAGCAGATTCCTGGAATTGTGGCAAATAGGACACATCAATAGGATGATGATCCAAGTGTAAGAAAAGAAATGAATCTGTTCCAAGAAGATCACATTACAAGATATGCACATGCGTTTCTCGAACTGATCATAACACAAAAAACCTTTGTGTTCATTACTGTAGCCAAGAAAAATGCATTTGGCAGCCTGTGGTGATAACTTAGTGCGCTCAGTATGAGGAAGATGAACAAAACACAAGCAACCAAAGACACGTAAGTGAGAGTATGAAGGGGTATGACCAAAGAGAACTCCGTAAGGAGTAGTCCTTCTTAGAACATTGCTAGGAAGACGGTTGATAAGATACACAACAGTCTGTGCAGCATCACACCAAAATTTGGGAGGGACTAAGGATGCAATTAAAAGAGTGCGAACAGTTTCAAGAATGCGTTTGTTCTTTCTTTCTGCAATCCCATTTTGTTGAGGAGTATGTGGACAAGATTTTTGGTGAAGAATGCCTTCATCAGAAAGGAAGGCAGAGAAATCATGTGACGTGTATTCTCCACCGGAATCTGATCTAAGAACCTTAATGGCTTTCTGAAATTGGGTTTGGACCATGGCATAAAATTTTTGAAAAATGAAAGACTTCAGATTTTAAACGCATAAAGTAAATCCAAGTGTAACGAGAATGGTCATCGATAAAAGTCATAGTACTTAAATCCTGTCCTACTCAAAGTAGGAGCAATTCCCCAAACATCAGAATGAATAATGTCAAATGATGCCAATGCACGAGAATAATGAACAGAACAAGGCAAAATTTGACTTTTACTTAAGCAACAAGTTTGACACTTTGACTGAGAGAAAGAAGACATCATTTTAGTATCCATAGTAGAATCCAAACAACCAATCTTAAATAGGGAAATCAAATGGGCATTGTTCACGTGACCAAGACGTTTATGTCAAACAGTCCACAATTTATTGAAATTATTAAAAGAAGAAGCAAATAAGGAATGATGTCCAATGTCCAGCAAAAACAGGCGCCTATGTTTACTGCCCGTCGCGATCACCTTCCCATTTTGTCGCCCCTGAATAACACAACCAGAGGAAGAAAAGTGAACAAGATAGCCATCATCAATAAGTTGTCCTACAGAAAGTAACTGATTATTTAGGAACAAAGAAAACATTAGGAAGGATGATGGGCTGGCCAGAGACACTAGATAAGGTAATGGTACGAACTCCAGAAATGAGTAGTTGATCACCATTAGCGGTTGTTATTTTCTCTTTTGCAAGGTAAGGGTGGGAATCTGTAAAGCTGTGTTCTACATCGGTCATGTGGTTTGAGGCTCTTGAATCTAAAAACCATTTGGATGAGGTGATAGGAGAAGAAAGAGATGTAGAAGAATGGAAGGCAGGAAAAGCTGTAGAGGAATGAGTTTGATACCGACCACCAGGAAAGCCCATAGACGCATAGGCAGAGGTGACTGTGTTCTGTATCAATTCTTGAATCTGAGCAGGAGTCATTGAGATAGCCCCGGAGGAAGTGCTTCCCGTATCAGGTAAGGGTGCTTGAGCCTGAAATGCAACTGGAATATTCTGTCTTGGCATATTGGAGGGAGGCTTTGTAGGCTGTGTCGTATTCCTTCGCTGTAAGCTGCGACAGTCATCAATAACATGACTTGTTCGTTTGCAGTATCTACAAACCAATTTGTTGCGGCAATTCTTGGCAATATGACCGAAGCCTTTGCATTCATAGCATTGAGTTAGCTTTGGATTTGGGGTTGCCAGAAGAGCCGAGTCAGCAGGAAGAGGTGCAAGGAAGGCTTTTGGTTCTTCCAGAATAGTACGCTGTGAGGTGAGACGAAGTTCTTCACAAAGGACCTCTTGAAAGCAGGTATCCAGATTAGCAGAATTTTCTCTGTTCATAAGGGCCGACCGGACAGATTCAAATTTTGGGCGAAGATTCATAAGAAATTGACTAATGTGAGTTTCTTCCTGTAAATTGAGAGCCTCAAATAGAAAGCCAGAAGAGACTGTTTGTATCAACATGGAATTCCTTTTAGTCCACAAGGTGAGGAAACCATTAAAGTATTCCTGCACATATTTATCCCCTTGAGCATGGATGAAAATATGCTACGTAGCGGCCGATATATCGGCTGTGGCGGCAGTGGCCGCCATGCTATTTGGGAAAAATCGGGTATCGCACCCGTAGCGGCCGATATAGGCTGCTACGTTACTGTGGCGCCGCTACAGTGAACAGTAAAGGAAGAAGAAAGGAAAGGAAAAAAAAAAGAAAAAGAAGAGGAAAAAGAAGAAAGGGGGAAAAATCAGGACAGTGAACAGTAAAGGAAGAAGAAAGGAAAGGAAAAAAAAAAGAAGAAAAAGAGGAAAACAGGAAGAAAGGGGGAAAAATAGAGAGAGTGAGAGTGAGAGAGAGAGAACATACTAGGCGGTGGTGGCGGCAACAGCCGCAGCACAGCAGCAGGGGGCTGGGGCTGCAACAGTGGTAACAGTAAGCCAGCAACAGCAACAGCAGCAGGCGACAACAACAACGGGAGCTCCTCCTCTTCCTTCTTCTTCTTCTTCCTTTCTTTTCCCTACTTTTCTTTTCTTTTCTTTTCCCTCCTTTTCCTTTCCCCCTTCTCTCGTTATCTCTCGATCCTTCATTTCACATGAAATAGTGCACTGGGCATTGGGCACTGGGCACTGGGCAGCAGGCAGCGGGCAGGGCCTTTCCATCTGATTCAGTTAAGGTATTTATGGCCCCCATAGTGGCCCACCTTATAAAAGGTTTAGATAAAATATAAATGGCCCCTCAAAAGCTGTTAGTCTTAACCTTTGATAGGCTCCACATTGATGCCCAAGTATTAAATAAAAAGGGCATGTCGTAACCAAATACAACTTAATTGTAATTAGAGCCTTAGCCAAGTTTCTCTTTAATTAAAAATACAACCCAATAAAATTCACTCTAATTGAAAATAGGGCCATAGCAAACTTTAACACTAACTAGAAATGGGCTCCAGCCAACTTTCACATTAATTGGAAATAGGTTTTAGCCAAATTTAATAGGAAATACTAACATAAGGCCTTGACCAAAGTACACCTTAATAGAAAATGAGCCCTTTTCATTTTAATAGGAAATAGGCTCTAATCAAATTTAATTTTTAACAGAAAAATATTTATGAGCTTTTTCTTCCTTTTTTAAATTAGCAGTAGTAAGAAACATGAATACATGTGAAAAAAATATTCATTATTATTATTTTCTATTTATACAGCAATACAGGACCTTATATATTGAGGGCATCGCTACGCCCCCTTTTATTACTTACTTTCGCAAAAGAATCACATTTTCTTTCATTTTACAATTTTCTGGATTTTCTGGATTTTTTTCAGATTTTTTTGGCGATTTTTTCAAATCGCACCGTTACGCCGCTACATATCCCCGCTATGCTACGTATCGCCCGCTTCGTAGCGGTTTGGCGACGGACCGCAACGCCCACCGCTACCACTATTTTCATCCTTGCCCTTGATTATATTTGGCAATTTTACTATCTAAGTGAAATTTCCGGGCTTTATTGGTTTGGTGGTAGACTTTCTTCAGATGAGCCCACATATCAGCTGCAATAGTGTAGGCTTCAAGAGCTACGGCAAGAGAGGGATCAATAGAGTTAAGGATCCAAGTTACTACCTTAGCATTTTCTTTGGACCAGGTGGCTAGGCCTTTGGAGTCAGTGGTACTTGTAGGCCTGGATATTGATACATCAAGATAACCAAAAAGGCCCTGTCCTTCTACAAAGTTCCTTAAGTGGAAGGACGAGGACATATAGTCTTACCCATTGCAGAATACAAAGAAGAGGGTCAACAGAGAGCAGCAACACACCCAATCAGCAGTGGGTAAAGAAGAGAACAGCCCGTAGCAGCACAAGAAGGTTATAAACAGCCCAAAGTTAACTTAATAACTAGTAACAGAGGTGGTAGAGGCTTCTAACGGCACACAAAAGAGTGCAAATCAGTAGTGTAAAAAGAGACCAGCCCTCAGATCAACAAAACAAAAGGTAGAGTTGATATTGATCTGCTATAAATATGCTAATACAGCAGGAAGATTGCACTGTATTGATCTGATGAAGAATCCAGCAACAGAAAACATGAAACACTGCAGAAATTATCCCAGACAGAGCCAGGCGACCATGAGTTCTGGTGCAGGATCTGTGCGTGGGCCCCACAGAGTGATCTAATCTCATATCAAGTTTGAGACTCTTGAAGGAGTTCAAATGTACTTCCTCTAGTCCAAATCTGATGAGTATCGGATAAGGATCCACAAATCTGGACTGTGGTGATGAAAACTTTCTGATAATAATGTGTCAAAAACGACAGAGGAAGAAGATGATAAAACCTACCTCAGATGGTGATGAGAAATTCCAGAAAATTCCTTACAATAACCCTGAAGAACTGGCGAACATAACTGTGGAGGTCAATGATCAAAATAGCGGCTGCGGTAGGCGTCGCGGTTAGTAGCCAAAACGCTATGTAGCGGGCGATACAGAGTGGTTGCTGTGATACGTAGCGGTGTGAATTTTTTAAATGGTCAACTTTTTTTAATCTTATATAGCAAACAATATTGTATTTCTTTAGTGATTTGAAACCATATAAGGGTAGAGATAACTTTAGGAAAGACTATTGAGGACAAGAAAAAGGAAAAACAGTGTTTAAAACTAAAATTACTTGGCTCTATTAATTTTTAGACCGTAGCACCGCTATTTTCAAAATAGTGTAGCGGCCTCGACCCTACGGCCGATAATGCGTAGCGCCCGCTATTTTGAACCATGGTGGATGTTGCTTGGTGATAGGAACTTGATCAGTGGTGGGCCACAGTTTGATCAAAGGCACGTCAGACACTATTATCAGTAATGACAGCAGCAATGGAGAGAGGATTCACGCCAATAAGAAGGGTTTGATCAATGAAGGAAGATGGATTGATCACAACCTACACTCTGATACCATGAAATGATATGTAATGAGAGAAAGAGGAAGAGACGAAGGTTGGAGAGAAACTGATACCTCAATAGAGGATCGTCTATCTATTTATAATATCATTATACCCTAATCAAGGGATTTACACGTATCAATTAATACAATCAGAATCAGAAATAAATCAATCTCCTAGTCTATACTGGAAATGCTAAGAGAGAAATCAGTAACATAATTACAGACTGAATCCCACACGTGGGATTTTATATACAATTGTATATGGGCCTTGATGGGCTGGACCAGACCTATGGGCCTAAGCCACACTATCTTCTACAAATTCAACCTCAGAAATAGCCTAAACACCCTATCCTCCCAAATTCAAACGAATAAGGAGATAGGAGAAAGTTATAACCAGAAGTTTGCGGCAATCCATGCAACAATTGGAGAAATAGAGTGCCACAAAAAAACCATTTCTATCAATTAAACGACAAGATAGAAAGCATGAAAACACAGTTTAAAATCTCAGAGCGTACTTATCGTCTCCAAGGGATAAAAGATGCTATAAAATCAGTAGAAAGAAAAACACAAGAAACTTCTGACAAAACCCAAGAAGAGATTCTTCTAAACTCTAATAAAAATATCATTTAGAGAGATGGAAAGAATTCTGAAGAGATGTGCTGAATGCAGTGCCCTTCTTAGTCGACTGTTCTTCTCATTATAAAGGGGATGAAATCCCTGATTACATGTAAGTATCACTAATCAGATCCTAAAAAACTGTTTTACAAACTAAGAAGCTTTGACTAAGTAATCTATGAAGTCTGGGCCCAGAATGGGCCTGGGCTTGCTTGGGCTTGGATTGACACCCCCCCTCAAATTGATGCTGGGGAGTCATAAAGCAGCAATTTGGAAACAAGAAATTGATGTCGAGGCCGAGGAAGTCCCTTTGTGAAGATATTTGCAAACTGAAACTCTGTAGGGACATGAGGTAGACTAATGACATCCCGCTTAAATTCATCCTGAATAAAGTGGCAGTCAACTTCAATATGCTTGGTGCGTTCATGGAATACTGGATTTTCAGTTATTCGGATAGCCCCAGTATTGTCGGCATGCAATGGAGTAGGAGAGGTTTGAGTGAACCCAAGTTCTGAAAGATGGCCCCGTAGGCATAAGACTTCAGAACAAGCAGAAGACATCCCCCTATATTCAGCTTTCGTGGAAGATCTGGATACACGTGCTTGTTTCTTGCATTTCCAAGAAATGAGTGAATAGCCAAGGTACATGCACCAACCCGTAGTTGAACGACGCCTGTCTTGACAGCCTGCCCAGTCAGCATCCGCATAAGCAGTTAGATGAAGAGGATTATCCTTTGGATAATATAAACCACGAGAGACAATGCGTAGCAGATAACAGATAATGCGCTTCACAACTGTCAAATGAAGGTGTCGAGGAGCGGTCATGAACTGGCTCACAAGATTAACATCATAGGAAATGTCAGGTCTAGTGATGGTGAGATAGACAAGACTGCCCATCAGGCGCCGGTATGTATGAGGATCAGGAAGAAGGTCTCCATCAGCTTTATTCAGCTTGAGATTTACCTCGACGAGTGTATCAACAGGCGAAGAATCATGGAGGTCAGCCAACTCGATAAGGTCTGAAGTGTATTTGTGTTGATTAACAAAAAGACCTTTGGGAGATTGATGCACCTCTAAGCCCAAGAAATAATGCAAAGGACCCAAATCTTTCATATGAAAGTAAGTCTGGAGAGAAGCTTGGAGAGATTTGATCATACCATCCTCCGTGCCAGTGATAATAATATCGTCAACATACACCAGAAGTACAGTAACCCCTGTAGAGGTGTGGCATAGAAAGAGAGATGGATCATAAGGGCTCTGAATAAACCCACTTTCGCATAATCGACCCCTGAATGTTTCGAACCATGCCCGAGGAGCTTGCTTTAGACCATAAAGTGATTTTCGCAACCGACAGACAGACCTCTTAGAGGGAGAGGGGACGCCTTGTGGTATACGCATATAGACTTCTTCGTGCAAATCCCCATGGAGAAATGCATTTTTGACATCCATTTGGTATAATGGCCAAGACTGAGATGCAGCAATGGCGAGAAGTAACCGAACAGAGGTCATCTTTGCCACAGGTGCAAATGTATCGTCGTAGTCAATGCCATACTCCTGTCTGTTTCCAAGTGCCACATGTCTAGCTTTGTGTCTATCCAAGGACCCATCAGATTTAAGTTTGATCGAGTAGATCCATTTGCAACCAATGGGCTTAACCGCCGTAGGACACTCCACAATATCCCATGTGTGATTCAGAGCCAATGTATCTAATTCCTCCTTCATGGCCTGGTTCCAGCAATCTTGTTGGACAGCCTGCAAATAAGAACTTGGGATAGAGATAGAAGAGAGAGTCGTCATCAAAGAAGTATGGGTAAAGCCATACCGCTCAGGCGGTCTAGAATTTCTGGAGGAGCGACGTAAAACAGGAGTAGGCATGGAACCAGTTGTCGGTGGAGGATCAGGGGGAGGGCCATCTGCAATGGGAGGTTTATCCCGTCGGTGGTATACAAAAGCAGGATTAAACCTAGTAACAGAGGTTTGATCCGAAAAACCTGGTAAGAGAGCTGGTGAAGAGGGGTGAGGACAATCTATGTGAGTTTGGAAGAAATATTGATTTTAAAAGAAAATAACATTTCGAGAAACCCTGATACGACGACCAATGGGATCATAACAAACAAAACCTTTTTGATTAGTGGCATAACCCAAAATAGCACACTTGCGAGATTGTGCTGTTAGTTTCGTTCTCTCTGTGGGAGGTAGATGAACGAAGCAAACACAACCAAATGTATGTAGGTGATCAAACACAGGATGATGACCAAACAATTTAAAATGAGGCGTTAAATGAGCAATGATATGTGATGGAAGGCGGTTAATGAGATAGACAGCCGTGGTGAGAGCTTCAGTCCAAAAACGAGGGGGAACGGATGATTCAATCAGAAGAGTTCGAGTTACATCATGAAGATGCCTGTTTTTCCGTTCCGTAACTCCATTTTGTTGTGGAGTATACGGACATGTACGTTGAGAAATGATTCCTTTATTGTTTAAAAAGGATTGAAAATCCTTGGAAACATACTCCCCCCTGAGTCTAAGCGCAAAGTTTTAATGCATTTAGAGAATTGGTTTTCAACATTGTTAACAAAAAATTTAAATGCATTAAGAACATCAGACTTCGAATGTAATAAATAAATCCAAGTAAATCTGCTGTAGTCTTCAATGAATGTTACAAAGTACTTGAAATGACTATGGGAAAGGGTCGGAGCAATGCCCCAAACATCACTGTGAATCAAGTCAAAACATGCAGTGCTCCTTGTGGTGGAGTGTGGAAAAGGTAAAGTTTTACTCTTTCCTAATTTACAAGTATCACATTCAAAGGAAGCAGAGTCAACAGGTTTATTTATTAATCCAGATTGAAATAAAGTAGACATTGTAGAAGCATTCGGATGACCAAGTCTATTATGCCACAATCGAGAATTATTCTGAATAAAAAAAGAAAATAACTGATGTAAAGTTTTATTCTCAATAACGAAAGACATTGGTAAGGGAAAAAGTTTGCCACGCTTAGGGCCCCTCGCGATCACTTCCCCCGACTCCTGGTCCTGCACAACACAGCCAGAAGAAGAAAAGGAGACATTGCAATTATTTTCAATAAGTTGACCCACAGAAACCAAATTGGTAGTAAGATGAGGAGAGACTAAAACATTGGTTAAGGGTAAGGGGCCAGGGGTATCACCAGCAGAGGTGATAGGGAGATGATCTCCGTTGGCAGCTTGAACAGTGAGATGACCAGTGTAAGGAACGACATTCTGTAATGTTATGGGTGAAGAGGTCATATGGTTACTTGCACCAGAATCTAAGTACCATGTATTGGAAAGAGAGGAATCAGTACCTGTGATGTTCATGGATGCCAAGGCATTGATGATCATTTGGTTAACCATCTCAAGGGTGAGAGGAGCTGGAGACGTAGATTGTGATGAGGAATCAGGCTGTGGGGATGAATCATAATGCAGAGAACCACTGAAGTCAGATGATGCATATGGTGGAGTGGTTATTGTATAAGCAGTGGGAGCTGACGACACGGTGGAAGTACCAGGGCCTGACTGCACATAATTGCGGGAAGTAGAATTGCGATTCTTCTTCCGGCATTCTTCAATAACATAACCAGTTGCCTTACAATATCGGCAGATTTTTGCCTTGCATTGATTTGCATAGTGACCATATTTCTTGCAGTTATGGCAGTGAACTTTACTGATATCCCGGGGAGATGGTCTGGTGGTAGCAACATAGGCAAGCGGAGCCTCAGTAGAACCCTGTTGTTCCAGAGTAGTTTTCGTGACCAGACGCTGTTCTTCCCGCAGAAGCTCCTGAAGACAGTCATCCAAGCTGGGAAGAGAAGCCCTGTTCATTAAGTTAGAGCGAACTGTCTCAAACTCCCGACGAAGTTTCATCAGAAATTGATCCCGATGGCTACTTTGTTGTAAGGGAAGGAGTTTAGGTAGGAGTGCATCAGACACCTTGGCAAACTTAATCTCATCATATTCTGACCACAGTCGTCGAAAACCATTGTAATACTCCTGAATAGACTGGGTGCTTTGAGTGAATTGAGAAATGTCAAGTTCCAATTGAAATTGACGGGCAGCATTGCCTTGTTGATAGATCTTCTTAAGATAATCCCACATTTCCCTGGCAGTTTTGCAAGGTCGGAGGTTGAGGATAAAATGGGGCTCAACCGAGCCTAACAACCAGGTTTTGATTTTAGCATCCTTAGTTTTCCAAGCTAAAATCTTTTTGTCATCTTCTGCCGGTATAAGTTCAGATCCATCAATATATGACCAGAGTTCCTTGCCTTCGAAGTAAATTTGAAATTGGAAGGCCCAGGAGGTATAATTGTTTCAATCAAATCTAATCATTTTAATGTCAGATTTTTCCATGATTAGCAGACAGAGAGAAAAAAACTTCACAACGGAATGAACAAGAACAGAGAACAGCCGGACCAGAAAAAAAATTCTCACAGTTGCTATATTGAGAAGAAAATGCAATTTTCTCCAGCAGCAGAAACACGACCACAGTGCAGATATCACACAGCACAGTACTGTAGCATAAAAAATAGCCAGAACAGAAAAACTCACAACAGAGTGCAAGTCGTCCCTGTCGTTCAGTGGGTAGATTCCCACGTGTTCCCCAGCAACTGATCAATGGCCAGATCAAAGGGTGGGGATGGAAGGGTGGACTATTTTCGCACCTAATGGAAGTGGTCCCAGACAGAACCAACAGGAATCCAAAATTCTGGACGGCTGAGATGAAAACAAGTTGATAAAATTGAATTTCCACAAAAAATAGTAGAAGGCCTACCTCTGATGATCCATAAATCTTGAAAAAATGTCCAGAAATAAGAAGAGACCCAGGCGACCAAGATGAGCTGCTTCTGCTGATATGAGGTTGATGATCGCAGGTGGGCCACGGCTGATCGGAGATGATCAGGGATGATCATAGACTATCAGGTGGCAGAAAATGTCTTCCAGTGAAGAATATGTGTTTGATAATGAAGAAGATGCACAAATAGAGAAGGTGCAATCGAAACAGTGCACAGATCTGCACTAAAACTGGCTGACGACCATTCTGTCAGTATGATTCCATAAACGGAAGCCCCACCAGATCATCATAGGACTGATCAGAGGTCGGGGATGAAGGCACAGCATAGTTTCGCAAGTGAGGGAAGAAGATTCAGCCAAAAATAACCAAGATCCTTGATTTTAGACGGCCGAGATGAAATCAGATTGAGAAATCTGACGAACCAGAAATTGCGATGGAAAACCTACTTCTGATGGGAAATAAATTCCTGAAAAATCACCATAAAGACAGGCAACTCCAGTCGACCAACATGGTCTGGTTCCGCTGAGTTGATGAAGAAGATCTCAGGTGGGCCACACCGGATGGGAGATGATCTGGGATGATCTAGGATGATCCAGACGTGGAAGATGCCTTGAATGATCGAGATATCAAGGCTTTGATACCATATCATTTAGAGAGATGGAAAGAATTTTGAAGAGATGTGCTGAATGCAGTGCCCTTCTTAGTCGACTGTTCTGCTCATTATAAAGGGGATGAAATCCCTGATTACATGTAAGTATCACTAATCAGATCCTAAAAAACTGTTTTACAAACTAAGAAGCTTTGACTAAGTAATATATGAAGTCTGGGCCCAGAATGGGCCTGGGCTTGCTTGGGCTTGGATTGACAAAAAATACGAGACTTTTAGAAGATGCCTGTTCAGCCATAATATCAGTTATAGGAGTCCTAAAAGACACAGCTGATAATATGAGAAGAGAAGCTCAAAATAACCTGCAGACACAGGTTAAATGATAAAAGAAACCTATGATAAGGTTGCAAAGATACACAGCCATATTGGACAAGTAGAAAGAATTGCTAAAACACAAGCAGAAATCTCTACTGTACTCATCCAATACTCAGAAAAAACTGAACAAACAATTAAAGAACTTTCTAAAACCATGACAGAAAGTCTTTACCAGCCAAAGAATAAAAACCACACTCAGCTCAAACCACCTAATCTTTGCATAGGAAGCATTGAAATCTACACGATCCAGTTAAAAAACTTTGGCAGAAATTTCAAGACCAAACATCTTGAAAACAAACCACCAATGAACTGGAACAGGTTTGGAGAAGAAGAATGGCAGATCATTGAAACAGCCATTGAGAACCAAACCTTACCTACAGTAAGATATCAAGATATCTACAAAGAAGGAGAAAATCCTAGAGGCAAGGCCTATGAAATAGCAAAATGTGAAAACCTCATCACATTCAACAACTTCTGCCAGAAGTATGATATCTTAGACGAAGCATGGATAAACCTAAGGGAAAGACAAGGATCTAAATTCCTTTCCCATGGACTATTCCAATGCTGAATACAAGGATTACAAAGCCCAGATCTCGACGTAAGAATCCGTGTCGTCCTTGTGGATGAAAGAAAGTTAGAATTCAAAAAAAGTATCATTGGAATAGGACAATTGGAAAATGTCGCTTATTTCAGTGTCATCCCAGAGTTTGTCATACCCCTTAAAGAAGCCAGATTTATTTAATTACTAATAAACACAAGGGGCTATGAAAATTATTTAATCACAGAAGGAATTCTAGCAGTCGAATACCAGAGTAGGGTTATGTTCTCCCACTTTCTCCAGGATGGACTCTTAAACCATCTCGAAAGAGGAAGAAAGAATGAAGAAGTTCTGATAAGAACTACCAGAAACATGATAGATTATACCTTCCAAAGGCTATCTACACAGGATATGCTATTAGATAAAATCTAGTAATGCAGTCCGATCCCTATCCAAGACAGGGACCCGTAAGACTTGATGGACCCAGCTGATGGGGTCCACATGTGCCTCACGTTTTCTAATTGTTTAGATAAGTAATATTGCTTAGTTTGCTAGCTTTCTAATTTTATTGTTAATTAGAATTAGTAGCTTTCCTTATTAGCAAACATTATGATCTATATATACAAAAGAGCCTATTGTTATTTTTCTTCATGCTTTACAATTAAGAACAGATTTCTCTGAGAATTACTCACGTGAGTTGGTGTTTATGGTTTCATTTGTGCCCTAGTGGCTGGAATCCATCTCTGGATTCGATCAATCCTTCGGGAGATTGATCTACTACCCGATCGCTACGTCAATTGGTATCAGAGACGAATTCCGATCGCTGGGGAGACGTTCGTCCTTCTCGGAAATCCCTCTCGTCCCCTCTACATCCTCCGTCCATCGCCATCCCTATTCCCATAAACAACAGAACCCTAGCCAGCCACTTTTCCCTAATTCCACACCTAGACCTGCCGAAACCCCTCAACCCAAACACCCTGCAAACCCTAATTCCCTAAGCTAGAAAACCCATCCCAGCCATCCCCACCCCCTTCGGAACATTCTCCCGCTACTAAACTCCACCCATCAGACACCTGGAATCCCCAAACCCATTCCTCATCTCCCCTCTTCCTTGTCAACCCCACCCATCAGAAACAAAAAAAACAAAAAAAAAGAACGGCAAAATAGAAAAATAGAGAGAAATAGAAAGAGATCGGAGGCGTACCTGGCACCTGCGAGGTTCTCCAATGCAGCGGCAACCATCGCAGCAACTACATCACCACCAGACACCTTCCGCTTGAGCAGCACCATCGGCGCCCAAGCAGGTTGCTCCATCTCCATCGCCCAGGCAGCCATTCCTATTTGTTTTCTTCCTTGAGTCAATCAGGTAAGAAACCAACCCTCTTATTTCCTTTCTGCACGGGTCCCAATATCAGCAAAAGCCTTTTCTCCCATGTGTACAACACGTGACAGCCTTTTACTGGGCCTGACTTGAGTCCGAGCCCAACTTGAACCTAGCCCACTGGATGTAAAAAAAAAAAAACACACACAATAGAACAACCCTCGTCCATGGCTACTCGCACTGAGTAAAATTTTCATGGCAGACTCACTGACATTCAGCGCGATGATTGCATAAGGGATTTATATGTACGGGTCGATGCCTTACAACTCACAGTCCATGAACTTGCTAGCCCCTTCAAACCATCATAGCGAATCTTCCAGCACTTCTGGCTCACACTCTCACCAATTGGATAATATTCCCTGAGAATCAATCCAAGAATTCTTTCAAAAATCTCTTTGTAGATAGGGCCGCTGACAATATTCCACCTGGCCCGTACTAAGATGATCTCTCGTGAAAAATCAAATTAGAGTTTGCTGATTTTTATGGTCAAGGTGATGCTCGCGCCCTTCTTGTTTGGCTTAATTCAATTAAGGATCATTTCACTTGGTATCACATTGAAGATCCTCAACGAGTCACTTTTGTCAAGATGAAGTTAAAGGGTCTTGCTCGAATTTGGTGGAAAAGTATTGATGACCACAATGTGCAAATGGGTCGCCCTCCTATCACCCGCTGGGAAGTTATGAAAGAGACACTGGAAGATAAGATCTTGCCTTCTGACTACATTGATTCCTTTAATAGCGAGCTTATCAATCTTCAGCAAGGCTCTATGACCATAGATGAATACACTCATAAGTTCCATGAGCTTTGTGTTCGATGCAAGACTAATGAAGATGATCGCCTGATGGTCACCTGTTATCGGGAAAGATTGCGCCCAGATATCCAGGATAGATTTGCTGTATTTGACTTCGCCACTGTTGATGCAATCTCTAGCAAGGCGCGTCGCATCAAGCAAACACTGCATTACCAATTTGGGCGACGTTTCGGTAACCAAGCCAGGGAGTCCCACAAAAAGGGTCCAGATTCTACTTTCAATTGGGCCCCACAACAAGGGTTCGACCACCTCCAAACCAGCCACAGAACCAAATCCAAAGGCAGCAACAAGCTCCACCACAGGGTCAACAGAATCCTCAGCCCAATCAGAAGTGGCAACCCAATCAGAATACTGCTAAAGGCACTAGAATAGCCACTAAGCACGACATTGTCTGTCATTCTTGTAAAAACCGGGGTCATTATGCTAGAGAATGTCCTCACAGGAATCTGCATTGTGAAGGTGAACCTTATAATGAAGAACAATATGATGAGGAAATCGAAATGGAGAAACCTGATGTACAACTTCCACCGGAACCAGAGTCCGCACTTGAGGTATTCACAGCTGATGATGATAGCCCATTGCTTTTCCTTCACCGTCGCCTATTGGTTGCGGATGGTATTGAGGAAGACAATGACAACCATGCTCCAATTTTCAGAATAGGAGTCACTTGTAAAGGAAGAGCTTGCAATGCCATCATTGATGGTGGAAGTGCTATGAGTGTCATATCCAAAGAGGCAGTTGATAAACTTCAATTGCCAACTATAAAGCATCCGAGGCCTTATAGAGTTGCATGTGTAAATGATTATTCGATTCCCGTCAACCGCCGATGCATTGTTCCCTTGAAGATGGGCTCATATGAAGATAATGTCCTGTGTGATGTTATTCCGATGAATGTTGCCCACATCTTATTTGGCCGACCTTGGCTGAAACGCTTGAAGGTCATCACTGATCACGTGGACAACACCTATACTTTTAAATGGAATGGACGCAGAATCCAATTGAAACCCATGGAAACTCCATTCTCGGCTAAGCAAACCACTCCTATTGCCTCTCCTCACATCCTCACCATGTGCAAATTTGAAGTTGAAAGTAAAGAGCAAGTTGTGATGTATGCTTTGGTTGCTAGACAGGTGACCGAATCAAATGAAGCCTCCAAGCCACCCACCCCCTAAGAGGTACAACCATTGCTCAATGAATTTTCTGATTTAATTCCTGATGAGCTTCCAAACGAATTGCCGCCAATGCGCGACATCCAGCATGCAATAGATTTAACTCCTGGAGCATCTCTCCTTAATCTTCATTCTTATCGAATGAGCCCTTCCGAACATGCTAAACTCAAGAAACAAGTTGATGATCTGTTGCAACGGGGATATATTCGGGAAAGCCTAAGTCCATGTGCTGTACCCGCTCTCCTCACACCAAAGAAGGATGGAAGCTGGCGTATGTGCGTGATAGTCGTGCCATCAATAAAATCACTGTACAATATCGCTTCCCTATCCCCAGACTTGATGATATGCTTGATTTCATGACTAGTGCTTCTGTTTTTTCTAAGATTGATCTTCAAAGTGGTTATCATCAAATCAGAATTAGACCAGGTGATGAATGGAAGACAGTCTTTAAAACTAAAGATGGTCTTTATAAATGGTTGGTCATGCCTTTTGGTGTTTCTAATGCTCCTAGCACATTCATGCGTGTTATGAATCATTGTTGAAACCATTTATTAGAAAGTTCGTTGTTGTCTACTTCGATGATATCTTGATCTACAACAAATCCAAACAGGAGCATCTTGATCACTTGAAGAGCATATTTGAGCCTCTTCGCTGGGAACGTTTCTATGCTAATCTGAAGAAGTGAACTTTTATGAGCAATTCTATGATTTCCTTGGCTTTGTTGTCTCGTCTAACGGTATTGCAATGGATCCATCCCTGATTCAAGCTATCCTCGATTGGCCTATTCCGCAAACTCTCACTGAAGTTAGTAGTTTTCACGAACTTGCCACTTTCTATATAAGGTTCATTTTAGATTTCAGCAGTATTATGGATCCAATCACTAAATTGTATGAAACAAGATGAATTTAAATGGACAAGTGTAGCAACTAGAGCTTTTGGAGAAATCAAGCGCAAGATCACGGAAGCCACTGTCCTACGACTTCTAGATTTTAACAAAGTCTTTGAAGTTGCTTGTGATGCTTCTCAAATTGGCATTGGAGGAGTTCTTAGCCAAGAAGGTCACTCGATTGCATTTTTTCAGAGAAAAGCTCTCCGATGCCAAATGCAGATATTCTATTTATGATCTAGAATTCTACGCCATCGTGCAAGGATTACGACATTGGCGTCATTATTTGATTGGAAACGACTGTCTTATATTCCGATCACGAGGCTTTGAAGCATATACAGTCACAGCAACATGTCAGTGATCGTCACATTAAATGGAGCTCTTACCTTGAACAATTCACATTCTGTCTCTACCATAAAGCTGGCGAAGAAAATTTGGTAGCTGATGCTTTAAGTCGCCGGAAACATCTCCTCACTACTATGGCAGTCACTGTCACAGGCTTTGAGCAAATAAAATTGGAGTACCCAAATGACAAGGATTTCGGCACCATCTACGCGGATTTTCTTAACGGCGACACGGACAAGCACCCTCATTACAGCATACATGATGGATTCTTATTCCGAGGTAGCAAACTTTGCCTCCCTGATACTTCCATTCGAGAACATGTTGTTCGTGAATTGCATTCAGGAGGTTGTAGTGGTCATTTAGGATGTGACAAGAAACTCTCTCTTGTGGATGATCGTTTCTATTGGCTGTGCATGAGAGTTAATATTATCTGCATATGTGAACGATGTCACACTTGTCAATTGGCTAAAGGTAACAAGGAGAATACATGTTTATATCAGCCTTTTCTTATTCCTCATGTCCCATGGGAAAATATCAGCATGGATTTTGTGTTAGGCCTTCTAAAAACTGTACGGAAAGTTGATTCCATCTTTGTTGTTGTTGATCGTTTTTCTAAAATGGCACATTTTATTCCATGCAACACCACATCCGATGCTTACGAGGTAGCTCAACTATTCTTCAAAGAAGTTGTCCGTCTTCATGGCCTCCCCAAGACGATAGTTTCGGATCGTGACACCAAATTTATTGTGGAAGACATTGTGGATGATATCCAAGATAAAGCTTCACTTCTCTACTGCTTACCATCTGCAAACTGATGGCCAAACTGAAGTTGTTAATAGAACCCTTGGACAACTGTTACGATGCCTTGTACATGATCATATCACCATATAGGATCAGATTCTACCTATGGCTGAATTTGCTTACCACAATTCAGTTAATCGGTCCACGGGCATCTCCCCATTTGAAGTAGTCATAGGTGTTCGACCGCGCTTGCCTATTGATCTTGTCCGATTGCCTGTTGAAGCACGCCCTTGTGCTGAAGCCGATAACTTTATCTAACACATGCAACAAATACATGATGAAGTTCGACGACATATTGTCGCTAGCAATGTCAGTTACAAGGCTCATGCTGACAAACGTCATTGTTTTATGGAGTTTTCTGAAGGAGACATGGTTATGGTTTGTATTCATTCGGAAAGGTTACCCCCAGGTGCCAACAGGAAGTTACATCCGAGGAATACAGGTCCATTCAAAGTGTTAAAGAAGCTCAGTTCGAATGCATATTCTCTTGAGTTGCCATCTGATCTTGGTATCAGCCCCACATTTAATGTTGCCGATCTCACTCTCTATCGTGGGCATGATAATGAGGACGATTCTGATGAGCAAATCATTACATTACCAGTTGTTCCGCCTCCTCCTGATAAAATCATTGATGTTCTTGATGATTAGATTGTTTCTACTCGCCCTAGAGGATTTCAGAAGTTCTTTGTTCATTGGCAAAATCGGCTGTCACAACCCGGAATCCGGGCCCCTTCGAATTCCTTGCCAAGATTCATAAGTATCTCACACATAGGTTAAATCAAAGATCACATATAGATTCAGGCATTTACCAGCTTTAACCAACTTATATAAAAAATCCAAATCTTATAAACAAATATAACATTGTCCAAAAAAAATTGAAATAATCTGAACAATGTATTAAATCTAAATCTTCTTCATCCATGTGGCTTCGACGCTCAAGTACGCATCCCAAGGTCTATCTCCCGGTCATCACGGTTTTCCTGAGTTGCTAAGTTCTGGTTACCTGGATTGGGGCAAATCCACAAAATATCAGTACAACTGAGTGAATAGATATTCTAATCTATTTGTGCATTTAAACATATACTTAGATAAGATTACACAACAAATTAAAATAACATCCAAAGTCTCATTCAAACCAAGGTTGAAATCGGGTCAAACAAACGACATCCTCCTAGCCACCTAATGGCACTAGCTCAAATAAAACCGACCACCGAGGTCCAACATAAAACCGACCACCGGGTCCGAATTAAATCCGACCACAAAGGTCCGTAACCATCGACCACTAAGGTCAAGAATAAATCCGACCACAAAGGTCCATCGTATACATGTATATCGGTCACCATGACCCTGTCTCATCAGACACGTCCACTAAGGACCAGGCATCATAATGGCCACTCACGTCCACTAAGGACCATCCGCTATAACGGTCCGGACACTCAGTCCAACATCGACAATCCTCCCAAAATCAGCCATACATGCTTGTGGTCTAGGGGTGTCGAGAAAGTGCCTCTAAACAAACAAAGTCACCATATCTCAGTTTTGCAATAGTCATCGTATCTCAGTTTTCCAATCAAATAGAAAATATATATATATATATATATATCTCATGAAAAATATGATATTTAGCATGTCCTGATGGGCAAATTCCATAATCAACCCCTTCTCAAATCACGTGGATTCAATTTGCCCCAGTCCGAATCAAAATTGGTGTATAAGATGAGAGAGGTCAATTACATAACTCACCGTGTACAGTTTTGAAGGAAATATTCAATTACCAACTTAAGCACAATTTATACATCTTTCAAGTCGCCATATATTCAAATAACAGTGCCCAACATACATATTTGACCAATCAAAAACTGAAGGAAACCATTTAAAACAATTTACAAATAATAACAATGAATAACAAGCCTTTGTTTGCAATTTCAGAAAATTAGGATTCCATCTATAACATTTTCCAAATTCAACAATTTATTTAAATAAGCCAAAGGGTATAATCATAATTTCCTAAGACTGGCAGGACCTTCTTACAAATTTCAGAATTCATATTAGGCTTGAATCTCCCTACTGAGAACCCTATCGTTGCGACAGAAAAGGGGCTCACGCTTGGAAATTCTAGAGTTAACTGGATAGTGGGTCCCACTGGTCCAAACCTCAATCAGATCTACTCTCTAGGGTCGCCCAAGGATAGGCTTTACTCTTAATGGATTGGATTCACCATCAATTATCTTTATTGGCCCCACAGTCTCAACTAACACAAGCATAATTCATGAATAAGCCTTACTGTTAACAAAATTGAAGTTTCTGGATAACGGGGCAGATGGAGACTAGGCCACATGGGACCACCACCATTCAGATCGTCCCTGGGCCCTCTTCAAGATGTGGAGGCCTAATCTATGATTAACCTAGATAGTGGGTCCCAGCATGGATGTCGACCCAACTATGTTTTCTGAATATGACGTCTCTGCTGCAAAAATCAAATAGATAGGGGCTCGAACAGGGCCCACTTCACATGGGTCCAGGTCTACCTTGGTCGACCATGGGTCCCCTTTCAGATCCCTGGTCCAGATTTCTGATCAGGTGGGCCATGTGGTCCAATAACCACAAACGACCAAAACTGGTCTAAACGTGCAGAAACCAGAAATTTCAGTTTCTGGGTGGATTCTCTTGCTGATTTTCCCTTTTTTGATCATGTAAACATTGCTTAGAAACCTACCATTCATAACGAATCAATTCCTTAAATCATAGCATCTAAAAATAGATTTTATCTCATCAATCCTACCAACTAGTGTGTCGACTGTGCAAATTCTGTACTGTAACAGTCTCTAGTTAGGGAGCAACAATCAATCCATCATGTCTAACCAAGGAAACCAATCATTCATTATTTAAAACATGGCCTGTTTGTGTCGACAGTGTCTTACAAATGTCTGAAATTGTGATCTATTGTGCAAAAATCCAATTTTGTATCACAAAGTAATGCTACAGAAGTGCTGGCAAACAAGATGTAATTGTAAAGCAATGCAATCCATACAACCATCGACTCATTCATCTTCATAATTTAATTTCATCAAGACACGTATATGGGAAATTCTACTCACCATAAAATAGAGTAAAATACACAAGAACAAGGCCAAAAATTCAGAGCCGTACAATTAGATCAGAATCTCTACTCACCTGATATGGCTGACTATAGCTGGTTCTTCCTCCTAATTTCTTCAAGGCTAATACTAAACTAGGCTTTGGGTTGATCAGTATATATAGAAGCTAAGTTAGAACCCTTCCCCAAGTCCTCTTTCTAATTTTATTATTTCCTTCTCACATGCCAATCCTATTCCTAACATTACTAGGAGTCTATGGTATAACCAACACAAGTCCAACTCAAATTCCTCCATTAAACTATGGGTCCCAATAATTCTAAGTAAAATCAAGACAATTAAATATTAAATATAAAAAAAAATAATATAAAAAAAAAAAATCTAGCCCTTATACTGGGCCTGGGTATTACATCGGCCCATCTCCGATGCTACTTGGATTACTGCTACCGACTTTCAACGTCTGAATCCAGACCTTTATGAGCACTATCAAGCGATTAACTCGCCGGAGTCGAGTTCTTTCAAGCCAGGGAGAGTTGATGCCCAGTGCAATTGCCGTGCACGCGAAAAGGAACTATTAGTAGTGGTTCTTGGAATACAAAATTTGCCTTATTCCTCAGACCAAAGAAATTCCTAATAAAAACTGATTATTCCAAATTTGTCCAACATTTTGGAAATGCCCCATTAATGAAATTCTCCCAGAAAAGATTAATTAACTGGCACCATTTTTTAAATGAGTTCGATTCTGATGTTTTCAGGCCAAAGCAATGAAATTGCAGACATCATATCTAGAGAAGGCATGTTTTCCGAACCTCTGGATCATTCAGAGTTAACCCAATGCTTTGTGATAAAGATGTACCAAAGTGGTAGAGGAAGAATTCCCCAACGAGGAAGAGGAAGAACATCCCAGACAACCCTTGACTATGCCCAATATCAACAATTCCCGGAATTCCAGAGAATGAGTCAACTCATCATATCAGAAGAAAGTGATGCCGTAACCAGTGACCTCAACCCACCTCAGAAATTAACACGAACGGAAGAAGAACCAGAAAATCCATGGATAAATATTACCGGAAAATCACCCGTTACAGAAAAGGAAATCTGTTCCTAACACAATTGATGATATAGAACAAGTTCTATATCACCCAGGATACTCCCCTGAGGAATACTCTTCCAAAAACATCGTGGGAAAAGTATTTCTAAGGAAATGCCATTTCAAAGAACAATTCCCAATGGAAAATCTCATAAAAGAGTTCATAAAAGAACTTCTTATCTCAGATAATTTATGGAGGGCTTATTCCCTAAACACTAGGGTTGAGTTCAAGCAATCCATAATCTCAGCAATCAGACAAATGAGAAGCCAAAGAGCACTCATATCCCAGGCAAATCAAGAAACCAGGCAATATTCTAAACACCTAGCAGAATCCATAGGTATTATCTCCTATGCAGAAATGACAGGAGAACTCAGATTTCCTAAATACAGGAAACTCAGGTTCACAGTAACCTTCATGGTAAACGGTGAAGGAACCTCTTCAGAACCTGAAGAATTCAGTAACCGGATTAGGGATTGAGTATGCTGCTGGGGTTTTTTGCTATTGATAAGCCTAGAATATCATTCCTTTCTTTTCTTCGCCTTGGATTAACTGGGTCATTAGAGTAGTGGCTCTAATCCAGTTACTTAGTTCTTCAGGTTCTGAAGAGGTTCCTTCACCGTTTACCATGAAGGTTACTGTGAGCCTGAGTTTTCTGTATTTAGGAATTCTGAGTTCTCCTGTCGTTTCTGCATAGGAGATAATACCTATGGATTTTACCAGGTGTTTAGAATATTAACTGGTTTCTTGATTTGCCTGGGATATGAGTGCTCTTTGGCTTCTCATTTGTCTGATTGCTGAGATTATGGGTTGTTTGGGCTATTTGGGCAGTGGATGGTATTTTTATCAGGTAAACCACCAAATGTTCTTTGGTAAGGAAAACTGTATGGGTGATATCCTAATCTACATATGCATGACAGCAGATTATGGAGTTTATGAAAATAGTTATATATATTGCCATGTTCTATTTTCCATTTCTAATGCATGTGTATGATGGACATTTACTTAAAATGGGCAACATGTCATGTCATATCTTATCGTATACTTCACTTTTTATGTGTAAAACTCGTGTCCCTGCCATATCAATGCCTTAACTAGGCATTGTTTTGGGTAGGAGCTCAGGTGCCAAGCAACAACTAGCTATGCTCGATCCCTGATCTCTCCTATGGAGGGAGATGTCTCTGACCATCATGCCAACCATGTAGAGACTATTATATTGATATTTTGAAGTATAATATATACTATGTAATTGTATCCTTATTGGTAATTAAGGATCAAAACAGCAGTTGTGGCGGCGTAGTTGCCAATGGCCAAAACGCTATGTGCCGAGCGATACGGAGCGTTTGTGGCGATACATAGCGGCGTATCGATGTGAGTTTTTTAAGTGGTCAAAAAAAAATTCAAATATCGAGCAGCAGTCTTCTTTTTTTGATTTGGAACCATATAAAGGGTAGGGACAACTTTAGAAAAAGGCTATTGAGGAGAAGAAATAGGAAAAATAGTATTTTAAATTAGAATTGCTTGACTTTACTAGGTTTTAAAGCGTAGAGCCGCTTATTTCAAAATAGCATGCCGGCCTCAGCCATTAATGTGGCCACCATGCTATTTTGAACCATGTTGGTAATCATTAATCACTTTGTGGATTAGTTCATGAATCCAACTGTTCTTGCATTTTAGCCTTTCTGGTCCTTTATATTTGCGATTCTGTGTCCACCAAAGTGGTGGTTATACATATGTATTGTGCTGAATTTGTTCAATTAGAAATACATGGATTAATATTTGAGGTGGATGCAGTGAATAGTACTAAGTGGATGTGTTCTGTAATTGCTTAATCTTGTTTCTTGAAGCCTGACCGATTTCTAGCGGAATAGAAGGAATGTGCTTGTGGTTTTGTGCTCTTTTTTCATGTCTTGAGGTTAGCATGCAGTCCTTTTAGCTTGCAAATGAGTCCATAACCTAGTTGGCTATTTTTAGATCTTAAGGCCTCTTTTTGGTATATTCCTTGGAAAGCAAATGAGGACTGACAGACTATCTAAAGCAGGATCCTAAGGGAGAATGTCATTCTTTTTAGACAGGATTCTTTTGGTTTATTGATTTGGTTTTCCCCTTGTTACATTATTCTTTATCCTCTGAATACAATCTCTTTTCTACTTTAGGAATGGGAAAATGAAAACAGTGCAATCTTCAACAAGTAAACCTCATTTTTTGTAATCCCCTTAATTTATAATTCCTTTCTGACTTGATTTATAATTCCATTCTGTCTTATTCTTTGAGCTTTTTTCCCAATTTTAACTTAGTTAAACTTGCAATGGATTGCTTGACTTTCTTCAGGTTTTGCTTCATTTTTTATTCTGATTAGAAATGTTGTATTATGCAGGGAGTTGTGATCGAAGAGGTGGATTCTTTTATCTTTCGGCCACATCTTGGACCCCGAGCGAAGTATTATGCCGTATGTTTCATCTTTTGTATCATTAAAGCTTTTAGTTCGTCAAAAAAGAAAAAAATGAAAGAAAGGAAAATTAAAGATAGAAAAAGCCTTCTTGGTTAACTTGTTCATTGAATTCTTTAGTACATTTTTTGTATCTTTTTATCACCCCACATTTTGAGGGGAGGGAGTGGGGAAGGGAGGGAGGGCCCATATGATTTAACGGACTCAAAGTTGTACAGTGTTTGACCATCAGTTCAAGTGTGTTTGTCATTTATGCATGACCAATCGAAGAGTGAGCAAAACTCGGATTAGTCTCAAATTGAGGTTAGCGTTGATTCACTTGGGATAGCGACGGTGAAGGGGTATGATGGATCACGGGGGACAAATTCTCTTGGGACAAGGTTGTTATTTGCTTAATAATGATGAATCGTGTCTTGGATATCTTACAAACAAGATCTGAAGAAGTGCAATCTATCCTAGGATTGGGATTTGGTTCAGGATAAGGTTTGGTTGATGATGATAGTATGCGTGTGTATGCCTATGGGGCCCACTTGGGATTGGGATCCTTGGAGATATATATATTTTTTGGGTTGTGGATGATCTAGGTGGGTCCAACCTATGCACAAAATTGGGGTTTACCTGATCATCCTAACCCCTTGATCATTAATCCACAAGTTTCAATTGCTTTATACTAAAAAGAAAAAGCAAAAGTGGAGTCGATCCAACGGTCCAGTCTTGGATGGGTGTAAATCCAGGGATCTGGTGACTATTAGGGGGGCCCTGGTTACGTGGTCCACTCGAATAGGTGATCAGTGGGCCCCACTAGGTATTGGGCACATAAGATCCGTGCGCACCGTGTGCAGTGGATCATCCTTCTATACGTATATACATATAAAGTAATATTTTACAAGGAACAATTCCTTTAACAAAATAAGAAACCTTTTTTATGGGGCCCACAGGTATTCATGCTAATCATGGAAGAGGGCTTGGGTAGGGCTACTTGTAGGTTAGAGGTAGACGAAAAATTGTGCTCATCGAAGCATCCTGACCCTTAATTAAGGTAGAACTCAATGTTATTTTCCTATTAGACACATAATAAAGTAGGACAATGTTCTCCTACTGGCCCACTTAGATCCAAGTTTAACAATGGGAGGAGGCCAGATGGAAAGGTCTCCTCATGGACAAGGGGGATCCAACAAATCAGTCCCACCAGATCATCTTAGCCCTTGATTTAACAACCATAAAGTTTAATGGCATCTTAACCGTAGATTCTCTTGAGTCGAGATTCAATCAATCCAACAGGGAGTGTAGGTTCGGTGAGTGTAAAGTTGGGCCCGATGCCAGATCATGGGATGAAAAGACTGTTAAAGAGTCTGCATTGATGATGGTGGGCCCAAGTGAGCCCCACCGTGTTGGACTGCACTTGCAGTTGCTCGTAGGATATCGGCCTTCCAAAATTGCTAACATTCTATATTACTGTTTAATCTTTAACTGTTAATTCTGTTAAGTTTTAGTGTTTCTCATCATGGATTAAAATATCAGCTGAGTCCGAGTCGACTCAGGCTCGGCCCTAAATGAGTCGGGTCCTATGGGACTTGAACTATGGGATTTGGCCAAGTCTCATGTGACTCGGGCGAGTCGGCCATGCGACTTGGCCGAGTCCTATGTGACTTGGCTGTCATTGTTAGCTACAATTGTGGATCTGAGATTGTATTGCCTTAATAAGGCATGATTAGATACTGGAATTAGGCAATCAGCCCCTATGATTAGACTGTAATTAGGGCATTCAGCCCCTATATAAAGAAGACCTAGTCGACCCTTAAGGCATATGAAATATAAAACATAAGAGAGAGAGAGAGAGAGAGAGAGAGAGAGAGAGAGAGAGAGAGAGAGAGAGAGAGAGAGAGATGAATGCCATGTCCCTTAAGGGTTGATTGTCATTCTCACAATTTTAGAATGCAAGAATGGAACGAGAGTTCTTGAATGATGATTGTATTATTTCTGTGTCCTCTCCTTTGGAGACTATATCACAATATATAGTTATTACAATGCCTTAATCAAGGCTCCAATTTAAGAAGCTAACTAATTACAATCAATTTCTATTCTAAGAGGAAACCAAAACCTATATAGAATATGTACAGCTGAATGATATATTGACCAAATCAACCCATGTGATATGTGTTGGACTGGATCTTGTTATGGGCCTTGGGCCTGTTTAACACCCCCCCTCAAATTGATGCGGGAGAATCAACAAGCATCAATTTGCCAACCAAGAACTGATGGCGAGGTCGTGGAAGACCTTTGGTGAGAATATCAGCAATTTGAAGTTCAGTGGAGACATGCGGAAGGCTGATGACATCGCGTTTAAGCTCATCTCGTATGAAATGACAATCAAGCTCGATGTGTTTAGTGCGTTCATGAAAAATCGGATTTTCAGTAATCCGAATTGCACTGGTATTACCTGCATAGAGGGGAGTAGCTCCTTCTGCTGGAAAACCAATGTCAGAGAGCAGACCTCGGAGCCAAAGAATTTCAGAGCAGGCAGCAAACATGGCTCGATACTCAGCCTCGGTAGAAGATTTGGAAACTTTGTCATGTTTCTTGCATTTCCAAGAAATCAGACTATCACCCAAAAACATGCACCATCCTGTCGTCGATCGGCGAGTATCGGGACAACCAGCCCAATTAGCATCGGAATAAGCTTTGAGAGATAGAGGATTGTTGGAGGGAAAAAACAACCCGCGAGTCGGTGTGCGAATAAGGTACCGAATGATGCGGCGAACAACAGCCATATGAAGATGACGATGAGCAGTCATGAACTGACTCATTAGGTTGACCACGAAGGAGATATCAGGACGGGTGATCGTGAGGTAGATCAAACTACCCACTAACTGGCGATATGCGGTAGGATCTGGAAGAAGGTCACCTTCCTCTTTACTAAGCTTGACATTTAGTTCGATCGGCGTATCGACAGGAGCAGAAGCAGCAAGGCCCGCCAAGTCAATGAGGTCCATGGTGTATTTGTGCTGATTGAGAACTATACCGGCAGACGATTGATGAACTTCAAGACCAAGGAAATAGTGTAAGGGGCCGAGATCCTTCATTTGAAACGACTGATGAAGAGAAGCTTGGAGTTTATGAATCATTTGTGCATTGGGACCAGTAATGACAATGTCATCAACGTAGACCAGTAGCACAGTAATCCCGGAAGGAGCATGATGTAAGAACATAGAAGGATCATACTGGCTGGGATGAAAATCCAAGCGGAGAAGAGCATCCTGAAATTTCTCAAATCATGCGCGAGGGGCTTGCTTCAGACCATAGAGAGAGCGACGGAGCTTAGCAACCATACCCTTCCCGGAAGAGGACCCCAGTGGCAGACGCATGTAAACATCTTCTTTGAGATCACCATGAAGAAACACATTTTTGACATCCATTTGATAGAGAGGCCAAGATTGAGATGCAACAACAACAAGGATGATGCGGACGGTGGTCATCTTGGCGACGAGAGCAAAAGTCTCATCATAATCAATGCCATATTCCTGCCGATTTCCGAGAGCAACAAGGCGCGCCTTATATCGATCTAGAGTGCCATCTGATTTTAACTTGAGAGAAAAGATCCACTTGCAGCCAATAGGTTTGACACCCACAGGAGAGGGGACAATATCCCACGTATGATTTTTCTCTAAAGCCGCCAATTCATTGTGCATAGCCTGGTTCCAACTTTTGTCCTGCACAGCCTGAGAATAGGATTGGGGAATGGAAGAAGAGGACAAAGTTGCCATTAAGGAAGTATGGGAGAACCCATAGCGGTCGGGTGGTACCGAAATGCGAGTGGAGCGACGCAATGTAGGAAGTCCAGATGGACCAATTGCCGGAGGGGAACCGGATGCGGGAGGAAGATCTGGAGGGGAATCCCTGGGAGGCGCGTCTGCATTCCGATTGTGATACACAATTAGGATTAAATCGAACAATAGATGTGTCATTAGAGAAACCAGGTAAGGAAACTAATGAGGAGTCGTCCGGAGGATCAAGGTGTTTTTGAAAAAAATACTCGTTTTCAAAAAACACGACATTCCTAGAGGTGCGGATGCGACGAATGTGGGGATCATAGCAAAGGAACCCTTTCTGGAAGGGGGCATATCCTAAAAAACACATTGAGCGGATTGAGCGGTAAGTTTGGTCCGTTCAGACGGAGGTAAATGCAGAAAGCAAACGGAACCATAAACATGAAGATCATCATAAGATGGAGATGTCTTGTAGAGACGATAATATGGCCTCTGATTGTCAATTGAAGAGGATGGTATACGATTAATGAGATAAGCTGCAGTAGCCAAAGCCTCAACCCAAAAACGGGTAGGAACTGATGATTCAAGGAGAAGGGAACGAGTGACATCAAGGAGATGTCTATTTTTCCTTTCAGCGACTCCATTCTGCTGTGGAGTATAAGGACAAGTTCTTTGAGAAATAATACCTTTGGTTTGCAAAAACTGTTGAAAATCAGAGGACATATATTCCCTGCCTGAATCAGATCGCAAGATTTTAATGCAGGTGTAAAATTGATTTTCAACATAAGCCAGAAAAATTTTAAAAACATGAAAAACATCAGATTTGGAATGCAGAAAGTAAACCCACGTGAACCGACTGAAATCATCAATAAAAGTCACAAAGTATTTATAGTGAGCATGAGAAAGAGCTGGAGCAATTCCCCATACATCGCTTTGAACCAAATCAAAACACTGAGTGCTGTGTGAAGTGGAAATGGAAAAAGGAAGGGTTTTGCTTTTTCCCAATTTGCAAGTAGCACAATCAAAAGGCACACAAGAAGATGAACCAGCAGTTTTATTTATTAAACCAGAATTGAACATCAGGGACAAAGCCTTTGAATTAGGGTGTCCAAGTCTTTTATGCCACAATTGACAGTTATCTCTAAGGGAAAAACAAAACACATCATTGTCAAATTTATTCCTAGCAAGTTTTGAAAAATCCAGCGGAAACAAGCGTCCACACTGAGGCCCCCTCGCGATCTCCTTCCCGGACATCTGGTCCTGCACAACACAACCAAAAGAGGAAAAAGAGATATTACAATTATTTTCAACAAGCTGCTCGACTGACAAAAGGTTGGAGGTTAAATTTGGACACATAAACATTTTTCAATGGAATGGGACCAGAGATGTCACCGACAGCAGTAAAGGGAACATGGTCCCCGTTAGCAGTTTGGATTTGAAGAGGGCCATTGTAGCTTTGCACGTTGGAGAGTGGTGTACAGGAAGACGTCATATGATTAGACGCCCCGGAATCAAGAAACCAAGTAGAAGATGGAGGGGATGTACCTGAGAGACCAAAAGCAGAGAAGGCATTGACAATCATCTGTTGAACCATTTCAGGAGTGAGAGGATGAGGGACCAGGCTGTGAGGGCGCAGATGTAGGAGCAGGCATAACCGAAGAAGCAACATACGCATGCGGAGGCTGATACTGTGGAGACTGAGGCTGTGGTGATGGACGTTGGGGTCGGCGGCGACATTCAGAGATGATATGTCCCGACTTTTTACAGTAACTGCAGACCTTCTGTTTGCATTGAGTTGCAATGTGCCCAAATTTTTGACAACTGTAACATTGCGTTTTGCTCAAGTCACGCGGCGGAGGCTGAGAAGTTTTATTAGCCGAGAACGCAACTGAATAGGTCTCAGTCGTTTGTTGCGCTATATGAGCCGAGGTCGCAATGCGCCGTTCCTGGCATAATAGTTCATTGAAGCATATATCCAAGGAAGGTAATGGCGTCGATTCATCAGGGCAGATCCGACACTTTCATATTCATTCCGCAGTTTCATCAAAAACTGATCCCTTTGACTAGAGGCCTGAAGATCACGAATCACGATCAGAACGTCGGGAGCCACATCTGCATACTTAATACTATTGTATTCTGACCATAGGGTTCGGAATCCTGAATAGTAGTCTTGGATTGACAATGTCCCTTGTGCATATTCAGCAATCGCACATTCCAGATGAAATTGACGTGCTGAATTATCTTGATGGTACACTTGCTTCAGATATCCCCACATGTCTTTAGCGGTGGGATAAGGTTTGAGGTTCATTATCAGATGTGGTTCGACGGAACCTAGTATCCATGTTTTTATTTTTGCATCTTTAGTAAGCCAAGCGGATATCTTCTTCTCATCTTCCTTGGGTTTAGGGTCAGATCCAGAAATATTACCCCACAATTCCTTAGCCTCAAGGTAAATCTGGAACTGAAACGACCAGGCGGGATAATTTTTTCCCGTGAATCGGATCAAGGTAACCTCAGATTTTTTCCATCTTCAATCTTGATTGCAAAGAAAATCCAGTAACAGTGAAGAGATGAATTCTAAATGTTGATAATAAACTGTGCTGTGTGTAGAAACTAAGATCTGATCAATCAGAGATGGAAAAAATCAACATAGAACTTAAAAAAGGCCAAAAATCACCCCAGGCGGCCTGGATTTTACCTGCTGATCTGCTATGTGGGCCCCACTGAAAGATTTGGACAGAGATCAGATCACTAATCTGAAGAAGTGCAGTAATTTGCTTTCAACTGGAAAAAGAATGATCGAATTCCACCACAGATCCAAGATTCTGGACGGTCCAGATAAAAACAGTATTAAAAATCTGGACAATGACGAGAATGTGTAAATCACCAACCTGGAAGAGATGAAAAAATCTGAAAAAATGTCCAAAATTCCTAGAAAATCCAGGCGACCATGTCTGGATAGGTTGCTGAAGTTGTCTTGATTATCAGAGGTGGGCCACCATATAGATCCGTGATCTGTCTTGCTCGAAACTCTCTGGATTTCTCGGAACAGATCCCTGATCTGTCTTTCTTCACGAGAGAGATTGGTTGCTCTCTAATCTATTGCCTTGATGCTGTGTAAGACCAAATACCTAGACTTCTTTGAACATGGCTCTGATACCATGTCATTCTCACAATTTTAGAATGCAAAAATGGAACGAGAGTTCTTGAATGATGATTGTATTATTTCTATGTCCTCTCCTTTGGAGATTGTATCACAATATATAGTTATTACAATGCCTTAATCAAGGCTCCAATTTAAGAAGCTAACTAATTACAATCAATTTCTATTATAAGTTAGGAAACCAAAACCTAAATAGAATATGTACAGCTGAATGATATATTGACCAAATCAACCCACGTGATATGTGTTGGACTGGATCCTGTTATGGGCCTTGGGCCTGTTTAACATTGATGAATGCCATGTCCCTTAAGGGGCGACTGGGTCTTCTTTATATAGGGGCTGAATGCCCTAATTACAGTCTAATCATAGGGGTGGATTGCCCTAATTACAGTATCTAATCATGTCCACAACTGTAGCTAACAACTAAGGTATGTACACATGTACATTGGTTGGACCTAAATGGGCTTGCGAGATTGGGCCTGGAGGCCTGGATTGACATTGGCCATCGGACTTGGCCGACTATTTTAATTTTAATTTTGGACTTGGCCTGGTCAACTCGCCTGACTCGACTCGAACTCGGCCCAGAGCGACTCGGGTCCCGAGTCTGGTGTTGAGTCAAATTTTTTTTTTGCAGAGGACTAAACACATAGAAATAGATTGTCTCTTCATATGGGAAAAGTTTGAGGCTGAAATTATCTTCACTCAAATTAAGATTTTAGAATTGATTACTGGTTATTTTTATAAGGGCTCTTCCGAGATTTCAAGATCAAAGTTTATGTCAAGCTGGCATGATTAATATGTATGCATCAACTTGAGGAGTATTAAAAGTACATAAGGAACTGTTCTATATAACCTAGTACACTTGCTGTCCTTTGCAGTAATTTCATAAAAAAATGTATAATTCGGTTAATTTTTATCAATATAAGTGTATGGATTGGATGCCTGCTTAGGGTATGCTGTTTTGGCCTTTTCCCCATAAAAACAATCTTATATATAGTCATTGAACTTTTAAAATTAGTGGCCAAGACCATTTGATCAGTATATTGTGCACATGCCCTAATCATTGTCCAAACCTATCTATCTGTTGTCTTTGTTGACTGTCATGCATCCAGGTGGGAGTGTATCCAGGTTGGAGTGTTTTTTTAGGAAAAAAAGGGACTTGAGTAGTGGTTATTGTGACCTACACATGTATATTATGCAGTGTATATGACCAATCTTCCATTGCACATTTTCACACCTCAGTTGTGAACCTGCCTGTGGGGCCCGCCTGGATTGATGTTATTCAAGGTGCTGTTGTTTCTGTGTGTTTTCGAGGAGGGGGTGGTGAAGGATTAGCTCCATCACTTTGTCCTAACCCCTTGATCTTTGTTTCTTGAAGTAATAAGTTTGATGGCATCAATATTATGTTTTCTAATGTGGTAGGGTGCCAATTCAGAGAGAGGCTTGCATTGCTTTTTGTGATATATCTAATATTGTGATAGACTATTTTTTAATAGAAGTGCCCTGTACTTTGCAGGTTAATTTTTTGAGCCAAATTCGTTTAAGTAAAGGTGGAGATGGCCCCAAGATAGCAAAGCGTTTAATGGATGTTTATTTTGCACTTTTTAAGGTATAAACTATGTATTTACCTTGCATTATTGAAGTTAGTGTGTGTGTGCTAATAAATGCTGCGATTCTTTAAATGCTTTAGTGATTTTGTGTAACTTTCCAGTCCACTTATTGTTTTTTATTTAACTTATCTGTTAGTTTTGCAAGCCATAGCTTATCAACTGTTGGAATCATATCAGTGACACAACCGAGTTTATGATCCAACAATACTAGGTAGAAGTAGCATCGAGTGTGTGACTTACTAGTGCATTGTACTCGATTGTCGGTTCTGGACTTACTCTAATTGGTTGACTTTCCGGGTTAGGAATCTTCAGAGCTTATCTATCTAACAAGGTCATTTTGGCTTTATAAATAAAAGAAAATTGTCTTATTACATGTTGCTGCCTTATGTCTCGACAGAATCGTAAAGCCCTAGTTGTCTTCTCCGTTTCCTTTCCCCTTTCTTATCTTCAGAACTTCTATCTCTCTCTCTCTCTCTATATATATATATATATAGTGAGGGAAGGATGCACATGAATATCCCCCATATATAGGAAATTCTCAAAAACATCCCACTTTGAAAATGCCCCTTTGTCCGCCCCTCTTTTTTGTTATGGGGGCCATGTTGAGTCAATCTAGTCTTTTCACACATATGAATAGTCATAAGTCCAAGTTTGACACTCATCCAACTTTTCCTCACCATTTGATTCAAATTATAATAAAATGATGCCTCTAACCCATTAATTTTTAGCTACATGGATCAAAAGGTTAGGATGATTTATGGATTCAAGATTTTTGCATATAGGTAGGCCTCACATGGATCTTTCCATCCAATGGACTTCCATGATCATCATGCATCCCAGTGGGCCCAAGTAGAAGCGGCATTTTCTTCTAAAAAAAAGCACGGGCGCTGCCCCAGCCCCTCTCTCTCTCTCTCTCTCTCTCTCTCTCACACACACACACACACACACACACACACATATATAGTCCTTACAAGCGTACGGTGCAGACCGCCTAGTGGGGCCCACCGTGAGACCCCATTGGTCATGGGACAGAGGGGGACCGAAAGATCCAAGTGGGGCCAACCTACATATCAAATTTGAAGTCAATCTAATACCTCAACCCCTTCATATGTGGTCCACAAGTTTAACAGCTTTATATCAGACAAGAAAAATTGACCCTCATTCCAACGGTCTAGTTCATCCGAATCCATGTAAATTCATGGGATTCGGTGCCTATAAGGGGGTTATGAATGTGTGGTCAATTTGGATGGGTCATAAGGTGGGCCCCAGTGGGCGTTCCGAATTGTGCCGACCATAAGGACCGTCCTTACAGGACCGGTTCCATATATATATATATATAAACCAAAATCGAATTCCCAAATGCCCAACCCCATTTCCCTCCTCTTCCAGCCTTTACATCAAAACCAAACCAATACCCTAAAACCCGAACTGTTCCATTTTCTTTTCTTTACATCTCTCAGCTTCTCTCTCTCTCTCTATATATATATATACATATATGGCGCGCAGCCGCGCACACACACATATATATAATATTTATATGTAACCAAAATTGAATTCCCAAATGCCAAAGTCCCTCTCCCTCTCCTTTTCCATCCTTTACATTAAAACCAAACCAATACCCTAAAAACCCGAACTGTTCCATTTTATTTTCTTTGCATCTCTCCTCAATATCAATCCAAAACCTTTTCCCAAGATGGCTAAGGTAATACCGTTCATCTTCCATCTACTTGCTCTTTTTCCTTTGAAGAGCATGAAGTACGAAATTTTCAAGAGTTGTGTTGTGTCACATCTCGTAAGTTCCACTTTTCCTACAATTTCACTGTAGTTCCCATTTCTTTTCCTTTTTCCTTCCTTCCTTTAATTTGCATGTTACTGACGCAGCCCGACCCAAGGCCTCGCTTAGATCACAGGCCCGCAAGCCTTGATGGGCCCCACATGATCAAAGATCTGTCCAAGATCAGAGATCCCTATCCTTACTTATATAGTTTCTAGATTAGTTAACAATAATTAGTTTCTAATTAGTTTCCTAATTTATTTCTTTCATGAGATTATTTTGCCATACAAGACTTTCCTCCATTGAGAGGGATTCTCCATCATATGACTTTATATGACGCTGATTAGTGTTTCATTGGAAGTATGCTACTTTGATTAATAAAATTGTGAGTTGTTTCTCTTGGAGATGTGTGTGTTCTCTTCTCTTGTGATTGTGCCTTAGGGCGAATCCCTCATTGGATTCGATTGTGTCCGATTAGGCATTGATCTATTCGATCGCTGATCCGGGGCTGTGCCAGTTATTGAAGGCAAATCTGTCTATTTTAGACGAATCAGTAATGGAACAATTTGTGTCACATAATATCACTTTCTCATGAAAAATTAATATTTTTAATTGATAACTCATAACCTTTGCACTTCATGATAATTGTTATTTCTATAGTCATTTATGATCTTTAACCTTTTCATATTTTTTTCATAATGTTTATATATTTATTTTGATGATGATGTTGTTATCCAAAATCCCTGATTTCTGATTTGAGTTGACTTAGCCTGATGAACAATGTCTGAGTCTCGAATTAGCTAGCTGTCTTCAAACTTAGATTTGAGATGTTGAAAGTAAGGGTATCCGCTTGATATTGTCAAGTATGTTATTGGCCCAGGTTGGGCAACCTTTCTAGCTTCTGATACATGCATAGGACTCGAGATTTGGACCACTACAAGACAATTTTGAAAATATATTAGTTGCCCCCACATGTACACTAACAAACAGGTACCACTACAAGGATAATCCCATGTGTAATATATCTTAGAACAGATATTAGTTTAGCTATTCTAAGAAGGGTAATATTTCGTTGAAATCCTAATTGCTTTGATTAGCCAATTTGGGCTTGACTATAGTATTGATTGGGATTTCCCAGATCTATGTATAACTGGTTGACTCACCACCAGGGAAAAACAGTTTTCCATTCTCCTATTCTCTGGTTTCTCTTTTCATCTCTAATATGGTATGATAGCAATTCTGCTTGATAACCTCGATTGTGAGTACTTGTCATCAATAGCCTTAAAGAAGACTGATCTTCTTAAGTTGCTTGGGGTTCTTTTCTGCAATAAACACCTAGATTTTTCATCTTAGTGTTCAGAGAGGTCATCATACATCTTGATATATCAGTATATTTCAAAATACACTCAATTTCAGTTGTTTGGAAAATTCCCTGTATCAGTTTGACAGAGACTTTCAAGGTTGGTCTTGTCGACTTCTATTGGGGAAACTTAGACAGACCTCTATGAAACTTCAGGATGATCCTCCAGTTCCATTAGGATTTTTACAGAACATTGTTCTGATATGAAATCAAGTGTTGTGTTGGAGTACTTCTGCATGCTTTTTGCAAGGAGAAAAGGCGATATCATCCCTCTCTAGTTGAGTGGTAAATACTATATGGGTTTATCCTTCCATCTCTAACACTTAATGGAAGGAGGGCTTGCTGGGTATCTTGACAGAACTGTTACTTTACCCATGGAAGAAGAACAATTCTAGAGTGGTAACATGGATTCTCGATTCCGTAGAGCCTTCCATTGCCTTGTACTTGCAGTCCTTTTTGATGGCATCAGACATGTGGACTCATCTAATAAAGCTGTACCATTAGGACTAATAAGGCTAAAAACTCTACTTGGACATAGAGTTGGCTAAATATTCTCAAGGAGACAAATATGTATTTTAGTGGATTTCCCACCTTTTGGAATGAAAAAGGACTGATGTTGAGCATTATGGCACTAGTCTCAATTTCACATGTCATAAAATCCATGAAGAGTCCCATATTAGCCCGTTCTCGATGAATCTGAGGCCAGAATTTGAGACTGTTAGAGTGGCACTAATGACTTCAGAAGCGTCTCCCCGATTTTTATACCTGTATTCGAAAGGTATTATGGAAAGATATTCAACTCCAATCCCAGCATACTCTTGCTGAAGAACCTAGGGTCTTCATGACATCCCACTCTGAGAATATGGCACTAATTAATAATTATTGCTTGGGATCAAAAAGTTCAGTGCTTTGAACGCGAAGGCTATGGGCATGTGGCTCACCACTCCGACAAACTTTTGCAACTACTGTAAGCGGACATGGCCTGTTATTTCGGAGTGCACCATGCGACCTCCTCAGAAGAATGATCAGTCTCAGCGACAGACTGATGAAAACCATACTGCACTTCAGGCTTAAACTTAATCTATTGGGCGTGCATCATCCTCTTCAGGTTTTGAGTTATGATAAATGCTTCTGTAGCCTCTGCCTTCACTTCCATGGGTATTGCTGGTCAGTTCACTTACACTGCTTTCTCAACTTCCATTTTCACCATCTTACTCACGCTTCTGTAACTGTGGACGGCCTTTTCTTCTAGACATATGACTTGACTCTCGCTTTGCATCTTTTACAAGCTCTGCAAATAACTTGTGGACCATTTGGCATCGGTGTCTTGATCATTTGAACAATGATAGATTCGCCTTTTTATTTAAACATTGATGTTTAGAGCCTTTTAAATATATATATATATATATTTTCATTCATGAAACTCAATGCGATTCTTGTTGTCAGAGTAAGAGTCATGTTTTGCCTTTTCATGTTTACTATAAAGTAGCTATTACTCCTTTTTGATATGCTTCACATAGATGTTTACGGAATTGCATCTAATTTAAGTAGGATGGGTTATAAATATTATGTTATCTTCATTGATGATCACTCTCGTTTTACATGTATAATGGTTCAAAATAGTGTAACGGCAGCATTAGTAGTCGTAGCGATTGAGGCTGCTATGCTATTTTAAAAATAGCGATGCTAAGGTATAAAACCTAGTAGAGCAAAGTACTAGAGCAAGCGCTGTTTTTCCTATTTCATATCCTTGATAGCCTTTCCTAAAGGTGTCTCTACCCCTACATGATTCCAAATCACTAAAAAACCGGAAGATTGATTGCTGCACAAGATTTGAATTTTTTTAACACATAAAAAATTTACACCGCTATGCCGTTTTGTATTGCCGCAACTGCTACATATTGCCCACTACGTAGTGTTTTGGCCACCAGCCACTACGCAGACGACAACCGCTATTTTGATCCTCGACTTGGTTAAAAAACTGAAGCTTTACACACCTTTCAAAAATCTCATAATTTAGTGTATGCCCAATTGGTAAAACGATTATCATCCGGCCTAAATTTAGGGGGGTGAATACATGTCTTGGGACTTTTCCTCCTTTCTCCTCATCTAAGAGAAGGGATTATTCATCGGAAATCATGTCCTCATAACCCTCAACAAAATAGGATTGCTGAAACAAAGAATAGGCATTTTCTTCTAACTACTAGAGCATTACTTGTTGAATCTCGTCTCTCCTGCCTTACAGTGCAAAGCTGCTTATACAATTGTTAATATAATTAATCGATAATCCACTTTCTTCGATAGTATCTCCATATGAATACTTCTTTGGCCATTCACTTATTCTCATTTGCGTATTTTTGGCTGTCTTTGTTTTGTTTATCTTCCCTCCCATGAGAGCCAGATGCGTGTGTTTTGGTATAGAGTGATGACTGCAAAGGTTTCTATTGCTATAACCCATTAGTTTGTATTAGGATCTATAGATCCATACATTGACCGAGAGAGAGAGAGAGAGAGAGAGAGAGAGAGAGAGAGAGAGAGAGAGAGAGAGAGAGAGAGAGAGAGAGAGAGAGAGAATTTCTGTGTACCCCATAAGGGTATCGAAAGTCACTTTATATAAATGTTGTGTCCTAATTACAAGCTATCATAATCTCCTAAGAATATGTATTACAGACTAATAAGTAAACTTTAGATACATTTACAATCACACAGCTATGCAAGATGTTGACCAAGATCCCATATTCGTGGGATATGATACTGGTTGGATTATAGGCCTGGATCCTGGGTATTTCCTGATGGGCCTGGACCATGGGGCCCATGTGTGTCTCTACAGTTTGATCTACTCGTTTTTTCTCAAATTGCCTTATTCATGGTGTATATTCCATTTTACTCACTTCAGTCAGATTTTCATTCTACACATATCTCCCATCTTCAATATTGTTCTTCATTTCCATCCCCTCCAATCACTAAGATCTATGTCCCACAGCCAAATTTGCTACCTACTACTGCCCCTGCTCTCGGTCATTCACTATCAATGGATCCTATTCCTTCATCTCCAGGTAATGATTCTCTTGAACCACAAATTTTGAGACGTACCACTTGTGTCTCTAAACCTTTTGATCGATATGGCTTTCATGTGCTTTTAACCACTCTAGATTCTGTTTCTATTCATTCCTCATTCATAGGCCAGTAAAGCATAGTGTTGTCAGAAATTCAGAATTCTATAACTAAAGAGTTGCTTACTCTCAAAACTAATCATACATGCGATCTTGTTTCATGTTCTGAATCTGCATTGATTATTGAAACTTGAAAGTAAGTGGGTTTATTCTGTCCAAGTCAAATCTGATGGGAGTCAGGATGGAGACAAAGCTTGTTTGAAACTTCAAATAGGAATACGGAATTAAATATGGGGAGACTTTTGGCCCAGTTGCCAAAATGATTGCGGCCATTTTATTTGAAGTTGTTGTTGTTGCAATTGCCCCCTTTGGAAAATGGATTTCGACAATGATTTTTCTCATGGTGATCCGTAGGAAATTGTCTACATGTGTCCTTTTGGATCTTTTTTTCTAGGAAATCATGTTTGTTGTCTACAAAAATCTTTATTGTCTTAAACAAGCTCCTTATGCATGGTTTGACATATTCTAGAGTGCCATCCTTAAAGCACATTTCTTCCAAAGTTTGAATGATAGTTCTCTGTTTATTCATTGGACACCAAGAGGCTGCACTATTTTACTCTGGTATGATCATCAGTGGTAATGTTGTTGCTGGTATGAAAGACCTCTAGAGTCATCTTATTTTCTTGGTCTTGAAATCTCTTGGACAAAGACTGAATTGATGTTCATGAAAGGAAACTAGCATAAAATTTGCTTTTAATGGATTGGCTATCTGATTCTGAGGTTACTAATATCCCATTGGAACTTAACTTTAATATTTGAAAAGTGGACACCTCTCTGTTTAATTGCCACAACCTGAAACCCAGATTCTTGAAGAAGTTCGCATTTCAAGTCGCGATCAATAAAAATAATAGAAGAGTCCACAATATGAGATTAGGTTGCCTCAGAAACATTTGCAGTGGAAACATAATGACATCATTTAATCATAGGTGTCTTCAAATGGAAATGCATAAATCCTATCTTCAATTAGTTTAAATAATGTTAAAAGTAAGAAATAAACTCAACTAATCAAATTCCTAGTTAAAATCCAGGCCAAATTAAAGGCCTTATTGTCCCCAAATCACACCACAACCCACCCCCCCCCCCCCCCCCCTCCCCACTCCCCCCCCAAAAAAAAAAAAAAGGCTAAAGCCCTTATCAAACTGTCATGGTAGATAAAACTAAGCAACTATATATATTTTGATGAACTCTCTGATGCAAGCATGATATCTCTAGATTATATAGTCTGTTCTCCACTCTTCATAACCTTGTGGTTCCTGATCGACCGCTGTTCCTTCTTGGTTTTCAGTAATGGGTTCGTCATCGACGAGCGCCACATGTCTTATTAGGTTTGTGAAAGCCCAGTTAGCAAACATTCCATAATTACAAAATTCATACAAGTTCAAAATGGAATTAAATGGCATGAATAGTTTATATGAGATCAAGGATAAGTCCAAGTAGGCAGAATTATGCAAGATTAAAGATACAATGTTAAGAAGAACTTATGACAAGTCTTACAAAATAACAAACTTCCTAAGCAAGGTTTGGCGATCCACACAACTATATTCTCACCACATCACTATCAGCTTTCGCATGATTGTGATAGGTAGCAAGCAAAATAAAGCACTGATAACACAAGATTCCTTATAGGAGTTTAGTTTAAGTCTATCAAGACAAGCATCGAGTAATGTACTGATGTAACATTTTGGTCACTTCCAACAAGACTATACTGTAGTTTATAAATATCGGACAAGAATCCTTACATGGCAGCGTCCCACTCATGTTAGATTTAAAATAACTGATTGGTGCCTACTTGGGAATTCGAGGGAAAGTTCATGTAGAGAATGTATCCTAGGCAAACGAGATCCATTAAATGGAAACTACTCTTTTCGTCGAGTAGGTCCTTCCAATTCCATCTTCTAGATTGAGTATCCCTATTTCAAGTCTCAAGCTATGATACCCTTTTGAGTTATTTTTTCTACAGTTTAATCCCATGTTTTTCTCGTTGATAAGAAAAAAAAAAAAATGGCTGTGAAAAAATTGAATAAAGTCCCAGTTGCTGTGCCTAAGAATGCATTGAGGCTCGCAGGAATTTCATTCTTTGGGGAATTGGCTAAGTGATTATGCGATATCGCACGAGATTATGAATTAGACTCCCAAATTTGGTGGGGTTTTGAGTTGCTTTTTCTGAGGTATTATTCCATATTTTTCTCGTCAATATGAAAAATTTGCTCGGGAAGAAATTGATTAAAGTCATGGCTGTTGTGCCCAAGAATGCATTGAAGCTCTCTGGAATTTCATTCAGTGGGAAACTAGCCAAGTGACCGTGCGATAGCACACAAGAAGCACTGAATTAGCCTCCCAAATTTGGTGTGGTTTCAGTTTTTTTTTTTTTTTTTTTTCTGAGGTCTTATTCCATGCTTTTCTTGTCGATAAGAAAATCTTTGGTCGGGAAGAAATTGATTAAAGTTCAAGCTGTTGTGCCAAGAAGTGCAGTCTTTCATTCTTTACACATGATGATGGTTTCATGAGACGCAGTTCCCCAAAACGGCGCATAGACCACAAAATTTCACATGGAATTGATATTGTGGATCTATCCCTTGTCCTTAGGGTTAAGTTATCACAGGAGGGCAGTGACCAAATCGAAGAGAAAAAGGAAGAAGAGTAGAGGAGAAACCTTAAGATTATTTTGGATAAATGGAAGAGCAGCGGAGTAGTCCTCTTAAAAACCTTCTTTAACAATAGTGAAAGTTGCAGGAATGGAGAAAATCTCAGGAAAAAATGGAAGTTCAGTGCTTTAGGAGATTGGAATGGAGGGAAATATGAGAGGAAAAATGATCTGCTTTTGTTTTCACCTTTAGCTTGTGCAATATTGCTCAAAATTGTCTGAATTGGAAAAATAATTTGGGGGCCATGTACAATACCCACATTTGGGATATAGTTTTGGTCAACACCATTTTGTGGAATTCATGGTCTTTTATATCCTGTACGGTCACAATCCTTTTATCTATTAGGTGGTCTCCCCCTCCAACTGGAATGTTTAAGCTAAATTTTGACGGCAGCTTCATTGGAAATCCATGAGGGGCAAGTATTGGTGGGGTCATTCGTAACTGTGATGGAAAGATCATCTCTTCTTATTCTGGTTCTGTTGGTAATTGCTCAGTTAATAAAGTTGAGCTTTTAGCTTTAAGGACAGGCCTCCGGGAAGCGCAGCGCTTGCAAATAGATAATCTACTGGTGGAAGGTGATTCCTCTAGTGTTATTGGGTGGGTTTTGAGGAGCTCTAGCCCACCATGGAGGTTTGCAGACATCGTAGAGGAGATTTGGGATCTGGCCAATGTTACCTCTGCTTCCTTCTCTCTCATGTAAAGAGGCAAGCGAACGGTGCGGCAGATATGCCAGCTAAGGACGGTGTCAAGAGGCAGCAGTTGCAATTTTTTCGCCCTTTAGATTAGCATTTTTGCTCTTTTTTTAGCTGCTGTTTTGTAAAGCTGATTTGATTCTTCGCTTTTCCTTGTTGAGTGGTTCTTGTTTTTTGGGGTCTTGCCCTTGCCTTCTGGTATAATTCTGTTGTATTGTTAAGCCGTTTTAAATTCAAGTTACCATTAAAAAGAAAAAGAAAAAAGGGAGTTTTCCTCATTAGTGTTTGTCACTACCCAAATTCCGGGGCCCTGTCGGATATCCGGATCGTGATAACTTGGCAATGTATACCATTCATTTATCAAATTATTCGCATAAGAGATTTGGCATATAAATCAACTATAATTCCAATTAATTTAAATAAAGTCAAACAACATCAAAAATCTCTGAATAATCCAAATCCCTATGTTCTAACTCAAATAATAATGTACTAATCATTAAATCAATTGCTAAACAAAAGCTAAATCTTCTGTCACTCATATGAATATTTCTCGCTCTCTCTCTTCAGCCACGTATGCCAAAATCTACGTGCTGAACGCCATCCTGATTTATCCCACCCGCAGTATTACTGGTGAATGAATATTCCTAATTACATAAGCAGCATAAAACATAATATCACATGATTAACATAATTGAATCAATATATTAAATGCACAATAATACATCCATAAATATATATCCGTGCCCATGCACCTTACCACGCCTCAAAGGCCTATTGTATACATGTATACCGGTCACTATGACCCTGTCTCATCGGACACGTCCCCTATGGACCAGCCGCTATACGGCTTGGACACTAAGTCCAACATCCCACGTCTGGGACCTCATTATCTCATAACAACCACAACCCAATATTATTAACAATTTTCTTCATGTACATATCAATAGTGTGGGCCCCACCCTTACATAAGCATTGTTTATTGCCCTACTCCAATTCAAAATTGGTATTATCAGAATAGGGTTGGTCCACACCATAAACAACCATAATATGCTTACAGTAAGTAAACATAATGCATATAATTAACTATAACTAGATTAATCACAGTTACTTTAATCACCATTAAATTAATCATCTATATATAAGTTGTCTGTATATATAACTTATATGGTCATCACCTACCAATCCTGGGCCAAACCCAATTAAAACTGTCCCAGATCCATTAACAAAGCCCAGTTTAGTTGTTCACGCCTGAAGGCTCACACCTGTAACATCCAGTGGGTCCCACTTACAAAATTCATGATCAGCCATCTAGGTGATGGTCGACCACTACTACACTACCACCCTAATGGATCTGATCCCTCATCAGATCATGTCCTGGGGCCCACAAACCAAAAACGGAAGTTACTGGTTTTCTGTACAGAGTCACGCCATCTGTATTTGGTTTCCTTGATCAGTGGGTCCCACTGATCCTAATTGCAAGATGTCCCACTCCACCATGGTCGCCCATTAGTCCTCTTCCAGATGTGGGGTGATGATTTTCGATCAGGTCCACTGATGGGTCCCACTGCCCCATACGACATTCAAATTCTGTTGCCTCCAACTCACGCCTGTAATATGTGAATCCAGTGGATGACTGCCCAAACAGAATCCACTCCACATGGGTCCAGGTCCTCATGGGTCGACCATGGGTCCCCTTGTGGATCTATGGTCCTGATTCTCCATCTAGTGGGCCATGGGGTCCCACAACTCTCAACATTCAAATTCTACCATTGTCGACAACACACTGTTTTTACAGAATTTGAATCTATTCCATGAATCTTTATCCCCTTTCCACATGTATGAATTCAATCTCCATTAACATGTAATCCCATAACCAAAACGGATATTATTAGTACAGAAATTTACGTAACATAGGATTTCCTCAATCAAAACTTCTTAACAGAGAATCTAAATCACATCACATTGTCAACCATCAAACTTAATCAACACATTAATTAGGAAGATCCACTCACCTTTGATACGTGATTGTAGCTCTTGCGATGTGCGGATGCGAATAGGACATCAATCTTCCTCTCCTTCTCCTAGATTGCAGCCCACAGTCTTTCTCAGAATTTTTCCAACTTAAATCACTATAATAGGGTCGTTGGTTTGCTTATGCATCAATATATAAGGAGAAGGCAAGTCCTAATCCTAATATATCTCTAGTTTCCTCTACTATAGTTGTTATACAACTCCAGTCCCAACATAAAACGTGGGACACCTTCTAATTTCTAATTCTTTAGAAAGTAGTATTACTAATTTCTTACTAAGAGAACCACTAAAGTACCATCTGGGCCAGACTAATCCTGGCCCATAATACAGGATATTACAGTGTTACTCCACGCTGTGCAGGCAATACCAACGCTATCCAGATTGCCACCAATCCGCTCTTTCATGAGAGGACCAAACATATTGAAGTTAGTACCAGTTCATTCGTCACCATGTTGTCGGAAGCCATGCATCTTCCACATGGATCAACTGGCTGATCTCTTTAGGTCCATGGATCATCACAACTTTCAAGCTGTGCATCAATTTGAGGGGCAATGTCGGATGGGGACCACTGGAAGATAAGTTTAAAAATAAGTTAGTGGGCCCACATGTATACTAACAAACCGGGATCGCTTTAGGGATAATTCCACATGTAATATCTTAGAGAGATATAGACCTAATTGCTTTGATTAGCCCATATTTGGGTTTGACTATAGCATTGATTGTGAATTCCCACTTACGGTACAACAATTTTCCAATTTCAAATTCTCGGGTTTCTCTTTTGATATCTAATACCGGGCCTCGTTTCATTAGATGGAAATTCATAATTGGCCCACAGCATGGGACTTTAGGCTCTGACAAACTCTTCTCTAAGCTGAACTAGGTTTGAATTGGCGTGTCATGTTTCACCTGTAATGTTTTCGTGTCTTTGTTCCGAACAATCAAGTGATTGACAGTAGTTTTTCATCTTGCTTGTTAACAAAATTTGTCAACTAGAAAAGGATAATATGCAAACCCTTATTGGATAACAACATGACAAGGTAAAGTACTAGAAGCATAACTGTACCAGATACCTTTATAGAAATCAGAAACATTGAGTCGGTGATTCTGTGGCCCTCTAGTCATAGTTCACAAATTAAGAATAAGAACTTGACTCGGCCAGTCATGTGATCATGTCAACCAGAAAAGTCAGAGGATTGGTCACAACATTATTTTTTTCTTTTATATAATCATACATTTTAAAAATGATAATATAGACAAATTTTTATAAATTGTAACTAAATGAAGTGAGTTTGGGCACAGAAAAGATTGTAGAGAAAGAAAACTTTAGGTACCTTGGATCTATGGTGCAACATGTTGGAGAGATTGATACTGATGTAAGTCACAGGATTCAGGCCGGGTGGACCAAATGGAGGAGTGCTTCGGGGGTCTTGTGTGATCGGAAAGTCCCCCTCAAGGTTAAAGGAAAGTATTATAAGGTGGTGGTACGTCCAGCGTTGTTATATGGATCAAAGTGTTGGGCAGTAAAGCATAATCATGTTAAGAAGGTGGAAGTTGCGGAGATGAGAATGCTAAGATGGATGTGCGGGATCTCAAGGAGAGATAGGATTAGGAATGAGGAGATTAGGGGTAAAGTAGGAATAGCACCGATTAAAGATAAAATGAGAGAAAATCGACTGAGATGGTTCGGCCATGTTAGAAGGCGCCCAACGGAGGCACCTGTTAAAAGGTGTGAAAGCATGGAGATTGCCCGGAGTAGGAGAGGGAGAGGGAGACCCAAGAGAAGTTGGAAAGAAACTATTAAACATGACCTTGCCTACATGGATCTAACGGAGGACATGGCCCTAAACAGATTTGATTGGCGTCGTCAAATCCATATAGCCAACCCCACCTAGTGGGAAAATGCTTGGTTTGGTTTGGTAACTAAGGGGACGTTTATTTTTTTCATTTACATATGTAATTGAATCACATGGGTAATGGATACACAAAAATCATGTTTGTTTGGTGTGATTTTGATTCACATGTGTAAAATAGTTGTGTAAATGGTGTGAAAGATGGCCCTTTTTGTGCATTGCATTTTCACACCTCAAGAGGTGTGAAACACTTTCACACTGCACTGTTACCAGGCGGAGTGCTACAGTGCCTCACTGAGCAGTCCGCCTTTTATTTTTTTTTATTTTTTTGGGCCCCACTTGTAACATCCGGACCATTCATTCTCTTAAGAAGCTCAGACACGGCCATGTGTACAATTTTCAACCGTTGATGATGCATGGAGGTTGAGATATGATCAACATAATCACAGCCGTTTGATTAATCTATTGTTCCTAACATATAGCAGTCCGCCTTTTGTGATTTTTTTATTTTTATGGGACTCACCTGTAAAATCGGGACCGTTCATATTCTTCAGAAGCTCAACCACAGCCATGTGTCCAATTTTCAACCGTTGATGATGCATGGAGGTTGAGATATCATCAAACAATATACAACCTATTGTTACTAACATACCCAGCCCGCCTTTTATGATTTTTTTTAATGTTCTGGGCCCCCACCTGTAAAATCAGGACCGTTCATATTCTTCAGAAGCTCAAACACGGTCATGTGTCCAGTTTTCAACCATTGATGTTGCTTGGATGTTTAGATATCATCAAACAATCTACAACTTATTCATAGATTCACATGTGAAATGTTATGCTAGTAACAAACAGTGGAATCTGATCCACATGTGAGTCATTTACATATGCAAATGACTCACATGTGGGTCATTTACACATGTGAATCACTTTCACACGAAACAAACGACCCCTAAATGAAATGTATCATGAAACTTGTGCTTACTTTGTTTTTCTTTTTTTCTTTATTTGGATGACATGACTCGAACATGCAACCTCTTGGTTGCAACAATCACCACCTTTCAACAGTGCTTTGGGTTCTTGTCAACTGTGTTGAAAATATCACTAAATCAAATGCATAAATCAATAAAAAATGAGAAATCTTGATCATAAGTCAGAAAATTAAGCATATCAGATCTGAAGTGAATGACACATATACTGACATAAAACAGTAGAGAGTCATCAGCTCTTGGATCAGGATTGAGTCACCAACGAACGTGATTCAATCTTGATCCAAAGAAACATTACAGGTGTTGAGGTCAGTTACATGAATTTTGTGTCGCCACTCTAGTCTTGTGCTAAATCCTCGGTTAGGTTTCGCTTCTTTTGATCTTTCGTTCCTACGTCCTTCCACGTTCTCTTTGGCCTTTCTATTCCTCATGGGGCTTTCAACTTGCATAGAGAGCTTTTCCTAACTGGCGACGTGTAGGCCTGCGTTGGGCATGTCCAAACTCTCCCAAAGGAGTCTATCTTAATTAGCATCTCTTGATGCTACCCCAAGGGCTTGTTTGGGTAATTTACTTGTAGAGTGAAGTGAAGAGAAGGGTCAAATCAAGAGAGAATAAGTGAAGAGGGGGTCAAATCAAAAAGTGCTACATGACAAAAAGCCATGGCATGGCTTCTTATTCTCATGCACTTATATCTGATTCTATCTTTCCTGGTTTTACTTTTTTTTTTTTTTTTTGAATGGTTACTTTCATTAAAAGAGCAAACAATACAAGAGAAAAGTACCAAAAGCAGAGGAAAACAAAACACCAAAAAAGCCTTAACAACAGCCATCTAAGGCCCTGTCATAGAAAAGGCCACCTCTTTCCAATGATACACAATTTGTTCTAAGGAGTATCCCTTAAAAGAAGGGACAGTAGACACCTAAAAAGCTACTAAAAACTTCGATTTCTCCACCAGTCTACTTTCATTGACTGCAAATCCTTCAAAACATCTTGAGTTTCTTTCCTTCCAAATCGTCCAGATCATCGCCTGAAAAGACAACCGCCACATCACTTTGCCTCTAGGGCCCCCAATTGGAACCTTCCAAGCTTGAAAAGCTCGAGGAGAGATTGAGGAAGGCCCAACAGCGACCAAACTGTCCTATAATAGCCATCCATATAGTCTAAGCTAATTTACAAATTAGCAAGAGATGGTCCATGGATTCTTCATCCCTCAAGAACATCGGGCATCCATTCACTATTTTCATCCCTCTCCTCCTCAAAAGGTCCAGAGTAAGGATCCTTTTCCTCAGAGCCAGCCACCCAAAGACAAGCACCCTAGGAGGAGCTTTCATCTTCCAGATGCCATACACCCAACTCTTACCCCTAGGATTGTCTAGGATTGTCTTAAAGACAGAAGACACTGAAAATGATCAATTCTTAGAGGCAATCCACACCCTATCATTTGCTTTACTGTTTTGGATGGTAACACTGTTCAGGAATTTAAAGAGATCAATGAACTGGGATTCTTCGTAGTCCTTCAAATTCCTTCTGAAAGTGGGACACCAGACCATTTGGCCTCCAACAATACTCATATAAGAGCTGACCGTTGCTTCCTTGTCTTGTGCACATCTGAACAGGTCTGGGAATTGAGCACACAATACCCTTTTGCCTACCCGGCTATCTTTCCAAGAAAGGATCCTCTCCCCCGAACGAATTTGGTACCTGATGTTCTCCATGAAAAGTCTCTTAATCGAGAGGATTCCTTTCCATATAGCTGATGAATTCCAAGGGGGGTCCTGGATATCCCACCCATACCTTGGAAGGTTGTACTTCGTTTCCAAAACTTGTCTCTGAAGACCTTAAGAACCATCTCCAATCCTTCGCAGCCATTTGCCCAGAAGGGCTTGATTCATCTTCTTTAGGGATCTAATTCCCAGGTCTCCTTCTTCCTTCGACTTACATAGGGATTCCCAATCTACCAGGTGAATCTTCTTCTAAGAGCTTGTGCCATGCCATAAGAATTCTCTTTCCAATCTTTCAGGCCTCTTTATAATTGAGGACGAGCATCTAAAGATAGAGAAATAATAGACTGACAAGTTGGAAATGACAGATTTGATGAGGGTTACCCTTCCTCCTAAAAATAGGTAATTTGCTTTCCATGTAGACAACTTCCTCTCTACCCTTTCCCCAACTGGGTTCCAAAGAGACTTAGTAACCCGCCCCAAGCACAGAGGCATGCCTAGGTACGAAAGAGGAAGATCCCCAATCTTGCAGCCCATAATTTCTGAACATCCAAGGAGAAGGGGCTTTCTGTTCTGAGACCAATCACCTCGCTCTTGAATAAATTGACTTTAAGCCCTGACATTGCTTCAAAGCATAAGATAGTGGCTTTAACAATTCTAACCCGATCTTCTTTTGCTCCACAAAATATGAGAGTATCATCAGCATACTACAAGTGACTGATAACTGGGGAATTTCTATCCACTCTGAAGCCTTCGAACATTCCTGCATTCACTGCCTTTTTTATAATTCTATCCAGCGCTTCTGCTACTATAAGGAATAGAAAAGGCAATAGTGGGTCCCTTTGTCTTAGCCCTCTTCCACCCTAGAAGTAGCCCTTTGGAGACCCTTTCATCAAAATAGAGAACCAAGCCGACGAGACACTCTTGAATCCACCTCCGCCATTTTTCCCCAAACCCCATTCTTCCTAACATGTATTGAAGGAATTTCCAGTCCACCCTATCATAAGCTTTTTCCAAGTCTAGCTGACAAATGATCCCTGGAGTCCTCTCCTTAAGTCTTGAATGCAAACATTCATTAGCCACCAAGATGTCGTCTAAGATTCGTCTTCCTTCTACAAAAGCCCCTTGCTCACTGGAAATGATCTTTGGCAGAACCTATTGAATTCTCCCTGCTAGAATTTTGGTTAGGATTTTATAAAGGCATCCCAGGAGACTAATGGATCTGTAGTCTTTGATGCCAAGATCTCCTATCTTCTTCGGAATTAACACGATGATAGAAGCCCCCAATCCTTTGGACAATTTACCCCTTTGAGAAAATTCCTCCATAAAATCCATGACATCATTCTTCACCATCTTCCAAAAATGCTAGAAAAAAGCAATTGGAAAGCCATCTGGGCCTGAAGCCTTATCTCCTGCTAGATCGAAGATCGCCTGACGAACTTCCTCCTCATCAAAGTTCCGCTCCAGCCACTTCGCTTCTTCTTCACCAATAACTTCAAAGGCTATATTTCCCAAATTAGGTCTTTCCCAGCCATCATCAGAATAGAGCGACTGGAAATATTCTATTATGTGAGATATAGTCTCCTCTTTTTTTCTCCAATCTTTCCCCCCATCCATTATGCTAACTATCCTGTTAGCCCTTCTTCTCAAGGATGCCATTCCATGATAAAACTTAGTGTTTTTATCCCCTTCTTTTAGCCAATTGCATCTCGACCTTTGTTTCCATCTTATCTCCTCCTTCCGCAATTTTTTTTGTAACTCTTCTTTTTCCAACCTCTTCTTTTCTTCTTCCCGGGACAGCTGACCTGTCTCCTCCTTGCCATCTAAAGATTGAATATCTGTTAGAATTTTAGACTTTTGGTGCTTCACTTCCGCAAAGTGCTCCTTTGCCCACTCCTTCATTTTGATTTTCAGCTGCTTCAATTTTGTGGCCAGCCTATAACCCGCCCATCCCTCCACCCCTGTCTCTTCTCACCACTTCTGGACCAGCTTAGTAAAGTTCCCTTCCTCTAGCCACATAAGTTAGAAGCGAAAAGGTGAAAGTCCCCTTCTTTCACACTCCGAATCTAGCAGAATCGGGCAATGATCTGAAACTGGCTTAGGCAAAGCAATCTGGATGACCTCTGGGTAGGTTTCAATCCAATCTGAGGAGACCAAGAATGATGTAGCGTAGACCTCATGGCCACATGTGTAGGGCCCACTTAGATTTAGGATATTTTATTAACTAATTATATGTCATTAGTTTCTGATTTTATTTAAAGAGTTTTATTTAGGATTAGATTTTCTATTTCTTTAGTTTCCTAGTTTAATTAGGTTTCTTAGAGCTTAAGTCTTCTTTTACTATTTCTATGGCATTGTTCAAGATTATTTTTAGAGTTGATTAATAAAATTGGGTTTTCCCATTGAGGTGCGTCCTCGTTATTGTCTCTTCGGAGATAGTTTGTGTCTTCGGACACGTGCTTCAGCACCCATTGTGCTTTTAGCACTTCCACCGCAAGCCCTAACCCTAGGGCGTGCATCAGAGAACCTATCCAGCCTGGACATAGCAGATTGCTTTAATGATTAGACAAAGTAAACGACGCTTCACCCATTTGCAAGTCCACCAAAGAGTGAGAGTTTATCCAATCTGAGAAGCGCCTCATTTCTCCTGTAAGGTTTTTACCTCTCAGCTTTTCACTTGGAAATCTAATGATATTCCGGTCCCCCCCATTGCACCACGGCCCACTCCATCTTCCCCTTAATCATATACAACTCTTTCCAAAACTCATCTCTTCTATGGTTGTTATTAGGACCATATACTGAGGTAAGGAGCCATTTTTTATTGTTCTGAAGGTGTTCCACCAGCACTGAGAGGGAGAAGACATCCACCCGGCTTCGTTCCACTGAAATTTTTCTTGTGTCGCATAGAGTCAGCAGCCCACTTGCAGCACCCACGGCTTCTACCGCAACCCACTCTACATGCCTTGTTCCCCAGACCTCCTTCACCACCCTATTAGAGACTTCTTTCAATTTTGATTCTTGCAGGAGCCATCTGTCCTAGTTTTACCACACATACATATCCACATTTTTATCTCTACTACACTCATTTCTTTAACCACCAAAAGTTTGGGCTTGGGCTGTATTCTTTTGGTGGCTGATAGCCCTTTAATCCCTTGTATTCCCTTTTCTTCAATATACAACATTGGCCTCCTAGCAGAGAAAAAAAAAAGAAAAAAGACAGCACTGGACCTATTGAAATGTTCCACTGTGGAGGCTAATCGAAACAAGTATTAAAGCAAAAATGACTACTTTTGGCCATGGAGAATGTGAGCAAGCTTGTTTGTAAAGGGGACGAGACCATTTTTGGACCCATCAAGTTGTGGATTCAAGTGTTATTGTTACCAATCGCAAAGGAAAAAAGAAGGGATCTAGAAGGGTAATAAATCTTTTAAATAATGTGTGGGTCCATTGGGGACCCAATGGTCCTCTTAGGCTATGATGCCCATATCCAATTACGGGACGATTATGGATATGAGGATTGGGGATACTACTATACGCTTTTGGAAGTTTAGGACAGGGATACGGGTGTCCTAATTTTTTCTTTAGATCACTTTTGAGTTGAATGAAATTATTGTTGTTTATGTTCCTCTCTAACTTTTTTTTTTAATGTTAAAAAGTAAGAAACTTAAAAGAACTTTATGAAATAATGAACTCGGTAATTAGAATATACTGAACTTTTACCCATGAAGTATTGGTGCAGTATCGGGTATCGATAGAAGTATTGTTATCAGTCTAACATGTATGCTTTGGGCTTGTACAGGTGTCCGGGTATGATAGCTCTTAGGAACCATTGGTTCTCATGTGGTGCAATCAAACACACATAGATGGTCACAAATTTCTGATTATTTTATTTCTTTTTGTTGGTTTTAATATTTGACTTGAGATATACTTAAGCAGCATTGGTTTTATGGTTCTTCTAAAAGACCTCTAATTAAGCATGTGACGGTAATATTAAGAAATCTACTCATGGAACTATGCCTGATTTACTACCCAGATCATGTCTAGGCCTTGGAACTCATGCACTTAATATATAAACAAGTATAACATATATCAGCTGACTATGCGGGTTTTTTTTTTTTTTTTTTTTTTACACAAGGCTCATGCATAATTAGGTCTAGGTTGTATGATCAGATCAGATCTCTATATGATTAGATTAAAGAAAACATCCATAAAATCAAGGGATCGAAGAGCTGTATCAAATTGTATATGAATGACTAAGTAAACCTTGACCCAGACCTGACCTTGACCTGACCCAGTTAGTCCCATGACATATGTTAATATAGTTGTGTTCTATTAGTTTTCTGATTAGGCATTATAGTTTTAGGTCTATATGCAGCCTTTGTTTGGAAGATTCATGATTATTTGTGCCTCATTTGTTCTTGATACTGCTGTTTATCTATTATGGTTAGTGATTGAACTTAATTAAGGCTTCTTTTTGGTAAGAATATACCTCTTCATTGCAGTTGGAATTCTCTTAGTTTGTGGGTGGCTCTGGTAAATGTACTTGACCATATTCCACTGTACCCTAGCTATATTAATATAGAACTCGAGACGAGGAATGCTTTCTTTACCATTTTAGTGTTATACTCTTCACTGAAATAAGCAGTGAATTGATTATATATATATATATATATATCAGCTGCCTTTGTCATTTGCATGCTATTGATTCTCTCAACGTTGTTGTTGTTTTTTTTTTTTTTTTAACTTTGGTAAGTACACACACAAAAGTCCCTCACCATCAGCGCTATAGTTAGGGATTGATCCCTGGTTGTTTTTGTGGAAGGGAGGTGCTTCACCATGAAGCTACTAGTGCATCTGGGTGGTTCTCTCTACTTTAAGCTGTTCACTATGTCAAATTCTGATTTTAAGTTCGAATATTAAAAGAGGCCTTCACAACTCTGATTTTAAGTTCAAATGTGAAAAGTGGCTTTCACAATTAGTATTGACGAATTTATTCCTGTTTTTTAGGTACTGATAACAGAGGCAAGAGGATATGAAAAAATGGAGAAGAGCAAAAAGGAAGATAAAGGGCTTTCCAAAGGTTTTCAGCTTGGAAAAAGAGAAAGTCCTGTAGACACCAATGTCGAAATGGATTCACGTCTTCTAGTTGCACTCTTGACTGTGCGTTCATTTCTCATTATTTCTACCTAAAATTAGTACTCATTGGTCATTAGAATTTCTAATATCTGAAATTTTATAAAATATTGTACAATTTATGCATTAATAATGCGGGCCAGACCCATGGGTCGGGCAGCCTATAGGGCACAGTCCACAGGCCTAACTGGACGACCATTATGAGGAGTTTTATTTGATTTGGATTGTTTAAGAAAATTTGTAATTTTAAGAGTTTAGGAGAGAATCTAGGAAATATAGTTGCCATAGGAATTCCAACATAGGAAGTAACATCCCATCCCATCCTCTATAAATACGTAACCCCCCATTAGGGAGGATAGCTTTTGATTATTGAATGAATATTTGAGGTGTTTGCCTTATGGTTGCGAGTTTTTCTCTGTTGTGAGAATGCTCGTGTGTTTAATCCCTTAGGGATTTGGCCAAGCGCCAAATCCTTGGATTTAGAGCCCTTCGTGGAATTTTGGTCTATTTTTACTTGCTGATCGGAGGCTGCGCCTATTGCTCTCTTGGGAAGAAATCTGGGTCTGAAATTTTCAATTGGGTAAGATTTGACCTATAATGGACCTTATCCTTCGCTGTTTGGTTGTCAGACAATATAAAGGCAAGTGCATGACTTTTAGAGTGGCATGTGTCACGGCTGTCATGTGACTGTCTTTGTCCTTTGTGCTTTTAGAGGAAGAAAAATAAAATAAAAGAGCTGAAACTCGTTTCTTTACTGCGTTCTATGATGCCTTCTTGCTGCGCTCTAGGGAGGACGAGAAAATGAGCGAAGAGGTGGAACGAAGGGAGCGAATTCAACTGGGAAAATGGAAGAGGACGACAATGGTGGCTCGCCTGAGATGGTGACAGCGACAAGGTGGTGCTGACGATCTTGAAGGGTGGTGGTGGTGTTGTCGCTTTGCTAAGGGAGGTCTAGAGCCAGATTGGCCCTCAGCTTCTATTCTCCTTGTCACGTCCCAAATCCAGGGCCCATTCGGATTCCGGACCATGATCAATGTACATCATAATTCAACAAAATCAAATAAAATTATTACATAAAGCTGGGCATTCATTTGTTTATCCGATAATCATTATAAAAGTTCACAAAATGATGAATAAGTCATTCGAACTACATATTCAACAACATCATAATTTCAGGTCTAACAAATACTTAATCATTATTCAATTGATTTAGGAACAAAACGAGGCTAGTCCTCGGAGATAATGGATGAATCGTCTTTCAGCGGTGGATGTCGAAGACAAGTTCCTGATCATCGCAGCCCACATATTCTCTTGCAGTCTGTTTACGTGGCAAGGGCAAACCAAGGGGTCAGTACAATCTGAGTGAGAAAATTTTCTAATCTAACTGTGTGTTTGAACTTGTGATATACATAAAGAAAATTTAACTTTTAGCAACTGAAAAGGACAAGTAGAATTCAGACATCAAGAATACCAAAATAAGTCGCAAAATCACCAAAACCTCTTTCACTCCATTGGCCATCCCACAACAAAGCTTTTACCAAATCACCAACCAACAAACAAAACCAAATATTTCCACCTGCGTATTACAACTGAACTTCCCCGACACAACACAAACATTTCCCCATCACCTACTCCTCATCAGTCGCAAATAACCCATATCCTATATCACAACACTATCAGCGCAAACCTCCATCACACAACAGAGCGGATGCATCCCCTTAACACAACCATAACAGCATACATTCCCACAAATGAATTGAGGGGTACCCTCTCCATTCCATATACACAATTGAGCCTCCCACAGAGTAAATCAACCAGTCATGACCAACATGATACTTATGTGTTATTACCTTGCATGGCTGCCACTAACATAAAACTTGTAAAGTTCACCACCACCGGCCTGGGAGTTCAGCAGTCACACCACACACCTTTCCTGGTTATGAATGCCCTTATCAATTTCAAAATAGGTATTTAATTGGTGCGTGACATTACTACGTTCAGTCCCGAAACAGTGTAGGATCATTAGGTAGCTGTTCCCACCGGTTCATGAACCTGTTTGGCCTCCTATGGTTATCACATAAGATGTATTAATCTTGTATTTCCCTATTAACATTTGTGGGGATTACGTGAAAGGGTATTTCACTCATTAATCGATTTCAGATTGTTCATGACTGATGCGTAGCTTTAACATCAAAATCCACCTTGAATAATATCAAGAAAAGAGTACCAAACCAGAAATCAGATGTTACACATTAGTTCTTAGAACTGAAATTACCAAATAATATTACAGGGAATCCAAAAAGGAATTTGTCATCCCTAGATCTCATGACCTAGGGTTCAGCCAACATCAAAATACCCAATTTTGGGTTCGACCAACTCTAGATCATCGGATCTAGGATTCGGCCAGCACCAAGACACCCAAACTGGGTTCAGCCAGCCCAAATTTCACTAAAATCAGATTCGGCCAACCTTAGATCTCTTGATCTAGGGTTCGACAAAAGGGGAAATCAGCTACCAGCATGGTTTTCTCTTTGAATTACTTTTTCTGAAAGAGACCCAACACAGAAATTTCTTAGATCTGATAAAAGAATCCAGCCATATTAGAAATTCCACTCACCTTGTATAAACCTGGGTTGCCTTTATCACTTGGGGCAGACTGAAGGACATAAATCCCAAGAGTTTCCTCGATTCTCCTTCTTTCTCCCTTGATTTCCAAAAGAACTCAGATTAGGTCCTATATTCCAAGAGGTAGAAGTCGACAGAAGAGGACTAAGGAAAATAGGGTTATGAGAGAGAGACCTATGCAAATGTCGCGTGATATTAGTGGGGTCCTCCCCATGCTATGCAAAACCCATCTTGGCCTCAGAGATTGTGCGCAACTCTCTTTCTCCCATTCGGGACTTGTGCACATCCCAATTCTCCTTTAATTACAAAGGGCGGTTCCCCTCCTTATAAGGTATAACACCTATTATATTACAAGGGTCCCAATACTTTAAGTTCAAACACATGGCTTAACCTAATGGGTCCTATCCTATCTCGGATCTGACCAAACATAATTTTAATTAAACTCGGTCCACCAGCCCAGCCCATTAGCCCAGCCCAAACTTGAAATATTTCAAGTCTCATTATACCAAATAAGTAAATTAATTACTCCAACATATAAACCTCAAATGTAATAGAATACATAAAATTATGGGACATCACATGCTCCCCTACTTAGGAAATTTGGTCCTCCAAATTTAAACACATACCTCAGATGAAAAGGTAGGGATACTTCTTGACATCTTCCTCTATTTCCCAAGTTGCTTCTGATTGCTGATGGTGCTCCCATAGCACTTTAATCAAGCAAACTGGCTCGGGCTGGCCCAGTCCATGATCTCCCCTAGTGAATGCTTATTGGGATGCAAATGATGTTGGTTTTGGAGGGACAATTGCAAAATCAGCCCTGTATCATGTATGTGTCACGAGGTGGCCTTACAGTTTGCGGAAGAGGTGAAATGAAAGTAGCAATTGAGCAAATTTTCAAAATTTTGAAAGGACATTTCTGTGGGATAGAATGTCCTCCATGTGTCTGCACATTATTTGCTAGTCCCAAGCTCAGATAAAGAAGGCTGCATCAGATAGGCAATTCAATGCAAAACCTTACTGAATCCTTATAATGAGTTATACTTAAAGATTTTAGTCTAGAGGAGTTAACGGATGTTCCATAAGCCTGGATGGTTGTGTATGCAAACATATACCCAAGATCTTGATTAATAAAATTTACAAAGCAATTTGAATGATTATTGGTCAAACAGAAAGGGTATTTCATCAAGGATATATTTGGGATGGCATGCTATTTGCCGATGAGGCTATTCACTCAACGCAAAGGGTGAATTTAAAGAACTTTTCTTCAAAAAATAGCTATGGGATTTGGATTGGTATTTTTTTAGGGTAAATGTTTAGTTGTGGTCAGGCTGGCTGCTTCTTCGCGGCGGGGTGGGGGGTGTTTGGGATACAATCTTCAGTGCTGTTTTTCTGTACTTATGGCTCCTGAAAACTGATTTGGACCCCCTTAAGCTTTGATGATGTGAAATCAACCACTTTTTGAGGCTTTGGTTGCTGAATATTGCATCACTATACTTTGGTCCTTTCCTGCTGCTGGTTTTATGATACTATGAAGTATGAATACTGTTTTATTGTTCAAGTTATTCTCCACTTGACCCCTTCAAAGTTTGTTAGGCTGAACTTATGTTCAACATGTTCATTTGTCTCCCCTCACTGTCCTTGCAGGGAGTTAAAAGAGCATTTCCTTATGTTGCATGTGATGAGGCTGAAGATTTAGTGGAGGTTCAAACACCTGTGCTTTTCAAATTGGTGAGAACAAAAGCTTTAGACAACATATAACATTTTGGAGCAATGGCTTGTGGTTAATAAAGTTTCATGCTTCTGTAGCGCTGTGGTATGTGCTAAGAATTTAACATCTTGTACAGGTTCATTCGAAGAACTTCAATGTTGGTGTTCAGGCATTGATGCTTCTGTATGATATTTCGTCCAAAAACCAGATTGCTAGTGATCGCTTTTACCGTGCTTTGTACTCAAAACTCCCAATTCCTGCTGTCATGCATTCTTCTAAGGTGATTTTGGATAGTTTCCAATCCTCATGCTTCATTGTTATTTTATTTTATAATCAACAATCAGTTTTATCAGATAACTTTTATAAAGGCAACACTGAACAACTACCAAAAAAGAGTTAACCATTCTCAAACATCAGGTTCTTGCATATGTACCCCCTCTGCTTTCCTTATGCACTAGCATTGTCCTTTCGATGGACTTGAGCCTAACTCATTCATTATGTAGAGGGCCTTACCTCCTTCTCATGGTTACTCTTGAAACAGCTGGTAATGGTAGAAATATGGCAACAACGAGCCAAGATTCCTGTACCAGTGTTGAATGCTCATGACACCTGATGGTGCTCAAATTTTTTTTACTACAGGGTCGGAATCTTGGGGTGCACGCCTGAAATTGGGTTATTGACATCTCATTTTATATCTGTTGGTCCAACATACTGGCAGGGGATGATAGAACTGTGAACTTGGTGTATCAAGGAATTGAGAACCTTACGTTGTGCAGCTCGTGTGATGCCTTTCCAGTTATTATGACTGAATACTACAGTTGGACCTCATTGCCCATCTATTGGTTGTTGTTTTATTTTTTCCCGAAAAAATAGGTCTGCATGATCTTTGATAAACAGGCAATCATGATTGGTCTTGATAATCTAATGACAGTTGCCTTTGTTATATTTTTATGAAGGAAATGGGGTTCCATTCATTGTTTTAAAACTTGGCCATGACCGAGTCGTGTTGTACCCGAAAGCCTTCTTTTTCTCATCCCAACTCTCTCTCTCTCTCTCTCTCTCTCTCTCTCTCTCTCTCTCTCTCTCTCTCTCTCTCTCTCTCTCTCTCATAATCATCGCATTCGATACCTTCCACACCACACCCATAGAAACCCCAAACTCTTAATCCCATTCATGTTTCTTCACCCATGTTTTCCAGAAGACCCTACCTGAAAATTGCTGCTTCTTCCATGATTCTGCAAGCCAATATTCCAAACCCCAAACAAAGTCCCAATCTTTAATAAAAATCCATTTTCCCTCCGTCTTCATTCTCCCCTTCTCCTCCAACCCCTTCTGCAAAAGGGAAAACAAAAAAATTGAGAGTTGAGCCAACTTGACCCCCTCCCCTGCCTGGTCAAGGATGGAGTCTTGAGTTTTAAATCATTGTTTTCATTTGACTTCCTTTTCATTACTACATTAACTGTCTTGGTGGGTGTCACTGACTGATGTATAATTATTGTGGCAGTCAGAAATGTTTCTTCAATTACTGGTCAAAGCGATGAAGAATGATATCAACTTAAAGCGAGTTTCTGCCTTTTCAAAACGTCTCTTGCAGGTTAATCTTGATTCTTGATTCCTTCATTAAGGATCAGAGACCTGAAAGTATGAAAGCTTACATTTTTAATTAAATATAATTATTTTACTTTCTATTTTTAAGTTACTCTTTTTTTTTTTTTTTTTTTTGTCTAGAATAAAAGCTGATAGTATGCATGCATCCAATGCTGTGCACATTATGTTTGTGAACTAGAGAGCTTTGCTTATGTTTATGAAAGCAACATCTATATTCATTAGCTTTCAAGTGGAAGGTTAAATGTTATCGTTGATTAAAAAACTGTACTTAAAGATTCCAACCCACGAGGTGTGCCATATTATACATAGTTCTTTTCTGCAATGTGTCACATATGGAAAAGCTCTCTCTCTCTCTATATATATATATATTAATATATATAGTTCTTTTTTGCAATGTGTCATAATGTGTGAATGATAGTATTCATCTTAAAGCAAAAGAAAAGCCTGAAAGAAAGGTCTTGCAGAAAGAAAGATAACATCCATCAATCCGAAGCCATCATAATGTTTGAAAATATTGAATCAAGAACTCCATTGTTTGGTAACTGTGCCTATTATGGTTGAAAGTGATGTCAGCATGGTTAACAATGATGTCATGAATTTCCACTATATAATCCACAGGATAGAGTTTGCATTCGATTTGAAAATGAGAGACAGAATTCTATAGAAGTTTTATCCCTTACATTTATAAATAATAACTATTTATAAAGTGTGTTTGATATGATCAAACAGAAAACAGATAAGCAAGGTAACTAAGGCCTTATTTGGTATCTCTACTCTTACTCCAGTATAGTCATAAAAAAAAGAGCCAGGCTAAAGATCTTATTTTCACAAGCCCAGAAATGGGGCCTTTCATTTTAAGAGGATTTGCTTCTACTTCTCTAATGCAGGTGTCAATCCTGGGCCTCCAGGCCCAATATAGCAGGCCCATTTATATACTAGTTAGTTGTTAGCTATTAGTATGGATCTAAATCCAAGTGTAACTAATGGATAAGTATTGTTAGAATGTAATCAGGGATTAAACCCTTTTAAATATAGATCTCAGTCGACCATGGAAGGGGAACATTCATCTCCACTTTATCTCTCTCTCTCATGTCTATATCACTTCTATTTACAATAACATGGTATCAGAGCTTGGTCAATCATCTGTGATCTTCTCCTAAGTCATCTTCCAAGCATAGGAAGCCAGTCTGTGATCATCTGTGATCATTCTCTTCAGCCAGATCATCTCTGATCATCTCAGATCAAGCGTGGCCCACCTATGATCATCACCATTACATCAGCGGACTACTCCCATCTTGGTCAACTGGAGTTTCCTGGATTTCTAAAGAATTTTTCCTGATTTATTGATCATCAGACGTAGGTTTTCTACCAATCTTTTGTGAAAATTCATTTTTTTCACTAGTTTTCATCTCGGCCGTCCAAAATCCTGGATATAGATTTGATCTGCATGCGACCACTTCCAGTAGTTGCATAAATCTACTCTCTTTTCATCCCCACACTCTGATCTGTGTCAAGATCATCACGTGGGGCCCACGTGTGGAATTACCTGCTGTCGACAGGGACGTTTGGGACTGTTTTGTTGCTGTGCACTGTTTATACTGCTGTTTGCTGTTTGCTGTTCTGTACTGCTTCCTCTCTACTGCTGCTGGTTGCTATTTATTGCTGCTGTTTATTACTGCTGTCCTTTTCATCTCTACTGCTGCTTGCTGGATTTGTTCCGTTTGCTGTTTACTGCTGCTATCACTGATTGTTGTTCTCCACTGCCTTCTGTTCTGCTATCATGGATAAACCTGAAAAATCAGAACTCTCTATTGTTCGATTTAATGGCAAAAACTATGTGTCTTGGGCATTTCAATTCCAGTTATACCTTGAGGGAAAGGAACTGTGGGCCCATATTGACGGATCTGAACCAATCCCTACTGATGATGCCAAGAAAATTCTTTCTTGGAAAACTAAAGATGCAAAGATAAAATCTTGGATTCTTTCTTCTGTAGAACCAAATTTTATTTTATATCTACGACCATGCAAAACCTCAAAGGAAATGTGGGAATATCTGAAAAAGGTCTACTATCAAAATCATGCTGCTCGTCAATTTCAACTGGAATTAGAAATTGCAAATTACTCCCAAGGGACACTTTCCATCTAGGATTATTACTCCGGATTTCTAATCCTCTGGTCAGAATATGATGAAATCAAGTTTGCTACTGTCTCTGAAGCGCTGCTCCCTGAGTTACTTTCTTTACAACAAAACAGTCATCGGGACCAATTGCTCATGAAACTACGCCCTGAATATGAGACAGTGAGATCCAACTTGATGAGCCGAGCTTCTCTCCCCAACGTAGATGACTATCTTCAAGAACTTCTACGAGAAGAACAATGCCTTGTTACCAAAATTGCCATTGAACAACAGAGCAACACTGTCCCTCCGCTTGCCTATGCTGCAAAACCAGGCCACCTCCTCGGGACATCAGTAAAGTACAGTGTTACAACTGTCAAAAATATGGCCATTATGCAAATCAATGCAAACTGAAAATCTGCAAATATTGTAAGGCCGTTGGTCATGGTATTGACGAGTGTCGGAAGAAGGCTCGCAATTCTGCGTCTCGTCCTTATGTGCAGTCAGCTCCAAGTGCTTACTCGGCTACCACCCCCACAATATGCATCTTCTGAATTCAGTGGTTCACTGCCGTTTGATTCCACATCACAGCCTGGTTCCTCATCACAAACACAGTCACAAGCTCCAATTACTCCGGCTATGGTAAATCAGATGATTATCAATTCCCTGTCCTCTATGAACATTTCAGGTACTGTTCCGTCCATTTCTAGTACATGGTATTAAGATTCTGGAGCTAGTAATCACATGACCTCCTCACCCACCAAACTCCATCATGTTACTCCCTACACTGGCACTCTCTCTGTTCAAGCTGCCAATGGAGACCACCTTCCCATCATATCTGTGGGTGATGCCCCTGGCCCTTTTCCATTAAAAAATGTTTTTGTATCCCTTCATCTTACTACCAATTTGGTTTTTGTGGGTCAATTAGTTGAGAATAATTGCAATGTCTCCTTTTCTTCTTCTGGTTGTGTTGTGCAGGACCAGGAGTCGGGGGCAGTGATCGCGAGGGGGCCTAAACGTGGCAGACTTTTTACTTTACCAGTATCTCCATTTATTCAAAATAAACCTTGGCATCAGTTGTTTTGTTTTTTACTTCCTAATAATTCTCGGTTATGGCATAATAGACTTGGTCATCCGAATGCTGCTACGTTGTCCACTTTGTTTCAAATTGGATTATTAAATAAACCTCTTGATTCTGTTTCATTTGAGTGTGATGCTTGTAAATTAGGTAAAAGTAAAACTTTACCTTTTTCTAACTCTACAACTCGGAGCCATGCATGTTTTGACTTAATCCACAGTGATGTTTGGGGCATTGCTCCTACCATTTCTCATGGTCATTTCAAATACTTTGTTACATTTATTGATGATTACAGTAGGTTTACTTGGGTTTATTTGTTACATTCTAAATCTGATGTTCTTAATGCATTTAAATTTTTTCTTAGCTATGTTGATACCCAATTTTCCAAATGCATTAAAACTTTACGCTCAGATTCAGGGGGGGAGTATGTCTCTACTGATTTCCAGTCTTTCCTCAAAAGTCGAGGAATTATATCTCAATGTACTTGTCCATATACTCCTCAACAAAATGGAGTCGCAGAACGGAAAAACAGGCATCTTCTTGATGTCACGAGAACGCTTCTCATTGAATCATCTGTTCCGCCTCGTTTTTGGACTGAAGCTCTTACCACTGCAGTCCATCTCATCAACCGTCTTCCATCACCTACCATTGCCCAATTAACACCACATTTTAAACTTTTTGGTCACCATCCTACGTTTAATCATCTACATACCTTTGGGTGTGTTTGCTTCGTTCATTTGCCTCCCACAGAGCGCACAAAATTAACGACCCAATCTCGCAGGTGTGTTTTTTTAGGATATGCCACTAACCAAAAGGGTTTTGTTTGCTATGATCCAATGGCTCGTTGCACCAGGATCTCTCGTAATGTTATTTTCTTTGAAAATCAATATTTTTTCCAAACAAACTTGGATTGTCCTCCATTTTCCACAACTTTGTTACCTGAGTTTTCTGAAGAAACAACTGTTACACGGTTTAATCCTAATTTTGTGTATCGTCGAAGGGAAAAACCTACCACTGCAGATGCCCACCCTCCCGATCCTCCTGATCCTCCGGCAAATGGTCCCACATCTACTGGTCTCTTGCGTCGCTCCTCCAGAATTTCTCGACCTCCTGAGAGGTATGGATTTACCCATGCTTCCTTGATGACTACACTATCCTCTGTTTCCATCCCAAGTTCTTATTTGCAGGCTGTGCAACATGATTGTTGGAACCAGGCCATGAAAGCAGAATTAGATGCTTTGACTCTGAATCACACCTGGGATATTGTGGACTGTCCTTCTTCCGTTAAACCCATCGGTTGCAAATGGATCTACTCGATCAAACTAAAATCCGATGGTTCCTTGGATAGACACAAAGCTCGACTTGTGGCTCTTAGCAACCAACAGGAGTATGGCATTGACTATGAAGAGACATTTGCGCCAGTTGCCAAAATGACAACTGTTCGGCTCCTTCTCGCCATTGCTGCTTCTCAATCTTGGCCATTATACCAAATGGATGTCAAGAATGCTTTTCTACATGGGGACTTGAAAGAAGAGGTCTATATGAGGATACCACCAGGAGTCACCTCTCCATCTAAGAAGTCTGTATGTCACTTACGCAGATCTCTTTACGGTCTCAAGCAAGCTCCCCGAGCGTGGTTTGAAACATTCAAAGACCGGTTAGGCACGATTGGCTTTACTCAAAGTCAATATGATCCATCTCTTTTTCTGAGCCACGCATCTACTGGCTTTACTGTTCTCCTCGTATATGTTGATGATATCATTATCACCGGCACTGATGATGCTATGATAAAATCCCTCCAAGCCTCTCTTCGAGATTCATTCCATATGAAGGATCTGGGTCCTCTCCATTATTTTTTGGGCTTAGAGATACATCAGTCTCCAAAAGGCCTGTTTATCAATCAACACAAATATGCGACAGATCTTATTGAGCTTGCTGATCTCGATGAATCTTCCTCAGTTGATACGCCGCTTGAGGTCAATCTTAAGTTGAGTAAAGATGATGGCGATCTTCTTCCTGATCCACATACATACCGGAGACTTGTTGGCAGTCTTGTCTATCTCACCATCACCAGGCCTGACATATCTTATGCTGTCAATCTTGTCAGCCAATTCATGACGTCTCCTCGCCACCTTCATCTGACGGCAGTAAATCGAATTATCCGGTATTTATTGGGTACTAGAGCTCGTGGTTTATATTATCCAAAGGATAATCGTCTACTTCTGACTGCTTATGCAGATGCTGACTGGGTAGGATGTCCGGATACCAGACGGTCCACCACTGGTTGGTGTATGTACCTCGGTCAATCTCTCATCTCTTGGAAATGCAAGAAACAAGAACGGGTCTCCAAATCTTCCACAGAGGCTGAATATCGGGCTATGTCCTCTGCTTGTTCTGAAATCCTATGGCTTCGGGGTCTTCTTTCGGAACTTGGCTTTGCACAAGCCTCTCCCACTTCCTTGAATGCAGATAATACTGGGGCAATCAGAATCACTGAAAATCCTGTTCTTCATGAACGCACAAAACATATAGAAGTTGATTGCCACTTTATTCGAGACGAATACAAGCGTGATGTTATCAGTCTACCTCATGTCCCTACAGAGTTTCAGTTTGCAGATATCTTCACTAAGGGACTTGCTCGGCCTCGACATCAATTTCTTGTTTCCAAATTGCTGCTTTATGACACTCCCGCATCAATTTGAGGGGGGGTGTCAATCCTGGGCCTCCAGGCCCAATATAGCAGGCCCATTTATATACTAGTTAGTTGTTAGCTATTAGTATGGATCTAAATCCAAATGTAACTAATGGATAAGTATTGTTAGAATGTAATCAGGGATTAAACCCTTTTAAATATAGATCTCAGTCGACCATGGAGGGGGAACATTCATCTCCACTTTATCTCTCTCTCTCTCTCATGTCTGTATCACTTCTGTTTACAATAACAGCAGGTAGAGAGTAGAATCGTGTGCCATGCGCTCTTATTTTCCTAACCTCCACCTGCTTTAGACAATTAGACAAATAGGGGTTGGAAATAGAGATGCCAAACATGGTCTAAATCTAATCTTGTCATATCTAATTATAAGACTTATTATCCCAACCACCGCAACATATCCTCGCGCCCTCTCCCTGCTTTCAAACCCAAGATGGTTTAAATATCTCAGGGTTCAGATAGGACTTGTTGATAATATGAATTATCGATTTCATGATGAGTGAACAACAAGCTTGTTACTATAGACGATGTAGATCAGTGGTGCACATAAACCATAAGATCGAAGGTGCAAATTAAATTGTTCCAATAATCAGCAGTCTAAATGGAGATAGACGAGATAGAAGAAACAACATGACTGTGGCAGGTAAATGGCATTCTAGGGTAGATCCAACTGGCAACTGCAAATGAAGAAGCAAACAGTTCCATAGATTGATAATCAGACTCGAATACATCTTCCAGAAACAAACTCAGATTTGGAAATTTGATCTAGATGCAAATTAAATCCATTAAACAGATTATCAGATCCAAAGACATGATCAAGCCCACTAAATGGATGATTAAATTTGGAGGTCCAATACAAAGATGAGATCAAATCTAAAAAAAATATAAAAAAATCGGATCCAAATGTAGTAGATTGGAAACCACGTGATAATAATCAATGGCTGACAGGTCCCAAACGAGAGATCAATCAAATCCAGGGATGGAAAAATAGAGTCAAACACAAATTAGAGAATCTCATGATCCAACCAAAACCAAATAATCAAATCCAGTACTTTTAGCCAAAAATCAAAAGCGCAGAAAACTAAACAGATTCATTGACTGGGGAATAGGTTCGGAGGGCCGATGCAGATAGAGATGGTTGATATGGAGAGATTCAAACGTCAATAAGCAATGGTCAGCTCTATGAAGTAACAAGTCATATTTTAGAATGTGCAAGGGACTAATAATAACATCCTTGAGTTGGGGTTTTGAGCATATAGAAGAGTTGTGAAGCAAGTAGGAAATGGAAAATAGATGGCAAATTTAGTGAAACAAAGATAAAAGATGCCACAGATTGATGATGATCTTCCAACCTTCATCCGCTCAGCTGGCCACCTTTGTAGCCTTTCTCATGTTTTCAATCTTCATGTCCCAACACTTCCTTGTGGAGCCTACTGCTGAGCATTTCTTTGCTATTTGCTATGATCAACCAAAGAACTGAGTTGAAGCCCTGTTTTCATATGCTTGGCCTTGCATCAATTGTCATCACTATACTGTCTCAGTCGTCACCAACAACTCAATAGCGCATTTTGCTAGATAATCTTGGCCAGCACTGGTTTTTGGTAGTGCGGATCACAAAATAAAGAAAGATGGCAATCTGGATCCTGTTATGAATCCAACATTGAATGCATGGTAGACTCGAATGCAGGGGGAAAAAAAAAACTCAGACTTGGGATCCAACTTGATCAGAGCCGAGTCGGGCTGAGTCCCAAATTAAAATAAAATAGTTGAACTCGGCCAAGGCACTTGGCCAAGTCACATAAGACTCGGCCGAGTCCCAAACTTACAGTTGTAGTCCCATAGGACCCAACTTGTTTAGGATTTAGTCTGAGTCGACTCGGACTCAGTTGAGTTTTTAATCCATGCTCAAATGGCCAACGAAATCTTATCTGTGTTGCAGTGACAAAGCTAGTGAAGGACCAAGTTCCGGTAGTAATATGACATTCAGAGACAGAAAACAGACAGTGAATGGAGCCTAGGCATCGCAAGAGAAGACTAGATGCGACTGTTCTGTGGTGAGAATGATGGTTGCCTTACAAGTGAAGCTGTGGTTTAGAACAGTTTAAAGACTAGACCATGTTACTGATTAAAATTTTGAGCAAAGAAGGATGAGGTAAACGACTGAATAAGAGTGTCGATGCAACAAATATTTGTGCCCAATCAGAATTCTGCTGGAGGAGGAGTTGCGAGCTTGGCTCTAAATTGCTGATGATGGCTCTGATACATAAGTGTTAATTTTTTAGTTTTTATATCGGTAATGATACTTATATTAGAGACACACATTGATGCGGATCAGTTAGCATCAATTGTTAAAGATCAAGAAAATTGAATTTTGGATGTTTGTTATCGAGCCTATGGGACCCACAGTTGTAAGTGGGCCAAAGGATCAATTTGGCCTCAAACAGTACCCAGATATTCATTAAAACTCTATGTCAGGGGCTGTTTTGAAGAAAACTAGAGCAGGGAGTTATATGTAAAATTCAGAAAAAAAAAACTGAATGCATGAACAGGGCCTCACGTGCAGCAGGTTTTGGATTCAAGTTTGGAGGGTCAAATCAGGCCCAACCTGAGAAAGGAAGGTACCAGCAGGGTTGCCTAGCAGTTTGGAGGGTCAACGTGTGGACCACGTGGGCCCCACAACCAGATTTGCACTACCCTATCAGGACGCCCAAATTTTAGTAATCCAGCAGATGTTTTTTTATTTTAATCTTTTGAGATTTGATTTGTATTCTGATTTAGAAATTATATTAGAAGACATTTAATTGTGGCAGGAGTCTAGATTAGTAGGTTGTCTAGGGTTTTATTGAGTTTTACGCATTATTTATAGCTTAGTATGGTCGACAGTCACTGTTTACGCTACATTGACAGTTTCAGTTTTCAATAAGGCATTGTGTTGCTTGTTTATTTCCTCTCCCTTGTGTTGTGTGTGAAGGCAAGGTGATTGGGAGGGCTTAAGGTCAGTTGGTGTTGATTTTTGTTCCTTGCTCGTTAGATTTAATTTCTGGAAATTCTATAATTCTCTACAATATTCCCCATCTTTTGGAATATTTTTTGGTTTGGTTTATTGGGCTCACAATCAATCGGATTGTGCTTCTGCATTCTGCGTCTGTTGGTATTCACTTCTTTGTTTTTGCTCTCTTACTCTTCCGCTTTTGCTCCTGATCTTTTGGCGGCACTTGAAAATATGCAGATTCCCCATGAACTTGCTTGGAAGATTGATTTATGCAACTCATCTGGCCCGCAACTCAATTTGTTGCAGATCTCACAGTTAGATCCCTTCCCAGAAAGGATCCAAATATCAAGTCTCTAGCATATATACTAACGGCAAATCATGCTTCTTAATCCACCATATCCACACCCTCTAATACATCTGCTAAATCTATACAGTCCAATCTGTCAATCTACTCATTATTAACAGTTGGAATCTCTTCACACACAGGATACTCATCAAATCTATTCTTTTGAGATATACCGAAGATTTGATAATGGGTAGCATCATCATCTTTGTATTCAACCCAGATCGGTGTGCCAATGTCCTTATCACGATCTTCATCCGATTTATTTTCATAAATCGACTCATCTTCATCGCCATCATATATGGCTTCATCCAATTTGTTGTTAAAATCATCACGACGAAGTAGATGTGTGATACACTCTAAGCATTGGGTCAAATATTCAACTTGCATTCTTATTTTCTGAATTTCAATTTTTCTTGGATTTGGTTGATATCCGCATCACTCTCAACCAGGGATCAAAATAGCATTTGCGGCGGGTGTAGCGGTCTGTGGAGTATTTTTAACTTGGGGGAACATGAATGAAAACCAAGGGTTTATCATTGTTTCCATGTCCTTTATCATCAAAACATTGAAACATGATGGGATAAACAGAATTGGCCCATGGGATTCAATAAACCACGATGGACAATCATGGTTCCTCCATGAACACCCACAGCTGGCTAATTTCTCCCATCTTACACCATACTTGTTCATATTCATATTCATTCCCATATCATATTCATATACATAGTTGCCATGTCAGGTTTCGCAATGTCAGGTTTAGCACAACCCATAGTTACCTGATTTGGTACTTCAGGCCTCGAACTGCGAATGATTCGAATCGAATAATTCGCAGTTCGATTTGTCATAGTTCGTCCATAAGAAAGTGCCCAATTCGAAACAGTTGGGTGCAGAAAAAACTTGAAAATGGAAGGTTGATTAGAGTGAGAAAATTTAAAAGACAAAGGCTTACCAACTACTCAGACTCTGTCTCACCCTCTCCATGTTTTACCGGATGTTTTCAGTTGCAGGAATCTCACCGAGGAAGTCATCATATTTTTTTTCACCATTCGAAAAAGAGAAAAGAAGATGAAAGTTTCTTGTTTTCTTTTTTTTTTACCCCCGTCTCCCTCTCACCGGTACAATAGGAAAAAAGATGTTTCTCCTTACCCGTTTCTCTCTCTTAGTTGTCATCCATATCCACGGACCGCGATAGATATCTTCCAAGAAATAGGCTAGAGTCTGGGTCCCTAGTTATGACCTAGAAAATTGTCTATGCTATATATATGAAGTTCATGACTGTGGGGTACTTTGTTTTCAATCCACACCATTGAAAATCAATACATCAGAACTCATGGATGTTGGAAAAATTCTTCACCCCAATATAAATCAGTTCAGCATTCAGATTGATCAGATACATTATAAATTAACAATACAAAGGAATGAAATCTAATTAGTTTAGATGTGATAAATTTGAAGTGGGGCCAAACATATTAAAATAATTTTTTCTTGGAACCAGTGTGAAAGCTGATGTTTCTTCTCAATGGTTTAGATTTTTAAGATAGGCCCTACTGATGGATTCACGATTTGACTAAATAAATTTTTTTACAGTGGACCTAACTTCTATTGAAATTAAATTTCAATTACCAAAGATTCAATGGAATTCAATCATTATGGACACACTGCATTCTTATTGTATCAAAAGATGGACTTATGAATACTCAAGTAAAAGCGAAGTTCAAATGTACTATAATCATATTAATTCGAACTATTATATCGAACTTGTCGAATTTGAATTACGAATTAACCGAATTAGCAAACAAACTAAATGAACCTACCCCATCAAATTTTCGAATCAAGGTAAATCTCGAACTATGAACTACAAATTCGAATGCGAACTGTTTGAACTGCGAACTAGGTAACTATGGCACAACCTTTATCTAATCACATGAGGATTTGATGAAAATGCAAGGTTGATGATGATACAAATGCAAGTTCCAAGCCCTAGCTCAACCCCAAACAGTCCTTTCTCTTTCTTCCCTTCTCTCTTTCTAATTTTCTCTCTAGCCATGGGTTTTTGTGTAAGTGGGTTGGACCAGTGATAGGGGGTGCTCATAATGGCCTAAGGACTATTTCTTAGTTGGATTAGGAGGCTTTACAAAATTAGAAACCTCTTGGAATTTCTAAATTGATTAATTCTCTACTAAAGCATTAAAGAGTCCTAGCCAAACCCAATTCAGCCCCATGTGACAGTGCAGCAACCCTTGAAACCCACCCTTGGACCCACACATGATGCAAAGTGCCAATGCATGCACAAAGTAAGGTCGTTCCATAAATTCCAAACATACAAAGACTAAACTCACGATTTAAAGTATGTAGAGTTAACACAAGTGGCCTAACCATACACGCATGAGTAAGTCATTTAATTTAATTCCAGTTATTACATATAATGATCTTATTTCCATAATTATTGCAAATTTGAAGAACCGTGACTATAATTATCCTAAAAATGAAAGCACAATTAGATCATGAAATACTGCATATCAAGTACAATTCTTATCATGATTATTTAACCGGAATAATTATATTAATTATAGTAATAACACCAAAATATTGGAATTATTCATATTAGAAAAAGATAATTATAAAATATTAGTGTCACGAATAGGTGATTGCTTTGGTACAATGGTTAAAGTCTCAGGTGTCATGCGTCATCACGCAGGTTCGAGACCTACGAGCAACCACTTTGTGCAAAATTGCCAAAGGTTAGGTTTGTCTCTAGTCTGGACGCTCCTAGGACTACTTCGGCGGGACTGCACTAGGTGATGACCTTTTAGTGTCACGAATAGGAAACCAATTCGATACCTCTCACAAACCAAAAGAAACCTAATTCGTTGGGAGGTTCTTTGTCTCCCAAAAAAGGAAGGGGGTCTTGGCATTCGCAAATTTAGTGAAATGATTGATGCTTCCTTCTTAAAGCAGGGCGTGACAAGCTTCTCTACATCCTCCGGTTGGGAAAATTGGTTCAAAGCTAGGTACTTCAAAGATTCCAACATTTGAAGCCCAAAGTCTCCTTTTGCCGTTCCTACATTTGGAAGGAAAGTAGACACCTCTCTCTGTTCCTGAAAAATGGGAGTAGATGGACTGTTGGAGATGGAAGAACTATCAATATCTGGTTTGATCCATGGTTAGATCTTGAACCAATTGCAGCGAAATTTCCTCAGTTTATTTTTTCTCAATTCGAAACGTTTTATGCTCTTATCGGTGAAGGTCAGTAGAAGATCCCAGTTTACCTCCCTCAGGACAATAAATCCTTCCTTCAGTTTGTTAATCAGATTCACATTCCAGAAACTCCTAGGGGAGATTATGTGATATCCTTGGGACAAGAAATCCTTCCTTCATTTTGTTAATCAGATTCACATCCCAGAAACTCCTAGAGGAGATTATGTGATCTGGCTAGAAACTCCAAAGGCACGCTCACCCATTGTGATGCTTGGAACTTTGTAAGATCCAGGGCTACCCCTGTGCCTTGGGCTTTTCTTTGGAAGAACAAGGTCAACCTGCGGATATCGTGCCCCATTTGGAGACGAATCCAAAAGAAAATGCCCACTCAAACTTTGGCTTGGTCTATAAGTGTGAATCTTGCGTCTAGATGTGCTCTTTGTGATGTGGAGGAAGAATCTGAAGGACATCTTTTCTTCATTTGACATTTTTCTTCTAGCCTCTGGAGATGGCTGCTCTCTTCTGTAGGAGGAAACCCTCTCATGCATCTATCGGCTTCTTCTATCTGGATTGCTATTTCCAAGGGCAGGAATGCAATTGAATCCCAATGGGCAGCCTCTTTTTTTCCCTTTTCTTTTTCCATAGCATTGTTGTCATATGGAATTGCAGGAATGTGGCTACCTTCGACAACAAAGCAACTTCAATATAAGGAGCTGGGAGACGCTTGTCTGAAAATCTCTCCCTCAATCAATTCTTTGCCGAGTAATTTTTAGAGATCGTCTCAAGATATTCTCCTCCAATTTTTGGGAGTTTTAACTCGTCTAACAGATTGACCATCTCTGTTTTCTTTTTGGCTTCTTTGAGCTTTCATTTTGGCTGATGTGAGCATCCTTTTTTTTTGTCTCATATGAGCTTGTATAGTAGCTGATTTTCAGCTCTGGGGCCTTTGTCCTGTTTTTCTTTCTTTTCAATATATATTTTACCTTGAGCCAAAAAATACCGGAAACAAATAATTTTACGATAATAGCAAAAATGGGAACCCAGGTTTGGGTCCTTAGCCCTTACATCTGAGGTTTGATGATATAGACATCCTACCAACTGCACTACATGCTTCTTTGAATTCTCTTCCTCTGTATAAATTTTTGAAAAAAATTAATTATTATAAATTTATACGCACATTGCTTTTATACATCTCTAGGGTTTATGTGTATATTGGTTTGGACCGAATTTGACTCGGACCCTGATCTAATTATCAATAGGGCCCAAAAGGTGGGTCCATACCCCGGTTTTTCTTGCAGGCCTTGCAGCTAACCAGGTAAACAGTGGTCAAGCGACATACTTGATTGTAGTAATGGGACACTATCATATTGTAAAGTTTGATGTTCTATATTAATGTAATCCAATGATCTCCCGAACAAAAAAGTCCTATTTACCAATCTGCTTCGTGGACTTTGGCCTATCAAACTTTCTTATCATTGATATGAGCAACTGAGCCATGGATCCTTGGTTCGAATTTGTGCATCTGGAGCAGCTAATTCCTCCATCCAATCTCAGTGCTTGTGGTGCAGTCCTATGTATTCTGAGATGTTGAGACAGTTTTTTTTTTTTTTTTTTTTCTAATTTTTTTTTTTAACAGGTTGCACTACAGCAGCCTCCTCAGTATGCTTGTGGGTGCCTCTTGATCCTATCTGACATTCTCAAAGCAAGGCCAGCACTATGGTAAATTTTTTAGATATTTTTATGTAAAAGTAATGCATAATTTTCTAATTTGTATATTATATCAAGGATCTTCAGCCAATAATGCTGCTTATGAGTCCTGCATTTTCCTTTAGAGTGGATGTCTGAACTCTGTATCCATTCTGTCTCTGTATCAGATCTCCAAAATCTGTTCATGTCTTTAATTTTGGATTTTTTTGTACACAGATCTGTCCGTTTGTCTTTGGATGATTACCTTTTTGTTGATGCTCCATTGTATCTACACAAGATCAAGTTTTGGTGCTCCTGATTTTTTTTTTCTTCCGTCCCATCTGGGTGGCTTTTGTTTTTCCTCATCATGTGGTTTTGCCAATCTCCTGCATATGGGCCACTGAGCATTTGCATTGCTGCATCTGCACCGTCAATCTAGCACATCATCTGGATCATCATTCATGTGCAGCAATTATTATCTGGATGTCATTTGTCATCATCTACACCCATACATTTCCCATTTGCTTATCAAGCTACACCTAATTGATTTTATCTGTGATGATTTCATGTTCTTAAAACTCTATTCTCTTTCTGAGTATCTTGAGTACAAGTGGAAATCTAAATTAATGAAATCTGAGTATATTGTAGAGTATTATGGAAGATCGATCTCATTATTTTTGGCTAACTTTTAATTAATACAAGAAAAATCGCTTTATTTATTAATCTCACAATTTACAGTTTATGCCCTCTATAAGTATCTTCTACAAGATGGATTGTCTTCTTACAGGAATATGATGCTTCAAAATGAGGCTGTGGATGAAGATTTTGAGCATTTTGAGGATATCGTAGAAGAATCTCAGAATGCAGTAGACATCACTCCTAGCAAGCAAGAGGACACATTTAAGTTTGTTCGCGTAACAAATGATGACATTGGTGTCAGTCCTTCAGAGTCAGAAGATGACGTACACCCTCCAGCGTCTTCCGATGAAGAAGGTGACGGTTCTGAAGACAACTTAATTGGAGCCAATGGTTTAACCAATGTTGGAAAATCTGAAGCAGTATTAGGTCATGATGGAGGACAAGCACAGCTACTTAATAAGAGTTCATTGTTACCTGGAGGATACAATCCACAACACAGAGAACCTTCCTACTCGTAAGTTTATCTTTAGAGACTTAATTAGTAGAACTACTTCTATGTATTATGAGTTCCTTGTAGAACTAGTGGTATCTAGTCCTATGTATGATGAATGCATGCTCTTTAGCTGGTTCAAGTATTAAGCATACAATTGCGCGCGCGTGTATGTATGTATGTATATGGGCCCTGCTCCTATACATATACCTGCAAGGTATTACCGTGCAAGGTAGGCAATCAGGGCCTGATTTGTGTAAATCAGTCAAATTAAGACCAGCTTAATCCTCAAGTTAGGACCAATTGATAGTCAGACACCAATTGAATCAATCAGAACAGGACCGTATCCTAGGTCAGTCGATGGGAAACAAAAAATCAATATTTTCTTCAATGGAAGCCTGGTAGCAGAAGAAACCAGACAATACAATTGAACCAAATCAATGGAACCGATGACCGACCAGATCGATTAGAAAACGAGGGTCTTTGACCTTGTAATTTCTAGAGAAGAAATGGAAGATTTCATGAGAGCTTAGGCATTCCTTTGATACCTTTACTCTCTCTTATGTAAGCTTCTGCAGATGGTTACAAAGTTACAGAGTTAAGCTACATGTGCTGCAAGTGTCTGCCCTCTAGCTGATGGGATGACATGTGTTAGCATGTTGTTACTGACTCAGAGTTGTTACAACAGTACATGGGCGAGCCCGTGAATCCCTTAGGTCCAGTCCTGTCCTAAGGCCCATTTAGTCGTACTGTCTCTTCACTAGCCCAAGCCCAATTAGGTCTTCTGTTTACATCTGGGATTCTGTTTGTGATAGCTGCCAATAAGTTGTGCACATGTGGACTCTAGGCACACAAAGGGCCCTTTTTTTGCTCCTAAAGAAACTTAGGTTGAAAGATGACACCTTTTTTTTTTCTAGTCATATAATAGAACTCTATAAGCTGGACCCCAAATTCGTGGATGGTGATGATCGACTCACTATATTGGGTTTTTCTGAAACTAAAGAAAATTGTTTTTTATGTATTGGCAGCAATGCTGACCGCACAAGCTGGTGGGAGTTAATAGTACTGGCATCACATGTGCACCCATCTGTAGCAACCATGGCTCGCACCCTTCTATATGGAGCACATATCGTGTACAGTGGCAACCCTTTAACAGATCTTTCGCTTGCTGCTTTTCTAGACAAGTTCATGGAGAAGAAACCAAAGCCGAACAGGAGAGCTGATGGCATATGGCATGGCGGTTCCCAAATTGCACCTGCTAGAAAGGTTCATCTTACAACCCTACAACCACCTTAAGTAATTATTTTCCTTTCTATTACTGCTTTTTGAAGATCTGACGATGTTTTTGTTGTCTTTCCTGTTGTTTTGAAGATCTTGCATTCAAGATCTTACCATTCCCCATGGGCATGCAAGGGTACAAACCTAAAATGAACTACCCTAATGATGCAATGCAATAGTACCTAGAATCAACTATTGTTGCGATGCAATAGTAACCTAGATGACTCCCTGAGCAATCCTAAGCTTATATACCAAAATTGATGCAGGACAATAATTCAATCCTAATTATAAATCAGCCAATTACACACCATGTAATGTTGAGAGTTTTAGGTCACGCTTGGCAACCAAATCTTTAAGGAAAAGATTTTCGATTTCCCTAAAGTTGTGGTAAATCCATGTTTGGCAATTGTAAATTCCTGAGGATTTGGACGAATGGAAATCTTCATTTGTTGGGATCTTCAGATCCGACCACCCCCCATAAGATTTGAAAATCCTCACTTAAGTGGATTTGCACACCGAACTCTATTTTTCTCAACTATATGCATCGATACACACCAATATCAATGTGAGATCCTCAACTATACAATGGAAAATATGTCTAATAGATAATGGATCAGGTTCAACAAATGGACTTGGAAGGGGCTGATTGGGTCAGCTAATCTGATATGGGTCTGATGGATGGTTTGAATGGGGCTAGATAGGGGTTCGCCCACTAGATCTTGAAGATCTATGTTTGACGGCTTGGGTGAGGATGATTATAGGTGGATCGAATGGCTGGAGCTAGGGTTTTGATGGTCAGTTGATGGGATCAAATGGCTGGTGGTCTGGATTTAATGATTTGGGGGCTAGTTAATGGTGAGATGGTGTAGATCTATGGGTTTTGGTGGCTGATCTTGATGGATGTGTAGATCTAGGGTTTACGGAATGCAAAATAATGGAAGAAAGTTCCTTTATGACATAAAGCCCTAAGACATAAGACATAGTAATAAATAAAACAAAATGAGAAATAAAATAAGTCGATAAAGGGAGGGAAGTCTTGTGCATGGGATCTCGTGAACAATGGGATATGAGCACGAATCCCAAGGTGGCTCTCATTTAAGTTGTGGGGCTTCTGTTAGGCCCCCTTTTTATATTTTCTCTTTGAACTCTTTATTTCTCTTGGGGCCTCTTTTATTTATCATCAAAGTCTTTTATTTCTTCCCATGTGGCACTTCTCGGAGTGGGGCCTTCAATACGATTGCTCACATGGGGCCTTCAACTCGTCAAATGCTTGATCCGAAGAGATCCAGCTGTTGGATGCTGTTAGAATGATAATCCAATGGTGGATTTCAATTCCTTGGCGATCAAAGTCGGGATACGCATCATCCCTCTGCAAATTAGCTTGATCTCCAATCATATGCCTTCGTCGCTGGTAGATCTTGAAGGAATTGGTGGAATTAGGGTTTATGTTCCCATCAAGAGGTGAATGTAATTGGAGCTATATCTAAATCTCTTCTTTGTTATGGCAGTATCTTGTAGACAAACTAAGGCCCTGTTTTGCATCATTTCTGTATTGTTCATGATCTTGTGCTGAGATCGGGTTGTGCTGAGATCGATCTATGCAGAACTTGTTTGGAAACATTGTTTTAAATTGTTCTGTTGAGAATATGAAATGTGGTACTTGTTTGGTAACAACATAATAATTTTGTTCTAACAAACAATGTCAAGAAAATAATATTTTTTAATAATGTTGAATGTAAATCTATTATGGATATTCACGAATTCATCTTAAATATTCAAAATTAGCTTGGCCCACTCTGATAGGAATATAACATGAGCCCCCCATGTATGAGTTACAACGTGGGCCCTGTAGGATTTACAACCCATGTAGGAATCGTTGTACATTGGACCCATCTTTAGTAACTAGAACATGGGGCCCACCTTTATAGGATTTGAAAGTGTGGGCCCGCCTTTATAGGATTTTTGTGATGGAAACCCCTTTTTAATCCTTATGAAGTATTGAATCGAATGATGCTTGGATAGGTTAGAAATCAGGTCCATGGTCACATTAAATAAAATGGTTGTGAGATGACTTTATCTTGCAAAAATAAACCAAACTGTCAATTAAACAGTCGAATATAATTCGTCAGCCAAGTCTTCGCACCCTCTGAATCACAGGGCAAAAGATGAAAAAAAGAATGGAAAACGACAAGCTTTGCAAGTCTTCACCCACTAAAAAAGACTATTAGCAAAAATCCTCAAATCTCCTAATCTCCTTTTGATAATAAGCAAACAAACTAAGTACTTTTTTTATTTTGGTAAAACCATAATAAATGTTAGGAGAAGTTAGCATTTTAAGGTATTTTTTACTTCTTCATGGAAGCTAGAAATTCTCTGTGATGAAGGACAGACCCATGGTCCCCATTGGGCCTAGCCCACCTATCAGTTATATGTTTTTATTTTATTTTATTTTTAATTATGTTTTAAGTTATTTAAGTGGATGTTTTAATCATGGCCTTCAATGTGTTTGGACGGTCTAGATTAGATCTAGGTTTAGTTTTCTCTTATATAAAGTATTATAATGCATCTTTGGCATTAGATTTGATGAATGGAAAACAAAAATCAAAAATCAAGTTTTAGTTTTGCTCTTTGCAATCTCTACATCTCTCATGGAAGGGAATGACGCGAAGCCATGGGTGTGAAGCCTAAGAAACTTCGGGTGGAATCCCGACCTGTCCCCTGTGATTGGCAATTTTTTCTCATGCCCACCCTGCATCGTTCTGTCATCCGCATCAACATACAGTGGAACTGTTGTGGGAGTTTCCAAAGTATAGTTATGTTACAAAACTATGTGCTAAAATGACTATCTGTGGTTTCATAAGATGTCTCTTGATAATCTCTGTGGTTTCATAAGAAGTCTCTTGATAACCCACCATTGTTGTACGATTCATATTCTGAATCCTACAATTGTAATCAAATCCTAAGGAAAAAGATTTATATCAATGTGATGAATCCCATTTACAGGTCAAATCTTAGGATTCAAGTGTGAATCTTTCAATTCGATACATAATTTATTGAATCTTATGATTCACGTGATTCCTTTTTGCAGGAATAACAACAACTGAGAGGTTATTATTATTTTCTTCTTCTTCTTTTTTTCCTTAGCATTCTATTTTAAAAGGTTTTATAGTGATTAACGAAACCTCTTACAAATTTTCACAATTTTGGAAAAGTTTTAGGGATTAAAAAAGAACATTTATGTGACTAGATAGTTCGACTGATGTATGGTATTTTGTCCTGCATCTTCTTTTATATATATATATATGAATCTTTTTCCCTTTTTACTTCATGACACTTCTTTAACTTAAAGAAACATCGGAAACATGAAAGGTTTATGATGTTAGATTTTATTTTTATGGTTTTTAATTTAAGGAGAAAAAAAAAACTACAAACTGAATATTATTCCTGGGAATGCTGACATCTTGAACATATTTAATAGTTCACATGTATCATTTATGATTTTTAATATATGTCATGGTGTTCTTCATATGATACTTATACTGCAATGGATGAAGATTATAAATAACTGCCGTTTTTTCTTTTTTTAATCTTTTAAAATTTTCAGTTTTATAAGAAAAAAACCCGATGGTTCATGATACATTTCGATTCATCGCCCCTGAATGCTTTGCAATGCAAATTCGATTTTCAGAACAATAGCATCCACTATGGGGTGGTCCACTTGGGACCGCTATCAATCATTTTGCCTGGTCCAATGGGAAGGATCATATGTGGAAAAGGTTTTGCTACAACATCATTTTTGTTCAATGAAAATAGTGGGTGGTGGGAACACATTCAACAGTGAACAGAAAGAATGTCAATGTAACGGTGAATACTGAATACACCTATCCTCATCATGTATGGGCAAGCCACAATCCAGTAGGTTTGTATAAAAGAATTAGATTGGCATTGACCATGTAGGGGCCATCTGAACCATATGGTACTCACATCATGTCCTGACATGTTTTTGCTGTTCTGCAGTTACAATAACACTTCTCCTTGAATTGTATGCTGAGACATTGCACAACAATAGCGTAATACCAAACTAATTAGGGGGGCAACTGCTAATCCAAACCATTCACAGGCATATTTCTACTACATATCAATGCTGGTCCAAATTTCCTTCCTAGAGTGGGGATACTCCATCTGATTGATTACATAAATCTATGATGAATCCATCAGTGGGCCTCACTATCATAGTGAAATTTACTAAAAACAGTGCAGCCCAGTGCATGAGGCTTCCGCCACTGCGGGGTTTGGGGAGGGTCAGATGTACGCAGTCTTACCCCCGCAAGCGGGGAGGCTGGTTCCGCGTTTCGAACCTGTGACGCCCAGGTCGCAATCATAGTGAAATTTACTATCACGTCAATATAAAAGGTCATTTATTTGAGCGTGGTATAGATTCATCAGTCCACACAATTCACCATTTGCCACTTTGGAAATTGGTACTGTATACCATAATTACCTGATTCACAGTTCGTCTGATTTGCATTTGAGTTCGTAGTTCATAATTCGGCTGCTAACCCAATTTGAAAATTCGATAGGGTAGGCTCATTTAGTTTGTTTTCCAATTTACTATCACGTCAATATAAAAGGTCATTTATTTGAGCGTGGTATAGATTCATCAGTCCACACAATTCACCATTTGCCACTTTGGAAATTGGTACTTTATACCATAGTTACCTGATTCACAGTTCGTCTGATTCGCATTTGAGTTCGTAGTTCATAATTCGGCTGCTAACCCAATTTGAAAATTTGATAGGGTAGGCTCATTTAGTTTGTTTTCCAATTTACTATCACGTCAATATAAAAGGTCATTTATTTGAGCGTGGTATAGATTCATAAGTCCACACAATTCACCATTTGCCACTTTGGAAATTGGTACTTTATACCATAGTTACCTGATTCACAGTTCGTCTGATTCGCATTTGAGTTCGTAGTTCATAATTCGGCTGCTAACCCAATTTGAAAATTCGATAGGGTAGGCTAATTTAGTTTGTTTTCCAATTCTCATAATTCAATGTGTTTTTAGATAGCATGCTTAATTCGAAGTTTGAGTTCGATAAGTTAGATGAACTAATTCGAATATATAGTAATTCAATGCACTTAGTAGTTTTATAGGACTATTAGTTCTTATATGTGGTCCACCCTATTCTTTTGGCCACCTGACCCATATATGATCAAGTTATCTCATTTACACTAGTTGATGCATAGGATTGTTCAGATTCTAATAAACCGCCATGTCAGCTAAGGCCCATCATATGGGCAGTAATGATTGATGAATGGATCTTTTCCCTCCATTATTATAAATTATATGAACTTTCCATCATTTTCAGGTCATTGGTTAGATTCTTTGGATTGTATGATTTACATAAGTTGGTAGTGTCATCTGTTGAGGTTAGAAACATACTGTAGTAAATTAATGGGAAAAAAAAAGAGGAGAAAAATTTAAAGACAATACTGATATCTGTTTTTTAAATTCTACTGTGCAGTTTTATGACATTTCATTTTAATCATTTTACTTTTATGAACATATTATACATTGCCTATAGCCCAAGGTGCTTTTCTCAGTTGAGTACCTTTATATTGAATTATATGAAGGAAGAGGAAATTTAGATATTCTAAGCTATTTAGAGGGATTAAAGCACCTCCACATGTCACCGGTCATAGGTTGGTGCAATAATCTAGACTATGCGATTTTTGGAGGATCAAAGCTCGTCAATTGGTGCTAGCATTTTATAGCCAATCGTCATATAATCTTGATGCTGGACAGGCTTTATTGTCAACAATAAAAAATTGTGGCAAACTACTAGCTGGGCAACTGTTACAGAGTTCCAGGGAATGTTGGCTTTTGACTTCTGAAAATTGTGGCAAATGCATCTGTCAAACAGGAGTCCTATTACGTCATTAGTATGGATAATTCCCATGTATCTAAAAAATGGTCTTTTTTTCTTTTTTTTTTTTTTTTATGGGAACATGATGAGGGATGATATGAAGGCAGGGATTGGTGGGATGATTCCTAACCATGATAGAGTGAGTTTATGTACTTGATCGGAGTTCAGGGAATGCGCGGCTTCTAAAGAGGCTTAACAGTAGTCAATGCCATAATAGATGGAGACTACATTTCTGCCATTCAATGTTGTTCAGCTATTACATGCATCCTTGGTGGTTAATTGATTAAGTTAAATAAGTACTTTCTCTTTCCTTTGGAGGTCGCTTATGTATTTCACTAAATATAGTTTTTGGGATGCCGATGGGTCATTAGATATATTGGCGAAAGATGGTGCATCTCTCACCAAGGATGAAGATAGCACCCGCCGCCAAAACACTACAAAGCGGGCGCTATGTAGCGTAGCGGTGCGTTTTGAAAACAATAGTCAAAAAAATCTGAAAATAATTCTAGAAAATCCAGAATATTGGAAAATGATTGAAAAATTTTTTTTTTTTTTTTTCAAAAGTAACTTAGATAAGGGGGCGTAGCGGTCCCCTCATTACATGAGGTCCTATACCACTATATCAATAGAAAATAATAGTAATGATCATTTTTTTCACATGTATTTTATGTTGCTTTGTTATATTAACTTAAAAACTAATAAAATGCATATAATCAATAGTGTCATCAATATATTACCAGTACCATTGCTTAGAATATCACATTTCACAGTTGTATTTATATGGGGAATTTTCTGTTAAAATGAACTTTGATTAGGACTCTATTTCCTATTAGAGTAAAAAGGCCTATTGGTTAAGGCCCTACTTCCTAGTAGAGTTCACTTTGTTTAAGCACTATTTCCAATTAGAATAAAATTTTGCTAGAGCCCATCTTTAATTAGCGTGAAATTTGACTGGACTTTATTTTCAATTAGTGCAAAAATTGGCTATGATCTTATTTCTAATCAGAGTGAAATTTGATTGAGCTCTATTTTCAAGTAGAGTGAAATTTGGCTAAGGTCTTGATTTCAATTAAGTAATATTTAGCTTAGGCATCACTTTTTTATTTTTATATTTAGGCCCCATTGTGGAGCCAACCAATGGTTAAAGGCATATTAGGTGCTTCAGGTTTTATTTTTTCTTAGGGGGTTCATTTAAATTTTATTTATACCTTTCAAAGTGCCCATAAGTGGCCTGTAATGAAATAAAAGAGGGGGCCCATTTAATTTTTATTTATGCCTTTCAAACTGTCCATAAGTGCCCTCTAATGATTCAATAGAAGATTGTTCGACACACAAATCGAGAAATAAAAGAGGGGCTCCATTTAATTTTTGTTTAGGACTTTAATAGGGCCCATTATCTGCCTCTTAATGAATTAAAATAAGGGCCGAAATTAAATAGGTTTAGGGGCTTGGTACACACAACGAGAAATAAAAGGGGGCTCCATTTAATTTTTGTTTAGAACTTCAATAGGGCCCATTAAGTGCCCCCTAATGAATTAAATGCAGGGCCTAAGTTAAATAGGGGTTGGTGCCATCTTCCCTTTCCCAACACGAGGATAGACAAAAATTGAGAAGGGGGAGAGGAAAAGAAGAAAAAAAAAAAGAAGAGGAGGAGAAGGAGAAGCTGCCCCGCACGCTGCTGCCACCTTCTGCTGCTACTGCCACCTGCTGCCGCCATCCGTTGCTGCTGCTGCCACCTGCTGCCGCCGTCCACCACTGCTGCTGCTGCTGCCGCTGCAGGTACCTTCGGGACAGGTAAGTTTCTGCTGTATTTGTTTTTCCTGTTCTTCCTTTTTTTCTTTTTCATCTTCTTCCTCCAGTAAAACGGAAAATCCGGCTGGGTTTTTTTTTTTTTTTTCCTTACGTTCATACCTCAGTTGCGTCCAATACGCTACGTATCGGTGTGTATCAGCCAGTATTTACACACCGATACGGTTGTGAACGGCGATATTTCATATTTAACCGCTACACCCAATTTATCGGCCGCTACGTTACGTATATTTTCATCCATGTCTCTCACCCCTCATTTGTTTTATGTATAGTTGATTCATTGTTTTCCTTGGTGCCTTTTTTTGTGTGTGCACACTCGCACACATAATTCTTTCTTCGGTGTTTTCACTTAATAATTACTTTACCATTAAAAATAAGATTGTTTCATTACATCCTTTCATAGAATTTGTATGACAGGCATAAAACACTGCAACTTAAAGTTTAATAAACCTATCGCAATCAACTTAAAATAGAGATTAGCCTTTACCAGTATTAATACCATAAGCATGTAGAAGCATATAAGTATCTTAGCTCAAACAAAAAATTTTGGACTTTCAGAAAAGATGGTTTGCACATTTCGGGCCTATTTGGCAACGTTCTCTTGAGATGTTTCCACTTTCTCGTGGGACTATACGTCAAGAAATGCGTTTGGTTGATATTTTTAACTCGTTCCAACATTTGGTTTCATGTAAAGTCTCACGGAACGTCTCCCTGGGGCATGGATTTTTCAAAATGATTTATTATCGTTTTTTTAGAGTCGTTTTCTTGAGACGTATCCATCTGCGAGGCGTCTTAACTCTTATGTGTATTTAAAAACCCCTGAACCTATCGTCCGTCCCTAATTTCATCATCTTTGTCTTTCTCATCTCTGTATATCTCTCCAAATTTCTCAATCCCCATATTCAGAAGTATCTCCTCTCTAGCAATCCTTGGCCTACTCATATGCTTTGGTTTTCAACAACTTCTACGACCAATAAGACTTTGCACTCCACCCTCTCCCCATCTTGCGTGAACTTTTTGCCACTATTTCGCACAATAGCACGCAAGAATATGATGTTCCTCATCCTTTAAATTTACGTGGATCTTGTCTCCAGATTGATGCAGGATAGGCCCGTGGTCCCCATGGGTTGACCCACCTTTTGACCTAGCCGACCTATCAGTTATATGTTTTATTTTATTTATATTTTTAATTGTGTTTTAAGCTTTTCAAGTGGATGTTTTAACCACGGCGATCGATGTGTTTGGATTGTCTAGATTAGATCTAGGTTTAGTTTTCTCATATATAAAGTATTGTAATGCATCTTTGGCATTAGATTTGATGAAGGTAAAAAAAAAAAGAACAAAAAAAGTTGAGTTTTGCTCTTTGCAATCGCTGCGCCTCTCCTGGAAGGGAATGGCGTGAAGCCCAAGAAACTTCGGGTGGAATCCCGACCTATCCCTGCGACTGCCATTTTTTTCTCATGCCCACCCCGCTTCGTTCTGTCATCCACATCATTTGGTATCAGAGCCGAAGATCGATCCATCCCAGATTCGATAGTCGATGTTCCCAACCCTGCCATCTCCATTAGAATCCCTCTAAGATCCTGAAACACCAGATCTGAGCCTCCTCCCCGAATCGATCTTGAAAACCTACAATGCCAAGATGCATCTCACCGTCATCCCCAACCTCCAAGCTGTTCCTTTTCCAAAGCCATACCCATATTAGCTGAACAGCCCAAATGCCCAAAATCATCCAACTAGAGACCATATCACCATAAATCCCATTGCCGACTCCATCAACCCATGAAAGCTGACCACAAAAATCCATCCATTTATCCCTGCTAAACCCAAATTTCCAGCCAACTTAGCCCCACCGGAACCCAATCACCCATTCGCCCAAAACCCACTTCGATCCAAAAACCCTATCCATAAATGCATAGTAATTCTGTCCATCCCCATCGAATCCCAAAACCTATATCTCACACTCCAACCGAACCTCTACCCCAAATCTCATAACAGAAAGTGACCTGAGCGCCAACCCAGCCCCATCATCGTGTTCATGGTGGGTGTTCCCCAAACCCAGTCACCAACATAAATGAACCCTATCTCCCAACCGAATTGCAGCCAATTTATTCCCACTACAATCCCTTAAAACTGAAAACCCCTCCCCCTTTAAATCCCCCAAAAGAGCGAGAGCGAATAAAAAATAAACATAGCATACCTTGCGCCGACAACGAGCACACAGCAGCACCTTTGATCTGCACATCCACTACAACTCCATCTTCATCACAGTACATCTAGCCCTTAGCCATCCTTCAAGCTCCACCGCCATCGTCACCATTTGCGTGCATCATCCAAACAAGCCCGTCCTCTTCCTCTTTTTCTTCAAGTTGAAGGTAAGTTGAAGCCTCCCCCTCTTATTTTCTCTGCCCACAGAGCCCGAGGAGAAGACAAGGCTTCACACCATGTTGTCTTGGCCGCACTACACTGGGCCCGATTTGAGTCCAGACCCGATCCAGTCCACTCGAAAAAAAAATAAAAAAAAATTCTTTTGCAGCCATGTCTAGAAGAGATTACGACCTCCGTCATTGGCTCACAGACAAGGAACGTGATGAACAATTATTTAAACTGGGCCAAGATATGGACGAAGTAATGGATCGTCTACACACTATAGAAACCGCACTTAATTGAATTGCAAAGTAAGAAGTTGGTGAATTTAGGTCAAAGCAATTCTTGATTGGCCCATTCCTACTGCACTCACGGTCTTGAAAACCTTTTTAAGAAATTCATTTGAAACTTCAGCAGTATCATGGCTCTTATCACTGAATGCATGAAGAAAGGTGAATTTAGGTGGACTATTTCTGCCACCAGAGCCTTTGAGGAAATAAAGTGTACAATCACAGAGGCACCAGTGTTACAAATTCCAAATTTTGACAAGGTCTTTGAAATTGCCTGTGATGCTTCAAATGTCAGCATTGGAGGTGTTCTTACTCGAGACACCCAATTGCATTTTTCAGCGAGAAACTTTCCGATGCCAAGAAAAAGTATTCTTCTTATGATTTAGAATTCTATGTCGTCGTACAATCACTTCGACATTGGAGACATTACTTGATTAGGAACGAGTTTGTTCTTTATTCCGATAATGATGCTTTGCGACATTTACATTCACTGCAGAAGATCAGTGCCAACCGTGCTAAGTGGAGTGCATATATACAGGAGTTTAGTTTCAGCATTCGCCACACGACAGGAAAAGATAACTTGATAGCTGATGCACTTAGTCGATGAAAGCATTTGTTGACAACCATGTCTATTAGTGTACCAGGTTTTGACCAACTCAAGCTAGATTATGCGGATGGCCAAGACTTTGGCTCTATCTATGCTGACCTCAGCAATGGTGATCTTAGTAAGCATCCTCATTATAGTATTCATGATGATTTCTTGTGTAAAGGTACACAACTCTACCTCCCTGCCACATCCATTCGTGAATATGTTGTTCGAGAGTTGCATTCGGGAGGATGTAGTGGGCATTTGGGACGCTACAAAACTCTTGCTCTTGTCAGTGACAGATATTATTGGCCCCGAATGAAGACCACTATTATATGCATTTGCGAATGGTGTAGGACATGTCAACTAGCCAAAGGTAACAAGAAGAACGCTAGACTTTATCAGCCTTAACCTGTTCCTCATACTCCATGGGAAGACATTAGCATGGATTTTGTGCTTGGTTTGCCAACGACTCAAAGAAAAGTTGATTCTATTTTTGTTGTCGTTGATCACTTCTCAAAGATGGGACATTTTATTCCGTGTACTTCCACTAGTGATGCCTACAAGGTTACGAAGCTCTTTTTCAAAGAAGTTGTTCGTCTACATGGCCTTCCAAAGACTATTGTTTCTGATCGAGACACAAAGTTCATGAGTTATTTTTGGAAGACTTTATGGATGTTGTCCAATACCAAGCTCAAATTCTCTACAGCTTACCACCCTCAAACTGATGGCCAAACAAAAGTGGTAAACAGAACTCTTGGACAGTTGTTACGATGCCTTGTTCGTGATCACATCACAACTTGGGATCAAGTATTACCTATGGCTGAGTTTGCATACAATAACTTGGTCAATCGGTCTACTAGTACTTCTCCGTTTGAAGCTGTAACGGGACTTCGCCCACGACTGCCTGTAGATGCAAGAATGAGTGTCGATGCGGAAAGTTTCTTTCACCACATTCAACAAGTGCACAATGAGGTCCGCCGACATATATCTGCCAGTAATGCCACTTATAAATAGCAAGCTAACAAGCATCGTCGATTTATTGAATTTGCTGAAGGGGATATGGTCATGCTCCGTATCCGTCCGGAATGTCTACCTCTAGGAGCTTGTAAAAAGTTACATCCACGAAATACTGATCCATACAAGATTCTCAAAAAGATTGGCTCCAATGTTTATGTGCTTGATCTACCATCCGATTCAGGTGTTAGTTCTACTTTCAATGTAGAGGATCTTACGCTCTACCGTGGTCATGACAATGATGGAGAAACTGAAGAGCAAACTATGGCCCTACCTTTGAATCTTCCACCTGTTGATCAGATTGTTGATGTGCTTGATGATTAGATTGTTTCCACTCGTCAAGGAGGTTTTCAAAAGTTCTATGTCCTCTGGAAGAATCGTCCTCTCTCCGATGCTACGTGCATCACTGCAACCGATTTTCAACAATTGTATCATGATCTTTTTGAGCGATATCAGGCGGCGAGTTCTTTCAAGCCGGGGAGAGTTGATGCAGCCCGACACAAGGCTAAGACCCGCAGGCCCTAATGGACCATTTGATGGGGTCCACATGATTTTCTAATTGTCTAGAATTAGTAGTAATACTTAATAATGGTTGCTTCCCAAATTATAAGTTGTTTAGGATTAGATATTAGTAGTATTACTTAAGAAAGATTGCTTTCTAAATTATAAGTTGATTAGGATTAGATATTTCCTTATTTAAGACTCTATTACTCTATTTATACAGAAGAGCTTATTGTAATGGAATGTGCTTATTCAATTAATAAAATCATCGTGAGTTGTTTCTCTTCAAGTGTTATGGATTGTCTTGTGCCCTAGGGTTGGAATCCTTTGGATTCAGTCAATCTCATCCTTGAGATTGGTCTACAATTCGATCGAGGTTCTGGGGCTGCGCCGGTCATCTTCATCACCGTCGAGGATCATCTCTGCCATCGTACTTCATCGTCGTTGCCATCTTCTTAAAGCATAGGAACGAGGAGAAGACCTCTTCGAAAAACAGCAATGAGTTGAAGGAACCCTCGGTCCCTTTTCTCTCTTCCGGACACGAAGCCCAAGTGAAAAAAAAAAAAAGAGCTCAACTCGAGCTGAGCCCAGCCCAATAGAAGCCAGTCCATGTCGATTTGGGTCGAGTACAGCCCAAGACCCATCTAGCAATAGTTATAAAAAAAGTTGCAGTAGTTCAATAGATATCAGCACGTGGGCCCATAATCCACTGATTTTCTTGATAGCAACCATCATCACTAACATCATCCAGGTTAAGGCCCACTTTCTGCAAATTGGACAATCCAAATTACTTTTGCTGATATCGAGGTCATTGGAGCTTTGATCAACTATCTGTCTTCACCATCATATTCTAATCAGTGAGATCACACAACAGATGGGTCAGATCATTTAAATTTGAGTTAATTTTCTTGTGACAAAAGGGTGAATAGTTTGAATTTCTACTCTAATGGGAAAAAAATGTCCATTGGGCAAAAACATGTATGTCGCCAATTATATTGATAAATTTGAAGAATACAGAATGTGTTGCAATGTAAAACAAGATCCTCTGGTTACTTTTTCAAGATTTACAGTGGGTTTTCGTCCAGAGCTTATAAGCAAATAAACAGAGCATGGAGTGCACACTATAGAACAAGCTTATCAAGTAGTGCAATATTTAGCGCGGTATTTGACACCACAAATTGTTAGGGGTGATAACTTCTGTGGTTCTAATTTTTGACCAGGTGCTTCAGTAGCAAAATCTAATCTTTGGAGTCAACAATCCAATGCTTATTCGGACATACCATCTATTGTTAGAAGTAATAGAGATCAAAGAGATATGTGCTTCAAGAACCAAAGAAGTGCAACGTCTACCATTGCTACAGGTGATGACAATGAAAATGCAGGAAGGCAAGGACAAGAAAAGGAAGATTCAGGGACAACATCAGATGCAACAAGGTCTAAAGCTGACTGTAGTCCAGAAAAATTTGACAAAAACAAGGTGATCAAAGTGAACAGTCACGATCCAGATTTGTCAGAAGTACGAGAGGAATAGGCTAAGGTGGTACAAGAGTCAATGAAATCAGAGTTGGATGAGCCAATCAATCGGTCCAATGTATTTGCAAGCAGATCCAATTATTGAGATTCCCCATATTGACTTTATTTTTGGAGATCCACAAGGAAAAGTGAATGATTATGATCTAATGATGTAGCTTCTACATCCAATCATTCAAGCGAGCATCCAAGCAAGATCAGTCCATCAGCAACATCCAACCATTCTATCTATTTCTAGTTTAAAGAAATCATTTCCAATGTCCAAGTCATGTGAAGAAAATGGGGAAACCACCGGCAAATCAGAAGTTCATATGTTGGATTTTCGTTCCTAGAGGACATCTACAGAACTCGAGGTTGAGTTCTCTTCAAAAGTTGATTCAGGACAGACCCATGGTCCCCATGGGTTGACCCACCTTTGGGCCTAGCCCACCTATCAGTTAAACCAAACCAAACCAAGCATTTTCCCACTAGGTGGGGTCGGCTATATGGATTTGACGACGCCAATCAAATTTGTTTAGGGCCATGTCCTCCGTTAGATCCATGTAGGCAAAGTCATATTTAATAGTTTCTTTCCAACTTCTCTTGGGTCTCCTCCCTCTCCCTCTCCTACTCCGGGCAATCTCTATGCTTTCACACATTTTGACAGGTGCCTCCGTTGGGCGCCTTCTAACATGGCCGAACCATCTCAGTCGATTTTCTCTCATTTTATCTTTAATCGGTGTTATTCCTATTCTGCCCCTAATCTCCTCATTCCTAATCCTCTCTCTCCTTGTGATCCCGCACATCCATCTTAGCATTCTCGTCTCCGCAACTTCCATCTTCTTAACATGATTATGCTTTACTGCCCAACACTCTGATCCATATAACAACGTTGGACGTACCGCCACCTTATAATACTTTCCTTTAACCTTGAGGGGGACTTTCCGATAACACAAGACCCCCGAAGCACTCCTCCATTTGGTCCACCCGGTATGAATCTTGTGACTTACATCAGTATCAATCTCTCCATCATGTTGCACCATAGATCCAAGGTATCTTAAGTTTTCTTTCTTTACAATCTTTTGTGTGCCCAAACTTACTTCTAAGTTACCAGGTGTCCTACTTTGACTAAACTTGCATTCCATATATTCCGTCTTGCATCGACTTAGCCTAAACCCTTTTGTCTCTAACGTTTTCCTCCACAATTCTAGCTTAGCATTCACTCCTTCTCTCGTCTCATCCACTAAAACAATGTCATCTGCAAATATCATACACCACGGCACCTCATCCTGAATATGTCTTGTAATCTCATCCATAACTAGGGCAAACAAGTACGGGCTTAACGTTGAGCCTTGGTGTAGACCAATCGTGATAGGAAACTCTTTAGTCTCTCCGCCAGTCGTTCTTATAGATGTCACGGCTCTATTATACATATCCTTTATCGCCTCAATATATGCGACACTCTTTTCTTTTCCAGTACTCCATAGAATCTCCCTAGGAACTCGGTCATAGGCCTTCTCTAAGTCAATGAACACCATATGTAAATCTCTCTGACCTTCTCTATATTGTTCCATTAACCTTCTCAGGAGAAAGATAACCTCCATGGTTGATCTCCCAGGCATGAAACAAAATTGATTCTCTGAAATGTTTGTTGTTGTTCTTAGTCTTCTCTCAATAACTCTCTCCCATAATTTCATTGTATGGCTCATCAATTTAATCCCGCGATAGTTCACACAGTTCTAAATATCTCCTTTGTTCTTGTATATGGGTATAAGAATACTTTTCCTCCATGCATCAGGCATCTTCTTGCTCTTTAGCACTACATTAAAAAGCTTTGTCAACCAACTTATGCCATCCTCCCCCAAGCACCTCCAAACCTCAATAGGGATACCATCTGGTCCAACCGCTATCCCATTCTTCATCCTTTTCAATACTTTAACTTCTTCCCTACTGATTCTCCTATAGAACATATGATTCGATTCTTCCCTAGAAATGGTAAGTTGCCCCAATTGTATGTCACTACTACTGCTATCGTTAAATATTACTTGTAGAAGTAGCTCTTCCAACGCTCCTTTATCTCCTCATCCTTTACTAATACCTTTTCATCATCATCCTTAATGCATTTAACTTGGTTTAAGTCCTTGGTCCGCCTATCTCTGGCTTTGGCAAGCTTGAATATCTCTCTTTCGCCTTCTTTAGTGTCGAGTCGCCTATATAGCTCCTCAAAAGCCTTTGCCTTTGCTTCACTAACTGCCTTTTTGGTTTCTCTTTTTGCTTCTTTATACCTCTCCAAGTTTGCTTCATTTCGATCCTTTTGCCAAGTTTTAAAGCACTCTCTTTTAACTCTTATTTTGTCTTGGACGGCCTCGCTCCACCACCATGCCTCTTTCTGTGTCGGAGCACCCCCTTTGGATTCTCCTAAGACTTTTTTCCCTACCCTCCTAACACACTCTGCTACCTTATCCCACATATTATTTGCACTCTCATTTACAACCCACACGTCTTCCTCTAATACTTTTTCCCTTAATGCTAGTTGCTTATCACCTCTCAAGTTCCACCATTTAGTCCTTGAGCATCTATACAGCTTCTTTTTTCTAGTCCACCTTTGTAGCTGCACATCTATTATCAACAATTTATGCTGGGAAGTCAAGCTCTCCTCGGTATAACCATGCAATCTTTTCAAGCTAAACGGTCTCTTTTCCTAGTTAAGAAGAAGTCAATCTGTGTCCTTGAGGAGCCACTCTTATAAGTCACCAAATGTTCCTCTCTCTTCCTAAAAAAGGTGTTAGTTACCATGAGATCATAAGCCACTGAAAACTCCATAATATCCTTCCCTTTTTCATTTCTATTACCGTATCCATGTCCCCCCGTGTACTCCTATATATCCATCTACGTCACGTCCTACATGACCGTTCAAATCTCCTCTTATGAAGACCATCTCGCCTTGGGGTATCTCTAGTAACACTCCTTCCAAGTCTTCCCAAAACTTCTCCTTATGTCTATCTCCTAAGCCCACCTGGGGGGCATAAGCACTAATTACGTTCACTATCTCTTCTCCTAACACTAACTTAATTACAATAATCCTATCTCCACATCGCTTTACACTAACTATATCTTCCTTTAAGTCCTTGCTTACCACTATGCCGACCCCATTCTTCGATCTATAAAGTCCCGTATATCATAACTTATACCCAGTCCTTTCAATCTCTTTAGCTTTCTGTCCCACCCACCTTGTCTCTTGCAAGCAAGCAATTGCGATTCATCTCCTTTCCATTGTATCCACCACTTTCATAAGTTTCCCAGTTAGGCTCTCAATGTTCCAAGTACCTAATCTCAGCCTTCTATTTTGGACTAGCTTCCTTACCCCCCACACTCGTCCCAAGTGTGAGGACCCTTGCCTATTTAGCACTGCACCCGGGCGCCGATGCAGCGGTCCTTGCTCACTTATCACTGTACTCGGACCATACAGTGCGTCGGTAAGTAGGGGACGCCCCCACGAAATTTCATTAGGTCTCAAATCCATAAAGAAATCTGACTGAGTATTGTGCTAGCTGTCGGCTACCTAACGCACAACCCTCAGTTATATGTTTTTATTTTATTTATATTTTTAATTATGTTTTAAGTTATTTAAGTAGATGTTTTAATCATGGCTTTTGATGTGTTTGGATGGCCTAGATTAGATCTAGGTTTAGTTTTGTCTTCTATAAAGTATTGTAATGCATCTTTGGCATTAGATTTGATGAATTAAAAATTGGGTTGTGCTCTTTGCATTCTCTGCATCTCTCCTGGAAGGGAATGGCTCAAAGCCATGGGCGTGAAGCCTGAGAAACTTTGGGTGGGGCTGAGTTGGCTGGAAATTTGAGTTTAGTAGGGATCAATGGTTGGATTTTTGTGGTCTGGCTTTCATTGGTTGATGGAGTCGGCAATGGGATTTATGGTGATATGGTCTTCAGTTGGATGATTTTGGGCACTTGAGCTGTTTAACTATTATGGGTATTGCTTTGGAGAGGGATCGACTTGGAGGTTGGCGATGACGGTGAGATGGAGCTTGGCAGTGTAGGTTTTCACGATCGATTCGGGGAGGAGGTTCAGATCTGGGGTTTTAGGATCTGAGAGGAATTCCGATGGTGATGGTATGGCGGGGATAGGGGAACGCTGACTATCGATTCTGGGATGGATTGATCTTCAGCTTCGATACCAAATGATGCGGATAACAGAATGATGTGGGGCGGGCATGAGAAAAAAATGGCAGTCACAGTGGATAGGTCGGGATTGCACCATAAGTTTTTCAGATTTCACATCCATTGCTTAGCACCATTCCGTTCCAAGAGATGCAGAGATTGCAAAGAGCAAAATTCAAACTTTAATTATTATTTTCTTTTCATTCATCAACTCTAATGCCGATACTTTATATAAGAGAAAACTAAACCTAGATCTAATCTATACCATCCAAACACATCGATGGCCATGATTAAAACATCCACAGATCCACTTACATGACTTAAAACATAATAAAAAATCTAAATAAAAAATAAAAAAACACATAATTGATAGGTGGGCTAGGCCCAAAGGTGGTCAACCCATGGAGACCACGGGTCTGTCCTGCGTCATATGTGTTTCCTGCAAACTAAGATGGAAGACGTGAAAGGCTCGCCTCATTAATCCAAAGTACAAGCCGCAAAAAAATTGGTGGGCACCATGTTTCGCATAAATAGGAAAGATATTTTCCAATCAAATTTTGTCCCATGGTCAGATTGATCTTGTAAAACCTACTAAATATAATAAATATATTGGTGGGCCCAACTTTGGTTGATGTTGACTCTTTTCAAGAATTACTGGACCAACCATTCTTTTTTTTTTAGCAGTTTTGATTTAATAAAAAGGGATAGCATAATCAGTTTTCGTCCAATGACAATAAAAATATGATATAATTAATGTTGCATATTACAATATAATGTGGGTCGCAAGTCGCAACTACGATCAAGTTTCTGACTCATGCACCTGATCTTGATTCTTAATCTCTATCTATATACATATCGATTTATATGTATAGATATATACTTATGGGCCATTGCTCCTATGCGGATGTCTCACACCCATTCGGACCGGTGTAAAGCCCATGGGATCGACGACATTCACGGGGGATGGTAGTGAGTGAGGGTACAATTGATCATATGAGCTTCAGGTGGGCCCCACCCGTTGTGGCACAAAGTGTGCGTTTGATTGAATTTATTCTTTTTTTTTTTAATGATGCACTCTAAAATGGTTTAACTTGAGGGCCACAGATTCAGTGTTTGGATCATCAATTGGACTAAAGTTTTATATATGTGCCGTCATCTGGATCTTTTGATGCCCCACCTCGCCGATGACTTTTGGAGCCCTAGGTTGATCCCCTGGGTTGTCTTTAATGGTCTCCCATGTGAGGCATCTACACAGGAGCAGGAGGGCCCATACTTCCTATACTATATTGGTGGCAATCACTAAGGTGATGTTGCCTATGAGAGACATTTGTGGGGCCCACTTTTCGGCCCCATTGTCTGGCTGTGACTTTTAATCTTGATCATGATCTGTTGGGAGTGGTCCCCACAGGGCTCTTGGCCATGATCCCCATTGGCGTGGTTGATTATGGATATTTATATTTTTATGTGTGCACAGTGTCACCTGTTTGAAATACTTACCTAAACTGTATATTCACTTATAGTAGGTTTTGATACATCATTTACCAAGTAAACAATATCAACCGAACAAGCAGCTTACTGCACTTTTGTGATCAAGCCGGACCCTCCTGTTTTTGAATCACTACTTGAATGTTAGCCGTAACCTAAAAATTTGCACCAATTGGAATTCTGAAGTTCATAACCATTTGATCTGTTGTGGCACTTTAAAAACTTGAAAAGTTCAATAATAAAAGAAATAAAGTTGAGAGTTTGATCCTTTTAAAGAAGAGAACAATAGAGAATGATTACATAATCTAATGTTGACCACATGGTGTGGTCAATTAAGGTCAAATCAGATCTATACATGTGTGGTCTGCCCTTGAAAGATCCAAAACATTCAAGTAGATTTCTAAATACTTTGGGATTTTCAAGTTGAGAACAACATTGTGAACCAAAGGAAACTGATCTGTGTCAAAACACAATCACAGAAGAGGAAAGGGAGCAATCTTAGTAACTCTGCATCACAATGCAACCCTTTTTAATCCAGGAAAAAAGGCTGTAGAAAGTATTGTTTGTAACAGGAAAGCTGCAAAATTTACCCTTGGCCCATCCATGAGTTGCCTCATGGTTTGTTGGTCCTGACTTGTCATTTGATTGTTACAATAGCCAATTTATTGATATTTTTAACTCTTGGAACTTTTTACTGAAAAAACATAATGCTCACTGCAGTTTCTTTTCTCCAAATCTAGATTTTAGTTCATTTTGTTACTGCTCACTCATGGTTTCCTGGATGTTATATTTCCGCATGGTCCCTTCATGCAAAATTATTTTTACCAAAGTAATATGGATTCTTTTTGCCCTTTATGCCTTTTGGATTTGCAGTTGGATGTTGGCAATCAATTGATTGGTGAGGATATATTATCGCTGGCCGAAGAAGATGTCCCACCAGAGGATCTTGTCTTCCACAAGTTCTACATGAACAAAACTAGTTCTTCAAAGAAGCTGAAGAAGAAGAAACGGGCAGAAGATGAAGCTGCAGAAGAGTTATTCGACGTGGCTGGCAGTGATGAAAGTGACAATGAAGAAATTGAGGACATGTTGGGATCAAGTCATCTGCCTTTGGAAAAGGAGGGCGATTATGATTATGACGATCTTGATGAAGTTGCCAATGAAGGCGATGATGACTTGATTGGAAATGGAAGTGATGGTTATGGTGATGGTGATGTGGACTCTTCTAATGATGATTTTGGTGTCGGTGATGGAGACGAAGACGATGACGACAACGACGGCAACGGTGGTATTGGTGGCTGGGATGGTGATGGGGGTGATGATTTTAGCTTGTTAGGTGGAAACAGTAAAAAGCGCAAGAGAGGAGGAAAGTCTAAGGCTTCACCTTTTGCGAATCTGGAAGATTATGATCATCTTTTGAAGGACAATACAAATGACAAAGTGAATGGAGGAAAGAAGCTGAAAATATCCCGGAGGAAGTCAGGTTGAACGGCTGTGTCCCAGTTCAAGTTCTGGGCTGAAGCCCTCTAGATTGTAAGAACAGTTTCCCTCTTCATTCCTTTGTTCTTGAGCTAAGCCTTGTCATTGAGGGGGCCGTCCACTTCCTACCAGCGGAAATCCTCGTGTCAGATACTACCCTTTTTCCATGTTCAGTATTATTAATGTTCTTCCCTGGGATTGTAAGAGGCAAGAATTTTGTTGTGATTCTCTCCAGTGTAGAAGGATGAAATTGTCTACTAAAACTGGTTTTTAGAGACAAATAGGTTATCAGTTAGGTTCCCTAATTTATGTATTAACCACCTTTCTCCAGGAAACACTTGTTTTAGGGTAAAAGGGAAAATGTTCTGCTGTGTTAAAAAAGACAATGATTTATTGTGGAAAATGTTTGTGTGATGTAGATTTGGACCCAGGAGTTAAGAGAACCATATTTCATTAATCTTGTAGGAGAGCTTGACACATGTTTAGCGGTGGTGAATGTTTTTCTGTACCAAATAATAGATACTTAAAACTATAGAAAATAAAGTAATTAGTTTTCTTCTTTTTTACAGTGAAGTGCTGGGTTTCTTAAACCGAATCCAATAAAGATTTATTCAAATCAAACCTAAAAGGGGAAAACTTATCAATTGACTCACGGATCCACTGACAACCCTTCTTTGGAGATGATGTGCCCCAAAAATGCTACTTGTTTTAGCCAAAATTCACACTTACTAAGCTTGTGGCCCTATAATTATTAGACATGTGGTCATGGGGACCACTAATTCCTAACAATCTCCTACTTCGTCCGAATGACCACACGTGATCTCCCACTTGGTCATAATAACCACCAATATGCAATCTGCCTTTTGTTTTTATTTTATTTAGAAAACCATGTTTTATAAAGTCACACAATCTTGGGTTCAACTAATTTTAAAATCCTGACAACTGGTTGCTCATTTGAAAAACAACCCAGTCGACCTTGTTTATACTAAGTCTTATATGTTTGGGATGTTATGTGTTGCAATTTGATGGATGCATTATCATGTTATCATCATTTGAATCTTCACATGAGCATTGTTTTTAAAAAACTTGAAATCTTAATTTTCACATGCACTATTTTTGAGACTTAAAAATTATGTTACATGCATGTTTTGGATTTTAAACTTAGATGCATTAATTTTAAAAAGAAGATTTTCAAATCATGTTAGCCTATGATTCTAGATTTTCAAATCATCTTAGGCATTTTAATTCATGTTTTGATTAATTTAGACATGAAACCAAGCATGACTTCAATGGCGAAAATTCTCACTTAAAAAATCATTTCAAATAAGAAAGAACACTAGAAAATGACAGTTTCTTGGTTATCTTACGGCTAACTGTGCAATAGCCTAATGCTAGCCGTGAGCTAGTCGTAGAGCAAAATATGATCATTGTAAACTAGTTGTTTTCTGACCGTTGGAGGTACGGCTAGCCGTGAACTAGCCATTAGAACTGATTTTTCTATATAAAATGATCATTCCTTGGGATTTAAACCAACCCTTTTGAGTCTTTTGAGGGCCAAGGAAGATGGGAGAGGTAGGAAAGTCTACTGGGTCATGTGGAAAGCTAAAGCATGGATTCATTGAGTTAATCTAAGTAAGCTTTACTTTTCCACATCATGTGTTACATGCTTTATTTAAATTATTTGTAAATTAATTTTAGCATGTTAACTATGATTAGTTGAATCCATTACATGCATTTCACTTTGTATTACTTTGTTGTTTTGGATTCATCACTTAGATTCAAACCAAGTTAGTTTTTAGCTTTCATATCATAATAGGTTCATGCTTTGTTTAAAACATTGAATTCTCACATAGCATGAATCTCATACTTGGTTGAATTTTTAGCTACTTCTTTTCATTCTATGATCCCATAGGTAAACTAATTTAATTTGAAAACAACTATGCCCATGCATCAAATGTTTAGTTTTTAAACTTTCATACAACATGTGAGCTATTGATTGCCATATCATCAAGAAGTTATTTTTATACATGTGATTATCATTTCACTTCAATAAAAATATTTGCGATTTAAACTTTCAAAAGTTTCATTGAGCCATCATTTTCAACTTGATTGAAGTTCTCTTACATACACATAGATCATTCATCTTTGCATTCATATAGTGTATGTGAGTTAGATTTTTACTTTTATATCTGCCTATTTAGAGGCATTTTATTATGCATAAAATTGTATCTCTTCAAGTGTAATTTAGACACAACTTAAAGAGAAGACCTTAGGGTTAGAGGTCATTGCTTAAACTTAGAAAAGCATAAGTGTTAAGATTAAGGGTGAACCATAAAACCTTAAAGGTTATTGTTTAGCCTTGGAAAGCATAATGTAAAGGTTATTGCTTAGCCTATCGAAAATCATACATAGTGAAAATCTGGTGGGGTGTAGGAACACAAGCCAATAGTGGATATAGGCATTGATGCCAAACCACTATAAATCATTGTGTTATGGTGGATGAGTTGTGGTGATTGTTTTTGTTAGCTTCCGCACTTTAGTTTTATATCATCACTTGTGATTAATTGATTTAAACAATTTTAAAAATTGACATAATTGGTTCACTAAAGTCTAGCTCAGCCTATTTAGCCCCCTTCTACGGTACGGATCTTGGACTTCTAAATGAAACTATTAACATGGATCATGGCGGTCAAACATCAAGTATGGACATAATTCCTTCCATGTACCACAACATTAATAATTTCATTTAATCAAATCATAAATCGAAGAAAAACAATAGGAAAAATCTATCGAAGAAAAATAATAGGAGAAATCTAAAAATTCTCTTTATTGGTCCAAATTAAATTAATGTTGCTTTTCAATATTTCACTAAATGTGCACAAATTAAGCAAGAAAATGGAATCATCAGTAATGAAAATTGATCAATGAAAAAAGGTGTCTAATAAATTAGCAATATTCCTTTCAACCACATACATTAAGGTAATACAATGAGGCCCATTTCTCTAGAACAAAGTGATCCTGTGTGCCCGGTCGTCTGGCCCTACAGGCACCCGGTCGACCGAGAACGGGGCCAGGTCGACCAGCCTGACGAAGGCAGAAAATTGAGTTTTCTCAATTCGAGTCCAAATACCTCCAAAACACTTCTAAAGGCTCTCAATGGCTTCCTACCATCCTTCCATCATTATTAAACTCTTTTGTGACTATCCAAACAATGATTCACTAATAAACAAAGCAAATTCATCAAAAATTGATTTGTACATAGCTCTTGCTCTATCCTCTTCGTATCTCATGCAAAGATTAGAACAAGATTGTTGATCTAACATGATTAGAGATTAGGTATTGCTCTGATACCAATTATTAGAAGTAGGTGGGCCTCGTGGATAGATTTTCAAAACTTTGGACCCACTTGACTTAGGGATCAACTATCCATAAGGCTATAAAACCCAATCCAGGATCCATGTCCTCAATCTCAGCCATCATGACCAGTAAATAAACCTATCAAATAGATAGAACAGCACCCAACAAGCATCCATAAAAATCTACAATATGCAAGAAAGTAGATTATACATTAAGAGCTCTGTTGTGCTCTAATGGAGAAATTGCATATTTCTTTGATGATGAAACTCTTGTACGTATCAAATAAGAATCTCCAAGACCTTTTACTCTTCCACGTTATGACCCGTTTATCAGATCTCTTTTCTCAAGAAGATGGGTGGGATCTCCAAGAGAAAACTCTACTAGATACTCCAAGGAACTAGAAGAGAAATAGAAAAGAGAGAAATGAAGGAGATTTGTGCAACTCTTGCATAAAAGAACCTTGAGTGTGCAACAATATTATTGGACGTCCAAGAGGGGTGTTAGTCCTCTATTTAAAGTCCTCAAGTCTCCTTTTGTTTCTCTCTTACTAATTGTATTAGAAGTCTCACTTCCACACTAATTAGTAACTTACTATTACCACAATTAGAAGTCTCACTTCAAATAGAAATAGTAACTTTCTAATTCCTTCCTTTTAGAGTTAAAGTAAAATTAGTATTTTCCTAATATCTTGGGCTAGCGTGGGGACCACTAGGGATTCCTTAGAAAACTGTAAGACCCAGTTTGAGTCCAGTGGGTTTTGATATTTTTTTTTTTGTGGACCTTGGCTACCCTCCTTGGACTCATTTGACCATATGTGAGGACGTCTTGAGCCGATGCTCTTCACGGTTAGTTCGGAGGCATCGAAGTTCAATCTATTTCAATCTTGAACGGGATGGAACGACACGATATCTTCTTCATACCTAAATGCAAAGTCTATTTCCTTGGGTATCGCGAATTCCATTCCTTTCGGTGACTGAGTAGGTTGCTCAATGGTTCCAGGTTGACATCATACTTAGGATGGACCGTTTATAGTCTTGATCTTCTATGGTAATACCTAGTTCCAACCATAAGCTCATGTTAAGTCTTAAAAATCGTAAAAGTGCATAAGGAGCCCGGAATGTCTTCAAACTCAAGGAGTACCAAATCATTTCAATAATCGACATACGGGACCCCTATTCACTTAAATAGATCTTGAAATCAATATTTTCCCGGAATTGTAATAGTTCATTATATTTCTTCATTTCCAAGATTTACTTTACATGATTTGTTTTCCCGAAAGCTTGATGGTTACACTAATAACATTGACTTGTCCCGAAGAGTATTGCCCGATATGAAATGAAAGTTATACATTTGAATATTCTTGCCCGTTCATTGATTTACTTGTACTTGATTTACTTGCATATGTATCGATGTGTTATTTAACCTATGAGTCGGCATCACTAAGCTTGGATACCTTGTCGGTTTGATCCACCGACTTGGAAATCCCTCTCCCGTCCCGCCAGCTGCAATTTGGATCCCGATACCCGGTCATTACCGTGGTCCCGTCTTGATACCCGGTTCGCTACCGTGGTCCCGTCCCGTATATTTATATTGTATATATGATTGCGTTGAATCTCCTCACCTTGTGTGACTGAGATCAACGTCCCATGATACTGTTGTCACTTTAGTGACAAAGGACTTAGCTTTATGTGATTGCCACCTTGTGAGTTCCCGATCCCTTGATTACCTCATATGTTTTATCTTGTTTACATGTTTTCTAGCAAATGATTTATCTATTTTGTGAGAGTTCTTGCTTAAACAGATTTCCTTGCTTTTCGAGATATTTCATCTATTATATGTTGTTGTATCTTTTCACTTTCTTGCCAGACCGTCGTGTCTGATCCTTTGTTTTGGTACTCAGGTCCCGTTGCCGGTTTCCTTGAGGAGGAGCCAGAGGAGGCGGTAGGTGAACCGCAACCTCTAGTCGAGTGGCGTGCTGACGATGTCATGTAGACATCGGGTGGCTACAAGAGGCGTAACATTTTGGAGAGAACTATTTAACCATTCTTTTGGGTTATTATTTTGTTATATTGGCCTTTGTTGGCCTCTAATTTTGGGAATTGTAATTAAATGTCACTTGTATAAACTTTAACTACTTTTGGGAAACATGCTATAGATCATTGTTCATTCTGATACAGTTTTGATATTTGATGTTAATGCTTGCATGACTAGAGATAGTCTACTATTTGATTTGCTACACGCTTCCGCACTAAAAAGAAATATTCATGCAAGGTTGTGATATCCTCACCGCGGACACCTGTGGGAAATTAGATAAATTGTATCTTCTTGTTGTAGATAATCATCATTAATCATTATTCACTAATGTCCCGATCCCGGATTCCCGGTCCGGGGTCGCGACAATCTTGTCTAGGTATATGTATATATATTTAGTTGGTTCTCATCACCTCGAGACCAACGCCTCTAGTGTGCTCTCATCACATTAGTGATGGAGGATTTAGCTTAGTGTGGTTGCCATCTTGCCAGTTTCTTGTTTCCTTGGTACCTTTCATGTTTTATATTGCATATATGCTTTCTAATTGTTAATGCATTCTTGTTCATAGAAATTATTGTTTTAACAGGTTTCAATGTTTTCTAAGGTATATTTAATTATTGTCATAATGTTATATCTTTTCACCCACCTGCCAGACCGTCGTGTCTGACCCACTACTTTTGGTACTCAGGTCCAGATGCCCCCTTACTTGAAGAGGAGCCGGAGGAGGCGGCCAGAGAGCTGCAACGCTTAGGCGAATGACAAGCTGATGATGTTGTTGGAAATAAGTGGGCCTCGTGAATAGGTTTTCAAAACTTTTTGACCCACTTGACTCAAGGATCAACTATCCATAAGGCTATAAAACTCAATCCAGGATGCAATCCATCAATCTCATCAATCATATACAGCAATATAACTTATCTAGAAGATAGAAATCAGCAACTACATGCAATAAAATAATCTACAACAAGTAGAGAAGTAGATTATACCTTTAGAGCCCGGTAGTACTCTAATGGAGGAGAAGATAATTAACAAGAACTCTTCTTGAAACAATTAGAGATCTCCAAGACCTTGTTGTCTTCCATGCTATGACCCTCTATCAGATCTCTCTTCTCAAGAAGATGGATGAAATCTCCAAGAGAAAACCCTACTAGAAACTCTAAGGAAACTAAAAGAGAACTAGAAGAGAGAGAGGAAGTGAAGAGATGTGCAACTCTTGCACTTGAGGAGTCTTGGGCGTGAATACTAGAGTGGGATGTCCAAGGGGTTTCTTCCCTTATTTATAGCCCTCAAATCTCCTCTTAAGACTCTCTTACGAATTGCATTAGAAGTCACACTTCCACATAAATTAGTAACTTACTATTACTACTATTAGAAGTCCCACTTCAAATAGAAATAGTAACTTTCTAATTCCTTCCTTTTAGAGTTTAAGTAAGATTAGCAACTTTCTAATATCTTGGGCTAGCGTGGGGCCACTAGGGATTCCTTAGAAAGCTGGCTCCAACTGGGACACACGACCCCACATCTCATGTGCAATCCGGGCCCACAGTTAATTGCAAATAACACCACTATATAAATGCAATTGCACTCCAGTCTTAGGAATAAATTATAATGAAGACCCTAAACTTCCCAATTACCACAAGTAGGCCCCTCTATCATTATCCATGGATTAATTGGAATAAATATGTCTCATCCAATCTTAGATGTACATCTTATTATCCTTGAGCCCCAATTAATCACAGTGATCATCAATACCATCCAATTAACTCTTAATCGAAATGGGTGCGCACTTACTAAAGATAAATCCATTAATTGGCACAAGGGGATAATATAGATAGATTTCATCTTGATCATTGGATGTTTCCATAGTCCTACTACCATGTACCCAAGACACCGAAGTGTTGACCTACAATTGGCCTCACTCATTGGTGACTCAAAGCAAATGAATAGATAAAAACTTGAATTCATCAATGTCTCAGGATTGAGAGCCTATTGCTAGGGAAGTATGAGAGCAGTCCTTAAATCGAGACAGTATTTCATATGGTGCTTCTCATGGTCCTTCAATACATCCAATGTACCAGCACTATGATCCAGAATCTTGCATTCTGATGATCGAGACAAATCACACTATCTCATAGTGATCAAAGTGCTGCAACCTTATCAGATGAGATGCCCAGTCTCATCATTGGTTGTGAATATATTTTTAAGTATAAGATTTGTGACACATATCTCCCGTATGTGGATCTCATCCATATACATATATCACATCTAATATACTAATAGGACCCGGTTCATCTCATGAACTATTATGTCATATGTATTGGTTATGTGCGTTAAGTAATAAAATATCATTCATCTCATGAAAGGAAAGCATGATTTCATTGATAAATAAAGAAATGAATCAATTTACTACATCAACTGATGGATTGAGTCCATACAATCTAACAAATGTCATGTAGACAGCGAATCAGACTATGAGATACGAAACACTTTTTGGGGTTTATGACTGACACATTCTTTTGGTTGTACTGGCCTTTATTGGCCTTTATTTTTTGGGAGTGATTAACTAACTGATCTTTTGTGTAAACATTTAACTTTACTTTTGGGAAAATGTTATAATGATCATTGCTTAATCTGAAATCAAGTTATAGATATGTTATTAGTCATGTGATTTGGAAATGAATTATGATTTGATTTGCTACACGCTTCCGCACTTAAACAAAAATGTATTATGTTGTTATGATATCCTCACCGCGGACACCTATGGGAAATTAAATAAATGTGTGCATCTTATCACCACACTTTGACATTACATCACATCACCCACTTAGTCCCGATCCCAGATTAGGCCAAGGACCCGGTTTGGGGTCGCGACAGATAAGTCCTTAAAAATGCATATTTTTATGGTTATTTTTGGTAGGTTTAAGGACTTATCAAGCCAAGAGAGCCTCGTTTAGTGTCATATCATGATTTTATGCATTTTTTTTATCTATTGAAGTACATTCATGCATAATTTGCTAAAAATCACACTTTTTGCATAAATTCATGAAACCAGTCATTTTTGGAGATTTATTTTTGGAAAATTGATTATTTTGGGTGCATCAAGTAGGGTCCCATGCATGGTCCATTTAAATTCCTTACATAGAATTATTCTTGAATCCATTTATTTTAATTTGCGTAGGAGAAATCAAGAATGGAACCCACACTGGTGAAATTTGAGAGAGATCAAGGGTAGGACATCTTTCAAGATGGACCCACATATCTTGGTATTTTTGGAGAGTTTGAAAAGTCAACAATGGAAAGCTAGATTTGTGATTTCAAGATCAAGAAAGGAAACTTCAGATTTGGTAAGATCTAATTATTACAAAGCTTGAAAACTCAAAAATCAAGAAAGAAATTCAAGAAAGGAAAGTGTGCTAAAAGAGTTGACTAGTAAATCTAAGAAGTTTGGAAGCAAACCAAAGATGGAAGGGGAGTCAAGAAACAAGGAAAGAAAGATCCTAATATCCCTTCGGACGTCCACGTGGGTCCCACACACCCCATTGCACAACTAACATTCCATATGTGCACAATTATTTTCGGATTTTTCAGAGGCACCAATATTAAAATGGTCATAACTCTTAATCCAGCCGTCAGATTGGTGTAATCCATAGACCGTTGGAAAGCTCTTTCGAGTAGATATCTTTAGAATCCAAGATTGTGTCAATCGGAGCTAAAACGAGAAAGATATGGCCTTTGGAAGTTGGTGCTATAATTTCTACTCGGGATTGCAATTTTGCACATGAAAGCACCAAAAATCTCTCACTCACCTTGCTATTTCTTTGAAGACTTGTTGGCCAAGGAAGGGACTTGCCTTACAAAGAAGATTGCATGCTACAAACTTGGAGCAAAGAAGGAAAGAAAGAGAGCAAAAATCTATAAATTGAAGGCATAAGCATCCCTCTCCTCTCATGATTGAAATCGTCCACCTCTCCCTCTAGCTTAATTTCGTTCCATCTCTCCTTCTCTTCCCTTTCATCTCAAGCCATCAAGGGGGTTCTTCTCAAAGGCCGCACCGCCACCCCTGTTTTCTCAACTAGAAAGAGGGATTCTCAATCATCCTAGTATGTATTTTTATTTTTAATTCTCAATCTTATGTACTCAATTGCATACTAGTATTATCAAAATTGTTTTTTTTTTTTAATTCTTGTATTGATTTCTTGTGAATCTTGATATTAGTTTTGCAATAGGGTTAGTTCTTACTTTTGGTTAAGTAATTTTAATTGGCTTGAAATAATTACTAACAACTCACCTTAGCATCCTCACAATATACCTTGTTTTCTACGGATACTTGGTATTTTTGGAGGCAATATAATGTGAAGTTGAAGAGTGTTGATTAAGAAAAGTTTAAAAATTCAAGTCTGAAATTTATTTATTAAAAAGTGAGGATTTATCATTCTCAACTTGGATTGACAACCCAAGTTGAAGAATGGGACCCTAGGTTTGCACCTCTAATTTTCTTGGACCCTCCATTGAGAAAAATTAAAAGAAGCAACTCACCACTTTTATATTTCAGGTTTGTTTACCATCTTTGATTTATGCACACCATTCTTATTTTCAGCACTTCACTTTTAATTCTTGCACCTTTTACAATTCTATGTCACACAATTTTATTTAGATTTGTTAATTGCTGGAAAGTGCATTAGACTCATGCATTCATTTTTTTAATTTTTTTTTGCATAACATTAGGAGTGACGTTCACATGAAATTCTGAAATCAGATTTATGTTAAACATTCATGTGGCAAAAACAGTCCATAAACAAGCCAGAAAACTGCAGAAACAGTTTTTTTGCAAAGAGTTCGAAGTGGGTAGACTAGTCAAATCATGGTATTTTTCTGTGAAATTTGGAGAAATTGAAGTTCAATATGTGGTCTATCACGTCCCAAAATCTCAGAGAAAAAATATTTCAGGAGGTTTATGAACCAGTGGCTTAAACATGGCATGTTAGGCTGTTTGTGTGCAGAATTTCTGCACAGTTTTAGTTTTTTTAGGTCATGTTTACGCATTCATTTCTTCTTTGTTTTAAATCGTTTTCCACTTCAGTTTTTTTTTTTTTTTTTTGATTCATGCATAATTATAGTTTAAATTTCAGTCATTAAACTCAGTTTTAGGTTGCATTAAATTAGGAGAAATCATGCATAAAAACAGCCTTGCATACTAGTTTTTCTAGACTTAGAATTTTTCAGCATCTCATGGCATACATTGCATTACTAACTTTCTAACTTAGGTTTCTTTTGTTTCTACTTCAGTTTCTTAGTTTTATTTTTAGTATTTTTTATTCTTGATGTTCTAACTTTTGTGTTCTTTTGTAGCAATTTTAGTTTTTAGTTTACGATTTTTAGATTTAGGAAGTTTTCTTTTTATTGGATTGTAATTAATTTAAGTTTTGGAAAGTATGAATGATGGTTGTAACTTTTCTAGTTTATTATTATTATTTTTCTAGTTTATTAGGCTAGATTTAAATTTTTAATTTAGGGCAGGTACAAGTTGAGAAGGAACCTTAGTTTACATTGCTCCTTGTGGATCGACCTGGTTTCACCAGTTTATTACTACATCACGGCTCTACACTTGGAGCTCACGATTACTCTCAACCAAGCTACTCTTATGAAACAAGTATGGAATGTTGTAATTAAAAAAGCTACCTGCTACTGGAATTTGTAGATTCATGTGAGATATATTCGCAATTGCTAAAATAATAATTGAAGTTCTTCCTCCATCTATTTTTCTTGATGAAATTGTATGTACCCTAGTGGATGACGAAAAATCTTACTTTTAAATCAGCTTTCCAAGTTGTGTGCAATCTTCATAATTAACCACACGAACTTTGGGTTGACCTAATGTGGTTCGAGGGATGTATAAAGAAACAATTGATTGGTGCTTGGATGATGTTTCATGGCTGTTTAAAAAACGAATGATTTTTACCTTCCCAGAAATGTTTCGAGTGACTCCCATTGTATGATATGTGATTGCACTTGGGAATCTGTTGAACATTTGTTATTATACTGTCCCAATGAATAGCTCAGTTGGCCTAGGACCACGGTTTGCACTCAGAGGTTGTACGTTTGAAACTGCACTACCTCACTAGGGTTACAGAGGAGTTTACCCGGCTTCCTTCTAGGCCCAGAAGGATTAGTCCAGCCCAAAGGATTGGGAACCCTCCGATAGCAAATAAGAAAAAAAAATACTACCCCTTCTCTATAGTCGTTTGGAAGAAAATACTGCGAGAGCTTTGTCTCCAGCGGATTCCATGCAACTCTCTTATTGAGGTATAGGGTTTGTTTGCCAAATCTTATATGTTTGAAATAGATCTGACTCAAACAATCTGTCAAATAGACTATTTCACAAATAGACGGTTTGATAACACGTGGAGAATATCTAATTCAAGTATATCTATTTGGTAAAACTTGTTTGGTAAACATACAAAGATGAGCTTATTACGAGGGAATTTCTTGTCTTTTTTAAAACAAAAGTCAATTTATGATAGAAATTCAATTTGACATCCATTATAAATTCTTTTTAAAATTCAATTTGGCCATGTTTTAGGTGTCAAAAGATGAGCTCCCCGGACTATAACATTCCAACTTATCCATATTACTCGTCTTCTAAGTTACACTAGGAACCACAGTTTGTGTACACTATCCAATGAATTACTGGATCATATGGGTTGGGCTAGGCTAAGCAAAAGCTTGCCCAACTTTGAAGTCCAACTGGCTAGTAGTTGGCCAAATATTAAAGGGCCAAATATTAAAACTTAGATTTAGTTCCTGAAGTATGTTTTGGGTTCAGTGCCTTGCAAAATATTGAGCCATAAGTGTTAATTATATTGGGCCAGGTCAAGCCTTCTGTTAGGGATCTTGGCCTCAGCCTTCTAGTATCTGGCCTGTTTTACACATTATCACTCCAACATTGAAAATAAACCTCAATTTGAATGGTTCAGATTTTAAGAAATAGACCCAACTGAAGATTATTTGTTACCAAAGTTTTTCATGATTCCAAGCACCACAGATCCAGACCCATAAATGCAAAAGCAAACTAAAAACCTTAACCCCAAAAAATACACATACAAATACAATTGCAACAACAGGTTTTCTTCCAAAATGTAACTCCCCACATTACATACATGCATAATATTATCCGCTTTAGCCCATGGACCTCACGATTTTTGTTTCTAATGGGCCTCAAACTAAGTCACATGATGTCCTCCATATTAGCCCAGTCTCTGGGCAACCTCATAAGTGATGTGGGATCTTACAATCCTCCATCATTTGTAATGACCCACCCTACACGCATGCATGATATTGTCCGCTTTGGCCCACGGACCTCACAGTTTTGAATCTAATGGACCTCAACTAATCAAAAGGCCTCATGCAAGGTAAGGGTGTAAGCTTTAAGTATAATCTCATTCACTTTCTTCTATATAGTTGATGTGGGATTCCGGAGCATCACACAAACAATCAAATAATACATGCTCATCTATCTCTTACCAAGAAAAATACTAGCCCATCTACATGGCGAAGAGGAAAAAGGGAACTAGAAAGACAAGAGAGACAAATCAGGCAGATGGAGTTGCATTGGGACTAGAAGTGGAGGTGGTGATGGGAATTGCACCTCCTTCTCTGCCTACTCTTAAGACCTGCAAGACCCCTGTGAGAAGGAGCAAGAGCTAGAGTAGGAGCAGGGCTTTCTACAGCTATTGCAAAATCACCTATCATCGTCAACATCATGAAAATAATTGCTAGAGAGAAAACCAAAGAAGATGACCTCATTGTTCTCGTCTTCAGTTTTTTGAAGAGTGAATTGGAGATAAGAAGCCACTATCATCATGAATGAAAGAGGGCACCTGCTATTGCATTTCTAACTTATGGACTCTAATCACAAGGGACTGTAAATCTTGTGTAAATCAGTTTTCCCAAACATTTGTTATGAACAATATTCGTTAAGGTGGTTCTTTAGAAAATAATTAGTAGTTGCGAATCAGAGTCGCTCTAGATTTTTTTTTTTTTTCATTTTATTTGTATAATTTGAAAAACAACAGACATCCCACTTCTTGATTTACATAGGCAGCAAGAAGAAAAGACAAGACTGCAAGAAGAAAAGACAAGACTGCTTTCCAGTTCCCTACTGCAATCTTGAACCATATCACACGACTCTCACAAAATGTCACTTATTTAAATTGACAAGAGACACAACACACATCCTCTTGCACGTATGCTTCAGCTATGAGTTAATCTGAAGCGAGAGAGTGGAGCTCCATCCTGTGTAATACTATTCGTCCACAGCAAGAGGGACTGACTGCGCCTGCAATTCATGAATTCATCCAAAAGGAAAACAAATTATATACATGAAAATACATGATAATTGCAAGTTTGTACTCAATATTACGAGAAAAAGGAGAAGACATTTGCCATTTTTAGGAAGACAAAAGGCAATGAAGCTAAAAATTGACAATGCTCAGAAACTTGTGTAGCAATGAGGAACTTTCCTAGTAGACTCAGACAATTAGCTGCATCAGTTCCTTAGACAACTAGGAAGATGGAGCATATGGAGCCCAGCAGTTTGACTAGAGGTTTGGGGAGACTAATGAAGAGAAAAACCTATGGCCTCTCTCAAGTATGAGACAATCACGATCAATAGGATTTGAATCTTCAGAAAAGGTTTATGAAGAGAGAGTAATGAGTTATATTATGCACGACATATCCAATTAGAGCATACCAGTTTACGATATTTAAGGGCGTAAAACATCTCGAGATAACGGCGGGTCTCACGCCTCTCAAGCTTTGAGACGTACTTCCAGAAGCCATAAACACCAGCTAATGTCATCAGCCTCTCAGAATATATCTTCCATGTATACCTGCCAACAGGATTGAGCAAGGAAACAGGTTTATGTAGAAGAAATGGTAAACACTCTGCAGTGATCAGCCTTAACTACAGGTCCTCTTAATTACTCAAGTGAAGAAAGTCTGCTGACTCTGCAATGGTGGGGCATTCCTCGGTGATCAGAAAAATATCGAATGATCTTTACCGTTGGATTGATGGGTTAATTTTAAAGGGACGAAACTTCTAGGTTGTTGATGAAGGGGCTAGGATAATCAGTCCCATGATACCATCCCGAAGGGCCCCACATCGAGGTGTGTATTTGAGCTAAAACGCACTGGATAACTAATATATATATATATATATATACATATAAACAGTCCAGTGAGATGGTGCGGTGTATGAGCTAACTTTTTAGGGCCCAACTGGAATATTTGTGCCGACCATGAAGGGCAGGAGGGGTTGAAAGATCATGATGGGAACTAGGTATGTGCAAAAAATCAACCCCATCCAATCATCCTAGCCCCTTCATCCAACTGCATTGGATGGGGCTGATTGTTTGCACATATATAGTTCCCATCATGATCTTTCAATCCCTTCTGCTCTTCATGGTCAGCACAAATATAGGTGGGCCCTGAAAAGTTAGCCCATATACCACACCATCTTGCTAGATCGTGTGTGTGTATATATATATATATATTATATATTAGTTATCCAGTGCATTTTAGCTTAAATACACACCTCAATGTGGGGCCCGCCTGGGATCCCACTTGGGTATGGGACTAATTATCCTAACCCCTTCATCAACCACCTACAAGTTTCATCCCTTTAAGCCCTTTAAAACTAACCCATCAATCCAACGGTACAGATCATTCGGATGGGGCCCATATTTTATATACATGTAGGCCCCAAGCAGAGGAAGAGATCTCCATGGGTTCGATCCCCAAGTGGGGTCCTAGTTGGGCCCCACATTGAGATGTTTATTTAGGCTAAAATGCACACTGTGTGCACTCGATTAATTTATATAGGAGATACTCCTATGAGAGATAAGGTGGGGGCCCTCACAAACATATCCAATGCCAACAACTTAGATGTGCTCTCACATCTAAGTTGTTGGCATTGGATATGTTTGTGAGGGCCCCCGAGCTCACATCTAAGTTGTTGGCATTGGATATGTTTGTGAGGGCCCCCACCTTATCCCTCATAGTACGGTGAGAGCATCTCTCATAAGAGCATCTCCCTATATATATATATATATATATATATATATATTATTCAACCCAGCAACATTGTCCAGCAAAAACAAATGATGGTAACTCAACTAAAGAAAGAGCAGTTTGCTTACTTCTCATAAATGCGTTTCAGTCCTCCTTGTGAGATTCTATTCCAATGGTTTGGATCTCCCTTGCATTTTTCAAAGAAATCAGTGATAATCTCAGCAGCTTTATCACCTTGGTAAGGATCGATATGGAAGCCTGAGATCCCATGAACTATAATCTCAGCAGGCCCTCCATGAATGGTTGCAAATGTGGGTAGACCACAAGACATGGCTTCGACAACTGTAAGTCCAAAAGCTTCATATAAAGCAGGCTGAAACAGGAGAAACAACCCCATCAAAACTATAAACAAACATCAATTAGCATTTAGCAGTGCAAGTTATATGGAGCTGCGGTTCAAATAATAATATTATCTCTTCAGCTTATAATATTCTCAATAATTTTCAAAAAGAAATCAGAACAAGTGTGTCCCCTCAGTCACAAAATCAAACTCCTAGACCAAATTCTAAGACTGCTAGAAAATATAGTGTGTGTATAATGTAATCAACAGATCACAAGCAATACTCAGAAATCAACTTAACCGACAAAGATGGCAGATTTTATCTCTCATGATTATGTATATAAAGAGAGAGGGAGGGAGAAGATTTTCTTATTAACTCAGATCTAGGTCTAGATACATGATAGATAGATTCAGTTGATTCATTCATGTGTTTTCCCCACTAATACAAAAATAGCAAGTTGGACAGCTTCCAAGTAATTCCTTCCTTTTTTTTCTTTTGTATGGCGCAAATAAAATACGTATATGTATGATGCAATGAAAATATTGTCCAAACGGAATTCACTACGTAGAGATACCTGTATGAAAGCTCCCTTTGAGTCTGCTATGTACCGGTATAGTTCACCATTGCGGACACGATTCATTTGAGCAGAAATCCATCTGAAATGGCCATTTAACTTGTATGTTTCAATAAAGGACTTCATTTTCTTCATTTCATCCTGCTCCTCTCGGTCCTGTGACTCCTTTCCATGGTCACCACCCACCACTACAAGGTTAACCAGTTCCCTGAGTTGGGAATTCTTGCCAAACCACTTGACCAATCCAGTTAGGTTCTTAACACGGTCAAGTCTTGCCATTGAAAATATAATTGGCTTATTACGGTCTTTCAACATGCATCTGCAGGAATCACAACAATCAATCATATAAATGCTGACATGCCCATAAGATTAATAGTCTCTTATCATAATAGCACATATTAGATAATACCCAATTTGCATTCTGATATATTGCAGCAAAAGAATAGAAGGTGCAAAGTTTGATCCAATGAAACAATGGATTGGCCTCGCTGGGATCCAAGTTCGGACTCATATATGCTATCTGTCTGTTCCAATCCAGGTCTACCCTGACCAAACCCCATTTTACACCCTGATGTTTCTTTTCTTGCTTTTTTTCTCTCTAGAATTGATATGTTGTCTAGTACAAGAGAAATGGAGCACCATTATTGCAAAATAATTCTGTACTCACATATGTTCTGAGTTCTCAACGGGACTGTAAAGCAGCTCTTCTATTTCTGGATGAAGGGCAGTGAGTCGATTTTCCTTCTCTGTGAATGGAAAGTAAATAGTCATATCTGCTCCTGGAGAAACGATGTTGAACTTGGGGTCAAATACATCAATCCCATGAACAACTCTGTAGAGTCCAGGAAGTGTGAAGGCAGTGTGGCTCTCATACTGTCCGACAGTGTCCTTGCTGAAACGGAAAACCAAAAATAAATAAATAATAAAATAATGTAAGGCCAGATGTCCAGGAAAAAAAAAACAAAAATAAAAAATAGCAAAGCATACTGATAAGGGGTTGTTTGGATCAGTGTAAAGGACTTTCTTACATGCACTCAGATCATGAGAAGTAGATATTTAGAGTTACCATTAAACTCTCAAACAATGAAAACAGTTTAAAGGGTAACAAGTTTGGAGGATAAACCGAAGTTTAAAGAGTTCTCATGTCACCTTTAAAGGGCTACAATGTAAAAAAAAGTACAAGGATACGAATGGCACCCAAGTAGGAATGGAGAGATTTAGAAAGATCAGTGTGAATGTTATTAGTACCCGCTCATATGAAACTTAGTGGTGCAAACCAGATTGCCCAAGGCAAATCTGTTGCAACAAACTCAACCTTTAAAAACGTTTAGGAGGTTTTTTTTTTTTTTTTTTTTTTTTGCTTCTTCTTCGAATCTCCAAAAGCTTCCTCTTCTTCCTAAATTCATTGCTTAAATAGGTTCTACAAAAAGCCCTAAACCTCATCTCAGCCATTGAGATAAGGCATGAGATATAATCTAGGCTATGATGCCCAGATACGGCAGGGACACGCCATAGACATGGCGGGGAAACAGATTTTACATGTAAAATGTGAAGTATCGGATATGATACGTTGCCCATTTTGAAGTATCCGTGCATCATAGAATCTAGGCCATTCACACAAAAGACATGAAAGGTCTAAACTGCCCTCAACAAATGGGCTACAAACACAAATGAAGATGAAAATCAAAAGAGGTAAAGGACCCAATAATGGGGTGAGGCCCATGCAGTTAGATGACTGGCGGTTCTCTGCATCAGTCTCCCCTTCCAAGGAAGAACTCGACCTCGAGTTCTGTAAGTGTCTTCCTTGGTCAAAAACCCAACGTGCAAACTTACAATGTTCTTTTTTATTTTCATACTCTTCACATGGTTTGGGAACTTCACTTGATCTTCTGCTCCAAGTATACTTCAAGCTTTGCTTTTCTTGATGGCAAGATTCCGATTGGATGCTTGATTAAATGCTTCAGTTGGAGTACTTGCATTGCTAGTCCGCAAACTTTAACCATATGTGATTCATATTCAAAGCTGAAGTAAATGTGAGGGACTTCAATGATTTGATCTTCTTGTGAAAGCAGGGGAACAACTAATTTATTTTCTGAAGAACAAATGGGCATTTCTGGAATTGGCCGTGCAATCAGAGATCCATCAGGTGCTCAGCCTCATTATCAACCAATTCTAAGTCTTCAATTTCCACTTGTCCTTCTTCATTTGCCTCTTCTAATGTTTGATCCAAGATGTCCTCTTGTTCACATGCTGTTTCATCTAATTCTGCTATGAAATCTATTGTTTCTTGACAATCATCTTCCACGTAGTCATCACATATAGGAGGTTAGAAGATCATCTTTGACATTCTCAACTAATTTCTTCTTTTGACTCTTTTTGACGATATTTTCCATCTTGAAACTTAAGTTGCCTTGTGTAAGACCATTTAAGTATGTGCTCAACATGGATAGCGTATCAGTATGCTTCATGAATGGCTTGGGAAGGTTTCATATGCTTTCTAATATCTGCTCTCAAACCTCTGATATAACGAGGTAAATCACGCGTTGGGTTTTCATGTAGTGCAGATAAGATGTGCAATTCTTGAAATTGATTGTTATATTCATCAACGTTTCAATTCTTTTGCTTTAAACCAAGGTACCACTCAAGGTAGAACTCCTTTTCATAATGCTGATCCTCATATTTGAATGGATTTATGCCAAATTGATGCAGTACGAGCCGGGCCAAGATATCAACTGGGCCAATACATTGACCTAGAGGTCAACCCGGTCCATTGGGTTCAATCCAAAGGACCAATGACTGAGAGCTACTGTGGCATTCCCTTTTTATCCTATTTCTATTTTCATTCATTGTTTAATCAGGGAACTATTTTTAATTTTATTGTTTGATTAGGATTAGTTATTTAGAAAGTCTTGCTTACTAAGGGATCAATCCTACTCCTGCATAAGGATGATCAAAACTCATTGTACTTCATACTATTTTCAACTAATCAAAGATTTCTCTGATTTTTCTCTTCAATTATGGTGTGTTTTGTGGTCTTGAGTGTGCCCTAGTGGCTGAATGCATCTTTGCATTCCATTAATCCCATTGGAGATTGGTCTATTTTTCAATCGAGGATCCAGGGCTGCGCCACAAATTCGATGTGTCTCATATTGACTTGGATGTAGAAAAAATATATAAAAAAATGCTCCTCAAAATAAAATATTTGATTGACTTACTGTGTAGATCTTATTACCACAAGCACATAGACAAAAACGGATCTCAAATCTGCGTCCGATGGCTCAACAGTCACAAGAATGAATCTTGAATTAGTCAAAGCCTCTTTTGACCATGCTTCCGGTGCCATCGATCACTATATTAACAGCAACAACAACAAAGGAAGCTCTAGATGCTTCCTTTGAAAATAATTTTTCGAAGGCTGTCCTAAATTAAAGGGCCAACTAATAATAATAGTAGTAGTAATTATAATGTGGTTTGTGTATATGGATTTCAATCAACTTACTGGTAGAAGTATATTCAATTCAGTAAATGAAAGAGTACAAAATTTTATTGATGACTGTTGAGGATAACTTACTGAGATTCACAACTATATAGTAGAATTTTCAATGACTGATTCTCAATTCATGGAGAGTGATAAGTAGAATGTAAATAAATCTGAGACTTTTACTTTGATTGGTAAAATATTTCATATTATTGAACAAGGCTTGTGAGGATCAGCTTGACAAGGGCCCCAATTTAAGTTCACTTAAACCAGGTTGAGTACATAACGACTAAACTAAGTTTTTCACAGATGGAAAGTGCTAATGTTCCTTTTATTTTTACGAAGCTTGCAATACATCCCAAATTGATTTACAAATAGAGATACTATTCCTTTGACCATGTCATAAAGAAATCGAGCACATAATTAATCCGATGAGAATCTGCAAGAGGAAGAAAAAGGCACAGAAGACATGCACGCACCAGGTATTGGATCATGATCCTGTTAAAGATCCACTGTTGGATCGGGATTCGAGCAAAGATCTATTGTTGGATCACAATTCTAGAAGAGATCCACCGTTGGATCTAAATTTTGGCAAAGACACACTGTCGGATCGCAAATCTGGAAGGGATCCACCATTAGATCTTAATTTTTATAAAGACCAATGGTTGGATCTAATGGACCTGATCTGACACTTATCAAAATGAAGACCCCATGTGGCAAAATCAAGAAGACCACACCTCGGGATGTGCCACATGGGAGGAACTAGCGAAGAATCAAGAATTGAAGATCAAGTGGGGACCATCCATGGTACCCATCCAAGTGGTCGTATGGTCACATCGACCGTATGACCAAAATTTTAGTTCAGTAAATTTTATTAGTTTGTTTTATTTATTTTATTTTAGTGGAATAGTAAGTAAGGTCCACTAGTTTTTAATATTAATATTTTAATCTCAGCCTTTGAGATGTTTTAATAGCTGAGATCCAATTTAGGGATAGGCTTTCTTTATAAAACATTGCAACAAAAGACTGCTTTCAATTAATGATTAATGAATGATTCAATGCTTTTGGCTACTTCTCCTGTGAAAGGATTTGGTGTGCATGGGGCATGAGGCCTTGCGGTGTGTGAGATCACAAATCTTGTATCTTCTCCTTCTTCCCTTTCTCTATTTCAAGTTATTGTTGGTTTTCCCTTTTAAATCATCACTTTCACCTCAAAGCAGTCCCAAACCCTAGATCCATTGGCCGTATGACACTTATCACTAAACCCAAGCCCAAGCCCAAATTCCAAGTGCTCCTAGTCGACACCTTCATCTCCCATCTCCACTTCATCACCATGTGGCCAGCCACAACACCACTTAAACTATTAGCCGAACACTAGTAGCATCAAATCTGACCAACCAACCACCATTTGACATTGTTCCCTATTCCAAATCATATCGCAGAAATCAATAACCATCAGATCTGACCATGTGTAAGGTCCTTCTTTACCAAAACACCCAAGTCGCAAAATCCTAATTCCCATACTCCACTGCCGTCCAACATAATCCCAATCCACCTACTGCTGCATCTTGATGGCATCATACCTTTCAGCTGATCCACCTAAGCACCTTCCCTGCAGCCAGCAAATAGATCCAGCCACTTGGGCCTTAGCCGAACCAGATCCAAGCCATAACAGGCCCATCCAAACCCAGCCAGGCCCATTACAAGCCCAGCTGAATCTGATTTTCAGGTTATTTGGCCCCATCTGAGCCCTCTTTCAACTCTACTTTTCTGCTAGTCAGATCTGAAAGTGCACATGCTGATTTAGTGATTTAACTGTGGGATTCACTTATTAGAATAATCTGAATTTTGTTCTCCCTAGTCCCAACTTATTACACATCAACTTTGTGCTACACTATATACTAAAGGGGGCAGCAATTCTTACTTGAAATTTGGATTGATCCCTAAGCTAGTGGAAGAGAAATTCTTCCTTTGCGACTCCCAATTCAGATTTGGGAGGTTCTCATTGTGATATTGTGCAAGGCCTAGAGTTACCTCTAACTCCTAAACTGAATTTATATATAAGAGGTGCAATCAGAATTTTCAATTTTATAATTTTATTTGTGACTGTGAATTGTTTTCTTAATCTCACAACATCATCTACCTTAAGCCTTGCACTGTCCTGCATCATTTTCTTAGCATTTGACCAAGTCATTGAAAACTAATTTTCAAGAAAAAAAAGTACAGTAGCAATCTTTTAAGCAGTACAATAATAGTACATATGAAAAACTCTGCAGCACACCCAATGTATGAAAAGATAAATAGACCAAATAGAAATGTATAAAGCACGCTATTAAAAAAATTAATCTCCTTTATAAAGGAAAAAGAAGAAACGACATTCATGAGGCTATCACTTTAAAATCAGTAACACTAAAAGTAAAATACGATGAAAATTACCTTCCTGCAATCTCTTGATATGTACTGGTGATAATGAAATCTGTATGGTTCATGGCGATAAGGTCAGCAGTAAATTGGCATGAAAAGTGGTACTTATCATCAAATTTCTGCCAATATATGTCTGAGTCTGGATACTTTGTTTTCTCTAGGGCATGAGCAATGGTGCACTGCATAAGCAAATAGAAAACAATGTGAAACGAAAATATCTAAGGCAAAAAATTTAAGTTTATTTGCATCTGTATGGAGTGCCAATCAGGGGAAGGGAAGGGTCCCACGTAGGGGGAGGAAGCTGAGGCCATGGACCACCCAAATTTTATGAAAATTCAATGTAAATTTGCAATTTGGCCCCCTTGGTTGGGCACCCCAAATTTTTTTCTCATGCCACTCTTGGTGCCAACAAACAATATTAGTGTAAACCTGTGTAACTCCCAACTTATGTGCAAGCAAGGATGCAACAAGATTTCCATCACTATAGTTGCCGATAATCAGATCTGGTGTCGCCTGCAGCTCTCCAGCAATTTCATTTGCAACATCCTGATAAAAGAGAAAAATACATTTTGGGACAGAAATTTGAGAAGCTGTATAGATCATATCCAAGATGGGCTCAAAAGCAGAAGAGAAATGGATGATTATTATTTAAAATTTACCTCAGTAAAAGTCTCCAAGTAAGGCCATACATCAAACCGTGAGATCCATTTACGAAGCACTCCCTTCTCCGTTCTGAAGGGAACCCGCAGAATGCTTACATGGTCTGTTCCAATGACTTTCTCAAGACGCTGGTTGCAAGTAGTCCCTACTGCATCAGGGAGTAGTCGGGTCACCTGGGTTTCACCACAACAAAAGCATCAACAAGGCAAGGCCATACAATCATCCTCTCACTTACTGAACAGTTAAAACTTAGAAAAGAATGTTCAGAAAATATCAGGGAATTTTCAAATTTCGAATTTTAAGAAAAGAAGTGTTCTCAATGGGATGGTCGTGGAATCATTGCATTTAACAATCCATGATTACATTAGCAGAAAGTGGTCAGGACTCAGGAAGCTTACTATGAGAATGCGAGGTGTAATATCCAAGCCTTGCTGCTGAATTCTGAGAAGCATCTCATTCTCCAAAGCACGAACTTGATCCAAAATGTAAACAATCTGCAGGAAAAAAAATAATTCAGAGAAGATAGTCTATACTCTATATTCAATATGTGAAAGCAGAGGTGAAGTATACCTGGCCCCCAGTGTCGGGCAGCCCCAGAACATTAGCCTGAGCAAAATACCCATGGGGAGAAAGGATGACAACATTAAAAACCATCGGAATTCTCCCAAGGAATTTTTCCAAGGTACATGGATCAGGTGCCTCAAGCAACTCCAAAAGTAAATGCACCATCTCCAATACACGCCCAGCCATATCACCCCATCCCCTCTCTAAACCCATCTCTTGGAACCTGACATCATAGATGTAAAAGTGCTGCTCAATAATACGAACTTCTTAGAAATTGTGTTTTTGGTCTTTGGTTTAAATGAGCATTATCTAATATTATGCTTGCATCCTTACCAGGAAACTAAAAAATGTAGTAATACCTGTGCTCAAAATCTGAATATGGTGTCTGTGGAGGAATCATTGACAGATATTCATCTGCCTTCCTCATAACAGATTGGAGAACATTGAGGCTGTGTACTCTTTCATTCAGCATCATAGTCTGCATAGCAGAATCAAGATTAAAAAAGAATGCATTTATTAATAATTACAGCATATATATATATGTCTATAATGCTTCATAAATAATATCACAGCTAGAGTTGCAGCATATGGAGAATGAGAAGAGAGGACATGTGGCTGATTTAACCCTTTCTGTACGTATGGCAAGTAGCATAAACAATTAATCTTAGTACTTCACCAAGAACTACGATGACCAGAAAGAAATCCTGTCAAGGATGAGATTTATAAAGATATAATTCCGTAAAAGCTCTCTCTGTGTCACCAATGAAAAGGAGAGGAATGTGAAAAAAAGAACCAGAAATGAGAGGCAGAAAAATTATAAATTAATGGCAGGGCACATACCTTCCCCTTGTAGCTATGCACCCCGAGGAAATCAAGAAGCGGGTGCATGCTTTCTTTGTCATGAAACATTTTTGAAGAAAGGTGACGATTAAGGAATTGGACACCATTTCCAATGGATTTTGATAGAGTAGGCCGAGGAAAAGAATCTGTGAAGGGCTCAAAGTCCAACTCGAGCACAAAGCTATCTTTATAGCTGGTAAGAGAAAACAACTTCATGTAAAGAAGTGAAGTAGAAATTAAAAGAGGACAGAACCCATATCCGTTCTGTTATTATTACTACAGAAATCTATTGTAATAATAACTATCGACATCCCTGATAATGTAAACCTTCAGTTTCGCTGATAGAAAATACCTTCCATCCACAAGTTCTTCCTTAAATCGTAGATACTCAGGAACACTCAACCCTTCCATGATCATATCATTGACATTCACGCGTATGTACTCCCAAACACCTGGCCTTGGGCGAACAGCTAATGCAACCCATGGAGGACAAACTATTGCTTCCTGGATCACATCATCATGGTGAAACATTATTACAAAAGGATGACCTTAGAGAGTTAAAATAAGCAGCAGGTGATAGACATCACACTTGTGTGGCTCTCAAAACATCTCCAAATATGCTTTCCATTAGTTTTTGTTTCTCCCCTTCAGGTATTACAGCTTCAAACTCAGCTAATAACTGATGTGGCTGTAGAAGTCCTTTCCCTTGACTTACACACCTGCAAAGTCAATTGACAACCAGTGAGAGTGGGAGTGGCAAGAAGTAGATCAGAATCTATCTTAGGAACCAAAGAAACTAGAAAAAAGGAATATTAAAATTAAAAAGAAGCAGTAGTGCAAAAGTAGAGGATTGTGGCAATAAGCACTGCTGAATGCATAAGTTGTCAGTACAACATTATCACACACTAAAACCCAAATTTTCAGTATGCAAGGCGCCAATGTCATTTGGCTTGGTAAGAATAAGGGGCACAGTATAGAAACATCGACAGATTGTTGAAAACTGAAGCATTACACTGGTAGAAAAACAGACTTAACAAAAATATTGCAAGGCCTTAAAGTACTAGTAGGATTAGAATAATTGATGTGCTTTCCTAATAAGTAATGATGGAAAACCAGGGCCTCTGTAAATCAGCCCTTTAAATACCCATATTTATGTTGACTGAGTTATTGAGGAATTATCAAAATTGCAACAGATGAATCGAGCATCAGTTTGGCTGACTTAAGCACAACCGACCAAACCAAGAAGTTAAAATCAAGTCTCTTGCTATAGCTCACTCATGAATGTTAATGAAGCTAGGAGACTGTTTTGTGTCTGTGCGAGCAAGATCAATAAAGACAGAATCGAGAATCTGGTTCAAGATGGTTGATGCTAAGAAATCCAAAGTGCCATTTATGGACAATTTTTTTTGGAATGGTGGTCAATGGTCATGGCTCTGCAAAGGCATGCTGAGCCCATATCAGACTAGAAAGTTGTGCAAAAGGCTGCCACTACCTTCATCCAAACTTGAAACCAACAGGCCCTTCATGTTTTATGCCAGCAAAAAATGGAGGGTGAAGAGTAGAAATTGTTCATAAAACAGACATTTCGTCCGTCCCATTAGTTAATCGTAAGATACGGTATAAGAGTAACGATAGCATGGGTACCATGGAAAGAAATTTTCATTCAAGATTGGCCAGCAAAAGTAAATTATAACCATAGAACGCAAATTCACCGCTAACTCAGTTCCAGATACAAGTGGAAGAAGACAAGGTACAACAATTAGAATATGAACCCAAACCTTGATAGAAGGCAAGATAGTTCATTCCGAAGACTTGACATTTTGCCATCCAAACGCTGTCGAAGACTATGAGCACGAGTAAGCCTACGGTCAGCCATGGCGACTTCCCTCAATTTCTCTTTCCTCTAAGCCTCAATATGCCTCACAGTACTGCAAGACAACAGTAACAGCAAAACAGGTGCTGAGTCTCAGTGGCAAGGGTCCCGACTATATAGAGATTAGGATTGACCAATAGTCAAACCACACCACAAGAAAGCATCTAGAATGAGAAACTTTCAAATTCCACAAAGACACGTAACTAAATTCATTGAAAGAACTACACACATCAACACATACCCGAGAAAAACAAAAAACCCCACCCAAATAAAAGGAGAAGGAAACTCAGTGAATTAGAAAAAAAGAAAAAAATATTTTTATAGAAAAAAAACCCTTTCAAGTTGAGAAACAAGATGAAGGCCCAGATATTTCATAATGACGGCATAGAACCTCTATTCCTTAGCTCAGTTGGCCTAAGACAATGGTTTACACCCAGAGGTTGTAGGTTCGAGGCTGCACTACCACACTAGGGTTACAGGGGAGCTTACCCGGCTTCCCTCTGGAGCCCGGAGGGATTAGTCTAGCCCAAAGGATTAGAACCCTCCGATAGCCCAAAAAAAAAAAAAAAAAAAGGAATAACCCCGACATTCCATTATGGAATAACCTAAATGCAAATTTCATAAAAAGAAGTGATATTCCATGATATCATGCGATAATCTAACATTCCATGATATTGTGGACTCAGGGCATTTCTATATCAAATGACTCTTGTGATATAATGGAATGTCAGGGTATTCCATTATATCATAGAAGAATGAAGGAACCCTACCATCGTTATGAAGTTTTAAGGTCTTTTGTCTTATTTTTCGAATTTAAATGATTTTTTCCACAAAATCCCCAAAGAAGAAATACAAGGTAAAAGACAATTCTGCAGTGAAAATGAAAATTCAAAATCTCAGGACAACATGAAAAACGACCTTTAAAACTTTAACAAAGTTGAAAGGCTTGAAGAACGTGCAGTTTGTGAACTATACAAAGTCCGTAGGGAATAATACCCAAAAATGGTTACTGTGAAAGAAAAAGTATACAAAGGTTAGCATAATTTTACCATACATGATGTGGATAGTATAACATTTACCATGACTTTAGAATCCGTCCAGATTACTGAAAATGACAGAAGAGCTTGGAGAAATCTCTACCATTAATAAACATGGAAACTGAATCCGAATATCGAAAAAAGTATCGACTTTGTACCCAAGCTTTTACTCTTAAACAAATAAACAAAGAGAGAGAATCTTCAAAAGTCATCTACTCAATTCGGATATGCATTTCTTTCCTTTACTTTACTGTAGAGTGCAGTGCTTTTCCAATTTATAGCAAACTCTACAACGAAAAAAGTGTTCTTTTGCAATGGATCAACGAATATCTCTAAATCGAACATGATTCTCTCCATTTCCGCAAAAAAACACGAGAATTCCTCGACCCAAATCAAGAAACATGTCCGATTTCCGCAAAAAATATCTCAATTTGCACCCGATTCAGACAAAGAACAAAAGAAAGGAGATCAACAATTCAATCTTCGCCAGAAAAAAATCAAAGAAAAGCCTAATTTCTTTCTTGATAAAAAAAAATATCAAAAGACGACAACAGAAAAGAAGAAAGAATGAAATCCAACTAAGATTATCGACCGACTGAGAGCTGAAATTCAGTTTCTGAGAGAATCACGTTACCTTGGATTACTTGATTCGAATGCCAAAACAGACAAAATGACGAACTTTTTCAAATGGAAGATGATGATGATGAGAGAGAGATGAATTTATATTCGGATGCAGAGATCACGTTCTTCTTGTTCTTCTTTGTAGTGATGGATTTGAGAGATTCCAAGGAAAAAAGTACGAGTGGTCGCATTTCGAAAACCAAAAAGAGAAATAGCATTTTTGCTGTGAGAGATTAAACTACAAGGCGGTCTTAATCTTCTTCTTCTTCTTCTTCGTCATCTAAAAAAGTTTTAGATAATCTTCTTTTGAACAGAGAAAGATGGATGCATAATACTTTTTAGTTTCGACTGGTTGCAAGTTAGACCATGCACGTGGCAGTCAAGAAGCAAATCGGTGGTGGATATTTGGGGATTGATCAAAGAACACGATCGATTACAAGTTCCAACGTTCCTGATTTTGCAGCGTGCATGATCGGAAAACTCATGGGATGAGAGAATCCGGATCATCTGATCCTTTGAGAGAGAAATCTTGACTTAAAAGAGTGAAAGTCCAGAGTGGGTCATCTATTGAAATCTGAACCGTTCAAACTAAATTTTCTCGAAATATATACAAGTTATTCTCAAATTTTAAGTGAATCTCCGTTTGTTCCGTTGGATTAAAAATATGATAAATACAATCTTATGCATATTCATTATCAAATTTTTTTTTACTTTTTTCTTTTTTAAATCTGACAATCATTCTAATGGTGGAACAAACTAAAATTTACGTAAATTCTGAAAATAAGTCATATACCTAGAGAGAGTTTAGTTTGAACAGCTCATATTCCAACAGATGTGTGGAGTATCAGAGGATTTGAGTGTCCAGGTTTAGAGCATTGTGGGGCCCACCAAGCAACCTTGAAATCAGTGATTTTAATTTTTTTTTAAAGAAAAAATTTAATAATGAGGAGAGTCCTAAGCCCGGTCGAGAAATAAAACACGTCCAATTTGTGGTTATTTTATGAGATATTAATTAATAAGAAAATAAATATATAAAATAAATATACCATTTATTGTGGTTCGAAGCATGGCCCAGCCCGACTTTTATACAAAGTAAATATTATTTTTTTATATAAATGAGTATGAAACTTCAAGTCTTATGTAAATTAACATCAATTTTTATGTATTTATTTTAGTAATTTCAACTTTATTTCAAGTTGAAAACCCTAAAAACCCATAAAGTCTCTTTTTATTTATATAAGCAAATTTAAAAATAAAAAGATTAGGATGGGGATGTGGGCCAGCTCGTGGGTGGGACTACCTGATCTAATTAGGGTATGGCATGGCATGGATGGCTGATCTGAAAGTTGGTCATGCTTCTTTAACAAAAGTTCAAATCTTATCTTTATTTGAGAATTACTAAAGGTCTTTATATCTTCTTGTAAGAATCCATTTTTTTTTTATATTTTCTTAAAAATAACTTTGAAACATTTTGCTTTCAGCAGAATGGGTCAAAATCCCATTTGGACGCCGGGCGCCAATACATTCGATAATTTTAGGGATGAAAAAAATGGTAGAAAGAAAAGGTCCTCGATTAAGATTTGACATTTATTTCTTTCCAAACTGAGAATTTAGGTGTCTTGCAAAGTTGCAATATAACTTGTTGTGAAATTGTATGTATATTACATATCACTCGACACAGAATCTTTTAGTTACTATATGCAACATTCTTAATCAATTGCAAGGCAATCCAAAAGATAAGATATATATTATGAATTCTATTTAGATGAATCTCTTTATAAGAAAAATCCAAACAGATAAGATATATCTCTATTTTTTAGAAAGAAAATAAAATAAAGTTAATATTAAAATTGAAATCAAACAATCAATTGCAAAATTGCATGTTGCCCCGTCTTTAGGAATTAGAATATAAGGCCCACTTTGGTTAACATGGGCCCAAAAATAAAACTATATCCAATTTGGGGCTATTTTTTGATATATTAATTGATGAGAAGAAAGTAAATTAAAATCTAATAATATTTCATTTATTGGTTTTTAGATACTATATATCAAAGTTTATTAAAAAGGAGAATGTATAGTAATAATCTCCAAATTAAATTTGAATTGAGGCTTGAAATTTGAATTTTTAAAAGATTCAAAGTCTAAGAGACTTTGGATGGATGAATTAAGAATTGATAACATAAGATCCAACAGAGAGTCCACAATAATTCAAATTGCAATAAAAATCTAAAATATACTAAAGTTTCTCTCTAAATCGAAATCAGATCAAATCAATTACAAAATCAACCTCCAATTTCACAATCAATTGCGAAATCAGACAAAATCAAGCTCCAATTTCTCAATCAATTTCAAAATTGGAACTCAATTTCAAAATCGAATCCTACGTCTATAATATATAATAGCTAGCAAAGCATGCCCACGCTAAGCCCGTGCCCAGAAATAACACGTCCAATTTGTGGTTATTTTATGAGATATTAATTAATTAGAAAATAAATATAAAACAAACAAATATACCATTTATTACGATTCGAAGAATGGCCCAACCTGACGTTTATACAAAGCAAATATTACATTTTCTATAAATGAGTATGAAACTTCAAATCTTTTGTAAATTAACATCAATGTTTATGTATTTATTTTAGTAATTTCAACTTTATTTCAAGCTGAAAACCTTAAAAGCCCGTCAAGTCTCTTTTAATTTATATAAGAAAATTTAAAAATAAAAGATTAGGATGGGCATGTGGGCTAGCTCGTGGGTGGCACTGCCTGACCTAATTGGGGTATGGCACGGCACGGCTGGGCTGATCTGAAAGTGGGTCATGGTTCTTTGATAAAATTTCAAATCTTATCTTTATTTGAGAATTACTGGAGGTCTTTATATCTTCTTGTAAGAATCCATTTTGTTTTTATATTTTCTTAAAAATAAGTTTAAAACATTTTACTTTCCGCAGAATGGGCCAAAATCTCATTTGGACGCCGGGCGCCAATTCATATGATAATTTTGGACTTGAGTAGTTTGGATTTCACAAGTACACATCAGGGATGAATAAAAAAGGTAGAAAGAAAAGGTCATTGATCAAGATTTGACATTTATTTCTTTCCGATTTGGGAACTTGGGTGCCTTGCAAAGTTGCAATATAACTTGCTGCGAAATTTTATGTATATTATTACATCACAAATCTTTTAGTTACTATATGCAACTTTCTTAATCAATTGCAAGGCAATCCAAAAGATAAGATATATATTATGAATTCTATTTAAATGAATCTCTTTATAAGAGAAATCCTAACGGATAAGATATATCTCTATTTTTTATAAAGAAGATAAAATAAAGTCAATATTAAAATCGAAATCAAACAATCAATTGCAAAATTGCATGTGGCCCTGTCTTTAGGAATTAGAATATGAGGCCCACGTTAAAAAAAGTTTATTGTACGCAGAGCCCATATGTATAAATCACTATCAAGGATCCACTTTTTAAAATCACAAACATTAAGGATTTTCTAACAGTAATAGATATATGAAAATTTCTAAATCCACCTAAAGAAGATGCATTTTAACTTGGTTGGATAGAGTTATTGAGCAAGGTGGATTTTTTCATCTGGACTCTTTAATCACCTATCCATAACAGATATATATTAAAATTTGAATTCACATAAAGAAGCTTAACAAATGTGGACACTAAATTGATTAATAGAGCTTATCTCTTGAAATTGATTTGAATTTCCCAAATTGATTTGAGATTAGAGTCCAATTTTGTAATCGATTAGCAAATTGGACTCTAATTTTGAAATCGATGCCTATGTCTATAATATATAATAATTGGGTCCGATGTAATTTACGGAGTTAAATTGATGTGGAGTGAAGACAAATCAAAGTTGAGATTTGGACGATCTTGGTTTCCTGAATATATGCTAGCAATGAAAACTATGGGAGAGAGCACAGTGGGGCCCACCTGAAAGGATTAGGAAGGATAGATGGTTAGGATGAGGCTCCTAATGAGTGTGAGGTTGAGTATGATGTAAGGGAGAGATGGGATCAGTGATGGGCCCCATTGGATTCTCCCAATTGGGCTGCCATGGGCTGCCAATTCCTTACCATAAGCAGAATGTTAATCTCAGTCTCTGGGCAAAACTGTTATAGTGGTCTTTCATTTAATGAATGTATAAAACACAGATGGCGAGATCAAGACATTCCAGCATGTGGATTAAGAAAGGGATATGGGTTTTGTGCAAGTATTAATAGTTGTTTGAAAGAAATAGCTTCTACTGAAATGTTCAACATGTCATTGTTTGTGGGATGAATTTACCCACTTTTTTTTTCATCTTTGTATTGTATTTTCTTCTTTCCTTTTTTTACTTTGCTTTAATGTGGAGACACCTTGTTCTATGGGTAAAACATAGGCAATAGTATTTATTTTCTCCAAATTAAATTGTCGAACGGATAACCATCGTAAATCCAAATGTTTTGTGTTTCCTCTTAATTTTGCTCAAGAATTGTCTTTGATTCCTTAGCAGTATCTTTATTCAAATAAAAAAAAATTCAAAACAAGATACATGAGTTAGGAAACTTACTGAGTAGTAACAAAGATCAAACAAGAAATCAAGAGGATCCTTAATTACAAGGAAGAGGACATCAAGTGCCAGTGGATTTGCTACAAGGCTTTCTATTTTAATTCCTTTAATTTGAGTTAAGTAATGTATTATAAGAAAGACATTTTTTTTTTTTTTACATTTTTTCTATAGAGATAATTAGCAAAAGGTCCCTAAAATTGAATCTATCCAGCCTCCAGTCCAGGCAAATTCTGTTTAAGGGCTCTGGTCCACTCAGCTAGATATTTGCAGCCAGAGGTCCCTACATTCACACGATCATATATTTCAGGACTAATTTGCCCCTGTAACTGTCGCAGAATATAATGCAGTGGTCCATCAACGTGTCACGATTATTTAGCCCCAAATTAAGGTCATAAGCGATCATTTATTACTGATATGCCCCTATAACTCAGTGCAAATCTTGTTTTTTGCATTTCAAACTGCAATCGATTTTGATCTTGAATCTGAATGTAGAAAACTTACGAGAGAGAATATAGAACTTTTGACTGGCTTATAGTTTCGTAGATTCATTGTTTGTGAAGCAGATTGCAGATCCAATGTTTGGGAAGCAGTTCTTTTCTTAGTGGCTTATAGTTTCGTAGATTGATTGTCTGGGAAGCAGATTGCAGATCCAACGTTTGGGAAGCAGTTCCATTTTTTTTTTAAGTGAGCGGGGCCTTCCGTTCATAGCAGAGAGTATGCAATCTTTCTTATTTAAATGTGTAGATCTATATATTTTTGATACTCATGGTCATTTCGATCTGTATAGATTCATATTGTATGGATGTCTGATATGTATGTGTAGATTTTTATTTGTGTTTTTCACTTTTTATAGGTATATTTTGATAGTTTTGTTATTCATGAACAATTTGATTTGTATGGGTTCAAATGATCTAGATTTGTTTTTTATATTTAGTTGTAGGTCTTCATTTTTTTTTAGATTAGTTAGAGCCTGATTTATCTACCCGTCTCATTAGTTAGTTTCTTTCTTATCAATTCCTTTAACACTTATAAATTCAGTTGAAAGCTGCATTGTGTAAGAAGTCATGTAATCAAAGATATGTGACTTTAGCATCAAATTTATCTGACCGTCAAACAGACATGTCTTAGTTTATGCAACATTATCTAAGTTTTGTACAAATTATCTGATTTTTGTATCGAAATTATTGAGTTTACGTGAAGAAATCCAAATAATTTTACACAAATTTGGCACTAACTCAGATAGATTTGTACAGATCATGTGAGTATTTTACCTTCTGCACACTTTTTTCAATGCTGATGACCCTTGATATTCCTTGAATTTTGTAGATGTCGCAACCCCGGGCCGGGTTACCGAGGTCCTAATCTGGGATCGGGACTAATTATTGTGTGTAACCATTTATTTAATTTCCTACAGGTGTCCGCGGTGAGGATATCACAATAACATAAATATTTCTGTAAAGTGCGGAAGCGTGTAGCAAATCAAATTGATAATTTCAATTCTAGTCACAAGATAAAATCATATAGATAAACCAAGTATCAGAATGAGCAATGATCATTAGTGCTTTCCCCAAAAGAAAAGTTAAAGTTTATACAAAAGATCATTTAGTTACATTCCCAAAAATAGAGGCCAACAAAGGCTAATATAGACAAAATACCAGTCCCCAAAAGAATGGTTAAATGTTCCCAAAATGTTACGTCTCTCAAAGCAATCAAATGTTTAAACGACATCATCAGCATGGTACTCAACTAGGTGTTGCGGTTCGCCGACTGCATCCTCAAGCTCCGCCTCAGGATAGACAATGTCCGGATATGAGTACCAAAGAGTGGGTCAAACACGATGGTTTGGCAAACGGGTGAAAAGACATGACAATACGATAATAAATGAGTTTACCTCCAAAAGCATTTAAACCTGTTTAAATAACGATTTCCATAAAAGAGATGAATCATTTATTCAAATACAAGTATGCGTTGTAAAACATGTAAAGATAACCAAAGAAACAAGAAACAAACAAGATGGCAACCACACGAATCTAAGTTATCTATCACCGAAGTGACAAAACAATATCAAGGCGTTGATCTCAGTCACACGAGGCGAGGAGAAACAACGAAATATATACATATACATATAATATACGAGACATGACCACGGTAGCGAGCCGGGCATTGGGAACCACGGTAGCAATCCGGGGTATCGGGACAAGACCACGGTAATAACCGGGTAGCGGGATCCAAACTGCAGCTGGCGAGACAAGAGGGGGATCTCCAAGTCGATGGATCAGACCAACAGGGTTTCCAAGCTTAGTGGTGCCGACTCATAAGTCAAGTGACAAGATCAAAACATGTATGAAATACATCAAGTGCAAGTACATAAATAAACGGGACGGGGTGCTCAAAGGCATAACTGTCATATCAATCCGGGCATGCTTATCGGGACTAGCAAAATGCTACAATTTCAATTTCAATATTTTCGGGAATGCATAAGAAATTCGGGAATAATGAAATACAAATGAACTTTCGAAATCTCAAGACAAGTATCGGGGTTCAAGATTTGTTTAAGGTGAATAGGGGTCCCGTTTGTCGATTTAATAACAACTTGGTACTCTTTGAGTTTGGCGACATTCCTGGCTCCTTATAAACCTTAGGATTCTCAAAACTTCAAATGAAATCTTCGTGATGTGGTTTCTTTCTCAAATGGCCTCGTACATTGCCTAGTTCTCAATGAATAGTCCCAAAACGTTTAAACAATTTATCATTGTCCCAAACATAGCCCTTAACCGATAGAGCACATCGCTCGAGTGAACCAAAGAGTTCGCTCGAGCGAGGTGGTCTCAGGAATGGTCTACTGGGAGGGTTCGCTCGAGCGAAATTGAGGTCGCTCGAGCGAACTCATCCAGTATCAAGTTGGCTCGAGCGAAAGTTCAATTCGCTCGAACTAACCACTCTCTGGGACGAGTTCTGGGAGGGTTCGCTCGAGCGACAAAGGGGTCCGCTCGAGCGAACTGTCCACTGGAATGGCACGAACCCTTTTCTGGACACTTTGCTCGAGCGACCTGTCAAGTTCGCTCGAGCGAACTGTCCAAACACTGGTTCCGGGACAGTTCTTCTCCTCTCTTTCTCTTTCTTCTACAACCTCCTTTAAACACCAAGTGAGGAGTTCCTAAAACTCCATCCAAATCAACATCAAATCTCCTACAACATCCATTCCATCTTCCTCCAACAATATCACATCCAAATACAAAGAAAGAAGGGAAGGAAACCACTACACACAAGAGCACATTTGAGATAGAACAAGAGAAAATTGAACGCCATGAACCAATACATTTCTATGACAATAAATGCACTATCAAGGCTCTTTATGAGCATTCATTTCAAGTCAAAGCAATAAATAAACATGTATGGGAATACAATAAAAATCAACCACATTTCTTATAAAACCATTGAAAACTCATAAAAATCAAATCATCTACTTGCCTTGGGTCCAAGCTAATCAATAACAAGCTTTAACACTCCTCCAAGCCAAGAATCCAAGCTATGAACCAAAATCCCAAAAAAAACAAACCCTAAATTGGTCAAAACAAGAAATATAAAGGGAAACCTTACAATAATGAAAATGGAACCTCTTCAAGGTCAAAGAAACAAAAATCTAAGAGATAGGGAAGGTTGCTTACTTGTAGGTTCCAAATGAACAAGGTGAGCTCAAAGAGAGTCTTGGAATGTAAGGTTTTCTCTCAAAAGATATCAATGGAGAGCTATAGTGGTGAGGAAGAAGATGATGACAAGCATTACTCCAATAGCAAAGGTTTGGTAGTGGATTGGGAGATGGAAGAACAAGGAGAAAAGAGAAAATGGAAAACCCAAGTTGAAGATTGGAGTTGAGCTAGAAAAGGGGAAAGAGAAGAAGGGTTCTCCTTAAATAGAAAAATGGAGTTGGGTCCCACCACTAGAAACCTTTGTGGGTTGAAATCATGTCTATCGGGGCTTCAGACGAATTCGACGAAGAAGAGAAAAGTGATCGCCGAAATATCTAGTTTCCAAAAGGTATATGTTTCGCGGGTTTCGGAAATATCAAATTTTGGTTACAGATTTAGTGCACAATGACTGTTTTGCCCTCAATGCTAGGAAAGTCGGATTTCGGGGTTTCGAATAGGCACGAGATCAACATAAAAGTTGTAGGGATTAACAGGACAAGTAAAATAGGATTATAACAATAAATACAAGAATCTCAGATAAACCCTCAAATAAACGCAAGTCACAAAAAGGAACCCCCAAAAGGCGCCACTAGTCACAAAGGCACTCAAAATTCCCCAAAGCTATATCAAAAGCTATTCAATTCCCCACTTAATCCAAATCCACTAATCACACTTAGAACTAAAACACGACTTAATTAACACTAATCGATGACACTCGGGACAGGATCTTACAGTAGATTTATAGATGGCACAACCGCTAATGCTTCTCTATAAGTATGACATTTTTATTGTTGTCATTCATTTGAGTGGGAGCATGAGTTATCATGACTTGATGTGTCAGGTTTGTAACAAATGAATGATTCTTTCAGTAAACATGGTTTGTTTGACTTACGCATTGCCTGGCCACCCAAAGTGCTTGTTGGACAGCGATTCAGATTTACTGTGAGCTTGTCCATGTTGGTGTCTTGAATGGGATTGGGAAGAGTGGATGTATTTGTATCAAGATTGCAGGAATCGAAGGACGATAATCAAGAGAAAAATGGAGATGATTTAGCCGAAGATGCCTTGGAATTAGTGCGGTATGAGGGTATAGATATAGAGACAAATCTTCTTTCACAGTTTTGTACACACAAAGAGAAGATTTTGTTGTCTTCATGCTGGGCAAGTGGTATTAAAGATGTGGGGCAGATGTTTGAGGGCGGTGTTGTGGAGTTTAGAAGTGTCCTGTGCAGATATTTGATTGAGATTGGGTTTTGTTAGACCCCGACCCAGACCAATTTGATTAGTGTGCGATTAGTGTGTGTTTAGTCCTAAGTGGGTTTAGTTGTCGTTGGGTTAGAAATAATTAGTTTTAGTCTTGGACATAGCTTTGGGAATTTTGAGAACGTTTAGTATTAGTCAGACACTCTCAGGAAGGTCTGAGTGCACGTGTAAGCTTGGAAGGATCATATCGGTTTCCGTGTAATTGTGATTTTGATTTCAGTTGAATGGTTTTTCCATGTGTTACAATTTTCGTTTTCAACCCATTCATGTTTGAAGCCCAAAAAACCCAAGTTCTGGCCTAAAAAGGGTAAAGTGGTTTTTTTGCACAAATCTGGACACAATTTTCGAGATCTCAAAACCATGTCAAAAATATATTTTTGGAAACTAGATATTTCGATGATCGTTTTATCCTTCTTCGTCAAAGTCATTCGAGGCCCACAAGATCATGTTTTTGTCATTTCAAGGTTCAAAGTTCATTGGGCCCCATTGTCATCACTTAAGCATAACCCTCATCTCTTTCATTCAATTCCCCCAATCTCTGCAACTTTCTCAACCTAAGGCTGAAAATCCCTTTTTCCTTTCCATCTTCCTCACCTTGCATGATCTAGCTAGAGATCTCCAAATAAAGTTCCAAGGCCATCATCTTCTTCCTTTCATCTTAAGCTTCCTATTGATGTCTCCTTCTTGAAAGCTAAAGTTGAGAAAGCTCTCCATTTTCTTCATTCCTTCTTGTTTGAGTATTTCTAGGTAAGAGCTTCAACCCATACTTTTCATGAAATCTTTTTTATTCTTAAAGATCTTGTTTTCCATGTTTACAAACCCCTTTGTGAAAATGGGTTCTTTGTTTTCATTTGTGTTGAGTTTTGAATGGATTTCCTTGGGATTATTTGTAGTGTTGGCTTAGCTTTTGAGTAAGAGTGCTTGAAGACGATTGTTTAGCATTTGGGCAAAGGCAAGTAATCTCTATAGGCTCTTTGTTGCATGTGTATTTAGATTTCATTGCTATTTTAGAAATTGTGCATATAAACTTGTTTATAAACTTCATGATCTTGTTTTCATTTAGATTGAATGGTGGAAATTGTGAAAAATGAACCCTTGGTGAGCATGAAGGCTCAAGGAATTGTATGTGGCTTAGGGATGAGAAGAAGGAGAGAAATGTATTGAAAGTTGGACAAGAGGAAGGGTTTTTCTGCACTCAGCGAGCACAGGCAGAAGCTTGTCCGCTCGAGCGACCATTGGGTCCGCTCGAGCGACCAAGCCACTGCTTGGTCCGAGCGCAGACAGAGAGCTGTCCGCTCGAGCGAACTGCCCACTGTTTAATTTGGAGCAAGACAGAGAGTTGTCCGCCCAAGCGACCTTATTGTCTGCTCGAGCGAACTGTCTCGCTCGAGCGAAGTGTCAATACCTTACAAGGTCCGCTCGAGCGACCCTGCCAGATTCAGGAAGAAGAATTATTTCATTTGTGTATTTTCTTGAAGGTTGAAAAAATAAACTATGTTAAGGGTTTTGACTTGATATTGTGTAAATGGAACTTCAAAATGCAACCCAACTTCGGGGACACCAATTCTTGTATATTCCGACATTTGGGGTCCCAATTAAACAAAGGTCAATTAGTAGCCTTAACACATGCTTGTCAGATTTCGTATTTTGAATTTCTGTCTTGGTACGATAAGTACCATCGTGCACTCGTTTTGAATTTCAAGTATAAGCTTGTTTTGAAGATTTGTTTCAAGAAAAAGGGGATCACTTCCTAAGCGTGTTATGCATATTAATTATGCATTTTGCTAGTCGTGTTTGTTGTGTTTGATAAGTGATTTCCCCCCTTTTTATCTCAACATGTTTAGACCGTGTTTCGCGCGGTTTGTGCATTCATGAATTAAGTGAACACCACTGAGCTTGGACTGCCCTTTCAGTTTGATCCACTGTCTGGGGAATTTAGTGAACACCACTGAGCTTGGACTGCCCTTTCAGTTTGATCCACTGTCTGGGGGTCCTTAAACATGTGGACTGTCTGCAGACTAGTCGTGTATTTTATTACACATCTGCGTGTCCGGTTCCGCGGTCGGAATCCCCGTATATGTGGGAATCGTGTCGTGATTATATTATGTATATCGTGCTTGTCGTGCGTGCTTGCTCTTTTCATTATAAATGATAGAGAAAGGATGGGCTCTTTGTGGATTGTAACTATTCATGATATTATATGTACTCATGCTAGTTTGTTTTAGTATCTCAGCTTTGTTTGTATTCTCGAAAATGTATCTCAGTCATTGTAGTATTTCAAATCAGGGATTTGTTTAGATGTTTTCTTATCACGTTACTTTTTTCATGTTTTCACCTAAATTGATTACATGCCAAACCGTTGTGTTTGACCCTTGTTTGTTGGTGCCCAGGTGCAGGAGACGTTGCCTTTGAGGAGGAGCGGCCGGAGGAGGCTTTTGAGCCAATCCCTGTTAGAGAGTGGCAGCCCGACGATGTCAACTAGACGTTGGGCGGGTTCTTGAGTTCGTCATTTTGTCATGGGTTTCTTTTGTTATTTTGAGAATTTTATTGGCCTCTTATAGGTTGTAACTAAACTTAACTTACTTTTGAGTTAGTCTCATAACTTGAATCTTGATGGGAATGCCATATTAACTTCTTCTTTTGATACTATGTCTTGTTATTATTTGTTATAGCACTTAAAAATTTATTGGTGCTTATCTTGATGTGATTTGCTACACGCTTCCGCAAACTTGATCGTGTGAGACAGATTCTGCGTGTCAAGGGAATCCTCACCGCGGAAACCTGTGGGAAAACAATGCAATCAACACGTCGCGGGCCCGAGATCCGTTCCGGGGTCGCGACAGGTTTGAATTCGTATATTTGAAAAATGATAAGGTGAGGGTGACAACTGAATGCTCTCGTAGTCATTTGATGGGTTGTAGATGGCGTGTTCATGCATTGATTGAGAAGTCGAATGGCCATTTTTTGTATCAGGACATTAGACAATGAGCATACATGTGGTGCTGCTGTTCGAACGTCGAAGAACAGCCGTATGAACTCTAAGACAGTTGCCTAATGATCGATCATATTCGTGAGAAGCCGCTCACAAGACCGATTGATGTCGTGCACCACTTTAAGGCAAATTATAGGCTTACCATTATATATCATCATGCATGGTGGGGCGTGTAAAGGGCTAGAAATAAGTTGTATGGTTTTTTGTCTCTACTTTTGACCATCTTCGTTGGTATATTAAGGTGGCGGAGGAGGGGAATCCAGGAAGCCTTTTTGTGTTAGATTATAACCAATCTACTATGTGTTTCAAGCGTCTCTTTGTGTTGTTCTATGTTTCAATTGCTGGTTTTAATCATGTTCGTCCTTTGTTATTTCTGGATGACACTTTTTTGAAAGGCAGATACAAGGGAAACTTGTTGGCAGTAACCGGGAAGAATGGAAATCAAGGTAAGGCGAAATGCTGTCTTTTCTAATATTATTGACACATTTTTCTTTATTAATGATCACAATGTTTTGATATTTTTGCTTATTATCTGGAATATAAAACTTTCTTTATTCATGCCGCAGGTTTGTTTCCTCTTTCTTTCGCAGTGGTGGACTCGGAGACGGAGGACAATTGGACATGGTTTCTGTAGAATTTAAGGAAAGTTATGGTTTCGGATTGCACTATTACTTTTATTTCTGACAGAAATCCATGTCTAATAGAGGTTGTTTCAAGGGTATTTCATTTTGCCCATCATGCATTTTGCCTCCAACACCTGAAGGCAAATTTGAGGGACAAGTTGTCAGGTGGTTACACTAATGATTTTAGAGAGAGAATGGTTATGATGCTTCGGGAATGTGCATATGCCCCGACCATAGTTGCATTTCATGCCAAGCTGCAGTCGTTGAGGCATGAAGGTGGCTCCAATGTAGACAGATTTATCTGTGGATTGCCTCATTAAAGATGAAGCAATGCATACTTTAAGGGTCAGCGGTATGGTGAGATGTGTTTGAATGCGGTTAAATCTTTCAACTCATGGATTAGAGAAGCTCACTATCTTCCAATTACGAAGCTTGTGGACACAATAAGGGTTTAAATAATGGAGCAGATGGCTAATAGGAGGGAAGTTTCTAGCAGATGGAAGTCAGTCATTTGGCCGGATATGGATAAGAGGCTGGATGCTTCTATCCAGCTTGGAAGGATGTGAACTGTCAGGCGTTCGAGTGAAATTGTTTACAATGTTCACTCTTACCCGTCAGTGACTGTGGACATTTTTAATCACATATGTTCCTATTATCTGTGCGCCCATGCTTGTGCTGCGATTCAAAAGAGTGGAAAGGACTTGAATCTTTTTGTGGATCACTATTTTCACACTTATACATATAGGGCTTCATACGATGGGCAAATATTTCCAATTCCAACTGTTGGAATGCCGAAGCCAACAGTTGTTGAAGCTGTTATTCTCCCACCCATGGTTAAACGCAGAGCTGGCAGGCCGAAAAAAAGGAGGATCTTGTCAAGAAGGGAGATCACACGGCAAATAAAATGTGGGCGATGTGGTCGGGTCGGCAGTCACAATAAGAAATCGTGCAAGGAGCCTATTCTTTGGCAATTCATTGAATTAGACGTTGACTTTAGTCTTTGTCTAATATTGTTCATACCTAGTGTGTATATATATTACAATATGAATTCTGATTAGTGAATAATAAGTCAAATTGACATTACTTTTAATGCAGTTTAATTTATTGTTACTTTTTTGTAGTAATTACTATCAAATGTGTTTAAATCATATAGTCAGTATTCAAAATTGATATTAAAATTGCATTAGAACTGAGATTAAGTGGAATCAACAGCTAGATAGAGCAATCACAGGACTCAGTTAATTATGTAGCAAAACTCAGATAATTTCATTCATAACTCAGATAATTTCATTCAGAACTCAGATAATTTTCATCAGAACTCAGATGAAATTTTGTTAGAATTCCGCTAAAATTATATCAGGACTCAGATAAAATTATTGCACAGCGCTCATGTACGAATACATTGACAAGAAGTTTTCATATACATTCATTCACAAATGTGACAATTAAATTCATTCAGTCATTCACAAATGTGAAAATTACATTGACAAAAATGTTTCCTCAACATTCATGTGAACAAAAAAAATACATTCACAAGTTTGTTGTACTGGAACTTTTCATATACAGAGATTTACATTAATATGTTTCATCTTCACTCTGATATCAGACTTTTTCAAAACAACTTGTTTGTGTCATGGTTGTAGTTTTACCGTCACTATTCAAAATCATCATCAGTACTTTGTTGCCTGGCATGGAAGTTTTCAAGTGTCCACTGCGATGCATGTCATTTAGGAACTTGCTCACTATCTCTGCCCTCAAACCATCAACGACGCTTTATGGCAGCTTTGAAGCAAGTACTTGTTTATGAGTAAGTTGCCTTATAAGATAACAAACGATTACCCTGCAATCAACACTGAAATAGGACATGCTGTTGTTAGTCGATTGTAAATAAGGCACTCTTAAGTCAATTGAATAAGTGTATTGGCACAATGATACTTACGAGCCCATTTTCTATTGTGTGACGTCTTCTACGGTTACCAATGGAGCTCCATATGGCTGTGTCTCCTCAACATTTATAATAATGATCAACTGTTTTAGTTGATCTTGGTCATAAGGAGTTGTAATGTAGCCAATCTCTTTCTTTTTTATCCAGCACCAACAGTGTCCTGTGGAAGGGCTCAGCATCTTTCATTTTTCCATTTGAATTCATCAGAAAATGCACGAATCTGTGGTTTGCAGTCCTGCTCGGGGAGATCTGGGGGTGCAGAATCTTTTCCCTCATTTCCGACATCGGGGCAGTAACGAATTTCTACATTAAGACGAGTTTAGTAATTGTTTATGATATATTAAAACAAAGTAAATGGTGGCACGGTTAACACATTTATTGTCTTATATCCAGCATAAACTCGTTACGAAGTATGATTTTTCTTGAGGAAGTAGGCCTTCCCGATGGATAGTCATGAGTTGCTCTTGGATTTCTCCCTGTTCTCTATATAGTAACTCAGCGTAGTAGTCAATAACATGTTCAATTCCAAACAGATAATGTTAGGCATCTAGTGTGAAGATGACCATTTTGTGTATATGTCTAAAATGAAGCAATAGTCTGTCAATGTTTCTGTGTCGTGATGCTTATGGTGCTGGACAATTTTGCTCTGCTGAGAATTACAATTATGTCCTCGTAAGATACAACTTGTATTCCCTCACCTCTCCAAACCAGCACCCTGCAAATGCAATTGTACGAAGTGCTCAATTAGTCGATATTTTGATAAAAAAAAAAATTCTAACAGCAGCTGCGTTGCTTAGTTGCATAGGTTTGTAACTTACGCATTACCTTCAGCTTCGTAAATCTGCTTGAGCTTTTCAACGTCAGACGCATTCATTTGCTTAGTGACTGCATTTTTGGAGAGGGTGAAGAGGGCAACTGTTGGGTGCATTTTCCTCGTCACCGTTCTTTTTTTAATTCATTTTACCATAGAGGACTATTTCACCTCCTTAATCGGCTTCGATGGTGCGTTAGAGGACATGATCTGATCAATAATTCAAGTAAATAAATATATATTAAATAAATTGAAATTTATATAAGGCCAGATAAATTCAATCTAACATCAGATAATTTTGATCGAAAGTCAGTTAAAATCACACAGAAGTCGGATATATTTAATGAGAACTCTTATAAGTTCACCGAGAAGTCAGATAAATTTGATAGATACTCAGGTAAAACATGAATTCAATTCAAACAAAAATTATCTAAACAAACATGGTCGTGTAACTAAATTACCTCATGAACATTTCCTTCAACTTTTTGATCAGTTGCAGCCTCTTCCGCTGCTTTATCTGCCATTCTAAACCCTTTTTGCTGTGAATTAGTTTTTTTTTTAGGCTGGAAGATATCATCGAATGTCTTTCCAGCCCATTCCAATCCCTTCTCTGTATAACCAATTGTCATTTCCTTCAAGAGTTGTTGTGGTTTCAAGTCATTTGATTTCAGATATATCAACTTTCTCTTCAGGCTATTCACCTCATTTTCTGCCTTTGTAGCTCTTGAGGACTGTACATCTGACACACTCATAATATGTTTTAGCTATTCTTTGAGGGAGCTGACCAGTCGAGAAGACTCCTCTATAGTCTGAGTGGTGTCCATATTACGTGTTTCAAGGGAAGTCTTCTCCTTTGTCAACTGCTCGACCAACAATAGAGCATTTTCCCTTTCTCTGAGCAAGCTGGCGATCGTTTTTCTAGTTTCAAGCCTTTCCTTTTTTATGTTGTTGTTTTCTGCCGACGTCCTTTCAAGTTCAATAGCTGTAAGACCCCGATCCGAGTTACCTCGATTAGTACTAATTTAGTAGTGTGTTAGTTCTAAGCTAGATTAGTAGATTTTGGTTAAGTTGGGAATAAAATATATTTTTTTATAATTTTGGGGAGTTTTGGGTGCCTTTTTATTTAGCGGGACCCTTTGGGGGTTTATTCGAGATTCCAATAATTCTTGTTTTGACTCCATTTGACTCATCTCGTTAACCTCCACAACTTTCGTGTTGACTTCGTTCCCGTTCGAGACCTCGAGACCTGACTTTTACGACTTCGAGGGCAAAACAATCTTTTTGCACCAAAATCTAGACACAATTTTCAATGTCTCCGAATCCCGCGAAATATATACTTTTCGGAAATTAGATATTTCGGTGAACGTTTCTTCCTTCTTCGTCGAATTCATCCGAGGCCCGGAAAACCATGTTTTAGCTCAACAAACCTTGTAAGTTGTGGGACCCATTCCCACTTTGTATATATAATGAGCTACTTTTTTCACTTTCCCCTTCCTTGCTCAAAAATATTGTAGGAGGACTTGCTCCAGCTGCCTAGGGTTTTCTTCCCCTTCTTTTTCTTGCTTTCCCTCTTCAATCCACACCAATCTTGCACCAATCAAGTAATGGGTTTCATCTTCTTCTTCCTCACCCTGCAAGCTCTCCATGGATGCCATTAGAAGAGAAATCCAACTATCCTAGGATCTCCTTTGAGCAAACTCTTGTCATTTAAGGAACCTACAAGTAAGCCATCTTCTAGATTTGTATTTTTATAGCCCTAGAGAGCCTCTATCTCCATTATTGGGAGCTCTGTCTTTCTTATTTCTTGTTTTGACCATTTAGGGTTTGTATTTGGGGGTTTTTGGAATATGTTTGTCGCGACCCCGGACTAGGTCCACGGCCTAATCCGGGATCGGGACTAAGTGGGTGATGTGATGAAATGTCAAAGTGTGGTGATAAGATGCACACATTTATTTAATTTTCCACAGGTGTCCGCGGTGAGGATATCACAACAACATAATACATTTTTGTTTAAGTGCGGAAGCGTGTAGCAAATCAAATCATAATTCATTTCAAAATCACATGACTAATAACATATCTATATAACTTGATTTCAAAGTGAGCAATGATCATTATAACATTTTCCCAAAAATAAAGTTAAATGTTTACACAAAAGATCAGTTAATTAATCACTCCCCAAAAATAAAGGCAAACAAAGGCCAATACAACCAAAAGAATGTGTCAGTCATAAACCCCAAAAAGTGTTTCGTATCTCATAGTCTGATTCGATGTCTACATGACATCATTAGCTTGCCATTCGCCTTGCGGCTCTCAAGCCGCCTCCTCCGGCTCCTCCTCAAGGAAGGGGGCATCTGGACCTGAGTACCAAAAGTAGTGGGTTAGACACGACGGTCTGGTAGGTGGGTGAAAAGATATAGGACAATAATTAAATGTACCTTGGAAAACATTGAAACCTGTTAAAACAATAATTTCTATGAACAAGAATGCATTAACAGTTAGAAAGCATATATGCAATATAAAACATGAAAGGTACCAAGAAACAAGAAACTGACAAGATGGCAACCACACTGAGCTAAGTCCTCCATCACTAATGTGATGAGAGCATGCTAGAGGCATTGGTCTCGAACACTCGAGGTGACGAGAACCAACTAAATATATATATACATATAGCTAGACAAGACCACAGCCGCGGAACCAGGTAATGGGACAGGCAGGATCCAGATTGCAGCTGGCAGGAACAAGATGGGGACGCCAAGTCGGTGGATCAAACCGACAAGGTTGTCCAAGCTTAGTGGTGCCGACTCATAGGTTACAAACAAGAAATCATGACATATACATATATATACATGTAAATATGTAACACCTAAACAGGCAGGACATGGTGCACATAGGCACATAAGTCACATTCATGTTAGGTCATGCATATACAGACTAGCAAGACACTTAAAGTGTATAGTTCGGGCTTTCTGGAACAAGTTAGTCAAAATCACCTGAAAATGGGCGAATATATATGAAATCCAAGTACATGAAAGTACACGAAGGATTTCCACAAGATACCGGACTATGCATTGAGGATTTAAGATTTAAATCAAGGTGTATAAGGTCCTGTATGTCAATTTGTTATTGGCTTGGTACTCATAAGATTTAGGACATTCCAAGCAACCTATACACATTGATAATTCGAGAGTCCTCAATGTATTTCCGAGATGAGATTTTTCCTCTAAAAGTTCCTAAACAGTCCTTCCTAACCATCCCATAAACATAGGGTTGAAAACAATTTTTCTTTCTTCTCAATCTCCAAAAATTTCTGGGAGGTCAGTCACCCTGGCGGTCAGCAGGCGACTAGCCGCCTGGGCCAGGTCGGCTAGTCACCGCTTGGTGACCACCCCTGCAGGAACCAGAATACCACCTTACTGATATGCCGACTAACCCTGAGCGGTCACCAGGTCGGCGACCAGTCGGCTAGCAGACTGATGACCGCCTGCTGACCACCCAGTCAACGGGCAGTGCAGATTGTCAACAAATTTCAGCCCCTTTTTCCTCCAATACATTTCTCCTATGAACCTCTTCATTTCCTATAATAAAATGAGCTCAAAGCTCCTCCAATTCATTATTCAACACTTCCATTCTCTTCATTTCAAATTTCTCCCTTTCCATCCTTTCCATTCATAATCAATCTCAAAGTAAAGAAAACCCATTTATGTGAGAAATCATTTGCAACTTGACAACACAATACATGCATTTCCAAGATATTAACAAGAGAGAAACAAACTCATCAATATGCATTTTTAAGAGTAATGGAAACCATTGCAAAAGAATAGATAAATCACATTAAGAATTATTAGTGAAATATCAAGATTTCTCTATAAAATATGTAAATATTCAAAACTATCCATTCATCCACTTGCCTTGGGTCCAAGCTAGCTACTCAAGCCTCTAATCACACTCTTAAGCTCAAATCACCAATCTACACAAAAACCCCCAAATACAACCCATTAAAAACCCTAAAAGATCAAAACAATGGAATAGAAAGAGAGAGCTTTCAATAATGGAGATGAAACTTCTCAAGGGTCACAAGAATACATATCTAGAAGATTAGAGAGGGAACTTACTTATAGAGTCTTCAAAAACACAAAGTTAGCTCAAGGAGGGTCTTGACATGGGTGGTTTTCTCTCAAAATGACATCAATAAGAAGCTTTAGTGGAGAGGAAGAGAATGGTGATCTCCATTTCGATGTTGGTGCAAGTTTGGTGTGGAGATTGAGATGAAGAGAATAAGAAGAAGAAGAGGAAAGCAAGAAAACCCTAGGCTAAGCTTTTTGTGCTGGAAATGGAGAATGAAGAAGAAGAGTCTTTTCTAAAGCAAGTGGGGAGTGGGCTCCACCACTTGAAATCTTGCAAGGCTGAAATCATGGCTTTTGGGGCTTCGAATGAATTCGACGAAGAAGAAGAAAGTGATCGTTGAAATTTTTAGTTTCCAAAAAGTATATATTTCATGGGTTTCGGAGACATTGAAAATAGTGTCCAGATTTTCATGTAAAAGACTGTTTTGCCCCTAACATAAGAGAAGTAGGGTTTCGGGGTCTCGATGGGAACGAAATCAACACGAAAGTTGTAGAGATTAATGAGATAAGTAACATGAGGCTAAAATAAGAATTATCGGAATTTCAAATAATCTCTCAATCACGCGCAAAGTCACTAAAAGAACCCCCAAAGGGTCCCACTAATCACAAGGCACTCAAAATTCCTCAAAGCTATAACATAAGCTATTCTAATCCCAACTTAAATAAAAATACACTAATCACACTTAGAACTAAAACATAACTTAATTAACACTAATCAAGGTCACTCGTGTCAGGGTCTTACAATGTTGTTGGTTGGCTTTGAGAGAGTGTGATTAAGAGCTCGATTTGCTAGCTTGGACCTTGAGGCAAGTGGATGAACAGATAAACTTTGATGATTTTCATGTTTTTTTTTTCTGAGGGGCCGGTCAGCTAGAGGTCACCTAGTTGGCTAGCCGACTAATGATCTCCAGCTAACCAAATTGGGGCAGTACAATTTCAGTATGTTGCATCCTGTCAGGCAACCCACGGTCAGCCAGCGGCTAACCGCCGAACCCATCGGGCCTGCTAACCACTAGGTAACCGACTTTCCCCAGGGATCTTTTTTTTTTAGAATGAAGAGAAATGAAGTAGTTTCTGTCCAAATCGCTTGCAAACCCCTTCCAGAGAGCCATGTGTACTGTTGACCTGGAGTTGCGTTGGGAGCCTGGGTTTGATGTTTAAATGTTTGGAAGAGATTTATTAAGTGCTTTGGATCATACCAATGTGTTTGGGGAGCTCGAAATGTCTCCAAAACTTAAGGAGTACCAAGTCTATGTTGAAATCGACAAACGGGGCCCCTATTCACATTGACTTTATCTTGAACCTTGTTTGACCCGAAAATTTTGGGAAAGCCGGTCGTACTCTATTTTACCCGAAATTTTATATATTTATGTTTCTCGAAAATTCATGCTACATGATTAGTCATGCCCGAAAACACTGAAATTATATTTTTAGCACTTTGCAAGACCCGTCATGCATTGCCTGATGATAAAAGTGATATTTGTGCCTATGGGCACCCCGTCCCGCCCGATTATGTGTTTTACTTCAGCTATGTATTTGTACATATCCCGATTTCATTCATGTGACCTAAGAGTCGGCACCACTAAGCTTGGACGACCTTGTCGGTTTGATCCACCGACTTAGGGGTCCCCTCCCATCCCACCAACTGCAGCCTGGATCCTGTCCCGTCCCGATACCCGGTTCGCTACCGTGGTCCCGTCCCGTGCAATTATATATATGTATATTTCATTAAATCTCATCACTTCGTGTGTCAGAGATCAATGCCCCGGTGTGCTCTAATCACTTCGATGATAGAGGATTTAGCTTCGTGTGGTTACCATCTTACTAGTTCCTTGCTCTGGTACCTTAACCTGTTTTCATATTGTAAAAATGTAATTTCTAATATATGATTCACTCTATTTCATGAAATTGACTGTTCAAACAGGTTTCAATGTTTTCCAAGGTACATTTAAATATTGTTATATTGCTATATCTTTCCACCCACCTGCCAAACCGTCGTGTCTGACTCATTCTTTGGTACTCAAGTCCAAATGTCAGTTATCCCGAGGAGGAGCCAAAGGAGGCGGTCGGTGAGCCGCAACGAGTAGGAGAGTGGCAGGTTGACGATGTCATCTAGACACTCTGTCATGCCTTTAGACACTTGACATTTTGGGGATTGCGACTGACACATTCTTGAGGTTATACTGGCCTTTGTTGGCCTTTATTTTTGGGGAATGATTAATTAACTGATTTTTTGTATAAACATTTAACTTTACCTTTCAGAAATGCTATAATGATCATTGCTCACTCTGACATTAAGTTGTATACACGTGCTATCAGTCTTATGATTTTGATATGAATTATGAGTTGATTTACTACACGCTTTCGCACTTGAATGAAAATTTATTATGTTGGTGTGATATCCTCACCGCGGACACCTGTGGGAAATTAAATGAATGTAAGCACCTTGTGATCACACTTTATCACATTAGCTCGCTGATCCTGGATTAGGTCCACGACCCGGTCCGGGGTTGCGACAATAGCCATCATTTGGATCTGTGCTTGTAATTTTGTCTTCTCCTTAGTGAGTTGGTTGACTAATGAAGTTGCCCTGTCACGCTCTTCGGTAAGATTCTTGAGCTTGCTGCTTTCGGCGGATTGTGACAGGTGTCTAGGACAAGGCATAGTATCACTAGCTGCTGGTACTGATCCAGAATGTGTTTCAGATGGCACCTCGTATACTTCGTCACTGGTGCTACCTATTATATCAACTAAGATGTTTGCAACCACCAGATTTGTCTGTAGGGACATTTGTTCATAATCAGCCATCTCCACACCAAAGGAGATAGACTGTGTTGCTACACCAGTGAAATTTGTTTCTTCACTGTCATTATTTTCTAATCTGCTCTTCCAACTCGGATATGACTAATGTCTCTGTCATTATGTCTGTATCCGACTGGGTGGCTTCAATTATTTTATTCTTTGCTTCCTCTGTTGGAAGTAGGTGGGCCTCATGGATAGATTTTCAATACTTTTGACCCACTTGACTCAGGGATAAAGTACTCATAAGGCCATAAACCATATCCAGGATGCAATCCCTCCATCTCATTAATCAAGTACAGCAATAAAACCTATCTAAAATATAGAAATCAACAACACCATGCTACAAAAATAATCCATAACAATTAGAGAAGTAGATTATACCTTTGGAGCCCGGTAGTGCTCTAATGGAGGAGAAGACAATTAACTTGACTAAGAACTCTTCTTAAAGAAATTTGGGATCTCCAAGACTTCGTTGTCTTCCATGCTATGATCCGCTATCAGATCTCTTTTCTCAAGAATATTGGTGGAAACTCCAAGAGAAAACCCTACTAGAAACTCCAAGGAACTAGAAGAGAGAAGAGAAGAAGAAGAGTTGTGTAACACTTGCACTTGAGAGGGTTGGGCATGGACTCCTATGTTGTAGACGTCCAACCCTCTCTCCTCCTCTTTATATAGCATTCAAACCTCCTCTTGTTACTAATTAACTAGAAGTCCTACTTCCTAAAATAATTAGTAACATTCTCATTTCTAATTATCATAGAAGTCTCACTTCCACAACAATTAATAACTTACTATTACCACTATTAGAAGTCCCACTTCAAATAGAAATAGTAACTTTCTAATTCATTTCTCTTAGAGTTCAAGTAAGATTAGTATCTTTCTAATAACTTGGGCTAGCGTGGGGACCACTAGGGATTCGATAGAAAGTTGGCACCAACTGGGACACCGCGACCCCACATCTTATGTGCAATCCGGGCCCATAGTTAATTGCAAATAACACCACTATATAAATGCAATTGCACTCCAGTCTTAGAAATAAATTACAAAGAAAACCCTAAACTTCCCAATTACCGCAAGTAGGCCCCTCTATCAATATTCATAGATCAATTGGAATAAATCTATCCCATCCAATCTTAGATCCACATCTTATTATCCTTGAGCCCTAATTAATCACAGTGATCATCAGTACCATCCAATTAACTCTTAATCGAGATGAGTGCGCACTTACTAATGTCAAATCCATTAATTTGCACAAGGGGATAATATAAATAGATTCCATCTTGACCATTGAATGTTTCCATTGTCCCACTACCACGTACCAAAGACACCAAGGTGTTGACCTATAGTTGACCTCACTCATTGGTGACTCAAAGTAATTGAATAGATATAAACTTGAGTTCATCAATGTCTCAGGATTGAGAGCCTATTGCTAGGGAATTATGAGAGCAGACCTTAAAATTGAGACAATATTTCATTAGGTGTTTCTCATGGTCCTTTAATACATCCAATACATGCACCATGATCCAGAATCTTACATTCTAATGATCGGACAAATCACACTATCTCATTGTGATCAAAGTGCTGCAACCATATCAGATGAGATGCCTAGTCTCATCACCGCTTGTGAAGATATTTAAGTATAAGATTTGTGACACATGTCTCCCATATGTGGATCTCATCCATATACATATATCACATCTAATATACTAATGGGACCTAGTTCATCTCATGAATCATCATGTCATATGTATTGATCATGTGCATTAAGTAATAAAACACCATTCATCTCATGAAAGGAAATCATGATTTTATTAATAAATAAAGAAATTAATCAATTTATTACATCATTTGATGGATTGAGACCACACAATCTAACATCCTCCTCTCCTTCTTCCAATTCTTGTTCTTCTTCTTCATTTCTTCCTCTTGATCCTATCCTTCATCCTCATTTTCTCCTTTTCCCTCTACTGCTATGCCTCCACCATCTCCTTCCTGTTCATCTGTTTCTTCTTCATCATCTTCATCTTCTTCCACTGTGTCTTTTCCTTCACTGTTTTCCTTTTCTTTTACTTCTTGCTCTCCTTCTATCTCCATTATGCCTCCCTTATCAAGACTGCCACTGTCCAACAAGGATAGGAATCGTTGCACTCTAAGTAACGTGCTATCTAATTTGTCACTGAGGACCTGCATTTGGTAGCAGTGTTAGGTTGAACATATTAGATTAAAAACTTAGATAAAATTAGATAGTGAAAACTGAAATAATTACCTCATTAGCTAGTAGTGTATGAAGGGGCCTTTTCCTAAGTGCCATACTCACTGCTTTTAGATTCTACTTTTGTATCCTTGGGAAATGCACCAAATAATTTGGGGGATAATTGTCGTGTGCTCACACAGTCAATACTGTTACAAAATCGGAAAAGACATGTAACTCATTCATTCTTTGTAAATTCAAATTCACATGTCTAAATAGGTAGTTGTCTATCGTATCGGTAATGCAATAAGGCAGCCAATGACTCTATCAGAACCACGGTTCTTACTGTGTACCGACTCCATCAGAAATTTTGATATCTCTTTTGCCCAAGCATAGTGCTTCATATCCATGTAGTTTTCAATATAGCCTACGTATGCCCATCATATTGTGTTCCGTGGGTTGCAAAAAAAGATTACCATAAGGATATACAGGCACAGTAGCCTAGCAACATTAGCAACGTCAGTTTTTGATGCTCCATTCAATGCTAGATGGAGTTGTTGCTTTATTTGTGGAGCTGACACCCTTGGAATGCCCTGGAATCTCCTAGATATGAATTCAGAAGTTTTCCTCTTTGCATACTTCAGATCAAGTGCTCTTGTGCCATTCGGTTTGCCGAATATGAGCGATATGTCATTTGCAGTGAATGGCATGTAGAATCTTCCTAATCTGAATTGCCTCCTCTGGCTGTTATATGTATCAAGGATAAACATAATGTCCATATCATACTTCTTGTACATTTGTTCTAAGATTTTGCCCTCCAACATGCACTCTATTAGGCTCCAGAAAGGGATCTTCCTTAATTCAACTTTTTGCACTTTAGTTACCAACTACTTTATGCTTTAAACTAGTGTCACAGTTGACACCAAGTTCGATCTAAATTGGTAATGAGTGGGAGGCTTCTCAGCCTTCTTCTTTTTATTCATTGGTTTATTCTTTGACGGTTTATCCTGAACCTTCTTTCGCTTGTTTTGTTTTCTTGCTGCATACAATAAAACAACTCATATTCATATTATCTAAAATTTAGATAAGTGTATACAGAAGACAGATAAATTGCACAAAACGTAGATAAATTGAATATAAATTCAGATAAATTGGATACAAACTCAGATAATTTGCATATACACACAGATACATTTGATAGAAACTCAGATAAATTAAATAAAATGACATAAGCATTGTATACAACTCAGAAAAACATATTAGGAACTGGTTGGAAACTAAAATAAAGTCATTTATTTGTGTTACTAACTCACAAACTCAATTAAGATCAAACGGAGTCAAGTCAAAGCCAAACAAACTCAGTTAAATAGTGACATAAATTCATCCAAATTTATTAAGAACAGATAAATTCAACCCATGCACATAAAAAACCATTCTAATTTCAGTGAGTTTTCATTCCAAACTCAGATGCATTTGCTGTAATCCCAGATAAAGTCAATAGATATTGATTTAATTTCATTCAGAACGCAGATAGATTCAGTTATATGGATACAAAAAAGGACTGATAAGTTTTGTATACAACTCAGATAAAAATATTAGCAACTGTTACAAACTAGAATAAACTCATATATTTGTGTCATTAACTCAAGAACCCAATTAAAATCAAATAAACTTAATTTAAAGCTAAAATAAACTCACTTAAATACTGAGTTAAATTTAGTCAAATTCATCAAGAACAGATAAATTCATCCCAGGCACACATAGATTCATTATAATTTCAATTAATTTTCATTCCAAACTCAGATGCATTTTCATTCCAACCATGCAATCTCAGATAAAGCCAACATAAATTGATTTAATAAATTCGGGCAAATTCATCACAGGCACACATAGATTCATTATAATTTCAAGTAATTTTCATTCCAAACTCAGATGCATTTTCATTCCAACCATGCAATCTCAGATAAAGTCAACATAAATTGATTTAAATTCATCAAGAACTCAGAAGCCAACAGTGTTCTATGGAGACAGATAACATACATTACAGAGTTGAAAATTTTCTCAAAAATCTAAGATAAACTTACTTCAAATTGACAAAGTAGCAATGATTGTTCGACATTTGGTTCAACATTTCAAATATATATAAAAGCATTCTACAAAAATTACAGATAGTAAAAGGAAAAGAGAAAACTATTTAGATACCTTCTACTTCCTGTTGCTTCTGGCGTTCTGAAATTATGGAAGACTTCGTTCTCGCCATTTACTGAATAGGTTTTCGTTATTAGAAGAGGAACCAGAGAAAACTAGGCAAAAACATTCCAAATGGCGATCAACAGAAACATAGGGTTCTGAAACGAGAAGAGGAAGAAATATTCAACTTACAGGGAAAATCAGTAGTTTGAAGTATCGTTTATGCTTTTACAAACACTTCTGCAGTTAAACAACCGGAGCCTGCAACTAGGGTTTGGATCTCTTCTTTGTTGTATTTCTTCTTTTCAAAATCAAAGATATCTTCGCTGCAGACACTAACTTGCAATGAAACAGTAAATCTATGAAAAGTTTTTGAAATTTTTATCTAATCAGTTCTTCTTAGTTGCATGCAATCTCGAAGACGAAACGACGCCTTTTTCGTCGGAGGTTCCTTCTTTGAGAAGATTCCAAACTTTTTAGATTTTATTCGTATCGCATTCGTTGGCATTATTTGAATAAGGCGACAATGAATGAAAGGGAAAATTGGACATTTCAGGTATGAGAATGTGTGTGAGGGACCTTTGGCTGCATGAGTTATTTTTGTGGACTGTTTGCCTTAAAGTCATACTTTGAGGAACCCCTGACCAAAGCCCCCTTTTCTATTCTGCTTAGATATGGTGGGTTGCAATGATTGGAAGTAGGTTTAAAGTCGAATTTATTAGGGAAGCGTTATAAAAACAAACTATAGGAGATCCAACTTTAACTTTGTTTAGGATTCATATATTATTCAATAAAATTACATTTACGCAATTGTTATCATTTTCTCTAGTTGATTTGAGACTAATTTCTTTGAAGGATTGAAGATTATTTCAAGTAGTGGATTGTGTTTGGGATAAGCTTTTTATTATTTTTCTCTTTGAAATTTATTGAGTTTCTGTAGATTTAGGTTGGGGGTTTTTCCAATCGATTGAGCTTATACAATTTTATTGCAGTACTTTCTTAGTATCTAGATTGCTACCGTAAGCAGTGGTGGACCTGGGATTTTCATTTGTAGGAGGGGATGGCCATAATGCTAATATTGTCATTATTTTATCGTTTGAGGGGTAATGGCTTATATTCGATATATCCGACGTAACTTAGGCATTTTCTCCATGTTTGGCTTGCATGTTTTGGGATTTTTTAAAGTGTGCCGGGCCAAGTGCCCCTAAAAGACAATACTGGATCAATACCTCGTTACAATGATGAATGGGTAATCATTCATGCCAAAGGGAATTTATTTCATAGTCCAGTTTTATTTTTGCAATTTTAACGACTTCAATAAGATCACATCTATAAAGATTCCTACTAATCTAATAATACCCCTACAAACAAATGGACCCTAAATGTTACGTTTATGAATTCCAAATTACAGTCTTTATGTTAAACTTAGCGAAATTGTTTCTTTTTTTTCCTTGTCAGATTTGGTCTTTAGTGTGAAGATGTGATCAACTGCTAAAATACAAACCTTTAGTCTGTGCATTCATCACTCAGGGCGATCTTAAGATTGGAAGTATTGAGAGGTCAATGTGAAATCAGCCCTTCTGGCTATAGCCACTACTGAAATATGAATTCATAATAATGATCCCAATAGAGAGTCCATGTTACACACCATCCGGATTTTTTTGGCAAAAAAAAAAGCCATTTACAATCACACACTCAGTTCTAAAAGCTTCATTAGAAATAAAGCAAGAGAAGATAAAAGAACAAGATGTATGCAACAAAAATGGTTGGAAAAAAGTGCAGATAACTTTTTTTGCTGGCCATCTTTTGTGGTTCTTCAAGTTTGGATCAATAGATCCCTTTTAATGTTGATTTCCTTCTTGCTAGTAGAGATTGTGGGTTTTTTTTAATTGGATTGTTAAGTTTATGGTAAAATGATCTTAATATTTCCAATGGTTTTTTTTTTTTGGGCAAACCTTTTACATCTATTTTTCTATTTACTTCAAGTTTTGTTTGTTTCATAAGGCAGCATCGTTTTTTACCAATTTTTTAAATCTTTGCATTTATCAGCTGAAATTTTGTCATTGTTTGGTCTTTAATTATGTTAGATTGTATGACCTCAATCTAGTGGATTATACAAACAAATTGATTTATTTCATTAATTAATTTATATTTTCATGCTTTATTCATGAGATGAATGGTATTTTATTTTATGTTTGCACATGACCAATACAAAATGACATGATGGTTCATGAGATGAGCTGGAGCACACAACTATATTAGATGTGATCCATGTGTTTGGATGAGATCCACATGCAGAAGACATAGATCACAAATCTTATACTTAAATTGATTCAGAACCAGTGATGAGATTGAACATCTCATCTGATAAGGTTGCAACACTGAGATCACTATGAGATAGTGTGATATGTCTCGATCATCAGAGTATAAGACTCTAGACCATTGTGCTGGTACATTATATGAACTGGAGGACCATGAGTATCACCTTGTACAAATCTGTCTTTGAATAAAGGACTACTCTCATAATTCCCAAGCAATAGGCTCTTAATCTTGAGAGATTATTGGACTCAGGCTTCTACTATACATTTTCTTTGAGTCATCAACGAGTGAGGCCAATTGTATGTCAACACCTTGATGTCTTGGGTACGTGGTAGTGGGGCTATGGGAACATAATTCTCAAGATGGAATCTATCCTCAAAAATATCCCCTTGTGTCAATTAATGGATTTTATCATTAGTGAGTGCGCACTCATCTCAATTAAGAGTTAATTGGATGGCATTGATGATTACTGTGTTTAATTAGGTCACAAGGATAATAAGAAATGAATCCAATTTCGTTGGACAGATTTATTCCAATAGATCCATGGATATAATTGATGGAGGGGCCTACTTGTAGTAATTGAAAAGTTTAGGGTCTTCTTGTAACTATTCCTAAGACTGGAGTGCAATTGTATTTAATTAGTGGACTTATTTGCAATTAACTGTGGGTTCGGAGTTCACATGTGATGTGGAGTCTAGATTCCTAGTTGGAGTTAGATTCTAAAGAACCCCTAGTGGTCCCCATGGTAGCCCTAATAAGAGAAGGTCACTAATCCTATTATAATTCTTAAGGAAAAGGAGGAGTAGGATATTTCTTAAGAATGGAAGTGAGACTTCTAATCTTGGTCTAAGAGGAGGTGTGCCATAAACTATAAATAAGAGGTGAGGGTTAGAGATCTCTACACATGTAATTATCCCTCAAGCTCCTCTCTCTCTTCCTCTGTCTTCATATTAGAGATCTAGGGTTTTCTTCTACTTGGAGATCCAATCATTCTCCTTTAGAAGTTCTCAAAGAGGGTCATAGCGTGGAAGAACACAAAGGCAAGGGAGATCAAAGTTTGCGAAAAAGAGTTTTTCGTAGAAATCAAATTCTCAATTAGAGCACAACAAAGCTCCAAAGGTATAGATCTTTTATCTATTTGTATTAGCAGATCCATTTATGCTTGTTGTTTCTTAATCTATCTTCTTGATGGATGTTTGATCTTAATGTATGAGATTAGGGTTATAGGTCTTGGGCTTGGGTTCTTGGCCTTATGGATATTTGATATCTGCGTCAAGTGGGTCAAAAGTTTTTGAATACCTATCCACGAGACCCACCTACTTCCAACAGTTTAGAGTATTCCTATGCCTTAGACTTTGAAGGATTTGAAATAGGGATAAAACTTCTTTAAGAATTAATAGTAAAACTTGTAAAACTGAAATTAATGAGAAAAGGCTATGATACGATGATACGCTTTGAAAATTATCGAATCAACCAATATTAGCTCTATATTACAACTTGAGTTCAACTTATTAGCAAAACTGATGATAAATCATTGGATCCTAGTCGTCGCCCAGCTGTCACCAAGGATAAGGCTGTTGACTCTTTCCAATACTCAAGGTGTTAGAGCCTTTAATTTTGGACATCAGCCTCTTGTATACAACCACACTTGCCATTCTTTAAAGATTTAAAGATTCACTTTATATATTGCACAAACAAGTTTTGTCTATTAATGTAATATACAAGCAGAGAATACAAGTAAGGATTCATACACTATTTTCATTGTTTACATCAGCCATTGTTACTTAGTCATGACCTTATGGGCTTTGTCGATGGATCAAATCCATGTCCAGAAAAATTTATTTGTGACAATGACAAGAAGGCTACCTCCATTGGTGCTCCGGCCTATACTGAGTGGAATCGACAGGACCAAAATTTACTAAGTTGGATTCGTGCAACACTTTCTTAGAATGTTTTATCTCAAGTGGTAGGCCTGCGCACCTCTCATGATGTCTGGACTGCTATTGAGCATCGTTTTGTGTCCCTTTCTCGAGCCCATGCAATCGAGTTGAAGCGTCAACTCCAAAACATTCATAAAGGTAATCTATCTATCTCTGATTACCTTTTGAAAATTAAAACTATTGTTGATGAACTCTTTGCAGTTGGACATTCTGTAGAAGAATGTGATCAAATTACTGACAATGACAAGAAGGCTACCTCCACTGTTGCTCCAGCCTATACTGAGTGGAATCGACATGACCAAAATTTACTGAGTTGGATTTGTGCAAAACTTTCTAAGAATGTTTTATCTCAAGTGGTAGGCCGCACACCTCTAATGATGTCTGGACTGCTATTGAGCATCGTTTTGCGTCCCTTTCTCAAGCCCATGCAATCGAGTTGAAGCGTTAACTCCAAAACATTCATAAAGGTAATCTATCTATCTTTGATTACCTTTTGAAAATTAAAACTATTGTTGATGAACTCTCTGCAGTTGGACATTCTGTAGAAGAATGTGATCAAATTACTCACAAACTGGATGGCCTCCCTGAGGAATATGACCCCGTCGTCATGAATATAGCAGCTGCTAATTTGAGTGATCATGTCTCCGTTGCCTATGTTCATGGGCTACTCTTAAACATGGAGATGCGCATTGCTCGTCATCGATCCTCTTCTTCTACACCTTCTAAGCAGACCACCGCTGCACTATTTACACCTAAAAATGGCACAAATACTAGCATGGGCATGGTGGTGGTCGTCAAAGCCGTGGTTGGGGCCGTAGTCAACAAGGAGGTCGTGGATCTCCCCAATCTCAAGGGTATAATAAAAGCAATAGTGCTGTTGGTCCAAGTTTAAATCGCGGACCCCCTAGTACTACTTGTCAGATCTGCAATAGAGTTGGGCACTCTGCAATAGATTGTTACCATCGCATGGATCATGCATGTCAAGGGCGTCACCCCCCAAATAAGTTTGCTGCTATGGTTGCATCGAATTAATTTCCAACAGAGCAAAAATGGTATACTGATACCGGTGGCACTGACCACGTCACATTTGACATTGGAAATCTCTTTCTCCGTTCGGACTATCATGGCCATGAGAAAGTGTCGGCGAGCAATGGTGCAGGTTTGTATATCTCTCATGTTGGATCCAATAATATCTCAACTCCTTCTGCAAATTTTCCCCTTAATAACATGTTCTTTGTTCTTGACATTTCCACCAATCTTATCTCTGTGCATCGATTTGCAAATGATAATAATTGTGCTTTTATATTTGACTCTTCTTGTTTTTGTATTAAGGACAAGGCTACAGGGAAGACGTTTTTCCGCAGGCAGAGTGAAAATGGTCTCTATCCATTTCCTATTCATCGCATTCCCTCGAGTTCTAATAAAGATGGTCCTACTGCCTATGTTGGTGAACGCGTCCTAGCTTCCACTTGGCATTTGCGACTAGGACATCTTGTTAGGGTTTTTGTAGATTGCAATTTGATGGATGCATAATCATTCAAGCATCATTTGATTTACACACTTGCATTGTTTTAGATAAACTTGAAATCTTATTTTAAACATGCATTGTTTTTAAGAGTTGTAAAAGTATTGATTTATGCATGATTTGCTTTTAAAACTTGGATGCATTTGTTTTTTAAAAGAGTTTTAGAAATCAAGCTAGCCTTTGGTTTTAAAGTTTTGAATCATTTTAGGCTTTGTGTTGTTTCATGTTTTTAAACCCCTTAGAATGATTTAAAACATGTATTCAAGCTTGATTTAGTGGCCCAAAAAGTTCCACAAAGAAAATCTTTGAAATATGCAAAGTTAGAATTTTTGGCCTCAGCAGTGTGGCCGGTCGACCGGCCCAGGGGTCCCGGTCGACCGGGAACACTGCAGGCAGAAAATGCCCTGGGGCACCAACGGTCATATTTCTGACCGTTGTGTGTTCCCGGTCGACGGGGGACTAGCCGTTGGGCACTTTTTGCTATAAATATGAGTTCTTTCCTTTGCCAAAAGTTGGGAATTTTAAGGCCCTCCTTGAGGGGTTTTGAGGCAAATAGAAGGGAAATGAACTAAGGGATGAAGGGGATCATTAGGAAAGCTAAAGCTTGGATTAATGAAGTTAAATCACCAAGTAGGCTCTACTTTCCTTAATCATATGTTTTCATGCTTTGTTTTATTTTTGGTAAATCATTTGTAGCATAATAAACTATGTTGTGTTGTATCCTTAACATGTTTTATGTTTTGAATTGATTTATTGTTTTGGATACATCACCATTGATTCAATCCAAGTAGTACTTAATCTTTAGTAAATCTAAGTAGATCATGTTAATGGAAACATCTTTGAAATTAGATGTAACATGATTCATATACTTGGTTGAATCTTTGGTTGTTGTTTTCCATCATAAGAAAATCACTTTCAAAACTATCTTATGTCTTGGATTCAACTTCTTTACAAATCATATGTTTTCATGTTTTGTTTTATCTTTGATAAATCTTTATTAGCATGTTAACCTATGATGTGTTTGTATCCTTAGCATGTTTTATATTTTGAATTGATCTATTGTTTTGGATGCATCACCATTGATTCAATCCAAGTAGTACTTTATTTGGGAAATCTAAGTAGATCATGTTAATGGAATAATCTTTGAAATTATATGTAACATGATTCATATACTTGGTTGAATCTTTGGGTGTTGTTTTTCATCATAAGAAAGTCTCTTTCAAAATATATCTTATGTTGTGGATTCAACATCTTTACAAATCATATGTGTATTATTGTTTTAAAGTTTCACAACTTGCCTTACTTTGATAGGTATATCTTTTTCAAGTTGTATTTATAATTACATATGATTTGTCCCCTTATTTCAATCAAATCTATTTTTATGTTTTATGAGCTACATTGTTGATTTGATTGACATCCCTATGCATCACATGTTTAGAGCTAATTCATTTCATACAACTTGTGTATCTTTGACATCATTAACAAGTTGTTACTTTTAACATGTGACTTGCATTCCATCCTCAATCATAAATGTTTTATGAGCTAAAACTTTCAAAAGCCTTAGGCATACATTTATGAGCTTTCATTTTCAAAATGATTGAGGACATCACACACACACATCATGTGCTTTCATCTTTGCATTCATAGTGTGAGTGTGTATTAGATTTTCACTTCCATATCCGCCTATTTAAGAGGCATTGTAATGAGCTTAATTGAATCTCCATCAAGTGTATGTTAGACACTAATTTAGTGAGATAACCAACCTATGGTTGAAGAGGTTATTGCTTAGCCTATAAAAGCATAGTGGATAGGTTGATGTTGAGCCTTGAAAAACATCATTGTAAAGGTTATTGCTAAGCCTTGAAAAACATATTGTAAAGGTTATTGCTTAGCCTATTGAAAAGCATAAATAGTGGAAATCCAGTGAGGTGTTGGATCACAAGCCGGTAGTGGATGTAGGCATTGAGGCCGAACCACTATAAATCCTTGTGTGATGGTGTTTGCTTTGTGGTGATTCTTTTATTAAGCTTCCGCATTTTATGTGTAATCATCACTTGTGACTAGTTTGTTTTAAAGAAGTTAAATTTGATTAAAATTGGTCATAAATGAAGTTCACCCTATTCACCCCCCCTCTAGGGTTCGGATCCCCAGGACTTTCACATCTTGCATCTGCTGTCGTTCATCACCTCGTTTCTGCCTTCAAGTTACCTATTGATGGTTCTTTTAAAATCTCTATTGTTTGTACTAAGTGTCAGATGGCAAAGAGTAAGAAGTTACCCTTTTCAGTTTCTACTTCCATGTCTTCACAACCTTTAGCCTTAATACATTGTGATCTCTGGGACTCATCTCCTGAACAATCAATAAGTGGTTATAGTTACTATATTTCCTTTATTGATGATTGCACCAAGTATGTGTGGTTATATCCCTGATCACTAAGTTCCAAGCATTTGTTACATTTCTCAAATTTAAAACTTATGTTGAAAATATGCTACCCTTTAAAATCAAGGCACTCCAATCAGATGGAGGAGGTGAGTTCACAAGCACAAGATTCAAAATTTTATTTGGAAACTCATGGGATTGTACATCGTATCTCGTGCCCTCACACACCGGAGCAAAATGGAGTTGCAGAAAGAAAGCACCGCCATATTGTTGAAATGGGCCTTACTTTATTAGCCACTGCTCATATGCCTCTTTGCTACTGGGTCGAGGCTTTCACTACTGTTGTGTTTTTAACCAATCGTTTGCCCACAAGAATTCTTAAAAATCGATCACCTTGGGAATGTCTGTTTCATTGTACATTGAATTATAGATTTCTTCGTTCGTTTGGGTGCCTTTGGTTCCCGTGGCTGTGACCGTATAATAAAAAAAAACTAGAATTCCGGTCTAGGCCCAGTATTTTTCTTGGTTACAGTACCAGTCATTTTGGCTATCATTGTCTGGACATTGACACAAGTCGCGTTTTTGTGATATTCAATGAGAAAGGTTTTCCTTTCCAAAGTTTGGACCGGTTTTCCTCTCACACTTCTGCCCTAGAGAGCTCTGACCCGATGCTTTTACTTCGACAAAAGTTAGTGGAGACCAATATGATGCCCACTGTCCAGCAGTAAGCATCTACAATCTCTAATGTCCCGCCTCCTCATATTGCTTCATCTACTTAATCTAAGCACGTTGAAAAACATGAATTGTTTCAAACACTCCAACAAGACCCACTTCAGGATGTTGTCAGATGCATAGCCAGTCCCTACAAATGCTCAGCCCGTCACCATACAAGACCAAAATGAGTTGCCTGGAATCGACCAACATGCTGCGCGTCATCCCTCGGTGCACACCGAACCACCTGTTGCATGTCATCCTTCAATGCCCAGTAAAGAAACTACTATATGTCATCCCACATTACCCACATAACTTGTTGCATGTCCGGTCCCACCTGCGCACCCGTTGGTGACACGCTCAATGGATGGAACTCGTAAGCCTAAGATATACTCTGTTACTCATCATCTGTTGCATGCTACTTGAACTACTCTCACATCTCCCATAGAACCCACATCCTTTTCCATTGTAGTTAAGAGTCCTGAATGGCGTGCCGCTATGGGTCTTGAATTTGATGCATTACAATACAATGGAACTTGGTCTCTTGTTCCAGCAAAGCCTAATATGAACATTGTTGGCTGTAAGTGGGTGTATAAATTGAAGCATCGGCCTGATGGATCTATTGAGCGTTATAAAGCACATTTGGTTGCCAAAGGTTTCCATCAATAGGAGGGTATTGACTTTATTGAGACCTTTAGTCCCATAGCTAAGCCCACTACGATACGCATTGTTCTCTCTCTTGCTATTCAGTTTAATTGGCCAATCAGACAGCTTGATGTAAACAATGCATTTCTCAATGGAGAACTTAAAGAGGAAGTCTACATGTAGCAACCTCAACGGTTTGTTGACAAGCAACATCCGGGCTTTGTGTGCCATCTCCATAAATATCTATATGGGCTCAAACAAGCTCCATGGGCCTGGTTTGAAAGATTTACTACCCATTTAAGCTTTCTTGGCTTTCTTGCATCTTCGGCAGACCCTTCATTATTTGTGTGGAAATATGAGAAGAATTGTATTATTTTATTACTATATGTTGACGACATCATCATCACTAGCAATGATCCTTAGTCTATAAGTACTTTGATTCAATTGTTGGCCAAGAAATTTGCCATGAAAGACCTCGGCCCATTACATTATTTTTTGGGCCTAGAGGTCTATCGGTCAAGAGACACATTTTTTCTTTCCCAAACAAAATATGCAGTTAATTTATTGCACAAGTTCAAAATGGATGGTGCTAAGCCCTATTCATCACTGGTGATTAGTGGAAGCAAACTAAGCTTATTGGATGGAGACCCACTTCCTGATCCCTTTTGAGTATTGAAGTACGGTTGGTGCTCTCTAATATCTCACATGGACACGACCTGACATTGCCTTTGTTGTCAATAAAGTTTGCCAATTTACGCACAAACCTACAACTACACATTGGAATGCAGTAAAATGGATTCTCCAATATATTAAAGGGACCATTAACCATGGGCTCTTTTTCCACAAGTCTTTTAACTTGGCCTTGACATGCTATTCAGACGCTGATTGGGCAAGTAGTCCAGATGATTGACGGTCTATATCCAGCCAATGTGTTTTTCTTGGAAATAATTTAATTTCTTGGAGTGCCAAGAAGCAACCTATTGTTGCTAAATATAGCACATAATCAGAATATAGATCATTCGCACATTCAGAAGCTGAATTGTCTTGGGTTTTATACATTTTGAAGGATCTTCATATTCCAATGTCTCAAACACCAATAATATGGTGTGATAATGTTGGAGCCATTACCTTAGCTTCCAACCCAATTTTTCATGCCAGGACAAAATACATTGAGGTTGATTATCACTACATAAGGGAAAAGGTATTGCGCAAAGAGCTCACTGTGCGCTTCATCTCCACCGTTGATCAATTGGTTGATATATTCACTAAAGGGTTAACCTCTGCTAGGTTATCTCTTCTAAAAAACAAGCTCATGGTTAGCAGCCCTCCCTTCAGCTTGAGGGGGGATATTAGTACAACTGATGATAAATCATTGGATCCTAGTCATCGTCAAGCTGTCACCAAGGATAAGGCTATTGACTCTTTCCAATACTCAAGATCTCAGAGCCTATAATTTTGGACATCAGCCTCCTGTATACAACCACACTTGCCATTCTTTAAAGATTTAAAGATTCACTTTATATATTGTACAGAAAAGTTTTGTCTATAAATGTAATATACAAGCAGAGAATACAAGTAACGACTCATACAATATTTTCATTGTTTACACAACTCACATTACCAGCATAGAAGTACGAGTTAGTCGGAGCAAGGTTTGTTGAACACTGAGTCAATATTGGAAGACATTTCGCATCTCATATTATTTGCTTTGAAGTGAGGTGTAAATGTAGAACTTAATGAAGTAAACACATCTTTCTTCCTATGTCTATTGGTGGTTTTATTAAGAGTCAATATTTAATTTCCTTTTTTTTTTGGTATAAAATATTTTATTTCCTTATTATTTAATTAAATTGTATGTGGTCCCTTTTAACATGCATGTGTCCTTTTTTTGTATGTTGGACAATCAAAAGATGCTCTAAAACACATGCAGCTTAGCACATACATCCATAGAGGATTTCTAGATTTCTTTGCCCATTCCTACTAACGTTGCAGGTGCGGTGACTTATCCTCATTGGAAAGCAGCTATGATTGAAGAGATGTCTTTGCTTTAAAGAAAAGAATGCCAAAGGTAACTTAGCAGAATCGATTAGACATAATAAACATAGCACACTCTAGTATTTATGAGCAATAATGTAAAAAAGAAAAAGACCGAAAGGCCCAAAAGAGAGTTCCATAATCCACAGTTTATCAAATCTTGATTTTGTAGATTTGGAGTGAACAGGGTTGGTATTCTTGACTTATTTTGAGTTTATTTTTTTCCCAATGTGAGGGGCATCCAATGCCTACGGGCCGAGTCTTTAATGTTTTTTTGTTTTGTTTTTTTGCGGAGTGTTACAATTTCCAAAGAAAGAAAAAGACAAAGTCCATCAAAAATTACTTCAAATTGTGAAATCAGACTTAGTCCAGCATGAATCACTTCAAATTGTGAAATCAAGAAAAAAAAAAACTAAGTCCAGCAGAAATCACTTCAAATTGTGAAATCAAGTTCATAAAAAATAAATGTGATTCTAGAGCATCGACCAAAATAAAACCCAACTTCAGGACTCAGCCCATTCAAAGAACGTTCCTTGTTTATGGTATCTTAACCAAATAGTTGATATATCCACCATTCCATCTGTCTACATATGGAAATAGAAATAAAATCATAGTCATAAAGAAAGTAACAAGGGACCTTAGTTACATGTGAGCCAGCTCTTTGCCACTACATATGACCTCCCTCACCCATCCTAACAAGAAAAGCAAAACAAATGTAACCACAAGCAATATGAATTCAAAATATTTCCACAATCAATTCAAGCTCTCAACGACAGGTATAATTGAAATTGCTCTATTATTAGATACATTTCTAGCACTCTGATGGGATAATCTACACGTACCCAACCAATTGAATGCATATACATTCTTACTTAATCAATGACACCATACAAGTCCACACTCCAAGAGAATAACCACACTCTTGATACAAGATATTTTCAATAAAGAATTCTCTGGTTGAGTTTAAATACAAAATGTTAAGTCGTGAATGTCATCAACCAACCAGAATGTGTAAATATGTATATTGACATCTTTTACATGCAATTTTTTGTCTTGTCATTTTTCTTTGTACAGATGAATTGCTGCCCATGCCATGGAAGAAATATTATGAGCAGAAAATGATAAGATACAAGTTTCATTAAAGAAGATATTGAAAATAAATAAATAAATAAATGGGTGACAAGTAAGCTTTCTTTTTGCATCCATGTAAGTTCCCTGGGCACATGTCAGGTGAAAGGAACAATGCAGCATCTAAGTGAGTCTCATGAGGAGGGGGTGCTACACAATCTCGTTGAGAGAAAAAGCTCTGAATTTGGCAGAAGCTACTCGAGAGAGAACATCCTCTATACATAAATACCCACATGAATCTACAAAAAATAGAGCTGAGAAATCCAAGTTTCTCTAATCTTTCTCTTTTTGAAAAGTCCTTATTTTTTTCAAGACCACAGTGACACTAAGATATTCTTATGTACATGCATGAAACACATAGTTACATTAAAATAATCTAATAGAATAAAGTTCTTAAACATGAAGTCATAGTAATGATCCTAATCAAGATATCCCAAGTTATAGATCACCCAAACTATTTAGCAAATTGAGCCATTTACAATCATTCTCATAGTTCTTGTGAAACTCAGTAGAACTTCATTAGAAAAAAGTTAGAGAAGATAGAAGAAGAAGATGCATGTGAGGAAAATGTAACTAAAATAATATAATAGAACAAAGTACTTGAACATGAAGTCATAGTAATGATCCTAATAGAGATATCCCAGGTTACAGATCACCTAAGCTATTTAGTAAATTGAGCCATTTACAATCACACTCATTCAGGGGTGGAACCACATAAAGGCGAGCCGCCCCGCCCCCCCCCGCCCCAGCTTTGGAAAATCCTCTTATAGGTCCAAAATGCACCCACCAAGGTTTTTGAAGTAAAAAGAAAATTAAAATAAAAGGAGGGGGCAGATCGTAATTTTTGAAATATAAAATTCCCTTGCCCTAAATCTTCCGAAATCTCATTCGATCATTCACCCATGACCCATTTCATTTCATCCCAGAGAGTCAGAGACCGAGAGATAGAGAGAGTGAAGAAGAAGAAGTTGTCGTCCTACAATATGTCGCTTCATATGAAGAAGAAGCCTTTCTGATATCTTCTCCTCTGGTGAGAGCATATTTCCTTTCTGATATATTCTTTTTGAATTGATATTGCTAGATTTTTGTTTAGTGATGATTGGTTTCCTGAATTTTGTTTTTGTATGGTATTTTATCAGGTTTGGATTGAACATTGAAGTAGGCCATGTTTGGTTATCAAAATAATGATCATGACCTGTTTGTTAGAATGTGATATGTTGTTGATGTGCTTTTATTATATTCTTTATTAATCCTTTTGTAGGAGGACAGTTTGGCTATGATGTTGAGTTTTTCTAGATCTTTATTGTTATTATAATATTTTCTTTTATTGGGTTTTGATTATTTTTTCATATGAAGCATCTTTCTCTGTTTTGTCATGTGAGAAGGTACATAGTGTTTTAGTTTTTTTATTGGGTTTTGGTTTCTATTTTTCTTAAAGTGAGATGGGTTTGTGTCTATTGCGTACAATTACAGAAAATGAGTTTATAAATCTTAGGTCTGAAGCTACTTTCACCCATGACTCATTTCATTTCTCACCATAAGCTGTCGCAACTCACAACTCGCAATTGCCGTGCTCTCTCTCCCCAGGTATATTTTTCTCCTTCGATTCCCCTCTTTTTCTATCTTTTCTTGCAACTGATTGATGAAAATTGAAAACTATATCATATCGTTCTTATTGCATGGAGAAACATGATATTAATTGGATATTTGGATGCTTATGGTAGAAGTGCTGTGAACTAGTGAATGGTTTTCGTGTCTTGACTCTTGAATGAAAGTACTTTTGTCAATATTTTGCAGAAAACAGGTTTCTAGTATTCTATGGTTATGAAACTGGAGTGAAATTTGGCAATAGGGGCATTTTTGTTTTAGTGGTTTAGAATTTTTTAAGTGCACCCAGAGAATCCTTTGAACCCTATCTGAAAGAGAATTCCTGCCAAGGAAGATTCAACGTATCTGAATGAATCCATCTTGAAAGCAATATGCAAAGACACAAGTGATGGATAAATAAACGGATAACATGGATAGTTTGAAAGTCTCTTTGTACGAGTCTTGTGTATGGATCAAATTCAAATCCCTCTTGCACCACTCATTCCCTCCACTGTGTGTAACTATCAAATAGTGGCAGTTCCCATCACAAAACAGAAGAAACAAAGAAAGAAGACAAAGCCTCATCTTTGTAAGACCCCGACCCGAGTGACCTCGATTAGCGTTAATTAAGTCGCGTGTTAACTCTAAGCATGATTAGTGGATTTTGGTTAAGTTGGAATAGAATAGCTTAAGATATAGCTTTGAGGAGTTTTGAGTGCCTTTGTAATTAGTGGGACCCTTTGGGGGTTCCTTTTTGTGACTATACGTGTACTTGAGGGTTTACTCAAAATTTCAATAATTCGTATTTCAATCCAGTTAGACTCATCTCGTTAATTTCTACAACTTTCGTGTTGATCCCGTACCAGTTCGAAAACTCGAAATCTGACTTTCCTAACATTGAGGGTAAAATAGTCTTTTTACACCAAATCTGGACACAAAATCTGATCTTCCCGAAACCTTTGAAATATATACTTTTTAAAAACTAGATATTTCGGCGATCATTTTTTCCTTCTTCTTCGAACTCATCCGAGGTCCCGAAAGTCATGCCTTTAACCCCACAAGGTTTCCTAGAAGTGGAGCCCATCTCACTTGTTATATAAGAGAACCCTTTCTCTCCTTTCCCTTTTTCCAGCTCAAAAGATCAACCAAGCTAGGGTTTCCTCTCCCTCTTCTTCTTCTTGCTTTTCCATCTTCCAATCACTATCAAAATTGCACCAATAGCAAAAATGGAAGTTGTCATCTTCTTCATCATCATGAAAGCTCTCTCTTGATGCCATTTGTGGAGGAAACCACCTACTTCAAGATCTTCCTTGAACCATTCTTGTCCATTTGAAGACTCTAGAAGTAAGCTTTTTCTCCAATCTCTTAAATTTGTGTTCTTCTAGCCTCGGAGAAACTCCATCTCCATTGTTACAAGTTTTTTCTTCCCCATTCTTGATTTTTGACCATTAGGGTTTGTATTTGGGGGTGTTTGATCATGCTTGTAGGTTATCTTTGAGAGAGAGTGCTTAGAGCTTGATTTGCTAAGCTTGGACCTAAGTCAAGTGGATGATTAGATATTATGAGCATTGAATGGTTTTTGTTTTTTTTTTATGAGAAATATGGTTGACTTGTTATTTCTATGCATGTTATTCTTGACTTGCATTGATTTTGAAATAAATGCACATGAAAGAGTCTTATTAGCTCATTTAATGTCTTGGAAATGTTGATACATAGTCTCTTATCTAGCACTTGTTCATAACACTAATGGATCTTAGTGAATGATGGATTTCCTTTCTCTTTCTTGTGGTTGAATGTTAATGAAAGAAGGAGATTGGGTGGGTTTTTATGGAGGTTTTGATGATGGCTTGAATGTTGTTTGAAGGACGTTTTGAGCCTCCCAATTTGGTGTAGAAATGAGGCTCTAAGGGTTTTGTAAGAAGAGAAAAAAAGGCTAGAGTTGAACTGTTCTCGGAACTAGTTCCTAGACAATTTGCTCGAGCGAACGAACTGTCCCATCCAGTAGACGGTTCGCCCGAGTGAACCCAACTTCACTCGAGTGAACCCTCCCAGAACCCCTTACAGAGGATCAATTCGCTCTAGCCAATCTGAACTAAATAGGTCCGCTCGAGCGAACCCAACTTCGCTCCAGCGAACTCTTCCAGAGACCACTTCGCTTGAGCGGACTTCATGTCCGCTCGAGCGACGTGCACTGTTCATCTGAGGTTATGTTGGGAGCAAGAATGAAATGTTTAAGTGTTTAGGAGAGGTTTATTGGGAGCCCCATTGTAATGGAGAAATTTTAGAAACAATGTGCGAAGCCCATTTGAGAAAGAAACTCCATCATGAAGATTCATCTAAGTTTTTGAAGTTACCAAGGTGTATAAGGAGTCCGGAATGTTTCCAAAATTTAATGAGTACCAAGTCTATACTGAAATAGACATACTGGACCCCTATTCACCTTGAACCAATCTTGAATCCCGATACTTGTCCCGGAATTTCGAAAGTTTAATTATATTCCATTATTCCCGAATTTTGATATGCACTCCCGAAATTCATGATTTATGATTTATCACTACCGAAAACACTGAATTTGTACTTGTAGCATTTTACTAGCCCCGATGTGCATTGCCCGAAATGAAGTGAAAATTGCGCCTTGAGCACTCCCGTCTTGCCCGTTTATACAATTGCATCATATGAATTTTATACAAGTCTCGATTTCTATTATGTGACCTATGAGTCAGCACTACTAAGCTTGGATGACCTTGTTGGTTTGATCCGCCGACTTGGAGATTCCCCTCCCGTCTCGCCAGCTGCAGTTTGGATCCCGATGCCCGGTTTATTACCGTGGTCCCTTCCCGATACTTGGCTTGCTACCGTGGTTCTCAATACTCGGCTCGCCACCATGGTTCCCGATACCCGACTCGCTACCGTGGTCCAGTCCCGTATAGTTATATGTATATGTATATGTATATTTTGTTGAAGCTCCTCACTTTGTGTGACAGAGATCAATGCCCCGATATGCTCTTGTCACTTCGGTGATAGAGGACTTAGCTTCGTGTTGTTGCCATCTTGCTTGTTTCCCGTTCCTTGGTACACTTACATGCTTTTACATTGTATATATATGTTTTTGAATAAATGATTTACACCTTCTTGGAAATTATTGTTTAAACAGGTTTAAGTGTTTTCTAAGGTAAATTCATTTATCATTGTATTGTTTTATCTCTTCACCCAACTGCCAGACCGTTGTGTTTGACCCACTCTTTGGTACTTAGGTCTAGTTGCCGGTTACCCCGAGGCGGAGCTTGAGGAGACGGTCGGAAAACCGCAATGCTTAGTTGAATGGCATGCCGATGATGTCGCTTAGACATTCGGTTGTCTTAAGATACGATACACTTTTGGGGATTGTGGATAACATATTCTTTTGGGGTACTATTTGGTTGTGCTAGCCTTTGTTGGCCTTTATTTTTTGGGGAATATTAATTAACCAATCTTTTGTATAAACATTAACTTCACTTTTGGGAAAATGCTTATGAATATTTCTCACTCTGATATACTTTGTTTTATATTGATGTGTTATCAGTCTTATTGATGAGAATGAATTATAGACTTGATTTGCTACACGCTTCCACACTTAAACAAAATATTTATGTTAATGTGAAATCCTCATCGCGGACACCTGTGGGAAATTGCGTACACGGGTCATATCATAATTTTGTTGACTCGTGTACGTAATGGACAAAATAAGTATATGTCCAATGGCATAATGGCATCATTCACTGCAATCATCAAATATCCGAGTTCCAATCCCGGATTGGGTCGGTAATTCGGTCCGGGGTCGCGACAATCTTCCTTTCTGAATGAATCCATCTCACAGAAAATGCACTGCCCTCTTTTTCCGAGTTCTTCTTTTTGGATCACCTAAGTCACGAATGATGAAATTGACTTCTATGAATTTTTAGGATAATTATTAATCAATATATCCCAATACAAGGATGTTTGATGAATGGTTCATATTTTGAGACAAGGAATACTTTTTATTTGATCTTGGACATATAACAAATATTTTTTTATTTTATTTGTAGATGGGAAAGTCATCTACAATTGATGGATTTTTAAAAAGAAAAAATCCTCAAAATTTAGAAGTCGACGCATCATTGCCGACCTCTAACGTTGAGACTCCAATTTCCAAATATCGTCCTACAAAATCACAAAGAACTGAAATCAATGAAGTTGATATTAGTTCTTTAGAGCGTGATCCAGCATTGCGTCCACAGATATGGGATTATGATATTAATCAGCGTGATAAAATTCGACGGAAGTACATTAAGGTTGGTCCATACCAACCTATGGTTTCATCTGAAATCTGGATCAACAACTCATCTTCGTAGCTTTCAACATTCATGGTTCAAGCTATTTCCTTCATGGTTGGTGAAAGTCCTGGGATCCTAACCCTCGGGGGGGGGGGGTTGAATAGGGTGAGCTACAATTTAGACCAATTTTAATTTCTATAAGATAAACTAGTCACAATGATGATTTACCAGACAAGATGCGGAAGCTAAGAAAACAATCACCACAAGCAAACACCACTACACAAGGATTTATAGTGGTTCGGCCTCAATGCCTACGTCTACTACCGGCTTGTGATCCAATCACCCCACCGGATTTTCACTAGTTATGCTTTTTACTAGGCTAAGCAATAACCTTTACAATGTTGTTTTTCTAGGCTCAACAACAACCTTTACAAGATGCTTTTCCAAGGCTAAGCAATAACCCTTACAAATGTAGGATTTCTCTAAGAAGGTGTCTCTTCAAGAACATTCTAAGAGATACAATTTAAGCACAAATGAAATGCCTCTTAAATAGGCTGATATGAAGGTGTGATTCAAATTACAAACATACACTAAATTAAGCTAAAGTGTGTGCACAAGTGTGAATGTTTTACTTCAATCAATTTCTACAATGAAGCTCTTAAATGAATGCTTGATGCATTTTAAAATCAAAGCTTAGAAAATGATGATTGAAGATAAATGCTAATTGTCGCGACCCCGGACTGGGCCCGAAGGACCAATTCGGAATCGGGACTAATAATGATGATGTAGCACATCGGTTTAATAGTAACATTTATTTAATTTCCCACAGGTGTCCGTGGTGAGAATTATCACAACCATATATAAACATTTCTAATAAGTGCGGAAGCGTGTAGTAAATCAAATATTCAATCCATCTCTAATCACAAAGATGATAACATAAGTATAGTACTGTATCAGAATGAGCAATGATCATAAGCATGTTACCCAAAGGTAAGTTAAAGTTTATACAAAGATCATTTAATTACATTTCCCAAAAATAGAGGCCAACAAAGGCCAATATAAACAAAATACCAATCCAAAGAATGGTTAAACAGTTTCCCGAAATATTAAGTCTCTCATAGCAACCAAACGTCTAAATGACGTCATCAGCATGCCACTCAACTAACTGCTGCGGTTCTCCGACCGCCTCCTCATGCTCCTCCTCGGGATAACCGACAACGGGACCTGAGTACCAAAGAGTGGGTCAAACATGACGGTTTGGCAAATGGGTAAAATACAAGGATAACATGATAATAAATGAATTTACCTTCAAAAGCATTTAAACTTGTTCAAATAACAATTTATATAAATGAGATAAAACATTTATTCAAATACAAGTATGCATTATAAAACATGTAGGGTAACCAATGAAACGGGAAACAAGCAAGATGACGACCACACGAAGCTAAGTCCTCTGTCACTAAAGTGACAGAGCAATAACTAGGCACTGATCTCAGTTACTTGAGGTGAGGAGAACTAGTGGATCTTATAAATACATATATATATACTATATATGACCACGGTAGCGAGCCGGGCATCGGGAACCACAGTAGCAATCTGCGGCATCGGGACAAGACTAGGGATGGCAACGGGACAGGGCGGGGCGGGGTCGGAATTGGCCTGCCCCGTCCCCGCCCCGACATGCCCCGCGGGGCGCCCCGCCCCGATGTGGTACGACCATAGATATAATAAATTAATTTTGAATTGACTATAAAAAAAAAGTAAATTAATTTATTTTACATGGTAAAAAGCACATGAATGATTCATCTATGTTGTCTCTATGCCTTTAATAATATTAAAAAAAAATCTCCCAAAATAGAATAAAAAGATCTCCCCGCATAAATATTTTATAAGTGTGGGGCACTGTTAGATTGTTTAAAATTTTTAAAATTATCTAATATTAATAATATAAATTTTCCTTTTCCTGAAATTTTACCTATTTAAAGTGAGATTTATTCTTATAAGATTTTCTCTAAGCCCTTGAAGGCCATTAACATACACTTGAAAATATCATATATGCTTTGAGACATTCTTTATAAAAAAAGACAATATCTCTCTAAAATATCATGAACTCCATCAATACATGGTTTCACTTCATTTTTGGTATTGAACTCCACTCACTAATAAAGAGGTTGATTACATATAATTAACATTAGTATAATTTATAGTGTTGTTAGTATGATTAGAATCATATTAAGTTACTAACTATAATTTACCTTGCTATTTCTAATCATATAAGTTATTATAAGCGTATAGCATGATATATCTTGTAATGTTATATCAAATTAGTATAATTTATATTGTTATTAGTATGATTAGAATCATACCAATTATAATTTACCTTGCTATCTCTAATCATATATGTTATTATAAGCTTAAAGCATGATCTATCATTCTATCATATATTTATATTCGTTTTATTTAATATGATTTATCATGTCACAATTTAACATTATATATGATTAAAGTAAAATAAGCTTAGATAGTTAGATAGATTTTTTAACAACTTTAATTTCATTAAATTTGAATTAGAGGGAATGGGATCATATTATATGCTTTTATAATGTCTAGGGTTCATTCAATTACATGTTTAACTTTAAAAAAAAGTCTTCAATCAATCTACTTAACCCTTAATAACAACATAAAATCAATATATACATTTGCATATAAATATGCTTATTTATTATAAAAGAAATCTAAAATATATATATATTTTAGAAGATTATTAATTTCGGGGCGGGTTACGGGGCGGTATTTCGGGGCGGGTTATGGGGCAGGGCATGGGGCGGGGCGGGGTAAGAAACATACCCATCCCCGCCCCGCCCCGGATTCGGGGTATATTTTTTTGCCCCGTCTAAGAGTCGGGGCGGGGAAAACCCGTACGGGGCGGGGCGGGCACTCTGGGTTGGGGCGGGTCGGGTTAAAAATGCCATCCCTAGACAAGACCACGGTAATAACCGGGTAGCGGAATCCAAACTGCAGCTGGCGGGACAAGAGGGGGATCTCCAAGTCGGTGGATCAGACCAACATGGTTATCCAAGCTTAGTGGTGCCGACTCATAGGTCAAAAACAAATCGAGACATGTACAAGTAAACCAAATGCAAGTAAATAAACGGGCAGAACAGGGGTGCTCAATGGCACATTGTCATTTCATGTGGTGCAATGCACTTCAAGACAAGTAACTATTTCGAGTGTAATTCAATGCTCTCGGGAAAACAAGGCATATGGTATAAATCTCGGGATTGATAAAGTACAGTAAACAATTGAAATTTCGGGTAAAGTATCGGGTTCAAGATTTATTGAAGTGAATAGGGATCCCGTATGTCGATCTAATAACAATTTGATACTCTTTGAGTTTGGGGACATTCCGGGCTCCTTATACACTTTGAATTTTTCAAAAACTTCGAATGAAATCTTCGTGATATGGTTTCTTCCTCAAATGGCCTCATACAATACTTAATAAATCCTCTTGACATAGAGGGGTTCTCAATGGATAGTCTCAAAACATTTAAACAACTCATCTTTATCCCAAACATAGCCTATGACAGACAAAACTCATCGCTCGAGCGAACCGGAGAGTTCGCTCGAGCGAGGAGCTCTCTGGAATGGTTGTCTGGGTGGGTTTGCTCGACCTAAGTTTAGGTCGCTCGAGCAAACTCATCAGCTCGAGCGAAGTTTTAGTGCGTTCGAACTAACGACTCTCTGGAACGAGTTCTGGGATGTCCGCTCGAGCGACTAAGGGTCCGCTCGAGCGACCAAGCTACTGGAATGCTCCGAACCCTTTTCTGGACACTTCGCTCGAGCGAAGTGTCATGTTCGCTCGAGCGAACTGTCCAGAAACTGAATTCGGGGCAGTTCAGCTCCTCTCTAACTCTTCCTTCTACAACCTCTTTCTAGCCACTTTTATACATCAAATGAGGAGTCTAATACTTCATTCAAACAACATCAAGTCTCTCACAACATCCATCCCATTCTCCTCCATCATCATCACATTCAATACAAGGAAAGAAAGAAGGAAACCATTTCACATAAGAGTGCATTTGTGACAAAACAAGAGGAAATTAAATGCTATGAACCAACATATCTTTATGACCATAAATGCACCATTAATACTCTATCATGAACAATTATTTCAAGGCAAAGCAATAAATAGGCATAAGTGGGAAAATACCAAAATCCTTGAAAACTTATGAAATCAAATCATCAACTTGCCTTAGGTCTCTACTCAAGCAAATCAAGCTCTAACAAGCCTTCCAAGTCAATGGTCCAAGCTACAAGCAACAACCCAAAATAAAACCCTAAAAGAGTCAAAACATGGCATGGGGAGGAAGAAGCTTCAATAATAAGGATGGAGATTCCCTTAGGCTAGGAGAACACAAATCCAGAAGAAGGGAAGGATTACTTACATGAGGGTTCTTCAAAAGGCAAGGTGAGCTCAAAGAAAGTCTTGGAATGGGAGGGTTTTCTCTAGCAATGGTATCAATAGAGAGCTATAGTGATGAGGAAGAAGATGATGATCTCCACCTCTCAATTTGTGCAAGGTTGGTGGTGGATTTGGTGATGGAAGGCAAGAGCAAGAAGGAAGGCAATGGAAACCCTAGGTTTTCTCTCTTGTGCTGGAAAAAAGGGACATGAAAGGGGAAGGGCTTCCTTAAAAACAAGTGGGGAGTGGGCTCCACTACTAATAAACTAATTGGGCTGAAATCATTGCTTTCGGGGCTTCTAATGAATTCGACGAAGAAGAGAAAAGTGATTGTCGAAATATCTAGTTTCCAAAAAGTATATGTTTCGCGGGTTTCGGGAATATCAAGTTTTGGGTACAGATTTTGTGTGCAATGACTGTTTTGCCCTCAAGGCTATGAAATCGGGTTTCGGGGTCTCAAACGAGGACGGGATCAACATAAAAGTTGTAGGGATTAACAATACAATTAAAACGGAATTAAAACCATGAATGCAAAAATCTCCGATAAATCCTCGAACAAATGCAATGTCATAAAGAAGGAACCCCCAAAGGGTCCCACTGACACAAAGCAATCAAAATTCCCCAAAACTATATCAAAAGCTATTCCAAACCCAACTTAGCCAAAATCACTAATCAAGCTTAAAACTAACACACGACTTAATTAGTACTAATCGAGTTCACTCGGGTCGGGGTCTTACACTAATCACATGAAAGATTCAAACAACTTAAAGAAATGAACTAAAACAAGTTGTATGAATATTAAAGTCTAAGAACACGTGTGATGCAGATAAGAGTGATTGCAAACCATTCTAATATTCTAAAGATAATAATGATTTTGCAAAACAACTCTTTAAAAGCTAGAAATCATGCATTTATGAAAATACAAAGATTTAAACATGCATTGATTTTAATTTGAATGGAAATCAAAATGACAAGTAAGATATACCTTTTAAAAACTCAAACATTTGATTTCCAATGGTCTTCTAGCTCTCTTGGCTTATTCCACTTCTTTTGGCTTCAATGGAGTCTCAAGGATTCAAAGATCAAGCTCTTAGAAAGGATGGAATAGAATGGACTTTAAAGGAAAAAACAGTCTAACGGCTAGTTGGTCGGGTCGACCTGGGCCTGGCTCGGTCGACCTGGCCTAACGGCTAGTTGCCCGGTCGACCTGGCCCTTGCTCGGTCGATCGGGTACACTGGCCCATTTTCCAGCAGGCCAGTTGGGCCGGTCGACCGGGCACAGGGGTGGGTCGACCGACCAAACTGGCCTGGGTTGAGTTCCTGAATTGATTTCAAAATTCCAAAGGTGCAATTTGGAACTCAAGGCCAGTGTGCTTCATGCATACTAAAATGATTCTAAAAATGATGAATGTATGCAAGGCACAAACCTAAATTCTCAATTTGATTTTCCAAAAACATGCACAAAGAATTAGGTTTTTAAAAACGAATATGAATTCTAAAAACATGTATGATAAATTCATTTCAAAACCATATGCACATGCAAGATAGAATTCTAGAATCCAAAGTCAAAACCTAAGAGCTCATGTGTGTGATCATTTGACAGAGAATGTGAATGTGCATCCATCCAAATTGCAACAAACTAGAACCTAATAATCTCCCCCTTTGCAATTTGATGGCAACTACTATGATCACAACACTTAAAGGACTTTGGATCTTCTTGACAGCTCTGAACTAGAAATCACTTGAATGTAGCTTCGACCGCATGACCGATTCGTCGAGAGCTTTTGACTTTAGTCTTTCCAAGCTGATTTCTCCCCCTTGGTTAGAGCTCTCCTTTGCTCTTAACAACCAAGCAATCTTCACTTTGGCTCTTGAAGCAGATCTCCCCCTTAGTTAGATCTGTTCTTCTCTCCCCCTTTGTTTGGTTTCCTTTCTGTCTGATCTTCAGATCTTCTATTCTTCTCTCCCTCTGAGACAATAGATAGATCTGATCTTTTTCTCCCCCTTTGACAGTACATAGATCTTGATCTTTTCTGATCTTTTTCTCCCCCTTTGACATCGAATTGCAAAGGAACCTGTGTACATGAGAAAACATATACCTTTCAGTAGCACCTGTTACCAAATGAGAATGCAATTGTAACGCGAAACAGGTTATCATGTATATAGATTTGTGTATGCATTGTTTGAATGAAGCTACGATAACAAATATAAATTGATTTAACATATTAAAGCTTCAAAACAACATAAAGCATCCATCAAGAGAAACAACAAGGAGAAACGAGATGAAATATGAAACTGTACTTTCATTGATTTAACTAGATAAGTTTAGTACAAGATTCACTAAGTACTTGACCATTACATAAACAAAAGATTATGGTCAGTACTCAAAACACAGGTTAGATGATAGAAAATGAATACATCATGTGAAAAACACTCTATCACTACCCAAAATAACCCCAAAACAAAAAGAAAAAAACACTCTTAAAAGATCTAGGCAGAATCTGGAGGAGTAGGAGGCATGGTGGCATCGAGGTGCCTGCAGGTCTTGTTGATGTTCGATAAATACTTCGAGGTCTTACGCATCATCCCTGAGGCCTCTTGACGAAATTCATGAAACTCAGCACGCATGGTAGTAACCACCTGCTCCAAGGATGACATGCGCTCCTCCATAGTACGCCGAGGAGGGGGCTGGGGCTGTCGTGGCTGAGCAGGCTGGTCAGGCTAAGGTGGTTGAGGATGCTGCTGATCTGCAATCTCTAAATCTGCAGCCTCTACCTCTTCGTCTCCTTCAGCTACAGGATTTGCTCTGGGTGGAGGAGGAAGCCTCATCAGAAGAATGTTCCTTTTGTTGAAGACTGTGGTCGGTACGGGTCTCTCTGAAGGAGGAACAACCACCCCAAAAGAACTGGCAAGCTGAGTAACGAGGAACCCAAACGGAGCTGCACAAGGCTGAGAGCCAGTGACCACCCTGATGATGTGATGAATAATCACAGAAGGTAAGAACATAGGGACGCCTGTAATGACATTGTGTAGAATGTTCGCCATATATGGGGTTACCTCAGTCCTATTCCCTTTCCTCGGATAGATAGAGTGAGTGAAGATGATGTGAATAATCCGAAGGGAAGGAATCAAGGAGGCTGCAGGAAGAGAATTGTTGGCTGACCACTCAACAGCTTGACCACAAAGAGCAGTGGTGACAGACTCTCTCTCCTCAAGTGGAAGGACATCTAAAATAAATTTTGGTCCATTGGACCTAGGAATGCCTATAACTGAAGATATCCTTTCTGGAGTAATAATCTCTTCACCAACAGAGGTTCTGACTGTAAAAGAGTTCGTGGTGGTGGCACAAACAGACTTATAAAAAATGAAGACAGAAGAGGTATAGGTGTTGCCACTCCACGTCAGAATATTGCCCCAACCTATGGCCTCTAAAATGGCAGGGACTTGGTAGTCCACAAGGTCTCTAACCACACAGAACTTCTCAACAATTACCCCTTTGCTCCTAAAAGATTTTACAACAGATGACGGAGTACAAACAGGGTCGAAAATAACCTCAGGAGGGGGACCAAGCTCTGGAGAAGTGGAGGGAGATCTCTGGGAAGTAGTAGCTTCACCGGTTTTGGATTTCTTAGAAGGTCTCCTCCAACATTGTTTTGTTCGAGCCATCGGAAGAAATCAAAGTGAGAGATGTTCAAGACAGTAAGGTAAAGCTGGAAAGTGCCAAGAGAGAAGGAGAGCTAGACAGCCTACTTAAACAGCCAAAAACAGTGAGACAGCTCACTTAATCAGTCAAAGAATGAGAGTTAGGTTGGCTTGGAAAAGCTTGAAGAATCTGCCAGAAATTTTGATCTCACTTATCACAAGAAATTTTCAACAGCCAAGACCAAACAGTGGCTGATTTGGAAGAAACTCTGGTTCAGGCAAAATTTCAAACAGTTGGTGTGCAGAGATTTGAGCTGAAAGCTTCACAACTGAATGATGCCGGGGGGGTGGGGGGAGGGACCAAATGGCGACAGAAGCTCCTAACACAAACAAGAAAACACAAAACAGCACTCAACCAACCAGAAAACAGTGGTAGAACCGACTGAGGTTGGGAAGAGACAGTGGGGAAGATGGTGCACAGTGAGTGGGATGAGTTTACAGTGAAGGAGATGGAGATCACGAGAAATGGGAGACAAAACCAGAGAAGAAGAGGTTGATCCAGGAGAATGACTGAGGAGAAGAAACACAGAAGGAAGATGGGCTCAGCGCGGTCGACCTGCAGAAGAAGGGAACAGGTTCTGTTTAAAACAGAACTGAAACTGCGCATCAGTTTATGTTGCTGAACCGCATGCTCGGTCGACCGGCCACTTAGCCCGGTCGACCGGGCTAACTGAGTCAGACTGAAAATCTGATCAGATCAGGAGAAAACAGGAAAAAAAAAATGATTCAATTTGAAAGCTATAAACCCTGACCCCCAGCTATCACACAAGCTTAAAAAGTTTTAGAAAAGAGATATTAAAAAATCAATTCTAAAATTATTCCTTTTGAAGAAAAGAAGACTTGTATGATCAAAAACATTTTTCAAATTCATTTAAATTAGACAAAACAAAGATGTGACTATGAAACCATTCAAATAAAAACAATTTGAAAAACAAATCAATTGATTTAGAAGATATAACTTATAAAAGCCTTTTCAAATCAATTTGATCAAAATCATGCATATAAACAAAGAATTCCATTTTAAATCCAAAATGCATAATCAACAAACAAGACTCAATTAAATGAATCTAAAAGCCTAAAGAGATACTAAGAGAGTAGAAACAAGACCAACTAAGCATATGACTAAGAGAAAGTGTTGATCCTATCTATCTAAGAAACCTTAGTAATCTTCTAAAGGTCTAACCTTAGGTATCCATCTAAGGTCTTGGGCTTTGGAGACTATTTTAGAAATTCCACCAACTAAAGGAGATAAGGGTTGAATTCTTTTAGACTTAACATCAAATCTTTGAGGTTTGACTATTTTAGATTGATGATTAGTCTTTGTGTATTGGTGTTTCATATTCTTTTTATTCTTCTCATTTCTTTTAGTTTTTCCTCCCTCTTTTTGTCTTTTGAATTTTAATTTTAACTTTTCAACATTTTTCAAGAATTCTTTCATTTCTAAGGTTAAAGGAGGGAAAGTGAGAAGATTCTTTTTGATAGATTTATTTTGATTTTTAGCCTTTTTAAAATCTATCTTGGATGACTCTTTTTGAATTGTTTTAACTTTTTTGAATTTCTTAGAGTCTTCCTTGGAATTCAAAGTCTTACCCTTCATAGAATTAGATTTAACTTTCTTAGGTTCAAGGATGGGTTTAGACATATGACTTTTCCTTAATTTGCACTCAAATTTGAAATGTCCTTCTTTACCACAATAATGACATTTAGTTTTGGACATTTGAGAGAGAGTGCTAGAGAAAGAGGACTCACCTTTCACAAAAGTGTTGGTGAATTTAGGGTCATATGAAGTATACTTATCAAAACCAAGACCCGTCCTATCTCCATGTGGTTTATCCAATTTAAATAACTTTTCAAGTCTCTCTTCACTTTTGGTAAACTTGTACTTATACTTTTGTTTATATCCTTCAAGTTGAGTGACTTTGGTTATAAGGATTGAATTTTCATTTTTAACTTTTGATAATTCATTTTCAATTTCCTTATAGTTATTTAGTTCTTCATTGGCAAGTTTTAATTCGAATTTTAGTTCATTAACAACATTAGATCCAAGTTCTAAGTTTTTTACCATACTTTGAGCATTAGACAAGTTTTCCATTGAAATTGTCAACTTGGATTTTAACTTGATAATGTCTTTGTCTTGCCTTTGAGATTGATCTCTTAGGTTTAAATTTTCCTTTTTAAGGTCATCATAACTTATCTTAATCTCATTTATTTCATCTTTGATATTGGATAAGTTATTTAAAGAGATCATAAACTTAGATTCTAAACATTGTATTACTTCTTCTTTCTCTCTAAGTTCATCTTTTGAAGAGACTAGTTCTTTGTTTAGTCTTTTTGATTCTTCTCTTAAACTTCTATTTTTCTTACCAAGCTTTACAGATAATGTATATAATTCCTCATAGGCTTGTTGAAGTTCATCTTCATCATATTCTTCTTCTTTTAATTCACATTGAAATTCATTTATTTGAAGGTTTGAATCTCCAATAGATGGAAGAATGAGAGGTCTAGGAGAATCTACACAAAAATCTAAACAACCTACCTTAGTGGAATCTATATCAAAAGTATTCATACAAACACAAATCTAGGGTTATAAACTCTAGGTTTTTACACCTAATCAAGAGTTCCAAACACTTGATCCTAAAAGATAGAGCATGAGGCTCTGATACCAATTGAAAGTCCTGGGATCCTAACCCGAGAGGGAGGGGGGGGGGGGTGTGAATAGGGTGAGCTACAAATATGACCAATTTTAATTTCTATAAGATAAACTAGTCACAATGATGATTTACTAGACAAGATGCGGAAGCTAAGAAAACAATCACCACAAGCAAACACCACTACACAAGGATTTATAGTGGTTCGGCCTCAATGCCTACGTCCACTACCGGCTTGTGATCCAATCACCCCACCGGATTTCCACTAGTTATGCTTTTTACTAGGCTAAGCAATAACCTTTACAATGTTGTTTTTCAAGGCTCAACAACAACCTTTACAAGATGCTTTTCCAAGGCTAAGCAATAACCCTTACAAATGTAGGATTTCTGTAAGAAGGTGTCTCTTCAAGAACACTCTAAGAGATACAATTTAAGCACAAATGAAATGCCTCTTAAATAGGCTGATATGAAGGTGTGATTCAAATTACAAACATACACTAAATTAAGCTAAAGTGTGTGCACAAGTGTATGAATGTTTTACTTCAATCAATTTCTACAATGAAGCTCTTAAATGAATGCTTGATGCATTTTAAAATCAAAGCTTAGAAAATGATGATTGAAGATAAGTGCTAATCACATGAAAGATTCAAACAACTTAAAGAAATGAACTAAAATAAGTTGTATGAATATTAAAGTCTAAGAACACATGTGATGTAGACAAGAGTGATTGCAAACTATTCTAATATTACAAAGATAATAATGAGTTTGCAAAACAACTCTTTAAAAGCTAGAAATCATGCATTTATGAAAATACAAAGATTTAAACATGCATTGATTTTAATTTGAATGGAAATCAAAATGACAAGTAAGATATATCTTTTAAAAACTCAAACATTTGATTTCCAATGGTCTTCCAACTCTCTTGGCTTATTCCACTTCTTTTGGCTTCAATGGAGTCTCAAGGATTCAAAGATCAAGCTCTTAGAAAGGATGGAATAGAATGGACTTTAAAGGAAAAAACAGTCCAACGGCTAGTTGGTTAGGTCGACCTGGGCCTGGCTCGGTCGACCTGGCCCAACGGTCAAAATGGCCCAACGGCTAGTTGGTTGGGTCGACCTGGCCCTTGCTCGGTCGACCTGGCCCAACGGTCAAAGTCGACCTGGCCCTTGCTCGGTCGACCGGGTACACTGACCCATTTTCCAGCAAGCCAGTTGGGCCGGTCGACCGGGCACAGGGGTGGGTCGACCGACCAAACTGGCCTGAGTTGAGTTCCTGAATTGATTTCAAAATTCCAAAGGTGCAACTTGAAACTCAAGGCCAGTGTGCTTCATACCTACTAAAATGATTCTAAAAATGATGAATGTATGCAAGGCACAAACCTAAATTCTCAATTTGATTTTCCAAAAACATGCACAAAGAATTAGGTTTTCAAAAACGAATATGAATTCTAAAAACATGTATGATAAATTCATTTCAAAACCATATGCACATGCAAGATAGAATTCTAGAACCCAAAGTCAAAACCTAAGAGCTCATGTGTGTGATCATTTGACAGAGAATGTGAATGTGCATCCATCCAAATTGCAACAAACTAGAACCTAACAGTTGGAATATTCCCCTGAGAAAGATGTTATTTTTTGTCTACCATGTTTTCTTTTTAATAAGCAAACTGGACTTACTTCGCAAAATGCATTCACTCTTATTGGATTTAAGAATTGGAAGAAAGTTAAAGATGACAAAAATTGTGCTTTATTGAGTCATGTGGGGAAGGATTCTAACTCTCCTCATAAATTTGCCAAGAGATCATGTGAAGACTTGATGAATCAATCTCAACACATACAGAAAGTACTTGACAAATTCACTTCGGAAGAAATTGCAAACAATCGACTATGGCTTATGGCTTCAATTGATACAGTCTGATGGCTTACATTTCAAGGTTGTGCTTTTAGAGGCCACGATGAAAGTCTAGTTTACTCGATCGTGGAAATTATAATGAAATGTTGAATTTGTTGAGTTCTTATAATGAGAAAGTTGCAGAAGCTGTGTTAGATAAAGCTCCAAAAAATGCTTCTTACACATCACCAAAGATCCAAAAAGAAATTCTACATGTTTTCTTTATTGGAAGTAGGTGGGCCTCGTGGATAGGTTTCAAAAACTTTTGACCCACTTGACGCATGATCAACTATCCATAAGGCAACAAAACCCAATCCAGGATCCAAGTCCTCAAAACTCATCAATCATGAACAGTAATAAACTCTATTTAGAAGATAAAAAAAGCACCTAACAAGCAACCACCTAACATACAAGGAAGTAGACGTTTACCTTTGGAGCTTAGTAGAGCTCTAATGGAGAAGTTAATCTCTTTCTTTGACGATGAACTCTTTCACAAAACAAATCAAAATCTCCAAGACCCAATCACCATCCACGCTATTATTAGATCTCTATTCTCAAGGAGAAGGGTGGGATATCCAGGAGAAAACAACTAGAAGAGAGAGGAGAGGGAGATGGGCGTGTCCAACTCTTGCACAATTATCCTTGGTCGTGAATTCCAAGGGAGGGAATTAGTATAGGGACGTCCAAGACTCTCTCTCCTTATTTATAGCACTTAAGCCACCTCCTCTTTCTAATTGAAATAGAAGTCTCACTTCCATAACAATTAGTAACTTACTATATCACAATTAGAAAGTCTCGCTTCAAATAGGATTAGTAACTTTCTATTTCTTTTCCTTTTAGAGTTCAAGTAGAATTAGTAACTATCTAATAACTTGGGCTAGCTGGGGACCACCAGGGATTTCATAGAAAGTGACTCCAATTGGGACACCCCGACCCTACATCTCATGTACAATCCGGGCCCAAAGTTAATTGCAAATAACTCCACTATATAAATGCAATTGAATTTCAGCCTCATTAATAAATTACAAGAAGACCCTAAACTTCCCTATGATCACAAGTAGGCTCATCTATCTATATCTATGGATCAATTGGACATGTCCACCAAATTAGATTCATATCTTAATATCCTTGAAACCTAATCAATCATAGTGATCATCGCTACCTATCCAATTAACTCTTAATTGAGTTGGGTGAGCACTTACCAATGATAAATCCATTAATTGGCACAAGGGAAAAATGAGGATAGATTCCATCTTGACAATTGAATGTTCTCATAGTCCTACTACCACGTACCAAAGACACTGAGGTGTTGACCTACAATTGGCCTCACTCATTGGTGACTCAAAGCAAATGAATAGGTAGAAACTTGAATTCATTAATGTCTCAGGGTTATGGGGTTATTGCTGGGGAATTATGAGAGCATACCTTAAAGTAAAGATACTGTATCATAAGGTGCTTCTCATAGTCCTTCAATACATCCAATGTACTAGCATGATGACCCTGATTCTTACATCTAATGTTTGAGACAAATCACACTATCTCATAGTGATCACAATGTTGCTACCTTATCAGATGAGATGCCCAATCTCATCACTGGTTGTGAAGCTATTTAAGTATAAGATTTGCAACACATGTCTCCCGTATGTGGATCTCATCTATACACATGTATTGCATCTAGTATACTTGTGGACTCCGATTCATCTCATGAACCATCATGTCATTCATATTGGTTATGTGCAAGTAAGCAATAAAATACCATTCATCTCATTAAAGGAAAGCATGATTATATTGATAAATAAAGAAATAAATCAATTTATTACATCATCTAATGGATTGAGATCATATAAACTAACAATCTCCCACTTGGGCTCAATGCCGGTTAGGGTTGCATCTCATGCCCATCCCGTCTATATGCTGCTCAAAGACTTTGGTGGTCAAAAGCTTAGTAAAGGGATCTGTCAGATTGTCTGCAGAGGTTAGCTTGGTGATTGCAATATCACCTCTCTACACAATCTCTCTGACCAAGTGATACTTTCTCTGTACATGCTTTTGGGTCTTATGGCTCCTAGGTTCCTTGGATTGAGCGACTGCCCTGCTGCTGTCACAGTAAACTATGAGCGGTATTCGCACCAAAGGTACCACTCCAAGTTCCAGAAGGAATCTTTTGAGCCATATTGTTTCCTTAGCTGCTTCCTTAGTCGCTTCACAAGCCGGATGGACTTGAGCATGGCTACCGACAAAAAGATTTCCTCATAATCGATATCTTTTTTCAGAGTATATCCTTTCGCAACAAGCCTGGCCTTAAAGGTCTCCGGTCTTACATCTGGTCCTCTTTTTTTCTTGTAGATCCACTTGCACCCAATAGGTTTAATATTGGCAGGAAAGTCCACAAGTGTCCAGACCTGATTGGAGTACATAGACTCCATCTCAGCTTTCATAGCATCTTGCCAACGTCTCGAGTCTATGTCATTGATTGCTTCATCATAGTTACAGGGATCTTATTCCTATTCTTCCAGGATTGCCTTGTAAGACTCCCAAAAATGAGTACCTGTCAGGGGGCCTGACAATTCTTCCACTACGACGAGGCATTGGTGTAACTACTGGGTCATGTATGGGCGGATTTTCTTCAAGTTCGGTCACACTTGGATTTGGAATGGATCGCTCTTGAATCTCTTCCAAGATCACATTTTCTAAAGATTTCTGGTTAATCATATAATCTTCCTCCAGAAAAACCGCATTGGTGTTGACAAGCACTTTCTGCTCTCTGGTATTATAGAATAACCAACCTTTAGTCCCTTTAGGATATCATATAAAAGTGCAAACTTCCGACTTCAATTCCAACTTATCTGTCTTAACCTTCAGCATGTGTGCCGGACAATCCCAAATATGTAAATGCTGTAGTCTAGGCTTTCACCCGGACCACAACCCTCGAGGAGTCTTAGGTACAAACTTAGATTGTACGAGGTTTAGTATGTACATTGCAGTATCCAAAGCATATCCCCAAAAGGATATAGGTAACCATGAGAAACTCAACATAGACCTGATCATATATAAGAGTCTGGTTCCTTCTTTCCGCTACTCCGTTCCTTTGAGGCATACAAGGAGAAGACAACTGGGATAGAATCTCATTATCTGACAAGTATCCCACATTACAACAGTTTAAATATTTAGCCACGAATTTTTTCGTCGCTAAAAGTAGAGAAAACGTCGTTAAAAACATTAACCGACGAAAAAATTCTCGTCGGCCAGACGTCGGTAAAAAGTCTTGGACAACTTTTTACCGACGAAATTATTTTCCGTCGGCAAAAATATAATTTTTACCGACGATTATTAGGATTTTACTGACGAAAAAAAAACCGTCGGTAAAATTATTTTACTTTTCTAAAAATTTTATACATAACATTTACCTACGTTTTTTTCGTCGGCAAAAGAAAATAGAAAAAATAAAAAAAAATGCAAATACTTTTACCGACGTTTTTTTTCGTCGGGAAAAGAAAATTAAAAAAATAAATAAAAAATGAAAATACTTTTACCAACGTTTTTTTTTTTGTCGGCAAAAGAAAACTAAAAAAATAAAAAAATGTAAATAATTTTACCTACGTTTTTTTCGTCGGCAAACAAAAACTAAAAAAAAAATTGGAAATTCTTTTACCGACGTTTTTTTCGTCGGCAAAAGAAAACTAAAAAAAAAATAAAAAATACAAATACTTTAACCAACATCTTTTAATGACGATTATTTCCATCAGTAAAAATATATTTTATTTTTATTTTTATTTTTTCGACAAAAAATGAAAACGTCGGTAAATTTTTTTTATTTTTTTAAAATATTATATTTTTTTTTCAATATAATTTTCCTGTAAACCTATTTATACACATGTTTCAAAAATAAACCTGTTCATGTACCTATATTCAATTTAAAAAAAAAGCATACAAACAAAATTTGCTAAATAAACAAACAACCATCACCCTTTTTCATCAAATCATTCATCTCATTAACCAAATATTACAATCATTAATGATACAGTCCCATATAAATGTCCTATATACATATACAAATAAACAAAAAAGAATAAAACACCCCCAAAACTCTACAACCGACCCCAAAGCGTCAATCAATCTGCAATGACAAAAACAACATTAGAATCTTTTCAATGAACTAAAATATAAATGAAAGATAAACATGTATATATATAAATCTTTTCCTAATTTTTTTGGCAGCTTGTTTTTTTTCCAGTCTAAGTGTTGATAATCAGGTCGTTTTTTTGTATAATTCACTAACCGGAAGTCCGATTCACTAACCTTAAATTCCTACAATTTACATTGGCATTTAACAAGGTACCCGTGCTGGTTTCTGGGCTGTCCGATGGCCATTTCCTGTTTTCGACCTCCGACGGCTTATTTTCAAGGCTAAGTGTTAAGAATCCAACAATTTTAGGTCTAATTCGTTAACCGAGAGTCCGATTTACGAGCCGTCAATTCCAGCAAGTTAATTTTGACTCGATCGAGGTGCTCATGCCGGTTTCCGATTTTTCCGAGGGCCATTTCGCGTTCCGGACACACGGCGGTCCGTTTTCGAACCTAAGTGTTGAGAAATCCGATGTTTTCGCTTCTAATTCTCAAACCGTGAGTCCCATTTGCAAACCGTCAGTACCCACAAGTCACTCTACCCTTGAGAGAAGTGCTCGTGCCGGTTTTCGATTTTTCTGGGGGCCGTTTCCCGTTCCGGACCCCCGGCGGGCCGTTTTCGAGCTTAAGCGTTAGGAAATCCGATGTTTTCGCTTCTAATTCTCAAACCGTGAGTCTTATTTGCGAACCGTCAGTTCCCACAACTCACTCTACCCTCGAGCGAAGTGCTCGTGCCGGTTTCCGATTTTTCCGGGGGCCGTTTCCCGTTCCGGACCCCCGGCGGGCCGTTTTCAAGCCTAAGTGTTGGGAAATTTGATGTTTTCGCTTCCAATTCTCAAACCGTGCGTTCTATTTGCGAACTATTAGTTCCCACAACTCACTCTACCCTCGAGTGAAGTACTCGTGCTGGTTTCTAATTTTTTCGGGGGCCGATTCCCATTCCGGACTCCCGGCGGGCCGTTTTCGAGCCTAAGTGTTGGGAAATCTGATGTTTTTGCTTCCAATTCTCAAACCGTGCATTCTATTTGCGAACTATCAGTTCCCACAACTCACTCTACCCTCGAGTGAAGTACTCGTGCTGGTTTCTGATTTTTCCGGGGGCCGATTCCCATTCCGGACTCCCGGCCGGCCGTTTTCGAGCCTAAGTGTTGGGAAATCTGATGTTTTCGCTTCCAATTCTCAAACCGTGCGTGCTATTTGAGAACCATCAATTACCACAACTCACTCTACCCTCGAGTGAAGTGCTCGTGTTGGTTTCTGATTTTTCCGAGGGCCATTTCCTGTTCCGGACCCTCGACGGGCCGTTTTCAAGCCTAAGTGTTAGGATATCTGATGTTTTCGCTTCTAATTCTCAAACCGTGAGTCCTATTTGCGAACTGTCAATTCCCACGAGTCACTCTACCCTCGAGCGAAGTGCTCGTGCCGGTTTTCGATTTTTCCGGGGTCCGTTTTTCGTTCCGGACCCCCGGCGGGCCTTTTTCGAGCCCAAGTGTTGTGAAGTCCGATGTTTTCGCTTCTAATTCTCAAACCGTGAGTCCTATTTGCGAACCGTCAGTTCCCACAAGTCACTCTACCCTCGAGCGAAGTGCTCGTGCCGGTTTTCGATTTTTTCGGGGGCCGTTTCCTGTTCCGAACCCCCAGCAGGCCGTTTTCGAGCCTAAGCGTTGCGAACTCCGATGTTTTCGCTTCTAATTCTCAAACCATGAGTCATATTTGCGAACCGTCAGTTCCCACAACTCACTCTACCCTCGAGCGAAGTGCTCGTGCCGGTTTTCGATTTTTTCGGGGGCCGTTTCCTGTTCCGAACCCCCAGCAGGCCGTTTTCGAGCCTAAGCGTTGCGAACTCCGATGTTTTCGCTTCTAATTCTCAAACCATGAGTCATATTTGCGAACCTTCAGTTCCCACAACTCACTCTACCCTCGAGCGAAGTGCTCGTGCCGGTTTCCGATTTTTTCGGGAGCCGTTTCTCGTTCCGGACCCCCGGCGGGCCGTTTTCGAGCCTAAGTGTTGGGAAATATGATGTTTTTGCTTCTAATTCTCAAACCGTGAGTCTTATTTGCAAACCGTCAGTTCCCATAAGTCACTCTACCCCCGAGCGAAGTGCTCGTGCCGGTTTCCGATTTTTTTGGGGTTCGTTTCACGCTCCGGACCCCCAGCGGGCCGTTTTCGAGCCTAAGTGTTGGGAAATTCGATGTAGTCGCTTCTAATTCTCAAAACGGGAGTCCTATTTGCGAACCATCAGTTCCCACAAATCACTCTACCCTCAAGAGAAGTGCTTGTGCCGGTTTCTGATTTTTTCGGGGTTCGTTTCTTGTTTCGGACCCCCGGCGGGCCGTTTTCGAGCCTAAGTGTTGGGAAATTCAATGTTTTCGCTTCTAATTCTCAAATCGGGTGTCCTATTTGCGAACCATCAATTCCCATAAGTCACTCTACCCTCGAGCGAAGTGCTCGTGCCTGTTTCTGATTTTGTTGGGGGCCATTTCCTGTTCCGGGCTCCCGGCGGACCGTTTTCGAGCCTAAGTGTTGGGAAATCCGATGTTTTCGCTTCTAATTCTCAAACCGTGAGTCCTTTTTGTGAACCGTCAGTTCCCACAAGTCACTCTACCCTCGAGCGAAGTGCTCGTGCCGGTTTTCGATTTTTTCGGGGGCCGTTTCCTGTTCCGAACCCCCAACGGGCCGTTTTCGAGCCTAATTGTTGGGAACTCCGATGTTTTCGCTTCTAATTCTCAAATCGTGAGTCCTATTTGCGAACCATCAATTCCCACAACTCACTCTACTCTCGAGCGAAGTGCTGCCAGTTTTCGCTTTTTTCGGGGGCCGTTTCCCGTTCCGGACCCCCGGCGGGCCGTTTTCGAGCCTAAGTGTTGGGAAATTCGATGTTTTCGCTTCTAATTCTCAAACCGGGAGTCCTATTTGCGAACCATCAGTTCCCACAAGTCACTCTACCCTCGAGTGAAGTGCTCGTGCCGGTTTCCAATTTTTTCGGGGTTCATTTCTCGTTCTGGACCTGGTGGGCCGTTTTCGAGCCTAAGTGTTGGGAAATTCGATGTTTTCGGTTCTAATTCTCAAACCGGGAGTCCTATTTGCGAACCATCAGTTCCCACAAGTTACTCTACCCTCGAGCGAAGTGCTCGTGCCTGTTTCCGATTTTTTTTGGGGCCGTTTCCCGTTCCGGGCTCCCCGCGGACCGTTTTCGAGCCTTAAGTGTTGGGAAATCTGATGTTTTCGCTTCTAATTCTCAAACCTGGAATCCTATTTGCGAACCGTCAGTTCCAACAAGTCACTCTACCCTCGAGCGAAGTGCTCGTGCCGGTTTCTGATTTTTTCGGGGTTCGTTTCTCGTTCCGGACCCTGGTGGGCCGTTTTCGAGCCTAAGTGTTGGGAAATTCGATGTTTTCGCTTCTAATTCTCAAACCGGGAGTCCTATTTGCTAACCATCAGTTCCCACAAGTCACTCTACCCTCGAGCGAAGTGCTCGTGCCTGTTTCCGATTTTTTTTGGGGCCGTTTCCCGTTCCGGGCTCCCGGCGGACCGTTTTCAAGCCTAAGTGTTGGGAAATCTGATGTTTTCGCTTCTAATTCTCAAACCGGGAATCCTATTTGCGAACCGTCAGTTCCCATAAGTAACTCTACCGTCAAGCGGAGTGCTTGAAGTTACCCTCAAGCGAAGTACTTGAAGATTGAAGAGAGAGAGAGAGAGAGAGAGAGAGAGAGAGAGAGAGAGAGAGAGAGAGAGAGAGAGAGAGAGAGAGAGAGAGAGAGGTTGCAATAATCCTCATTGATTCAACCAACCTTTTTCCTTAACCTGCTTTTGCGTGCTGCTTCTCTATTCTGAGCGAGCCTTCTTAGTATCTACGACTTATGTCAACACAGTCATGAAACTTTAACTAAATGGGATCTCTACATTCCTATGGAAGGAATATACAGAATCAATTACCTTTGGATCTAGTGTTTTGGTTCCTCCATGCTGTGAACTAGAAGTTAGACCCCTTCTGGTTTACTTGGCAATGAGAAAATCAGAGAAAAACCATCACCTTTGCTATCTCCATCCAACTATCTAACATTATACATGCTCAAAATCATTGACATTAGAAAAGGGGGAAATGGTTTCTGAATATTAGTTATTGGTATGTGAATTAGTCATGGCTAGAGATCATGGACTCATTTCAAGAGAATCATGAGAAGCAAACAAGTTAAAAAGAATAAATGTACAAGAGAAGAAAATACCATGGTAACACCATTAGTTTCTTTTTACCGTTCCTACTACCTTGGCATCTCTCCCAGGTTGAGGAACTGTTGCAGGATCATTTTTAGGATGGGCTAATTCCATGGATATCTCTGATGGTCTCTTACTTGTAGAAACAAAATCAATAGTTTACTGCCAATAAAAGCGCAGTTTTAGAGCCATCCCATGTACCTACTATTTGAAATAGCCACCAATAAAAAAAAAAAAGAAGCCACCTTCCATCATCTTCTTCCAAGTCCATACCTTCTTAGATGGCTCCAAATAAAACTCTTCATTTTCCTCTTCTTCATCTAACTGCCATAGCTTTGTAGATGGCTCCACTTGCATAGGTTGAGAAGGGAAAATATTCAAAGTGGGTCTGATTCCTCCTGAACTTTCTGCATACAAGAAGTACTTGGCATTGGTTAAATCTCCTAAAAAGGGTGCAACTGAAACATGAGAAATAAACAGACACATGAAGAGGAAAAAGCAGGCTATTATTCCACATACATAATCATGACAGAATAACCCAAGATAGAAAGAGAAACAAAGCATGAGATGTTTGATCAATGAGGATGGAACCTCAAAATCCTCATGCATTTAAATCCTAAATGTATTGCCAGCTTAAAAATTTGCATATTCACTATACCCCATAGTTTTTCATCTACCCACATCGAGCAAAATATATTGCCAGCTTAAAAATTTGGGAGAGTATGGCAATTTAAAAATGTAAATACCTGATAAATATAGAAAATACGTTCTGATGCAATTTCGAACAGTGCACTTGAGTAGTTGACCGGAGATCGATAGGGTGTGCCCATCAAGAAAATCCTCAAAGCCAACGGGTGGTATAGTTTGCAAATCTACAACACAGCTAATATGTCAACGTAAACTTTAATTGTGCAAGAGAATTGCAAAATTCAAAATTAGAGTGGAAGTGAGCCAATGAGTATACCATGGTTACAGTGGTTTCATAACAATATGGGGGTCAATTGGGGCCCAAGCAGGTAGTAGATCAAGTTGAGTTGGGCGATGTAGAATAACCAACCTCAGTTACTTACACTAGTTATAAGAGAACTTTATATGCATTCTTGGATCTCTGATCCGATGTGAATATTTACAATATTTACAATTCATTTGCTCTTCGAATTATCTGCAGTACCCAAGAAATTAGCAACCAAGACCAAATTGGATATAAAATGTTGTTTGAATGGAAGTATGTAAAAAACTAATAATGAACATTAAAATTTCCCATTTTATCTGTGTCATTATTTTTAAATTGTCAATTGTTTGTATTGGACAGGGCCATTTAAGGTCAATGGTGTCCCTCTGCGAGGGCATCATCATCATGGCCTTACTGATTACCTGAAGGGCATCATCATCATGGCCTTATCTCATCTATCTGGGGTCCGACCGAAAAAATTCAGATATGGGCCCATTTTAGCACCCGATTGATAATTGGGTTTGTGCGCAGGTCCACAGTTTGGATCAACTGCTAATTGATTTCTGGTTGGGGTTCTGTTGAGTTCATACATTAATAACTAGTAAAAGTAAGGCTTATTGGTTTATAGCATACATCTGTTTTGGGATTTTTAGGACATCGGTGCCCATCAGAATTGCATATTGGAGGTCACTGTTAGATCATGTCATGCTGCAAACGTGTAGAAAATCCATTTGTGGATTCATGTGTATGCTGCAAACATGCCATACACCCAATATGGTGAAACATAAGGTGGATTATGTGGCCCAAACTGGTAAAAACTAGAGGTTTTTTTTTTTTTTTTGGGTAAAAGGTAGAATATTTATCGAAGCAGCTGGAATTTAATCACCATTAACCTCGTACTGTTTTTTTCGCCCTCATTTTGTCCAACATTTGATCAATGTTACATCCAATTAGCCTCATTTTCTGTTCCATTAATTGATAACACCCAAGGCAAGTAGGGGGGTGCAAATTCCTAACCCGATCCACCAACATGATCCGAAACCAATCCAGTAGTTTTGGGTATGGGTTGACACTTGAACCCAATTAGAAAAATGGTTCGGACATGCATGGGTAGTAGTGGTATAGAAGGGAGTAGTAGAACTTTAGAAGCATGGTATGGTGGGTATTACCGTAGTAAGTTCTAACATTCATAGTAATAGTGCAGAAGAAGTAGCATCGTGGGTAAGAAGAATAAGTTATACTAGCTATAGTGTGGGTCTGAGATGGACAGGAAGAAGTTAGTATGGTGAGTTCTGATATGGTTAGGAAGAAGAAGAAATAACATGGGTAGGACTAGGAGAAAGAAGATAGATTTCACTGCATTGTGATTGATAGATTTCAATCAAATCAAATGCCTCGCGCTAAATGCTAATAACATTATTAGCACTCTCAATCATTCACTTAATTAATTTGGTTTCATCTCTCTCTCTCTCGTTTTTTTCTATTGTTTTGGATATGTAATCATATAAAGGGGTCAAGGCCAGACCTAGGCCTGGAGTTAATTGTCCAACCAAAAGTGAATCTAATTGGAGTCAGGTTCTTTGGCTAACAGGAGGATAATCGGTGGTCTAATTGACATCTAAACCCTGACCCAAACCTGATTAGTGTGGTTTGTCTGGACCCGAACATAGAGAGAGTTCAATGTGTGAGACCAAGGCCCACCTCATTGCGCCAACCCGACTCTGAACCCAAGCCAAGCCAAAGCCCTCGTAAGTTAATATATATATATATATGTTTTATAATATACAATAGAATTTAGATAGTTAATATTAGTATATTACCATGTCTATTATTATTATTATACTCAGGAGCAGAAGTCTTTGGGTAAGAACATGACTCTGGACACGCACCTCGATCTAAATTGTAGACCCGGACCTTGACCTTGTTGTGAATCAGGTCTTAACCGATGCTCTGATCCTTTTCGTTGGGTCCTTTGGTAACCAGATACTCATTACTTCTGGGACCATGGTCGTCCCATACAAATCATCATTATCAAGTTTCAACAATATACAACTGGTAGGAGGTAGGTTCAAAAGTCATGGAGGTCCATTCATCAGGTGGGCCGCATGGCTAAGACAGCCAAAACCTTGTGGGTCCCAGGAGTGTCGGGGAAGAATGAAGATGCTGCTCCTACTAACTACACAAATGCTTGGGTCGGGGTTCTAAACCCATGAACACCACTGCATGTAATCATCACACAGATGCACAAAATGTATAAATAAATAAATACATCATGGGTATGACTTATGAGTGTAAGACTAATCTCCAACTGGTTTAGTTTTGTTCTCATGAAGTTTTCCTCAGATTTGATAGCAAATGGGAGGAAAAAAGTGAAATTTAGAACAGTTTGGAACCATGTAATCCAATTGCTGGTAGGTTCAAAATGGTAAGATGGACAATGAAGGAATCACTCACCCAAGTAATCCTATTAAGAACATCCAACATAAGATTGATAGAGAGAGAGGAGGTCTTGTTTTTCTGCATCAATAAATTAAACAGAGCAGTATAGTAAGATTTCAGTAATTACAATACAGAAAGAGAGAAAGTGGGGTGGAAATTAGAGAGACACCTTTCAATGAAGAAAGCTACGGGACCCATGAAGATGGTGGCTGCAGTGAACTGATATATGTTGAAGACAATGGTGTTTGTCCCTTGTGTGAAGAGTGAAGACTATTTTGCTAAGGATTGCATAACTTGCTGCTATGATCTGTGCTAATATCATGTATAGCATATGGAGCTATTCTTTTAGCTCTTGTCTCCCCATAAGCCATCTTCATCTCTCTCCCCTCTTTTTCTCTAATCTTGTGATGGGTCTCTTCTTCTTTTATAACATGATGTGTGTGGAATTGTAAATGTTTTTTTTTTTTTCCCTTCTCATTTGCGTGTTTCAATCACACCATTACACCACAGATTTTCATGCAGGGTTTGAATTCACTGATTGTTAGTATCTTGTGGTGACTCGCTGAATTGGGAGTGGGGAGTGCAAATCCGGCAGGTTAGATTGGTATTGGTTCAAGCCAAGCCTGACCCGAAGTGTATGTTTAAACATTATAATGAAAATTTGAAACAAACCTGAACTTGACCTGGATGAAATCTAAAGATAACCCTCCAAATCTTGGGAATGAATTGGAAATGTCCAACTCAAGTGCAATTTGGAGTGAGTTAAGCGAATTGGGTCAGGTCAAGTACTTAAATTCCTTCTCCAAGGTTATGAGATTTTAAAAGTAATATTTATTTTTCCTTTGGTACCCATCCAAGGGGACTGACCCATTAGAGAACCCATCTTTGGGATATAATATCCGCTCCTCTTATAAGAAACTCCATCCTCGGAGATATAATACCCACTCCTGCTGGATAATAAGGTGAGAAATGGGGCTCTCAACAAATGGGGACAGTGGGACACCTCTTGTTCTCAAGTTTTTTGGTTTTTATAAGTTTGGGTATTGTAAAAGTTGCATGTGAGCAAATCTAGAGACCTCATGATCTTCTCTCTTCTCCCAGTGGATAAAAGCATCCATCTTCCAAGGGAAAAAAAAAAAACCACAACCAAAGAGATGGTGCTCCTTGTTTGGCCACGCCACCAAGAAAAGGAGAGGGAGAGAGGGAGAGAGAGAGAGAGAGAGAGAGAGAGAGAGAGAGAGAGAGAGAGAGAGAGAGAGAGAGATTGTGGCCCCACTATAATAGTAAGCATAGAAATGATTCTTGCAATTCCTCTGATGGAAGCTGATGTATTTTATGTTAATCTGTAAATTTTGACATGCTCAACTAGCAGCAGACATTTAGATTTCTCTTTTATACTAGTAGAATTCCTCCTTTGTGCTTGTTTTTAATTTTAATGAAAAGTACTATTAAAACCACCACCAACACTCATTTGTCTACATATAACATCATCAAAAGTATTTCAATCATGCGAAAAGAAAAGGAATATGAGTTTCCTGAGGAGAAGAGAGAAGTTAATTCATGCAGCTGACCCTGGATGATGATGAGGAAAAGGAGTCATCATCTCTCCAATATTGGATATCTTTTTATGATTTCACCCTATGACTCAAGATCAAAAGTCAATCAACTGGGATCAAGTGAATATTTGACCTGATGCAAATTCTACTTTTTGTTGCCTCTTTCATTGTCTCATAGATAGAAGTGGGTGCTGAATTTGAATGGTTACTAGGACATGACTTAAAAGGCATGTAAAATGGGGTTTCATGTGTGAGTTAACTGTAAGTTGGAAGTCTTTTTTTTTTTTTTTTTTTTTTTTTTTTCCAATTATCAATTGCATATACAGAGAGTAGCAGGAAACTATATCTGCAGGAAAACAGATTGCAGGGCACCCAAGTTTCAGGATCCAAGCCCAAGGGCAATTAGTCTGTCCTCAGGAAATGTACATATGGAACCGAATGGCCATGAATAATGCTTGAGTAGCCCAATATCAAGATTCTGGAGGAAAAAGAATTCTGATGGTGTACAAGCAATACACTTTATAATCTGATTCTTGAGAGGGAAGATATATTTCCTTGGCAATGAACACTTTATTAGTTTTTGGGTTGGAGAGTAATCTGAGTGTTTAGGCCAGTTTTGTCATGCTGGGAACAAGAACATAAAGGACTAAGAAGATAATCCAAAATTGAGCAAACAGAGAGAAAGGGTGTTAGGTCTAACAGCCTCGTCAGATTATTCAAGTCGACCATCGGATGCAGACCATTAGATCTTCCAAAAAAAAAAAAAAACAGCTAAAACCTTAAAAAAAAAAAAAAAAAACCCCTCCATCTGTCCATTGCCACTGTCACACCACCACCATCACAACAGACATAACACAGAAAATAAAAACTAAAAAATTTGCAACCATGAAAACACATTTACAATCTACATTTACATAAATTTAAAAAAATCATACCTTAGATGGTTGCAGAAATCATGAGCAAATATAGGGTTGCAAAGACCGAGCAGAGAGAGGATTGCAAACCTGAGGGATAAAAAAAAAAAAAAAAAAAATGAAAAGAAAAGAAAGAATAGAGATGAGGAATTGCTGGGGCATACCTGAATTTTTTTTTTGCCCAAACTATAAAGAGAGAGAGAGAGAGAGAGAGAGAGAGAGCATACCAGAGAGAAGGGAGCGACGGTGGGAGAAGAAAAGAGAGCACCGGGTGAGAGAAAAGAGAAAGGGGGTGGGTTTAAAGTTTTTGGCGTAGTGAGAGAGAGAGAGAGAGAGAGAGAGATCGAGCGAGAGACAGCGCAGGGAGCGACGGCGGGAGAGGAAAAGAGAGCACCGGGTGAGAGAAAAGAGAAAGGGGGTGGGTTTAATGTTTTTGGCGTAGTGAGAGAGAGCAGAGACCGAGAGAGAGAGAGGGAGAGCAGATTGAGAGAGCGAGAGAGAGAGCAGAGAAATCGAGCGAGAGAGAGAGCGAGAGAGACAGAGAGAGCAGAGAGATCGAGCGAGAGAGAGCGCAGATAGATCGAGAGAGAGAGAGAGAGCAGAGAGATCGAGCGTCAGAGAGCAGAGAGTGAGTGAGGGAAGAGCAGAGAGAGCGAGAGTGAGAGAAGAGCAAAGAGCGAGAGAGCGAGAGTGAGAGAAGAGCAGAGAGTGAGAGAGCAGAGAGATCGAGAGTGAGATAAGAGCAGAGAGAGCGAGAATGAGAGAAGAGAATAGAGGAAAGAGGGCTTTTGGAGGGAGAGTAAAAAAGAGGGCTTTTTGAGGCGGGAGAGGGGAAAAAATAAGTGGGAACTTTACTGACATTTGTGTTTTGTTGCAAAAAATGAATTTTTGTCGGTAAAAATTATTTTATTTTTATTATTTATAAACAAGTAAAAATGTCTATCAACCTTTATCGACGTTTTATATTAAACGTCGGTAATAAATTTTTCGATGCTAATTTTCGTTGGGAAAAAAAATTCGTTGGTAAAGGACTCCGATTTTTTTATTTTCATAAAAATAAAATTAAATATTACCGACGTTTTACAGAAAACGTCGCTATAAATTTTCATTTTACCGATGTCATAAAATTGGTCAATAATGTTTAATTAAATATTTTTAGGAATGTTTATTTTCCCTAAAATGGAGTTAATAATAAAATTGAACTCTGCCGACGGTTTTCAAGGATTTTACCGATGTTTTGTAATTACACTTTATTTTTGTAAAGAAAATCAATTTCTTTGGACCCACGAAAGTGATAAATCAAATAAGGAAAACCAAGGTATTGCAGCTCTGCATGGGGTCCACACTAACCTGGTTGGAAGATTCAATTCAAGCCAAACAAATAAGAAAAAAAAATGCAAAAGAAATCCAACCATATGAAGGACATCCAAGGTAAGGGAATTTCAAGCACTGCACACAGAAGTGGGGCCCATCATGTGTTCCAATTGATAATACAAATATGAATTTCAGATTTGTAATTATTTAAGCTAAGATGTAATTTGAGGAATTTCTTAATAGAGGAAGTGGGCCCAGATTTGGATAGATAAAAGCAAATTTCAGAGTCCTAAATATGGAGGGTAGTAACCTAGAAGTTGCAAGATAAATTCAAATCCAAAGAGTCCACGTTTCCTTGAAAACTCTACAAGTTGGATTTCAGTCAAGATATGTTTCCAATGTTTCCAAGCTTCTCCATTCTAAGTTGGACGTCCAAGCCATGATTGAAGATAAAATTTAAGATACAAATTTTGAATCTTGAATCAAGAAAGAAAATAAAAACAAAGAAAAAAAAAATCCAAAAGAGGCTTTACACGTCCAAAGCCATGAAGGTTCAAGATGATACACTCCAAGTGGGGTCCAAATGCATTCAAATTGGAATTGCATTGGAAACAGGCATGAGCACTTCGCTCGAGAGTAAAGTAACTTGTACGAACTGACGGTTCGCAAATAGGACTTCCGGTTAGAGAATTAGAAGCGAAAATAATTCTTTTTCCAACACTTAGGCTAAAAAACGGCCAGCCAGGGGTCCGGAACGAGAAACGGCTGCCAAAAAAATTGAAAATTGACAAAAGCACTTCGCTCGAGGGTATAGCAACTTGTAGGAACCGACGGTTCGCAAATAGGACTCCCAGTTAGAGAATTAGAAGCGAAAAAATCGGATTTTCCAACACTTAGGCTCGAAAACGGTCCGCCGGGGGTCTGAAACGGAAAACGGCCAGCCGGGGGTCCGGAACGGAAAACGGCCCCCGAAAAAATCAGAAACCGGCACGAGTACATCACTCGAAGCTAGAGTAACTTGTAGGAACTGACAGTTCGCAAATTGGACTCCCGGTTAGAGATTTAGAAGCAAAAACATAAGATTTTCCAACACTTAGGCTAAAAAAATGGCCCGCCGGAGGTTCGTAACGGGAAACGACACTCGGAAAAATCGGAAACTGGCACGAGCACTTCGCTCGAGGGTATTGTAATATTTAGGAACTGACGGTTCACAAATATGACTCTTAGTTAGAGATTTAGAAGCGAAAACATCGGATTTTCCAACACTTAGGCTAAAAAATGGCCCGCCGGGGGTCCAGAATAGGAAACGGCCCCCGAAAAATTTGGAAACCGGCACGAGCACTTCGCTCGAGGGTAGAGTAACTTGTAGGAACTGACTGTTCGCAAATAAAACTCCCGGTTAGAGAATTAGAAGAGAAAATAATTCCTTTTTCCAACACTTAGGCTCGAAAACGGCCAGCCAGGGCCTCGGAACGGGAAACGGCCCCCGAAAAAATTGAAAAAGCAGCAAGAGCACTCTGTTCGAGGGTATAGTAACTTGTAGGAACCGACGATTCGCAAATAGGACTCCTGATTAGAGAATTAGAAGCGAAAAAATTGGATTTTCCAACACTTAGGCTCGAAAACTGCCCAATGGGGGTCCGGAACGGGAAACAGCCCCAAAAAAGTTGAAAACCGGCACGGACACTTCACTCGAGGCTATAGTAACTTGTTGGATCTGACGGTTCACAAATTGGACTCTCGGCTAGAGATTTAGAACCGAAAACATCAAATTTTTCAACACTTAGGCTCGAAAAACAGCCTGTCGGGGGTCCGTAACTGGAAACGGCCCCAGAAAAAAATCGGAAATCGGCCTGAGCACTTCGCTCGAGGGTAAAGTAACTTTTAGGAACCGACGGTTCACAAATAAGACTCCCAGTTAGAGATTTAGAAGTGAATACATCGGATTTTCCAACACGTAGGCACAAAAACGGCCCGCTGGGGTCCGGAATAGGAAATAGCCCCCGAAAAAATCGAAAACTGAAATGAGCACTTCGCTCGAGGGTAGAGTAACTTGTAGGAACTGACTGTCCGCAAATAGAACTCCCGGTTAGAGAATTAGAAGCGAAAATAAATCTTTTTCCAACACTTAGGCTCAAAAACGGCCAGTCGGGGGTCCGGAACGGGAAACCGCCGCCGAAAAAATCGAAAACCGACAAGAGCACTTCGCTCGAGGGTATAGTAACTTGTAGGAACCGACGGTTCGCAAATAGGACTCCCGGTTAGAGAATTAGAAGCGAAAAAATCGGATTTTCCAACACCTAGTGTCACGACCCTGGACCGGGCCCGAAGGACTAATCCGGGATCGGGACACTAATAATGATGATAATACCACATCATCGGTTTAATGCCATATATGTATTTAATTTCCCACATGTGTCCGCGGTGAGGATATCACAACCATATAAGAACATTTCTATTAAGTGCGGAAGCGTGTAGCAAATCAAATATTCAATCTATCTCTTAGCCATAAAAATAATAACACGAGTATAATACTGTATCGAAATGAGCAATGATCATTAGCATGTTAACCAAAAGTAAGTTAGAGTTTATACAAGGATCATTTAATTACATTCCCAAAAATAAAGGCCAACAAAGGCCAATATAAACAAAATACCAATCCCCAAAAGAATGGTTAAAAGTTTTCCCAAAATGTTCTCTCTCTCAAGCAATCCAATGTCTAAATGATATCATCAGCACGCCACTTAACTAACTGCTGCGGTTCTCCGACCGCCTCCTCATGCTCCTCCTCGGGATAACCAACAATGGGACCTGAGTACCAAAGAGTGGGTAAAACACGACGGTTTGGCAAATGGGTAAAATACAAAGACAATATGATAATAAATGAATGTACTTTCAAAAGCATTTAAACCTGTTTAAATAACAATTTATATAAATGAGATAAAACATTTATTCAAATACAAGTATGCTTTATAAAACATGTAAATGTAACCAAGGAAACGAGAAACAAGCAAGATGACAGCCACACGAAGCTAAGTCCTTTATCACTAAAGTGACAGAGCAATAACTAGGCACTGATCTCAGTCACTCGAGGTGAGGAGAAACAATGGATCTTATAAATGCATATACATATACTATACATGACTACGGTAGCGAGCCGGGCATCGAGGACCACAGTAGCAATCTGCGGCATCGGGACAAGACCACGGTAATAACCGGGTAGCAAGATCCAAACTGCAGCTGGCAGGACAAGAAGGGGATTTCTAAGTCGGTGGATCAGATCAACAGGGTTATCCAAGTTTAGTGGTGCCGACTCATAGGTCAAATAACAAATCAAGACATATGCAAGTAAATCAAATACAAGTAAATAAACGGGCAGGACGGGGGTGCTCAAGGGCACACTGTCGTTTCATATGCTTTCGGGAAAACAAGACATGTAGTATAAATCTCGGGATCGATAAAGTACAATAAACTATTGAAATCTCGGGTAAAGTATCGGGTTCAAGATTTATTTGAAGTGAATAGGGATCCCGTATGTCGAACTAATAATAATTTGGTACTCTTTGAGTTTGGGGACATTCCGGGCTCTTAATACACTTTGAATTTTCAAAACTTCGAATGACATCTTCGTGATATGGTTTCTTTCTCGAATGGCCTCATACATTGCCTAGCGAATCTCCTTTGACCAACAAAGTTCATCGCTCGAGCGAGGAGCACTCTGGAATGATTGTCTGGGTAATTTTTGTTACCTAGCGGTCGATGGCGGTTAGCCTGACAGAAAGACAGGTTACTGGAAATGTAACCGAAGTGGTTCGGTTGGCTTGCGGTTAGCAGCCGATGGGTTTGGCGGTTAGCCGCTTGTTGACCGTGAGGCTGACCGTGCTTCTCAGGTGGAAAATGTTGCTCTCTGGAGAAGTAACCGAAATGGATAGGTTGGCAGGCGGTTAGCCGCCGATGGGTTCGGCGGTTAGCCGATTGCTGACCGCCAGGTGTGGGAAACACCCACTGTGTTCAGATTTGAGCCCCTTTTTCCTCCTCAACACCACTCTCCTCACTTCCATTAAATCCCTGCAATAAAACCGAGCTAAGAGCTCCTCCAATGCATCTATCTACACTTCTCCAAAACTCCAATAGGTGTTCATACCATTACCTCCTCCATCAACATCCCATTCAATACCAAGAAAGAAAGAAAGAAAGAAACTATTTCACAATAGAGTACATTTGGTACAAACAAGAAGAAATTAAATGACATTCACCAATACACTTATAAGACATAAATGCACTATCAAAGCTCTATCATGGACATTTATTTCAAACCAATGCAATAAATAGGCATGAGTGGAAAATACTAAAATCATTGAAAGCTTATGAAAACCAAATCATCCACTTGCCTTGGGTCTTCTAATCAAGGAAATCAAGCTCTAATACTCTTCCAAGCCAAAGATCCAAGCTATGAACAAAATCCCCAAAAACAAACCCTAAAATGGTCAAACAATGAAATAGAAAGGGAAACCTTACAATAATGAAAATGAGACCTCTTCAAGATCAAAGTAGCACAAATCTAAGAGATGGGGAAGGTTGCTTACTTGTAGGTTCTCCAAATGGGCAAGGTGAGCTCAAAGAAGGTCTTGGAATGAGAGGTTTTCTTCACAAATGGTATCAAAAGAGAGTTATGGTGATGAGGAAGAGAATGATGACCTCCATTTTGATGTTGGTCCAAGATTAGTAGGAGATTGAGATGGAGAGAGCAAGAAGAAGAAGAGAAAGGTTGCAAGAAACCCTAGGCTGCCTTTTGTGCTGGAAAAGGGAAATGAGGAAGATGGGTTCTCCTTATATAAGCAAATGGGAATGGGTCACACCACTTAAGACACTCTTTGGGCTGAAATCATGTCTTTCGAGATCTCGAATGAATTTGACGAAGAAGGAAGAAATGATAGCCGAAATATTTAGTTTCCAAAAAGTATATGTTTCGCGGGTTTTGGGAATATCAAGTTTTGGTTACTGATTTAGTGTGCAATGACTATTTTGCCCTCAAGGCTAGGGAATCGGATTTTGGGATCTCGAACGGGGACGGGATCAACATGAAAGTTGTAGGGGTTAACAATACAAATAAAATGGGATTAAAACAATGAATGCAAAAATCTCATATAAATCCTCAAGCGCATGCAAGGTCATAAATAGGAACCCCCAAAGGGCCCCACTATCACAAAGCAATCAAAATTCTCCAAAACTATATCAAAAGCTATTCCAAACCTAACTTAGTCAAAGACTTCTAATCATGCTTAAGGCTAACACACAACTTAATTAACACTAATCGGGTTCACTCGGGTCGGGGTCTTACACTTAGGCTCGAAAACGGCTCACCGGGGGTCCGGAACGGGAAACGGCCCCCGAAAAAATCAGAAATCGGCACGAGTACATCACTCGAGGCTATAATAACTTGTAGGAACTGACGGTTCGCAAATTGGACTCCCGGTTAGAGATTTAGAAGCGAAAACATCAGATTTTCGAACACTTAGGCTCAAAAAACGGCCCGCCGGGGGTCCGTAACTGGAAACAGCCCCTGGAAAAAATGGAAACCGGCACGAGCACTTCGCTCAAGGGCAGAGTAACATTTAGGAACTGACGGTTCGCAAATAGGACTCCTGGTTAGAGATTTAGAAGCGAAAACATCGGATTTTCCAACACTTAGGCTCGAAAACGGCCCTCCAGGGGTCCGGAACAGGAAACGGCCCCCGAAAAAATTGGAAACCGGCACGAGCACTTCACTCAAGGGTAGAGTAACTTGTAGGAATTGACTGTTCGAAAATAGGACTCCCGGTTAGAGAATTAGAAGCGGAAATATCAGATTTTCCCACACCTAGGCTCGAAAACGGCCCGCCGGGTGTTCGGAATTAGAGACGGCCCCTGGAAAAATTGAAAACCAGCACGAGCACTTCATTCGAGGCTAGAGTAACTTGTAGGAACTGACGGATCGCAAATAGGAATCTGGGTTAGAGATTTAGAAGCAAAAACATCAGATTTTTCAACACCTAGGCTCGAAAACGGCTCGCCGGGGGTCCGGAACGGGTAACAACCCCCGGAAAAATCGAATGCTCAAGGGTAGAATAACTTTTAGGAACTGACGATTCGCAAATAGGACTCTCTGTTAGAGAACTAGAAGCGAGAACATCGGATTTTCCAACACTTAGGCTCGAAAACGGCCCTCCGGGGGTCCGGAACGGGAAATGGCCCCATGAAAAATTGAAAACTAACACGGGTACCTTGTTCAAGGCCAAAGTACCTTGTAGGAATTGACGGTTAGTGAATCGGACTTCAGGTTAACGAATTAAAAGAAAAAACCGCCTGATTCTCAATACTTAGGTTGGAAAACAGGCCGCCGAAAAACTTAAGAAAAGATTTATATATACATGTTTATCTTTCATTTATAATTTAATTCATTGAAAAGATTTTAATGTTGTTTTTGTCATTGCAGATTGATGGATGCTTTGGGGTTGGTTGCAGATTTCTGGGGCTATTTTATTTCTTTAGTTTATTTATATATGTATATTGGACATTTATATGTGACTGTATCATTATTGAATATAATATTTGTTTAATGAGATGAATGATTTGATGAAAAATGGTGATGGTTGTTTGTTTATTTAGCAAATTTTGTTTGCTTGCTTTTTTATATTAAATATAGGTACACGAACAGGTTTATTTTTTTATACAGGTGTATAAACAGGTTTACAGGAAAATTATATTGAAAAAACAAATATGGCATTTTTCGAAAAAACAAAAAATAATTTTACCGGCGTTTTTTTCGTCGGCAAAAGTAGAAATAAAAATAAAAAACATAAAATACTTTTACCGACTTTTTTTTTCGTCGGCCAAAAAAAATAAAATATAAAAACATTAAAAAACACTTTTACCGACGTTTTGTTTCGTCGGCAAAAGAAGAAAGAAAAATAAATATAAAATATAAAAGTACTTTCACCGACATTTTTTTTCGTCGGTAAAATAAAATATAAAATATAAAAAACTTTTACCGATGTTTTTTTTATCGGTAAAAAAAATAATAAATATAATACTTTTAACGACGTTTTTTTTCGTCGCAATTTTTTTTTATAAAAATACTTTTATTGATGTTTTTTTTATCGACAAAATAAGAAATAAAATAAAAAATATAAAAATACAGTTACCGATGTTTTTTTTTCATCGATAAAAGAAAAATAAATAAATAAATGTAATACTTTTACCGACATTTTTTTTCGTCGGCGAAAGGATTAATAAAAATAATAAAATTATAAAAATATTATTACCGACGTTTTTTTCGTTAGTAAAAGGAAAAATAAAAATAAATAAAATATTACCGACATTTATATTTCGTCAGTAAAAGTCTGTGATTTTTATTTTCCCTGAAAAATAAACTAATGATAAAATTAAACTTTTACCGACGTTTTCCAAAAAAACGTCGGTAAAGATAGGACTTTTACCGACGTTTTATTAAAAACGTCGGGAAAAGTCCTATCTTTATCGAAGGAATTATATACGTCGGTAAAAAGTACTCTTTACCGACGAATTTAGAAAGGCATCGCTAAAAGTGCAGTTTGTTGTAGTGCCATAAATTCAACAGAGAGATATTCCCCTCCTTACTTTGATCAAGAAGAGTCTTGCTACTTTTACCTAATTGCTTTTCCCCTTTCGCTCTAAACTCTTTGAACTTTTCAAAAGTTTAGGACTTGCGGTGCATAAGGTATATGTATTCATATCTTGAGTAATCATCTGTGAAAGTGAAGAAGTACTCATATCCTCCTCTCGCTCGGACATTTATGGGTCCACACATCAGTATGCACTAATTCCAATAAATCTTTGACCCTATTGCCCTTGCATGAAAATGGTCTTTCAATCATTTTTAATTACAAACAGGCATTGGTTCTACCACCAATGAAGGCAAGATACCGTCTTTCACTAGCCTATCAATCTTGTTTAGGTTTATGTGACTTAGCCTTAGGTGCCAAAGTTTTATTGGATTAGATGAAGGTGACTTCCTCTTTAATGATGCCTATTAATTATTTCGCCGTCATGTATCTCATACATTATGGGAGTTAACAAATAAAGGCCATTGATTACCTTGCCAGAACATATAAAAGTACCGTTCGTCTTTATGATAACTTCAGTACCAAAAGAAATACAATAACTTTTATTCACCAGACTAGAAACTGAAATTAAATACCGCCTCAAAGACGGTACAAATAATGTATCTAACAAAATCAACTTATTATTTGATAATAGTAAAGTAACAACTCCCACTGAAACCGCCTATGCCTTGGCATCAGATCTTAGGTTGACAATATTTTCGCTGTCACTAAGCTTCCTGATTTCCCGGAACCCCTGCAACGAATTACAGATGTGATTAGTTGTACCGGAGTCAACACACCATGATTATGAAGTACTAGTTATAAAACTAACTTCAGAAACAATTGACTCAATCATACTTGAGGTCTTTTTCTTAGACAAAAAATCTGGACAATTCCTCTTCCATTGTCATGTCATACCACAATGGAAACACTTTCCTTTTGCTCCCGAACCCTTAGCCTTGGTCACACCACCAGTAGCACCATTCTCCACCTTAGGACCCTTAGGGACTGATTTCTTCTTCCCTTTCCGGCCTTTGCCTTCCGACTTGGACCTGGCAAATGACTTTTCTGTCATCAGGGTGGTTGGTTTTTCTTCATGATCCCCTCAGTCGCTACTAGTTGGCTAGACAGCTCAGCTAGAGTCAGATCCATTTTATTTATATTATAATTGATCTTAAAATGGTTGAATAAATCCGGCAGCGACTCGAGGATTATGTCAATCTGTGATTCTGCATATATCGCATCACCCGGTACATTTAACTCATTCGATGAGTTTATCATCTTCAGCATGTGGTCTTGTACTGGTGTTCCCTTAGCCATTTTAGTGCTTATAAGCACCCTCATAGTAGTCTGCCTTGGTCCGTAAACATCTTCTTTAAGTTCGATATAATATCGTATGTAGTTTTATAGGATTGATGTTGGTGTTGCAAAATACTAGACATGGATGCCTGAATATAACATCTTGTCATCTCATCGTCTTTGGTCCATTTGGCGTAAGGGTCATTCTCGTCCTGTGGTGCATTTGGCCCAGGCTCCTCAAGGCACTACAACAATTTACACTTTTACCAGCGCTAAAAAAGCGCCGGTAAAGGTCCATTAACGCTGACAATGTCTATTACCGGTGATTTTTCTTGCGCCGCAATGCGCCGGGAAAAGCTTGCCAGTAATAGCATTTGCCGGCGAAAAAAAGGCAGCACCGGTAAAAGTCCATACATTGCCGGCGTTTTATTTCGCCGGGAAAAGAGTTTGATTTTTCAAAGATAAATGTTTAGAAAAACTTTTCCCGGCGTTATTTTGCGCTGGAAATTTTTTTTATTTTTTCAAAAATAAATGTTAGAAAAACTTTTGCCGGCGTTATTTTGCGCCGGGAAAAGTGGTTTATTTTTTCAAAAATAAATTTAGAAAGACTTTCGTCGGTGTTAATTTTTGCCGGGAAAAGTGATTTATTTTTTCTAAAATAAATTTAGAAAAACTTCCGCCGGCGTTTTTTGCGCCGGGAAAAGATTTACAATTTATGAAAATTATTTTTTCAAAATCTTTTTGCCAGCGTCTTTTCTAGTCGGGAATAATTATTTTTTAAATATATTTTTATTTATTTATTTGACTTTTTAAATTTCTTTTCCTGTTTGTCACATGAATAAATTGAAATTTCTAATTCCATTATCCAAGACCACATCTACTACACACCCTACATCCATTTCCATTCCAAAATCATCATAAAATGAAGCAAGAAAACTCATTTCACTTCATATTAATATTCAAGCATCCTTGCAACATTGAAAACACTTTACCATTACCATTACAAAATTAAAACAAATGCTAACATTCTACTCTGTACCAACATTCAAATGCCAATGAAAATTTAAATATTCATATATAATAATTTCATTGTTGCACCATTCCAACACCTGCACCATTGTTTTAAAAAACTTCATGCATCTCATTTTAACATATAGCAATTTGTTACTCTGCATACTTGGCCTTCATGTTGGCTACATCCTAGCTGCATGAACTCTTTCAACAAATTTTTTTTTCAATTTTCATTCAATCTGCATAAAAAAAAAGCAAGATTAACATATGATTGAGAATGTCATATGCACAACTTTTAGTGAAACTATAGAATAAAGCATGACTCTTCAAGTACTAAAGTTCCATGCGTCCTTAAATAGTTATGAAAAGAGCTAACAAAATACAGAGGCAACCACTCTATAAGATGACATGTTTTTTGCAATTAACTATTCAAGCGATTCCAAATGGATGGATAAGGCCTAGATGATAATGACAATGAGATAATTGCAACATACTTTTTAGTTATTGAAAGGAAGAACACTGACCTGTGAAACATTTGTCACCAGCCTCATGAGCATATAAACAAGAGCAACTTGATAATACAAAGTCTTTTTAAACCAATGGGTCCAAGAAATCCTTTGGCGGTATTTATGCTCACTCTGTTGCTGCAATCTACATTATGGTAAATCGATAAAGAATGAAACATAACTTGAATTCTTTAATCAAGCAGCATGGTCACAAGATCAGTTACAAGTGAACAGAATAATTATCTCAAGCTTCCGATGGACAGAAATAAAGCAACTTAAAAAAACACATTAAGAATCCCTACCATACCTTGGCTATTTGAATCCAGCAAGAAATATGACCACAAAGCAGCACCCAAGAAAAATTGACAAACATGCTATCCACAAATCCTGTTTAATGTACATGAATGAAAGAGTAAAATATAGATGTTAATGTCATACCTGAAAATTTATTCTATTGACAAATAAAGAAACACCTTTAACTGAACATACCTGATTTTCAATATCGGAAGGTGTTCTTGCACTAAATAAATTGAACACAGCTAAGGCAATAGCATATAAGCTGAGATTGGCCACCTTCAGTAACCATTAGATTAAATAAATAAATAAATAAAATAGAAAAAAAAAAAGCACAAGAAGCACAAGAAGGCCAGCAGAAGTACACTAATACCATAACATTTGCATGTTTATGAAAGATATACCTTGGAGTCAATCCAATCTCTGTCAAGAATAATAACAGATAAGTAAACCAACAAGCAGATGTGACGTCATTGAGCATGTGGCCCACACCATAGTAAAATACGTAACTCCTTTGGAGGGGCTTAGCACATGGCTCATTAGCTGATAATTCATCTTCCATGTCAACAATCATAGAGAATATGTTCTAAAAGTAGAAAACAGAAGATGGGAGTCCGGGATGCCCTCAAGTTTGGAAGCTTCTGTAGGAAAAAAAAATATATACATGCACGGGAACTTTAGCAAGACAACAACTTCTAATAAACAGTACCTTTACAAAATCACTATTTAATTATCTTATGCAAGTCTAAAAGAAAATTTACCTAGTTAAGTCACTTTTTATTGTCTTCTGTGAACTACTCAAGAAAACCTGCTTGAATTACTCTGCAGTAGATTCCACAAAGGATAGATCGATAGATAATTTATGCTACATCATATCCTTTTCAAAGAACTGTTGATGGTCCTTTCAATACAGCATTTGTCAAATGGGTAAAAGGATTTAAATAATTTGCAATTCAATTCAATTTTCAACTCAATTGTTATAATCAGAAGATCAGCCACTTGATTATTCATTAAACAATTTTTTATTACAGATAGAAGATAATTCAAGCAAACCACAGCTCCCACTTGTAGAAGCTGAAAATTCAAGTAAACCCTACATATCCCCTACTGTTGCGAATTCCCCATTCGCGCAAAACAGAGTCACCGCTTGTAGAAACTGAAAATTCAAGCAAACCGTACATATCCCCTACTGTTGCGAATTCCCCATTCGCACAAAACAGAGTTACAAACTCCCACGAAATCTAAACCCAATTTCGAATACCACTATATATCTCTGCGGAAGTAACCCAAAAGCCAGAGTGAAAAAAGAAATCCAAATTGAAGGATCCAAAAGGCAATAAGAGAAAGGAAGATAAAGAAATGTATGAAGGGTACTTGGAAATATGAAATATAAAAAAGGTTAGTTGTGTTGTGGCATCAGTTCTAGCAAAACCCCACAAATAGTAGAAACTACCCACACAAACATCCCCCAAATGTGGCTGCCCCTGTTCTCTCTTTGTGCATATGGGTTGTTGAACTTGTCTGGAAGGACCTCAGATGCCTTTAAATTGTTGCAGATTTTGGCTTCAGTCATTTTACTAATTCTTCTTTAAATCCATTTGTAAAATTTATGAAATTTACATTTCTTTATACAACTTTAAGAGATACATATTAATTAGTTTGGAAAACACTAAAGAAAAAAGATTACACTAATGGGTATATTCTAATATACAAAACATATATGAAGGGCCAGTAATGAGCTTAGGAACTATGTAGGGTGATGAATAAGTTTTCAATTAGACTAGGATTGAACCAAGGGTCTATGTTGAGTCCTTATTTATAAATTAGCCTCGATTTTGGATCTTTACAACCAATATCCAAGATGAAGTCCTGCAGTCTATGTTGCCTACAATGATCTGGCACTCATCAGTCAGAGAGAAAGCAAGAAAATTATGAGCTAGAACATTGGAGAAAAGTATCTCGAGCCAAATGGATGGAAAATATTAGATCAAAGTAATATAGTAGAGTTCAATATAAGTGGTTTTGAGAGTAGGGAATATGTGTTGGTCAAAATTCTAAATGTCTTAGCACCATAGTGTGGTACATTTCAGTATCTAAGAACAATTGTAGCGTAGTAATGTGGGTTTGACTTAGATGTGGCAAACAGGATCGATGCAAGGTGTGGTAAAGTGGAGATGAGATAGTAGAGTATTACACAATTATCAAGTGCCTTTACGACTAAAGAGGCTCTATGACCCACTTTTCATATGGAACTGAATGTTGAACAAAGAAGAAACAAGTAGAAGATCAAATAGATGTGACTGAGATGCACGTGCTGAGATGGATGCATGAATTTATGAGAAATGATAGAACCAGGACAGAGTACATAGAGCAAACCTAAGGGTAGCTTCAAATCAAGGAAAATGGAAAAAAACCTCAAGGGATGGTCTGGATGTGTATAGAAAAGCCAAGGAAAAAAACCACTATATGATGAATTAAAAAGTTCGGAGTTCTAGGAACTAGGATAAGGGGGAGACCAGCTAATGTAGGATGACACCAACAAGAAGGAAATAGACGAAGAATATATGATAAATCTCTAAAGATCAGCCCCCTTGAAGAACAAACCTACCTTAAACCAATCCCCAATGGCATACAATTACAAAGGGAAAACAGGGGTTACAACTTACAACAGGTACAACCAAAGAAAATCTGAAAACTCCTTTCTATACCATATATTGAACCAAAATCAAACAAAACCCTAGCAAAGGGTTTTGTGCAAATTGAAAAAATAAAGCAAAAAATTGTCCAAGAATTGGGGATGTTCAATATGCCATTGTATTTATGAGTTAGGGGGAATTAAAATTATATAAGAGATATAAATCATTGAACTAGCATAAAACCATTAATGATGTTATAAACTCAACAGTAGAAACATAAAATAAAGGGGAAGTTACTACTATAACCTTTTTCACTCAGTGAATCTATAAAGAAAAACGGTGCAATGGCCCCAAGAGGTGGTCGTTCAAGCCAATAGGGTTTGATGTGTGGCCTTTGATGGGCCAATGGGGAACACGATTGAACTGACCAGGCCTTAGGTCTAGTCCTATGCCATGTTCTCCATCTCATGTGCTGGCCCATGCTATTGGGAGGGCCAAAAAAAAAAAAAAGATGTAAAGAGTATCAAAATGTAATGAACCTCTGAAAAAAGTATTAAATATAATGAAGCAAATAGGAAGATATAGCTTAGACAAGTAATAAAAACAGCATACAACCTCTAAGAGAAGGAGGAGCTCCAGCACAAAGTTGATAAAAGATATGATAAGATCTTTCTCCCTTGGCTCGTTGAACCACTCTAGACTTCACAACATACATGGAATTCTTCAAATCCCGGATAAAAAAAAAAAAAAAAACCCAAGAATAAGCCAAGATAGAAGTCACACTACCTTCTCGAGCAAAACTTTGATAATGTAAAAAGGAATTGAAATTTGTTGTCCATGATGCAGAGGACAGGAACTGAGTCAGTAATAATTGCCTAAATAGAAAGTGATTAATTAAATCTCACGTCACACATTATGAGAAATGAGTCACTCAAAGTATGCTTACATGTTTGAATCTCAGCACCACAAATTTTCCCAGTTGTACTAAAATGAATTTCTATCAGCTTCCCCTATGCCACGCCAAGAAAATACAAGCTAACCGCAAATCCTTAGGTTTATCAAAATGAGGAAACATATTCAAATAGAAAATGGGAGAAGCAAGCAGGATAGTAAAACACAGATCACAAAGCTTTAAATTGAATGAAGTAAATGTCTTAAACTTCATGTATGGAATCCCTTAAAAAAATTTCAGTCATAAAAAGGAGAAATACTCACAAATCAGCTAGAATTGTCATTTCACAAGGTTTTGGCATTTCCAAATGCACTAAGTATTGAATTTGTTTGGAGCACTTCATACTCTATCCCACTCCCACCACCAAGTGCTGCCAAGTATTGCATGGCAATTTTTGCTGTTTCGGTTTTCCCAGCTCCACTTTCACCACTGTGATGCAAGTAACAAGTTGAAAGCATCAAAAAAGTATATCTATTACACAGGTTTATGATGGCATGACACTTTTACAGACACTTCTGTAATTAAAACAAGTACCACATTAATTCCATTACAATGGACCCAAGATCAGATAATATAATATTACGAAAGACCATTTGAAATTTTAAACGTCGCTAAAATACAAAAGAAGTGCAGTGCGTTCAGTATTTGAGATATAAAACGATACAAATACCAAAAAGGAAAGGATAAAATAATAATAATAATAATAACAACAACAACAATGAAAATGACAATAATAATGACACAAAATATGCTTTATGCATACAGCTTCATCTTATACAATGCAGGGCACAAAGATGTTATAAGAAATTTATAAGTTCTCAGCTAATTAAACTCACCAACCAAAGGTCACAGGATAATTTTCCCTTGTTGAAGTGAACATTGAAAGTCCAAGACCGAATCCTAGAGTGGGGGGGGGGGGGGGGGGGGGGGGGGGGGGGGGTGGGTGGTGAATAGAATGAGCTCTAAAAACCTAGGCCAATTTGAATTCTTTTAACTTTTAAGTCAATTAAGGTTTGATGAAGATTAATTATCTTGTGATAGATATGAATCTCTAAGATAAGCATACACAAGGAATCATCAACTACAAACTTCATACAACCAAAAGTAAATCATTCAAGCAAAGAGAGTAAAAGATCAATCACCATGACAAGCTCATTTATAGTGGTTCGGCCAACTTGCCTACATCCACTCCCGATACACTTATCGGTATTCACTAACTTCAATTAAGGTTTAGGATCACCTCAAACCTTACAAACACACTATGCTTTTCAAGGCTTAGCATAAACCTTTACAACATATGCTTTTCAAGGCTAAGCATGAACCTTTACAACAAAGAACTTTTCTCTTAAGAAATATGCCTAAGAATGCATGGATAAAGAGAACAATGAGGTGCAATTGAGTGCCTCTAATCAGGCTAATTAGAAAGTGAAAACTTAAGTTCTAGAAACATGCATGTGAATGACAAAGTTTATGTAAAATGCATTTTCTAGAAATTACTCTTTCTCTTTTTGAAAAGATACAATCTTAAAAGATTCAAAGATGATAAACATAAGTTTGAGAAAGAGTGATTTGTCTAACACATGAATTTAACAAGGTAAACTAACTTGATTTCAAAGAAAACAAATTCAAGTCTAACATGTTTATATTGAAACAAGAAAACAACTTCATGTGAAACAATGACAACATGTTGTATTCATAGCATATGAGATTTCTAAGCTATTAGACATGTTATGAAAGACAACATTTTAAAATGAAAGCAACTTGATAATCATGCATTGAGAAAGATCAAAGATTTGAACCAAAACATGATTGTAAAAAGACTATGGATTAAAGGAAGCACACCCATTTGAAGATCAAAGGTTCAATTAGTGGAATGGCTTCATAATCCCTTTGAAAATGCTCTTGAGAAGTTGCTTAGCCTTGGCCTCAAAGGTCTCTCCAATCTCAGCAACTTTCTTCAACCAAAAAGCCACTTTTTATAAAGTTAAAGTTGCCAACGGCTAGTTCTCGGTCGACCGGCAAAGAGGTCTCGGTCGACCGAGAAAGCACAACGGTCATATTTCTGACCGTTGGCTTGTTTCAGCTCAGAAACAGACCACTCGCCCGACAGTGTTCCCGGTCGACCGAGAAGCAGGTCTCGGTCGACCGACGACACTGCCAGAAACAACCCAGATTTTTGACAATTGAGAGAAACTTGTAACTTTTGAGGGCACCTTCCAAGGGACTTTTAAACACATCTACCAAGCATTAAATCATGACTGAAAGAAGATGAAAACTGAGATTTTAAAGCCGTGAAAACTCCAAAACACAATAATGAATTTAAAGTTAGAAACTTTGGAAAGCTTGGAAGGATTTTTGAAATCAAAGACTCCAAGAACTGAAGAGTCAACCTGAATATGAAAACCATGCATTACAATTGATAAAAATAAAGTTTTAAGAAGTTGAAATATGCATGATGATCCTATGAATAAAACCATGTATGAATGAGAGGACAAGCTTATGAAAGTGAATGCATCCTATCAAATTGCAACAAAACAAAAACTCTAACAAACATGGTACTTAAATGTTGATATCCACTTCTGTTCAGATTATCATTAACCAGATTATCTAGTTGTGGATCAATTACTCAAATATCCCTGAACTTTATTGAACTGAAACAAACGTTCTCTTCGTTATTCTTGGTTGAAAATACTTGATTTGCACTTTAGCTTTAGCTGAAAGTAAAAAGGCTATATTGGTTCTAAATACATCTGATCTGGTAATCTTAATATATTCATACAAAGCATTTAGTTGTGGATCCTGAATTTGTTTAACAGGAAAAGAAAATTTTGTGCCATCGATCATTCTTGGCCAAAATGATATTAATATTAGAAATTTAACTACACTCTGACGAACTCAACACTCCCACCAAAGTAACAAAAGGATTTATAAAATATTGGGATTTAGCATAATGGTTAAAGCACAAAGATGAGAAGCCACAAATAAAACTGTATGTAGACTGGCAAAGATGAAGAAGTACCCGAACTTCATAGGGAACTGAGAAAATGAAAAGCTCAATGTACCTTATGATGATCGACTGATTTACGCCATCTGAAAATTTTCACAAAACAAATAAATAGATATATGTAATTCAGAAAGAAGTTAAGAATAATTCTAGAATGGCTCCTATACTGAATTTATCACCGAGTCATCACCTACACTCTAAATATCATTGGTTGTACAACCCTTGTTTCCCCAAAATCAGGCCTTGTTTTCATTGACCGGACCACACCCATACCACAAAACTACATGGCCGAAATCCCCACATCAAAGATCTGAGCTGCCGACTAGTCCCAGACCTTCATTCACATCTACTGAGTGTTTCTATCCAAGGAAGCCAAGTGGCTGAACCCTCTTTCCCATCACACCCCACAACCAACCCTTATATCATCATCAACTCTCTCCACGCATCAGCTGAATGTCAGATAATCCAAGCCCCACCTGTCGACCACCTTTATCCACTAAACCATTGTCCGAATGGTTATAAAACCCATTACATATTGGCTGACAGCTCACTGCCCCTGATACACCAACCACATAACTCATCTATCCAATACACAGTAGCCAAACACAAATCACAACCCCAAACCCTTGTTTCTTTGTCCCCAAACCAACACCAGCCCACAAATAATATAGGTATTTTGCAGGCAAAAAATATATCCTTTGCGGGTGACACAAATATTTTGCTAGTAAAACATAATCTTTGCCGGTGAAAAAATGAGTTCGCCGGGCAAAGCTGAACCCTTACCGGCGAAATAAGTATAACTTTTCCCGGCGAAATAAGCTTTTTCGCCGGAAAAAGTTACACTTTTCCCGACATTTAATTATTTCGCCGGCAAAAAACGCTAGCAAAAATGCAAATTCTTGTAGTAGGGGGGGGGGGGGGGGTTATGGTAAGGACATATTTGTATCCTGAAGCTGTCATGACAATATCTAGGTTCCTTCTTTAATCTACGTAGTTGGGTCCGACCAACTTATTTTTGTTGAGGATGGTCGCAAGTGGATTGGAAGTATTTGAATTCATGTTGAATAAACTGTCGCAAATAACCATACATTCAATTAAAGAATATAAATGACATTAGGGTTTAGTATTCTACCAAATTCATATGGGAATCCTCATAACCACTAAATTCAGAATACATTGGAATCTCAATCCCTTGTGGTATGCCTCCTTAGGGGTGCGGATACCACCTAAATTGGTGTGGATCAAAGTTGGTCAAAATTAGAATTAAGACTAACTATCCATGATCCACATTATTCATTATCATCTAGGTATCTCATAGTAAATAATGTATGACTTTCGATCAACTTTGGGTTCTAAAAATACATGACGTAAATCTTTAGTGATACTACATCACTATTTTAGTTAAGTGTGACCCATCAACTAGCATTGCATGACAACCGTTGTGGGCAGCTCCTCCTTGGGGAGTGGGCCCCCACCATGTCTCACCAACACTATCCTAAGGAGATTCATATCTAGTAACTAGACAAACAAAAGCTCTCCGTGGGGAACGACCATTCTTAAGATGGTGCGAGGGTAATATTTACCTTACAATGGACCTATGGTGGAAAACCATGGGGATTTCTCAATTTAATTGCCCCGCTCCCACTTAATATTTTAGAATTGAGGATTTTTTTAGGTATTAAGACCCACATATATAAACATTAAATCATCTCATGATATGTCCAATGATTGGTTCCAAGTCAAGTTATATTTAAAGAAAGTCCAGACCTAAGATTAGTGTTACCGATGAGTTCTTCTCATGGGCCCACCAACACTAATTAGAACTCTTTCCAAAAATTAATTTGATTCGACCAATTTTGGAAACTACTATGTTTGGATCAGATTTGGAAATATTCTATAAAAGCATTTATCCATAAATAAAAAGTGCTAAAAATAGAAATTAGTCATCTCCTCTACATGGCCCATGCGGAATAGACTTCTTAGACTTTCCCAAACTTTGGGATTCATCAAACTCTTTGGGCATCTCGATAACTCTTTTGGTAATCTTCAAACTCTTTAATTAGGAGTCCAACTTCACTTTCCTTCTTTGTCTCAGACATCGCCAAAATTTACAAAAATAGAAAATTACATAAATTCCTATGCCTCGACGATGAGACTTACATAGTAAGCTGATAATGGAAATAAAAGGGCTATAGGGAAATTCACCATGCTTTGCCCTTTCATGGGAAACCAAGGAAATCATGATGCCCTTTACACTTAGCTTCAAATGAACCAATAACCATAAAAGTAATGTAAAAGACTTGTGTGCCACATAGAGAGGACAAAGATAACAATGCAAGTTAGTATCTCATACAACCATACAAATCACAAAACCAGGCTGGAAAAACAGGATGCCAAATAAGCCCCGAATCTGAAAATTTGAAACTTCACAGTTCTGTGTCAGTGTCCCCGGTTGACTTACCAGAGGGCCCGGTCTACTGGCCTGTATAAACCTGGTCGACCGGGCACAAAGGCAAATCGACCAGATTGCCGAAGACATTAACTTGGGTTTTCTATGTTCGTGTCCAAACTATTCCAAATCTCTTTTGAAGCCTCCTAATGGCTTCCTACCATCTTTCCATTATATTTAAACCCTTTTGTGACATTCCAAACATGATTCTACCGCTGTTGCAAGCAAAATCAACAAAACTGATCCTTATATAGCCCTAGCTCTATCCTCGTCGCATCTCATGCAAAGATTAGAACTAGCCTACAGATCTAACATAATTAAAGATGAGGTATGGTTATGATACCAATTGTTGGAAGTAGGTGGGCCTCGTGGATAGGTTTCAAAAACTTTTGACCCACTTGACGCAGGATCAACTATCCATAAGGCAACAAAACCCAATCTAGAATCCAAGTCCTCAAAACTCATGAATCATGAACAGTAATAAACTCTATTTAGAAGATAAAAACAGCACCTAACAAGCAACCACCTAACATACAAGGAAGTAGACGTTTACCTTTGGAGCTTGGTAGATCTCTAATGGAGAAGTTAATCTCTTTCTTTGATGATGAACTCTTTCACAAAACAAATCAAAATCTCCAAGGCCCAATCACCATCCACGCTATTACCCATATCAGATCTTTATTCTCAAGGAGAAGGGTGGGATATCCAAGAGAAAACAACTAGAAGCTATCTAAGGAAACCGGAAGAGAAACTAGAAAAGAGAGGCGATGGAGATGGGCGTGTGCAACTCTTGTACAATTATCCTTGGGCGTGAATTCCAAGAGATGGAATTAGCATAGGGACGTCCAAGATTCTCTTTCCTTATTTATAACACTTAAGCCACCTCCTCTTTCTAATTGAAATAGAAGTCTCACTTCCATAACAAGTAGTAACTTATTATATCACAATTAGAAAGTCTCGCTTCAAATAGGATTAGTAACTTTCTATTTCCTTTCCTTTTAGAGTTTAAGTAGAATTAGTAACTATCTAATAACTTGAGCTAACGTGGGGACCACTAGGGATTTCATAGAAAGTGGCTCTAACTGGGACACCCCGACCCCACATCTCATGTGCAATTCGGGCTTAAAGTTAATTGCAAATAACTCCACTATATATAAATGCAATTTAATTCCAGTCTCAGTAATAAATTACAAGAAGACCATAAACTTCCCTATGACCACAAGTAGGCCACTCTATCTATATCCATGGATCAATTGGACATGTCCACCAAATTAGATCCATATCTTAATATCTTTGAGATCCAATCAATCATAGTGATCATCGGTACTTATCCAATTAACTCTTAATTGAGTTGGGTGAGCACTTACCAATGATAAATCCATTAATTGGCACAAGGGGATAATGAGGATAGATTCCATCTTGACAATTGAATATTCTCACAGTCCTACTACCACGTACCCAAGACACCGATGTGTTGACCTACAATTGGCCTCACTCATTGGCGACTCAAAGCAAATGAATAGATAGAAACTTGAGTTCATTAATGTCTTAAGATTATGAGTCTATTGCTGGGGAATTATGAGAGCATACCTTAAAGTAAAGATAATGTATCATAAGGTGGTTCTCATGGTCCTTCAATACATCCAATGTACCAGCATGATGACCCAGAGTTTTAGACTCTAACGATTGAGATAAATCACACTATCTCATAGTGATCATAATGCTGCAACATTTTCTGATGAGATGCCAAATCCCAGTACTGGTTGTGAAGCTATTTAAGTATAAGATTTGCGACACATGTCTCCCATATGTTGATCTCATCCATACACATGTATTGCATCTAGTATACTTGTGGATTCCAGTTCATCTCATGAACCATCATGTCATTCGTATTGGTTATGTGCAAGTAAGCAATAAAACACCATTCATCTCATGAAAGGAAAGCATTATTATATTGATAAATAAAGAAATTGGTGATGCAAAATTTTGTATAATTGTTGACAAAGCTCGTGATAAGTCAAATGAGCAAATGGCTATAGTTTTGAGATTCGTCGACAAAGATAGTTTTGTGCGAGAGCATTCTTTTTTGGGCTTGTTCATGTCTCCAACACTATAGCATTGACCTTAAAAAATGAGATATATGTTGTATTGTCTTATCATAATTTATATATTCAGAATATTAGAGGGCTGGGATACGATGGTACAAGCAATATGCGGGGTGGGTGGAATGGATTACAAGCTTTGATTTTGAATGATTGTCTATATGCTTACTATGTCCATTGTTTGGCACTTCGCTTTCAATTGACATTAGTTGCAGCATCAAAAGAAGTTATTCCAATTTATCAATTTCTTACTAAATTGACTTCAATTGTCAATATTATTGGAGCTTCATGCAAGCGTAATGATGAGTTAAAAGTTGCTCAAGCTGCTGAAATTGCACATTTGATTGCCATTGATGAGCTCAAGAATGGGAGAGGACTTAATCATATTGATTCTTTACAATGGGTAAGAGATACTCGTTGGAGTTTTCACTTGAAATCAGTTTCTAACTTGATAAAGATGTTTAGTCTAACATGTGTAGTTCTAATTAACATCATTGAGGACGGAACTATTCTTTCTCAATGATGAGATGTGGACTCAACTTACGAGGCAATGACTTCATTTAAATGTCTTCATCTTGCATCTCATGAAAGAAATCATGGAGATCACTGAATTACTTTGTCAAGCTTTGCAATGTCAATCTCACGACATTTTAAATGCCATGCATCTTGTTTTATCTACTAAAGCACTTATCCAAAAATTGAGAGATATTGGGTGGGATGCTTTACTTACCAAGGTGAAATCATTTTGTGAGGCACGCAATACAGATGTCCTAGATATGAATGCTCATTATGTTGCGAGACGAGGTTGAGCCTGCGATCAACAAGATGAGTTTACAATTGAGCATCATTATCGAATAGAAAATTTTTATGCTGTAATTGATTCTCAATTACAAGAATTAAATTGTCGGTTTAGTGAGCATGCAGTAGAGTTGCTTATTCTTAGCTCAGCTTTGGATCCTTGAAATGCACATGAATCTTTTAGAGGTGATGATATTTGCAAGTTGGTAGAGAATTTTTATCCTCAAGACTACACAAAAAATGAGAAAATGCAATTGAGAATGCAACTTCACCATTAAGAGTATAATGTAGTTCGACATTTAGACTTTCAAAAATTGTCAACTGTTTCTGATCCGTGTCAATAGTTGGTAAAGACTAGAAGACCAACAGTCTACCAACTTGTTTTTAGAGTGATTGAACTTGTGCTTACTCTTTCAGTTTTTACTGCAACTACTGAACGATCATTTTCAGCCATGTATATTGTCAAAACTAGGCTTCGCAGCAAAATGGAGGATGATTTTCTCTCTGACTATTTGATTGTGTACATTGAAAAAGAAATTACTGAGAAACTTAACACAGAATCAATCATAGACGATTTTCAAGATTTGAAAGAACGTTGAGTTCCGTTTTGATAGATGATTGAGTTGAAATGTACTAAGAAATAATTATTTTACAACTTTCTTTGCTTATATTTTGTTAAGGCTGAATAGATACTGGTTTTAATTTTTATGTAAAATTTAGTCTTGAGTCATAATATATTTTTCATGCTTGAACTTACAACTATGTCAAAAGAAAACTTAAAAATATGATAGTTATAACAATTGGTGAAATGAAAATTTATTCAAGTTTTGCCCCTCAAGCCGCCACAATGCTGCCCTATCCCTCACCCTCAATTGAACCTAGTCCAACATGCTAATTAGACCAACACAATTTAGGTTAAATCAGTTCCTTTATAGATTTTCCCTTTTAGTTTCAGGCCAACATAGTCAGTACCCATCCTCACTCATCATCATATGAGGGCCACAACATTATCTCAAATCAATTTAAATTGACCCCCATCATACTCAAATCTCACTAAGAACCCATTCAACTCAGTTACTCAAATCAGTTCAGCCACATCAGACCAACCCAAAACTCACAAAGCCAAGCAACTAAACCCAACTTAACTCAGCCCCTTCCAATGCTCATCTCTGTTTTCTCAATCTCTTCACCATTACAAAACAAGACCCACTCCTCTCAGAACTCACCCAAATAGAACGGTACCCACTCCATACCCACTTGAACAGACCATCTCTCAGACCGTATGGCAACTCGCAGCCTGAGTCACTATTTCCATCTTTTCCATCACCTTGCAGCCGAGACCCACCACTTTTACCCAGCCCTTCTCTCAATTTCCGTTATCATCCGTCACCATCTTATCTTCTCATTTACATACTACCAAAACCGAGTACACTATCATCTCTTCCTTAACGAGCAAAGCATTCGATTCAACTCCCTTACCAATTAAATCCCCAAACCTGTGACTACCCACTCGAGGCCATCATTCCCAAATAAGCCACCAGCCAACCCAACGGTCGATCCACATTCAAACCCAAGCACATTTTGTCCGCTTGACCCAACCATCTGTGGCCCGCCCACCAATCTCTCTTTATACTTGGGATCAAACCAGGACCTAAACCCACCGTTACTTTAACACACGCCCCCTTTGTTTCTATCATAAGTTCATAACCATAGACGCTACACAGTGACATCCCGCTTTCGTAAATCATACTCTCCCTCATCCATACCTGAACCCACTTGCCAATAGCCATTCAACCCAATTCAGTCCACTCGGCTTCTCCCTTCATTACTATTACGTCTCATCATTTCATAAACAAAGCCATCTCTATTATTGTCTCCATTATCTCGCCCACCACTACTGACACCCACTCGATCTCTGTAAGCTTTCCATATGAGGTTAACCACTACTCTCCTATCGTCAGATCTAACACTAGACCTATTCATATCTTTCTCTCACACGTAACCAACCTTCTAGCCATATCAACGTTTTATCTGCCCCATCTTCACCTCTTCATCATGCCGAGATAGACCAAACCTCAGAATCAATCCTCTCTGTTCCTACACTACCTTTTCTTTCTTCATCACCTTCTTCCTTTGATTTTTCATGTACTCCATCCTCTCTTACTTCATAGCATTGGAACCTAGGTTGGAAAACTCGGGACTCGGATTCGGACTCGTACAATGCAAAAAACTTGACTCAGATAGAGTCAACACGGTGACTCGAGAGAGTCATGTCCTTTTTTAAAATAATTTGAAGATTATTTTAAAAATGGATTAAACACTTATAAAATATAAATATTCATTTATTCACATGCATTCATGATAATAAATCCAAATTAATAAATTTATATATACAAGGAAAGTATTATAATAAAAAAGCAAAAAGATTGCATAATGCATATTTGTTTAGTCAAAATATTTGTGCGGGGATATTTTCATAGTACAGAATGTTGTCCTAGCTTCGGTAAGAGTACCAGCTAGGCATGCCTTGATCTCGGCCTCATCCATCTCGGTTGTCCTAGCTTCGATAAGAGTACTAGCTAGGCGTGCATCCATCTCGGCAATAGTGCCAGAAGGTTGTCCTAACTTCAGTAAGAGTACCAGCTAGGCATGCCTTGATCTTGGCTTCATATATCTCGGCAATAGTGCCAGAATGTTGTCCTAGCTTCGGTAAGAGTACCAGCTAGGCGTGCATCCATCTCGGCCTCATCCATCTCGGCAATAGTGCCAGAAGGTTATCCTACTTCGGTACGAGTACCAGCTAGGCATGCCTTGATCTCGACCTCATCAATCTCAGCAATAGTGCCAGAAGGTTGTCCTAGATTCGGTAAGAGTACTAGTTAGGCATTTCTTGATCTCGGCCTCATCCATCTCAGCCTCGTCCATCAAGGTAATAGTGCCAGAATGGTTCACCTAGACGTGCACTGACAACTGTACCTCTATGGAGACTCAGCCACGTTACAGAACGTGCTGAGAGATAAGGACACGCGTCGGATAGAGATAAGAAGTCATCCTGACCCGGCGGTTACGTCTATAATTCCTGATAGAGCGGGATTCACAAGACATCAGGGTAAGGTTTGATGGGACTTTACTTCTAAGACGCCGGGGTAAGGTCCGATAGGACTCTACCTCCAAAAGTCAACTCTTGGCCCCTATATATATAGGGAGCTATCCCAGAAAAGGTACGCAACCACACGCTTATGCTTACACATACACATATGCACAACTCTCAGCTTTGCAGCCTGTCAAATCCCCCCTCATCGGCTTTTCCGGGGAGAAAGTATATCCCTAAGGGGCAATCACATTGCCAGTCACAGCCGGGGCAGCACCCTGAAGTTCCACTACAATGGTCAACTTCCTAATGATAGACTGCCCCTCAGCCTATAACATCATACTGGGATGGCCTACTCTTAATGCAATAAGAGCCATCCTCTCCACCTACCATCTCATCCTCCACTTTTCAACCCCGAATGGAATCGGAGAGGTAAGGGGGGACCAGGTAGCAACAAGAGAATGCTACGTCTCCTCAATGAAAGCTAAGAAACCACAGGAGGCGTTGCAAGTTGGAATCTTGGACCCGAGAGACGAAGCCACTACAGAGAGGGGAGAACCAGTTGAACCACTCATCCCTGTGGTCTTAAATGAAGACCTCCCTGATAGAAGAGTATACATTGGTTCTTCTCTTTCTGAGGATCTGGTCCGTCACTTGACAAACTTTCTGAAAATAACATGGACATCTTCGCATGGTCACATGCGGATCTCGAAGGGATTGATCCCGAAGTCGCCACTCATCGCCTCAATGTCGACCCTCGCCACAAGCCCATCCGACAAAAGTTAAGGGGCGCCTCCACTGAAAGGGCCCAAGCAATGGACAAGGAGGTCGGGAAGCTAATAGAGAATGGGGCTGTTAGGGAAGTAACATACCCTGAATGGCTTTCAAAGGTCGTGATGGTAACGAAGGCGAATGGGAAGTGGCGCCTATGCGTCGACTTCACCGACCTTAACAAGGCATGTCCAAAAGACTACTACCCGTTGCCAAGGATTGATCTCCTCATTGACGCCACAGCAGGACATGAACTGCTGTCCTTCCTGGATGCTTATTCTGGATACAACCAGATCAGCATGCATCCCCCAGATCAAGAGAAGACGTCGTTCATCACCCCGAAGGGGACTTATTGCTACAGGATCATGCCTTTCGGGCTGAAAAATGTAGGTGCAACCTACCAACGCCTAGTGAGCAAAATGTTTCACTCACAGACTGGGCGGACCATGGAGGTTTATGTGGACGACATGTTGGTGAAGAGCCTCGCTGCTGCAGATCACATTGACCATCTCCAAGAAACTTTCAATATTCTCAGGCTCTATCGCATGAAGTTGAATCCTGAGAAGTGCGCCTTCGGCGTGGGGTCGGGAAAATTCTTGGGCTTCATGGTCAACCAAAGGGGAATAGAGGGGAACCCCGATAAAATCAAAGCTATACTGGACATGAGGTCGCCCACTTCCACTAAGGAGCTGCAGCGCCTCAATGGAAAGGTTGCGACACTTAACAGATTTGTTTCCAAGTCTGCGGACAAGTGCTTGCCATTCTTCAAAATCCTCAGGAAAACTTTCGAATGGGGACCCGAGGCTGAGGAGGCATTCCAGAAGCTTAAAGCCTACTTGTCCGCTCCCCCTCTTCTTTCACATGCGGCACCTGGCGAGGTGTTATATTTGTATCTCTCTGCTTCCCCCTCAGCAGTCAGTTCTGTCCTCATCAGAAATCATGATGGAGTGCAAAAGCCCATCTATTATGCAGGTAGAGCATACCGAGGGGCAGAGCCCAGATACTCGGAGTTGGAAAAACTGGCGCTCGCCCTCATCTCGACGGCAAGGCGCCTACGACATTATTTTTAGAGCCATACAATTGTTGTAGTTACCGATCAGCCTCTGAAGAGGATGTTAGGAAAGCCGGATGTATCCGGGAGACTCGTCAAGTGGGCAGTAGAACTAGGCGAGTTTGATGTCCAGTACCAGCCAAGGACGGCCATCAAAGCACAAGCCCTGACTGACTTTGTAGCTGAATTTACATACTCTGTCGACCCTGGCGCACAAGTCGATCTGCCACCTACCGAAGACATCCAAAGGGGCACCCAGGGCTCCCAGCCTCTTCCACACGCTGAGGCCCCGAACGCATAAGACCCCCTGGGCGCCCAATCTGTTCCTGGCGCCTAGGTGGCCTCCCCCTCAGGCCTCGGCGTCCAAAGCTCTCCGGGTGCCCAAAGCTTTCTGGGCGCCCAACCTCTTCTGGGCGCCCAGGGGACCTCCTCCTCAGGCGCCCAAAGCCCCCTGGGTGCCCAGACTCTTTCGGGCGCCCAAGGGACCTCTTCACCAAACGCCAAAGACCCCCTGCGCGTCCAGCCTCATCCAGGCGACCAGATTCTCTCGCCACAACCGCTTTGGAGACTATATGTTGATGGCTCGGCAACCAGTGAAGGAAGTGGAGCTGGCTTCATCCTAATCAGCCCTGATGGTACGCCCATTAAGTACTCTATAAAACTCCACTTCATTGCCTCTAACAATGAAGCAGAATATGAGGCCCTCCTCTCTGGTCTGCGATTGGCGATAGAGATGGACGCCTTGGCCCTTGTTGCTTACAGTGATTCAAAACTGGTGGTCAATCAAGTAAATGGGGAGTTCGAAGCTAAAGTGGAAAGAATGCAGGAGTACCTTGGTATGGTGAAAAGATTGATCCCGCATTTCCAATGCTTCCAGATCTGTCACATCCCTAGAGGGGAAAACATGGCAGCAGATACACTCGCCAGGCTTGCCTCATCGTTGGAGGCCTCATCTGCCGAACCAACATTCATTGGGCACTAGTTGGAGCCGAGTAAGTTAGATATAAATACTATAAACATCAACTGTACAGCGGATGAGTCAAGCTGGATGACCCCCATAAGGGCGTACCTCCAAGAAGGTACAGAGCCAGGTTATCCCCTCGAGGCGAAAAAATTTAGGATGAGGGCTTCAAAGTTCACTCTCCTGCAAGACACACTCTACAAGAAAGGTTACTGCTTACCTCTGCTGCGCTGTCTTTCACCTGAGGAAGCTGACTACGCCCTCCGTGAAATTCACGAAGGAATCTGTGGGAATCACTCTGGAGGACGCTCCCTTACCCACAAAGCACTAAGGCAAGGATTCTTTTGGCCTACCATGGTGAAGGATGCCAAAGAAATTTCCAAAAAATGCGACAAGTGTCAACGCTTTGCCACTGTGCCAAGGCAGCCACCGGAGGAGCTGACTTCAATTTTGAGCCCGTGGCCTTTCTCCAAATGGGGCATTGATATCTTGGGCCCCCTTCCGTTGAGCAGAGGACAGTGCAAGTCTGTAGTCATCTTGACTACTTCACAAAATGGGCGGAGGCAGAACCCTTAGCGAAAATAACAGACTCAAAGGTAAAAGACTTTGTCTGGAAAAACCTAGTCTGTCGCTTTGGGATACCTCACGCCATTATTAGTGACAATGCCAAGCAGTTTGATAACAAACTCTTCAACACCTTCTGCTCCGACCTCCATATAAAGCAGCCTCATTCCAGTCCGGCACACCCACAAGCAAATGGGCAGGCAGAAGTCATGGTAAGAACTGTCCTTCGCAACCTAAAGACAAGGCTCGAAAGAGCGAAGGGTCTTTGGGTTGACGAGCTCCCAGGAGTGTTATGGGCCTATCGAACCACGACGAGAACTCCCACGGGGGAAACCCCTTTCTCTCTCGCTTTTGGGACTGAGGCAGTCATCCCTGTCGAGATAGGTGTACACTCTTCAAGGGTCCATCCCCATGACCCCATCACTAACGAGGAAGGACTCCGCATCAACCTCGATTTGATAGAGGAGGCAAGGGAGATGGCTATGGTCCGTAACGCGGAGTACAAACGGCGCATGGCAAGGTACTACAACTCGAGGGTGAAGCCTCGTTCCTTTCAACTGGGAGACCTAGTCCTCAAAAAGGTGATCCTTGCCACAAAGGACTCTTGCGAAGGAAAGCTGGGACCAAACTGGGAAGGGCCGTACCTCATAACAGAAATAGTAAGGCCAGGCACCTACAAAATCTGAAATTCTGAAGGAAAGGTCTTACTCCATCCATGGAACGCGGAACATTTGAAGAGGTACTATCAGTGACATTCTACAAGAGCCAGAGTAGCCAAGTAGTGAGGGTGCGGGGTTTAAGTTGATTTTTTTTCTCTATTTTCAATTGACATTGTTCAAGCAGTAAGAAATGGAGGAATAAAACACTACATTTTGTGAGAAAAGATCCTTGCATTTTTATTCAATTACCAAAAGTTAGGCTGAAGGTTGCCTTTCTAAAAAACAAGAGTACAACAAAAGCCCCATGCCCCTTAATCACTCTCAGAGCTATCCTCCTCATCCTCGGCATCATCCCCAGCATCATCATCCTCGTCAGAGCTGCCACTGCTATCATCAGGCGCCTCAGTCGGCACGAAGCCTGAAAAATCAATATTTGGAAAAGCAGTAGAGATCTTCCCTCGGAGCTCCTCGTAGCCATCAATAAAGGCATCAGCGAGACCATTCGCTAACTCCTTCTCAGCCTGAGAAGCTCTATCATGTGCCACCTTCATCTCTGTCTCCACAACAGTCTCTCTGAGCAACGCCCTCTCGCGGGTCTGTACAAGCTCAGCCTCACTGAGCGAAGCCCTCTCGCGGGCCTTCACTAGCTCAGCCTCATTGAGCGAAGCCCTCTCACAGGCCTTCACTAGCTCAGCCTCTGTCTTGGTCGCCCTCTCACGGGCTGCTGAGAGCTCAGTCTCAAGCCTGATCGCCCTCTCGCGGGCCGCTGTAAGATCAGCATCGGAAGCTCTTCTAGTAGCTTCAAGAGCAGCAATCTTCCCTTGAACAACGGAGAGCTCTTTTTGCATACTCTCATTGTCCTATTTCAGCTGACTGCTATATTGGGCCCTTGATAACAAGTAGACGGACGCAGTAGAAGCCTGAAACAATAAGAGACAAAGAAAATGAGAGTACACATATATAAAAAATGAAAGTCTGGAGAAAAGGGAACAATAAGCCTTTACCTGAGCCAGACCCTCTAGGAATGTGTCAATAACCCCCTCGGTGCCCAAAGCATTAATCTGCGTAACCTCAGGAGGAAACACAAATCTCCCAAGCTTTTCCCGAATCACCAGCGGATTGCCCAGCATGGGACCAGCCCAAGTTGGCGCCCCTGTAGAAGCCCCCGAGCGTGAAGGACACGAACGAGGGGCAGAAGGTATAGCCAGAGAAAAAGACTCTGGAGTAGCAATCGTGGCGGAGGAGGTCGCTGGCTGGGGAGACACTGCGGGAGAGGCCGCCCGATGGGAACACGGTCGTGCCCCCGCTGAAGGGGTGGATACGAGAGAGCTCGCCTTGAAAGTTACTGGTGGAGAGTTCCCTCTTGAAGTGTTGTCTACCCTTGCCGCCTTGGAAGGAGGGGCACTCCTACTCGAAAGGCGAGCCCCAATCACCTCTCTGTCTACTGCTGCAGAAGCAAAAGTATTACTTAGGTATGAAATATCAGGTAAAAAAAAAGGTTATGTACCTTTTGTTTTGAAAGAAGACTCCGGAGAGGGTCCTACCAATGTTAGAAGGATCTTGAGGGGGTCCACTAGTCCTACAACTCTCTTTAGGGAGGAGGACGCCCAAATCTTTGTCAGGATGCGCCCTCACAGCCTGCAGTTTCTACTCCTGATCCGAAGAGAGCACTAGGGGCTCTGGAAAAAAAAAACAAAAAAAAATATAAATGAGCATGTGTATGCATAAAAAGGAAGGAGCAATCAGTGAAGTACCAAATCTTTTTGCCTCAGCCCATCGTACGGGCACCAAAGCCTGGTCTATCTTAGAGGCCCACTCTCCACCAATAAAGAAGAAACGGGATTTCCAACTGTGACAATTGGAACGCAAACCCGTGAGCAGCTTGCCACCCCTAGGGGTAAGATAGTACCATCCCCTGTTAGGGGTCAGAGACTCAATCATGCTGTAGGCAGCATGGAACTCCACATGAGAAGCATCCTCGTGATGAACCCTCCTCCATAATGCAAGAAAGCCGAGCAGAACTCTCCAACCATTGGGTGCTAACCGCCCCGGGGTCAATGAGAAGTAATGAAGAATGCGGCAAATAGAGGAGGGCATGGGGAACCTCATCCCGGCCTCGAGCATCTCTTCATAAATGGCAATATCACCAGACGAGTCGTCGTAAGCGGGCTCATCCAATCCAGCTCGACGGCATAACACAGTAGGGGGAATACGATAAACGGCAGCGATCCTCAAAATATCACTATCAGCAGTGAGCAAGCTAAAAAGAGTACAAACATTGGATCCGTCGTCATTAGTAACAACCTTGCTCCGGTACTTACTCGGGCGAGGACGTAAATTTCGCTCGCCCGGGTCACACCCGCCACTCTCGCCGCTGCCACCAGTAGTAGATGCGCCTTTTCCCCTCCCATCACCAGCACCAGCAATGGCGCCCAGGGTGGCACCCCTGCCTCTTCCATCTCCAGCGCCAACAGCAGGGGCACCCAGGATGGCGCCCCTTCCCCTTTTTTCCTCAGCGCCACCAGGGGCTCCCAAGGGGGAGCCCCAGCCCCGTTCGTGGCTCGCCGCAGCAGCAGGCCGTGGCTCATCGCAGCAGCAGGGGCAGCACCCGTCCGATGACTGCAGCAGCACCAGGGGCGCCTTGGGCGGCGCCCCGTCCGTCTCCTGCAACAGCGTCAGGGGCGCCGCCCTTTCGTCACCCACCGCGGCAGCAACACCGCCCGCCGCAGCAACGTCGCCCTTTCGTCGCCCCCGTCGTTCGCTGAAGCAGCAGGGGCGCCCAGGGCGGCGCCCTTCCGTCGTACACCGCCGCAGCAGGCTGGGCACCCACCTTCCGCTGCCATCTTCTCCGACAGCAGCAGGGCTGGCGGTGGCCAGCCCTTTGCCACCAACGCAGACACCATCCTCTTCCGGATGCTCCATAGTGGCTGCCTTCTTTCTCTTTTGAACAAGAAGAGAATGAACAACCTCAAAGAAGGATAACAATTTCAAAGGAGATTGGGGAAAGTAGTCCCTATTTATAATCTAGGGCTTTCAAAGAGGGAAAGAACCCTGAGCCAAAATAACTCTCCTATGAAACTAAAAAAGAAAGGGCAGAGACGGGCACTGTCTGGGAAGGCTACGAATGCTCGGAATGAAGAAAGCCTGGATATTCAAAATGCCTTCCTCTCAAAGTTTCCTTTGGCGCGAGGCATTGGGGGGCAAATGATGGGTCAGGCCCAAGTGATTCAGTCCATGATAGTGGGTCAGGCCTAAGTGACTCGAGTCCGTGATAAACCCAGGTCCAAATCCGTCCATTGAAGATCGGATCCAGCTCCACGAAGTGACCAAGTCAAAGCAACCACATCGTTCCTTTAACCCGCTTTTACCAAGTCCTGCGGAGAAGATCCTACCTGCCTCGTCCGTCGTGGGCAGTTCGAAGACTCCGCCAAAATAGAGCACCCGTTGCTGAAGAGTCGTCCCCATCTGTTAGGGGAAGACTATAAATCAGAGAGCCCCACCGGCACTTAGGGGCAAGTAAGATTGATCCATGTTTGCACATTTCTTGTATTCTCCTAACCTGTAATCTCTACACATCGGAGAAGTAAAATCACCGGCAATCTCTGCCTTTCTGGAGTGGACGTAGGTCATATTGACTGAACCACTATAAATTCTCTCTCTCTTCTTTAATTTCCACATTAATCACTCATTACTTGACCGGTGGTGTCCGAAAATACTTTTTGGCATCGTCAGCTGTAAAAAGATTTTGGTTTGAATTCCGGTCCATTCTGTCCTATTTCGGTCCATTTCGGTTTATAGCACAATTTTCACTAATTATCTTTTTAAATGTTTTCCTCAATATCCATATTAAGAAACATACATAATTTATATTTCATTTTATATATATATATTAAGTTTTATTATTCTGAAAAGCTACTCCAAAATCTTTTGCTAAAATAGAAATAGTATTCCAGCAGTTTGAAGGCCAGGACGACAGAAAGAAAATTGACAACTATGCTTATAATGCATAACATGTGGTATCGGTGTAATTAGATGTTTTTTTTTTTTTTTTTTAATTATTTGTTGGTAGCAGCCTAGGTGACTGGCCCATGAGGGGCCATCTTCTTTAATCTAAACCGCTCAAACGACCGATCAGGGTGCAGTCAGAGTTGAGCCCACTTTTAGATTATCACATACATAGAGCAAGTGATTACAAGTGATCACATACTTGGATCTACGCAGGTGGGCCCCACTCACTCATTGTTTAGACAGGAAAAAAAGTAGTTCCCTTACCAAACCTCTCTCCATCTAACCAGATATGTGTTCCACACCAAATGCATGTACAGTTCCATATTTCAATGAATCCCAACGATTAGAAATCTGTTCCCACTTTCGTTGCTATGAATCCCAACAAACTTATCTTTAAATGCAATCGAAACCTCAAAATATAGAAACATCCCTCTCCATCAAGAAAATCTCTCATTCAGGTAAACTTCTCTCTCTCTCTCTCTCTCTCTCTCTCTCTCTCTCTCTAAATGCAATCGAAACCTCAAAATATAGAAACATCCCTCTCCATCAAGAAAATCTCTCAATCAGGTAAACTTCTCTCTCTCTCTCTCTGTGTGTGTGTGTGTACTACTCGATAAACGTCATAGAGAATCAAACCTACCTCCCTACCTCTCTCTCTCTCTATTAAGTTTTCAGGATTAAGTTATCACCCTTTTACTTGTTATTTGTTGGAGATAATTTTCACTGTGATTTTAATTTCATTAGTTCATGTTTGCTTCCATTACTTTTTATTTTATGTTTTTGATAGGTTTCCTGTAGCATTTTATGTCTCTAGTGATTTTTATACTTTTTAGAGAATGAAAACTTATCGAAGACTTCATTTTCCATGGTTTTACTGTTTACGGGGGGGAACCAGTTTCTGCCAAGAGTTTTGTTTGTCTCTACCTTTTCTGTACGATCATGGAAATTCAATTGTACTTCAACGTCAAAACTTGAATCCATACATTGAACACAGCAAAATCTTTTTTCCTTGAAAACCATATCCATTTCAAAGGAAAATTCTGTGCACAAATATTACCTTAACGATGTAGTTTTTCAATAAAGATGAAGTTCTCCATTGCATCTTGGAGAGGAGACCAGAAAATTATTGTTATATAACTCATGATTCTGTACTAGTATCATTTTGTATTCGTGTATCACAAGGATTTTTAAGCATAAAAGAAAAACTATTTTACTCATTAAGCCGGGAAGATGATCGATGATGGTGATGATGGAGATTTGCCTACTCAAAAACTAACATGGAATTAAAATTTGAATCAAATGATGCAATTCTTTTTGTCTATGTTTATTTATATTTCAATTTATTGCCTATCATCATCGCACGTTGTCGTTAAAGAAATTCTGATTTTGTTTTTAATCCTTGTGTTGGTGTTAGAAATGGAATCAAAGCTCCTGATTGCTGCAATTCTCATCTCTTCATGGGTTTCTGGGGGTTTCTCTGAAGGGGTTTCAGACCCATCTTGTGTGACTAGTCTCCTCCCATGTCAACCTTACCTGAAGGGGGATGTGAAACCCAGTCCGCAATGCTGCCTTAATTTGAAGGACGCCGTAAATAAAGACTTGCCCTGCCTCTGTAATGTGTTGAGCAATGAAGCCATCTTGAAAGAGTTTAATGTCACAAAGCAAGAGGCCATGGCTTTCCCTTCCAAGTGTGGCTTCAAAACTCCGGACTGCTCTAGCACTAATGGTAATGATCTCTTTTCCTTTCAGGACTTGGACACGGTCCACTCAAATATATGAAAGAAAGATGTTATGAGAATGTTTTTTAAATTTATAAATTTTCTAATTTGTACTAACTATCATGAATATAGGTGAATTAATATATTTTAATAATTTATAAACATTTAATTTATTTTTAAATATTTCTAAAATATATAAATGAAGAAATGACTCTCATGAGTGTCAATCCTTCAAGTGATAAACTTGCTTCATGTCTGAAAAAAGAAAATATCAATTTATAATTAAATGAATAAAAAAAGTGATCTTGGTTGTTTTAGTATTGGGGCTAAATTAGGTTAGAAAAAATATATATTTTTTGAATGGAAAAATAGAATATATTAAAGAAATTTAACAGTATAAGAGGGATATACCAGAAAAAAAAAAAAGGTTAAAAAAAAAGGAACAACAAGGGACACCCAACACAGGGAATTAAGAGGGAAAGACCAATAAACTTGAGACAGTGGACTCTTTCCTTGGCTAAAACGTCTTCAGGAGAGAGGCTTCCCGGAGGTCTCATGATTTCGCATTCTACTCAAGATGAATACCGGCCATGCTAAATCATCGTTGTTTGCACAGTAGACAATCAGTTTTATATAGAAACCTCATCCTAGAAATAAAACGTACATTTCATGACTTAAAATTTTATACTTCCGTACCAATAATAGGACGAATGGTATTTTTTTATATCATCATTATCAAAATAAAATCATGATCTTATTATTATTTTAATAAAAAAATTATTAATTTTTATAAAATCTTATTATAAATAATATGATCATATATGGGGTCTTAAAAGAATAAGATCTGATCTTGTCATTAATATTAGTGATGCCAAACCCATAGGAGGCATACGAAGAAAAATCAAATTATATTTAACATGCTTCATGCTTTAATTACTCTTAGCTCAGTGATTACACTTGGGTCAAGACCCAAATGGCTCTCCCCGCTATCTGACCCATTTACACCTCTGTTCATTATTCATTATTTATTTTCTATTTTTTTTGTTTAATGTTTTCCATGTATATCTATTTGGCAAACTGGGTCTCTGATTTTAACAAAATTTCATTCGTCTTTTGTTGTTATTATATTATTGATTCTTACTATATAATGCCTTTTTGGAAATGCAGGTACCACACCCTCACCTTCTGCTCCAGGTACGCTCCTCTACCTAAATATGCTTTATTGACTCTCATGGGTGGGAGGGTTTGCAAAAGTCTCATTATTTTGGATTTTGAGATTCTTGTCGGAATATAGGTTTTTATTCTGAAGTTTGCATTTATTTAGACTCTCACTCATGAATCATGATAGAGCTTTTTAGTTCTGGGCTTGGGCTTAGAAAGCCAGTTGGATCACACCATGTGGCTGACTCAACAAAAATCAATGGACCTGGAATCAGGTTCATATGGGCGAGGCCTGAATCCTTCCCATTTTCACCTATGTTTTATTTCCTTCATAGTTATTCAAAAAATTTGAGCTACCCTATTATTATCTTGCCCTTGATTTGAAAGATATAAACTTTATGGTCTTCTACCAATAAATTTCTTTGAGATTCAATCCAACAGTAGATAAATATTTGATAATAGTCATGAGCATCTGTACTAGTACCAGATCATGAGGTGAAGAGAGTGTGAAAGGGCCTGCACTGATCTAAGATGGCTGGAGTACTGCATATGCAGCAGCTCATAGGAGACCATTTCTGTGTGCGGTATATCTGGAAAAGTCTCACAAAGTTAATCTGATAAGGATTTTTTTTTTTTGTTTTTTGTTTTTTGAATTCCTTGCAGTGGCTCCAGCAGTTGATCCAGGATCTGGCTCAGCTTTGGATGGTTGTGGTCTTATTGGTGTTCTTTTCCTTTGTTTAATGTCGTTGTTTATCTCATCATTCCAGGGTTAGAGTCATCCATAATTCTCAGTTTTAGAATCTGGGAATGGTTGAGAATAAAATAGATGAACTTAGTTTCAAATATTTGTGGTTGGGCCTGTGTGTGTTTTTGCATATAAATTAAGTATTCTATCATTCAAGTGTAGGGCTATGTAAAGGGTTCAGTAGGGTGTACGTGCTTTTGTGGTTGGGTCTATTTTTATCCAAGCTCATGCTCTTCGATCTCCCGCATTTGATGGATAATATTCATTAAGACGAACAATAAAAAACTTCACCGAATGTGAGTTGAATGCGGAAAATAATAAATGCATGCATGGATTCTACAGCGCTTCCTCCATGTCACGGGACAGAAATATATGATGCGGGAGAAAATAATTCTGCCCTTTCCATGAAAGGAAAATGTGAGTACTTTCCAAGAATTTAATTTACTGGGATGAACCCATGTAGATCTCAACATCTAGTACTCCACTTTTAGCCCAATTCATTCAAAGGCATTCCTCAGGAATCTTAAAAATTCATTTCAGACTCTTTTAGCCCATTTAATTGAAAAGTATTGGTCAGAATTTAGCCTTAAAAATTCTTTTCAGACTAAAAAACCTATCATTGCTGCCATTGCATGCACTATGTCCCGTCCTTTATGTTCTGATCATAGAGGCTTCATGTGTGAGATTTCTTATCTTTGTGATATTCATTATAATTTACACTTTAATTTGTGGGAAGTGTGTATTGACATTTCAGTAAGGAAGTTTGAAAATACGAAGATGAAGGATTTAGAAAAAAAATTGTATAGTCCAGAAGAGAGTAAACTTTCATCTTGGGAGGAAAAGAAAGACGAGGAAACCACTTAGCAAAGAAGTCCTCAGAAGAGTAATTAGCAGAAGAGCCATTCCCTAAAATCCCGGAGAGTTGATGAAGGGAGATAGACGCCTGATCGTTTAATTTACTTAAGGTGGAAACCTGTGCTAGGGAGCGTTTGGGTGCCAAGGCAAAGAATCTTTAAAATACTTGGCCTTGAACCACCTCATGATGTTCACCACAAGACCATAAAAATGTTTCTCGTGATTTTCTCCAGCTTCTTGATGGTTGCCTTACGGATGGAAAAGGACATGAGCAAACGGGTAGTAGGCAGAGTGTAAAAAAAAACATATGTCTTGTTAGAACCATCTTACCTGCGAAAGAGAGGAGGTTACACTTCCATCTAGCCAGCTTTTTTCCGAGTCCCATCAATTCTGAAAATTAATTGTTTAGGACTTCCTAAAATAATGGATCATTACAAGGAATTTGATTTTTAGTGGCAACTATTTTAATTACTTTTTTTTAAACACTAAAAGCTCACTTTTAGTGGTGAAACTCTGATGGTATTATGCTAGCCACATTTAGTGGCAACTTACCGCTAAAGTTTGCCACTAACTCCATGGCAGGAGCTTTTAGTGGGATTTTGCCACTAATGGTCCAAGATTTTAGTGGCAGCTATTTATTTTCGTCACCAATTGCTTAGATATCGCCGCGATATATTTTTTACTGTTGTATGTGTTGCATTTTGTGGTAATTTTATATTACCACTAAAGATATATCACAAAAAAGTTGACTTTTGATGCCAACATTTTTTGCCGTAATTTAATTGTTTCCCCTAAAAAACTCTACTTTAGTGGTGAAATCCGATGTCAACACAAGGTATTATGGTGCTCACATTTAGTGGTAACTCCTATGTCATAGCTAAAGGTCATTTTAGAGGAAAAGAGAATTAATGGTGGATTTTAATCTTTGATCACCACTAATGGTCTAGTAGGTTTTTTAGTTTTTTTGTCACTAATTTGCGTAGGTGTCTTACTTTTAGCCACACTCTTTTTATGGGGTATTGTGTGATTGATCATACACTACGAGAGATACCGACAAAGTCTTTTAGGAAAAAAAAAAGAGTCTTACAATCAAGTCGGGTCGCAACTTGAGCTTAATAAAACAAACTGAAGAGTTAACTCGAGGATGTCATGGAATTACGCGTGTGACTGAAACAAAAAAAAAAAAAAAAGAGTCTTACAATCAAGTTGGGTCGCGACTTGAGCTTAATAAAAAAAACTGATGAGTTAACTCGAGGATGTCATGGAATTACTCGTGTGACTGAAACATAAGATCTCTCCCACTAAGTATAGGTGGTGTTGCTTCCTCTTGATAGGTGCAAGTATCCATTTCAAATAGTTCAATGGAAACCTTTGTCATCTTTGTTTCAGGATATTAAAACTTGAAGAAATCAATGCCACGAAATTCTATTTCAACTATTTTGCCGTTTACCTCCTCATAAGCTAGAATGTGTCCTTTTGACAACTTAGAGTAAATCACAAAGAAATATGGAATTGTCTTATGCTTTAATTTATTTGGGTTGGGGATCAGGACATGCCCTAAAGAACTCTATAGCTGTAGATCTCCTAATGTAGGTTATCTACCGGTACACAACTCATACAGAGTCTTTGAAATAGATTTGGAAGGAATTCAAGTTAGTAGTGCATCTCCCCAGATGGAAACGGGTAAATTGGCATGAGCCATTATGGATCTAACTATGTCCAAAATAGTCTTATTCCTTCTTTCCGCAACTCCATTTTATTGTGGAGTGTATACCATAGTTAGTTGATGGGAAATTCCATTTTCCTTACAAAGATCTTTAAAAATTTCTGAATTCTACTCTCCAGCTAGATGGGTTTCAAGGATCTTGATGTTTTTATTAAACTTATTTTGAACTTGTTTTACAAAAATTTGGAAAGAATCAATTGCCTCATTTTTGTGGGAAATAAAAACACATGACCCTAACGAGAGTAATCATCAATGATAGTAATGAAACATTGAGTTTCTTGTCAATTAGCCACGTTCATTGGTCCAAAAATGTCAGAGTGGATGATTATGGATCTTTCCGCCTTGGAAAATGGTTTTCTTGCCTCTTACACATGATTCACATGGAGGTAGTTGTACTTGTGTGAGAGATCCAAGCAGTCATTCCCTAGCTAATCTAATCATATGTAAATACAAGTGGACCCCATCATAGATACCAACAATGCTCTCTCAGTTGTTTCTTAAAAATCTAAATCTTTTTTATAAGCTTTTTATGAATAAATATAAATATAAATATTAATTTTGGTTTTCCTCTCTTATATAATTATTTTTATTATTTATAAATTTTCTTTCCTTTCTATGATTGTGACCTACAAAGTTCTTCTAAAACTAATATTCGAATTTGTTAATTCATGTCTTCTTTTCTCAACCCATGTGTTTTCTTATTAAAATAATGCTTAATTTGAACATTAAATTTAAATCTTATTAAATATGCAACATATTCAACTCGTTTGTCTCGCGGGCTTTATGCTTATCTGTAAACCATTTATTCATAGCTCTTTCCAGACCATTTGCCCTCCTTGTCTTGTTTCATAGCTTCAAAAAAAAAAAAAAAAAAAAAAAAAACGGTTATGATTTTAACTGGTCAAAATTTCACGTGTAAAACTTTGAAAATTTGCAGCCAAGCAATAAGATTGTCATAGAGCATCCTAATAACAGACTTCTAACACCCAGCAGATGACCCCCACCCTATAAATCTCTCCACAAAGCTCTCTCTTTCTCCCTCCCTCCTTCCCTTTCTCTCCCTGAGCAAAATGGCTGGGAATCTAGATTTTAAAACAACCCTCTTCTTCGTCCTCACGATGAAGATGATGAGTTTTATGGTGGTGGCGCAGCTAGAACCAAAGTTGGTCCAGGCGGAGAGTAAGCCGAGGATAGTCACCGTCAGACAAGACGGCACAGGTGATTTCAAGACCATTATGGATGCAGTGAACACGATCCCTGAAGGCAACACACAGCGGACCATCCTCAGGATCGCGCCTGGATTCTACAAGGAGAAAGTCTTTGTCAACAGATCCAAGCCCTTCGTTACGTTTTATGGGGACGATCCGCGCTCAAATCCGGTCATCTCCTATGGTGCCACTGCTGCTCAGGTCGGAACTTGGGACAGTGCCACCGTCGCTGTTGAATCTGAATACTTCATGGCTGCTAATATCATTTTCGAGGTATGTATAAATTAATTTGGTCAACAATCATTACCTTATATTGAATTTTTCATTAAACAGAAGGCATTACACTTGTCCAATAGTAGTGTGGAAGAATCCTTTCTTATATTGGTCTCCAAGGACGTGGTTGTGCTGCTTTCCTAACTATCCATTGAATACACTCTTCTCATGGAATTGCAAAACATTGTGGAAATGTTTTTCTTCAAGAAAATGGTTTGCACCATACAATTGAATACAAATATTTGTCTCGTAACAAAGGGGTCCCACCAAAAATCAGCTCCTAGTGACGGCTATTTGTAATGGGCCATTAGCCGAATCAATATGCCAGTTGTTTAGCATTTCCGAAGAACTTTTGAATTTATGCAAAAGAGACAGAGACTGATGAGATAATAATTTAAAATTTAAACTCTTAATCTATTCCTAAACCCTCTAACAGCCTAAACCTAATCTCTGATCCCTAACAGGGATAGCATTTAACCAACTTTTGCTATTGCAAAAATTAAGGAGACAGGGTCTGACAAAAATATCCGAACAAGCGTTTGTTTGTTTGTTTGTTTATAGCTTCAGATTCTGCTCAATGACAGCTGATGCTTGTGTGGATAAAAAAGGGTCACATAGACCTGATTGTCCGAAATGAGTAGGGTGGGGATAAATTTGGGTTGGGTTATGGAGTAGAGCACCACCTGACCTGCTCACTAATTATAACGGAATGGCAACCTGAATCCGATCTGAAAGTTAATAGGAATTGATGGGTGATAGTGCCCACAGTTAGGATGGGCCACATTGAGGAAGTTTTTCTGGCCAAAAAGCAAGATCAGGCTCAGCCCAGGCCCAACCTGTTTGTTAATTTGGAAGTTAAAATGGGTCAACCTGAACCTTCAGTGAAAGTTTGGGGTGAATTGGGTAGGTAAGGTCACAGGTGGAGAATTGCTATCCCTAGTTGCAACATAAAAATGTCTATTTTTATAATTGATAGAACTCTGCACCCATGCCGGAACCTGGCGCGGAAGGAGGTCAAGCAGTTGCGATGCGGATCTCAGGTGACAAGGGAGCTTTCTATAACTGCAGGTTCCTTGGCTACCAAGACACTCTTTTGGATGATGTGGGCATGCATTATTTCCAAGACTGCTTCATTCAGGGAATGGTAGATTTCATCTTTGGCAAAGGAAGGTCAATGTACCTGGTATACTCTCTCTCTCTCTCTCTCTCTCTCTCATAGACTTTAATCTAAAGCTAAATGGCATTAAAAACCATGCTTTGAGCATTGCTAGAAAAAAAAGGTTTCCAGTTCTTTAACGAAAAAAAAAAAAAACGTTTCCAATTATTTCCCCTTCAATGGCAAGTTTAGAAACAACCATGAATTCTCACATCTTGCCTAGATCACATAAAATTGCTAGTCAACGATGGTTTACTCATTCCCACCATTGATCTCAGGGGCCTTTTATTGAACACTTGAATCAGATAGGAGAACAAGATACACCATTAAGATAGTCACCTAATTTTTTATTTTTTATTTTTATTTTTTTGCAGAAATGCGAAATTCATTCAGTTGCCAACAGCGTTACAGCAATCACAGCACAAGGAAGGGCAGGCACTGAGGACAATGGATTCGTTTTCATCAACTGCATGATATCTGGGATTGGGAATGCCTACTTGGGCAGGGCATGGAAGGATAGCTCAAGAGTGATTATGGCATACACCTATATGTCAGAACTCATTAATGAAAAAGGATGGGATAACTTCGGTCATCCCGAATACAACGAGTATGGACGCTTCTCTTCCCTTCTTTCTTACTCTAACAATAGCTAGGGCCAGGCCGGAACCCCGACTTTAGAAATATAGGCCCGTATCCAACCCAGGCCCGACACAAGCTGCCCAAGCCCACCTGTTTAGTCAAATGGGCCAGTCTAAACCAAGCGTTTTTTTATTTTTCTCCTTTTTCTCCTTCTTGTGTTTAGGCTTTCTTGCAATTGTTTGGACAAAGTAATCACTAAATTAGATGCACTTCTTATTCAGCGGAGCCGAGCTGGACTTTGGGCTTTCTATCTCTTAATCCAAGCCTGGCTAAATTATTAAATGGGACCGGATTATTTATCCAAGCTCAGCCCATGAGCACTCCAAGCTTTGGGTGGCAAGTCTGACCCGGCTTGCAAACCCAACATGATCCCGACCCTGTAATACAGGGCATAGGTTGATAAATTTACTTCTGGTTTCAACCCATTTAAAATGTGGGTTAGATTGCCCTTGGGTCCCATAATTACTGAAATTTCCTATAACCTAATTGCTTAAGAATATCATTATAAATCTCAAATCTAATTGTCTGGCATGGCCGATGGCAGCGATGTATATGGTATGGCTTTTATTTCATCATTATGATTATATATCTTCGACATTAGAAGCCTACAGTAGGCGTTATAACTTCAGTTGGTCCTACCCAAATCTGCACGGCCCGACCCAACCAAAAGTGAAATTTCGGTGGGGCTAGTTTCCGTTTGGTTCTGACTTGGCCGGGAATCAAAACCCAGATGGAATTAGGCTGGGTTTTGTCATTTTTAATACTAGAATTCACACCAAGTAGCCAATCTATCTATGAACACGTGTATACATGAAGACACTACCTAGTATATACACTATGCTGTGTGGGATTGAGTGGCCCACCTCAGTTGGACATCATCATTTTCTTTACCCTTATTTTTCCTTTTTGCAGCAAACTTTTCTACGCGGAGTACAATTGTACAGGACCAGGGGCCGTAACAAGCAAGCGTGCTCCCTACACAAAGTTGCTAAATGACGAGGAGGTTAAGCCCTTCTTGAGCAAGACCTTTATCAAAGCAGGCATCTGGCTTCTACCAGCACCAAAATTCTAGAGCAAGAGAGAGATTCCTTTAGATTTTTCAAGAGCTACCATCCTGCTGTCTCTTCTACCATATGGCAAGATGTTCCTCTACTCTCCTAGAAAATAAGAGAGATTGCAATGAAATTTGCATTAGTCATTACTGGAAGTTTCAAAATTTTTGTTAAGCTCGGAAAGGTGACATAATGTCATAGTTAGCAGAATAATCAAGTTCTTGTAATGTTAGCTGCAATGTGCCTGTAAGCTGAAGTGTAATCCATTTCTTCAATATAAGAGAGAGATACGGATGAAAAGATTATAATTATTATTTTTTATCCCAAAGTTAAGTTTCTATTAACAATCAAGGGCGAAAATCCCCAGTTAGCATAAGGTATAAACATGTAGAGTCTTCAACTAAGAAAATTAATAATGGTGCGTTTGGTTCGACTTAACTGAGCTTTATGGGCTTTTAACTTATAAAAAGCCCAACAACCCTCCAAAGTTTGTTTGGACATTACACTTACAAAAGAGCTTTTTAAAAATAGAAGTGAAAAAATGACTCTGGAACGAAGGAGAGATCTACCCACTTCACTAGTTCCCAGTTTATGTTGTTTGCATGGTAGAACTTAAACCTGATATTGACTGGACCTCATGCTACAAAGTTCATAATTTGATTTCTGAACTTTTATGATCTGATTTGTATCATTTGAATAGATGCATTCCACCTGTTTGTAGGGTTTATTAAAAGAGTTTTAAGAAATTCTATCTCTCTCTCTCTCTCTCTCTATATGTGTGTGTCGACATATGGGGCTGTGAAATGGATCCAAACCGTCTTATCTCATGATTGTGATTATGCATTAAAAGGATTTTTGGTTAGTTAATTCTATCGCATTTTTCCTTTCAATTGTGATATCTCATATTTCTTATAGAATTTCTCAATATTACCTTTTTTCTTTTAATAGAAATTTTTTTAATTGCTTATGAGGATTTAACTTTTGGCTTACATTTTATTTTAAACTTTTGTTATTTTTGTACAGATTACTAAATCCCAGTGCTTTTCGGTTGGGGCCACATGAAATGGCGCGTATATTGCTTTATGTGAGGCCATTTTATTTACCTACAAGGCTACCTCATATTGTATAATTTATTCATTTTTATAAAGACTTATACAAATTGTTTGATCATTATATATTTGAAAGTGCTTTATGATTGTCTAATTAGTATTGAATGCTTTTGTTGTTAAATAGTAAGTACAAAAGCTGAGCTCACCAAATGACACTCTTTAATAATAAGCTAAGTCTATTTTCCGAAGCTATTTTAAGAAAAGAACATTTGATTATCAAGAATCCAAACCAAACACACCGTAAATTGGTCGTTGAGAATGTAACCATTCACGATGTAATAAATATAAAATCAAAATAAGAGAAGCACAACATGATTTATGTGGTCCTGCTTTATGCCAAGGTCCGCATGGAAAGTGATCGAGTGATTCTTAAGTAAATGAAATAAATCAAACTAACAAAATAATCATGATATTTATGATTTGTGTGTTGACATTAAAAAAAAATGATGACATTTCAAATAAATTTTGGGAGTGGGTCTAGGCCCATTAACTCACCAGGGTCTGAGTCCAACAACATTAAGTATAAAGTCGAAACTCTGGCCCCAATAAATTTTTATAGGCCTAGAATTCCAAAATATAGTCAGTGATAGTTTCTGCTGATGGGTCCCGCTAAAATTGCTACACTCAAATTAGTGGCCCTTCACTTAAAAAACAGGATACCTATTCATTCAATTAAATAGATAGGTCCCATATCTTGTTAGCCAGATTAACAAGAAAGCTCTCGTCTACCACCAGAGACAAACAAAGAAAACTGCTCGATGTAAAATCACTAAAAAATGAGTGTCTAAAGTGGCAGATCCTAACATGGCCTCTACAAATATGATCAAGCAAGGGCCTCCGTGACGAGTTACAAGGCGTATGACTAGGGCTCAAGTTCGAGGAACCAACTCTAACTCAAGTTTCGAAGGACTTCAAATGGCACTACAAGAAAAATTACATTTAGTAGCGGATAAAAACTGCCGCTACATTATGAAAACCGTTTGCAAAAAAATTATCAATAGCGGTGGTTGTAAACCGCCGCTAATTATTATAATCTGCCACTAATAATTCATAGCATTTTTTATAACTGTATGCTGCTATTTGTATCTTGTAGCAGCGGACATCACAAACTACTGCTGGAAACCCGACTAAGCAACTTGGGGCCTCAAGTCAATTTAGTGATTATTCACAAGCTGCTGCTGAAAACCCAACTAAGCAACTAGTTGCAGACAATGTAAGACAAGAATAAAAACAAAATGCAAGTAGGAAAAAAAATACACCTATTGTGATTTTGGACAATTACAATGATTCACTTGAAAACTTGAAATTGTCCTAGTTCCATAGATTTGCTGCTGAAAACCCAACTTGAAAACTTGAAATTGTCCTAGTTCCATAGATTTGCTGCTGAAAACCCAACTAAGCAACTAGTTGCAGACAATGTAAGACAAGAATAAAAACAAAATGCAAGTAGGAAAAAAATACACCTATTGTGATTTTGGACAATTACAATGATTCAGTTGAAAACTTGAAATTGTCCTAGTTCCATAGATTTTCTCAGCCAAGTATGAAGATTTTGCCCATCTTATGGACATCCTGGGCAGTGTTCAACTCAGCTAATTTTAGAAATGGAACTTGTTTAAGAATTGCAAAAAAAAAAAAAAAAAAAAAAAAAAGTTTCAGATTTCATAAGGAAAAAAAATTAGTAGCCTCCTATTTTAATGGCCAAAATTCTTCAGTCAATGGATGAAAAGTACCACTTTCCAAATTTTTTTAAAAATCCTGAAAATACTCTTTGGAATCTCAATTACATTGGAGAAAACTATACAACAATTACATTGGAGAAAAGTCTCTACAAAAATCAATAATAGAAGTAAGAGGGACGCCGGAGAAAGGTTCTAGACTGCAAGGGAGGAATGAGAAGTGCTGTCCACTTGAACACACACAGCTCTGCAAAGTCCCCATCTTCATCAGATGCCTTGGATGTAATTGTGCAGTTTGTATCATTTCTGGCTAGTTATCCTTCTACAACGGAGTTTCAGCAAGATCAATGGCACGCTTTGCTATCTGAGGACGTCCGGTCTTAATACAAGCAGCAGTAAGAAGCCAAAGAAGCACTGGAGACAAAATGTTCAATATGATGTAATTTGATTTCCATTGCAATAATTCAAAGAACATATTATAAGATTTCAATTTTCATCATTAAGACATTCAGCTGAAAGATTCATGCAGAGCAAAGAGAATACGTTGTCAATATCTTCCATTTTGTGTCTTGTGGCCTTCCTTTGTAATCATGAAATATGCACATATTAAGGCTTCCTCTCAGGAAGGAATTTATGTGCATGAGAATGTATCATAAAAACTCAGAGTGCAACTATAAATGTTGATTGAAACTTAAATGTTCTATATGATAGAAATTGCATTGTGCAGAAATTGCCTTCTGCAGCTTGTGTCACCAAGACCCTGAAACCGTGGACCATCCAATGCACAGTCACAAAATTAGTATGGAGGCAATTTCCTAGATTTGTATGGGCCTCTCTATCCTTGCATTCCTTCTTTTTAGAATGAATTCGGACCACAAAATAAAAAAATGCAAATTATTGAATGGAACATGGCTAATAAAATTATACTAAACGCAGCTCTAGCAGGTCTTTCTACTGATATATGGACTCCACCACCAGGCAACTATTCAAAGTTAGATTTTGACGGATCATATAACATATTTACCAAATCAGCAGGTTTTGGCGGCATTATTTGCACATCAGCATGAGCAATTCTAACAGCTTTTGAAGGGAAGATTGCTGCAGGAAATTCACTAGAATCAGAACTTCAATCCTTTCTCAAAGGCATTGAAATGTGCATTGAACTACTGCTAAAGAAAGTGATAATAGAAGGAGATTTATTGCAGTTAATAGAGTCCCTTAAAAAATATGGTAACCCATTTTGGGACTCTATGGTACGTAACATGGAGGAAACTAATTCAAGCACTCACTAAGCTTTATGGTCCAATTGACTAAATGGGCAGGTTTGAGCGTGATATTTATACCCTGTATTGGGCCTGGGTTGGATACAAGCCGCTGTTTCTAAAGTCGGGCTGGCCGGGATGTGCTTCAGCCTAGCCCAGCCTGGCCATGAATATCCCTAATCAGTGGACTACTGCACAACAGAATTGGAGTAGTAAATTGTGAAATCCAACTTGAAAATAAATTGCATTGTGCACATTTTACATGGTCAGAGGTTCCCCTTTTATAGGATGAAGTTCGAAGGGAAAAAAATCATTCTCATGCAATTTAATTGATAAAAATGCTAATAAGCGATATATGATTTTGGCATACAAAAACCAAAGTCTAGAGAGTTCTACATATAATCCCAACTGCACTTGATATCACACACACACACACACAAAAAAAAGAAAAAGAAAAAAAAAACACCTTGTCCAAAGAGTTCTACTTACGGTCCAACAATGTCTGATACATGAGAAACTGTAGTCCCCGAAGCAACTCCAAGATAGAGAACTTTGGATCCAGGAGTCTTCGATTTGGGGAAAAAGGAAAAGTAAACAGTTCAATAGGTGAAAAAGAAAAGCAAATGTAAAAAAGTAAGATACAAACAAAAACAACTGATTTCACTAATCACAGAATCAGAATTATGGAATTGCCCATAAACTCAAAGTAATAACATAAAAGAAAAGAAAATACTTTTATAAAGAGATGAGCACCCACAAAAGAAAAAGGCAAAGATCCATATCCATATTCCATTGATGGGTTCCTATCAAGAAGAAAAGAAGAATAGGCAAGGAAAAAGAAAGCAACCCAATAAAAAAAATGTCATCAATAACTGCAACAACAGCACTGAAACTAACAATGAAAAAAATGCTCTTAGAACTCCATCACCAGATGAATAAATACTAAATAGAATAAGAGCACTGGAAAGAAGGCACCAACCTCAAAAGCCAGATACTCGAAACAACGCAAGACCCACCTCCCAAAACCACGTAAAACTTGCAAAAGAGGTCCTCAAAGGTGCCACAAAAACGCCTCAAAAAAACCACTCCTCCTGTTAATACCAGAAATAAAGGCACCCAATGATAATTGCATCAAACCCAACGGTATAAAAGATCACAGAAAGTAAAAAAGAAATGTAGAAGTTTACCTCAAGGTGGTTTCCACTGCTTTCTCTCTCTCTCTCTCTCTCTCTCTCTCTCTCTCTCTCTCTCTCTCTCTCTAATATATGTTATTAGATATGTCTTTGGTTGCTCAGACCGGATGAGAATCATCATTGGTAGCTCTTTGCGTGCGAACTGCAAACACCTTTTGTCACTAGTATCATGTATGACTCCCCAGTCCCCACACACTCCCCACATACAAGAACGCATGCTGGAGGAGTTGGTCACAACCTATGTTGTTGCAACTGATATCTTCTTGATATTGTGTTACCACCCAATTGTAAAGAACCTGACTCAAAAATTGTCTTATCAACGTGTTATCACCCAACTGATTATACAATGTTCACCAACCTACTCTTTATTTATTAAATTATTAGTTTATAATTTATGTAGTTAGTAGAAGACATTTTGCCTACGTTACTTTTCTCTTTTGCTTGATTATAGTGTATCATGGTCAAGCTTAGTGTCATCATACACAAACTTATATCAAAATGCTTTACTTAGCTCAACGTGAAGATACCTCAAATTCAGGAATAAGATTCTGAGCTTCTGCAATTGTCTTCAAGAGCCTAAACCATGGTCCAATGCAAGGGCTATGAGGTTCCTGCCCATCCAGACTTCCCACCCTGAGGCAGTATATCAGTTTCACGCAAATGAGGTACACATAAAGAGCATAATGCTCCTTTCTTTGGCATGAGGGTGTTGGAAAATAGGTGGGCCTTTCAGATAAGTTTCAAAAACTTTTGACTCACTTGATGCAGGGATCAATTATCTAGAAGGCAACAAACGCAATCCAGGATGCAATTCCTCAATCTCATAAATCATGTACAGCAATATATACTATCTAGAAGATAGAAAACAACACCTAAACATGCAACCACGAAATCTACAACATACAAGGATGTAGATTATACATTTGGAGCTTGGTAGTGCTCTAATGGAGAATTTGATCTCTTTCTTTGATGATGAACACCTTCACTAATCAAATTAGAATCTCTAACACTTTTTGATCTTCCACGCTATGACCCGTATCAGATTCTATTTTCTCAAGAAGATGGTGGAATCTCAATGAGAAAACCCAACTAGCAACTCCAAGGAACTAGAGGAGGAAGAGAAGAGAACTAGAAGAGGGAAGGGAGGAAGAGATGCAACACTTGCACTCAAATAGAGGGCTGGGCGTGAATCGCTAGATGGAATAGCATTAGGGACGTCCAAGCCTCCTCTCTCTCCTTTTATAGCACTTAAGCAACCTCCTCTTACTAATTGAAATAAAAGTCTTACTTCCAAAACAACTAGTTGCTTACTAAATCACAATTAGAAGTCTTACTTCAAATATGATTAGTAACTTCCTATTTTACTAATTAAAATAGAAGTCTCACTTCCATTAATAATTAGTAACTTACTATTATTACTATTAGAAGTCTCACTTCAAATATAAATAATAACTTTCTATTTCCTTTTAGAGTTCTACTCTAATTAGTATTTTTCTAATATCTTGGGCTAGCATGGGGACCACTAGGGATTTCTTAGAAAGCTGGCTCCAATTGGGACACGCGACCTCACATCTCATGTGCAATCCGGGCCCACAGTTAATTGCAAATAACTCCACTATATAAATGCAATTGCACTCCAGTTTTAGGAATATATTACAATGAAGACCTTAAACTTCCCAATTACCACAAGTAGACCCCTCCATCTATATCCATGGATCAATTGGACCTGTCAACCAAATTAGATACATATCTTATTATTCTTGAGCCCCAATTAATTATAATGATCATTTGGTACCAATCCAATTAACTCTTAATTGGAATGAGTGCGCACTTACCAATGATAAATCCATTAATTGGCACAAGGGGATATTAAAGATAGATTCCATCTTGACCATTGAATGTTCCCACAGCTCTACTACCACATACCCAAATCACCGAGGTGTTGACCTACAATTGGCCTCACTCATTGGTGACTTAAAGCAAATGAATAGATAGAAACTTGAGTTCATTAAAGTCTCAGGATTATGAGCCTATTGTTAGGGAATTATGAGAGCAGACCTTAAAGTAAAGACAGTGTATATAAGGTGCTTCTCATGGTCCTTCAATACATCCAATGTACCAGCACCATGATCTAGAATCTTACATTCCGATGATCGAGACAAATCACACTATCTCATAGTGATCAAAGTGCTGCAACCTTGTCAGATGAGATGCCCAATCTCATCACTGGTTGTGAAGATATTTAAGTATAAGATTTGCAATACATGTCTCCTGTATGTGGATCTCATCTATACACATGTATTACATCTTGTATACTTGTGGACTCCGGTTCATCTCATGAACCATTATGTCATTCTTATTAGTTATGTGCAAACAAATAATAAAACACCATTCATCTCATGAAAGGAAAGCAATAATATATATTGATAAATAAAGAAATTAATCAATTTATTCATCATATACTGGTATTGAGACCATAAAACTAACAATCTCCCACTTGGGCTCAATGCCAGTCAGGGTTGCATCTCATGCAGATCCCATCTACTTACTGCCCAAAGACTTTGGTATTCAAAGGCTTAGTAAAGAGATCTCCCATATTGTCTGCAGAGTCTATCTAGGTGATAGCAGTATCACCTCTCTGCCCAATCTCTCTGACCATTTGTTATAACCTCTGTACATGCTTTTGGCTCCTGCGTTCCTTGGACTTATCGACTGCCCTGCTGTTATCACAGTAAACTGTGAGCGGCTGTCTTGCCAAAAGCACCACTCCAAGTTCCATAAGGAATCTATTGAGTCAATCTACTTCTTTGGCTGCTTTTTAAGCAGCTACAGCATGAACACATACCCAGAAATTGATTTCTTGGAATCCTTATTTGACTGGAAGTCAGTATCTATGTAATCTACTCATTACTGCCGTAAATCAACATGTGGTATTTAGTCATTCTCAAGGATTTGAGAACACATCTTACAACAGTCCAATTGTTAGGACCTGAGTTAGACTGATATCTGCTGACTAAGCCCAATGCATGATAGATATCCGGTATAGTATATAGCATAGCATACATGAGGCTACCAACACCCGAAGCGTATGGTATCGACCTCATCTGCTTATTTTCCTCAGGTGTCTTGGGATACTGATCCTTGAAAAGGTGCACTCCATGCCTGAAAGGTGTAATACCCTTCTTGGAGTCTTGCATAGTAAACTGTACCAGCACCTTATCTATGTACGCATATTGGGATAAGTCTATCATCCTATTTATCCGGTCTCAATGGAGTTTGATCCATAGGATGTGGCTGACTTCTCCCAAGTCCTTCATATCAAAAGTCTTAGCCAACTAAACCTTTTAGTGTTGACAACATTCCTATATCCTTCCCAAGGAGAAGGATGTCGTCGACACGTAAAATCAGAAAAACTACCCTGTCACCTTCACTTTTCATATACACACATGACTCATCCGGATTTTGACTAAAAACAAATGATTTGATTGCCCGGTCAAAACGAATGTTCCAGCTTCGGGATGCCTGCTTCAGTCCGTAAATGGACTTCTGCAGCTTGCAAACTCTTTGCTTTTGGTTACTCGCTATAAAACCATCTGGCTGCATCATATAGATGTCTTCCTCAAGATGACCATTGAGAAACGCCGTCTTGACATCCATTTGTCAAATCTCGTAATCGAGATGAGCCGCAATGGATAAGAGTATCCGGATGGTCTTGAGCATGGCTACCGGCAAGAAGATTTCCTCATAATCGATATCTTCTTTCTGAGTATATCCTTTAGCAACAAGCCTGACCTTAAAGGTCTCAACTCTTCCATCTGGTCCTCTCTTTCTCTTGTAGACTCACTTGCACCCAATAGGTTAGATATTGGCAGGCAAGTCCACAAGTGTCCAGACCTGATTAGAGTACATAGACTCCATCTCAGCTTTCATAGCATCTTGCCAATGTCCCGAATCTATGTCATTAATTGCTTCATCATAGTTATAGGGATCCTGTTCCAGTTCTTCCGGGATTGACTCGTAAGACTCTCCCAAGAACGGGAACCTATCAGGGGGCCTGACTATGCTCCCACTATGACAAGGCACTGGTGTAATTACTGGGTTAGGTATGGGTGAATTTTCTTCAAGTTTGGTCATATTTGGATTTGGAATTGATCTCTTTCTGAATTTCTTCCAAGATAACATTTTCTAAAGATTTCCAGTCCATCATATAATCTTCCTCCAGAAGAACCGCATTGGTGCTTACCAGCACTTTCTGCTCTCTGGGATTATAGAATAACCAACCTTTAGTTCCTTTAGGATATTCTACAAACGTGCATACTTCCGACTTCGTTTCCAACTTATCTGTCTTAACCTTCACCGCGTGTGCCGGACAACCCCAAATGTGTAAATGTTGTAGACTAGGCTTTCGCCCGGACCACAACTCCCGAGGAGTCTTAGGTATAAACTTACATGGTACAAGGTTTAGTACGTACATCGCAGTATCCAAGGCGTATCCCCAAAAGGATATATGTAATCCTGAGAAACTCAGTATAGACCTGATCATATCTAAAAGAGTTTGGTTCCTTCTTTCTGCTACTCTATTCTGTTGAGGCATACCAGGAGCAGACAACTGGGATAAAATCCCATTTTCTGATAAGTATCCCATAAAATCAGCGAAGAGATATCCTCCTCTGGCCCTGATATTAATGGGTCCACACACATCAGTATACACTAATTCCAATAAATCTTTGGCCCCATTGCCCTTTGATGAAAAGGGCCTTTTTGTCATTTTACCTTCCAGACAGGACTCGCAGACAAACATTGGTTCTACCACCATTGAAGGCAAGATACCATCTTTCACTAGCCTGTCAATCCTGTTTAGGTTTATATGACCTAGCCTCAAGTGCCAAAGTTTTGTTGGATCAGATGAAGGCGATTTCCTCTTTAATGATGGTCTATTAGTTGTTTCAGTATCATGTATCTCATACATTGTGGGATTAACAAATAAATTCCATTGATTACCTTGTCAGAATACATAAAAGTACTGTATCTCTTTATGACAATTTCAGTATCAAGAGTAATAGAATAACTCTTATTCACCATACTAGAAACTGAAATTGAATTCCGCCGTAAAGACGGTACATATAACGTGTTTGACAAAACCAATTTATCATTTGAAAAACATAATGTAATAACTCCCACTGAAACAGCCTCTGCCTTAGCATCAGATCCTAGGTTGACAATGATTTCTTCATCACTGAACCTCCTGGTTTCCCTGAACCCCTGCAACGAATTACATATGTGATCAGTTGCCCTGGAGTCCATACACCAAGATTCTGAAGTACCAGTTGCAAAACTAACTTCAGAAATAAGTGACTCAATCATACCCGAGGTCTTCTTCTTAGACAGATATTCTGGACAATTCCTTTTCCAATGTCGTGTCTTACCACAATGGAAACACTTTCCTTTTACTCCCGTACCCTTAGCCTTTGCCATACTACAAGTAGAACCATTCTCCACCTTAGGACCCTTGATGACTGATTTCTTCTTGCTATCTCGGTCTTTGCCTTTTGGCTTAGTCCTAGCAAATGACTTTTCTATCATGAGGGAATTTTGCTCTTTCTTCATGATTTCCTCAGTCACTACCAGCTGGCGAGACAACTCAGCTATGGTCATTTCCAATTTATTATAATTGATCTCGAAATGATTAAAAGAATCCGGTAGTGACTGAAGGATCATGTCGATCTGCGATTCTTTATCAATCGTAACACCCAGTACATCTAACTCATTTAGTGCGAGACTCATTTTCAACAAATGTTTTTGTACTAGGGTTCCCTCAGCCATCTTAGTGTTTATCAGCACCTTCATAGCAGCTTGCTTAACAGGTCTAACCTGGTCCGCAAACATCTCATTTAAGTTCGATAGAATATCGCATGCTGACTTATAGGATTGATGTTGGTGTTGTAAAAACTAGACATGGATGCCTGTATAAAACATCTGGCTACCTCATTATTTTATGTCCATTCGTTGTAAAGGTCTTTTTCATACTGAGGTGCATGAAGCTCAGGCTCAGGAAGGGAGGGTACGGTAAGGACACATCTGCATCCTGAAGCTGTCAGGATAATATCCAGGGTCCTTTTCCAGTCTATAAAGTTGGATTCCATCAACTTATTCTAGTTGAGGATGGTCGCAAGTGGTTTGAAAGTATTTGAATTCATGCTTGAAAAACTGTAGCACATAACCATACATTCAATTAATGAATTTAAATGACATTAGGGTTTAGTATTCTACCAAATTTATGTGGGAATCCTCATAACCACTATATTCAGAATACATCGGAATTCCAATCTCCGGGGTATGCCTCATTGGGGAGTGCGAATACCACCTAGATTGGTGCGGATCAAAGTTGGTTAAAATTAAGATTAAGACTAACATTCCATGATCCCCTTCATTCATTATTATCTAGGTATCTCATACCAAATAATGAATGACTCCCGATTAGCTTCGGTTTCTAAAATAAATGAGGCAAATCCTTGGGGATACTACATCATTATTTTAGTTAAGTGTGACCCACCAACTAGCATTGCATGACAATCGTTGCGAGCAGCTCCTCCTTGGGGAGTGGGCCCCCCGCCCCGTCTCACCAACACTATCCATAGGAGATCCATATCTAGTAACCAGACAAGTAAAAGCCCTCCGTGGGGAACGACCATTCTCAAGATGGCGCGAGGCTAATACTTTCCTTACAATGGACCTATGGTGGAAAACCATGGGGATTTCTAAATATAAATGCCCCGCTCCCACTTAATATTTTAGAATTGAGGATTTCCTTGTAAGGTATTAGGGCCCACACACACACACATATATATATATATATATATGAACATCAAATCATCTCATGATATGATGAAAGATTGGTTCCAAGTCAAGTTATTTTTTTAGGAAAGTCCAGTTTCTTAAATTAGTGTTACCAATGTGTCCATCTCATGGGTCATCAACACTAATTAGAACTCTTTCCAAAAATTAATTTGATTTGACCAATTTTAGTAACTTGTTATGTTTGGATCAGATTTGAAAATATTCTAAATTAAGCATTCATCCATAAATAGAAAATGCTAAAAATTAGAAACGAGTCCTCTCCTCCACATGGCCCAAGCGGAATAGACTTCTTGGACTTCTAGACTTTCCAAAACTTTGGGATTCCTCAAACTCTTTGGGCAACTCCAAAAGGCTTTTGGTAATCTTCAAGCTCTTTGATTAGGAGTCCAACATCACTTTCCTTTTTTGTCTCGGACATCGCCAGAATTTACAAATTTAGAAAAATTACATAAATTCTTATGCCTCGATTATGAGACTTATATAGTAATCTAAACATGGAAATAAAAGGGCTATAGGGAAATTCATCATGCCTTGTCCTTTCACGGGAAACCATGATGCCCTTTACATTTAGCCTCAAATAAACCAATAACCATAAAAAGAAAGTAAAAGACTTGTGGGCCATATAGAGAGGACATGATCATCTGCAAGTTAGTATCTCATACAATAAAGCATCTCACAAAACCAGGTTACCAAACCACAATGGAAAAACAAGATGCCAAAAATAGCCACCCTTTTAATACATGCACTTCGCAGAGAAGGGGTCCGGCAGCGCCCCCGGACCAAAAGATTCTGATCAAATAATAAAGTCATCTTGTGTTCCCGGTCGACCGCCCAGAGGGCTCGGTCGACCGACCCTATAGGCACCGGGTCGATCGAGCACGAGGCCAGGTCGACCCGCCTGACGAAGGCAGAAAATTGGGTTTTTTTTTTAATTCGAGTCCAAACACCTCCAAAACACTTTTGAAGGCTCTCAATAGCATCATACCATCCTTCCATCATAATTAAACCCTTTTCTGACTATCCAAACATGGATTTATTACATAAAGTAAACAAACCCAATCATAACTAATCCTTACATAGCCCTAGGTCTATCCTCTTCGCATCTCATGCAAAGATTAGATCTAGATCGCTGATCTAACATGATTAAAGATGAGGTATAACTCTGATACCAATTGTTGGAAAATAGGTGGGCATTTCAGATAGGTTTCAAAAACTTTTGACCCACTTGATGCAGGGATCAATTATCTAGAAGGCAACAAACCCAATCCAGGATGCAATTCCTCAAACTCATAAATCATGTACAACAATATATACTATCTAGAAGATAGAAAACAACACCTAAACATGGAACCACGAAATCTACAACATACAAGGATGTAGATTATACCTTTGGAGCTTGGTAGTGCTCTAATGGAGAATTTGATCTCTTTCTTTGATGAATGAAAAGAGATGGAGGTGATGGAATGAACACATGTTGTGGGGTTTTGGAGAAGTATAGATAGATGTATTGGAGGAGCTTTTAGCTCAGTTTTATTGCAATGATTAAGGGGAAGTGAGTAGAGTGGTTTTGAGGAGGAAAATGGGCTCAAATCTGAACACAGTGGGTGTTTCCCGTACCTGGCGGTCAGCGAGCGGTCACTTGTCGGCTAGCCGTCTGGTGACTGGCGGCTAACCGCCAGCTAGCCGAACAGTCACGGTTACTTTTCCAGAGAGCAACATTTTTCTCCTGAAAGCACGGTCAGCCTCACGGTTAGCCAGCGGCTAACCGCCGAACCCATCGGCGGCTAACTGCCAGCCAACCGACCCATTCGGTTACTTTTCCAGAGAGCAACATTTTCCTCCTGAAAGCATGGTCAGCCTCACGGTTAGCAAGCGACTAACCGCCAAACCCATCGGAGGCTAACCGCCAGCCAACCGAACCATTTCGGTTATAATTTCAGTAACCTGTCTTTCTATCAGGCCAACCGCGGTCAGCTAGCGACTAACCGCCGAACCCAACGGCGGCTAACCGCCATCTGACCACAAGGTAACCAAAATTACACAGACAACCATTCCAGAGAGCTCCTCGCTCAAGCGAACTCTCCGGTTCGCTCGAGCGATGAGCTTTGTCGGTCAAAGGAGATTCACTAGGCAATGTATGAGGCCATTTGAGAAAGAAACCATATCACGAAGATGTCATTGAAGTTTTGAACTCACAAAAGTGTATAAGGAGCCCGGAATGTCCCCAAACTCAAAGAGTACCAAATTGTTGTTAGATCGACATACGGGATCCCTATTCACTTCAAATAAATCTTGAACCCGATACTTTCTCAAAATCTCAATTGTTTATTGTATTTCACTATTCCCGAGATTTATATTACATGACTTGTTTTCCCGAAAGCATCGAAGTTACACTGGTAACAGTTACTTGTCCCGAAATGTATTGCCCAACATGAAATGACAGTGTGCCCTTGAGCACCCCCGTACTGCCCGTTTACTTATTTGTACTTGATTTACTTGCACATGTCTCGATTTGTTATTTGACCTATTAGTCGGCACCACTAAGCTTGGATAACCCTGTTGGTCTGATCCACCGATTTGGAGATTCCCCTCTTGCCCCGCCAGCTGCAGTTTGGATCCCGTTACCCGGTTATTACCGTGGTCTTGTCCCGATGCCGTAGATTGCTACTGTGGTTCCCGATGCCCGGCTCGCTACCGTGGTCATGTATGGTATATGTATTTATGAGATCCACTGTTTCTCCTCACCTCGAGTGACTGAGATCAGTGCCTAGTATATGTATATGTATTTATGAGACCCACTGTTTCTCCTCACCTCGAGTGACTGAGATCAGTGCCTAGTTATTGCTCTGTCACTTTAGTGATAGAGGACTTAGCTTCATGTGGTTGCCATCTTGCTAGTTCCCGATTCCTTGGATACCCTACATGTTTTATATTACTTATTTGTTTTCCGGTAAATGATTCATTTCTTTTATGAAAGTTATTATTTAAACAGGTGTTAATATTTTCCAAGGTAAATTCAATTATTGTTATATTGTTTCCCGTTCCTTGTACACACATGTTTTAAATGAATACCCAATTTGTTAAATATCCATACTTTTAAATATGTTTTAAATGACACTTGTTTTGTCAGATCTCTATGTTTACACATGTTTTAAATGAATACCCGATTTGTTAAATATCCATGCTTTTAAATATGTTTCAAATGAACGTTTATTTTGCCAGACCTCTATATTTACACATGTTTTAAACGAACACCCAATTGTCAAATATCTATGCTTTTATAGATGATGTAAATGATCATATGTTTTGTTAGATCTCCATGTTTTACCCATGCTTGAAACGAATACATGTTTTGTCAGAGATCCACGATTTTGCATCCGTTTAATTACATGCAGCATTTGATCAAATAACATGATTTATCATATGTTTTATTCTTCAGTATATTTATTATCTTTTCATCCACCTGCCAGACCATCATGTTTGACCCACTACCTTTGGTACTCAGGTTCAGACTTCTTCATCTCGAGATGAGTGCTTTTGTTGGCTGTGGAGCCATGAGTTGCACGTTGTTTTGTCGGCTATGTCATGTAGACATTGAGTTTGACATCGGAGTTGCGTCACATATGGGTAGTGGTTATTAACTTGTTATTGTATGACTTTTATTAGCATTTTCTTGTGATTCTTAATTAATGTACATTGATAATTTGTAACTTGAACATATATGGGAATGTAATATCCTGTTATTGTCAGCTATGTACTTTGTGGTGATGGTTTACCCCAGTCTGATATGGTTCTTGATATAATAGTTATATGCTAGAGGTTGAGTACAACACGGAAATCCGATGACCACGAACTTCGGGTCGCAACGCCCGAAAGCTTCCGCAAAATATTCAGAATGTGTTGTCTTCACACACGCGGATCTTGGGAGAGAGAAAATATAATTATCCTTAATCTCATTCTCGCCCCCAAGGTTCTGGTTTGGGGGCTTGACACCACCAGCACAGAATCAGAATGCTCATCCTCCACAATAGAACAGACATGGCCAAGGAAGGCAAAATCAAGCACCGAATATACTACAGATGCATGGACGTTTATATTATCTCAACCGTGCGGATGCTGAAGCTGTAGGAGATGTGGTCGAAGGTAAACTTCTTGTTTGTGGGGTAGAAGCTCAGATTTTATTTGATCCTAGATCCACACATTCGTTTTCATCTCTTAGTTTTGCTAAGATGATTGATGCATCACATAGTGAGTTGGATTATATTCTGATAGTAACCATACCAGTAGGGAAACAAGTTGTGTGTAGAACCTATTACCCTAGCTGTACCTCATTGTTTTAGACATGCATGATTTTGATGTCATCTTAGGCATGGATTGGTTAGAAGCATATCATGCCACCATGGATTGTTTTAGTAAAACCATAACATTCAGATTCCAAGGACCACAGGCAGAATTGATATTTCAGGGGAACAAGAGAAAAACTTAGGCAGGATTTATTTCAGTCTTGAAGGCAAGCGGATTAGTTCAGAGTGGGTGTCAGGCATTTATTGCGTTTATCACGGAGGATAAACAGTCCCAAGGGGTGGAGGATATCCCCATTGTGTGTGAATTTTCGGATGTTTTTCCAGAAGAAATCCCGGGATTACCACCAATCAGAGAAGTTGAGTTCACAATTGAGCTCCTTCCAGGGACAGCTCCGATCTCGATTGCACGATACATAATAGCTCCAGCAGAAATGGGTGAATTAAAACTCCAGTTGCAGGATTTATTGAGCAGATGCTTTATTAGGCCAAGTGTTTCACCTTGAGGTGCACCGGTGTTGTTTGTGAAAAAGAAGGATGGAAGTTTGAGAATGTGCATTGACTACAGGAAATTGAACCATGTGACTGTGAAGAATAAGTATCCATTGCCAAGGATAAACGAATTATTTGATCAATTGCAAGGAGCAGCCTATTTTTCCAAGATAGACTTGAGATCAGGGTACCATCAGTTGAGAGTTAGAGACTCGGATGTTCAGAAAACGGCTTTTAGAACAAGATATGGGCACTACGAGTTCTTAGTGATGCCCTTTGGGTTGACAAATGCGCCCGCAGTCTTTATGACTCTTATGAACAAAGTCTTTGCACCCTATTTGGATCACTCTACAGTAGTATTCATTGATGATGTCCTTGTGTATTCCAAGAGTAAGAAGGAGCATGAAGAACATTTGAGGATAGCGTTGCAGCTTTTGAGGGACAACCAGCTTTATGCAAAACTCAGTAAGTGCGAATTCTGGTTAGAGCAAGTTGCTTTTCTAGGCTACATCATCTCCAGAGAAGGTTTAGCAGTTGATCTCCAGCCAAGATAGAGGCCGTTGTTAATTGGGTAAGGCCAAGCAGTGTGACAGAAATCAGAAGCTTTTTGGGGTTTGCAGGCTATTACAGAAGATTTGTCCAAGGTTTTTCGTCCATTACAACACCGCTGACAAAATTGACCGGGAAGAATGTCCCATTTGTTTGGACTGATCAGTGTGAAACAAGTTTTCAAGAGTTGAAAGGAAGGTTATTCAAGATGGTGAATAAGAAATCCTTACACCGATCAACCCCAATGCTTACATTTCAAGATGGTTAATGGGATATTGTATTTTCGTGATCGGTTGTGTGTGCCAAATGTGGATGACTTGAAGAGTGAAATAATAAATGAAGCTCACAGCACGAGATATTCTATGCATCCGGGTGGCACGAAGATGTACCACAATTTGAAGAATAGATTTTGGTGGAACAACATGAAGAGAGAAATAACAGCTTTTGTGTCCTGTTGTCTAACTTGTCAGTTGATTAAAGCAGAGCATCAGAAGCCCCCAGGTTTGTTACAACCGTTGGAAATTTCGGAGTGGAAATGGGAGCACATCACCATGGATTTCGTTTCCGGTTTGCCGAACACCAAGAAGGGAAATAATGTAATTTGGATTATTGTAGATCGTCTGACAAAGTCTGCTCATTTCATTCCGATGAAGACAGGGAACATGATGCATATGGCACCACTTGCAAAGTTATTTGTTGATGAGATTGTTAGTAAACATGGTCAGCCCGTCTCCATCACTTCAGACAGAGACAGCAGGTTCGTCTCAAAGTTTTGGAAAACTTTTCATGAGTCTATGGGTACCAAACTCCAGTTCAGCACGGCATATCATCCTCAGACCGATGGTCAGTCAGAAAGGACGATACAGACTCTCAAAGACATGTTGTGTGCTTATGTATTGGATTTCAAGGTTCAGCGGGATGAGTACTTACCGCTTTGTGAATTTGCTTATAACAATAGTTACCACTCTAGCATCGGTATGACACCTTTCGAGGCACTCTATGGTAGAAGATGCAGAACTCCGGTTTGCTGGGAAGAAGTCGGTGAGCGTAGTTTTCATGGGCCGACGATAGTTGGAGAGACAAGCGACAAGGTCAAATTGATTCAGGAACGTTTGAAGATCGCCCGAAGTAGGCAGAAGAGTTATGCAGACACTCGCCGAAGAGAATTGTAGTTTTAAGCGGGTGACAAAGTGTTTTTTAAAATCTCACCAGTTAGAGGGACCTTGAGATTCGGACAGAAGGGCAAATTATCTAGAAGGTTTATTGGTCCATATGAAATTTTGAGCAAGATTGGAAATGTTGCTTATAGACTTGCGTTACCGCCGGAACTCTTCGGGGTGCACAATGTATTTCATGTTTCTATGCTCAAGAAATATGTTTCTAGTCCTTCACATATACTACAACACGAACCTTTGGAGATTCGGGAAGATGCCTCATATGTGGAAAAGCCGATCAAGATCATTGACACCAAAGAGCAAGAATTGAGAAATCGGACTATTCATTGGGTCAAGGTACTTTGGGAAAATCACGAGCCAGAGGAAGCCACATTGGAATTGAGAGATCAAGTGTAGAGGAAATATCCACAGCTTTTACCAGAGGTAAATGTTTGTTTTATTTGGTGGACCAAATATCCTAAGGGGTGGAGGATGTTAGACCCCGACCCAGACTAATTCGATTAGTGTGTGATTAGTGTGTGTTTAGTCCTAAGTGGGTTTAGTTATCGTTGGGTTAGAAATGATTAGTTTAGTCCTGGATATAACTTTGGGAATTTTGAGGACGTTTGGTGTTAGTCAGATACACTCAGGAAAGCCTGAGTGCACGTGTAAGCTTGGGAGGATCGTATTGGTTTCCATTTTTATTGTGATTTTGATTTCATTTGAATGATTTTACTATGTGTTACAACTTTCGTTTTCAGCCCATTCATGTTCGAAGCCCAAAAACCCAAGTTCTGGCCCAAAAAAGGGGTAAAGTTGTCTTTTATACACAAATCTGGACACAAATTTCGAGATCTCAAAACCATGTCAAAAATATACTTTTTGGAAACTAGATATTTCGAGGATCATTTTATCATTCTTCGTCGAGTTCATTCGAGGCCCGCAAGATCATGTTTTCATTTATGCAAGATTTGGCCATTGGGCCCCATTTACAAGTGTTTTAAGTCAACTCTTTTTCTCTTTCCCTCTTTTCATTCTAAAAACCTAACCCTACAGCAGCCAAAGGAGGGCAACCCCTTTCTTTTCACTTTGTTCCCTTGAATGATCAAGCTAGAAGACTCCAAAGAGAATTCCAAGACCAACATCTTCTTCCTCTCATCCTAAGCTTTTCATTGATGCAAATTTCTTGAAGTTTCTAGTTGGGCAAGAGCTCCATTTTCTTCTTTCCTTCTTGTTTGGGCATTTCTAGGTAAGAGCCTCAACCCATCTTTTCCAAAAAGTCTTTTTGGTTCCTTAGAATCTTGTTTTACATGTTTACAAACCCTTTTGTGAAAATGGGTTTCTTGTTTTCAAGATTGAGTGAGTTTTGTGTGGTTTTCATAGGTTTTGTAGTCTTTGGATTAGCTTGAGTGGAAGTGCTTGAGGAGGTTTTTGGCATCTTTGACTAAGGCAAGTAACCAATCTAGGATGGATGATAGTATGTGTGCATTTGATTATTTTCTTTTCATTCCTCTCATTTCATTGAAATTTATGTCTTGAATGGAAAATTTTGGGGTTTTATGTTAGATTGGAGAATGGGAATGAAATGCCTCTATTTGTGCTATGTATGTGTGTTTTACCCCTTGGAGAGCATGGAGGCTTAGGGAGTGTAGGTTGAATAAGAAACAAGAAGAAGGGAAAAAGAAAAATGTGGAAATTTGAACTGAAATGGATTTCCTGTGCAGTTTCGGTCAGCTGGCAGCTAGCCAAAATCCCCATTTCGGCTAATCGCGAGATGACCGAGCTCGGCGGTTCCCTTTCCAGAAGCTTGCACATTGACAGTGGGTTTCGGTTAGCGTGACGTTAGCTAGCGGATAGCCAAAATCCCCATTTTGGCTAACCACTGGCCAACCGAACTCATTACGGCTCCTTTTCCAGAGAGCTAAGTTTCAGACCTGTGTTCCAGCGGTCAGCCCTACGGTCAACTTACGGCTAACCGCCTGGTTCCATTTCGGCTAACTGTAAGCCAACCGAAGTCAGTTCGATTTCTTTTCCAGAGAGTTGCGTTTGGACCTGGATTTCCAGCGGTCAGCCTGTCAGTCAGATGGCGGCTAGCCGCCAGATCCTAGTTCGGCTAGCCGACACCTGACCGCGAGCTGACCGAAATTGACAAAATGCCTATTTGGAAGAGTAATTGTAAGAATGAAAACTAGAACATGTTAAGTGACCTTTAGCCTAATATTGTGCACTCGAAACCTGAGATGTCTTTGAACTTCCGGGGCACCAATTCTCTTTTAAATTCCAACATATGGGCTTCAATTACACAAGGATCAATCAAAGGTCCTTACATGTGCTTGATAGGCTTTGTGTTCGTACTTTGGTTTTGATACAATGAATATCATTGCGTACTCGTTTTGAATGTTTATGTACAAGCTCGTTTTGAAGATTGGTTTCAAGAAAAAGGGGTCACTTCATAAGCATGTTATGCATATTAACTATGCCTTTTACTAGTCGTGTTTGTCGTGTTTTGATAAGTGATTCTCCCTTTTTTATCTCGACATGTTAGACAATGTTTCGTGTCTTTTGTGCATTCATGAATTAAGTGAACACCACTGAGCTTGGACTGCCCATTCAGTTTGATCCACTGTCTGGGGGTCCTTAAACATGTGGACTATCTGCAAACTGGTCGTGTATTTTATTACACAGCGTGCGTGTTCGGTTCCGCGACCGGAATCCTCGTATTTGTGGGAATCGTGTCGTGATTATATTATGCATATCGTGCTTGTTGTGCGTGCTTGCTCTTTTCATTATAAATGATAGAGAAATGATGGGCTCTTTGTGGATTGTAACTATTCATTATATTATAAGTATTCATGCCAAGTTTTTGCTCGTATTTTGAAATGTACCTTAGTCATGTGACTGTTTACAGTTCAGCAAAAATATCTTTATATGTTTCTTTAAATATTTACTACTTATGCTCATGCCTAAATTGATTACCTGCCAAACCGTTGTGTTTGACCCTTGTTTGTTGGTGCCCAGGTGCAGGTGACGTTGCCTTTGAGGAGGAGCGTCTGGAGGAGGCTTTTGAGCCACCCCCAGTCAGAGAGTGGCGGCCTGACGATGTCAACTAGACGTCGGGCGGGTTCTTGAGTTTCACTACATTTTGTCATTGAGTACTTTTATCATTTTGAGAATTGTATTGGCCTTTGTTGGCCTCTTATGGGATGTAACTAAACTTAACTTACTTTTGTGTTAGTCTCATAACTTGAATCATGATGGGAATGCCATGTTAACTCCTTTCTTTTGATACTATGTCTTGATATTATTTGTCATAGCACTCAAAATTTTATTGGTGCTTATATTGATGTGATTTGCTACACGCTTCCGCAAACTTGATCATGTGAGACAGATTCCGCGTGTCTCGGGAATCCTCACCGCGGGAACCTGTGGGAAAACAAACAAAACACAATCACTACACGTCATGGGCCCGGGGTCCGTTCCGGGGTCGCGACAATATACATCACAGTATCCAATGCATATCTCCAAAAGGATATTGGTAATCTTGAGAAACTCAACATAGACCTGATCATATCTAAAAGAGTCTGGTTACTTCTTTTCGCTACTCCATTCTGTTGAGGCATTCTAGGAGCAGACAACTGGGATAGAATCTCATTTCCTGATAAGCATCCCATAAAATCAGCAAAAAGAAAGTCCCCTCCTCGATCTGATCGACGAGTCTTGATACTCTTACCTAATTGCTTTTCCGCTTCGGCTCGAAACTCTTTGCACTTTTCAAAAGCCTCGGACTTGCTGTCCATAAGGTATATGTATCCATATCTTAAGTAATCATCTGTGAAAGTAGGATTAGTATCTTTTTAATAACTTGGGCTAGTGTTAGTAGGATTAGTCTCACTTCAAATAAAAATAGTAACTTTCTAATTCCTTCATTTTAGAGTTCAAGTAGGATTAGTATCTTTTTAATAACTTGGGCTAGTGTGGGGACCACAAGAGATTCCATAGAAAACTGGCTCCAACTGGGACACCGCGACCTCATATCTCATGTGCAATCCGGGCCCACAGCTAATTGCAAATAACACCACTATATAAATGCAATTGCACTCTAGTCTTAGAAATAAATTACAAAGAATACCCTAAACTTCCCAATTACCACGAGTAGGCCCATCTATCAATATCCATGGATCAATTGGATTAAACATGTCCATTCTAATCTTAGACCCACATCTTATTATCCTTGAGCCCCAATTAATCATAGTGATCATCAGTACCATCTAATTAACTCTTAATTGAGATGGGTACGCACTTACTAATGATAAATCCATTAATTGGCACAAGGGGATAATATAGATAGATTCCATCTTGACCATTCAATGTTCCCACAGTCTTACTACCACGTACCCAAGACATCGAGATGTTGACCTACAGTTGGCCTCACTCATTGGTGACTCAAAGCAAATGAATAGACAGAAACTTGGGTTCATCAATGTCTCAAGATAGAGAGCCTATTGCTAGGGAATTATGAGGGCAACCCTTAAAATTGAGAGAGTATTCCATATGGTGCTTCTCATGGTCCTTCAATACATCAAATGTACCAGCACCATGATCCAGAATCTTACATTCTAATGATCGAGACAAATCACACTAGCTCATAGTGATCAAAGTACTGCAATCTTATCAGATGAGATGCCCGGTCTCATCACTGGTTGTGAAGATATTTAAGTATAAGATTTGTGACACATGTCTCCCGTATGTGGATCTCATCCATACACATATACCACATCTAATATACTAATGAGACCCGATTCATTTCATGAACCATCATGTCATATGTATTGGTTATATGTATAAAGTAATAAAAACACTATTCATCTCATGAAAGGAAAGTATGATTTTATTGATAAATAAATAAATTAATCAATTTATTACATCATCTGATGGATTGAGTCCATACAATCAAACAATCTCCCACTTTGGCTCAATGCCAGTAAGGGTTGCATCTCATGCTCATCCCGTCTACATGTTGCTCAAAAACTTTGGTAGTCAAAGGCTTAGTAAAGGGATCTGCCAGATTGTCCGCATAAGCTATCTTGGTGATAGCAATGTCACCTCTCTGCACAATATCTCTGAGTAAGTGATACTTCCTCTATACGTGCTTTTGGCTTTTATGGCTCCTGGGCTCCTTGAACTGAGCGACTGCCCCGCTGCTGTCACGGTAAGCTGTGAGCGGCTGTCATGCCAAAGGTACCACCCCAAGTTCCAGAAGGAATCTTTCGAGCCATACTACTTCCTTAGTTGCTTCACAAGCCGCTACATATTGAGCCTCCGAGGTGGAATCAGCAGTACATTCCTTTTTAATACTCCTCCAGTTGATAGTTCCACCACCAAGTATAAATAAATAACCAGAGGTGGATTTCCTAGAATCCTTATCTGACATGAAGTCAGAATCTGTGTGTCCGACTGGAATTCGCTCATCACTGCCGTATATCAACATGTAATCTCTAGTCCTTTTCAAGTATTTGAGAATACACTTTACAGCAGTCCAATGTTCAGGTCTTGAGTTAGACTGATATCTGATGACTATTCCCACTGCATAACAGATATCTGGTCTAGTACATAGCATAGCATACATGAGACTACCAACAGCCGAAGCGTATGGTATCGACCTCATCTGCTCCTTTTCCTCAGGTGTCCTAGGACACTAGTCCTTGGAAAGGCGCACTCCAGGTCTGAAAGGCGTAATACCCTTCTTGGAGTATTGCATTGCAAACCGTACCCGTACCTTATCTATGTACGCAGCTTGGGATAAGACAATCATCTTATTTTCCGGTCTCAGTGGAGTTTGATCCTTAGGATGTAGCTAGCTTCTTCCAAGTCCTTCATATCAAAAGTCTTGGCGAACCAAACTTTCACTGTTGACAGCATTCCTATGTCTCTCCCTGGAAGAAGGATGTCATCGATATATAATACCAGAAAAACTACCCTGCCTCCTTCACTTTTCATGTACACGCATGACTCATCCGGATTTTGAAAAAACCAAAACGATTTGATTGCCTGGTCAAAACGGATGTTCCAGCTTCGGGATGCCTGCTTCAGTCCATAAATGGACTTCTGCAGCTTGCAAACTCTTTGCTCTTGATTTTTAGCTACAAAACTGTCTGGCTACACTATATAGATGTCTTCCTCAAGATGGTCGTTGAGAAACGCCGTCTTGACATCCATTTGCCAAATCTCATAAGAGTGTCAAAATGGACTTGAGAATGGCTACCGGCGAGAAGGTTTCCTCATAATCGATACCCTTTTTCTAAGTACACCCTTTCGCAACGAGCCTAGCCTTAAAGGTGTCCACTCTTCCATTTGGTCCTCTTTTTCTCTTGTAAACTCACTTGCACCCACTAGATTTAATATAGGCAGGCAAGTCCATAAGTGTCCAGACCTTATTGGAGTACATAGACTCCATCTCAGCATTCTTAGCATCTTACCAACGTCCCGAATCTATGTCATCAATTGCTTCATCATAGTTACAGGGATCTTGTTGTAGTTCTTCCCGGACTGCCTCGTAAGACTCTCCCTGTTAGACCTCGACCCAGACTAATCCGATTAGTGGGTAATTAGTGTGTGTTTAGTCTTAAGTGGGTTTAGTGACCGTTGGGTTAGAATATAATTAGTTTTAGTCCTGGTCACAGCTTTGGGAGTTTTGAGAGCGTTTAGTGTTAATCAGACACGCTCAGGAATGGCCTGAGTGTACATGCAAGCTTGGGAGGATTGTTTTTATTTCCATTTTAATTGTGATTTTGATTTCATTTGAATGGTTTTATTATTCTCTACAACTTTCATTTTCAGTTCATCCGTGTTTGAAGCTCAAAATCCAAGTTTTGGCCCAAAAGGGTAAAATTGTCTTTTCACACCCAAACCGGGATACAAATTTTGAAATCTCAAAACCATGTCAAAATTATACTTTTTGGAAACTATATTTTTCAAGGATCATTTTATCCTTCTTCGTTGATTTCATCTGGGACCTGTAAGACCATGTTTTAGCCTTTGCAAGTTTTAGAGTGTTGTGGGGCCCACTTGGCACCCAACTCAAAACCACTTCTCCCTCTCTCTCGTTCATCTTCATTTCTGTAACCTTTTCTTCAAACTCAGAGCGTTAGGAAGAGAACTATTCTCTCCAATCTTCCTCCACTTGCATGCCCTAGCTAGAAGGCTTCAAATGAAGATCTGATCACACCATTGCATTCCCCTCCCTTCAAGCTTCAGCCGGACATCCTTGTGCAGAAATCCTGTGGTTTTTCCTCTTCCTCCCAGCATTTCCCCTTCTTTGGAATACCTCTAGGTAAGAGCTCCAACCCATCTCTTCAATGGAGTCTATTGAACTCCTAAAGTACTTGTTTTTCATACATGCAAACTCACTGTGGAAGTGGGTTCCTTGTTTTCAAATTTGGTTGAGTTTTGAATGGTTTTTCATGGGGTTTTGTAGTTTCTTGGATCCGCTATTGGGTAGGTTGCTTATGGAGAGTTTTGTGTGGCACTTTGGGCTAAAGGCAAGTAATCTTTATAGGAATGTGATTGCATGATTGATATGGAATTCATCTTTTTTTTAAATGTACTCACATTTGTATTACTAAGCTCATAATCATGTTGTTTTAGACTCTCCAATTGTTGTTTTTCATTGATTTGCATGCATTTATGTTGATTGTTTTTCAAACTTCTGAAATTCTATTTTGACCTTGAAGTTTATGTTTTGTTTAGTTATGGGTTTTGTTTGTTGAAGAATTGGAAAATGAAAGTTTTAGATTGTGATATGGATCGCTTAAAAATGCTTGAAATGATTCCTTGGAGGGCATGAAGGCTCGGGGAAGTGTAGGTGAACTATAAATGAGAAGAAGGGAAGAGACGACTCAGAAAATGCAAAGAAAAGAAGTGCATTTCTACACTCAGCGGAGACAAGCAATAGCCTATCTGTTCGAGCGACGATGAGTGTTCACTCGAGCGAACAGGCCACTGCCTGGCGCGACACAAGCAAAAGCTTGTCCGTTCGAGCGAACAAGCCACGGTCTGGAGTGTGACAGATAGAGACCTGTTCGACTGAGCGACCCTTGTGGCCTGTTCGAGCGAATGTATGATCACTCAAGTGAACCTGGCAAAATTCCAGTATTTAGTTCTTGTACCCATTCGTATATTTTTGGAGATTGAAAACTAGACTTTGTTAAGGGCTTTAGCTTGACATTGTGTAAATTGAACTTCGAAATGTAATCCAACTTTGGGAACACCAATTCATTTTATTTTCCGACATTTGAGTTTCTATTGCACAAAGGTCAAGGAATGGTCTCAACATATGCTTGGTGGACTTCGTGTTTGAACTTTCGTTTTGATGCAACAAATATTATTGTGTACTCGTTTTGAATTTCAAGAGTAAGTTCGTTTGAAGATTTGTTTCAAGAAGCAAAATGGGGATCACTTCTTAAGCATGTTATGCATATAATTATGTCTCTTGCTAGCCGTGTCTTGTCTTGTTTTGATAAGTAATTTCCCCCTTAAGTTCGATTTGTTTAAGACATGTTTCGCTGTGTTTTGTGCATTCATGAATTCAAGTGAACACCACTGAGCTTGGACTGCTCCTTCAGTCTGATCCACTGTCCGGGGGTCCTTAAAAATGTGGATTATCTACAGATTGGTCGTGTATTCTATTACACATCATGCGTGTCCGGTTCCGCGGCCGGAAATCCCCGTCTACCTTGGTGTGGCATGGGAATCGTGTTTCGCGTGTCGTGCTTGTCATGCGTGCTTACTCTTTTCATTATATATGATAGAGAAAGGATGGGCTCTTTGTGGATTTACTAATCATGATATATTATAAGTATTCATGCAAGCTTTGCTTTCGTATCTTTGAAATGTACTTCAATCAAGTAATTGTTTTAAATTCAGCAAAATGTTTTGGTATGTATCTTAAACTTCATTTGTTACATGCTCATACCTAAATTGATTACCTGTCAAACCATCGTGCTTGATGCTTGTTATCTTGGTGCCTAGGTGCATGTGACGTTGCCTTTGAGGAGGAGCGTCAGGAAGAGGCTGTTGAGCCACCCCTAGTTCGAGAGTGGCAGCCCGACGACGTCAACTAGACGTCGGGCAGGATCTTGAGTTCGCTTTATTCCGTCTTGGGTTCTTTTGTTTTATTTTGGGAATTGTATTAGCCTTTGTTGGCCTCTTAGGATGTATCAAAACCTAACTTACTTTGGATTAACTTTCAACTTGAATTACTATGGCAATGCCATGTTATGATTCCTCATTCTGATATCTTGGTCTCGATGATATTTTATTTATGCATTTGAATAATTTTATTCATGTTTCTTCGTGATGTGGTTTGCTACACGTTTCCGCAAACTTGAACGTGTCAGTTAGTCCCCATGTCTCGGGATCCTCACTGCGGGAATTTGTGGGAAATTTCAAATCAACCGCGTCATGGGACCAAGCCATGGTCTAGGGTCGCGACACTCCCAAGAACGAGAACCTGTCAAAGAGTCTGACAATCCTCCCACTAAGACGAGGCATTGGTGTAACTACTAGGTCTGATAATGGCAGTTCTTCCTCAAGTTTGGTCATACTTGGTTTTGAAATTTATTGCTCTTGAATCTCTCTCAAGATCACCTTTTCTAAAGATTTCTGGCCTATCATATAATCTATCTCCAGAAAAACTACATTCGTGCTGACAAGCACTTTCTTCTCTCTGGGATTATAGAATAACCAACCTTCAGTTCCTTTAGGATATCCTATACACGTGCATACTTCCGACTTCGATTCCAGCTTATCCGTCTTAACCTTCAACACGTGTGCCGAACAACCCCAAATGTGTAAATGTTATAGGCTAGGCTTTCGCCCGGACTACAACTCCCGGGGAGTCTTAGTTACAGACTTAGATGGTACGAGGTTTAGTATGTACATCACAGTATCCACGGCGTATCCCCAAAAGGATATTGGTAATCTTGAGAAAATCAACATAGACCTGATCATATCTAAAAGAATCTGGTTCCTTCTTTCTGCTACTCCATTCTGTTGAGGCATTCCAGGAGCAAACAACTGGGATAGAATCTCATTCTCTGATAAGTATCCCATAAATTCAGCAGAGAGTTATTCCCCTCCTCGATCTGATCGAAGAGTCTTGATACTCTTACCTAATTGCTTTTCTGCTTCAGCTCGAAACTCTTTGAACTTTTCAAAAGTCTCGGACTTGCTGTGCATAAGGTATATGTATCCGTATCTTAAGTAGTCATCTATGAAAGTGATGAAGTACTCATATCCTCCTCTGGCTCACATTTATGGGTCCACACCATCAATATGCACTAATTCCAATAAATCTTTGGCCCTATTGCCCTTAGATGAAAATGGGTTTTAGTCATTTTGCCTTCCAGAAAGTACTCGTAGACAGGCATTCGTTCTATCACTAATGAAGGCAGGATACCATCTTTCACTAGCCTGTCAATCATATTTAGGTTTATATGACCTAGCCTCACGTGCCGAAATTTTGTTGGATTAGATGAAGGTGACTTTCTCTTTAATGATGGCCTATTAATTGTTTCGGTATCATGTATCTCATGCATTATGGGAGTTAACAAATAAAGCCCATTGGTTACCTTGCCAGAATAATAAAAGTACCGTTCCTCCTTATGACAACTTCAGTACCAAAAGTAATAGAATAACTTTTATTCACCAAACTAGAAACTGAAATTAAATTCCACCGTAAAGACGGTACATATAATATATCTGGCAAAACCAATTTATTATCTGAAAAACATAAAGTAATAACTCCCACTAAAACAACCTCTGCCTTAGCGTTAGATCCTAGGTTGACAATCATTTCTCTGTCACTAAGCCTCCTGGTTTCCCTGAACCCCTGCAACGTATTACTTATGTGATTAATTGCTCCGGAGTCCATACACCAAGATTCTGAAGTACCAATTGCAAAACTAACTTCAGAAATAAGTGACTCAATCATACATGAGGTCTTCTTCTTAGACAGATAATCTGGACAATTCCTTTTCCAATGTCCTGTCATACCACAATGGAAACACTTTCTTTTTGTCCCCGAACCCTTAGCCTTAGCCACACCATTAGGACCATAGTCCACCATTAGGACTTTTCTGTCAGCAGGGCAATTGGCTTCTTCTTCATAATCCCTTCAGTCACTACAAGTTGGCTAGACAGCTCAGCTAGAGTCAGATTCATCTTATTCATATTATAATTGACATTGAAATTGTTGAATGACTCTGGCAGTGACTCAAGGATTATGTCAATCTGCAATTCTGCATCAATCACAGACCCCAGTACATCTAACTTATTCAATGAGTTCATCATTTTCAACATGTGGTCCTATACTGGTGTGCCTTCAGCCATCTTGGTGCTTATATAAGCACCATCATATCAACCTGCCTAGCAGGCCTGCCCTGTTCCACAAACATCTCCTTTAAGTTTAATATAATATCATATGGAGTCTTATAGGATTAATGTTGTTGTTGTAAAACACTAGACATGGATGCCAGTATGTAACATCTGGTCATCTCATCGTCTTTGGCCCATTTGGTGTAAAGTTCATTTTCTTCCTGTGATGGATCCAGCCCAGGCTCATCAAGGGAGGGTTTGGTAAGGACATACTTATATCCTGAAGCAATCAAGATAATATCCAGGTTCCATTTCTAGTCAACATAGTTGGATCCCACCAACTTATTCTAGTTGAGGATGGTCGCAAGTGGATTGAAAGTATTTGAATTCATACTTTAAAAACTGTAGCGCATAACCATACATTCAATTAAAGAATATAAATGAAATTATGGTTTTAGTATTCTACCAAATTTATGTGGGAATCCTCATAACCACTAAATTCAGAATACATCAGAATTCCAATCCTTTGGGGTATGTCTCCTTGGGGAATGCGAATACCACCTAAATTGGTGCGGATCAAAGTTAGTCAAAATTAAGACTAACTATCCATGATCCACATCATTAATTATCATCTAGGTAGTTCATATCAAATAATGTATGACTCCCGATTAGCTTCAGTATCTAAAATACATGAGGCAAATCTTTGGGATACGACATCATTATTTTAGTTAAGTGTGACTCACCAACTAGCATTGCATGACAACCGTTTCAGGTAGCTCCTCCTTGGGGAGTGCCCCCCCCCCCCCCCCCCCCCCCCGTCTCACCAACACTATCAATAGGAGATCCATATTTAGTAACCAAACAAATAAAAGCCCTCCGTGGGAAACGGCCATTTTCAAGATGGCGCGAGGCTAATACTTTCCTTACAATGGACCTATCTATGGTGAAAAACCATGGGGATTTCTAAATTTAAATGCCCCGCTCCCACTTAATATTTTAGAATTGAGGATTTCCTTATAGGTACATGGGCCCACATATATAAACATCAAATCATCTCATGATATGTCCAATTATTGGTTCCAAGTCAAGTTATTTTAAGGAAAGTCCAGTTTCTAAGACTAGTGTTACCAATGGGTCCATCTCATTGGTCCGTCAACACTAAATAGAACTCTTTTCCAAAAATTAATTTGATTTTACCAATTTTGGAAATTGTTATGTTCCAATCAGATTTGGAAACATTCTATAAAAGCAACCATCCACAAATAGAAAGTGCAAAAATAGAAACTAGTCCTCTCCTCCACATGGCCCAAGCGGAATAGACTTCTTGGAGTTCTAGACTTTCCAAAACTTTAAGATTCCTCAAACTCTTTGGGCATCTCCAAAATGCTTTTGGTAATTTTCAAACTCTTTGATTAGGAGTCCAATTTCACTTCCTTCTTTGTCTCGGACATGGCCATAATTTACAAATTTGGAAAATTACATAAATTCCTATGCCTCGATGATGAGACTTATATGGTAATCTAAATGTGGAAATAAAAAGGGCTATAGTCAAATTTACCATGCCTTGCCCTTTCGCGGGAAACTAAGAAAACCATAATGCCCTTTACACTTAGCCTCAAATAAACTAACAACCATAAAAAGAAAGTGAAAGACTTGTGGGCCATATGGAGAGGACATGAACCTGCAAAGTTTGTACCATGAACATAGTAGGAACTAGGTTTTAGAAGATACCATTCATCATCTCATGATGAAAATCCCGGACTATTAAAAAGAAAATTCTACGCTCTGTTCGCTCGAGCGGACTGGGATCCGCTCGAGCAAACACTTCCAAAACTTGGTCCGCTCGAGTGACCTGCTCGGAATTCCTGCAGAAAACTCTTTTCTAGTCCGAACCTATCCATTCCAATGCATTCATACAAGATATAATATGCATACAAACATCAAATCTGATCCTTACAAGGCCCTAGGTCTATCCTTTTCACATCTCATACAAAGATTAGATCTAGACTACTGATCTAACATGATTAGAGATGAAATATGGCTCATGCCTTGCCCATACATGATGAGACTTACATGGTAATCTAAACATGGAAATAAAAAGGGCTATAGGGAAATTCACCATGCCTTGCCCTTTCACGGGAAACCAAGGAAACCATGATGCCCTTTACAAGTTGCTCAAAATAAACCATCAACCATAAATAGAAAGTAAAAGACTTATGGGCCACATGGAGAGGACACAATGACCTGCAAGTTAGTATCATATACAACCAAGCAACTCAAAAAATCAGGGTGCCAAACCATAGTGGAAAGATAAGATGCCAAGAGCGAATTCGAATCAAAATAGAAAAAAAAAATTGTCTGCCGTCGGCTAGCCGACCTGTCCAAATCGGTTAGCCGTCCTGACGAACACCAAAATTTTGGGCTTTTTTCAAATCTTAGCCAATTGATCCCAAACTCTTTATAATGATTCCAAACACCATCTAATGGCTTCCTACAATCCTTCCATCATAGTTAAACCATTTTGTGATATTCCAAAAATGGATTTTACTACAAAAAGTAAGCAAACTCAATCAAAACTGATCCGTACATAGCCCTAGGTCTATCCTCTTCACATCTCATGTAAAGATTAGATCTAGATTGTTGATCTAACATGATTAGAGATGAGGTATGATTCTGATACCAATTGTCGAAATTAGGTGGGCCTTGAGGATAGGTTTTCAAAAACTTTTTGACCCACTTGACTTAGGGATCAAGTACCCATAAGGCCATAAACCACATCCAGGATGCAATCCCTCCATCTCATCAATCATATATAGCAATAAACTCAATCTAGAAGATAGAAATTAGGAACAAACAAGCAACCAAAAATCCACAACATCCAATCAAATAGATTATACCTTTGGAGCTCGGTTGTGCTCTGATGGAGAATAAGACTTGCTTGATGAAGAAACACTTTCTTTGTAAGCAATTTAGGATCTCCAAGACCTCAAAGTATTCCACGCTATATCCCATATCAAATCTCTTCTCTAAAGGAGATAAGTGGGATCTCCTAAAGAAAACAACTAGAAGCTCAAAGTTACTAGAGGAGAACTAGAAGAGAGAGAGGAGAAATTCGTGCAACACTTGCACTTAGGGAGCTTGGGCATGGATTTCTAGGTGGGACGTCCAAGGGGTGTTCCTCTTTTATAGCCTTGGCAACCTCCCTTACTAATTAAAATAGAAGTCCAACTTCCATTAAGAATTAGTAATTTTATCCTTCCTAATTATTATAGAAGTCTCACTTCCAAAACTATTAGAAGTCTCACTTCAAATAGAAATAGTAACTTTCTAATTCCTTCCATTTAGAGTTCAAGTAGGATTAGTATCTTTCTAATAACTTGTGCTAGCATGGGGACCACTAGGGATTCCATAGAAAGTTAGCTCCAACTAGGACACCGTGACCCCACATCGCATTTACAATCCGGGCCCACAATTAATTGTAAATAACACCACTATATAAATGCAATTGCACTCTAGTCTTAGAAATAAATTACAAAGAATATCATAAACTTCTCAATTACCACAAGTAGGCCCCTCTATCAATATCCATGGATCAATTGGATTAAACATATCCCTTCCAATCTTAGATCCACATCTTACTATCCTTGAGCCCCAATTAATCACAGTGATCATCAGTACCATCCAATTAACTCTTAATCGAGATGGGTGCGCACTTACAATGATAAATTCATTAATTGGCATAAGGGGATAATATAGATAGATTCCATCTTGACCATTCAATGTTCCCACAATCCTACTACCACGTACCCAAGACACCGAGGTGTTGACCTCTAGTTGGCCTCACTCATGGTGACTCAAAGCAAATGAATAGATAGAAACTTGGGTTCATCAATGTCTCAGGATTGAGAGCCTATTGCTAGGGAATTATAAGAGCAAACCTTAAAATTAAGACAATATTCCATAAGGTGCTTCTCATGGTCCTTCAATACATTCAATGTACCAGCACCATGATCCAGAATCTTATATTTTGATGATCGAGACAAATCACACTATCTCATAGTGATCAAAGTGCTGCAACCTTATCAGATGAGATGCCCAGTCTCATCACTGGTTGTGAAGATATTTAAGTATAAGATTTATGACACATGTCTCGTGTATGTGGATCTCATTCATACACATATATCACATCTAATATACTAATGGGACCCGGTTCATCTCATGAACCATCATGTCATATGTACTGGTTATGTGCATTAAGTAATAAAAGACCTTTCATCTCATGAAAGGAAAGCATGATTTTATTGATAGATAAATAAATTAATCAATTTATTACATCATCTGATGGATTGAGTCCATACAATCTAACACCAACATTACTTTCCTTCTTCATCTCGAACATTGCCAGAATTTACAAATTTTGGAAAATTACATAAATTCATATGTCTCAACAATGAGACTTACATGATGATCTAAACATGGAAATAAATGGGCTATAGGAAAATTCACCATGCCTTGCCCTTTAGCGGGAAACCAAGGAAACCATGACGCCCTTTACACTTAGCCTCAAATAAACCAGCAACCATTAAAGGAAAGTAAAAGACTTGTGGGCCATATGGAGAAGACATGAACCTGCAAAGTTAGTATCATGAACATAGTAGGAACTAGGTTTAAGAAAATACCATTCATCATCTCATGATGAAAATCCCAGACTGTCAAAAGAAAATTCTGCACACTGTTCGCTCGAGCAAATTCTTCCAGAACCTGGTCCGCTTGAGCGGATGGAAGTGGACGTCCAACCCCTTTGCTCCCCTATTTATTGCTTCAAAGAAACTCCTCTAACTAATTAAAATAGAATTTCTACTTCCATTAAGAATTAGTAACTATCTCATTTTCTAATTATTATAGAAGTCTCACTTCCATAACAATTAGTAACTTACTATTACCACTATTAGAAGTCTCACTTCAAATAGAAATAGTAACTTTCTAATTCCTTCCTTTTAGAGTTCAAGTAGAATTGGTAACTTTCTAATAACTTGGGCTAGTGTGGGGACCACTAGGAATTCCATAGAAAGCTGGCCCCAATTGGGACAACGCGACCCCACATCTCATCTATAATCCAAACCCATAGTTAATTGCAAATAACTCCACTATATAAATTAATTGCACTCCAGTCTTAGGAATAAATTACAAAGAAGTCCCTAAACTTCCCTATTACCATAAGTAGGCCCCTCTATCAATATCCATGGATCAATTGGATTAACCATGTCCCTTCCAAGTTTAAATCCACATCTTATTATCCTTGAGACCCAATTAATCACAGTGATTATCAGTACCATCCAATTAACTCTTAATCGAGATGGGTCTGCACTTACTAATGATAATTCCATTAATTGGCACAAGGGGATAATATAGATAGATTCCATTTTGACCATTGAATGTTCCCACAGTCCTACTGGCACGTACCGAAGACACCGAGGTGTTGACCTACAGTTGGCCTCACTCATTGGTGACTCAAAGCAAATGAATAGACAGAAACTTGAGTCCATCAATTCTCAGGATTGAGAGTCTATTGTTAGGGTTCTATGAGAGCAGACCTTAATAATAGAGACAGTATTTGCCGCAACCCCGGACCAGGTCTACGGTCCTAATCCGGGATCGGGACTGATGTTGAGAATTGTGAGAGATGATATAAATGAATGATTGGTTGATGCCATTAGGCATATGATAAATTTGTAAATACGTCCACGGGTAATAAAAGATGAGGTGTTACCCGTGCATGCGATTTCCCACAGGTGTCCGCAGTGACGATATCACAACAACATAAATATTTCTTTTAAATGCGGAAGCGTGTAGCAAATCATGAATATAGCTCATCTCCATCAACAAGACTAATAAGACATTTATAGATATAAAGAATCAGAATGAGCAATGATCATTAACACTTTCCAAAAGTAATGTTAAGTGTTTAAACAAAAGATCATTTAATTACATTCCCAAAATAGAGGCCAACAAAGGCCAATATAAACAAAATATAAAACCCCAAAAGAATGGTTATCCACAACCCAAAATGTTACGCATCTCGGACAATCGAATGTCTAGATGACATCATCGGCCTGCCATTCCACTAAACGTTGCGGTTCTCCGACCGCCTCCTCAAGCTCCTCCTCGTGGTAACGGACATCGGGACCTGAGTACCAAAAATGGGTCAAACACGACGGTTTGACAGGTGGGTGAAAAGATATGACAATATAATAATAAATGAATTTACCTTCAAAAACATTTAAACATGTTTAAATAATAATTTCCCTAAAAAGGGATAAATCATTTATGCAAAAGCAAGTATGCAATGTAAATCATGTAAAGGTAACCAAGGAAACGAGAAACAAGCAAGATGGAAACTGCACGAAACTAAGTCCTTTATCACCGAAGTGACAAGAGCATATCAAGCGTTGATCTCAGGCACGCGAGGTGAGGAGATTCAACGAAATATGCATTTACATATAATATACGGGACATGACCATGGTAGCGAGCCGGGCATCTAGAACCACGGTAGCAATTCGGAGTATCAGGACAAGACCACTGTAATAACCGGGTAGCGGGATCCAAACTGCAGCTGATGGGACAAGAGGGGGATCTCCAAGTCAGTGGATCAAATCTACGAGGTCATCCAAGCTTAGTGGTGCCGACTCATAGGTTAAATAACAGAAATCAAGACATGTGTAAAATACATCAAGTGCAAGTATGTAAACAAGCGAACGGGGATGCTCAAAGGCACAACTGTCATTTCATGTCAGGCAATACACTTAGGGACTAGCAACTAACACAAGTACAATTTCAATGCTTTCGGGAATAACAAGTCATGTAGCATAAATCTCGGGAACAAGGAAATACAAATGAACTATTGAAGTTTCGGGCAAAATATCGGGTTCAAGATTTGTTTAAGGTGAATAGGGGTCTCGTATGTCGATTTAATAACAACTTGGTACTCCTTGAGTTTGGGGACATTCCGGGCTCTTTATACACCTTAGGATTTTCAAAACTTCAAATGAATCTTCGTGATGTGGTTTCTTTCTCAAACGGTTTTCAAATAATGAGAATAAGTCTTCCCATCGCAATAGGACTCCCAACAAACCTCTCTTAATCATTTAAACATTTCATTTGTGCTCCCAAAATAGCCCAAGATAAAAAGTACCCATCGCTCAAATGGACCTGGAGTTCGCTCGAGCGGTGAGCTCTTTAGAATGATTTCCTGGGTGGGTTCGCTCAAGCGAAGTTGAGTTCACTCTCATCCAGTTCAGGTTGGCTCGAGCGAAATTTCACTTCACTCGAGCTAATCATTCTCTTGAATGGGTTCTGGGAGGGTTCGCTTGAGCGAACTGTCCACTGGAATGGTTCGAATCCTTTTCTGGACACTTAGCTCAAACGACTTGTCAAGTTCGCTAGAGGCGAACTGTCCCGAAACTGGTTTCGGGACAATTCTGCTTCTCCTCTTTCTCATCCTTTTACAACCCCCTTTGAGCCTCCTTTATACACCAAATAAGGAGCTCAAAACATTCTTCAAACCATCATCAAATCTTCTACAACATCCAATCCAATTCATTTCACATTCAATCATAAAGAGAGAAAGAAGGGAAACCACTACACACAAGAGTACATTTGAGCTATAAACAAGAGATAGATGAAGGCTATGAACCAACACATTTTCAAGACATTAAATGCACAAATAAAGCCCTTTTCATGAGCATTTATTTCAAATCAATGTAAATAAATAAATATGAATGGAAGATAACAAAACCAACCACATTTCTCATAAAACTATTTAATGCTCAAACTATCCATTCATCCACTTGCCTTAGGTCCAAGCTTAGCCAAAACAAGCCTCTAATCACTCTTCCAAGTCTAAGATTCAAAGCTACAAGAAAAACCCCCAAAACAAGCCCTAAAAGGGTCAAAACAAGGAGCAAGGAAAAGAAAGCTTTCAATAATGAAAATGGGGACTTCTATAGGCTAGAAAAACACAATATCAAAAGATGGGAATGATTACTTACATGAGAGTTCTTCAAAGACACAAGATTAGCAAGGAAGGTCTCGGGATGGAAGGTTTCCTTAACAATAGTATCAATGGAAAGCTTTGGTGCTGAGGAAGGAAATGGTGACATCTATTCTTCAAGTGATGCTAGTTGATGGAGGTAATGTGATAAGTCCACAAAACTAGGTCATTAGGTCATCATTTCCTTAGCATTTGTGGACCTAATTAGGTTTAATTGCATATATTACACTCAATTTCATGATTTCATGCATTTGAGGTTATTTTTAGAAACATGGTCAAAATAGGTCAAAATTCATTGAATTGCATGACTTTTATGAAATTAAAGTTTTTATCTCATTTATCACCCCCAAAGTTAGTTTTTTTGGCTTCATCAATATATACCTACTATTTTTGGCACCATGTGCTATTTTTCGAAAGTTTGTCATTCGGGTGCATCATTAGGCATTGTAGGGTCCCATGCATTATTCATGTTTATTTTCTTACACGTAATTTATGTTAAATTTATTTCTTTCAACTTGTAGGAGAAATCAACATGGGACCTACAATGGAGAAATTTGAGAAGAAAGGTCAAAGGAAAGTCTAATAAGCAAGCAAGGAAAAGTCCAAGCATGCCTTGGACATCCAACACGGGTCCCACACACCCCATTGCATGCCAACATAGAAGCTTCCATTTGTGCACAATTATTCCCAGATTTTTTAGGGGCTGCAACTTAAAATGACCATAATTCTCAAACCGAGTGTCAGATTGGCGCAATTTAGCTACCGTTGGAAAGCACTTTTTGAGTAGATATCTATGGATCCCAAGATTGCATAAATTAGAGCTATATTGAGGGAGATATGACCTTGGGAAGTTGTCTGATATAGTTTTAGGCTGGAATTGCAAGAAATCTCAATATTTGGAAAGTTTCTTCCCTCTACACCATCATGCAATTTTTAGAGATATTCATGGAATTATACAAGGAATGTGTGTGCATCAAGAAACCTATTAAGGCAAGGACATCTCTCAAATTTAAAAGTCTTTCCAAAGAGAGAAGAGTAGCTTGAAGATGAAGAAAAGAATCAAGGCAAAAGAGGAAACAAAAGCCCTATGAAGGAGGGGAATTCTTGGCAACAAAGGAACACCAAAAATTATAAAAAGGAGCCAACAAAGGGGCTGGAGGGCCATGCCTTGTAGTTGAAAAATCTTGGAAGTTTTCTCTCCCTCTCCACTCCCATCCACCCTTTCTCTCTAAGTCCCTTCTTCTTCTTCTCCATTCTAATTCTTTAGACATAGATTGAGAGATCATGTTGAGAGAATGATGAAGAGAGAAGAATCTTAATTATTTGTACTTCAAGATCAAGGAATAAAGACACTACTTGGATTGATTCTGTGTATGCTTTATGTAAGTGGTTTAATTTTCTATTTCTAGTTCTTTTATGTGTTTTGATTGGAGACAATAATTCACTTGATTAGATCTAGGGATTTGAAAATAAAATAAACTGATTAAAAGTCTAGAGACATCAAGTAATCACTTGCATAAGTTTTTCCTACTCTGAGAAAAAAGGACATCATCATCGCATTGTCAAATAGATCTTAAAACCATTATCTTTCCCGAATTGGTATAGTTCATTATATTCTTCATTTCCAAGATTTACATTACATGACTTGTTTTCCCCGAAGCATTGTTATACACTTGAAATAGTTACTTGACCCGAAGTGCATTGCACCACATGATGTGTCAGTGTGCCCTTGAGCACCCCCGTCTTGCCCGTTTGATTATATATATTTGTACTTGATTTACTTGCATTGTCTCGATTGTATTTGACCTATGAGTCGGCACCACTAAGCTTGGATAACCTCGTTGGTTTGATCCACCGACTTGGAGATCCCCCTCTTGTCCCGCCAGCTGCAGTTTGGATCCCGCTACCCGGTCATTACCGTGGTCTTGTCCCGATACCGCAGATTGCTACTGTGGTCCCCAATGCCCGGCTCGCTACCGTGGTCATGTATAGTATATGTATATGTATTTATATGAGATCCCCTGTTTCTTCTCACCTCGAGTGACTGAGATCAGGGCCTAGTTATTGCTCTATCGCCTTAGTGGTAGAGGACTTAGCTTCGTGTGGTCGCCATCTTGCTTGTTCCTGATTCCTTGGATACCCTATGAGTTTTATCTTGTTTACATGTTTTCTAGCAAATGATTTATCTATTTTATGAGAGTTCTTGCTTAAATAGATTTCCTTGCTTTTTGAGATATTTCATCCATTATATGTTGTTGCATCTTCCCACTCTCTTGCCAGACCGTCGTGTCTGGCCCTTTGCTTTGGTACTCAGGTCCCGTTGCCGGTTTCCTTGAGGAGGAGCCGGTAGGTGAGCTACAACCTCTAGTTGAGTGGCGTGCTGACGATGTCACGTAGACATCGGGTTGCTTCAAGAGGCGTAACATTTTGGGGGAGAACTTGTTAACCATTCTTTTGGGGTTATTATTTTGTAATATTGGCCTTTGTTGGCCTCTAATTTTGGGGAATGTAACTAAATGATATTTTGACTAACTTTAACAACTTTTGGGAAACATGCTATAGATCATTGCTCTTTCTGATATAGTTTTGATATTTGATGTTAATGCTTGCATGACTAGAGATAGTCCAACTATTTGATTTGCTACATGCTTCCGCACTAAAAAGAAATGTTCATGCAAGGTTGTGATATCCTCACCGCGGACACCTGTGGGAAATTAAATAAGTTGTATATTGTGGATGTAGGTAATCATCACTAATCATCATTCACCACCACCATTAGTCCCAATCCCAGATTGGGGTTCCCGGTCCGGGGTCGTAACAGTTTCCATACTTAAAATTTTTTAAAGCATGCATCAGATTTTTAGAAACTTACATAAAACTGCATTGTTAGTATTTAGGGAATTATAGATCATTCATATTTTCATAAAAAGTGATTTTGGTAATTAAGATCTAATTTAGGAAGTTTTGTTTTGATTTATTTTATATTAAATTAGTTGTTTTGATGAGTTTGTTACTTTTGCAGGTTATAGGTTATAGTTAGAGTAGGGTTAAATAAACTAGGTTTCTTTACTTAGTTTAGTTTTCCAAAAAATCCCATCACATGGTTTTTTTTTTAGATGTAAGATTCAACATAGGCGACCAACTAAAGAGGGGCCAAAGAATCCAAGCATGACGTTCTCAAATGAACGGGTCCCACCGGGTGTGCCAGCTTGATGGACCCGATTCTTCCGTTCCTCCCCATCCGTCCCCGGGGTCACCGAAAAGGCCGATTGGAGGGAAAGAGGGGAGAAAGGCGGGTATCGACATTTTTGTACGGGTATGCCAGATTTTCTATTCTACTTGAAATTTAGAAATGGTGATTCGGAGATCTACCTTCACAAGTAGAAAGGAAATCAATCTTTTTTCTAACTTTCCATTGCACATATATTTTAAGAAAGAGACAGTTTTTAAATGTTGTGAGAGGCGATTTCATTTTGTTTGCCGTGAAAGGCAATTTTGTGCCGTAGGAGGCGATTTGTGTCGTAGAAGGCGATTTTGTGCTGTGAAAGGCGATTTACAAATCTCATCAATGAAGAAAGACAAGAAATGTGATTTTTTTATGTCTCTTTTGATAAGTCCACAAAATTGTAGTATTTATCATCATTTTATGTTACTTTGTGGACTTAATTAGGATAATTTGCACTCAATTTCATAATTCCATGCATTTGAGCATTAAAGTTGAATTTTAGTCAAAATCATCAATATTGCATGAATTTTATGAAATCTTTGGTTTACATCATCTTAGTGTCACACCAATTAGCTTTTTGATTCTTGCATCAAAAATCATCTAGTGGTGCATTTATGTGCTTGATCTCATTTGGGTCCCACGCATGCCATTTATGAATTTAATTTATACATATTATGGCTGAATTATTATTTTTGTAGGGAATCTTCAGTTAATTGGGACCCGCCTTGAAAAGAAATTAAGAGAAGAAATTTACACAGAATGTCCAAGCCATACCACTTCAAGATGTTTGCACTACCCATGTGGTCCCACACCATTTGCCAAAGCTTTGCTACAAATTCAATTTCAGATTTGAACTTATCAAAGAGAGTGGGCCATAGCATGAGAAATTTCCAAGTAAGAGAAGAAGAAAGAACCACATGCCCAAGTTGCGATGTTTCAAGGTTGCACATATCTAGTGGGACCCACATGTGTTTCATGATTGAAGAGAAATCCAAGTTTCAAATTTAAGATTTTTATTAAAGAGAATGTGGGCCCAAGTGAAGAGAATTTAAGAGGAAGTCCTTGTTGGCTAGGGAATCTAACTAAGCAAGTCTTGTCCAAAAAGTTAACATCTCTCCAAAAGTTACTAAGAAACTCACCTTAACTTGGAAAGCAAGAAGAAGACTTACCAAAGAAGGAAGATTCTTTTGCTAAAAAAGAGGATCTAGAGAGAAAGAATAGGGAGCTCATGCCCTATTTAAAGAAGGCTTTGGATGTCAAAAAAAGCAACCCCCTTCTCCAAAAAAATTATCTCACATGGAACTCTCTCTCTCTCTCTCTCATATATTCCCTTATTTCTTTCTTCTTTTCCATTTTAGCTAGTTTCTTTTCTCTTTTATTCTTTTGGTAGCCTTGGGCCATGTCCAAGGATTTATTTTGAAGGAGAATCTTTGTGAAGGAGAAGTTGTAATTGCCATGAAGTATTCAATGAAAATCATATCTTTTGCAATGGAGGGGTAAATTCTTTTGGATCAGAGCACAAAGTGAAGTTAAGTAATTTTATTTTCGTTCTATGTCTTTAATTTAATTCTTTTGTCCTTATGATGCATTATTTAATAGAATAATAGATCTGCCTTCGTGCCACAGGCAAACCTCCTCTTTATATTTTTAAATAAATTTCTTTTTGATCAGTTAATCTTTTTTTGATAGGATATACTTAGGTTCTTATACCTTTGATATTTTATGCTTAATTTGTTAACTGACGCTCAAAGTAATTTATGTTTTTATGAGGTGATGGAGATCTTGGGTTCTTCTGCTTAAGAATTGATTTTTTTTTAAAAAGAATATTTTCCGGATCAGAAACATTGAGTTGTTTCTGATCTGAGTTATTTGCAAGGCAAAGACAAAATTAAAGTTTGTGGTTTGAGAATTAAAATTAATTAATGGATTCTTTGTTGCTCTGATCTACCTTTATCATTATTGTTATCTGTTCATCTTGCATAGTAGCCTTATCTCTCATTTAAATCTTGATTGATCATTACAAAATAAAAAAAAATTCAGATTTTTAAATTTTAACTTAGTAGTGCTCCTTGTGGGATCGACCTATAATTGCCACTATCTCAACAAGATAACTGTGCACTTGCAGTAATTTTAATGGATTGATTTAATTCACATCATCTTTACAAATAATACAAAATACAACAGAATAGTGAGAAAGGGAATCTGACTTCTCGGGAGATTGTGGGGACTCGTTCAGATCGACGGTCGCAAGCCATCGTCCTTCAGATGAGAACGCTGGATGCTTTGATTCTTTGGCTTGGCTTGGACTTCAGTTTTTTTTAGAGGATAAAGACCAAGGGAAGGTCCTATATCCAATAAAAAAACAAAGAGACAGGCTGAAAAGCCACGTCTAAGCCATGTTGAATAGGAGAAGAGAGGGCTTTGCCTTGGGGGGGACTCCCCCCCAAGGGACTTCAATCACCTTGTAGCGTTTGTTGCAGCAGAACTTCTTCAAAGTAGCAAAGCTTTTGGGAATACTGGACGATTTTTCTTGACTTCTAGGGCTTGGGTTCGGGGCTCTTTCTGGCTGATTTTTCTGATCCGTTCTTCTTGGAATGCTCTCCTATTTATAGACTTTGGGTAGCCATTTAGGAGGGGTTTATGAGCATTGATGGCTTTAAACCTCCATGATGGAAGGAGTTACAAGTTTTTATTTCTTGATTTTGTAACTCCTTTTTCCTTGAATCTGATTGGCCGATGGAGAATGATGGGCATTTAATCGCCTTTAATCTCCATGATGAGAGGAGTTTCATGGCTTTAATGCCATGATGGCTTTGGCTTGTAACTCCCATTCTCTTGAATCTGATTGGGCCGTCCAAATTAATGAGTTAATGACCGTATTTAGTTTGGTCAATTAACAACATTAAGTGGTCGCCAGGGATTTGAAGAGTCGCGGGCCGTGCCGCGTCTTTTGGAATTTTTCTTGCGATGATCGACGATGGATCTTCATGTTGATCAATGTCAGATGATCATGCAACTTCAAACATAGATTGCTAACAGCGGGTCGGTACCATCTGTTTTGTTGATTTCTCGATCGGTCGGACAAAAAGTGTACTTTCTTGGTTAGCCGATTGGCGATCTTGGAGCGATCAATGACGATTTCATGCTCTTGACGGCGGATCCGAATTGTAGATGGAGATCAATCGATTTCGAGCATCAAAAATCAGATTTTTGGAAAACTACAGGGACTAGAATTCCCGAAGTGCGAAAAGGATCGCAAAACGGGCCTTCCAGCGGAAATCCGGCGACCCGGACTTCCAGGGTCATCGGCGACCGTGGGTGCCAAGGTCGCTGGCGACCATGGGCTATGGTCACCTGCGACCATGGGGTTTTGGTCGCCTTTTCTTCGGCTGTTTTCCGAGTTTTTTCAATCCTTTTTTCAACTGTATTTTTCTTGACATTTTTCCTCATTTTTTTGGCTTGATTCTCCTGAAGAAAACCCGACGAGAAGTCGCGCAAAATCGGAGCACAAAGTTCCCTATTTTTTGGAAAAGCCGAAGACGTTGCCGCACAGAGTTGCCAATTTTCGGTCAAGAGTAGAAACTAGGTCAAACGATGTCGAAATGACCCAAAATTTGAGGTGAAGCCTCCTGAGCAGTAGATAGGACCAGCCATGGGCTTTTGTTTGAGTTTTGAAGCCGTTTGGGGTCCCGTCGCTGCTAGGCTTGATTTTACCGCGAGGAAGATATCACACTTTGATGTGCGGTCAACCGATGTCCGATTGACCTGAAATTTGACAGGGAGCCTATTATAATCATTTTGGGATGTTCCATTGGATCCGATTTGTGTATTGTGGTCCCGGGGTGTTCCGCCGCCGGTAGCCTTGATTTTATTTCGGAGCGTCAAAGTCGGGTCAAACGTTGTCGGAATAACCTGAAATTTAACGTGCAGCCCTTTTGAAGCATGTTGAAGCCACCCATGTGATCTGTTTGATGAGTGATGGCCTCGGTGGTTCTCGCCGCCGAGAGACTTGATTTTGTTGTTCAAGGGTTGATGGAGGGTCAAACGTTGTCGGTTTGACTTGAAATTTGGCACGGAGCCTTTTGGAGGTATTTTGAGACCATCTGTAGGCTTTGATCGAAGTTTTGATGTCTTCGACGCCGTTGCCGCCAGGAGCGCCTGTTCAGCTGTCGGAGGAGTGAAGTTAGGGTCAAATAATGTTGGAATGGCCCGAAACTTCATGTGAACCCCTCTTTTGGCTGTCTTAAAGGATCTTGCAGTTTTTGTTTGATTCTGATAAGATCTAATGCTTGAAGTAGCATTGCCCATTTGTAGTAGGATGCAACTTCATGTGGCTTCTTGATGTTGAAGAGGCAAAGTGACATTTTTGGTGTCAACATACATGTTGTTATATCTTTTCACCCTCTTGCCAGACCGTCATGTCTGACCCTTTTCTTTGGTACTCAGGTCCCGTTGCCGGTTACCTTGAGGAGGAGCCGGAGGAGGCGGTCGGTGAACCGCAACGCCTAGTTGAGTGGCATGCTGATGATGTCATTTAGACATTGATTGCTATGAGAGACGTACATTTTGGGAAACTGTTTAACCATTCTTTTTTGTTATTGTTTTGAGATGTATTGACCTTTGTTGGCCTCTATTTTTTGGGGAATGTAATTAAATAATCTTTTGTATAAACTTTAACTTACTTTTGGGAAACATGCTAATGCTCATTGCTCATTCTGATACAGTGTTTATACTTGTGATATTGTCTTTATGACTAGAGATGGTTTGAATATTTGATTTGCTATACGCTTCCGCACTTAAAAGAAATGTTCATATATGGTTGTGATATCCTTACCGCAGACACCTATGGGAAATTAAATAAATGTGTGCATCTCATCGCACCATCACTCACCACATTAGTCCTGATCCTAGAATGGACCCGCGGGCCCGGTCCGGGGTCGCGACATCTACAACCTTAAGAGTGATTAGGCGTTTGTCCTAGGTTAGTTGTTTTTCATTAAATTTTTTAAAATAAAAAAAATTTTGGTCACCCTGCCCGCTTGATTCCATAATTAAACCATGTTCCAAGAGAGGGAATCGCAAATCAACAGGGCACTTGAAAATCTCAATTTCTCAAAATCTTCATGTTCATCTAGTGCCACCATGGAATATGAAAGATACGAGAATTTGAGTGGGACCCAACCATCTAAGAGCCTACATGATAATCTCCAACCAAATTGGCAAGTAATGAAAGATGCCCAACCCAAAAGGTCTTTGCGTGATTACCTATATCCCACACATGCAAACACTTCTTCATCTATGAACGTGTGGGAAGGATGTTGATACAACACCCAATCTTCATGGACTTGTCCAACAAGATCCGATTATTATATAGAGGTGTTGCGAGAACTCGAGAATGAAGCCAACACATATCAATGGCCTTGTTCCAATAACGTAGGTAACATGCATAGTCCATAATGGGATGATCATTATGATTACAGCTGGGAAAATGGGCACATGGATGATTTTTCCAATCTCCCCCAAGAACCTACTTTGGATGGGTCATATGTGCCAGATTCGACATATGTACCCCCATCAACTGAATGGTCATATGAAACACCATTCGAGTGCTCATATGTACCCCCACCATAATGGGATGGGAAAAGCAAGAAGAAGAAGAGAAAAGAGAAAACCCTAGTTGGTGGTTGGAGCTTGAGCTAGAAAAGGGAAAAGGGAATGAGAGTTCTCCTTTTATACAAGTCAAGAGTGGGCTCCACCACTAGAAATTCTTATAAGGCTGAAATCATGGCTTTCGGGATCTCGGATGCGTTCGGCGAAGAAGGGAAAAACGACCATCGAAATTCCTAGTTTCCAAAAAGTATATATTTCAAGGGTTTCAAGGATATCAAATTTTGGATACAGATTTAGTGTAAAATGATTGTTTTGCCCTCAATACTAAGAAAGTCAGGTTTCGGGATTCCAGACGAGGACGGGATCAACATAAAAGTTATAGAGATTAACGAGATGAGTAAAACGAGATTAAAATACAAACCACCAGAATCTTGGATAATCCCCCAAGTTAACGCAAAGTCATAAAAGGAACCCCCAAATGGTCCTACTAAGCACAAAGGCACTCAAAATTCCCCAAAGCTATATTAGAAGCTATTATATTCTTAACTCAACCAAAATTCACAAATCACGCTTACAACTAAAAAACAACTTAATCAATACTAATCGAGGTCACTCGGGTCGGGTTCTTACAGTATTCCATAAGGTGCTTCTCATGGTCCTTCAATACATCCAATGTACCAGCACCGTGATCCAGAATTTTACATTCTGATGATCGAGACAAATCACACTATCTCATAGTGATCAAAGTGCTGTAACCTTATCAGATAAGATGCCCAGTCTCATCCTTGGTTGTAAAGATATTTAAGTATAAGATTTGCGATGTCTCTTGTATATGGATCTCATCCATACAAATATATCACATCTAATATACTAATGAGACCCGACTCATCTCATGAACCATGATTTCATATGTATTAGTTATATGCATAAAGTAATAAAACATCATTCATCTCATGAAAGGAAAACATGATTTTATTAATAAATAAAGAAATTAATCAATCTACTACATCATCTGATGGATTGAGACCATACAATCTAACACTTGGAAGTTCTCGGATTTTTCAGGAAGTAGCGCGCCAACTTCGGGTACCTTGACGATTATCTCGGTATTCGAAATTTGGGCATTACAGGTTCTACTTGTCTTACCCTCTGAGTGTAGGTCGTTTACAAAGTTTTTATACGACCCCCTCATCAGGCTTAGGAGACAAAGCATCAAAAAATATAAGATACAAAATTTATAGAAGGGAAAGGAAAATTGGCATTCGTAGTGGATTGTTCTTGGTCTAATTGGCAGAGGCGACCAGATACACACCAGTCTTCTAGTATGGATTCCCCAACGAGAATTGTGGCTTTCCTCGTAGTATAGTAGAAAAAGAAAATATTGAGAATCATTTAGAATGTGAAAATCCTCCAAGAGCTCAGCCTTCTCATAGGTTGACCATTACCTTGTGAAAAGATGAGATTAGTTTTCCTAGAGAAAATTCAGTACAATCTTCTACCCTTTTTTTTGTGAGGATTCTTAGGTCTTGAATGCCGTTTTGAATACCCCTTTTATATGTATTCCATGAGCTATATCTGACAGAAGTCGTGGAGAAGTGGGGAGCAACTTCATAAGGTGGAAAAAAAGGTGTCGTAACTGCTCTTCCGTGCGTCTGCCAGTTACATGACTCGGTCAAATGGAGATCGTGGGACCTGATGGCATTAACTATCGAGAACCGTTTATCAATTAATGAAATGACCAAGTAGTGCCCACCGGCTGTCAGAGTGCAGAACATAGGCTATTCGGGGCTAAATCATATTTAACGCCCACCAATCATCGAAGATACAGATCACCACGCATTGCATTGTTTAAGAGATATCCAAAGGTCAATGTTCTCGAGCACCAGCTGGTAGGGATGACATTTTTAACCCGCCCCGCCCCAATCCGGAGTGTCCGCCCCTCCCCGTACGGGTTTTCCCCGCCCCGACTCTTAGACGGGGCGGGGACGGGGCAAAAAACTATACCCCGAGTCCGGGGAGGGGCGGGGATGGGTATGGTTCTTGCCCCGCCGCGCCCCGAAATACCGCCCCATGCCCCGCCCCGAAATACCACCTCATGCCCCGCCCCGTAATCCGCCCCAAAATTAATAATCCTCTAAAATATATATATATATTAGATTTATTGTATAATAAATAAACATATTTATATGTAAATGTATATATTGATTTTATGTTGTTATTAAGGGTTAAGTAGATTGATTGAAGACTTTTTTTAAAGTTAAACATATAATTGAATGAGACATTATAAAAGCATATAATATGATCTCATTCCCTCTAATTCAAATTTAATGAAGTTAAAGTTGTTAAAAAATCTATCTAAGCTTATTTTACTTTAATCATATATAATGTTAAATTGTGACAAGATAAATCATATTAAATAAAACGAATATAAATATATAATAGAATGATGGATCATGCTTTAATAGCAAAGTAAATTATAGTAACTTATAATAGCAAAGTAAATTATAGTTAGTAACTTAATATGATTCTAATCATACTAACAACACTATAAATTATACTAATTTTAATTATATGTAATCAACCTCTTTATTAGTAAGTGGAGTTCATTGGTCTTAAAGTGAGGTTCCTGCTAAATCAATGAGATTTAATGATATTGACCATCAACTATTAATAATTTTGACTCGACTTGATCCTCGTTAAGATCTTTCAATCTTTTTCTTACCTGTGGTTGGTATGCATATTGTTGGGGCCCACCGCCCACACCATAGAAAGTTGGGTAAGCTTGTTGAGGGAAAATTGGAACGTATATCATGTAGTCAGTTCAATACCATAAATGGAGTGAAACCATGTATTGATGGAGTTCATGATATTTTAGAGAGATATTGTCTTTTTTTTATAAAGAATGTCTCAAAGCATATATGATATTTTCAAGTGTATGTTAGTGGTCCTCATGGGCTTAGAGAAAATCTTATAAGAATAAATCTCACTTTAAATAGGTAAAATTTCAGGAAAAGGAAAATTTATATTATTAATATTAGATAATTTTAAAAAATTTAAACAATCTAATAGTGCCCAACACTTATAAAATATTTATGTAATCAACCTCTTTATTAGTGAGTAGAGTTCAATACCAGAAATGAAGTGAAACCATGTATTGATGGAGTTCATGATATTTTAGAGAGATATTGTCTTTTTTATAAAGAATGTCTCAAAGCATATATGATATTTTCAAGTGTATGTTAGTGGCCTTCAAGGGCTTAGAGAAAATCTTATAAGAATTATTGTTAGTAACTTAGGTAAATTATAGTTAGTAACTTAATATGATTCTAATCATACTAACAACACTATAAATTATACTAATGTTAATTTTATGTAATCAACCTCTTTATTAGTGAGTGGAGTTCAATACCAGAAATGAAGTGAAACCATGTATTGATGGAGTTCATGATATTTTAGAAAGATATTGTCTTTTTTTATAAACAATGTTTCAAAACATATATGATATTTTCAAGTGTATGTTAGTGGCCTTCAAGGGCTTAGAGAAAATCTTATAAGAATAAATCTCACTTTAAATAGATAAAATTTCAGGAAAAGGAAAATTTATATTATTAATATTAGATAATTTAAAAAAATTTAAACAATCTAATAGTGCCCCACACTTATAAAATATTTATGCGGGGAGATCTTTTTATTCTATTTTGGGAGATTTTTTTTTAATTTTATTAAAGGCATAGAGACAACATAAATGAATCATTCATGTGCTTTTTACCATGTAAAATAAATTAATTTACCTTTTTTATTATAGTCAATTCAAAATTAATTTATTATATTTATGGTTGTACCACATCGGGGCGGGGCGCCCCGCGGGACATGTCGGGGCGGGGGCGGGGACGGGGAATGTAACATATCCCGAATTGCGGGACGGGGCGGGGACGGGGTGGGGACAGGGAGGTTCGGGGCAGGGACGGGGCAGCCCAATTCCGGCCCCGCCCGCTGCCATCCCTACCAGCTGGTCGTTAGAAGAGTGAACACCGACTGAAAGCATGAACATCGGCTTAAGGCATGAATACCGGCTAACAACATGAATACTAGTCAGAAGTATGAATATTGACTATTATGTTGTCTGCCACAAAGATGTTTTACCGGTCAAGTCTTCAACAGTTGGTAGCCTTCGGTGGTCAGTGATCTTCAGCACAAATCGGTCAAAGAGTAAATTACGGCCATTGCATTGTTATAGAGCGCCCACCAACTATAGCCAGATTTTGATTTCATTCTTTTAGCAGTCTGTATTCCATATATTGATCGGTCCTGTTTGTTAGACTTCATCGGTCAATAAAAATAAGAGATGCTTATTTGAAAAAATCAACAAGTGAAGATTTATGCGTCAACAATGTTTAAAGGTAGACAAGAAATATTTGAAAGGCAAATTAGAGGTTGTAAGTCCCTCATTACTTGTCTCCCTAAATCCAACCCACATAATAGTAATGCAAAAAAAATCCTAACTAAAACTAACGATTGCATTAAGAGAGAGATAGAGAGATAGAGAGAGCATGTTGTCAGCAGCATCTCGTAGCCGTCGTTGATGTCTTGTGATGTTATTAAAAGCTCAAATGTGTAGAGAAAGTGGGGAGAGTGAAGAAGAAAAAAAGGGAGAGGAGATGATGGAAGAGGAAGGGAAGGAAAGACGAAAGAATCCTTACAATGGTTGTCGGTGCTTGCTAGTACGCTAGTGGTTGCTGGTGATTCGATGCTCACCTATGAAAGTTGGGTAGAGACCGATGGAAGAAGGAAGGAGGGAAAATGAAGGAAATGGAAGAAGAATCAATCCTTTCGTTTTGTTTTAAATGACCTAATAGCAACAAGCGCTCGTGCTAAGCCCGGGCTCGAAATAAAATTTATTTAGAATACTTCATTTTTTTAAAACACTATATATAACTTGTGGGTGCCTAAAAGTTCAGGACCCAAATTAGGTTAGTGTGAGACTGGTGATTTGCTGTCTAAGCTTTTTTTGGGAAGATAGACCGCCTTAGGACCTGAAAGGAGAGAAGAAATAGAGATCAGAGACCTTGGCTGTCGTCAGTCGAAGGCTCTCCGATGCTTGAATTAGTGCTGTCACTGAACAAAGGATGAAGATGAGAGGCAAGTGTGCTCTTATGCCAGGTGTTCTGTAACGCGCTATGCAATACATGATGAACATAACATTAGTCCATTCTTGCGTCATGACGCATATATTTGCATGCCGTGGAAGGGATTGGTGTTCCCCTATAAGTAGAGATTTCGCCTGGCGCACCCTTAGTGGGGGTAGGTGGAAATACTGTCAAGTCGAATCAAGAGATGACCCCTGGTATTAATGCGGTTGTGATTGATCAAAACGCCACCTGATCACCATCAGGCACCTGTCTTGTTTGTCAGCACGTTCTGCAACGTAGCCATAACTTTGTAGAAGTACAATGATGGCCTAGTACCTACCCCTGTGGATGGACCGAGCTGAGGATGGTATTGAGGCCAGGTTCAGATGCATCCTGGCACTATTGTCAATGTGCCTTATACCGAGACCGAGATGAGCCTAGTTGGTACTCTTTACTGAGACTGGCTCAAGCTTGACGCAAGTTGGCACTGTTTACCGAGCTGAGAAGGGATGTCTAGCTAGTATCGTTACCGAACTAGACGGATCTTGGCGGTATGGCCGAACTTAGATACCAAGATCGGGATGCACAGAGCTGGTACCGCTACCGAGACCAATGTAATCCTACTCTTAGGAAAACACCCCACACAATTGCCTCCCAGCTCGCGACTTCTTGGAGTTCTCTAACCTTTTGAGGTCGGGATCTGAGTACTATGTTGAGAGGATCTGAGGTATCAACTTTGGAATTCATCTCGGTGTTTGGCTGGTGGCATCTGATCTTTATCATGAAGTCTGCCTGTCTTTCCGAGACAATAAATATCACGCCGGTGACGCTTTGTCTTTCCGAGGCGATAAATATTAGGTAGGTGACGCTTTATCAGCCGAGGCAATAAATTGCATGCTGATGTTTCGCCTTCCTAAAGCAATAAATGTAGCGTCTGAATCTCTATGCGAGATTAACCGGTAGTGCCACGTGCCTCCATCTGGTTGGTCGTTCAACGAAATCGAAGCGACGCGAGCCTTTAGGAATTGGAACAGGCGCCATACCGCCTATAAATAGGGCTCTTTCTTCTCTTGCTTCTTTCACTTTGGCATTTCATCAGAGAAAGCGCTGCTACAAGAGAGAAGAGAACTCTGTCGGAGACACTGCCAGAGCCTTGCTAGAAGTCTGACTTAGCGAACCGGAGCTTGGAATCCGACACTCTTTCTATGAGTTTGTTTCTCCCTTACCCCTGTCTTTGCATACCGCCTTTCTGTTTTAGGGGTTCTTTGCTTTAGGGTTTAGGGTTTTTGTATTTCTGCCCCCTTTTCCAATATCACCAACAATAGAAGAATGAGATCTTATAGGAGTTGGGAGGAGACCCCTGAGGCTATGGCCTGCTTCAGGGAAATGGACAGGATCCCAGAGGATGTCTCGATGACACAGGACGACCTGAATGGCCTCTTCGAGGGCCGATCCTTCCGGGATGGCTGGATGTCATTCTCGTTAGTTTCAATAATAGAAGGAGGGGTTAGGTTCCCCGTTCACCCTCTGCTCAGGGCCTGCTTGGCGACATGGCACCTCAGCCCATGCCAGCTGATGCCCAATGACTTCAAAGTCATAATGGGCGTTGCCGAGCTGAACAAGATACTGGGTATAAACTTCGGTGTCCATGACATCGAGGATGTATATGACCTGTACAAAACCGCTGGGGACGGTCACAGCTATTATCTCCGCGGGAAGCCGAAGATGGAGCCCTTCGTCCATGATCTAGATGACTCAAACAGGCACGCCAGGGACGATCGTCTGCTCGTCTTTAGCACCTGGGAGTTTGGCAAGGACGAGACCGAGGCGGAGAAATTGCACAGGATTCCTCGACACTTCAGGGTTCCTCCAAGTAATTATCGAGCTCAGAGTGTTGTCTTTTCCTTCTATTTGTCTTGCGGAGCTGATGCTATCTTCTGTCGTGCAAAGACCAGCCAGAGGAAGCAGCAAGCTGAGCATGCCGGCTGGGAGCGGAACAACAGCTGGCTGAAACTTGTGCGCAAGTATCACGGCCACAACGGGCGAGCTGCCTAGTCCTTGCTCGGATACGAGCCGAGGAACCACACGTACATCAAGAGGAGAAGTTCGTGCCCATTAGCTCGGAGGCTGTCGATTTGGCCCAGCTCGTCGAGAGTTATTCATCTCCCTCCAACCGTGAAGAAGAAAGGGGAGAGGAGATGGAGAAAAGGAGGCCAGTTTTGAAGGTGAAAGACGTGGGGGATAAATATTGGGGACTCGAACTACCTCTTCCTCAGCAGTCTCGGGTGGCGCAAAGGGTTCTGCTGCTGCTGCTGGGGAGGGTCATATTGCCCCCGCCACTGCTGCTATTATTGTTGCTCCCGGCACTGATGCTGCTGGAACTACTATTACTGCTGGTGTTGCTCGGCAGCGTTTCGCCGAGACCCAAAGAGAGGGAGGCCGATTGTCGCGCCCCCAAACCAGAACCTCAGGGGCACGAATGGGATTAAGGATAATTATATTTTTCTCCCAAGATCCGTGTGTGTGAAGACAACACATTCCAATACGCTTTGAATATTTTTGCGGAAGCTTTCGTGGCGTTGCGACCCGGAGTCTGTGGCAATTGGATTCCGCGTCGCACTCAACCTCTAGCATATAACTATTATATCAAGAACCATATCAAACTGGAGTAATGTTGGGTTTTGTGTATGCCCTAAAGCCCACTGACTGCATTCACATCTCTGTTACTGGATATTTACTGGTTATTGATTAGAATTATTGTTTTTCTCTTACTGCATGTATATATGTATGTTTGTGTAAGGTCCATTGTTTCTAGTAAATGACTTGGGTGTGTAGTGGCTACACATAGACAGGTCTGAGTCATGGACACTTGAAACAATAAACTGGTTCATAACTGAGAGATGGAGTTGGGCACTTCATCTTGGTATAAGTTATAGTGAGATACTCTCCTGTATTCATGGTGACTTACCTTAGTCACGGAGGCCTTTCCGAATTTATCTCATTAGTGCATGTGTCATGCATTGAACAGGACCACTTGTAGGTGTGATCTCTAAAATAGTACTATCACTGAGAGAGATCAAGTCACCTCATGCTACTGAGTGACCAGTGCTCTTAATCTTGAGCATATGTGGATGAACTGACGAAGTCGAGTTCTTGCACTTTAATTCACTATGGGTGAGATCCTGTTCATGGGTCAACAGCTCTGTGTTTTGGGTACTCGAGCTTGATTAGTTAGGACGTACAGATGCAATAAAGAATCTATGCCATCTTGTGATGGAGTAATCGTCCCCTTAGAATTATCCGATTAATCATCAAAATCTAAGATCTTAGTATATGGATGTTCCATATGGATATTGAACTTGTGGGTCGCTCCCTGGACCAAGAGAATGATATCCGCATGATGATTAAGTCAAGGATATGAAGTTCTAAGGTTGAGATATAATCAAGAAGGTTGATAGTACATCGGATAACCTGACTTGATTATGGATGTTACATAGAGGGGCATTTTGGTCATTTCACTTAGTAGGTCGAAGACGAATGTCATTACCTGACGAGCTTATTTCATATTTAATATTTGTCCCTGGAGTGCAACCATAACTCTTTAGTGGAATGAGTTAGGGTTAAAATGATCTTAATGTTGCTATGGGGTTAGCATGGACATTTTGGTCATTTTGGGAGCCAAGGGCAAATAAGTCTTTTGGTCCCTCTTCTAGTCACTTTCCTATATTGGCATGGTTTCCTAATTTAATTAGATGATATGTGGTTGAATTATTTTTTTTTGTGGAAAAATATTTTTGAGTTTAAATTCAAATAGGCTTTTGATGGCATACATGAATTTAACTGTAGCTAAATTATTAACTTGTGGGTCATGGTGTGTTTATCTATCTTGTGGGCCAGCCATAAGGGGAGCCCCTTGTGTGAGGTTTCCAAGTTTAACTAGGTATCTTTACTTGGAAGGTAGAATTCCTCTTTGGGTAAGAATTCCTATGATTAAAGTTTACTAAATTTTAGTATCTTTAATTAGAAGGTGTTGCACTACTATGGTGGCTGGTTGCTAATTTTATGGGATGGTCATTCCTATTAGAGATAACTAATAAAGGAATGTGAACTATATATAAATCCCACACTACCCTAGGCGTGCAACAAGTAATAAGAATTACCCTAGGTGTGAAACACATTGGAACCCCATTAGCTGCCCAAGAGAGAAAGAAACTCACGCCCATTGCTCTCTTCTTCTTCATTCATTGAAGAAAGGAGATCAGGTCCTGGTTCTTTTCCACAAGTTATATTTCAGAAAACCCATCTATGAATCCATAGTTTGATCCCACAATCAAAGCCAATAAGATTGGGTTGTGGAATAGAAAAGAAGATCAAAACAAAAGCTACTGCAGAAAATTCCTGCAACTTGCATTGCTGACTGCAGGCTGAGATCAGACCTTTGGAGCTTTCTTTTCAGAGATTTGAGGCCTTCATATCATCAAGGTATTAGTCCTCTATCATCTCCTTTCATTATACACATGTTGATCATGATTCCATGGAGTTTTATGCGTGTTTCATGGCTGCCAAATCAGATCTGTTTTCGTTTTAAAAACCATATCAGCCATGGACGTCCAAGTTCAGATCAGAATAGCATGAACTTTCAAGTAAACCATCACAACAAAGTACAAAGCTGATAGTAACAGGAAATTACATTCCTATATATGTTCAAGTTACAAATTATCAATGTGCATTAATTAAAAACTTCAAGAAAAGGCTAATAAAAGTCATACAATAACAAACTAATAACCACTACCCATATGTGACGCAACTCCGATGTCAAGCTCAATGTCTACATGACATAGCCGATAAAACAACTTGTAAATCATGACTCCACAGCTAACAAAAGCACTCATCTCTGGACGAAGAAGTCTGGACCTGAGTACCAAAATAGTGGGCCAGACACAACTGTCTGGCAGGTGGGTGAAAAGATAATAAATGTGCTAAAAAATAAAATATGTGATAATTCATATTATTTGATCAAAGGCTACATATAATTAAAACGGATGGAAAATCATGGATCTCTGACAAAACATGTATTCATTTAATACATGAGTAAAACATGAAGATCTAACAAAACATATGTTCATTTACATCATCTATAAAAGCATAGATATTTGACAATCAGGTGTTCCTTTAAAACATGCGTAAATATAGAGATCTGGCAAAACAAGCGTTCATTTAAAACATATGTAAAAGCATGAATATTTGGTAAACAGGGTATTCATTTACAACATATAAGTGTACCAAGGAACGGGAAAAAATATAACAATAACTGAATTTACCTTGGAAAAAATTAATACCTGTTTAAACAATAACTTTCATAAAGGAATGAATCATTTACTGGAAAACAAATAAGCAATATAAAACATATAAGGTATCCAAGGAATCGGGAACTCAAAGGGAAATGTGTACAATTTAATCGAATTCCAACTTCTGTACATAAGTGATGGACACACTTTCCATACACCCTAAGACCACTGAATTGCCTCATTTCTTCTTCTCATTAATGCAAGTTCTGCAATAGAACTTCTCCAAAAAAAAAAAAAAAACATACAAGCTTTTCGCCTGGGATTAAAATTGCTGACATTGTGGGCCCCACTGATCAAGACCCAGATCAATCCCCACCAACCAGATCACCAAACCTAGTACGGCCATTGGAGCGGACCAAATTTGTGATCAATCACCCAGTGGGCCCCGCCACGGCCTGATGTTCAAAATAAAACCCACTTTGTGATGGACGCCTAAGCTATGTAAACCCTTAGATGTGGGGGCAAATGGGACCCAATCCCCACAGGTCTACCACCATCAGGTTTGCCCATGGGTTCTCTATCAGATGTGGGGACCCGATCTACAATTGGTGACCTACCTAGGTCCAACAATCAATACGCAGAAAAGTCCCTCTGATATGATAAATTTGTGAGTTTGTTATCTTTATAAATTTTGAATGAATTGGAGAGATTTAGGGAGGTGATTTGGAGAAGATAATGAAATGGAGATTTCATGGAGGAGATTTGTTTTGGATGAGTGTAGTGGCCCACATCACAGCTTGAGGTTGTACAATTTTTTCTTCTATATTTCTCTGAGATAAGAGACTTTTCAGGGATGAGGTGACACCCCTCACAGCCCACATCCCCCTTTGCTTTAATATATATAAAGGGTGCTTTTGTCTTTTAAAAAGAATTTGGAGAAAAACTCATCGCTGGAGACTATTTTCATCAGTTGTCTTGATTTGAAACTCTTGCGGAAACCATAGACCCTAATTTAAGAGATTTGAATCTTGCTGTCCTTTTTAAAAATAAGCCCAAAACTTAGGACCTTATTAGAGATTTTTCCAAAGAAAAATTTTAATTGGCCACTAATCGCACATATAATCTCTATACTCATTAACGGGGCGTGACGAAAAGGCTAACTCAGCCAAATTGTAAAAAAAAAAAAAGGCACAAAAGTTAATGTGTTTTACATGGGTAACCTTTCTATTGGGTCACAAAAGTCTTAGGTTCAGTTTGGCAACTCTACTTTTCCCCTCTTATTGTCTTAAAATTGATTGATTTCGGTTTTAACATGTTTGGTATGAGCTTTTACTGTGTCCATTTCATATGGCATTAAGACAAAAGGTGTATGTTTCATGAAGTCCCAAAAAGTAGCAGAATCCAATCTGACGAAGTAGTCTGAAACGGGTAGACATATGTTGCAATAGTGTTATGGACGTCCTCCTAGGACAGTCCGGTTTTTCATTTTTTTTAATTTATGAGACCCACAACCATGATCCACACCGTTAGAAATATTCGAAAGGCCCAACACGACCACGTGTCCAAATTCAGTCGTTGATCTTTCTCGAATATCGAGATATTTGCAAAAAACCGTGAGCCGTTTGATGTAATATTCTGGACATTGTGGGCCCCACAATCAAGATTTGAACCGTTCATCCTCTTTGAAAATCTACAAATAGCTATGGGATCAAGCTTAAGGTGTTAACTCATTATAGATATTGAGATATTTGTTAAAAAGCATGAACCATTAGATGTAAACAAGCTCTCTCTTTCATATTACTTATTGTTATTCCGGTTTTTATGAATTCTAAATTATTCTGGGCCACTAAATGAAGATCCAAACCGCCTATAGTCATTAAAATGTGGAACACGTGTTTGAGATAAAATTTCAACCTATGGATGATCACAAATCTTGAGATATTTGCAAAATGCCCAGACCATTAGATCTATTTTTACATGTGTCTTACCAAACAGTCTATTTGTAAAATATCTATGTCTTACCAAACAGTCTATTTGTAAAACATCAATTTCAAACCGCTCCATTTGAAATAGATCTATATCATACAGATCTGTTTCGTAAAGATAAGATTTGTCAAACAAGCCCTTACACAATTTGTAGTCACCTTCTATGGGAAAAAAAAACACACACAATTTGGAGCCACCGACTTAGTGCTTTTTTGAAAAAGGAATCGGAGGCTGGGCGTGGTTACAGACAGGTGAAAACTAGGTCGGCCCACCTACGCACAGCACGGCCCAGTACGGGAAAAACTATTCACGGGCACTCAATCCTTAGTTGAGCTGTGCTGGGCTGGGCACCTTGGCCCATATATATAAAAAATTAATTCTTTATATAAATAAAATTAAAAAATTAAAAAATTATTATTCATTTGTAAATTAGCATTAATTTTTGTGCATTTATTTTAATAGTTTCAGCTTTATTTCAAGTTAATAACCCCTAAAAGTCCATAAAGTCTCTTTCAATTTATAAGAAAAAAATTAAAAAAATTGGGAAGAGGCATGTGGGCTGGCCAATGGTCTGCACGACACGACACAACCCAAGTAGGGTGTAATGAAATAAGTGAGGTAAAACTTCCATTATCTAGACAATATAAGATAAGGGTCTTATTAAAAGTACATAAATTCAAAATTTCATTAAAAAAATTAAAAAATCAACCCCCTTCCCTATCAAGCAACTTAAGCTAAAATACCACCATAACTTCATCTCACTCTACTTCAACTCACAGTACACCCAAACCCACACTGGCCCTTCGTTTGGGAAGGGAGGACGGGACGGGAGGGGAGGGGAGGAAAAATTTGAGAGGGAAGGAAAATGAAGGGGGAAGAAAATTGAAAAAATATAATTTTGTTTATTTGTGAGGTACAGAGACAAAGACTATTTTATCCTTGCTTTTGAAAAAAAATTCAATTAGAGTAAAATAGCGATTTAATCATTTTCAAAATCTCCCCTGTTTTTGGGAGAAAATTTATGAGGAAAAGCACATCATTTTTCCCTCCCCCTTTCCAAACACACTCCAAAATTATTTACCCTTCATTTTTCCCCAAATTTTTTTCTCCCCCGTAATCCCTCCCTCCCAAACAGAGGGTAGAGTCCCGTACCTACTACTGCGGTACGAGGCGAGTAGCACTCTCGTTATTTTCTCCAATGTGACGGGTACTTACCATCGCCCTTAACAAATATATGCCTGTGGGCCCCACATGGTGGCGTCCTTTCTGCCGTCAACCACGACCGGGGTGGAACTTTCTGGAGACACACAAAAATATCTATCCGCTTCAATTTCTGAGCCATTGATTTATTTTTATTAGATCGAACGGCCACGAAACCCACCACAAAACCACATAAAAAAAAGCCTGTTTCTGGAGTCTTCCGATCCTCGCACAGGCTCTTTTGTGTGTTATTAGGCTCTTTGAGCTCTTCCTTCTCCTCTTATTCTTTGGTTTTCCTCCACGAAAGCCCGAGTTTTCGTGTTCGAATCAGCAAAGATGTAGTCTTCCCCACTTTCTTCTCTTCGCTTTGCTGGATCCTCTTTATTTAAGGATTCCAGCCTCGAAACTCCTCGACAAATCTATGATTTTGAACCGTTTTTCTCTATTTGTCTTTGCTTGATTGATTTCTCAATGGCTGCGGGGGAAGAGAAAAACAGCGATTTCTATGCTGTTTTGGGTTTGAAGAAGGAGTGCTCGCAGGCGGAACTGCGGAATGCCTACAAGAAACTCGCTCTGGTTAGATATGTAGCCATTTACGACTCCTTGTTTTCTCAGTTCTTTTGTCATTTGTAGTTATGATTTTGGGTGCTCAAATCGCGTAATGCGCGGAAGATTGATTCTTCCTTAGAAAATAAGGTGTTTGGATTTCTGGGTATTTGGTAAAAAATTGAAAACTTTTGTGTTTTGCGTACAAAGGCTTCTTCTTTTGATTTATAATAAGTATTTGATTTTTATTTGAAAATTTCAAAAAAAATAAATTTAGTAAGGTTTCTCCATTGGGTTTGTGGGTATTTGAAAAAAAATGTGAAAGATTGAGGTTTATCTATTTTCTGTTTGCATGGTTTTTTGTGTTGTTCATGGGGATTTTCAGGAATTTTCATTTTTTCAAATTGCTTTTCTGCATGTTAATGTATGGATCTTTCCTCTCTCTGAAATCTTCTTTTGCTAAAATTTTGACTAAAGATTGAGAAGGATCTGATGATTTCTCTTTACTGTGGTATGTTTCGCCCCACAAAAGCAAATCGATTGCGCTTTTAGTTTCTGTCTTTTAGATTTCAATAACATCTCCTTCATTTCATTTTCTTCTAATTGCAGAGATGGCACCCAGATCGTTGCTCTGCGTCTGGCAATTCTAAATTCGTAGAAGAAGGTAAGAAAAGATTCCAAGCAATCCAAGAAGCCTACTCTGGTAATTCTCGATTTCATTTCACTCTGCTGTGTTTTTAATCAGTTTTTAATCAATGTCCTCTGTTTTTTTGGTGCGGGTTTGTACTTAACCAGTTAAAGTGACTTGAAGTGAATTGAATGTAGAAAAAAAAAAAAAATCACAAGGATTCAAATCAAAAGTACATAATTTTAAAAAAAAATTAAAAAAAAAACGATCTGCTTTCTCCACTGGGAGACAAATTTTTTTTTTATTTTTTTATAAAAGAAATAAAAAAGAAATTCATACCAAACAATTAAAAATAAAATATCATCCTAACACCTTATATTTTATTTTCTTTTTATTTAATGTTTCAGCTCACCATATTTTAATTTACATCCAAACATAACCTTATATTTTAATGAAACTGATCAGAGATTCCTGTTAATGTCACGGCGGCTTCTTTTTTCCAGTCCTTTCAGACGCGAATAAAAGGTTTCTATACGATGTGGGAGCCTACCACAGTGACGATGACGAAAGCGTAAGTCAATAGCTCTGACGCGTTTTCTAATGCATAGGGGTCCCACGGGGCATCATATGGTGGGTCTCTGACTAAGATGGACCGTCGACTTAACTATCCTTGTATAGTAGTCCGAGGATCTACCTGAAACTCTTCCATCTTCAACTTCAACTTCAACTTCAGCACCAGATGATCTGGGTGGCTAGTATCTATCTATCTTATTTAGTCCCCATGGTTCTTTGGGGTTTGGATTATGAATTGGGTGTATGCTATTGAATTGATGGTTTTTTATTTTTGTTTTGGTTCTACAGGAGATGGGCGATTTCTTAGGTGAAATGGCTATGATGATGAGTCAAAACAAGCCCAATGTAAGCCCTCTGTTTTCCGACTTTCTGGTCGTGTTTCTATGTATGCGCTCATAAACTAGCCCCCCTTGGGAGTGTTAATTTTTGTTACCTGGAAGATTCAAGGAGCCGAATCTTGTTTTGGGACATCTTTGTGGTTGCATTGCGTAGCTCAATTGAGAGTTGATTTGAATCGAACTACATGCATTGGTGTCAGTTATTCTTTGCATCTGCATGCAAGCAAATTGTAACTATTTTTCCGAGCTACCATTTATTTTACTACTACTATTGTAGTACAAACAAGAACAAATATGTTGGAATGTGGGTGTCTTCAAGTCCAAATTGTAGGTCCCACTCAAAATTAAACTATTCTAGATGAATTCTGCCGAAGACATGGACGATGGATATCGATGGTTAACGGCTTTTGAATAGGAGGGGGCGTATCACATGCACGTCATGGGGTAGTAGTCGTGTCCAACTTAGGTCAACATTCAAAACTCCCACGCTTGTATAACTGCCGCCACTGTAGGGCAGGACCCGGACTAGTTGTATTTATATCATCGGGCGTCCTTAGCGCCTTCCCTGTGCATTTGTACCCCGTGTCCAACGAACTTTCTTGGCAGTAGGTTCGTTGGTCTATAGCTAACATGCGCCCGTGGAATGTCCTCTACTGCTGCGAAACTTAGAATTTGTTTCTTTGCTACAGTTCAAAAAATTCCTGGTTGGAAAATTTCTGAATTCCCATACAGGTAGAATTCTTGAATGCTCTCATAGGCCTAAGCATTTAGAAATTTTACAAAAATGCTAAGGGCCTGAAATTTCTGAATTCTCAAAAGTCATTTGAGACCTTTCTAAGTGGGTAGAATTTTAAATTGCCTGGCAAGGAACAAGACATTTGCAAATCGTAGGGGACAATATGTTAGATCATGTTCCGACAACTCCAACGTTGTAAATTCATGTCTGGAATTTTAGTATAATTTACAATGCTAGATTTTTTTTTACATGATGTGACTCCATGTCCCGTCATTCGCAAATGTCATATCACAGCATAAGAATTTCAAAATCCTAATATTTTAGCTACCTAAAAAATTTCAAATGACTTGAAATTCCTACAATTCTAGTCTCGTTACTATTTGGTGGATTTTCTGAATGTTCAAGTAGAAGGGAGCATTTAAGAATTCCACCGTGCTTCTCTAGACTGAAATTCCATTAAAGAAACATCCCCTTTGGGTTTGTTTGGTTAAAATACTTAAAGGAATTTTAGTGAAGTGAAGTAAAGGTTGATGAGAGAATAAAATATTAGAGGGTCTAATCATATAAGATAAAAATTTATTTTAATGGCTTTGTAAGGATTTTTTTTTTTTATACTTTTTTCTTGAAGTGTAGATGGATTTTTGTCTTTTAGTGGCATGAAAATGTTTTTTTTTACTCTTTTTTGTTAGAAATAAAGGGAATTATGAAATTTTATACTTTTGATATAACCCCTGGTTTGTTCTCCTTTGGGAGGTGAAAAGAGGCTTTACTTCACTCTACTTTTTTGTTTTGGTAATTTTACTATTAAAGGGGAAAGGAGAAGATAGCTTCGAGGAGCTGCAAGAACTGTTCGAAGAAATGTTCCACCGAGACATGAATGGCGTTGGATCCTCCTCTCAGACTTCCAACGTGCGTCACCAGGCCCCTAAAAGCTCGGCTTCTGCTTGCAACATGAGCAGCAGTAGCAATAACAAGAGAAACTGCTCGGGTATGAGTTCTGCCAAGGCCAATGGCGATGGGTTTTCTTCATCTGATTTCTCATGGTTGGATGGAGGCCGCAGTTTCTGCCTAGGGGTGAGTTAACAGTTGATTTCGATTATTCTAAAGGATTCTTATATTCTTAGCTAAGTCCCATTTTGTTTGTTTCATGGTGAGGAATTTTGCAGGCAGAGGATGGAGAGGATTCTTCGCGTGGAAGAAGCAAAGGCAGTCGAAGGAAACAGAAGGCTTCTTCACGTCATGGCGTGCCGTCCCGATACGTACACGATAGTTTTTTTTAATTGCTCTCTCTCTCTCTCTCTCTCTCTCTCTCTCATCTCAGACGTGAAGCAGCCAAATGGTAAAGGTTGCTAGAGGAAGTGGTCTGGTCAATGCCGGAGAAAAAAGAAGTAATATATCGTTGGTGTGGCGGCGGCTTTTGTGCGACTTTCTTTGCGTCTGAGGACGCTATTATTTAATTTTCCATTCATTGCTTGCTTTACATCTTTGACGGCTGTAACGCGCCCAGCCGTTGGTGCTTACCGTTCCCTTTTTATTTATCCGGGGCGGGGCGTTGCTTAAGTGGGTCTAAGCTCTTGTTTCGGTGGAACTAGGAAGGCTCATAATCTAGCGTCAATCGCTAAGGTCAGTTCGGCTAGGTTTTGAAGAAAGGGAAACTCTTTTTTAATTTTAAATTAATAATTGATGGTTAGTATAATGCTTATCAATGCAATTTGTTGGTGTAGTTTTAGTGTTAACGTGGTCTATGGGACTTGGGATTTAGAGCCATCTAAGAATTAAGCAAACATTGATTAAGTTGTTTTTTTTAAATATTTATGTAAGTAGGGATTCCTCTACAAGCTTCTGTTACCATCTTACGGTATAAGTAATCTCATCTTACGGTGTAAGTAACCTCATGGGTCCAACAACTATCCAAACCCATCTCCCTATTTACATGAGTCATGCTGGGTTTTGGAAGATCCGAATGGACATGGTCAATTTTGGTGTTTTATATAGTCATTAAACTTGTGGACCATGGATGAATGAGTTAAAGGTATTAGATTGTCTTAAAATTTTATATGTTAAGGTTAGTCACACAGAACACAGAAAAATTTAGGTGAGAATTCGCTCCCGTGAGAGCTATTGGTAGGGTCAACATAGCAATCCATCTAAATCAAGGACAAATACGGATCCCCTTGATAGTCACTGATCCCAATGATTGACACAAATTCGAATGGACTAAACCGTTGGATCGAGGGTTGGAATATATATATATTTTTTATATGAAGCTATTAAATTTGTAGGCATGGATGAAGGGGTTAGAGGTATAAAGTTTGGGGTCAAATTTGATATTTGAGATAGGCTCACATAGATCTTTGCATCTACCCTGGTCTCATTCTCAAATGGGATCCATAGTTTGGCCAATTTGAAAGTTCTTATATAATAGTTTTCATTTGAATAAATTTTAATATATATATATAGAGAGAGAGAGAGTTTGTGCGTGCTACTGACTAACACATAAGTGTATTTCTTTAATCCATTAAAGAAAGGGGTACTTAGAGGTGAAAATCTGCCCGGCACGGCCCATGTTCATTATGCGGGCCGTGCCGTGCCTGGCCGAGGACCTCTGGGGTCAGCCCAGCACGGCCCAGGGCACGACTCTGGTCGTGCCGTGCTGGGCCGGGCCCTAGATGGGCCTGGGCCGTGCAGCCCGTGGACGGCCCACAATCCCCCTCCCCCCCCCCCCCCCCCCCCCTTTTTTTTTTTTTTTTTTTTTTTTTTTTTATAACTTTTTTTAAGTTCTTTAAGTCTTAGAGACTTAGACTCTTCACTCTTGGTCTTGGACCAATTTCATTAAAATAAAGAAATTAAGAGAAATAACAAGTAGAATAACACTAATAATTAATGTTTTGAAAAAATACATTACATAAATTGTATTTCCTTGAAATTTAAGTTACAAAAGTTTAAAAAAAATTACAAGTTTGAACTTGGATCAATATATATAATGAAATTCAAACCTTCTGATAAATGAAAAAAGAATTACAACTTTAAAAACCTATGATACATTCTAAAAAATAAATTACAAGTTTAGAAACCTATGAATACATTCTAAAAAATAAATTACAAGTTTAGAAACCTATGAATACATTCTAAAAAATAAATTACAACTTTAAAAACCTATGAAGGCTATGATACATTCTAAAAAATAAATTACAAGTTGAAAGCCTATTATACATTCTAAAAAAAATTATACTATGATATATGTAACTCCGCTAGCTCATCTTCTATCTCTATCTCGATCTCATCATTATCGAGGTGTTGTTCCCTATCATATGCTTGATACCAATCCCATAAACACATGCAGGTCTCAACAGTTTCTTCTGTAAGCATAGTCCTCCTGGGGTCAATAAGGCGCCCACTTGCACTAAATGCCTGCTCTGATGCAACTGTAGACGCTGATATTGTTAGTATATCACGGGCTATGGCGGAAAGCACGGGAAACTTAATTTCGAATGATTTCCACCATGCCAAAATATCAAAATCATCTTCTTCTTCATCTGGGATTTCAACAGGATCACTCCCCAAGTACATTGTTAATTCATTAAGGTTGTAAGATCCTTTGGAAGAAGAGGAGTTACTTCCATGAGATTTCTTCATAATACTCCAAATAGCCTTCTTTTTTCCTTTATGTACTTGGGGAGGGCCTGTTGGGACCGTGGGTGTTATGGATCTACCTAATCGGGTAGCATAATCTAAATAAAGTGTTTCTAATTGTGTCCTAATTGTTGTCATGTCATTTATATTTGCTGTATTCATATTAGAGTTTATTTCATCAAGAAGGGTTTCTACACCTTGTAATTTCAATCTAGGGTCTAATGCAGCAGCTATACAAAATGTTAAAGGAGCTATTCTCCAATATGATGAAAACTTTGCCTCCATTTGTGCACACATAAGTTGAAAATTTGAGAAATCTCTATACTTTTTAAAAGTAAGACTTATTTCATAAAAATGGGCTAAAGCTTGGTTTGATGTGGGATAATATACCCCAGAAAAAAATAATGTTGCATCATGGAAAACTTCTAAAAAATCTCTTATTATCTCAAGAAGGGTCCATTTATCATCACTTATAAAAATATTTTCATGCTCCAAATAAAGTTGACAATATTGATTTAGTGCCATTTTATAGGCACATGATTCTTTTAACATTTTATAGGTAAAATTCCATCTATGCTTTACATCATATGATATTTTCTTTGGTCTTTGATTCAAATTTACACATATGTTCTTCCACCATTGTTTTCGCGAGGGAGAACAGAAAATGTATCCTACAATCCATTTAATAACATCTAAATCAGCTCTAATTAATTTCACCCCAACTTGGACGATAAGATTTATGACGTGGCATGCACATCTATTGTGAAATAGATCTTCATTTAAATCAAGTTGAATCGAATGTTTTACTACTACTGCGACATTGTTAGTGCTTGCATTATCTAAAGTTATAGAAATTATTTTATTTTCAATTTTATATTCTCTAAGTTTTTCAAGGATGGTGGACCCTATCCTAGCACCAGTGTGTGGAAATTCTAGCATAGAAAATGCAATAATTCTTTTCTGCATCACCCAATCACTATCAATATAATGTGATGTGATTGCAATGTACCCCACATTTTGTTTAGAGGTCCATAAATCTGAAGTTAAAGCCACTTTTCCAGGTAAATTTTCAAAAACATTTTTTAAATGCTCTTTTTCTTTCAAAAAAGTTTTTATTGCATCACTTCTAGTAGTAACTCTAGATATTTTCTGCCATGAAGGAACAAAGGCAGACCTCAAAAATCTTTCAAAACATTGTTCTTCGGCAAGTATAAATGGATATTGGCGAGAAATTATATACTTAATAAGTTGATATCTAGCATTAGTAGGGTCATAATGGAAAATTCCTAAACCGCCAGATGAATCCGTTTGAGAAAGTTGTGTTTGAACCATCCCACGGTTCCCACCTCTTTCCCCATCGTTAGCGGTCTTAGTGTGTTTGAATATACACTTTTTCATGTGCCTACTAAGGTGGCCAGTGCCGCTTGATGATTTGGCACTGAGGAGATCTTTGCAAAAATTACATTGTGCCTTTTCCTCTGTTCCTCTCATGGGACTTGGGACAGTAACTTTAACAAAATAAGTCCATACAGGAGAAGTTAATCTTGATTTTCTCTTCTTTTTAGTTGTAGAAACTGAAAATGCAGGATTTTGGGGATTATTACTATCTACTTCTATGCCCTAACTTTGATCTAAATGAATAAATCCAGGATCTTCCTCATTTAGAGAGAAGTCAAGGTTGAAAGGTTGTGATGGTCCAGCCATTTTTCTAAATAAAAGATAAACTTTTTTAATAAATAATTATGTATACTGTGTTTTTTGTGATAATTTATATAAGAAAGGGGAGAAGATGAGACTTAATATATAATATTACTATGTATATTACTACTAAATAAAACTCAAAATTAAATATAATAAATACCTTTATGAGAGAGGGAGAGCTAATGGAGAAGTTCTTCTTAGTTGAATCCTCCACTTTAGAGAAGTCACCCTCACTTTTCACTTCTTAGAAAACTTTGTATAAAGAGCTTAGAGTTTATAATGAGACTTAAGAGAGCTTAGAACTTTAGAGGGAGTGTGAGAAATGAGAGAGTAGATGAGTGTAGAGAAATGAGAGAGTAGATGAGTGTAGAGAAATGAGTGGAATGAGGGCTATTTATAGAATTCCTAAGTGATAAAATGACATAGAATACCCCCCCATATGACCGTTTTATAGCAGTTGGGGGGTTATAATGGTAAAAAATGATCAAAATACACTAATACCCCCCCCATTTGACCGTTTATAGCTGTTGGGGGGGTTAAAAAATGTAAAAAACCACTTTTAACCTTTTTTTTGAAGGGGGGGGGGATTTTTTAAAAAAAGAGCCGTTGGGCGGGCCTGGGCGGGCCTCGTGCCGGGCCGGGCCGCCCGCGGGCCTGGGGAGCTGGCCCAGCACAGCACAGGTTTTTGACCGGGCCGTGCCGTGCCGTGCCTTGGGCCTGGCAGCCTTGGCCCAGCACGGCCCATCGGGGCTGCCGGGCCGGGCCGGGCGGCCCGTTGACCAAAGTCAACGTGCCCAAGCACGGCCCAAGCACGGTTTTTTCGTGCCGGGCCGTGCTGGGCTTGGGCGGCCCGGCCCAGATTTTCACCTCTAGGGGTACTCCTTTAACTTAAAGATTATCTAAATGCTAAAATAAAGTTTTTTATTTCTTATACTTTTAATTACTATATTTGATAACCACTTAAAACACTAATTGAAAATTCCACCAAATTTCTTTTGTTTTTTTTTCTTTTTCCTTATAAAGACCATATGATGCAACCTAGCCATTATCAATGGTGAGATCTATACCTCTGACAGTGAGATTGAGTTTTCCGACTCAGGATCCTAAGATCACTTAGGAAAAATACCCAAAGGAGAACGAAAACACTTCTGAAACTTTAATTATTAATATAGCATACTTACAATAAAGAACTCTCTATTTATAATAGAGGAAAATACGAAATAAGGAAAATTCTAATTACTGCATGATTGCTAAATTAATCTAATTAGTCTCTAACATATTCAAATCAAATATCCTCTTAACAAATTTAAACTAATCTAATTAGGGAAAACACTTAATGGGAATGACTCTTTAGTGGGGTTCATTAGGGGCTCTCTTCTTCTTGGACCGACCTACATAAACTCTCCCTGGCTTGGGAAAATTTGACGCTGGTGAGTTAATGGCATGATATCTCTCGTAAAGATCGGGATTAAGACGCTGGAAACTTGTAGCTGTAATCCATGTAGCATCGGAAATTGGACGATTCATCCAGTTAACAAGAAACTTTTGAAATCCTCTTCGTCTAGTGGAGACAATTTGATTATCAAGCACATCAATAATTTTATCTGCATGGGCTGGTGAAGGTGGTAGCTGAATCTTCTGTTCTTCCGACGGACTATTTTGGTCATGGCCCTTGTAGTGTGTGAGATCTTCAACGTTGAAGGTAGCATTCAATCCAAAATCTGTTGGCAAATCCAACACATGCATTAGGACCAATTTTCTTGAGAATCTTGAATGGTCCGTGTCGCCACCCCGGACCAGGCCCGCGGGCCTAATCCGGGATATGAACTAATTAAAAAGAATAAGATGATGAATGATGGATTGTCATTGTACATATAACATAAGTGTATTTATTTTGGTCTCAACATACACGGGTCATTGAAGAATAAGATACTACCTGTACACGCGATTCTCCACAGGTTTCCGCAGTGAGGATATCATGTCAACATATATTTTTGATTAGGTACGGAAGCGTGTAGCAAATCTAATTCACACATTCGTATCCATAATAGCAAGACTGATAATATATTTATATATAACAGAATATCAGAGTGAGCAATGATCATTAGCACTTTTTCAAAAGTAACGTTAAGGTTTATACAAAAGTTCAGTTAGTCTTTCACTAAAAAAAAATAAAAAATAAATAAAGTCCAACACATCTCAAAACAATAACCTAAAAGAATGGTTAATCACGATCCCCAAAATATGATGTAACTTGAGGCAACCGAATGTCTAAACAACATCATCGGCATGTCACTTGACTAAACGTTGCGGTTCACCGACCGCCTCCTCGGGCTCCTCCTCAAGGTAACCGGCAATTGGACTTGAGTACAAAAGAATGGGTCAAACACAACGGTTTAGCAAGTGGGTGAAAGAATATAACAATATAACATTAATTGAATTTACCTTGGAAAATATTCAAACCTGTTTAAACAATAAATTCCATGGAAGAAATAATTCATTTATTAAAAAATATATATGCAGTGTAAAACAAGTAAAGGTAACCAAGGAATCGGAAAACAAGCAAGATGGCAACCAAACAAAGTTAAGTCCTCTATCACCGAAGTGACAAGAGTATATCGGGGCGTTGATCTCAGTCACACAAGGAGAGGAGATTCAACGAAATATACATATACATATAAGGGGGATTCGGCGAGAGGTCCCTGAACATTTCACTTTATTGCCTTAGGTCCACAATCTTTTTTTATAGTGTGAAAGGTCCTTTTTCCAAAATTGAAAACCTAAAGTGTCTAATTTACCCTTTCTTCAAATCATATCCCATGATTAGTGGGATAAGCCAATAATAATGGTCAACTACCATTAAATTAGTCACGATTAATAAAATTCCACTAACGAGATTTCCAAATAAAGTTCAAAAAACAAGAAACAAATTTCAAATAAATTTCTAAAAATGAAATAAATTAAAAAACGCAAATAAATTTCAAAAGATGAAAATCAATTTCAAAAGATCCAAATAAATTTCAAAAGACGAAAATAAATTTCAAAAAATGTAAATAAATTTCAAAAGACGAAAATAAATTTCAAAAGATGTAAATAAAATTAGAAAAACAAAATTAAACTCTAAAAAAAAAACAAATTTCAAAAAATACAAATAAATTTGAAATAACGCAAATAAATTTCAAAAAATGCTATAATATCAAAAGAACATAGGGAAGTTTAAAAAGACGCTAATAAATTTCAAAAAATCTAATAATTTTCAAAAGATGAAAATCAATTTAAAAAGATGCAAATAATTTTCAAAAGAACCAAATAAATTTCAAAAGATGAAAATCAATTTCAAAAGATCCAAATAAATTTCAAATAAGTGTAAATAAATTTAGAAAAACGCAAATACATTTACCACAAACTCGGATAAATTTGTCCAAACTCAGATAAATTTGTCCCATAACTCAGATAAATTAGCCAAAACTCAGATAGATTTGTCCAGAATGTAAAGAAATTTATTTCAGAACCCAGATAAATTTGCAAAAAACTCAGATAGATTTGTTCAGAATTCAGATAAATTTGCTAAAAACTCAGCTAAATTTGTTCAGAACTCAGATAAATTTGTTCCAGAACTCAAATAAATTTGTGCAAAACTCAAAAGAATTTGAAAAAATACTCAAAACTCCGATAAACTTGATAAAAACTTAGATAAATTTGACAAATCAATGGAGGACGGAGGAGATCAGATCAACGGAACACAAAAGAGATCAGATCAGATCTTGAAAAGGCTGCAAATAGCTACTGATTGCAAGTTACCTACATTTTCCCCACCACCTCACTCAGTGAGTTAACATGACTCGCCGAGTCACAACTGCAGATGAATGCATCGACTTAGTTCCAGTCATACGAAATGCTCAAACAAACTACAATCCAAGGAAATCATCCAAAACTATAGTCTCTTTGTACTTCTATAACTCTCTTTCAATAGTCTCTATACACAAACGAATCCACAGAAGAAGAAGATGAAGAACATATATCTCTAACAAGAAGTGCAGTGAGATTTCCATCAAAATCGCCACAATGAGCAATGAATTCTCTTTCAGAAGAAAACCCAAAGGCATTATTCCCAGGAAGAATCGGATTCGGATTAGCAAGCGACTGTAATGCAATTTTTACCTTCTTTTAGCAAGCGATGTGTTCCAAAGAAGGTGAGTGAGAATCGCCGAGTCGGAAATCCGAGTCTTGCTTTTCCGCTGAGTCGCGACTCGGACTATCTCCATCAAAGCTGTATTGGACAGCCTTTGAACCGATCGAATTCCACCTATTAAAATTGCAGCAGTTGCAGAGAGCTTAGAGTCATTAAAGTTCGTATCTTTATTGGATTTCTCGTCTGTCTCTCTATCCATAGATGCATTGTTTCAGAGCTCCGAGTTCTAACTCGTGAGAAAACGTCACCAACAACCCAGATATTATTGACATCCACCAACAGAACTTGCTTGAAATTCCGACGGAGTCTTCCAAGAAGCATCTGATAGCAAGCCCATCTTCTCAGCTGCATTGGCGCTGGGTCTAGGAACCCAGCCAGAGAGTCTTATGGGTCGAGTTCAAAAGCTTTAAATCCCACAACAGAGGCCCAACTCAGCCCACCCAACTCGTCATTTTCCCCATTGGTGCTGTTGCTGTGATTTCTGTAGCCCCATAACGGTTCTCCACTGCGGTTGTTCTTGAAAAAGGGAAGGATTGACGGAGTAGAAGGCTTGGTGGTGTTGTTTTTGGTGTGATGGAGGAGTAATTTGTTGAAGGAATCGTCTTCTTGCTGAATTATGGAGGAGAAAGGGAAGGAAGAGGAAGTGGGAGAGGAAGGCAAGATGAAGACGACGTCTGCTTGAGTAGTCGAACCCCACCGAGGTGATGTGGGCACACAGCCTAATCGAGAGGGTCCAGAAGGAGCAGTGGGCGCAATACGGGATCAAGGGCCCTAGGCCGAGAACAGATCAGTCCGGATCCTCTTCAAACTGCCGGTGGCCAACAGAGATCAACAATGTCCTTCTCTGTAAACTCCTAGACGCTGTGTGCTGCTGCTCGTCGCTGGTGCAGAAATGGGTTGAGATCTCAATAGTTGACATCGATCTCCGAAGAAGAAGACCCATGTCCGGTTTGAAGCAATGAGGGGGAGAATGGAAGATTTGAAATCTGAAATTTCAAAATTAGATGCCTAAACAGTTGGAAGGGGGCAAATTAGTCATGTAAATTGTATCCAGGGACTTCTGGCTGCAAACAGTCTAACTGCTTGGACCAGAGCCCTTAAAAAGAAATTGCCTGGATTGGAGACTGGATAGATTCAATTCTAGGGACCTTTCGCTAATTATCTCTACATATAATAATACGGGACATGACCACGGTAGCGAGCCGGGCATCAGGTGTCACGTCTCCCGAACCCGATTAGAGAATAAACCGGATCCGGAGAGTGAAAATTAGGACTAATTAAAATTTTTGTCCTTTAGGCCCAAGGATCGTAAGTCCGCTGTGAGGATATAATATTTCAAGCCTAAACTATAATAAGAATTTGCGGAACTCATACAATTCTAGGCATATTTGGATATCAACAAGGAATAATGAAGCTCAACATATATTAAAGTTAACAAGGAAATTAATTTATTTAATGGCCATCCCACTAATCAAGGCCATTTAAAACAATAGTGAAGTCAATAGTGTGAAAGTTTAACGAGAGATAATAAAAAATAAAAGAATCTAATGAAGTCCCAATGAATCTCTCTCGTGCTAGGATCAATGACGCTACTCTACGTCGTCGGCACGCCACTCTCGTTCCTCCTCAGCCGGTTGAGGATCTCCTCACCAGCTTGCTCCTAGTAGTAGTACTCACCTAAGGTGTCTGCACACCGAGGAACAGAGTCAACGACATGTTGAGCAATAGATAAGCAAGATATAATTAAGCATGACATGCATCAAGTATAAGAGTAATGACAGGCATGATAATAAAGAGAATACAAGGAATCGAAGTTAGGTATAAAACATGAATATATAATCAGAAACAATAACAGGAAATCCTAACATATTAGCAATAACCATTGTCCAAACAATTCAATGCAAGAATCAAGAGGAAGACTCCCAGGTACCAGTAACAGTCCTACCCAGACTACTGATACCAAAGTCTGGCTCCAGGGGGATCCAAGCTCCCAATCCTGAGAATAGTAGCACGGTCCAAGCCCGCTCCCAACTATTCAACGCCATGGACGCCGTCCAAAGCCGACTGCCCACCCCGATGTCCGAGTAACCGGCCCATCAATAATACCCCAAACCGCAGTTGGTCATGACATGCAAATAATAGTAAAGTGGTGTTGACACGAGGAAATCAAGACAAGCAAGTCTGACTAACTCAATATACAAGACATGTTGATAGGGATTATCTCATTCAAGTCAATACAAGACAAATCCAATCACATGATAATCTATTCAGTCTAGCCAGTCATGTTTATCAATTACATAACACGGGGTTTTAAGGTACACTCTAAGTCAGGTCCAAGTCCTAATTCTACAAGGGATTATGTTTCATAAATAATTAGGTATATTATGCCGAGAGAGTGTACAAGGTGCAATTACAATTAAACAAGTCAAGGAGGGATTACAAGCCAACCATAGGCAAGTGGTGTCATCCATGTATCATACATGTTCTAACGGAGCACGAGTGGAATTGGATCAACGATGCTTCTAAGGAAATCCCATGGTGTACAATCATGTTAAGCATCCATTAATTCAGTTCTATACGCATTCGGTTACCTCATGTTTAATACACGAATACCTAGACACTTAACCGAAACATATCAAGCCACGTGCTTCGATTTCAACCCCCATAATGGTCATGTGAGAGTAAATTCATGGTTTCCAACATCTAAAGCCCAAACCTAGGTTACCGGTCTTAATTTCGATAAAAATATGAGCTGAGGCAATAAACCTTTTGATCTCTGATCGTAACGAAATTAGAACCATTGGATTTTACATCTCAAGGGCTTTCCAACGGTATATTGCACGTCGAAATCCGAAAGGCGGATCAAAAGTTATGGTCATTCGAAATCTGCCAAAATTCATGAAATCTGCCCAAATGCGGCTAGCCAAATTGGCCTATGCGGCTAACCGAATTGGCATGTTCGGCTAGCGGAAAAAGTGACCGAAGGTGACCGAAAATGCCCTGCAAAAGCAGGTTACTGGAAAAGTAATTGAATGGTGACCGAATTGCCTGCGGCTAGCCGAATTCTAGGTAGAACCACGAGTCTTTTGAGCCAAAAATTCAATCATTTGAGTAGCTCCTTCTCCAACATCTTCCCAAACCTTTCCAAACGCCATAACCTGCACAAAGAGCCACCGTGCTCTCTTCCAAACCACATTTCATCCATTCATCAAGTCATCCACCCATAATAAAATTCATTCAACCCATTAATCCAATTTTAACATGTGTAATCCATTTAACCATGACAAGCTTGGAATTTAGGGAAAATCTAAAAATGAGTTAACAAGAACAATAATAATACATGCATGCCCAATATATAAAGAAAATCTACTTGCCTCAACAAAGAAGAAGATTGAAATATGGGAAACTTGAGGAGAAACTTTCTATCATGAAATCCACGAATCTAACCCAACCAAACGTAACCTAAAGCACCAAAGAGAAGAAAAGAGAGGAAAAGATTGAGATCAAACCTAAATCTAACCAAAAGAGAAGATGATTGAAAGATGAGCGTGAGGGAAATCTTACCAAACTAGAACCAACGGGAAGGGAAGATCGCGAGGAAGAAGATGTGCGGTTCGGATCTTCGAGATGATTTCTCCAAAAAACTCTGAGCTTGAGAATATGAAGAGGAAGAAGAAGAAGAGGCTGCTGTAGTTTTGTTGTAGAAATGAGAATGAGATTAGGTTAAAGAAGAAGAGAAGAAGGAAAAGACAAGTTTGCCCTTAAGTGGGTCCGGTGAAGGAATGGACCACTTTAAGGGTTTTTGATTGTCGAATCGTGATGAGCTAGTAGACAAAAATGATCAGCGTGAGGAGACCTTTCCAACGAACCCAAAATCACGGTGATAGGAATTTTCTGAAAAAACACTCAATTTTCCCTAAATTGCAAACTACCCCCCTTCTAGGATCAAACGAACTCGAAATCGAACGAAACTTCATAGACACTATTCTAACACTAAAAGAAACTCACTCAAGGCCTAAACCCACTTAAATATCTAACAATACAATTAATTATAATAATAATTATAAAATAAAATGGTCAACGGGCCTGCTATTGGGCCCAATTGACCCAGTAAGGTCGCGGACCTTACATTTCTCACCTCTAAAAAGAACATTTGGTCCCTCAGATGCCTAAACATACCTCATCGGAAAAGAGATAAGGATATGCCTTCTGCATCCGGTCTTTAAGCTCCCACGTAGCTTTCTCCGGAGTGTGTTGCGCCCATTGTACCTTGACCCACTGGATGGTCTTGGTGCGCAACGCTACTTCCTTGGTGACGATGATCTACGCCGGACGCTCCACATAGGTTGCATCTGCTTGTAGTTGAAGTGGCTCGTGCTGCAACACAGGAGTAGGATTTGGAATATACTCTGAAGCATTGAGACATGAAAAACGTCGTGCACACCGGCTAGCTCAGGCGGTAGCACCAATTGATAGGCTACGTCTCCAATCCTGCTCTTGATCTCAGACGGTCCCACAAACCTCTTAGCAAGCTTTCTTTTCTGTCCAAATCTGACAACACCATTCATTGGGGATACCTTCAGAAACACCATATCCCCCACCTGAAATTCTAAAGGTCTCCGCCTCTTACCTGCATATCTCTTCTGACGATCACGTAACTCCTTAATTCTCATCTGAACAATTCTGAGTTTCTCACTAAAATCAGCAATCTCTGATATCATTCTGTCACGTCCCCCGAACCCGATTAGAGAATAAACCGGATCCAGAGAGTGCAAATTAGGACTAATTAAAAATTTTGTCCTTTAGGCCCAAGGATCGTAAGTCCGCTGTGAGGATATAATATTTCAAGCCTAAAATATAAAAAGAATTTACGGAACTCATACAATTCTAGGCATATTTGGATATCAACAAGGAATAATGAATCTCAATATATATTAAAATTAACAAGGAAATTAATTTATCCAATGGCTATCCCACTAATCAAGGCCATTTAAAACAATAGTGAAGTCAATAGTGTGAAAGTTCAACGAGAGATAATAAAGAATAAAAGAATCTACTGAAGTCCCAATGAATCTCTCTCGTGCCAGGATCAATGACGCTACTCTACGTCATCGGCACGCCACTCTCGTTCCTCCTCAGCGGGTTGGAGATCCTCTGAGATCTCCTCACCTGCTTCTTCCTCGTAGTAGTATTCACCTAAGGTGTCTTCACACTCAGGAACAAAGTCAACGACATGTTGAGCAATAGATAAGCAAGATATAATTAAGCATGACATGCATCAAGTATAAGAGTAATGACAGGCATGATAATAAAGAGAATACAAGGAATCGAAGCTAGGCATAAGGCATGAATAAATAACTAGAAACAATAACAGGAAATCCTAACATACTAGCAATGACCACTGTCCAAACAATGCAATGCAAGAATAAAGAGGGAGACTCCGAGAATATCCAAGCCATCTCCCGGGGTACCAGTAACAATCTCACCCGAACTACTGATGCCAAAGTCCGGCTCCAGGGGGATCCAAGCTTCCGGTCCTAGGAATAGTAGCACGGTGCAAGCCCGCTCCCAACTATTCAAATGCCCACCTCGATGTTCGAGTAACCAGCCCATCAATAATACCCCAAACCGCAGTTGGCCATAACATGCGAATAATAGTAAAGTAGTGTTGGCACGAGGAAATCAAGACAAGCAAGTCTGACTAACTCAATATACAAGACATGTTGATAGGGATTATCTCATTCAAGTCAATACAAGATAAATCCAATCACATGATAATCCATTCAGTCTAGCCAGTCATGTTTATCAATTACATAACACGGGGTTTTAAGGTACACTCTAAGTCAGGTCCAAGTCCTAATTCTACAAGGGATTATGTTTCATAATTAATTAGGTGTATTATGCCGAGAGAGTGTACAAGGTGCAATTACAATTAAACAAGTCAAGGAGGAATTACAAGCCAACCATAGGCAAGTGGTGTCATCCATGTATTATACATGTTCTAACGGAGCACGAGTGGAATTGGATCAACGATGCTTCTAAGGAAATCCCATGGTGTACAATTATGTTAAGCATCCATTAATTTAGTTCTATACGCATTCGGTTACCTCATGTTTAATACACGAATACCTAGACACTTAACCGAAACATATCAAGCCACGTGCTTCGATTTCAACCCCCATAATAGTCATGTGAGAGTAAGTTCATGGTTTCCAACATCTATGGCACAAACCTAGGTTACCGGTCTCAATTTCGATAAAAATATAATCTGAGGCAATAATCCAAGTATTTACATCACTTTTTGATCTCCGATCGTAATGAAATTAGAGCCATTGGATTGTACATCTCAAGGGATTTCCAACGGTTTATTACACGTCGAAATCCGAAAGGCGGATCAAAAGTTATGGCCATTCGAAATCTGCCTAAATTCATGAAATCTGCCCAAATGCGGCTAGCGGAATTGGCCTATGCGGCTAGCCGAATTGGCATGTTCGGCTAGCCGAAAAATTGACCGAAGGTGACTGAAAATGCCCTGTAAAAGCATGGTTACTGAAAAAGTAATCGAATGGTGACCGAATTGCCTACGGCTAGCCGAATTCTAGGCAAAACCACGAGTCTTTTGAGCAAAAAATCCAATCATTTGAGTAGCTCATTCTCCAACCTCTTCCCAAACCTTTCCAAAGGCCATAACCTGCACAAAGAGCCACCATGCTCTATTCCAAACCACATTTCATCCATTCATCAAGTCATCCACCCATAATAAAATTTATTCAACCCATTAATCCAATTTTAGCATGTGTAATCCATTTAACCATGACAAGCTTGGAATTTTTGAAAAATCTAAACAATGAGTTAACAAGAACAATAATAATACATGCATGCCCAATATATAAAACAAATCTACTTGCCTCAACAAAGAAGAAGATTGAAATAGGGAAAACTTGAGGAGAAGCTTTCTATCACGAAATCCACGAATCTAATCCAACCAAACGTAACCTAAAGCGCCAAGGAGAAGAAAAGAGAGGAAAAGATTGAGATCAAACGTAAATCTAACCAAAAGAGAAGATGATTGAAAGATGAGCGTGAGGGAAATCTTACCAAACTAGAACCAACGGAAAGAGAAGATCACGAGGAATAAGATGTGCGGTTCGGATCTTCAAGATGATCTCTTCCAAAAACTCTGGGCTTGAGAATCTAAAGAGGAAGAAGAAGAGGCTGCTGTAGTTTCGTTGCAGAAATGAGAATGACATTAGGGTTAAGATTAAGTTAAAGAAGAAGAGAAGAAGGAGAAGACAAGTTTGCCCTTAAGTGGGTCCGATAAAGGAATGGACCACTTGAAGGGTTTCTGATTGTCGAATTGCAATGAGCCAGTAGACAAAAATGATCAGCGCGACGAGACCTTTGTAACGAACCCAAAATCACGGTGATAGGAATTTTTCCAGAAAAACACTCAATTTTCCCTAAATTGCAAATTACCCCCCCTGCTAGGATCAAACGAACTCGAAATCGAACGAAACTTCGCAGACATTATTCAAATACTAAAGGAAACTCACTCAAGGCCTAAACCCACTTAAATATCTAACAATACAATTAATTATAATGATAATAAAAAAATAAACGGGTCAACGAGCCTGCTATTTGGCCCAATTGACCTAGTAAGGTCGCTGACCTTACATCTCTCACCTCTAAAAAAAATATTTGGTCTCCTAAATGCCTAAACATACCTCATCGGGAAAGAGATAAGGATACGCCTTCTGCATCTGGTCTTTGAGCTTCCTCCGGAGTGTGTTGCGCCCATTGTATCTTGACCCACTGGATGGTCTTGGTACGCAACACTACTTCCTTGGTGACGATGATCTGCGCTGGAGGCTCCACATAAGTTGCATCTGCTTGTAGTTGAAGTGGCTAGTGCTGCAACACATGAGTAGGATTGGAATATACTTCCGAAGCATTCAGGCATGAAAAACGTCGTGCACACCGGCTAGCTCAGGTGGTAGCACCAAACGATAGGCCACGTCTCCAATCCTGCTCTTGATCTCAAACGGTCCCACAAACCTCTTAGCAAGCTTTCCTTTCTGTCCAAATCTGACAACACCCTTCATCGGGGATACCTTCAGAAACATCATATCCCCCACCTAGACTTCTAAAGGTCTCCGCCTTTTATCTGCATAGCTCTTCTGACGATCACGTGATTCCTTCATTCTCATCTGAACAATTCTGACTTTCTCACTGGAATCAGCAATCTCTGATACCATTCTGTCACGTCCCCCGAACCCGATTAGAGAATAAACCGGATCCGGAGAGTGAAAATTAGGACTAATTAAATTTTTTGTCCTTTAGGCCAAAGATCGTAAGTCCGCTGTGAGGATATAATATTTCAGGCCTCAAATATAATAAAAATTTACGGAACTCATACAATTCTAGGCATATTTGGATATCAACAAGGAATAATGAATCTCAACATATATTAAAGTTAACAAGGAAATTAATTTATCCAATGGCCATCCCACTAATCAAGGCAATTTGAAACAATAGTGAAGTCAATAGTGTGAAATTTCAACGAGAGATAATAAAGAATAAAAGAATTTAATGAAGTCCCAATGAATCTCTCTCGTGCAAGGATCAATGACGCTACCCTACGTCATCAGCACGCTACTCTCGTTCCTCCTCAGCCGGTTGGAGATCCTCTAGGATCTCATCACCTGCTTGCTCCTCGTAGTAGTACCCACCTGAGGTGTCTACACAGCCAGGAACAGAGTCAACGACATGTTAAGCAATAGATAAGCAAGATATAATTAAACATGACATGCATTAAGTATAAGAGTAATGACAGGCATGATAATCAAGAGAATACAAGGAATCGAAGCTAGGCATAAAGCATGAACAAATAATCAGAAACAATAACAGGAAATCCTAACATACTAGCAATAACCACTGTCCAAACAATGTAATGCAAGAATCAAGAGGGAGACTCCGAAGATGTCCAAGCCACCTCCCGGGGTACCAGTAACAATCTCACCCGGACTACTGATACCAAAGTCTGGCTCCAGGGGGATCCAAGATCTCGTTCCTCGGAATAGTAGCACGGTCCAAGCCCACTCCCAACTATTTAACGCCATGGACGCCGTCCCAAGCCGACTGCCCACCCCGATGTCCGAGTAACCGACCCATCAATAATACCCTAAACCACAGTTGGCCATGACATGCAAATAATATTAAAGTGGTGTTGACACGAGGAAATCAAGACAAGCAAGTTTGGCTAGCTCAAAATACAAGGCATGTTCATAGGGATTATCTCATTCAAGTCAATACAAGACAAATCCAATTACATGATAATCCCTTCAGTCTGGCCGGTCACGTTTATCAATTACATAACACGGGGTCCTAAGGTACACTCTAAGTCAGGTCCAAGTCCTAATTCTACAAGGGATTATATTTCATAATTAATTAGGTGTATTATGCCGAGAGAGTGTACAAGGTGCAATTACAATTAAACAAGTCAAGGAGAAATTACAAGCCAACCCTAAGCAAGTGGTGTCATCCATATATCATACATGTTCTAACGGAGCACAAGTGGAATTGGATCAACGATGCTTCTAAGGAAATACCTTGGTGTACAATCATGTTAAGTATCCATTAATTCAGTTCCATACGCATTCAGTTACCTCATGTTTAATACACGAATACCTAGACACCTATCCGAAACATTTCAAGCCACGTGCTTCGATTTCAACCCCCATATTGGTCATGTGAGAGTAAGTTCATAGTTTCTAACATCTAAGGCCCAAATCTAGGTATCCGGTCTCAGTTTCGATAAAAATATGAGCTGAGGCAACAATGCAAGTATTTACATTACTTCCCGATCTCTGATCGTAACGAAACTAGAACCATTGCATTGTACATCTTGAGGCCTTTCCAACGGTATATTACACGTCGAAATCCGACGGGCGGATCAAAAGTTATGGCCATTCGAAATCTGCCCGAATGTGGCTAGCCGAATTGGCATGTTCGACTAGCCCAAAAACTGACCGAAGGTGACCGAAAATGCCCTGTAAAAATATGGTTACTGGAAAAGTGACCGAATGGTGATCGAATTGCCTGCGGCTAGCCGAATTCTGCGCAGAACCACGAGTCGTTTGAGCAAAAATTTCAATCATTTGAGTAGCTCCTTCTCCAACCTCTTCCCAAACCTTTCCAAAGGCCATAACCTGCACAAAGAGCCACCATGCTCTCTTCCATACCACATTTCATCCATTCATCAAGTCATCCACCCATAATAAAATTCATTTAACCCATTAATCCAATTTTAGCATGTGTAATCCATTTAACCATGACAAGCTTGGAATTTAGGGAAAATCTAAACAATGAGTTAACAAGAACAATAATAATACATGCATGCCCAATATATATAGCAAATCTACTTGCCTCAACAAAGAAGAAGATTGAAATAGGGAAAACTTGAGGAGAAGCTTTCTATCACGAAATCCACGAATCTAACCCAACCAAACGTAACCTAAAGCGCCAAGGAGAAGAAAAGAGAGGAAAAGATTGAAATCAAACCTAAATCTAACCAAAAAGAGAAGATGATTGAAAGATGAGCGTGAGGGAAATCTTACCAAACTAGAACCAACGGAAAGAGAAGATCGCGAGGAAGAAGATGTGCGGTTCGGATCTTCGAGATGATATCTTCCAAAAACTCTGGGCTTGAGAAGATGAAGAGGAAGGAGAAGAGGCTACTGTGGTTTCGTTGCAGAAATGAAAATGAGATTAGGGTTAAGATTAGGTTAAAGAAGAAGAGAAGAAGGAAAAGACAAGTTTGCCCTTAAGTGGGTTCGGTGAAGGAATGGACCACTTAAATGGTTTCTGATTGTCGAATTGCGATAAGCCAAGAGACAAAAATGATCAACGCGACGAGACCTTTCCAACGAACCCAAAATCACGGTTGTCGCGACGCCGGACCGGGCTCGCGGGACCAATCTGGGATCGGGATACTAATAATGATAATGTACCACATCGGTTTAATGCCATACATTTATTTAATTTCCCACAGGTGTCCGCGGTGAGGATTATCACAACCATATATGAACATTTCTATTGAGTGCGGAAGCGTGTAGCAAATCAAATATTCAATCCATCTCTAATCATAAAGATAATAACACAAGCACAGTACTGTATCAGAATGAGCAATGATCATTTGCATGTTACCCAAAGGTAAATTAAAGTTTATACAAAGATCATTTAATTACATTTCCCAAAACTAGAAGCCAACGAAGGCCAATATAAACAAAATACCAATCCCCAAAGAATGGTTAAAGGTTTTCCCAAAATATTATCTCTCTCTAGCAATCCAATGTCTAAATGACATCATATGTATGCCACTCGACTAACTGATGCGGTTCTCCGACCGCCTCCCCGTGCTCCTCCTCGGGATAACCAACAACGGGACCTGAGTACCAAAGAGTGGGTCAAACACGACAGTTTGGAAAATGGGTAAAATATAATAACAATATGATAATAAATGAATTTACCTTCAAAAGCGTTTAAAACCTGTCTCAATAACAATTTCTATAAACGAGATAAAACATTTATTCAAATACAAGTAGGCATTGTAAAACATGTACAGGTAACCAAGGAAACGGGAAACAAGTAAGACGGTAACCACACGAAGCTAAGTCCTCTATCACTAAAGTGACAGAGCAATAACTAGGCACTGATCTCACTCACTCGAGGTGAGGAGAAACAATGGATCTTATAAATACATATACCTATACTATACATCACCACGGTAGCGAGCCAGGGATCGGGAACCACAGTAGCAATCTGTGGCATCGGGACAAGACCACGGTAATAACCGAGAAGCAAGATCCAAACTGCAGCTGGCGGGACAAGAGGGGGATCTCCAAGTCGGTGGATCAGACCAACAGGGTTATCCAGGCTTAGTGGTGCGGACTAATAGGTCAAATAACAAATCGAGACATGTGCAAGTAAATCAAGTACAATTAAACGAACGGGCAGGACGGGGGTGCTCAAGGGCACACTGTCATTTCATGTGGTGCAATGCACTTCAAGACAAGTAACCATTGTAAGCTTACCTCATGCTTTCGGGAAAACAAGACAATAGGGATCTAATAATAATTTGGTTGGCTGGCGGGTAAAGTACAATCTCGGGATCGATAAAGTATAATTAACAATTGAAATTTCGGGTAAAGTATCGGGTTCAAGATTTATTTGAAGTAAATAGGGATCTAATAATAATTTGGTACTCTTTAAGTTTGAGGACATCTCGGGCTCCTTATACACTTTGAATTTTCAAAACTTCGAATGACATCTTCGTGATATGGTTTCTTTCTCAAATGGCCTCATACATTGCTTGGTAAATCTCCCTGACATAGAGGGTTATCAATGAATAGTCCCAAAACGTTCAAATAGTTCATCATCGTTCCAAACATAGCCTTTGACCGACAAAGCTCATTTCTCGAGCGAACTCTCAAGAATGGTTGTCTGGGTGATTTCGGTTACCTAGCGGTCAGATGGAGGTTAGCCGCCGTTGGGTTAGGCGGTTAGCCGCTGGCTGACCCCGATTGGCCTGACAGAAAGACAGGTTACTGGAAATATAACCGAAATGGTTCGGTTGGCTGGCGGTTAGCCGCCGATTGGTTCGGCGGTTAGCTGCTTGCTAATCGTGCTTTCAGGAGGAAAATGTTGCTCTCTGGAAAAGTAACCGAATGGATCGGTTGGTTGGCGGTTAGCCGCCGATGGGTTAGGCGGTTAGCCGCTTGGTAACCGTGAGGCTGACCGTGTTTTCCGGAGGAAAATGTTGCTCTTTGGAAAAGTAACCGCGACTATTCAGCTAGCTGGCGGTTAGCCGCCAGTCACCAGACGGCTAGCCGACAGGTGGCCGCTGGCTGACCGCCAGGTGCGGGAAACATTCACTGTGTTCATATTTGAGCCCTTTTTCCTCCTCAAAACCATTCTCCACACTTCCATTTGATCCCTGCAATAAAGCTGAGCTAAGAGCTCCTCCAATACATCTATCTACACTTCTCCAAAACCCTAATATGTGTTCATCCCATTACCTCCTTCTTAACCACAACAACCATAAGAGGAAAGAGAAACCAAATCACAAACATTTAATTAAGACATATCCTAAAGACAACAAGTACTGTAACGAATATGTTTCCAAAACATTAAATGACTTAGCAATGTTCATTCAAAGCATTTATTTCAAAAATCAATGCAAGCCAATAAATATGAATGAAAATGACAAGTCAACCACATTCCTCACGAAAACCATTGAAAGCTCATTATATTAACTCATCCACTTGCCTTGGGTCTTCTAATCAAGGAAATCAAGCTATTAAACAAAGCTTTCTCAAGAATCCTACAAGCACAAACAAAACCCCCAAAACAAACCCTAAAATGGGTCAAACAATGAATGAAGAAGATAGAACTTACAATAATGGAGATGAAGCTTCTCTAGGACTAGAAGAATACAAATCTAGAAGATGGAGAAGATTGCTTACTTGTAGGTTCTCCAAATGGGCAAGGTGAGCTCAAAGGAAGTCTCAAAGTTGATAGGTTTCTCAACAAATGGTATCGAAAGATAGCCTTCAAGATGAGGAAGAGAATGATGACCTCCATTTTGATGTTGGTGCAAGATTAGAGGAGATTGAGATGGGGAGAGCAAGAAAAAGAAGGGAAAGGTTGCATAAAACCCTAGACTGCCTTTTGTGCTGGAAAAGGGAAATGAGGAAGATGGGTTCTCCTTATATAAGCAAATGGGAATGGGTCCCACTACTTAAGGCATTCAAGGGCTGAATCTTGGCTTTCGGGGCTTCTAATGAATTCGACGAAGAAGAGAAAAATGATCGTCGAAATATCTAGTTTCCAAAAAGTATATGTTTTGCGGGTTTCGGGAATATCAAGTTTTGGGTACAGATTTAGTGCACAATGACTGTTCTGCCCTCGAGTCTGGGGAATCGGTATTTCGGGATGTCGGACGGGGACGGGATCAACATGAAAGTTGTAGGGATTAACAATACAATTAAAACGAGATTAAAACAATGAATGTAAAAATCTCCGATAAATCCTCAAGCGCATGTAAGGTCATAAAGAAGGAACCCCCAAAGGGCCCCACTAATTACTAAGTAAATCAAAATTCCCAAAGCTATATCAAAATCTATTATATTCCCAACTTAATCAAACTCCACAAAACACGCTTAAAACTAAAACACAACTTAATTTATACTAATCGAGTTCACTCGGGTCGGGGTCTTACATTCTCCATCCCTTAGGGCATTTGGTCATCCAAATGAAATATAAAACTCACCTCAGGTAGTAGATGTGGATACTTCTTCTGTACTTGGTCTCGTAATTCCCATGTTGCCTCTTCCGGTCTTTGATTCTCCCATAGTACTTTTACCCACTGAATAGTCCGTGTCCTCAACTCTTGTTCTTTTGTATCAATGATCTGAACGGGCTTCTCAACATAGGTAACATCCTCTCGAATCTGCAATGGCTCGTGCCGGAGTACATGTGAAGGATCGGGGACATACTTCTTCAACATAGACACATGGAAGACGTTGTGTACGCCGGATAGCTCAGGTGGTAAGGCCAACCTATAAGCCACATCACCAATCTTGGTTACGATGTCATATGGTCCAATGTATCTCCGTAATAACTTGCCCTTCTGTCCAAATCTCAATGTTCCTCTCGTAGGTGAATACAATCATGTTTTCCTTTCATGAGATGAATGGTGTTTAATTATATACTTGCACATAACCAATACAAATGACATAATGGTTCATGAGATGAACCGGAGTCCACAAGTATACTAGATGTAATACATGTGTATGGATAAGATCCACATACATGAGATATGTATTGCAAATCTTATACTTAAATATCTTCACAACCAGTGATGAGATTGGACATCTCATCTGACAAGGTTACAGTACTTTGATCACTATGAGCTAGTGTGATTTGTCTCGATCATCGGAATGTAAGATTCTGGATCATGGTGCTGGTACATTTGATGTATTGAAGGACCATGAGAAGCACCTTATATACACTGTCTTAACTTTAAGGTCTGCTCTCATAATTCCCTAGCAATAGGCTCATAATCCTGAGACATTGATGAACTCAAGTTTCTATCTATTCATTTGCTTTGAGTCACCAATGAGTGAGGCCAATTGTAGGTCAACACCTCGGTGACTTGGGTACGTGGTAGTAGAGCTGTGGGAACATTCAATGGTCAAGACGGAATCTATCTTTAGTATCCCCTTGTGCCAATTAATGGGTTTATCATTGGTAAGTGCGCACCCATTCCAATTAAGAGTTAATTGGATCGGTACTAAATGATCACTATAATTAATTGGGGCTCAAGGATAATAAGATATGAATCTAATTTGGTGGACAGTTCCAATTGATCCATGGATATAGATGGAGGGGCCTACTTGTGGTAATTGGGAAGTTTAGGGTCTTCAATGTAATATATTCCTAAGACTGGAGTTCAATTGCATTTATATAGTGGAGTTATTTGCAATTAACTATGGGCCCGAATTGCACATGAGATGTGGGGTCGCGTGTCCCAGTTGGAGCCAGCCTTCTAAGGAATCCCTAGTGGTCCCCACGCTAGCCCAAGATATTAGAAAGATACTAATTATAGTAGAACTCTAAAAGGAAATAGAAAGTTACTATTTCTATTTGAAGTGAGACTTCTAATAGTGGTAATAGTAAGTTACTAATTATTAATGGAAGTGAGACTTCTATTTTAATTAGTAAAAGAGGAAGTTACTAATCATATTTGAAGTAAGACTTCTAATTGTGATTTAGTAAGCAAATAATTGTAGTGGAAGTAAGACTTCTATTTCAATTAGTAAGAGGAGTTACTTAAGTGCTATAAAAGGAGGAGAGGAGCCCTTGGACGTCCTATGCATAATCCCATCTTGGAATTCACGCCCAAGACTCTTAGTGCAAGAGTTGCACACGTCTATCTCTCTCTTTCCCTCTTTTAGTTTCTCTTTTAGTTTCCTTTAGGGTTTTCTCTTGGAGATTCCACCATCTTCTTGAGAAAAGAGAATCTGATACGGGTCATAGCGTGAAAGATCAAAGGGTGTTAGAGATTCTGATTTGATTAGTGAATGTGTTCATCATCAAAGAAAGAATTCAAATTCTCCATTAGAGCACAACTAAGCTCCAAAGGTATAATCTACATCCTTGTATGTTGTGGATTTCGTGGTTGCATATTTAGGTGCTGTTTTCTATCTTCTAGATAGCATATATTGCTGTACATGGTTTATAGGTTTGAGGAATTGCATCCTGGATTGGGTTTGTTGCCTTCTAGATAGTTGATCCCTGCATCAAGTGGGTCAAAAGTTTTTGAAACCTATCTTAATGGCCCACCTATTTTCCAACACTTTTACCCACTGAATAGTCCGTGTCCTCAACTCTTGTTATTTTGTATCAATGATCTGAACGGGATTCTCAACATAGATAGCATCCTCTCGAATCTGCAATGGCTCGTGCCGGAGTACATGTGAAGGATCGGGGACATACTTCTTCAACATAGACACATGGAAGACGCTGTGTTCGCCGGATAGCTCAGGTGGTAAGGCTAACCTATAAGCCACATCACCAATCTTGCTTACGATGTCATATGGTCTAATGTATCTCCGTGATAACTTGCCCTTCTGTCCAAATCACACTTTCAGGAAAACCTTGTCTCCTTCTTTGAACTGTAAATCCCTTCTATGAGAATCTGCATAGCTTTTCTGTCTACTCTGGGACACTTTCAGACGTTCTAGGATCAACTTCACTTTGTCACTGGTTTCACTTACTATAGTCGGTCCATGGAAATTGCGAATTCCGACCTCTTCCCAACAAACAGGTGTCCTACACCTTCTGCCATACAAAGCCTCAAAAGGCGCCATCCCAATGCTCGAGTGGTAACTGTTGTTGTAAGCAAACTTACAGAATGGTCGAGTCTCATCCCATTGAGTCTTGAAATCTAACACACAAGCACGGAGCATATCCTCAAGAGTTTTTATAGTCCTCTTTGATTGGCCGTCTGCCTGCGGGTGGTAAGTCGTGCTAAACTGTAGTTTCGTACCCCGTAGACTCATGTAGCGTCTTTCAGAACCTCGAGACGAATCTACTGTCTCTGTCAGAAGTGATAGAAACTGGTTGTCCATGTCGACTAACAATCTCGTTGACAAACAACTCTGCCAAAGATAGCATGTGCATCTTCTTCCCTGTCCTCATAGGAATAAAATGAGCTGACTTGGTGAGTCGGTCCACAATGACCCATATCGCATCGTTGCCTTTGTTGGTCCTCGGTAGACCCGAAATAAAGTCCATGGTAATGTGCTCCCATTTCCATTTCGGGATCTCTAACGGTTGTAATAAACCTGGAGGCCTCTGATGTTCTGCCTTTATCAACTGACAAGTCATGCAACGGGAGACAAACGCTGCAATCTCTCTCTTCATGTTATTCCACCAAAATCTGCTCTTCAAGTTCTGATACATCTTCGTGCTGCTTAGATGCATAGAATACTTCGTACTGTGAGCTTTTGTCATAATGTCATTCCTCAAATCTTCAATATTTGGTACACATAGACGGTCACGATAGTACAAAACTCTATCAACAATACGAAAATCAAAACGGTCTGCTATATGCTCAAAAATCTTGGCTAACTCTGGATCTTGAAACTGACTATCCTTGATCTTCTGAATAAAAGAAGGCCCTGACACTGTCATGTTAGCTAACAAAACACCCTTCCTTAGTGGCTGCACGTCTATACTCAACTCTTCAAATTGTTCAAAGATACAAGTGCCACTTAGGTTTGCCAAGCCTACTGATTTTCTGCTTAAGGCATCGGCAACTACATTAGCTTTCCCCGGGTGATACTTGATTCGAAAATCGTAATCCTTAATATATTCCATCCATCTTCTCTGCCTCATGTTCAATTCCTTCTGAGAAAATAAATATTGTAAGCTGCGGTGGTCGGAGTTGACTTCGAACTTCTCTCCATAGAGGTAATGTCTCCACATTTTCAACCCGAAAACAACCGCTGCTAACTCAAGATCATGGGTGGCATAGTTCTTCTCATGATCTTTCAACTGTCGGGATCCATATGCAATCACTTTTCCTTATTGCATCAACACACAACCAAGTCCAACATTCGAAGCATCGGTAAAAATGGTAAAACCGCCGCTCCCGGATGGTAAAGTAAGGACTGGTGCTGTAGCCAATCTTTTCTTTAGCTCTTGGAAACTCTCTTCACACTGATCTGTCCATACATATGACACATTCTTCCTTGTCAACTTCGTCAAAGGTGACGTAATCGACAAGAATCCCTGCACAAACCTCCTATTATAACCTGCTAAACCCAGAAAACTTCTGATTTCTGACGCATTCTTCGGTCTTTCCCAACTCATAACTGCTTCAATCTTGGACGGATCCACTGATAATCCTTCTTTGGAGATGATGTGCCCCAAAAATGTTACTTGCTCCAACCAAAATTCACACTTGTTGAGCTTCGCATACAGCTGATTCTCTCTCAAGAGTTGCAGTACTGTTATCCTCAAATGCTCTTCATGCTCTTCTCTGGTCTTGGAGTACACCAAAATGTCATCTATGAATACTACAACAAACTGATCCAGATACTCTGCAAATGTCTTGTTCATCAACGCCATGAACACTGCCGGTGCATTAGTCAACCCAAATGGCATCACCAGGAACTCATAGTGACCATATCTTGTCCGAAAAGCTGTTTTCAATACATCTAATTCTCTGACTCTCAACTGATGGTAACCGGATCTCAAATCAATCTTCGAAAAGTAAGATGCACCTTGCAATTGATCAAACAATTCATCTATTCTTGGTAATGGATACTTGTTCTTGATGGTCACTTGATTCAATCTTCTGTAATCTATACACATTCTCATCGAACCATCATTCTTCTTGAAAAACAAGACTGGAGCTCCCCATGGTGAAATACTCGGTCTCACAAAACCTTTGTCTAACAATTCTTGCAACTGAGTCTTCAATTCCCCAAACTCTGTTGGAGCCATTCTATATGGTGCAATAGATATCGGAGCGGTCCCTGGTAACAACTCGATAGTGAAATCAATCTCTCTGATGGGTGGTAAGCCTGGAATCTCCTTCGGAAAAACATCCGGGAATTCCCAAACAATTGGGATCTCCTCCACCCCTTGGGACCGTTTATCCTCCGTGATAAACGCCAAATATGCTTCACAACCACTTCTCAATAGTCTATCAGCCTTCAATGCTGAGACCAAACCTGTACGAGGACTCCTCCTCTCTCCCTGAAACAACACCCCTGCGGGTGTCTCGTCTAACTTGAAAGTCAAGGTCTTATGGAAACAATCCATTGTAGCATGGTATCCTGCCAGCCAATCCATCCCTAGGATGACATCAAAATCAAACATCTCTAATAGAATGAGATCTGCAGTTAAAACCACTTCTCCTATCTGAACTGTGCAACTAGGGTAATATGTTTTACAGATAACTTGTTTGCCTACTGGGGTTGCCACAGTCAAAATGAACTCAAGTTCTCTAGCATGCATATCAATCAGCTTAGAAAATTTATGGGATAAGAATGAATGTGTAGAGCCAGGGTCAAATAAAATCCTAACTTTTATCCCACAAACAAGAAGTGTACCTTCCACTACATTTCCCGCTGCCTCTGCATCAGCTCTATTGACCGCATAGATTTGCCCTCGATGTTGTGGCCTATTTGGAGCTTGCTGTGGCCTGCCTTGTTGTGCATTCCTATGCTGCTGCGGTGCACGCTGATTTTGGTTCTGTCCCTACTGACGAGCCTGTTGTTGCTGCTGTTGTGGTGCTTGTTGCTGAAGTGGCCTTGCCTGATTCTGGACAATGATCGCATTCTGTGGTGGTGTTGGATGTTGTGCCCCTTATTGCTGCTGCTGATTCTGTCTATTCTGCCTTGGACAATCTCTCATCTGATGGGTCATGGAACCACATTTGAAGCACGCTCCTGTCAGTAAACGACACTGTGCACTCTCATGGTTCTTCCCACACTGGGTGCAAACCAAGGGATTCTGAGTATTCGATTCTGTCCTCTGCTTCTTGTTCTGATGATTCCTATGCTGGTAGTTCTGTTGATGAGCTTGTCCCTTGCCTTAAACTCTAAGGATCTAGTTATGGAAATTCTCAAACTTATAGGCCCTCTTGACAGCTTCATCGAAAGTTGCAGGTGGTACTACTCCGATAGCATCTCTCTCAATGAAAGGGTTAAGTCCCTCTAGGAACTTTGCAATTTTCTTCTCAACTGTGTCCACTAACTCCAGAGCATATCTGGATTGCCTCTCAAACTTGGTGAGGTATTCGAGGACTGTCATACTTCCTTGCACAAGCTGCTGGAATTCTATTACCTTCTGTCTCTTGATGTGGGCAGGTACATACTTATCATGGAACTGCCTCTTGAAGTTTGCCCAAATCTCTACATCAGCCATGGTCCTGTATTCCTCCCTAACCGTCTTCCACCATCTGTCCGCTGTACCGCTAAAGAGAGATGATGCTAGTTTTACTCTTTTTCCTCTGGTGCACTGGAAGATCTCGAATATGTTCTCCGTATGCTCTAGCCAATCATCTGCAGCTAATGGATCCTCTATTCCAAGAAACTCTTTCGGAGCCCTCTTCCGAAACTGCTCAAACAAAGCGTTCGGGTCATGTTGCCTCTGATTGATGACAATAGCGGGTTGAGGTTGAACCGGCTCGGGCCTTCTTTGTAATACCTCTAACAACTGCCTCTGCATTTCTACCAATTCTCTTGCATGATCTTCCTCTCTCTTAAGCATTTGCTTTTGAGCTTGATTCTCATTGGCCTGACGCTGTTGGTCAAGCATTGCCTGCATCATTTGTTGGAATTGATTTCGCGTGTTGTTATCAACCCTATCTTCTTCAACTGGCCCTGTGTGATCACTATTGCTTGCAGAAGGGTCGCCATTTACCGGTCTCTTACGAGGTGGCATGATGCTGCAAAACAAGTTGTTAGCACATAATAATCAAATAAAGGGTCACACATTGCTCACACGATTCTAGCTAACGAAGAGTCTAACGAATCCTTGCCACGTCCTTAGGATTTATAATTTCTTTTAATTGCTTGAAACACGTCTCGCTCTGATACCAGTCTGTCGCGACCCCGGACCGGGCCAGCGGGACCAATCTGGGATCGGGACACTAATAATGATAATGTACCACATCGGTTTAATGCCATACATTTATTTAATTTTCCACAGGTGTCCGCGGTGAGGATTATCACAACCATATATGAACATTTCTATTAAGTGCGGAAACGTGTAGCAAATCAAATATTCAATCCATCTCTAGTCATAAAGATAATAACACAAGTATAGTACTGTATCAGAATGAGCAATGATCATTAGCATGTTACCCAAAGGTAAATTAAAGTTTATACAAAGATCATTTAATTACATTTTCCAAAACTAGAGGCCAACAAAGGCCAATATAAACAAAATACCAATCCCTAAAAGAATGGTTAAAAGTTTTCCCAAAATGTTATCTCTCTCTAGCAATCCAATGTCTAAATGACATCATCCGCATGCCACTCGACTAACTGTTGCGGTTCTCCGACCGCCTCCCCGTGCCCCTCCTCGGGATAACCAACAACGGGACCTGAGTACTAAAGAGTGGGTCAAACACGATGGTTTGACAAATGGGTAAAATACAATAACAATATGATAATAAATGACAATTTCTATAAACGAGATAAAACATTTATTCAAATACAAGTAGGCATTGTAAAACATGTACAGGTAACCAAGGAAACAGGAAACAAGCAAGATGACAACCACACGAAGCTAAGTCCTCTATCACTAAAGTGACAGAGCAATAACAAGGCACTGATTTCACTCACTTGAGGTGAGGAGAAACAGTGGATCTTATAAATACATATACCTATACTATACATCACCACGGTAGCGAGCCGGGCATCGGGAACCACAGTAGCAATCTGCGGCATCGGGACAAGACCACGGTAATAACCAGGAAGCGGGATCCAAACTACAGCTGGCGGGACAAGAGGGGGATCTCCAAGTCGGTGGATTAGACCAACAGGGTTATCCAAGCTTAGTGGTGCGGACTAATAGGTCAAATAACAAATCGAGACATGTGCAAGTAAATCAAGTACAATTAAACGAACGGGCAGGACGGGGGTGCTCAAGGGTACACTGTCGTTTCATGTGGTGCAATGCACTTCAAGACAAGTAACCATTGTAAGTGTACCTCATGCTTTCGGGAAAACAAGACATGTAGTATAAATTTCGGGATCGAAAAAGTACAATTAACAATTGAAATTTAGGGTAAAGTATCGGGTTCAAGATTTGTTTGAAGTAAATAGGGATCTCGTATGTCGATCTAATAATAATTTGGTACTCTTTGAGTTTGAGGACATCTCGGGCTCCTTATACACTTTGAAATTTCAAAACTTCGAATGACATCTTCGTGATATGGTTTCTTTCTCAAATGGCCTTATACATTGGTTGGTAAATCTCCCTGACATAGAGGGTTATCAATGAATAATCCAAAACGTTTAAATAGTTCATCATCGTCCCAAACATAGCCTTTGACCGACAAAGCTCATCGCTCGAGCGAACTCTCGGGAATGGTTGTCTGGGTGATTTCGGTTACCTAGCGGTCAGATGGCGGTTAGCCGCCGTTGGGTTAGGCGGTTAGAAGCTGGCTGACCGTGGTTGGCCTGACAGAAGGACAGGTTACTGGAAATGTAACCGAAATGGTTCGGTTGGCTGGCGGTTAGCCGCCGATGGATTCGGCGGTTAGCCGCTTGCCAACCGTGAGGCTGACCGTGCTTTCAGGAGGAAAATGTTGCTCTCTGGAAAAGTAACCGATTGGATCGGTTGGCTGGCGATTAGCCGCCGATGGGTTAGGCGGTTAGCCGCTTGCTAACCGTGAGGTTGACCGTGTTTTCAGGAGGAAAATGTTGCTCTCTGGAAAAGTAATCGCGATTGTTCGGCTAGCTAGCGGTTAGCCGCCAGTCACCAGACGGCTAGCTAACAAGTGACAGCTGGCTGATCGCCAGGTGCGGGAAACACCCACTGTGTTCAGATTTGAGCCCTTTTTCCTCCTCAAAACCATTCTCCTCACTTCCATTTAACTCTTGCAATGAAGCTGAGCTAAGAGCTCTTCCAATACATCTATCTACACTTCTCCAAACCTTAATATGTGTTCATCCCATCACCTCCTTCTTAACCACAACAACCACAAGAGGAAAGAGAAACCAAATCACAAACATTCATTTAAGACGTATCCAAAGGACAACAAGTACTATAACCAATATGTTTCCAAAACATTATTTGACTTAGCATGGTTCATTCAAAGCATTTATTTCAAAAATCAATGCAAGCCAATAAATATGAATGAAAATGACAAGTCAACCACATTCCTCATGAAAACCATTGAAAGCTCATAATATTAACTCATCCACTTGGGTCTTCTAGTCAAGGAAATCAAGCTATTAAACAAAGCTTTCTCAAGAATCCTACAAGCACAAACAAAACCCCCAAAACAAACCCTAAAATGGGTCAAACAATGAATGAAGAAGATAGAACTCACAATAATGGAGATGAAGCTTCTCTAGGACTAGAAGAATACAAATCTAGAAGATGGAGAAGATTGCTTACTTGTAGGTTTCTCCAAATGGGCAAGGTGAGCTCAAAGGAAGTCTCAAAGTTGATAGGTTTCTCAACAAATGGTATCAAAAGATAGCCTTCAAGATGAGGAAGAGAATGATGACCTCCATTTTGATGTTGGTGCAAGATTAGTAGGAGATTAAGATGGGGAGAGCAAGAAAAAGAAGAGAAAGGTTGCAAGAAACCCTGGACTACCTTTTGTACTAGAAAAAGGGAAATGAGGAAGATGGGTTCTCCTTATATAAGCAAATGAGAATGGGTCCCACTACTTAAGGCATTCAAGGGCTGAAATCTTGGCTTTCGGGGCTTCTAATGAATTCGACGAAGAAGAGAAAAGTGATCGTCGAAATATCTTGTTTCCAAAAAGTATATGTTTCGCGGGTTTCGGGAATATCAAGTTTTGGGTACAGATTTAGTGCACAATGACTGTTCTGCCCTCGAGGCTAGGGAATCGGGTTTCGGGATCTCGGACGGGGACGGGATCAACAAGAAAGTTGTAGGGATTAACAATACAATTAAAACGAGATTAAAATAATGAATGCAAAAATCTCCGATAAATCCTCAAGCAAGGTCATAAAGAAGGAACCCCCAAAGGGCCCCACTAATTACTAAGTAAATCAAAATTCCCAAAGCTATATCAAAATCTATTATATTCCCAACTTAATCAAACTTCACTAAACACGATTAAAACTAAAAAAAAACTTAATTAATACTAATCGAGTTCACTCGGGTCGGGGTCTTACAATGGTGATATGAATTTTTTCGGAAAAACATTCAATTTTTCCTAAATTGCAAACTACCCCCTGCTATGATCAAACGAACTCGAAATTGAACGAAACTTCACAGACACTATTTTAACACTAAAAGAAACTCACTCAAAGCCTAAACCCACTTAAATATCTAACAATACAATTAATTATGATAATAATAAAATAAATGGGTCAACGGGCCTACTATTAGGCCCAATTGACCCAGTAAGTTTGCGGACTTTACATTAGGAACCACGGTAGCAAGCCGGGGTATCGGGACAAGATCACGGTAATAAATTGCTTAGCGGGATCCAAACTGCGGCTGACGGAACAAGAGGGGGATCTCCAAGTCGGTGGATCAGACCGACAAGGTCATCCAAGCTTAGTGGTGCCGACTCATAGGTCAAATAACAGAATCATGACATGTACAAAATACATCAAGTGCAAGTATATAAACGGGCGGGACGGTTGTGCTCAAAGGCACAATTATCACTTCAATTCGGGCATGCACGTCGGGGCTAGCAAAATGCTACAATTGCAATTTCAATATTTTCGGGAGTGCATATAAAATTCGGGAACAATGAAATACTAATGAACTTTAGAAATCTCAAGACAAGTACCGGGGTTCAAAACGAATTCAAGGTGAGTATGGATCCCGTATGTTGAGTTGGTATGAAATAGGTACTAATCAAGTTTGGGGACATTCAGAGCTCCTTATACACCTTGGTGAATTTCAAAACTACAATGGATCTTTGTGAAGTGGTTTCTTTCTCAAACGGCTTCATGCATCGTTTCTTCGTACCTCCGTTTCATTAGGGCTCTCAACAAACCTCTCCTAATCATCTAAACATTTCATTTTTACTCCCAAGATAGCCCTAGGTGAACAATACCCATCGCTCGAGCCTGAGTTCGCTCGAGCGGTGAGCTCTCTGGATTGATTTTCTGGGTGGGTTCGCTCGAGAGAAGTTGAGCGTTCGAGCTAACCATTCTCTGGAATGAGTTCTGGGAGAGTTCGCTTGAGCGAGCCAAGGTTCGTTCGAGCGAACTATCCACTGGAAGGGTTCGCTCGAGTGACCTATCAAGTTCGCTCGAGTGAACTGTCCAGAACTGGTTCCGGGGATAGTTCTGCTCACCCCTTTTTCATCCTTTTATTAGATTGTATGGACTCAATCCATCATTTGATGTAATAAATTGATTAATTTATTTATTTGTCAATAAAATCATGCTTTCCTTTCATGAGATGAATGATGCTTTTATTACTTTATGCACATGACCAATACATATGATAGTTAGATTGTATGGTCTCAATCCATCAGTTGATGTAATAAATTGAATAATTTCTTTATTAATCAATAAAATCATGCTTTCCTTTCATGAGATGAATGGTGTTTTATTACTTAATACACATGATCAATTCATATGACATAATGGTTCATGGGATGAATTAGTATATTAGATGTGATATATGTATATGGATGAGATCCACATATAGGAGACATGTGTCACAAATCTTATGCTTAAAATATCTTCACAACCAGTGATGAGACTAAGCATCTCATTTGATAATGTTGCAACACTTTGATCACTATGAGATAGTGTGATTTGTCTCGATCATCAGAATGGAAGATTCTGGATCACGGTACTGGTACATTGGATGTATTGAAGGACCATGAGAAGCGCCTTATGAAACACTGTCTCGATTTTAAGGTCCGCTCTCATAATTCCCTGGGAATAGGCTCTCAATCCTGAGACATTGATGAACTCAAGTTTCTATCTATTCATTTGCTTTGAGTCACCAATGAGTGAGGCCAACTGTAGGTCAACACATCGGTGTCTTGGGTACGTGGTAGTAGGACCGTGGGAACATCCAATGGTCAAGATGGAATCTATCTATATTTTCCTCTTGTGCCAATTAATGGATTTGTTATTAGTAAGTGCGCACCCATCTCGATTAAGAGTTAATTGGATGGTACTGATGAACACTGTGATTAATTGGGGCTCAAGGATAATAAGATGTGGATCTAAGATTGGATGAGATAGATTTATTCCAATTGATTCATGGATATGGATAGAGGGGGTAATGTGGAAGTTTAGGGTCTTCATTGTAATTTATTCCTAAGACTGGAGTGCAATTGCATTTATATAGTGGTATTATTTACAATTAATTGTGGGCCCGGATTGCACATGACATGTGGGGTCGCGGTGTGCCAGTTGGAGCCAGCTTTCTAAGGAATCCCTAGTGGTCCCCACGCTAGCCCAAGATATTAGAAAGTTACTAATCTTACTTGAACTCTAAAAAGAAGGAATTAGAAAGTTACTATTTCTATTTGAAGTGAGACTTCTAATAGTGGTAATAATAAGCTACTAATTTGTGTGGAAGTGAGACTTCTTATACTATTAGTAAGAGAGTAGACAGAGGAGGCTTGTGGGGGTTATAAATAGGGGAACTATCCCCTCTTGGACGTCCAACATAGAGGATCCACTCCCAGCCCCTTTGTTTTGTGCAAGTGTTGCACAATTCTTCTCCTCTTTTCTCTTCTAGTTTCCTTTTAGTTTCTTGGAGTTTCTAGTAAGGTTTTCTCTTGGAGATTCCACCATTTTCTTGAGAAAAGAGATCTAATAGAGGGTCATAGCATGGAAGACAACAAGGTCTTGGAGATCTCTAATTGCCTCAAGAAGAGTTCTTGATCAAGTTAATTGTCTTCTCCTCCATTAGAGCACTACCGGGCTCCAAAGGTATAATCTACTTCTCTACTTGTAGATTATTTTGTTGCAAGTAGTTGCTGATTTCTATCTTCTAGATACGTTGTATTGTTGTACATGATTAATGAGAATGAGGGATTGCATCCTGGATATTGTTTATGGCCTTATGGATAGTTGATCACCGAGTCAAGTGGGTCAAAAAGTTTTGAAAACCTATCCACGAGGCCCACCTACTTCCAACAATGACATGATGGTTCATGAGTTGAACCGTGTCCCATTAGTATATTAGATGTGATATATGTATATGAATGAGATCCACACACGGGAGACATGTGTCACAAATCTTATACTTAAATAACTTCACAACCAGTGATGAGACTGGGCATCTCATCTGATAAGGTTGCAACACTTTGATCACTATGAGATAGTGTGATTTGTCTCGATCATCAGAATGTAAGATTGTGGGTCACGGTGCTGGTACATTGGATGTATTGAAAGACCATGAGAAACACCTTGTGGAATACTGTCTCGATTTTAAGGTTTGCTCTCATAATTCCTTAGCAATAGGCTCTTAATCCTGAGACATTGATGAACTCAAGTTTCTATCCGCTCATTTGCTTTGAGTCACCAATGAGTGAGGCCAACACCTCGGTGTCTTGGGTACGTGGTAGTAGGGCTGTGGGAACATCCAATGGTCAAGATGGAATCTATCTATATTATCCCCTTGTGCCAATTAATGGATTTGTCATTAGTAAGTGTGCATCCATCTCGATTAAGAGTTAATTGGATGGTACTGATGATCACTATGATTAATTGGGGCTCAAGGATAATAAGATGTGGATCTAAGATTGGAAGAGACAGATTTATTCCAATTAATCTATGGATATTGATAGAGGGGCTTACTTATGGTAATTGGAAAGTTTAGGGTCTTCTTTGTAATTTATTGCTAAGACTGGAGTGCAATTGCATTTATATAGTGGTGTTCTTTGCAATTAACTGTGTGCCCGGATTGCACATAAGATGTGGGGTCGCGGTGTTCCAGTTGGAGCAAGCTATCTATGGAATCTCTAGTGGTCCCCATGCTAGCCCAAGTTATTAGAAAGATACTAATCCTACTTGAACTCTAAGAAGAAGGAATTAGAAAGTTATGTTGGAAATAGGTGGGCTTCGTGGACAGATTTTCAAAACTTTTGACCCGCTTGACTCTGGGATCAACTATCCAGAAGGCTTAAAACCCAATCTAGGATCCATGTCCTCAATCTCAGCCATCATGATCAATAAATAAACCTATCAAAAGGATAGTATAGCAGCCAACAGGCATCCATAAAATCTACAACATGTAAGGAAGTGGATTATACCTTAGGAGCTCGGTTGTGCTCTAATGGAGGAGTTGCGTCTTTCTTTGATGATGAAACTCTTTCACGTATTAAGTAAGAATCTTCAAGACCATTTAATCTTCCACACTATGACCCGTTTGTCAGATCTCTTTTCTCAAGAAGATGGGTGGGATCTCTAAGAGAAAACCTTACTAGAAACTTCAAGGAACTAGAAGAGAACTAGAAGAGAGAAGAGAGGAGAAGTAGAAGTGCAACTCTTGCACTTGAGGGTCTTGGGCATGCAATTCTATTGGTGGACGTCCAAGGGTGTATCCTCCCTTATTTATAGCACAAAGACTCCCACTATTCTTTCTCTCTTACCAATTGCTTTAGAAGTCTTACTTCCACAATAATTAGTAACTTACTATTACCACTATTAGAAGTCTCACTTCAAATAGAAATAGTAACTTTCTAATTCCTTCCTTTTAGAGTTCAAGTAAGATTAGTGTCTTTCTAATATCTTGGGCTAGCGTGGGGACCACTAGGGATTCCTTAAAAAGCTGACTCCAACTGGGACACCGCAACCCCACATCTCATGTGCAATCCAGGCACACAGTTAATTGCAACTAACACCACTATATAAATACAATTGCACTCCAGTCTTAGGAATAAATTACAATGAAGACCATAAACTTCCCAATTACCACAATTAGGCCCCTCTGTCAATACCCGTGGATCAATTGGAATAAATATGTTCTATCCAATCTTAAATCCATATCTTATTATCCTTGAGCCCCAATTGATCACAGTGATCATCAGTACCATCCAATTAACTCTTAATCGAGATGGGTACGCACTTACTAATGATAAATCCATTAATTGGCACAAGGGGATAATATAGATAAATTCCATCTTGACCATTGGATGTTCCCACAGTCCTACTACCACGTACCCAAGACACCGAGGTGTTGACCTACAGTTGGCCTCACTCATTGGTGACTCAAAGCAAATGAATAGACAGAAACTTGGCTTCAACATTGTCTTAGGATTGAGAGCTTATTGCGAGGGAATTATGAGAGTAGTCCTTAAAATCAAGACAGTATTGTATAAGGTGCTTCTCATGGTGCTTCAATACATCTATTGTACCATCACTATGATCGAGAATCTTACATTCTGATGATCGAGACAAATCATACTATCTCATAATGATCAAGGTGCTGCAACCTTATCAGATGAGATGCCCAGTCTCATCACTGATTGTGAAGATATTTTTAAGCATAAAATTTGTGACATGTATCTCCCGTATGTGGATCTCATCAATAAACATATATCACACCTAATATACTAATGGGACTTGGTTCATATCATGAGCCATTATGTCATATGTATTGGTTATGTGCATTAAGTAATAAAACACCATTCATCTCATGAAAAGAAAAACATGATTTTATTGATAAATAAAGAAATTAATCAATTTATTACATCAACAGATGGATTAAGTCCATACAATCTAACAATCTCCCACTTGGGCTCAATCCCAGTCAGGGTTGCATCTCATGCCCATCCATCTACATGTTGCTCAAAGACTTTGGTATTCAAATGCTTAGTAAAGGGATCTGCTGGATTGTCCATAGAGGCTATCTTGGTAATAGCAATATCACCTCTCTGTACAATCTCTTTGACTTAATGATATTTTTTTGTACATGCTTTTGGCTTTTGTGGCTTCTGGGCTCTTTGGACTGATCGACTGCTCCTCTGCTGTCATAGTAAACTGTGAGCGGCTGTCGTGCCAAAGGTACCACCCAAAGTTCCATAAGGAATCTCTTGAGCCATACTGTTTCCTTAGCTACTTCACAAGCCGCTACATATTCAGCATTTGATGTGGAATCAACGGTACATTCTTGTTTTACACTCCTCCAATTGATAGCTCCGCCACCAAGCATAAACACATAACCAGATGTAGATTTTCTGGAATCCTTATCTAACATGAAGTCAGAATCTGTGTATCCGACTGGAATTAGTTCATTACTGCAATAAATTAACATGTAATCTCTAGTCCTTCTCAAGTATTTGAGAATACATTTTACAACTATTAGACCCCGACCCAGACCAATCCGATTAGTGTGCGATTAGTATGTGTTTAGTTCTAAGTGGGTTTAGTTATTGTTGGGTTAGAAGTGATTAGTTTTAGTCTCGGACATAGCTTTGGGAATTTGGAGAACGTTTAATATTAGTCAGACACACTCAGGAAGGCCTGAGTGCACGTGTAAGCTTTGTGAGATCGTATCGGTTTCCGTGTGATTGTGATCTTGATTTCATTTGAGTGATTTTTCTATGTGTTACAACTTTTGTTTTAAGCCCATTCATGTTTGAAGCCCAAAAACCCATGTTTTGGCCCAAAGAGGGTAAAATTGTCTTTTATGCACAAATCTGGACACAATTTTTGAGATCTCAAAATCATGTCAAAAATATATTTTTTGAAAACTAGATATTTCGAGGATCGTTTTATCCTTCTTCGTCGAAGTCATCCGAGACTCTCAAGATCGTGTTTTGGTCACTTCAAGGTTCAGCTAGTTAGGGCCCATTCTCATCACTTAAGCCCCATATCTCTCTCTTTTCATTCATTTTACCAAATCTCTGCAACTTTCTTAACCTAGGGCAAGGAAATCTCTTCTTCTCTTCCATCTTCTTCATCTTGCATGATCTACCTAGAAGACTCCAAAGAAGATTCCAAGGTTACCATCTTCTTCCTCTCATCCTAAGCTTTCTATTGGTACAAGTTTCTTGGAGTTTCTTGTGGCACAAGCTCTTCATTTTCTTCCTTCTCTCTTGTTTAACCATTTTTAGGTAAGAGTTTCAACCCAAACTTTTCATGAAGTCTTTTGGTTCCTTAAAGATCATGTTTTTCTTGTTTACAAACCCTTTTGTTAAAATGGGTTCTTTGGTTCCATTTTGAGTGAGTTTTGTGTGGTTTTCTTGGGTTTTGTAGTCTTTGGATTGGCTTGAGTGAAGTGCTTGGAGAAGAGTGTTTAGCTTGGGCAAGGGAAGTAATCTTTATAGGTTCAATGTGCATGTGTATTTTGATTCCTTTGTTATTTTAGAAATTGTGCATTAAACTTGTTTACAAGCTTCATGATTGTGTTTTATCGGATATTGGATGTGTGAAATGTGTGTTTTATCCCTTGGAGAGCATGTAGGCTCAGGGAGTGCAAATGAAATGAGAAACAAGAAGAAGGGAAGAAGAAAATACAAAAATCTGAACTGAACTGCATTTCCCGTGCAGTTTCGGTCAGTCGCCGGTCGGCTGGCGACTAGCCGAAATCCTCATTTCGGTTAACTGCGAGCTGACCGAGCTCGGCGTTTCCCTTTCCAGAAGCTGACATTTCGACAGTGATTTATGGTCAGCTTGACGGTTAGCAAGCGGCTAGCCGCCATACCCCATGTCGGTTAACCGCTGGCCAACCGCGCGTTGTCGGTTCCTTTTCCCGAGAGCTACATTTCAGACTGGGTTCCAGCGGTCAGCCCTACGGTCAGCTTACGGCTAACTGCCAAGTCTCATTTTGGCTAACCGTAAGCTAACCGCAGTCAGTTCGGTTCCTTTTCCAGAGGGCTGTGTTGGACCTGGATTTCCAGCGGTCAGCTCGTTGGTCAACTGGCGGCTAGCCGCCAGACCTTAGTTCGGCTAGCCGACACCTGACCGCGAGGTGACCGAATTTGACGGATTTCCTATTTTGAAGAGTTTTTGCAAGAATGAAAACTAGAACATGTTAAGTGGCCTTTAGCCTGATATTATGCACTCGAAACCCGAGATGTCCTTGAACTTCGGCGGCACCAATTCTTTATTAATTCCAACATCTGGGCTTCGGCTGCACAACGATCAACCAAGGGTCCTTGCATGAGCTTGATAGGCTTTCTATCCGTACTTTGATTTCGATATAATGAATATCATCGTGTACTCATTTTGAAGAAGTGTTTCAAGAAAAAGGGGATCACTTCCTAAGCGTGTTATGCATATTAATTATGCCCTTGCTAGTCGTGTTCATAGTGTTTTGATAAGTGATTTCCCCCTTTTATCTCGACGTGTTTAGACCGTGTTTCGCGTGTTTTGTGCATTCATGAATTAAGTAAACACCACTGAGCTTAGACTGCCCTTTCAGTTTGATCCACTGTCTGGGGGTCTTTAAACATATGGACTGTCTGCAGACTGGTCGTGTATTTATTACACATCGTGCGTGTCTGGTTCCGCGGCCGGAAATCCCCGTATATGTGGGAATCGTGTCGTGCTTATATTATGTATATCGTGCTTGTCATGCGTGCTTGCTCTTTTCATTATATAAATGATAGAGAAAGGATGGGCTCCTTGTGGATTGTAACTATTCATGATATATATTGTACTCATGCTAGTTTGTTTTAGTATCCCAACTTGTTTGGTATTCTTGAAATATATCTCAGTTACTGTAGTACTTCAAATCAAGGATTTGCTTATATGTTTTCTCAAATGTTATTGTTTCGTGCTTACACCTAAATTGATTACCTGCCAAACCGTCGTGTTTGACCCTTGTTTGTTGGTGCCCAGGTGCAGGAGACGTTACCTTTGAGGAGGAGCGTCAGGAGGAGGCTTATGAGCCAACCCCTGTGAGAGAGTGGCAGCCCGACGATGTCATCTAGACGTCGGGCGGGTTCTTGAGTCTCGTTATCATTTTGTCTTGGGGTTTCTTTTGATTTATTTTGAGAAGTTTATTAGCCTCTATTGGCTTCTTAAGGGTTGTAACCAAAAACTTAACTTACTTTCGTGTTAGTCTTATAACTTGAACTATGTTGGGAATGCCATGTTAGTTTCTTTCTTTGATACATATGTCTTATATTATTTTGGGATAGCACTTAAAGATTTTATCGGTGCTTATCTTGATGTGTCTTGCTACACGCTTCCGCATATTTGATCGTGTGAGCCAGATTCCGCATGTTTCTTTGGGAATCCTCACCGCGGGAACCTGTGGGAAAATATATCTCCATTGTATGACGCAATCGACAACGTCGCGGGCCCGGGGTCCGTTCTGGGGTCGCGACAACAACAATCCAATGTTCAGGTCGTGGGTTAGACTGATATCTGCTGACTAGGCCTATTGCATGACAGATATCCGGTCTAGTACATAGCATAGCATACATGAGGCTACCAACAGCCGAAGCGTATGGTATCAGCCTCATCTGCTCCTTTTCCTCAGGTGTCTTAGGACACTGATCCTTGGAAAGATGCACTCCATGCCTGAAAGGTGTAATACCCTTCTTGGAGTCTTGCATAGCAAACCTACCAGTACCTTATCTATGTATGCAGCTTGGGATAAGCCAATCATCATATTTTTTCGGTCTCGATGGAGTTTGATCCTTAGGATGTAGCTAGCTCTCCCAAGTCCTTTATATCAAAAGTCTTGGTCAACCAAACTTTTACCGTTGATAACATTCCCACGTCTTTCCCAAGGAGTAAGATGTCATTGACTTTTAAAATCAGAAAGACTACCCTGTCACCTTCACTTTTCATGTACACACATGACTCATCCGGATTTTGACAAAAACCAAATGACTTGATTGCCTGGTCAAAACGGATGTTCCAGCTTTGGGATTCCTGCTTTAGTCCATAAATAGACTTCTACAGCTTGCAAACTTTTTGCTCTTGGTTTTTAGTTACAAAACCGTCTGACTGCACCATATAGATGTCTTCCTCAAGATGGCTGTTGAGAAACGCCGACATCGATTTGCCAAGTCTCGTAATCGAGATGTGCCTCAATGGATAAGAGTATCCGGATGGACTTGAGCATGGCTACCGGTGAGAAGGTTTCCTCATAATCGATACCCTCTTTCTGAGCATACCCTTTCACAACAAGCCTGGCCTTAAAGGTCTCCACTCTACCATCTGGTCCTCTTCTTTTTTTGTAGACCCACTTGCACCAAATAGGTTTAATATTAGCAGGCAAGTGCATAAGTGTCCAGACCTGATTGTGGTACATAGACTCCATCTTAGCTTTCATAGCATCTTGCCAACGTCATGAATCTATGTCATTAATTGCTTCATCATAGTTACAGGGATCTTGTTCCGGTTCTTCCGGGACTGCCTTGTAAGACTCTCTCAAGAACGAGAACCTATCAGGGGGTCTGATAATCCTTCCACTACGACAAGGCACTGGTGTAACTACTAGGTCCGGTAAGGGCGGTTCTTCCTCAAGTTCTGTCATACTTGGATTTGGAATTGTTTGCTCTTGAATTTTTTTCCAAGATCACCTTTTCTAAAGATTTCCGGTCCATCATATAATCTTTTTCCAAAAAAACCGCATTAGTGCTTACTAGCACTTTCTGCTCTCTGAGATTATAGAATAACCAACCTTTAGTTCCTTTAGGATATCCTACGAACATGCACACTTCCGATTTCGTTTCCAACTTATCCGTCTTAACCTTTAGCACATGTGCCGGACAACCCCAAATGTGTAAATGTTGTAGACTAGGCTTTCGCCCAGACCACAACTCCCGTGGAATCTTAGGTACAGACTTAGATGGTACGAGGTTTAGTATGTAAATTGCAGTATCCAAGGCGTATCCCCAAAAGGATATAGGTAATCCTGAGAAACTCAGGTAGACCTAATCATATCTAAAAGAGTCATGTTCCTTCTTTCTGCTACTCCATTCTGTTGAGGCATACCAGGAGCAGACAACTGGGATAGAATCCCATTTTTTGATAAGTATTCCATAAAATCAGCAGAGAGATATTCCCCTCCTCGATCTGATCGAAGAGTCTTGATACTCTGACCTAATTGCTTTTCCGCTTCCACTCGAAACTCTAAGAACTTTTCAAAAGCCTCGGACTTGCGGTGCATAAGGTATATGTATCATATCTTGAGTAATCATCTGTGAAAGTGATGAAATACTCATATCCTCCTCTGGCCCTGACATTAATGGGTCAACACACATCAGTATGCACTAATTCCAATAAATCTTTGACCCTGTTGCCCTTAGATGAAAATGGTCTTTTGGTCATTTTGCCTTCTAGACAGGACTCGCAGACAGTCATTGGTTCTACAACCAATGGAGGCAAGATACCATCTTTCACTAGCCTGTCAATCCTGTTTAGGTTTATATGACCTAGCCTCAAGTGCCAAAGTTTTGTTGGATTAGATGAAGGTGACTACCTCTTTAATGATGGTCTATTAATTGTTTCAGTATCATGTATCTCATACATTGTAGGAGTTAACAAATAAAGCTCATTGGTTTCCTTGCCAGAACATATAAAAGTACTATTCCTCTTTATGACAACTTCAGTACCAAAAGTAATGGAATAACTTTTATTCACCAAACTAAAAACTGAAAATAAATTCCGCCGCAAAGACGGTACATATAATGTGTCTGACAAAACCAATTTATTATTTGAAAAATATAAAGTAATAACTCCCACTGAAACAACCTCTGCCTTAGCATCAGATCCTAGGTTGACAATGATTTCTCCGTCATTGAGACTCCTGGTTTCCCTGAACCCCTACAACGAATTACATATGTGATTAGTTGCCTCGGAGTCCACACACCAAGATTCTGAAGTACACGTTGCAAAACTAACTTCAGAAATAAGTGACTCAATCATACCCGAGGTCTTCTTCTTATACAGATACTCTGGACAATTCCTTTTCCAATGTCCTGTCTTACCACAGTGAAAACACTTTCCTTTTGACCCTGAACCCTTAGCCTTGGCCACGCCACCATTAGGACCATTCTCCATCTTAGGACCCTTCGGAACCAATTTCTTTTTGCCTTTCCGCCCTTTGCCTTTTTGGCTTGGGTTAGGCATTTGACTTTTCTGTCACTAGGGTAGTTGACTTCTTTTTCATAATCCCTTCAGTCACCACCAGCTGGCTGGACAGCTCAGCCAGAGTCAGATTCATCTTGTTCATATTATAATTGACCTTGAAATTATTGAATGACTCTGGTAATGACTCAAGGATTATGTCGATCTACGATTCTGCATCAATCGCAACTCCTAGTACATCTAACTCATTCAATGAGTCTATCATTTTCAACATGTATTCCTGTACTGATGTACCTTCAGCCATTTTGGTGCAGATGAGCACCTTCATAGTTGCCTGCCTAGCAGGCCTGCCCTGTTCCGCAAACATCTCCTTTAAGTTCGATATTAAATCGTATGTAGTCTTATAGGATTGATGTTAGTGTTGCAAAACACTAGACAAGGATGCCAGAATGTAACATCTGGCCATCTCATCGTCTTTGGCCCATTTGGTGTAAAGTTCCTTTTCTTCTTCTGATGCATCCAGGCCAGGCTCATCAAGGGTGGTTTTGGTAAGGACATATTTATATCCTGAAGCAGTCAGGACAATATCCAGGTTCTGTTTCCAGTCTACATAATTGGATCCCACCAACTTATTCTGGTTGAGGATGGTCGCAAGTGGATTGAAAGTATTTGAATTCATGCTGGAAATACTGTAGCACATAACCATACATTCAATTAATGAATATAAATGACATTAGAATTTAGTATTCTAGCAAATTTATGTGGGAATCCTCATAACCACTAAATTTAGAATACATCGGAATCCCAATCCTCGGGATATGCCTCCTTGGGGAGTGCGAATACCACCTAAATTGGTGCGGATCAAAGTTGGTCAAAATTAGGATTAAGACTAACTATCCATGATCTCCTTCATTCATTATTATCTAGGTGTTTCATACCAAATAATGAATGACTCCTGATTTTCTTCGGTTTCTAAAATACATGAGGCAAATCCTTGGGGGATACTACATGTCACGCCCCCGAACCAGAACCTCGGGGGCGGGAGATGGGATTAAGCATAAATGTATTTTACTTCTCCCAGGATCCGCGTGTGTGAAGACAACACATTCTGAATATTTTACGGAAGCATTTGTGGCGTTGCGACCCGAAGTCCGTGGCCATCGGATTCCGCGTCGCACTCAACCTTTAGCACATAGCTATTATATCAAGAATCATATCAGACTGGAGTAGCCATCTCAACAAAATACAGAGCTGACAGTAACAGGATATTACATTTCCAAATATGTTCAAGTTACAATTATCAATGTACATTAATTAAGAATCCCAAGAAAAAGGCTAATAAAAGCCATACAACAATAAGCTATAAACTACTACCCAAATGTGACGTAGCTCCGATGTCAAGCTCAATGTCTACATGACATAGCCGACAAAACAACCTGCAAGGCATGGCTCCACAACCAACAAAAACACTCAACTCGGGGCGAAGAAATCTGAACCTGAGTACCAAAAGTAGTGGGTCAGACACGACGGTCTGGCAGGTGGGTGAAAAGATAACAAATATACTGAAGAATAAAACATAAGGTAAATCATGCTATACGATCAAATGCTGTATATAATTAAACGGGTGCAAAGTCGGGAATCTCGGGGAAAACCGGTATTCATTTCAAGCATGGGTGAAACGTGAAGATCTAATAAAACATGTGTTCATTTACATCATTTATAATCATAGATATTTGACAATCGGGTGTTCGTCTAAAACATGTATAAATATAGTGGTATGGCAAAACAACGTTCATTTGAAACTTAAGTAAAAACATAAGTATACAACAAACCGGACATTCATAGCAGTCTAGCAAAACCAAAGTCCATTTGAAACGTATGTGAAAATACGGATATTTAACAAACCGGGTGTTCGTTTAAAACAGGTGTAACCAAAGAAATCTGACAAGACTAATGTTCATTTAAAACATATCTCAAAGCAGGGATATTTAACAAATCGGATATTCATTTGAAACCGGTATAAACATAGTGATCTGGCAAAACAAGTGTCATTTGAAACATATTTCAAAGCATGGGTATTTAACAATTCGGGTATTCATTTAAAAACAGGTATAAACATAGATATCTGACAAACCAAATGTCCTTTAAAACAAGGCACGGATATTTAACAATTCGGGTATTCCTTTAAAACACGTGTAATCATATAAATCTAGCAAAATCATTGATCGTATGGAACATATGTAAAAGCATGGTTCTTCACCCAACCGGCATTCATTTAAAACATGTGCGGGTACAAAGGACAGAAAACAATATAATAATAACTGAATTTACATTGGAGAATATTAGCACTTGTTTAAATAACAACTTTCATAAAGGAAACGAATCATTTATCGGAAAGCAAGTAAACAATATAAAACATGTCGGGTATCCAAGGAATCGGGAACTGGCAAGATGGCAATCACAAGAAGCTAAGTCCTCTATCACCGAAGTGACAAGAGTATAACGAGACGTTGGTCTCAGTCACACAAGGTGAGGAGACTCAACGTAATCATATATACAATATAAATATACGGGAACGGGACCACGGTAGCGAACCGGGTATCGGGACGGGACCACGGCAATAACCGGGTATCGGGATCCAAACTGCAGCTGGCGGGACGGGAGAGGGATTTCCAAGTCGGTGGATCAAACCGACAAGGTATCCAAGCTTAGTGATGCCGACTCATAGGTCAAATAACAAATCGGGACATATGCAAGTAAATCAAGTACAATAAATAAACGGGTAAAACGGGGGTGCTCAAGGGCACACTGTCACTTCATATCGGGCAATACATTTCGGGACAAATAACTGTTACTAGTGTAACTTCAATGCTTTCGGGAAAACCAGTCATGTAATGCAAATCTCGGGAAAAGAGGTGAAACAATGAACTATAACAATTTCGGGTAAAAATATCGGTTTCAAGATCTATTTAAGTGAATAGGGGTCCCGTATGTCGATTATAACAATTACTTGGTACTCCTTGAGTTTAAAGATATTCCGGGCTCCTTATGCACTTTTACTGCTTTAAAATCTTAACATGAGCTTATGGGTAGTACTAGATGTTACAATAGCAAGAATCAAGATTATAAACGGTCCATCCTACGCATGACATTAATCCGGAAACATCGAGCAACCGATTCAGTCATCGAAAGGAATAGAATTAGCGATAACCAAGGAAATAGACTTGTGTTTAGATATAAAGAAGATATCGCGTCGTTCCATCCCGTTCAAGATTGAAATGGATTGAACTTCGATGCCACCGAACCAACTGTGAGGCGTGTCGGCTCAAGACATTCTCACACTTGGTCCAAACAGTCCAAAAAGGGTAGTCAGGGTCCCACCTAAAACCAAGAATTAGTGTCTAATCAACACCATTCTTTTCTTTCAGTTCCCTAGTCTTAGAGACCTTAGATTAGGGTATAATTGGTCTTAACACTAAGGTATATACCCCTAGGACTCATAGAAAGCCCAAAGGTTTCCAAAAAAACACAATATCAAATTTCACTGGACTCAAACTGAAATGCACAGGGTCCGATCGATCGGCCCAAAAAGCCTTACTGTTAAAAGACAGGCCGATCGATCGGACCTGGGCGTGCAGCAGGTCCGGGACACTGATTTCTCTTCCCTTTTTCCTTTCCTTTCCAGCACTTACACAATCACATAGAACTATAGACAAGATGATTTAAACACATGATTCCAAGACATTAAAATGAGCTAAAGAGCTCCTCATTTCAAGTTTCTCCTTTTCCATTCTTTCCATTCTTTCCATTCACAATAAATCTCAAGGTGGAGAAAACTCATTCATGTGAAACCATTTGAAACCTTGACAATATGATGCATACATTTTCCAAGCATGAACAAGAGGGAAATAACTCATCAATAAGCACATTTCGAAATCAATATTAATCATAGTAAAGACAACTACTAAAATCACCAAAACCCTTAATGAAACAAGATTTTTCTCACAAAACATGTTAATAATCAAAACAATCCATTCATCCACTTGCCTTTGACTCTAATCAAGCAAATCAAGCTCCTAATCACCTCTCAAGCTCAAGATCCACAATCTCTACAAAAACCCCCAAAACAAACCCTAAAATGGGTTAAACAATGAAATGACCATGAAACCTTTCAATAATCAAGGTGGAGCTTCTCTAAGGCTAGAAGATTACAAATCTAGAAGATGAGAAGAATCACTTACTTGGAAGGTCCTCTGGACAAGGTAAGCTCAAAGGAAGTCTTGTGATGGAGGGTTCTCTTCACAAATGGTATCAATGGAAAGCTTGCAAGATGAGGAAGAAGAAGACGGTCTCCATTTCAAGTTTGGTGCAAGATTGGTGAGGATTTGAGATGGAGAAGCAAGAAGAAGAAGAGGAAACACAAGAGCAAACCCTAGGCTCAGTTGTGTGCTGGAGCAATGGAGAGGAAATGAGCAATGAAGGGGATGGGTTCCTCTTATAAACAAGTGAGGTTTGGGTCCCACAACTTAAAGAACTTGGGTGGCTGAAATCATCTAATTCGGGACCTCGGATGGATTCGACGAAGAAGGAAGAAATGATCGTCGAAATATCTAGTTTTCAAAAAGTGTCTGTTTCACTGATTTCGAGAATATCGAGTTTTGGGTACAGATTTGGTGTGAAAAGACTGTTTTGCCCTTCGGGCTGGAAAAACTGATTTTCGGAGCTTCGAATGGGTACGGAGTGAACACGAAAGTTGTAGGATTCCTCAAGATGAATGCAACGGGCCAAAAACACAATACGAAACAAATCGGGAAAATCTCGCAAGTAACTGCAAAGCCGAAAAGGGAACCCCCAAAGGGCCCCACTAGCTACTAAAGCACTCAAAAGCCCAAAACTAGAAGAAAAACCATTCTAGCTCACAAACTCAACCCAACAACTACTAATCCCACTAAAAGAACTAATCCACAAATAAAACAACACTAATCCAAGAGATTAGGGGTCGGGTTCTCACACTACATCATTATTTTAGTTAAGTGTGACCCACCAACTAGCATTGCATGACAACCGTTGCGGGCAGCTCCTCCTTAGGGAATGGGCCCCTACCCCGTCTCACTAACCCTATCCTTAGGAGATCCATATCTAGTAACCAGACAAGTAAAAGCCCTTTGTGGGGAACGACCATTCTCAAGATGGCGCGAGGCTAATACTTTCCTTAAAATGGACCTACAGTGGAAAACCATGGAGATTTCTAAATATAAATGCCCCGCTCCCATTTAATATTTTAGAATTGAGGATTTTCTTTTAGGTATATGGGCCCACATGTATAAACATCAAATTATTTCAAGATATGACCAATGATTGGTTCCAAGTCAAGTTATTTTATAAAAAGTCAAGTTTCTTAAATTAGTGTTACCAATGGATCCATCTCATGGGCCCATCAACTCTAATTAGAACTTTTTCCAAAATTTAATTTGATTTGACCAATTTTGGAAATTGCTATGTTTGGATCAGATTTGGAGACTTTCTAAAACAAGCATTCATCCATAAATAGAAAGTGCTAAAATTAGAAACTAGTTCTCTCCTTCAAATGGCCCAAGCGGAATAGACTTATTGGACTTTTAGACTTTTCAAAACTTTGGGATTCCTCAAACTCTTTGGGCATCTCAAAAAAGCTTTTGGTAATCTTCAAACTCTTTGATTAGGAGTCCAACTTCACTTTCCTTCTTCGTCTCGGACATCGCCAGGATTTATAAATTTAGAAAAAAAATTACATAAATTCTTATGCCTCAATTATGAGACTTACAAGGCAATTTAAATATAGAAATAAAAGGGCTATAGGGAAATTCACCATGCCATGCCTTTTCACGGGAAACCAAGGAAACCATGATACCCTTTATAAGTAACCCAAAATAACCATCGACCATATAAAGAAAGTAAAAACTTGTGGGCCATATGGAGAGGACAAGATCACCTGCATATTAGTATCTCATACAACCATACAAATCACAAAAATAGGTTGCCAAACAATGCTGGAAAAATAGGACATCAGAGAAGACCCGAAACTGAAAAATCCAAAATCTGCATTCCTGAAGCAGTGTCCTCGGTCGACCGAACGGAGGTCGGCCGACCGAACTGACGAAACCTGCAACTTTGGGTTTCAGCAGTTCGTGTCCAAACTTCACCAAATCACTTCCAAAGTGTTCATATGGCTTCCTATCATCCATCTAACATCATTATACCAATTTGTGATTATCCAAACATGGATTCACTAATAAACAAAGCAAATCCATAAAAAAACTGATCTGTACATAGCCCTTGCTCTATCCTCTTCGCATCTCATGCAAAGATTAGAACAAGCTTACTGATCGATCATAATCAGAGATGAGGTATGACTCTGATACTAATTGTTGGAAATATGTGGGCCTCGTGGACAAATTTTCAAAACTTTTGACCCGCTTGACTCAGGGATCAACTATCCAGAAGGCTTAAAAACCCAATCCAGGATTCATGTCCTCAATCTCAGCCATCATGATCAGTAAATAAACCTATCAAAAGGATAATACAACAGCTAACAAGCATCCATAAAATCTACAACATGCAAGGAAGTAGATTATACTTTAGGAGCTTAGTTGTGCTCTAATGGAGGAGTTGTGTCTTTCTTTGATGATGAAACTCTTTCACGTATTAAGTAAGATCTCCAAAACCTTTTGATCTTCCACGCTATGACCCGTTTGTCAGATCTCTTTTCTTAAGAAGATGGGTGGGATCTCCAAGAGAAAACCCTACTAGAAACTTTAAGGAATTAGAAGAGAGCTAGAAGAGAGGAGAGGAGAAGTAGAAGTGCAACTCTTGCACTTGAGGGTCTTGGGCGTGCAATCCTATTGGTGGACGTCCAAGGGTGTATCCACCCTTATTTATAGCACAAAGACTCCCACTATTCTTTCTCTCTTACCAATTGCTTTAGAAGTCTTACTTCCACAATAATTAGTAACTTACTATTACCACTATTAGAAGTCCCACTTCAAATAGAAATAGTAACTTTTTAATTCCTTCCTTTTGGAGTTCATGTAAGATTAGTATCTTTCTAATATCTTGGGCTAACGTGGGGACCACTAGGGATTCCTTAAAAAGCTGTCTCCAACAGGGACACCGCGACCCCACATCTCATGTGCAATCCGGGCACACAATTAATTGCAAATAACACCACTATATAAATGCAATTGCACTCCAGTCTTAGGAATAAATTAAAATGAAGACCCTATACTTCCCAATTACCTCAAGTAGGCCCCTCCATCATTATCCATGGATCAAATGGAATAAATCTGTCCCATCCAATCTGAGATCCACATCTTATTATCCTTGAGCCCCAATTAATCACAGTGATCATCAGTACCATCCAATTAACTCTTAATTGAGATGGGTGCGCACTTACTAATGATAAATTCATTAATTTGCACAAGGGGATAATATAGATAGATTCCATCTTGACCATTGGATGTTCTCACAGTCATACTACCACGTACCCAAGACACGAAGGTGTTGACTTATAGTTGTCCTTATTCATTGGTGACTCAAAGCAAATGAATAGACAGAAACTTGAGTTCATCAATGTCTCATGATTGAGAGCCTATTGCTAGGGAATTATGAGAGCAGTCTTTAAAATCGAGACAGTATTGTATGGGGTGCTTTTCATGGTCCTTCAATACATCTAATGTACTAGCACTATGATCAAGGTGCTGCAACCTTATCAGATGAGATGCACAGTCTCATCACCGGTTGTGAAGATATTTTTAAGTATAAGATTTGTGACACATATCTCCCGTATGTGGATCTCATCCATATACATATATCACATCTAATATACTAATGAGACCTTGTTTATCTCATGAACCATTATGTCATATGTATTGGTCATGTGCATTAAGTAATAAAACATCATTTATCTCATGAAAAGAAAAACATGATTTTATTGCTAAATAAAGAAATCAATCAATTTATTACATCAACTGATGGATTGAGTCCACAGAATCTAACAAGTTACTATTTCTATTTGAAGTAAGACTTCTAATAGTGGTAATAGTTAACTTACTAATTGTTGTGGAAGTGAGACTTCTATAATAATTGGAAAGGAGAATGTTATTAATTATTTTAGGAAGTACGACTTCTAGTTAATTAGTGACAAGAGGAGGTTTGTAAGATATATAAAGAGGAGGAGAGAGGGTTGGACGTCCACAATCTTGGAGTCCAGGCCCAACCCTCTCAAGTGCAAGTGTTACACAACTCTCCTTCTGCTTCTCTCTCTCCTAATTCTCTTTTAGTTCCTTGGAGTTTCTAGTAGGGTATTCTCTTGAAGTTTCCACCAATCTTCTTGAGAAAAGAGATCTGATATCATAGTGTGGAAGACAACGAGGTCTTGGAGATCCCAAATTGCTTCAAGAAGAGTTCTTGATCTAGTTGATTATCTCCTTCTCCATTAGAGCACTACCGAGCTCCAAATGTATAATCTACTTCTCCTTTTATTGTGGATTATTTTGGTTGCATGGTGCTTCTGATTTCTATCTTCTAGATAGGTTTTATTGCTGTACTTGATTGATGAGATGGAAGGATTGCATCCTAGATATGATTTATGGCCTTATGGGCACTTGATCCCTGAGTCAATTGGGTCAAAAGTTTTGAAAATCTGTCCACGAGGCCCACCTACTTCCAACACCTTTTACAACCCCCTTTTTGAGCCCCATTTCTACACCAAATAAGGATCTCAAAACCTTCTTCAAACCATCATCAAATCTTGTACAACATCCATCCCAACCACCTCCATTCCTTTCACATTCAATCATAAAGAGAGAAAGAAGGGAAACCACCATACACAAGAAAACATTTGAGCTATAAACAAGAGATAAATGAAGGCTATAAAGTATAAACCAACATATTACCAAGACATTAAATGCACTAATAAAATTCTTTAATGAGCATTTATTTCAAATCGATGCAAATAAATAAACATGAATGGAAACAACAAAACCAACACATTTATCATAAAACCATTTAATGCTCAAACTATCCATTCATCCACTTGTCTTAGGTCTAATCGTAGCCAAAATAAGCCTCTAATCACTCTTCCAAGTCTAAGATTCAAAGCTACAAGAAAAACCCCCAAAACAAACCCTAAAAGGGTTAAAACAATGAATGGGGAAAGAGAGGCTTCAATAATGAAATTGGGGACTCCTATAGGCTAGGAAAACACAATATCAAAAGATGGGAAGGATTACTTGCATGAGAGTTCTTCAAAGACACAAGATTAGCTCAAGAAAGGTCGTGGGATGGAAGGTTTCCTTCACAAATAATATCAATCGAGAACTATAGTAGTAAGGAAGAAGATGATGATCTCTACTTTGATATTGGTGCAAGTTTGGTGGGGATATGGAGATGGAAGAGCAAGGAAAAGAAGAGGAAGAAGAAACCCTAGCTTGGGGTTTGGTTTGAGCTGGAAAAAGGGAAAAAAGGAAGAAGGGTCTCTTTTCATAGCAAATGAGATGGGTTCCACCACTTGAAACTCTTATGGGGCTGAAATCACGGCTTTCGGGGACCTCAGATGAGTTCGACGAAGAAGGGAAAAACGATCGTCGAAATTTCTAGTTTCCAAAAAGTATATATTTCAAGGGTTTCGGGAATATCTAATTTTGGGTACATATTTAGTGTAAAAAGATTGTTTTGCCCTCAATGTTAGGAAAGTCGAGTTTCGGGGATCCGGACGGGAACGGGATCAACATAAAAGTTGAAGAGATTAACGAGATAAGTAAAACGAGATTAAGATACAAATCACAGGGATCTCAAAAAATCCCCCAAGCAAACGCAAAGTCACAAACGGAACCCCGAAATGGTACCTTTCGGGTCCCACTAGGTATAAAGGCACTCAAAATTCCCTAAAGTTATAAAAGATTTATTCTAATCCCAACTTAACCAGCATTCACTAATCATGCTTAAAACTAACACGACTTAATCAATACTAATCAAGGTCACTCGGGTCAGGGTCTTACAGTCCGGAGTTGCGAAGGTACAGTTTTTTGTTGGCTCCCGGCGAAAGGCCCTCTGGACGATTACGAGGCATAACCATATCTTTTTCCTCAAATTGAACGAAACGATGACGCTTATTTGCATGTCTTTATATGAATCATTACTTGCTTAAATATGGCACCAAACTTCTTCATGAACCTGCTGTATATGGCGAACAAAACTATTCGCATCAACACTTGGTCTTGTTTCCATAGAAAGGGGAACAAGATCAACTTGTAGTCATGGTCTAGTGCCAGTAACTGCTTCAAAAGGAGAAATCCCTGTGGATCGATTGACTGAGTTATTGTATACGAACTCAGCCATAGGCAGAACCTTATCCCAGGTGATAAGATGGTCTCACACTAAACAACGTAGCGGATTCCCAAGGCTACGGTTGACGACCTCTGTTTGACCATCACTTTGTGGATGATAGGCAGTAGAAAATTTCAGCTTTGGAAAGAACATGCTCCACGATGTATTCCAGAAGTAGCTAACGAACTTTGTATCCCTGTCAAACACAATGGTCGTTGGAAATCCATACAGACGGATAACTTCCTTAAGAAAGAGTTATGCAACTTTGTAGGCATCTGGTGTGTTGGTACAAGGAATAAAATGAGCCATTTTTTAGAAGCGATCCACAACCACAAATACAGAGTCCACTTTTCTGCGAGTCTTAGGCTGTCCTAGTACAAAATCCATGCTGATATCCTTCCAAGGGCCTTGGAGGATTGGCAACGGCCGATATTACCCCGCATTCCTTTTTGCTTCCTTTGGCTAGCTGGCAAGTACGACACCGCTCGCACATACAAGAAACATAGGGTGTCATGTATGGTAAATAGTATCTATCTCCGACAAGAGTTATGGTCTTACACAACCCAAATGTCCACTGCATCCTTCGGAATGGAGTTCCCTGATAACATGCTTTCGGATAGATGTATTTGGCAAGCAGAGTTGACTAACATAAAATAAATATCCATTACGAATGCTAAAATATGGATGTTTGAGATGCTCACCTTGACGGACCTCTTTATATATGGTGCCGAAGTCTTTGTCTGACTCTTATTCCTTCTTGATTGGCTTGAAGCCTGGTACAGAAATAGTCATGGTGGTCAGGAGATGTTTCTGGTGACTGAGATCATCCGCTATCACGTTTTCCTTACTAGATTTATGGCGGATGGTAAAGTTAAACTCCTGAATATTTGTGCTCCATTTGGTATAATTGGCTTCCACTTTCTACTATGAATGAAGGTGCTGAAGAGACTCATGATCAGAGTAAAGCACAAATTCTCTATCCACCAGGTAATGCCTCCAATGACGAACTGACTGAACAAGAGCATAGAACTCCAAGGCATAAGGAGAATGCTTGCACTTTGAATCTGAAAGTTTTTCACTGTGGAAGGCAATTGGTGGTGCAACCCAGCCACGATCAACGGTGAGATCTACACTTCTGACGGTTAGATTGAGTCTTCCGACTTAGAACCCTAAGATCACTTAGGAAAAATACCCAAAGGAGAACAGGAACACTTATGAAATTTTAATTATCAATATAGCATACTTTCAATAAAGAACTCATCTCTATTTATAATAGAGGAAAATACTAAGTAACGAAAATCCTAATTATTTCATGATTGCTAAATTAATCTAATTAATCTCTAAAAGGGTTAAAACAATGAATGGGGAAAGAGGGGCTTCAATAATGAAAATGGGGACTCCTATAAGCTAGGAAAACACAATATCAAAAGATGAGAATGATTACTTACACGAGAGTTCTTCAAAGACACAAATTAGCTCAAGGAAGGTCTTGGGATGGAAGGTTTCCTCCACAAATAGTATCAATGGAGAGCTTTAGTAGTGAGGAAGAAGATGATGATCTCTATTTTGATATTGGTGGAAGTTTGGTGGGGATATGGAGATGGAAGAGCAAGGAAAAGAAGAGGAAGAAGAAACCCTAGCTTGGGGTTTGGTTTGAGCTGAAAAAAGAGAAAAGATGAAGAAGGGTCTCTTTTTATAGTAAATGAGATGGGCTCCACCACTTGAAACTCTTATGGGGCTAAAATCACGGCTTTCGGGGACCTCGAATGAGTTCGACGAAGAAGGGAAAAACGATCGTCGAAATTTCTAGTTTCCAAAAAGTATATATTTCAAGGGTTTCGGGAATATCTAATTTTGGGTACATATTTAGTGTAAAAAGACTATTTTGCCCTCAATGTTAGGAAAGTTGAGTTTCGGGGATCCGGACGGGAACGGGATCAACATAAAAGTTGAAGAGATTAACGAGATAAGTAAAACGGGATTAAGATACAAATCACAGGAATCTCAGAAAATCCCCCAAGCAAACGCAAAGTCACAAAAGGGACCCTTTCGCTAAGTATAAAGGCACTCAAAATTCCCCAAAGTTATAAAAGATTTATTCTAATCTCAACTTAACAAGCATTCACTAATCACGCTTAAAACTAAAAAAAAAAACTCAATCAGTACTAATCGAGGTCACTCGGGTCAGGGTCTTATAACCATATCTTTTTTCCTCAAATTGAATGAAACGACGGCGCTTATTTGCATGTCTTTATATGAATCATTGCTTGCTTAAATATGGCGCCGAACTTCTTCATGAGCCTGCTGTATATGGCGAACAAAACTATTCGCATCAGCACTTGGTCTTGTTTCTATAGAAAAGGGAACAAGATCAACTTGTAGTCATGGTCTAGTGCCAGTAACTGCTTTAAAAGGAGAAATCCCTATGGATTGATTGACTGAGTTATTGTATGCGAACTCAGCCATAGGCAGAACTGTTGGAAATAGGTGGGGCTCGTGGATAGGTTTTCAAAAATTTTAACCCACTTGACTCAGTGATCAAGTATCCAGAAGGTTGTCAAACCCAATCCAGGATCCATGTCCTCAATCTCAGCCATCATGATCAGTAAATAAACCTATCTAGAAGATAGTACAGCAGTCAACAAGCATCTATTAAAATCTACAACACGTAAGGAAGTAGATTATACCTTTGGAGCTCGGTTGTGCTTTGATGGAGAAGTTGCATTTTTATTTGATGATGAAGCTCTTTCACGTATCAAATAAAGATCTCCAATACCTACTGATCTTCCACGCTATGACCCGTTTATAAGATCTCTTTTCTCAAGAAGATGGGTGGGATCTCCAAGAGAAAACCCTACTAGAATCTCCAAGGAACTAGAAGAGAGAAGAGAGGAGAAATAGAATTGTGCAACACTTACACAAAAGGGCCTTGGGCGTGAATCAATGGGTAAAGACGTCCAAGGGGATGGAACCCTTATTTATAGCCCTAAAACAATCTCCTCTCTACCTCTCACTTCCACACTAATTAGTAGCTTATTATTACCACTATTAGAAGTCCCACTTCAAATAGAAATAGTAACTTTCTAATTCCTTCCTTTTGGAGTTCAAGTAGGATTAGTATCTAATAACTTGGGCTAGCGTGGGGACCATTAGGGATTCCTTAGAAAACTGACTCCAACTGGGACTCGTGACCCCACATCTCATGTGCAATCCGGGCCCACAGTTAATTACAAATAATATCACTATATAAATGCAATTGCACTCCTGTCTTAGGAATAAATTAAAATGAAGACCCTATACTTCCCAATTACCTCAAGTAGGCCCCTCCATCATTATCCATGGATCAAATGGAATAAATCTGTCCCATCCAATCTGAGATCCACATCTTATTATCCTTGAGCCCCAATTAATCACAGTGATCATCAGTACCATCCAATTAACTCTTAATTGAGATGGGTGCGCACTTACTAATGATAAATTCATTAATTTGCACAAGGGGATAATATAGATAGATTCCATCTTGACCATTGGATGTTCCTATAGTCCTACTACCACGTACCCAAGACACCGAGTTGTTGACCTATAGTTGGCCTCACTCATTGGTGACTCAAAGCAAATGAATAGATAGAAACTTGAGTTCATCAATGTCTCAGGATTGAGAGCCTATTGCTAGGGAATTATGAGAGCAGACCTTAAAATCGAGACAGTATTCATAAGGTGCTTCTCATGGTCCTTCAATACATCAAATGTACCAGCACTGTGATCCAGAATCTTCCATTCTGATGATCGAGACAAATCACACTATCTCATAGTGATCAAAGTGCTGCAACCTTATCAAATGAGATGCCCAGTCTCATCAATGGTTGTGAAGATATTTTTAAGTATAAGATTTGTGACACATATCTCCTGTATAAATAAGATTTGTGGATCTCATCCATATACATATATCACATCTAATATATTAATGGGACCCGGTTCATCTCATGAACCATTATGTCATATGTATTGGTTATGTGCATTAAGTAATAAAATACCATTCATCTCATGAAAGGAAAGTATGATTTCATTGATAAATAAAGAAATTTATCAATTTATTACATCAACTGATGGATTGAGTCCATATAATCTAACAAGAACCTGATCCCAGGTGATAAGTTCGTCTCATACTAAACAACGTAGTAGATTCTCAAGGCTATGGTTGACGACCTCTGTTTGACCATCAGTTTGTGGATGATAGGCAATAGAAGATTTCAGCTTTATTTTGAACATGCTCTACGATGTCTTCCAGAAGTAGCTAATGAGCTTTGTATCTCTGTCGGACACAATGGTCTTTGGAAGTCCATGCAGACGGACAACTTCCTTAAAAAAGAGTTATGCAACTTTGTAGGCATCTGGTGTGTTGGTACAAGGAATAAAATGAGCCATTTTTGAGAAGCGTTCCACAACCACAAATACAGAGTCCACTTTTCTGCGAGTCTTAGGCTATCCTAGTACAAAATCCATGCTGATATCCTTCCAGGGGCCTTGGAGGATTGGCAACGTCCGATATAACCCCGCATTCCTTTTTGCTTCCTTTGGCTAGCTGGCAAGTACGACTCTGCTTGAACATACGAGAAACATAGGGTGTCATGTATGGCAAATAGCTGCATCCTTCGGAATAGAGTTCCTTGATAACATGCATTCGAATAGATGTATTTGGCAAGCAGAGTTGACTAACATAAAATAAATATCCATTACGAATGCTAAAATATGGATGTTTGAGATGCTTACCTTGACGGACCTCTTTATATATGGTGCCGAAGTCTTTGTCTAACTCATATTCCTTCTTGATTAGCTTGAAGCCTGGTACAGAAATCGTTATGGTGGTCAAGAGACGTTTCTGGTGACTGAGATCATCCGCTATCACGTTTCCATAGGACCCTGACTTTCAAGTTAGATGAGACACCAGCATGGGTGTTGTTTCAGGGAGAGAGGAGGAGTCCTCGTACAGGCTTGGTCTCAGCATTGAAGGCTGATAGACTATTGAGAAGTGGTTGTGAAGCATATTTGGCGTTTATCACGGAGGATAAACGGTCCCAAGGGGTGGAGGAGATCCCAATTGTTTGGGAATTCCCAGATGTTTTTCCGGAGGAGATCCCAGGTTTACCACCCATCAGAGAGATTGATTTCACTATCGAGTTGTTACCAGGGACCGCTCCAATATCTATTGCACCATATAGAATGGATCCAGCAGAGTTGGGGGAATTGAAGACTCAGTTGCAAGAATTGTTAGACAAAGGTTTTGTGAGACCGAGCATTTCACCATGGAGAGCTCCAGTTTTGTTTGTCAAGAAGAAGGATGGTTTGATGAGAATGTGTATAGATTACAGAAGATTGAATCAAGTGACCATCAAGAACAAGTACTTGCCAAGGATAGATGAATTGTTTGATCAATTGCAAGGTGCATCATACTTTTCGAAGATTGATTTGAGATCCGGTTACCATCAGCTGAGAGTTAGAGAATCAGATGTGTTGAAAACAGCTTTCCGGACAAGATATGGCCACTATGAGTTCCTAGTGATGCCATTTGGGTTGACTAATGCACCGGCAGTGTTCATGGTGTTGATGAACAAGATATTTGCAGAGTATCTGGATCAGTTTGTTGTAGTATTCATAGATGACATTTTGGTGTACTCCAAGACCAGAGAAGAGCATGGAGAGCATTTGAGGATAGCATGCAACTCTTGAGAGAGAATCAGCTGTATGCGAAGCTCAACAAGTGTGAATTTTGGTTGGAGCAAGTAGTATTTTTGGGGCACATCATCTCTAAAGAAGGTTTATCAGTGGATCCGTCCAAGATTGAAGCAGTTATGAGTTGGGAAAGACCGAAGAATGCATCAGAAATTAGAAGTTTTCTGGATTTAGCAGGCTATACAGGAGGTTTGTGCAGGGACTCTCGTCGATTGCGTCACCTTTGACGAAGTTGACAAGGAAGAAGGTGCCATATGTGTGGACAGATCAGTGTGAAGATAGTTTTTAAGAGCTAAAGAAGAGATTGACTACCGCACCAGTCCTTACTTTACCATCCGGAAGCGGCGGTTTTACCATTTTTACCGATGCGTCGAATGTTGGACTTGGCTGTGTGTTGATGCAAGAAGGAAAAGTGATTGCATATGGATCTCGACAGTTGAAAGATTACGAGAAGAACTATGCCACCCATGATTTTGAGTTAGCAACGGTTGTTTTCGCATTGAAAATGTGGAGACATTACCTCTATGGAGAGAAGTTCGAAGTCCACTCTGACCACCGCAGCTTACAATATTTATTTTCTCAAAAGGAACTGAACATGAGGCAGAGAAGATGGATGGAATATATCAAGGACTATGATTTTCCAATCAAGTACCACCCGGGGAAACCTAATGTAGTTGCCGATGCCTTGAGCAGAAAATCAGTAGGCTTGGCAAACTTAAGTGGCACTTGTATCTTTGAACAATTTGAAGAGTTGAGTATAGACATGCAGCCACTAAAGAAGGGTGTTTTGTTAGCTAACATGACAGTGTCAGAGCCTTCTTTTATTCAGAAAATCAAGGATAGTCAGTTGCAAGATCCAGAGTTGGCCAAGATTTCAGAGCACATGGCAGAACGTCCTGACTTTTGTATTGTGGATGGAGTTTTGTACTATCGTGACCGTCTATGCGTGCCTAACATTGAAGATTTGAGGAATGATATCATGACCGAAGCTCACAGTACGAAGTATTCTATGCATCCAGGCAGCACCAGATGTATCAGAATTTGAAGGGTAGATTTCGGTGGAACAACATGAAGAGAGAGATTGCAGCGTTTGTCTCCCGTTGTATGACTTGTCAGTTGATAAAGGTAGAACATCAGAGGCCTCCAGGATTATTACAACCGTTAGAGATCCCGGAATGAAAGTGGGAACATATTATTATGGATTTTATTTTGGGACTACCGAGGACTAGCAGAGGCAACGATGCGATATGGGTCATTGTGAACCGACTCACCAAGTCAGCTCATTTTATTCCTATGAGGACAGGGAAGAAGATGCACATGCTACCTTTGGCAGAGTTGTTTGTCAACAAGATTGTCAGTCGACATGGACAGCCAGTTTCTATCACTTCTGACAGAGACAGCAGATTCGTCTCGAGGTTCTGGAAGACGCTATATGAGTCTATGAGCACGAAACTATAGTTTAGCACGGCTTATCAACCGCAGACAGATGGTCAATCAGAGAGGACAATTCAGACTCTTAAGGATATTCTCCATGCTTATGTGTTAGACTTCAAGACTCAATGGGATGAGACTCTACCATTGTGTGAGTTTGCTTACAATAACAGTTACCACTCGAGCATTGGGATGGCGCCTTCTGAGGCTTTGTATGGCAGAAGGTGTAGGACACTTGTGTGTTGGGAAGAGGTCGGAATTCGCAGTTTCCATGGACCGACTATAGTAAGTGAAACCAACAACAAAGTGAAGTTGATCCAAAAAAGTCTGAAAGTAGCCCGGAGTAGACAGAAAAGCTATACAGATTCTCATAAAGGGGATTTACAGTTCAAAGAAGGAGACAAGGTTTTCCTGAAGGTGTCACCTACGAGAGGAACTTTGAGATTTGGATAGAAGGGCAAGCTATCATGGAGATATATTGGACCATACGACATTGTGAGCAAGATTGGTGACGTGGCGTATAGATTAGCCTTACCACCCGAGCTATCCGGCGTACACAACGTTTTCCATGTGTCTATGTTGAAGAAGTATATCCCCGATCCTTCACATGTACTCCGGCACGAGCCATTGGAGATCAGAGAGGATGCTACCTATGTTGAGAAACCCGTTCAGATCATCGATACGAAGGAACAAGAGTTGAGGACACGGACTATTCAGTGGGTAAAAGTACTATGGGAGAATCATGGACCGGAAGAGGCAACATGGGAATTACGAGACCAAGTACAGAAGAAGTATCCACATCTACTACCTGAGGTGAGTTTTATATTTCATTTGGTGGACCAAATGCCCAAGGGGTGGAGGATGTAAGACCCCAACCCGAGTGGACTTGATTAGTGTTGATTAAGTTGTGTTTTAGTTCTAAGCGTGTTTAGTGGATTTTTGTTAGGTTGGGCTTGGAATAGCTTTTGATATAGTTTTGGGAAATTTTGATTGCTTGTGATTAGTGGGGCCCTTTGGGGGTTCCTTTTTACGACTTTGCATGTGCTTGAGGATTTATCGGAGATTTTTCCATTCATTGTTTTAATCTCGTTTTATTTGTATTGTTAATTCCCATAACTTTTATGTTGATCCCGTCCCCGTTTGAGATCCTGAAACCCGATTTCATAGCCTTGAGGGCAAAACAGTCATTGTGTACTAAATCTGTACCCAAAACTTGATATTTCCAAAATTCGCGAAATATATACTTTTTGGAAACTAGATATTTCGGCGATCATTTCTTCCTTCTTCGTCGAATTCATCCGAGATCCTGAAAGACATGATTTCAGCCCTTGAATGTCTTAAGTAGTGGGACCCATTCCCATTTGCTTATATAAGGAGAACTCATCTTCCTCATTCCCTTTTTACAGCACAAAAAGAACCTAGGGTTTACTTGGCAACCTTCTTCTTCTTGATCTCTCCATCTCAATCTCTTACTAATCTTGCACCAACATCAAAATGGAGGTCATCATTCTCTTCCTCATCACCATAGCTCTCTTTTGATATCATTTGTGATGAAAACCTCCCATTCCAAGACCTTCTTTGAGCTCACCTTGCCTATTTGGAGAACCTATAAGTAAGCAACCTTCCACATCTCTTAGATTTGTGCTTATTTGATCTTGAAGAAGTCCCATTCTCATTATTGTAAGGTTTCCCTTTCTATTTCATTGTTTGACCATTTTAGGGCTTGTTTTTGGGGATTTTATTCATAGCTTGGATCTTTGCCTTGGAAGAGTATTAGAGCTTGATTTGCTTGATTAGAAGACCCAAGGCAAGTGGATGAAATGATAGTTTCAACATTTAATGGTTTTATGAAGAAGGTGGTTGGTTTTGCTATTCATATCCATCTTTATTAGCTTGCATTCATTGTGAAATAAATGCTCATGAAAGGCTTTTGTTAGCTCATTTATTGTCATGGAAATGTGATTTATTGCCTTTATTTTATCTCTTGTTTATGGCTCAAATGAACCTTTGTGAATGTTGGGGTTTCTTCTCTTTCTTTGGTGTTGAATGTGAAGAAGAAGGTGTTTAGATTTAATGTTTATTGGAGTTTTGATGAAGGTTTTTATATGATTGTTTGAAGAGATTTAATGATTGTTACTGAATGGCAAGAAGGCCTTTTGTTGCAAGAAAAAAAATGTTTTGGAGATGAAGGAGAAAAAGGCCTGAATGGCCATTCCCGGGTAGCAGAAATGACTGCCCGCTCGAGCGCACAATCATTCTGACTGCAGCTCGGGCAGCAGATTGGCTGCCCGCTCGAGCACGCTGTTGGCCGCTCAAGCGCACAGACGTTCTATTTGCCCGTCCTTCTGTGCAGCCCAGGTCCGCTCGAGCGCACCCCCTCTCGGATATGGACCATTTTTGGAGCTCGGGAAAGGTTTTTAAGGGAACCCCTTGATATCGGGGAGAATTATTAGGCAATGTATAAAGCCTATTTGAGAAAGAAACCACATCACAAAGATTCATCGAAGTCTTAATAATCACCAAGGTGTGTAAGGAGCTTGGAATGTCCCCAAACTCAAGGAGTACCAAGTTATATCGAAATTGACATACGAGGCCCCTATTCACCTTGGGCTAGATTTGAATCCTGATACTTGTTCCGAAATTTCAAAAGATCAACTATGTTTTCGATTATTTCGAATTGTCACATGTACTCCCGAAAATTCATGAATTATGGTTTATCATTTCCGAAAGCATTGAAATTGTACTTGTATTAATTGCGAGCCTCGAGATGCATTGCCCGACGTGAAATGACAGTGTGCCCTTGAGCACCCCCATCCTGCCAATTTATTTGCTTGCATTTGGTCTACTTGTACATGTCTCGATTGGTATTTGACCTATGAGTCGGCACCACTAAGTTTGGATAACCTTGTTGGTCTGATCCACCGACTTGGAGATCCTCCTCTTGTCCCGCCAGCTGCAGTTTGGATCCCGCTACCCGGTTATTACCATGGTCTTGTCCCGATGCCGCAGATTGCTACTATGGTTCCCGATGCTCAGCTCGCTACCGTGGTCATGTATAGTATATGTATATGTATTTATAAGATCCACTGTTTCTCCTCACCTTGAGTGACCGAGATCAGTGCCTAGTTATTGCTCTGTCACTTTAGTGATAGAGGACTTAGCTTCGTGTGGTTGCCATCTTGCTTGTTTCCCGTTTCCTTGGTTACCTTACATGTTTTACAATGCCTACTTGTATTTGAACAAATGTTTTATCTCGTTTATAAAAATTATTATTTAAACTGTTTTAAACGCTTTTGAAGGTAAATTCATTTATTATCATATTGTCGTTGTATTTTACCCATTTGCCAAACCATCGTGTTTGACCCACTCTTTGGTACTCAGGTCCCGTTGTTGGTTATCCCGAGGAAGAGCACGAGGAGGCGGTCGGAGAACCGCAGCAGTTAGTTGAGTGGTGTGCTGATGATGTCATTTAGACATTGGATTGCTAGAGAGAGAACATTTTGGGAAAACTCTTAACCATTCTTTTGGAGATTGGTATTTTGTTTATATTGGCCTTGTTGGCCTCTATTTTTTGGAAATGTAATTAAATGATCTTTGTATAAACTTTAACTTACTTTTGGGTAACATGCTAATGATCATTGCTCATTCTGATACAGTACTATACTTGTGTTATTATCTTTATGATTTGAGATGGATTGAATATTTGATTTGCTACACGCGACCACACTTAATAGAAATGTCCTTATATGGTTGTGATATTCTCACTGCGGATACCTGTGGAAAATTAAATAAATGTAGGGCATTAAACCGATGATGTGGTATTATTATCATCATTAGTGTCCCGATCGCGGATTAGTCCTTCGGGCCCGGTCCGGGGTCGCGACAGGAACCTTAACCTTCCTGTTCTCTACTGAAGAGCCAGAGGTCCGAATTGCTCTCTTGAGGAGAGTAAATTCGTCAGAGAAAGTATCCATCTATTCCTTGAAGAAGTCAGTGGCTGATTGCATATCAACCTTTAACTCCTCCATCTGGGCAACTACTTCTGCAAGGGACATCTCCAAGGCTCCAACTTTCTCTGTCAGCGCCACAATCTTTGGACCATGGGTGATATGGTCTGCAATGGTCTCAGACAGACCATCCACAGTCTCCTCCAAACAAACGACTGTATCCCGAACTTGCTCTAATGCATTCTTAGACATGGCTGTGAGAAGAAACGCACCAACAGTTTCAAAAAACTTTGGCTCTGATACCAGTTGTCTCGTGGTAAATTTTTTGCAATAAAAATCCTCCGCGCGGCACTAAGATTACTTTTAGTCAGCCTACCAACAACAACACAGCACACACAAAAAGATAAGAGCACAAGGGACAACAAGCTTTGCACACCAACTATTGATTAATTAGGCACCAGCCTTTTCTCTTATTAATCAAAACTGGGAATTACAACACTTATAATTGTTTACACTCACTGTTACAACAATTACAAGTTACACTCGGATCCTTCTCCTCTCTGCAATATTTTCAAACCTCGCGACATTTATAAGCAAGCCTGACCAATCACTGTTTGCTAACAAGGATAATTGTTGCTCTCTTGGACCAATTAGAATGTGCCAACATCATCCAGACCAACTGCTTGGAGAGCAGTTGTTGTCTGCAGTTAGAAACGACCTGTTGTCCAACTATTGGTCCATGTCATGTGCCAGTCAGCTAATGCAACTGCATAACTGCTGCACATGTGGCTGCCACACCAGACCAACAACCGCCATGCTAACTGCACAATTACTGCATATGTGGCTGCCACACCAGCAAAGCATCCCCACAAGCACCACACCTTAGCACCAACTCAAGGGAGGCGCCACAACATGCATACAGGCTGCTTCCGTTTGAACCACGTGGGGCGCCTAGGCATGAGGGAGTGGGCCCCACGCACCAATTTTCCATCCGAGTCCCACCAATATTCAACCGAAGGCCACCAAGGCCATTGGTATGCTCAACAATGCATATCGTGTGCTAACAGGGTCGACCGTCCATTTTTCCATCCCACGGGCATACCTCCTACATAATAGAAGTTGGTGTCACCCATTGTTTCTCATCTCCTGGGTATAAACGTCCGAAAATGAGGAAATGGGCTTTTCGGCATGTTCCCGAATCCCAATGCACAAATCCTTTTGCACAATGCTTCTTCAACATGTTTCCCATGTTTTCAATGCATTGGACATGCATTAGTCTCCAAAAATCACATGGTTGGTCGAGGGGTGAAAATCTACCGCACACAGTTCCTACACGACGTCGACCGCAGTGCCTGCAGCACATGCACGACGTTGACCGCAGCACCTGCACCACCTGCATGTCTGTGTTCACAGCTACACAGCACGACGTCTGCACACCCCACGTGCAGCGCAATACTGCACACACCACATGCAGTACAGCACATCGTGCATGTCTATCACTGCACAGCACCGACGTCCATCGCACCAGCGACCGAAGGGTGATACTCATCCGCACCAAGGGATTCATATGCATCATTTAGCTTCCAAATCACAGTCCATATGCACCAATGAACAGTTTGTGTAGCGGTTAGGTCTAGGAGCACCTATCCCACCGCACCATCTACGCACCAACGCAGTTTCAGCTGTTTAGGGGCTAAAAAACTCCCATCTCCAAAACATAAAGGGCGACACGGAGTCCGTTTCGTCGTCTCTAGCCAGATCGAATGTACCTGGCTCGCCATTCACTCGTGGGTAGAAGGATCGTCCAGTTTTGATGGTTCCTATGCTTGTTTGAGGTTTTGAAATTGAAGGTCATGGGGTTTTTACTTTATTTTATTATTAGTAGTAGGTTTTTTTTTTCCTCCTTTTTTTTCTTTATTGACTGCGAGTACGCGTGGAAGAGAGAGGAATGGTGGAGAGTGAAGGCAGAACCCAGAAGCCCAACTGTCTATGAATGGTCAGTGTTTCATTCATCCATTATATTGTAGTAAATCCGAGTGTTTGGTTAAACTCAAATATCCTGAAAGAGCCCAGTGGTTAGGGTAGAGGCAACACGGCCCAGTCTTTTCTAGGACGGGCCCATGCTAGCTGGGGCTGGGCCAGTTCGTATTGGGCCGCACTGTTTTACAACTTTGAAATAATTATCAACTTCTACGCTGATAAATTAAGCTGTTTTTAAGGGTTTGGATAGTTTACAAATTCTTTCATGTAAAAGCAAAAAAGGAAACACGTTTTGTAGTCAAGCCCAAAGAGATGAGTCAGATGAGAGCGTTACAAAAATAGCCACAAAGATTTAGAGTGACCCGCGGTAGAGTTAGAAGGTATGACCTAAATGGCAGAACATGAGAGAGGAGGGTGAACTAAATAATTGATAGGATCCCCGCGAGGTGTTTCTTTTTGGAAAATTTAATGAAGATTTTTTATGTTGGAAATTCATCACGGCAGTTAATATTTTTGGAATTTCAAAAATCTTTTAGGTATTTTGACCATACGGCTCCTATAAGACATAACTATTGCCTGACAATGGTTGAAATTTTAAAAAATTCTGAGAATTGTTCATAATACAAAAGATACTAGAAAAATTACAACCTTGCCCATAAAATGTGCAATATTCTATGATTATAGGATATCCCACAAAAAGTTGTCTTTTCACAGCATCTTTAACCCCTACTAGCTGTAAAAAATTAATAAATTTCATTGCAACCCTTTTTATTTATTTCTCCTTTTCTTTTGTTTTTTTCTTCATTTTCACATTTTCCTATTAGATTTCAGAAGGAGTGTAAGGATCTAATACTTATTATATGATTTTACATTTTTATCCGTCAAAATGATAATTTTTTTATACCACATAAAACTTCTTTTTCTATGTTTTAAATGGGTAATATAGGGCCCACATAGATGAGTTAGATAGGTGGACTGGTATTTCTTGAATTTTTGAAAATTTTATTTTTAGCCATTGAAATTCTGAAAATATAATCTTTTGCGATATCATTTTTTACCATTTTCCACATCGGAAAATGTCACTTCAAAACCTCTCCTTAGTTAAAAATCTCAAAGTTTAATACAATACACATTGTAATTTATTGCCACCGAATCCAATGATGAATACTGTCTACAATAGTATAATTTATGTCCTTTAAAAAAAAATGGATGTTGCCAATTTGGGTCTGTTGAGGGTTGGTATGTATCAATGTATTGGATTGATTAGGGGTGTTCTTGGGCCAGGTTGGGCAGGCTGAGAAATACTCAGGCCTAGCCCAGTTTTAAAACATAGGCCCAAGCTCATCTCTAACCAGACTCGAGCCATAAGTGCTTGGCCCGAGTTCAGCTCATTTGGAAAAAAGTTAATCCCAAGCCCGGTAGAATGATGTTTTATGAATTAAAACACTTTTACTGACTGACCTTATAAGTTATGGTTCAGGTGGTTGGCATATGTGTGTTGTGTGAAAGTGCATTTGTTTGAGTCCTCTTCCTAGCAGAAAGAAAAGTTTTTGACTAAATTATATCTAACATTCAGTCCTAGCTGGGCTTCGGGCACCCTACCACCAAATCCAAGCGTTGACCGTATATTAAACGGGACAAAATTTTAGGCCAAGCCAGGCCCAATTACCAAGACCTAAAGCTCAAGCTTGGCCTAAAGTGGGTTGGGCCCGGGTCAGGCTTAGGTAGGCCCGGTTCATGAGCAACCGTAGTTATTTGTAGAATCCACTTTGTGGAACTTTTGAGGATCTTCATAACTAGAAAAGCAAAATAATCATAATATTAAAGTTTATAAAAAAAAAAAAAACTTTATGATCAGTTTCTTTAAAATTAAATGTAAAATGTTTTAGTCTGAGAGAGGGGAAAGAAAATGAAGTCTATAAGAATTCAATACCTAATACCATATAATTTGAAAAAAAAAAAAAAAAAACCACAAGCACATGAAAATTGAAGATTAATGATCCAGAAAACTAAAAAACAAAATCAAAACAAATAAACAATTTAAACTATGAATAAAATCCAATGAAATTTGAAAGACACAGAGAAATAAAATATAGAAATGAAAATTCATAATCAACTCAATAACATAAGCAATTTAAAAGAATCAAACACTCATGAAAAAAAAAACTCAAAAATGGAGTACAAAAGGGCAAAGACAAAAGAACCGACAGATTCATGAAAAACCATCATAAAAAAAAAAACTAAAAACCCATCACAAGTGAGAAATTATAATAAAAGAAATAAAAAATAAATGAAATAAATTTTATTAAAAAGGCAATAAACTTATATATAAATAAAGATCCATAGACAATAAAATGATAAAAGGAATTTAGAAGAACCAAACCAACTTATGGTAATCTAATATTAAAAAATGAAAATCTGAAGCCACAAAATAAATAAGAAAAATCCATAAAAATATTTCACAAAGAGAACTTAAAGAACCCAATGGAAGTAAAATAAATAATTAACTCATAATGATAAGCATTAAAAAAAATACAACAAAAAAATGAAAATTCATAGAAAATCCCACGATAAAAAGTGATTTAAAAGAAAAAAAAAAACCCAAGGAGAACCCATTACCCAAAAATTGAAACAAAAAAGGAGAAAAAAAGAAACTCATAATCTACGAAAACCATACAAATACAAACCAATAAAAATATTGAAAATCTATAGAAATCTTAAAATGATGATTCTTTTGTATAAATCATATTAATATTGCTCAAATAAAATATGATGAACTCAAAAGTAAATGAATTAAAAAAGGTTTACCTCTCAAATTGAAACATTTAATAATTGCACCAATTGTCTCAAGATGCTCAGATTTTAAAATGGGTTGAACACTGATCTAAACTAAGCATGAAAATGAGACCTGGGATGGTACTAAAAAGAGACAAAGAAAGAAAAAAATTATTGAAGTTTCTCTAATAAAATACAACGAACTTAAAAGTAAATGAATGGAAAAAATGAAAGTTCTCATGTTGACATAGAGAAATAGAATTATATTGGAGAAAGTAAAGAATGTTTGTCGCGACCCCGGACCGGGCCAATGGGCCTAATCCGGGATCCGGACGATATAAATGATGATGATGCATTAGTTTGGTTGGCCAATACATGCACGGATTAATAAAGAACATGCTACCATCCGTGCATGTGATTTCCGCGGTGAGGATATCACATATACATGACATTTTCATTCAAAGTACGGAAGCGTGTAGCAAATTAATTCATAATTCATTTCAAAATCACAAGACTGATAGCATGTGTGTACAACTTAATGTCAAAGTGAGCAATGATCATTACAACATTTTCCTCAAGAGTAAAGTTAAATGTTTATGCAAAAAATCAGTTAATTAATCACTCTCCAAAAATAAAGGCCAACAAAGGCCAGTACAGCCAAAAGAATGTGTTGGTCACAATCCCCAAAATGTTCCGTATCTCAAGGCTTGACTGAGTGTCTACACGACATCCTCAGCTTGCCACTCTCCTACTCGTTGCAGCTCTTTGACCGCCTCCTCTGACTCCTCCTCGGGATAACCGGCATATGGACTTGAGTATCAAAAAATGGGTCAGACACGACGGTCTGGCAGGTAGGTGAAAAGATATAGCAGCATAATAATACTTAAAGGTACCTTGGAAAACATTGAAACCTGTTTGAACAGTCAATTTCATGAAAGAGAGTGCATCATTTATTAGAAATCACATGTACAATATGAAAACATGTAAAGGTACCAAAGAATAAGGAACTAGCAAGATGACAACCACACAAAGTTAAATCCTCTATCACCAAAGTGATGAGAGCACATCGGGGCGTTGATCTCAGACACATGAAGTGATGAGATTCAACGAAATATATAATACATATAACTATACGGGACGGGACCACGGTAGCGAACCGGGTATCGGGACGGGACGGGATCAAGGCTGTAGCTGGCGGGACCAAGAGGGGGACCTCCAAGTCGGTGGATCAGGCCGACAAGGTTGTCCAAGTTGAGTAGTGCCGACTCATAGGTCACATGAAAGAAATCGGGACATGTGCAAATATACATATGATGTAAAACACATAAACACGGGGGGCGGGGGGGGGGGTGGCGGCGTGGTGGAGTGGACGGGATGCCCATAGGCACAAATATCACTTTATTATCGGGCAATGCATAACGGGGCTAGCAAAATGCTAAAATACAATTTCAGTGTTTCCGGGGCATGACTATTCATGTAGTATAAATTTCGAGAAGTGAATATCAAAATTCGGGAAAATAGAACAGAAATGAATTTCCACAATTTTCGGGCCAAGCATTGAGGGTTCAAGATTACATCAGTGTGTAAGGGATTGTACCAATATAAACACAAATGACCTCAAGAGTTTTCAAAACTTAGAAGGTACCAACAACCGTTAGAGTCAATAAAAAGGAAAATGGAATTGTGGAGAGGGGAGAGACGTACTGCAGTCCAGATGGTGGGATAGTAACTCTTGGTAAGAAGGTAGGAGCGGATTCCGCTGCTTATGGCAATTCTACAGACACCAAGAGAGCACAAAAGAGAAGTGTGTGTTCGTGAGAGAGATAAAGAAAGGGAAAGAGGAGGGGTTGGGTTTCATTTGTTTTGCCTTGTTACTTCATCATAAATCTGCAGTGTAGTGGTAATGTCTGATGATTTACCAAGAGACTTTGTTGCTAGCATATTTCTATGTGCAAATGTCATAGTCCCGCATCTAAATTATTGTGTCGGAATACACATGGATCGTGATTCATGAATGTTTCATAACCAAATCCGAATTTCTAAAAAAATTAAAAATAAATTACCTACTTAGATACATGCTGATCATTGATGTATTCCACGAAAAGGGCCTTAAAACAAACATTTTCAGACACTGATTGAATTAAAAAAAAAAAGCAGACGTATTTCAACACCCTTCGTTAGATGGCTGCCTATTTTCCCAAAAAATGATATATTCTAGATAGATTACCAATAAATGCTCAAGGCTAGTGGCCCACACCAGACATGCAGTGCGTGGCCACATCTGAACTCCTTTGATAGTCGTTCCACTCACTCGTATCATATATCACATGCCCTCGAGATACAAAAAGCGGAGGGAAAACTAAAGAAAAAAAATCCCAGCGGAGGAGGAATGAAATGTTGAAAAAATGGCTAAGAGCAACACTATTTTTTGTCAACTTTGAGCCAAAAACTAAGTGGGACCTACTTATCCTTTTGGGTGGGAATACATGGGAATATAATCTACTCAATGAGTAGATTATGGACATGTATTGAGTTGCTCTAATCCATTAAGGAATGAATGAGAAATTACCTCCTCAACACCACTACTTGAACATGTTAAATATGGAAACAAAAGGAAGTTGTGAACTTGCTTCCCACATGCTTGGGAGCAAAACATTCCTTGGGTATAAATATGCTTATATTGGTAGTATAAGATGAGCCCCAAGGGGCACCCCACCTTTGTGGAGGAGGGAGGAACTAGATCAAGGTGGGGTCACCACCACACATGCGTGTGTGCGCCCTGCCTCCCACCGAACCGGGCCTGGGCTTGGGCTTCACTCGCGAGTTGGGCCTGGCTCGGCCAACTACCTATTTATAATTTTTTGGAGAAATTTTATTTAATAAAATTTTCCTTTTTCAAATGGGGTGTGTCCAAGAGGTGTGTGCCCATTCGTATCTGAAAGGGTGTGTCCCAAGTCCCAAGAGGTGTGTCCGAAAAATATGCATCTGTTCATCTGAACAGTCACTGTTCTGAACATATGCAACCCAAGTCACTGCTATTGCATTGCATTTTCGAGTCATCCACAGAGTCAAAAGAGAGAGTCCTGTTGCTGCATTTTTTGTTCGCCTGTTACACAGTTTGTAGTGCTGCAACTGTTGTGAAATTGATCATTGTATCCTGGGTGACAAATGTTGTTGAAGCTCGTGAGCACCATTGCGGGGGCGAAATTTGTCTTAAGGACATAGTGTTAGACACTAGCCTTGATCAACCATCTTTTGAAGAGTACTATTTTCTACCTTACAACAGAATACTGTTTTTCTGCCTTCAAACAGTAAGTGGATTTCCATTCCTAGATTACATTCTTATGGTGAACCATGGGGAGAAACCTGAGAAGTTCAATGGTACTGAGTTCAAGATATGGCAATAGAAAATGTTGTTCAATCCTCACTACCTTGAACTTGACTAGGTTCCTCCATGAAGAAGCTCCTGCTTTAATAAAAGGTGAGACAAATTTTACCGACGAAAATAATTTTCGTCGGTCAAAAGTTGAATATTTACCGACGATTATTTGCACTTTACCGACGAAACAAAACATCGTTAAAAATAAATTTATATTTGTAAATATCTATTAAATACTTTTACCGACGTTTTTTTTTCGTTGGTAAAAGAAAATAAATAAAAAATAAAAATACTATTACCGACGTTTATTTTTTGTCGGTAAAAGAAAATAAATAAAAAATAAAAATACTATTACCGACGTTTATTTTTCGTCGGTAAAAAAAAATAAAAAATAAAAAAATAAAAATGATTTTACCGACGTTTATTTTCGTCGGTAAAATAAAAACAAAAGATTTATAAAAAATAAAAACACTTTTACGGACGTTTATTTTCGTCGGTAAAAGAAAATTATAAAAATTATAAAAAATAAAAAGCTTTTACCGACATTTATTTTCGTCGGTAAAATAAAAATAAAAAAATTATAAAAAATAAAAATCTTTTACCGACGTTTATTTTCGTCGGTAAAATAAAAAACAAAATTTTATAAAAAATAAAAACACTTTTACCGACGTTTAGTTTTCGTCGGCAAAAGTAAAGAAAAAATAAAAAGCATTTTTACCGACGGTATTTTTCGTCGGTAAAATATTAAAAAGATGTTTACCCAACGGTTTTTTTTCGTCGGCAAAAGTAAAGAAAAAATAAAAAGCATTTTTACCGACGATACTTTTCGTCGGTAAAATATTAAAAAGATGTTTACCCAACGGTTTTTTTTCGCCGGGGAAAATTAATTAACCTTTTACCGACGAAAAAAAACATCGGTAAAAGTATTTTAATTTTTTTTATAATAGTTTTTTCCAATATATATATTTTTTCCTTTAAACCTGTTTTGTACACCTGTGTCAAACCTATTCAATATAAAAATTCAATGCAAACAAAAGTCCATTTTTCATCAAATCATTCATCTCATAAAACAAATATTACAATCAATAATGATACAATCCCAATCGCATATATATGTCGAATATACATATACAAATAAACTAAAAAAATAAAACACATTTAGCTAGTCTGCAACCGACCCCAAAGCGTCCATCAATCTGCAATAACAAAAACAACATTAGAATCTTTTCAATAAATGAAAGCATTCATCCTTCCTGGATGTGTGCTGCTAATGAATTATGATAGATATGATGATAAAACAATCAATTCAGACTTGTGCAATTACTTCATTGGTTTTCAAAAGATACATGATGGTGGGAGTGGTAGAAGAGCATGGTTAATGTTGTTGGCCATTGTTTTCCCAAATAAAGCGATATTGACCATTTCCAAATTTGAACTAAAGAACAAAATTACCTATGCTAATATGTGACAGGTAGCCAAGTATATTATGTGGACAATTTGAAAAGTTACATGATGCTACAACAACTCACTTCAAATATGAATCTCCATACATTCTAATACAATGTCAGTGAGTACACTGTTAAATTGATCAAGATGTAAAGTGACATTAACACAGCCATTAAAAAGCTGAAATTATGATACATGCTCCAACCAGGACTATAAACATTGTGAACGAGACAATGATTATTAGATTTTTTCACATCAATTCTATTCCTACATCTGTTCTTACTTTCTTTTTAAGAACCACTTCGTTGAAAATGATAACAGCAAAAACCTACATTTTCCAAGCAAACAAGACTGGACCAGCAGTAAAATTTCATTCTCAAGCTTTCTGATTGTTCCTAGCATTCATTTAGCATGGAATTATGAACCATCATCAAAGCTTTATCCCACTGCTTTGTGAGTTCTACCAGTTCAATCAACCCCTACTGTCATGTTTTATCTCATTCTAAAAGATTATTATTCATATTGGCTCCCTAACTTGTAAATCCTCACTATATCATGGAGTCATGTCATAGAAATTCAATTCATTCACATTGCATTAGCTTCAATCATCAAATTCTTTAAGTAAGATGGCCCTTATAGATCTTCACCCTTGATCCTTCACTCTACACCCCCCTTGATAAATGCATCTTCCCTTTGAAATCCGAAGAGTTTGGTATGATTTCTACGAACATGTCCTTGAGATTATATGACTGCACTTATGATTCATGTCAAGGCAGGGACCTGGATTCCAAACTTAAATTTGGAATATCTGATATGATACAGATACTCTTCCCACTTCAACATTATCTGATATCACAATTTCAAAGTTGAAAGTTATGCATATTGGATATCTTAGCCATTGGAGCACGTGAGCAGAACAGATTCACTGTTGTGGTCCCTTGGACGCTCCCACTAGTTAATTGCTCTCCATCAAGGGCTAGTTGTTGCTCCCACTGCAAGTCATTATATAAATAAATATAGATGAATGGAAAACATGGCTGGCCAACCCAACTTTATATCAATCCACATGCTTTAAATTAAATTAACAAAACCCTCCACCTTTAAAGTTTTAATCCATTTATGAGACCCACTTCTAGTAAGTACCAAACAGGGGAAGGAACCATTGAATGATGAGGTCAACCTTCTAATGATATTTTCACAGCCTGTCACCCCTTAAACCGAAACCAGATTTTCTGTGGGCAAATATGTTTTTAAGTCTAGAAGGTCCATCCTAGAAATTCTCAGTGCCTTGATGATCACTAAAGTTCTGGGCTTGGGCTTTCACCCTCAGCCTATGTGCCTGATGAACTACTAAATATTTGCCACCACAACAAATTCAACCTGGTCTGCCACATTTATAGCCCATATTTAAACAAGTTTGATATTGAGTTTTTCTTCTCCTATTAGTTTTTCTCTGTAGTGTGGTATAGTCTAACCCTTTGGTCCAAGAGAAAATCATGTTAACTGATAATCTTATTTTTACATCAAATGGCTATAAATGTCTAACAACCGACATGGTTGTGTTGAATGCTTCCCCAAGTTACTAGACGCAGCGACCTTCAAGGTCAAGTTTTCAAGTGCCTAATACTGCTGGCTCGTTTAGTTATGGGACATAATGTTTTGACCCGGATCTCACCCATGGGACTCATAGTCAATAATCAGCCAGCATTTTTGGTTGGCTCACTTGCAACCCCAATCACTACCAATAGTGAATGTGGTAGGATATTGTTAAACAATCTTTTTTTTTGTTTGATATTCTTTAAGTAAGATGGGTTGGTAGGTGAGCTAACACCACCCCAAACAACCACCTCCATATTGTCCCCAACAACACATGAAAGCCTTTGCCAAGACCTAAACTTTAAAAAAAATCATAGACATGAAACATACCCCTCCAAACCATGAATCTCATTTCATACACAACTACTCCAACACTTCGAATTCAATAAAAACATAAAACATATCTACAAGCAAATTAATATCAAACCATAGACATGAGTTCCATATATATTATTCTAAAGCATCATTTTAGAGAGACCAAAAGGGTGAAGGAAAATCACCTGATTGTCACTGCTACATCAGCCAATCTGGCCGTCTTTGGTACTGTGTATCCTGGTTCAAATTTCTGCAAAATTAAGCTTTCCCAATCAATCATGTCAGTTTTTATTGTAAAGTAAAGCATTCAAATAAAGAAACAAAAAAGGACCAAGTTCTATTATAGGAGAAACTACTGGAGCATGTGAAAAAAAACATAAATTATCAGACTTGTCATTGCAATCAATTACTTGAAATGTCTTTGCATCCTTTTCTGAGCATCCTACAATTCAAAAAGAATTCATAGCTGACAGTGGATAACAATTCATAAACATCACAATGCTTTGTTACAAGAACAACAACTAACAATGATAATGATGAAGATTATTACAACGATAGCAAATGCCGAATAACAAAAATCTGTGACAATGTTGACAAGCAAGCATGAACCAGATAATATTTTAAGAATGTCAATGTTGAGCACCTTCACCTTCACCAGATAATATTCTCCGCTTCTCTCTATCATCAGTAGCATTTAGTGCATGTTTTGATCCACCCATTCTCCTATTAAAGCTCAAATTTGGACAGTGAACATAACCCTAAGATTTAACAACTTGAAGAAGTTAGAAAACAATCCAAGGCAGTGTCCGGGATCACTGGCTATCAACTCTGTCACAGAGTCTTCGCAGATTTGGTCTACTCCATCTTCCAGTGTTGGTCAATGGATTGGAAGTGAGAATATGTGTACTTATTTATGTTAATATTCCCATGTCTGTCTTATAATGACCTGAACTTATGTCTGTCTTATAAGTAAATAATGACCTGAACTTATGTTATGTTAATATTTATGTTAATATTCCCATGTCCCCAACAACACATGAAAAATCTCATCATATATTTGATGGTCATCAAGTTGATCTAGGGTGTCAACTGCACAATAAAAACAATGCTACAAGTGTAATCAGAATCAATACCTTGTGGAGCAAGAGCATTCGGACAGCTAGATATGTGCCCCATACCAGATTAAATAACCAAATAATTAGATAGACAAGAAAAGAAATTTACCTTCGGGTTTGGAATGTTTCAACTCTCTTCGAAGGGTTTCTTCATGCCTAACAAAACTCTCTATCACTTTGATGACTTCAAAGACAGACAGATGTACAAAAGAGATCCTCCCATGCATTGCAGCCAACATAAGGGGAGTCTAATCCAAAAAAAAAGAACCAAAGATCAATGAACCCATCTTCACATTTCCATCTCAATTCCCAAAAAAGAATCCAACCCAATTCCCAAAATCAAATCTTCATTCACATTTCCAAGGTGTTGAAAATGCTACATTTTTAGTGTTAATAAATTTTGACTAGTTATTATGTTAAAATTTCAATAGAATAATCTACTAACCAAAGGGTCGCATCATGATCTCCAGTAGATGTGCCATCACCAGCAGAAGAGGTCCCTCTCGTGATGTCGTGAAAGTTGGTCAGATCTATCCCTGTCGCAGCTGCCAACTGTTGAACGAGGGCCTCAAGTGTTCGTTGCCTCTTATCCTGCTCAGCTACCCTCCTATCCTGCTCAGCCTGCCTCTGATCCTGTTCAGCTTGCCTCCGACCCTGCTCAGCTCACCTCAGGATCTGGTGTCCGAGACTGTGTGGAAGATGCAGAGGTCCTCGTATATATGCCATACCCTTTTAAGTATCCCGACCTCTGCCCAATCACCTCAACAACAATCTGCTCCTGAGTCATCGGAGCTGTGACTGCTCCTCAGTCCGCTGCACCAAGGCCTCCTGCCATTTAAATAAAAAATGATTTAGAATGCTTTTATGACATTATTTATCAAAATTGATTTATTAGCAAAGTACATGTCTCTGTTGAGCCACCTCATTTACCCACTGATTACTCTTTACTCTGTAGTGAGTGTCGCGGAAGAATTGAGTAATAGGCGGCGCTTGACCGGCATTCTGTGCCCTCTGTCATTTGAAATAGCTTTGTATTAGATATGAACCTAGCTACATATTGATAAATTAATAAACTTAATCTAGTTTCTTCATATGAATATAATTAGTACCATCAGAGACATTCTCGATACAAATGACCTGGAGCCACTAGTATGATTATATGGCAGCTTGGCTCGACTCTCTTGAGCTTTTTTTGACTTTGCCTACATAGAAAAACAATAATACAGTAGCAGTCATTTATAAAATCATTACTAATAGAATTACGTTGGAATACATAAATAATTGTTGTAGATAACATCCCAACGTTACCTTCCAGGCTGGCGATTCCCAACACTGCGAAACCATCAACTGCCAATCAGCTAGATCACAACCCTCTGCCGGGTGGTCTTGGGGTCGGGGAACCCCCTGCTCCAACAGCTCCAAATAGTGACAATGCAGCTCGTACTTCCAACTCTTATACAAAACCCCGCATTGGCGGTCAACGTCCGCCCTGAGCTGCACATCGCCCTCGTAGTCCCCGATATCAAATACTTGCTACAATTAGGGGAGAGCCATATAAAGATTAGGAATAACAAAATATAATCAGATTTTGTAATGCGGAGCACAATTAATTGTTAATTTGGTTGATACTTCTCGTTTCAGTTTACCTGAACTGTACCAATGACGGCAAGCTTGATCCCATTGTCAAGCTTCTTCCAACCATGGGGCCTGACTGGGGCAACCTCTCTAATGGCTAACCAGTGATGGGGCATGTTCCCCTTCTGGCCTATGATTGGAGATGGGGATCGGGACTGGGATGTTATGACCCAACTGTCTCCTCAGCTTTGTCACATTCTTCCCTCGCGTAACACCCGTTACACGGCTCGGAACATCCGAGGCTGGGGCTGATGCTGTTAAGATGAAAGTGCTAAATGAGTTAGTGAACAGAAATCATTAAATTGAGGTGAACCATTCTGAATAATAACAAAATATAATTTTCTCACCTACGCTGCTCCCAACTGTATGAGGACTCGTTGGAGGCTGGGACGGCTGAGGCTGGGTCGACAAGGGTTGTGTGGTCGGAGGCTGAATCGGTAGAGGCTGGGAGGCTGCCAAATCAGGGGTGCTCCCTGATCCTCCAGACCGTGTAACTAGAAGAGCAGCCGACGGAGGTTGTGCCGAGGCCTCAGGTGGGCTCTCTACACGAGCTAACCCGAGTGTAGCTGCAATCCTCCAAGCGCGTTTCACTCTGTTATCTCGAGGCATCTCTGCAATCTGATAAGGAAAATAACTAATTATTAGCAAAAATCGACAATATTAATAAAGTGAATGTCAACAATTTACATTAAATAGAAATGAATATCATTTTAGCATGAGTGTCACCATAAAAACTAATATTATCAAGTACACGTCATAGACATTAACAGAAAGATCACCTCATCTGATTGAGACCAAGATGTCTCATCATTTACATCATCATCTTCGGGGGGAATGTAGTTATCATCCTTATCATTCCCACTAACATTCCTCTTTCCCTTCTCGTTTGTCCCTTGAGCCGAACCAAATATAGTGCGTGCGGTCGGCGGGAGCCCTAGAGATGCAAGTTTTTCTGCATTCTGCTTAATTGTTTTTTTTCTCTTTAATAAATAATTGGATGCTTGCACTTGACGGGACAACTCTCCTGGTTTGACCCATTTTCTTCCTCCGTTTGGCATCTTTTGCAACTATTATATATAGAAATAAGAATAAAATGTGAAATGTAGAAATGTCTTATCTATATATGAAGAAATCAGAAGAGAAAAAGAAATTGAAACCAATGTCATTATGTAAGACAAGATCTTTATTAATTTACTGAATCGTTACATGTGCAAAAACTGAAACAAACACTACATGTCAATTTCCATGTCATCATCTTCTTGACTATGAACATCATTTTCTTCTTCATCTTCGTACTCCGCCAATGTTTCATCCTCATCTTGGCCATCCTCGTCTACTGACTCATCACTGAGAACGATCTCAGGATCTATATCATCCCTAAAGTATTGGACACTAGTACCATCAACGAGGACTGGGACAACAAATATCGTTTCGTCTTGTTGAAATGCATCATTAGGCACATCGTCGTTGTCGTCGTCATCCCGCTTAGCGGGTACATCCCATACTCCCCGAGGCTTGACCCGTTCTACGACTCTCCAATTTTTTCCTCTACTTGTGTCATTGACGTAAAAGACTTGTGTCACGTTACTTGGGAGGACAAATGGATCATCTGTACACCAACGACCCGTGATATCAATGCTTGTAATATGGTCTTCGATGTTTATCTTGTGCTTGGTACTAGTGTTGTACCATTCACATTCAAATAAGACCACCTTACCCCCGTGTCGATAGGACAATTCCCAGACTTTGCAGATATAGCCATAGTAGTCGTGTTTCACCCCTTCGTATTCCCCTTCCACGACCAAGCCGCTACTCTGGCTCCTACGGCACTTCTCACGGTCTATAGTGTGGAATCGGACGCAATTGCAATCACATCCCTGGTGAAGATTCACCAGGGATCTATGGCCATTTGCTAATGACCACATCTCATCGGAAGCTTCCGGTGACCCTAGAGTTCGCAATTGATTCATCTACATAAGAAGATTAAGAAAAATGTATTAGACTAATGTTATTGAAGTGTAATCGAATAATATCTAGCAATTAAAATGATAATATTTTATATGTCTTACCCGTTGTTTAAACCATCCTGCAAATTCTTTTCGTTGTATCTGACCGACATCTCCACATGTTTGATCTTGCATTGAATTCTTGTGTTCCCTACTCAAGATAGCTTCCAATGAATAAGTAAGAGTAGAGACTGAATAAAAGAATTAACGAGCAATGTATAAATATGGCTAGATTGAAGCACATACTGTAGATACGGCTCCACCTCGGGGCAATTATTTAGCACAAACCAATGAGCAATGTCACGCTCTCTTTGAGAAGGATCTTGTGCCCTTGGCTTCAGTCCGATGGGACGGACAGTTTGTGTGAAGACCGACATCCCCGGGCCACGTTCACCACCATCATCATAACGTTGTACTTGATCAGTCTGCCTTAAATACATTGAGCAAAAAGTGAGGCACTCTTTGACAATGTAAGCCTCAGCGATCGAACCTTCAGGCCGAGCTCGGTTGCGAACGTACCCTTTTAGGGTCTTCAGAAATCTTTAAACAACCAGTGATAACAATTACGATTTTCAATGCATGGCAATTTCACTAATACATAAATAATTAATCAATGGTCAACAACTATTACCTTTCTATCGGGTACATCCATCGATATTGCACCGGTCCACCAAGTATGGCCTCGCGTGGCAAGTGAACCGATAGATGAACCATCATATCAAAGAAAGCATGAGGAAAAATCCTCTCCAACTTGCACAATATTAAAACTATCTGCTCCTCCAATTTTTTCAAATCATCGTGTCTCTGTGTTTTCGAACAGATGTCTTGGAAAAAGCTGCCTAAGTCAAATAATGTTGTACAAATATCCTTATTCAGAAAGCCGCGCAGGCCAATAGGAAGGATGCGTTGGATAAGGATATGGCAATCATGGCTCTTTAAACCAGCTAATTTATCATTTTTCGAGGTTACACACCTCGAGAGGTTTGCCGCATAGCCGTCTGGGTATTTGATCGACTTAAAAAATTCATAAAACCCATCTCTATGTTTTGGTTCCAGAGTGTAAGAGGCACGCAGCTTCAAGCAGGATCCATCGCCCCTCTCCACTAGATGCAACTCTGGCCTGATGCCCATATTTTTCAAATCCTTACGCGCTTTATCGGTGTCCTTGTTTTTGCCCTTTATGCCCAAAATTGTTCCAACCAAAGATACACAGATGTTCTTCTCAATGTGCATAGGATCAAGGTTGTGTCGGAGTTTTTTGCACTTCCAGTAGGGCCATTCAAATTGGATGCTTTTCTTTGTCCAATTCAGTTCTCCAGAGTCACGAGGTCTTTTGTTATTCTTCCCAAACTTGACCGACACTAGTTCTTCTAGCTGGTCTAGTACCTTTTGCCCCGGTAAATCCAAAGAATTATTTTCACGCTCAGGCTGACCGTTGAAGGCCTTGCTTCTACGCCATTGGTGGTTCAGTTCCAAGTATTTTCGATGGCCAATGTACCCAATCTTATCTTTCAACTTCACCCCTAACGAGTCGTCGTTACACGAGGGGCAAGTGTTATAACCTTTATTACTCCACCCAAACAAGTTACCATTCGCAGGAAAGTCATTTATCGTCCACATCACAGCCGCATGCATTTGAGATGTCTGTTTAGTGGAGGCATCATAAGTCGATACACCATGATCCCACAACTCCTTCAACTCATCAACTAAGGGCCTTAGATATACATCGATATCGTTTCCCGGTGAGTTTGGTCCTGGAATAAGTAATGACATCATCAAGAATGGCTCCTTCATGCACATCCATGGTGGCAAATTATAGGGCATAAGTATGACAGGTCACATGCTATAAGAGGTGCTCATGTTACCGAAAGGATTGAATCCATCGGTGGCTAACCCCGGCCTCACATTACGTGTCTCTTGGGCAAACTCTGGATATTTCTTATCAAAATCTTTCCATTCCACTGAATCAGCCGGATGCCGCGCTATCCCATCGTCAACGCGCTTATCACTGTGCCATCTCATCTCTGTGGTTGTCTTCCTTGACATATACAATCTGCGTAACCTCGGTATCAATGGGAAGTAACGGAGCACCTTATGAGGGATCTTCTTTCGCTTGCCATCATTGACCTTGTACCTAGGCTCTTCACATTCTGGACATTTATCCAATTGAGCATTCTCCTTCCAATACAACACACAATTGTGTTTGCAGGCATCTATGTTCTTGTATCCCATGCCCAAGTCCCGTAATAATTTCTTCGCCTCGTAAACTGAGGCCGGCACTACATGACCTTCAGGTAAGAAGTCCTTAAAAATCTGCAGAACCTTGTCGAACGACTTGTTGCTACACCCACTTTCCACCTTCACATGCAATATCTTGATGACAAACGATAACAGAGTATCTGAACTTTTGCATCCTGGGTACAGGCCACGCTGAGAAGCCTTCAACAAACTTTCAAAATCCTGCACATCATCCCTCTCTTGAGTATCTTCATCCAAGTAAGTTCCCCTACGATGGTCCTCTATCAACTCATCGTATTCATCCTGGTTATCTTCTGATTCATCATCGCTCTCATCTAAATCATCAGGTTGAACTATAGGTTCCCCGTGCAATATCCACCGTAGGTATGAGACCATCATTCCATGAATGTGCAAATGATCTCTCACGGTTACATAGTCTTGCTTCCGATGGTTACAGCAATCGTTACACGGGCAGGTAATCAGCACTTTACCGGGGGAATTCGCCTTTGCAAAATCAATAAATGAGTTCACACCAGCTATGTACTCGGCACTAAATCGGTTATGATAATGTAATATCCAACTCCTGTCCATATCTGACCTAATCACAAGTAATTAGAAATTATCAACAATGGGTCAGTCCTTGTATTCTTATTATTCATGCTATTATTCATGCATTTCTTACCTAATCTAACCAAAATGAACCAGCAGTAGAAAATGCATGTTTGGAGACCCAATGTTGAACATTGGTTAAGGATCTATGCATGAATGTCATAGCCATGTTCAGTTGATAATCTTTTCCTCTAAACTCAGTTTTTCCTTTTCTAGTTAACATGTTATACAAAATGAATTAACTTGCCTCTCTTTTAGATGGTGGTGTTTGCAGGTTGATCAATATTGCATCTTTTTGTGACAAGTATCAAACGTCAGAAGATGAATTGAAGAAGACAATGGAGAAAGCTAACAATTTAATTGTTGACATTTTGAAGAAAAAACCACAATTAAAGTGCTTTTGATGTGATTTTTTTTTAAATTTTTTTAAAAAAAAATTTAATCATTATTTTATTTTATTTTTAATTTTTTTCCATATTCAGGTTGCTCAGGGAGTTGATAGTCACTTCATATTTGAAGGTCCTCCTGGAGTGGGGAAGAAAACCATGGTTGGGGCTTTTCTAAGAGAAGCTTTTGGACCTGATACGTTAAAGGTAACAATCAATAAAACCTAAAGCAAATGCCATCTGCCTTTTGATATGAGTTACTCTTATGGACTAAGAGTTCATTTCATGTGGTTATGTTGTTCTTTTCTTGGGTGATTGTTTAATAGCTATGGCTGTTTGTTTTCCTATCTAACATGCTTAAACATTTTTCCTGGTACTTTATTTCACAACTTTTAGAATGGTAACTAATACATTTTGGGTTTCATGAACATCCAGTACTATGTATCATGTGGTTCCCTTCTTTAACGACTGCCATGCTAATATTGCAAAATAAAAGTTCATTGCTGTTTGAATCTATTACCAAATTTTGGACAGTAAAGAAAGGTTGGAGTAATGCTCATTAAAAACTAAATTAAGAAAAAAGAAAAATATTTATATCTCAAATTGGAAATTCTGAAAATATTTCCACCATTGTATTGGTTGTTATTATTGCTATGTACACTTATAATGATTTTCGGCAATGGTTGTAATCAATTGATTATGCTTTCTGACATACTTTCTCTGATCAAAATTTTGTGAACTCATAATATTGGCAAAAGCCTAATAACAAAAGGCAATATGGTGCTCAAGAGAAGCTAACAGAAATATAAATTTCTTTCACTTGAGAACTATTAATAGATGAAAGATAATGACAATGACATGGGTGAGAGGATGAGATTTTCCTACACCTAAAATCATTTGAACCTCCAAGAGGCCTCATACAAAAAGGAAAAAAGTAACAAAAAACCCTCTTAGCAGGCCTATCGAATCCTAGAAATTAGTATTCTTTTGTTTCCTCCCTTTGTCTACTGTAAAAAAGGCCTATCGAGCTCTTTTTTACAAGTTTTTTTCCAAGTCGAATAGCTCAAGTAGCTGTGACAATTTCTCCTTAAATTGCCAAAAAAAAAAAAAAAAAAAATTTCTTACAAATGTAACAATTTTAGTGCCATACAGACATTCCATTCCATAGTACAAGCAACCTTACAATATAAACCCAACATTCAATTCATTCCATCTCATTATAAGTTCAAAGAATTAAAAGGAGAATTACCAGGATGAACAAGACTCCTGCAATCACCAGACGAACAACGCAGTCTAACCACGAAAGATGCAATTGGAGGCTGATCTTTGTTCAGATTGGATATCACTGGATACAACTTAACATACAAAAGCCGATTTTTCTCCACGGATAAGTGCCTGTAAACAAAACTTTATGTCATCTTCATTCAACCCATTTTACATAAACTACAAAGAACCTTAATTTTATTGTATATCTCTGTAATTGAATTAATCTTTCTTATGAAGAACACTGGGACTTAAAAAACTAGAATGATCAGAAGAGAAGGGAAGAAAATATTAATAAAACTTTGGGCACCTTTGTCCATTAAATGTTGTGGGTTTGATCTAAAATTCTAAAATGCATGTTTACTTTTTTTTTTAACTTTCTGTCTATTTCATGATCATAAGTTAGAGAGTGGGGATCTGGTTCAAAGTACAAAAGTGCTGGGAATGGTTAATTGATTTTGCTCAGTGTCTTCAGTTGATCCAAATCCATTTTAAAGGGATATATATATATATATATATATTGCCCTATTGGTCCACTTTAAAGCGAAACTAATGGGCTGACTTTGTCATCAGTGGCCTTGGGTTGGTATATGTCAAGTTAGAAATGGAGATAAAATGAAGTGTACTTGTGGGACCTAATTCAAATTGGTGGGCATTATCAGCTTTGATAGCCACTAGCTGACTGTAGGCCTCTAGGGGTGTCAATGGAGGACCCAACCCAAAGACTCAGGGCATGGACCATCCATCTTCTCAAACACAATTGACAGGGCTCAGATCTAGTTAGTTCTGTGCCCAAATATGTATATGATAGAGTACTATACTATACTATACATAGAAGAGCCACAGGAAGGGTAAGCTGAGTTCAAGATTAGTACAAAGTATAGATGACCAAATAGTGAACTTTGAGTAGCTAGGGGTGTTCATGGACTACTTTAAGTAAAAATTTGAAGTTGTTTCCATAAAATATATATCTCTCTCTCTCTCTCTCAAAAATTTGAGTGATCTGGTATAGGCCTGACAAGTGATTGTATAAGTGCAGCCTCGTAGTATCTATCAGTTGAGACAAACATGCTTTCATAGTCAATTTGTAGCTTCTGTTTTCATTAAAATGTCTGTATTGTTCATAGCTATATATTGATTGTTGGCATGACAAGGAAACAAGGCCCCTTACCCCCAGTTGATGGATAATTCTGTTATCCATAAAAAAAAAAAAATTTGACCTTTGCTTTAGCAACACCTTTAATTTGTTTAATGGTTGCTTTAGCAGTACACAACACTAGCATCTTCATGAATATATGGCAATCTATAAGACTAGCTTGATTGTTCATTTAATGGCCCACCCACTTACAAATCTCAAAGCAAATCTGAAATCCTGAAAACTAACATTTGAGTTCCTAATCTCTCAAAGACAAATCTTAGTTGAAAAACTTGGAAAATGTCCAGCTGGGGTGCTGCCATTGCATCTTCTAGGTGCTACTATAATTTTTTTTTCAAACATAATCAATCAAGTACTGACATTCTGTAGGAAGAATTAGGTGGTGGAAAATTCACCAATTGGACAAATTTCTAAAGCAAATTCAGCATCAGGGATAAGTGAAGGAAAGGAGGAAATAATAGAATCAGCAGCATTGTTAAAGACATCAAAAGAAAATTATATACAAATCACCATTGGCTGCAATGGTTCTTTCTTCCCTTTCTTCTATAAATTTAGTTCACCATGAATGGGATAGAAGACAAATGAATACCAAACACAATAGTCATCATCATCATCATCTACTTTCAGATATGGAGGAACCATGACAATATGCAGCAAAAAAGAACAATGCTAAGTTGATGATTTTTATGATTGAAGAATCTGACACACAGAGAATCAGGTTTCAAGTGAAGATTTCAGCAATACAACAGAAACAGATCAATCAAAGCCATAACTAAAAGAATCTTCGGACCCAGCATTTTTAATATCATATCAATCAGTTCAAACTGAATCAAATTCATTCTTTTGTCCATTAACCCAGAGCTCAATAAGATACCCAAAAAAACTAAAGGCAATATCATTATAACTGGACCACAGCATAAAACTGTAACACATCGACATTTTTGCAAAACAAAAGGAAGCAAATAATTCAGATTTTAGTAAATAAATGAAAAGAAGAGAGAAGAGATGAGAAAGAGAGTTAACCTGCAGAGAGGGGAGAGATGCAGAGGCAGCAAACTCCTACTGGCTTTGGAGAAACGACCGGAAAAAGGGGTCAAACTTGTGCTGCCTTTGGAAAAGACGACCGGAAAAGGGGGCACCGGTTTTCTTCAGTGGGATGGGTCTGCGCCTGATAACTGAGATGGGTTTTTGGAGATCGACAGAGATGGGTTTATTGAGATCAACAGAGATGGAGAGGGTGAGGAGGGAATGGAGATGGAGATGGTGAGGGAGATGAGGGAAAGAGCGCCGATCGGGAGAGAGAGAGATGAGCAGATGAGAGAGAGAGGAGGGCAGATCGAGGGAGACAAAGAGAGAGAGAGAGAGCGCCGATCGAGAGAGAGAGATGAGCAGATGAGAGAGAAAAGAGGGAAAAACCAGAACGAGAGAGAGAGAGGAGAGCAGATCGAGAGAGACAGAGAGGGAGCGCCGATCCACAGAGAGAGATGAGCAGATGAGAGAGACAGAGAGAGAGATCGAGATGAGCAGATGAGGGAATGGAGATTAGACCGTCGTCGTTGGCGGGAGAGGGAAACGAGATGAGCAAAGAGGGAAATGGAGACAGAGAGAGAGACAGAGGAGGGAAAAGAAAAGAAAGGAGGGAAAAGAAAAAGGGCTTCAGTGAGCTGGCGGGAGAGGGAAACGAGGGAAAAAAACGCCCATTTTCGTCGGAAAAAATTCATTTTCGTCATTAAAGATAACTCATTTTAATTTTTTTTAAATTAAAATTCAGATTTACCGACGTTTTACATAAACATCGCTAAAAGTTCAAATAAATATTTATTTTCCTCCTCATAATTAAAAAATTCACTTTGCCGACGGTTTTTTTTCGTCGGCAAAAATAAATAAATAAATAAATAGATAATAAAATACTTTTACCGACGGTTTTTTTCGTCTGTAAAATTAAAAGTAAATAAATAATACAATATGTTTACCGACGTTTTTTTCGTCGGTAAAATCAATAATAAAATAAAAACGCCTTTTACCTACGAAAAAAAACGTCGGCGAAAATAATAAAACGTCGCTAAAGGTGATATTTACCGACGAATTATGAAACGTCGGTAATAATCATAAAGTAATTTAAAACAGTGCCCTTTGCCGACGTTTTTTATAAAAACGTCGGTAAAAGGCTACTTTTCACCTACGAATTTATAAAACGTCGCAAAAAAACGTGGCTAAAAGTGCAGTTTGTTGTAGTGTTCAGGTTTTAAGATATTTAAAATGCACCCAAAACTATGGTTTGCATTACTCTAAATATCCAGCTGTACTTGAAGGGTATTGTGATGCCAATTGTATATCAGATATCAAAGATTCAAAGTCCACAAGTGGATCTCTATTTACACTTGGTGGTGCAGCGGTATCATGGAAATCTTCTAAACAAACATGCATTGTTGGATCCATTATATAATCTGAGTTTATTGCATTGGATAAAGTTGGCGAAGAAGCTGAGTGGCTTCGTCAATTCCTAGAAGATATTCTAAAGTGGTCAAAACATGTGCCTTCTATCTACATTCATTGTGATAGTCAATCAGCAATTGGAAGGGCACAGAGTAAAATATATAACGGTAAGTCTCGACATATTCGTCGAAAGCATAATATTGTGAGACAACTACTCTCTAATGGAATTATGACAATTGAATACATAAAGTCCATAGATAACATTGTGGATCCTTTAACCAAAGGTTTAGCGAGAGAGCAAGTAAATCGTTCATCGAGGGGAATGGGGTTAAAGCCTATGAATGAAAAGTTGCCATAATGGAAACCCTGCCTAGTTGACTGGAGATCCCAAGATCTAGGTTCAAAGGGACAACCAAATTGTGTGTGACTTAACGATATCACTATGGAGAGAAAATCTCCTGCTCATTCCTATGATATTAATAGTGATACCTGCAGCGATAATTAGGATAAGCAAAGCTTTTAGTGATTCTTATATCTTGGCTAATCAGATGGGGTATAGTAGGATACTCTTAATAAGAATCACCCATGTGAGTGTGAATTTGGCCGATTCTATGAGAATAATAAGGCTAAATTCTCTAAAGCACTCATGAAACCAGACATTGTTCACGGCCAAAATGAAAACAATCATGATTGTTGTTCCGAGTACATACAGTAATAGTTTAGAATTTAGGAAACAATGCCTCACAACAGTGAATTAAAACAACATTAAAACTTAACTACAGAATGTAATCTAGGAATGGAAATCCACTTACTGTTTGAAGGCAGAAAAACAGTACTCTGTTGTAAGGTAGAAAATAGTACTCTTCAAAAGATGGTTGATCAAGGCTAGTTCTAACACTATGTCCTTAAGACAAATTTCGCCCCCGCAATGGTGCTCACGAGCTTCAATAGCGTTTGTCTCCCGGGATACAATGATCAATTTCACAACAGTTGCAGCACTACAAACTATGTAACAGGCGAACCAAAAATGCAGCAACAAGACTCTGTCTCTCTCTCTCTTGACTCTGTGGATGACTTGAAAATGCAATGCAATAGCAGTGGATTGGATGATCAAAATTGCATGGACAAGATGCTTTATATAGCCTGCTTCAGGACTCTTTCATGGGGTTGCATCTTTTTAGAACAGTGACTGTTCAGATAAACAGATGCACCTTCTTTGAACACACCTCTTGGAACTTGGGACACACACTTTCAGATACGAATGAGCACACACCTCTTGGACACACCCCATTTGAAAAAGGAAAATTTTATTAAATAAAATTTCTCCAAAAAATTATAAATGAGTAGTGGGCCGAGCCAGGCCCAACTCGCATGTGAAGCCCAAGCCCGGCCCAGCCCGGTGTGGGGGCAGGGTGCCTGCGCGTATGTGGTGGTGGCCCCACCTTGATCTAGTTCCTCCCTCCTCCACAAAAGTAGGATGCCCCTTGGGGCTCATCTTATACTACCAAGGTAAGCATATTTATACCCAATGAATATTTTGCTCCTAAGCAATGTGGGAAGCAAGTTCACCGCTTCCTTTTGTTTCCATGTTTAACATGTTCAAGTAGTGGTGTTTATGAGGCAATTTCTTATTCACTCCTTAATGAATTAGAGCAACTCAATACATGTCCATAATCTACTCATGTAGTAGATTACATTCCCATGTGTTCCCACCCAAAAGAATAAGTGGGTCCCACTTAGTTTTTGGCTCAAAGTTGACAAAAACTAGTGTTGCTCTTAGCCATTTTTCCAACATAAAAAGCTCTCCTATCTGCAACGCCCACAACAGAGACGACTCCAATATCCATCTCATTCTCTCTCCCAAAAACCAAACCAATATTCACCCCCACCGTTCTCTTCATCCTCCTCAACATCGTCAGCGGCACTATTGCCTTCTCTTCCTCCACCCACAAACTACCAGATGACAAAACCAACAACAGAGAAGAAATAAAGCATAAGTGGAAAGAATGAGAGAAAGCGTCGAGAGAGGGGGGAACATGGGTTTTCGGTTTTGGAAGAAGAAGATACGTTGAGGAAGGTGAAATGAAAACCCAATCATGTTGACGTGGCTTATGAGGTCAAAGTAAATTACTGTGAGTCAAAATAAATTGAGGTAATTGATGTTGATTTCTCAATTGAATCCAATTGGAAATAGTCCCTTTCCATATATAAAAATGGATTTTCAGTTGGCAAGCTAAAGAAATGTTTATATAATAGTCACATTCATTTTCATGCCCATTTATAATTTACTCAGAATCAATTGCAAAAAGGATATGGATAGCTTAAACTTCATGTATAACTCTTAGTATAGAAATCGCCAAATATGGCAACGGAGGCTAACCTATGAATATCTTATAGGCATTTGGCAACTTGTGAAAATCCTATAGGCATTTGGCAACTCACACTTCTGCATAGGAGTAAACACATCACTCTTTGAAGAAAAATAAAGGTTGTAATCAACAAAAATTGGATTAATTCAAGATCTGAGATCCAAATGACATTCTCAAATTTATTATATTGTTTCAATAAGTAAAACTCACTTAAGAAAATGAATAAAGTTCCATACCCTCTCCAACCAGTATGACCAGTGTGCTCGACAGAATTGAGATTTCTCTTGGAAGAGCTAACAATACATGAAGCTGATCAGCAAACCCAAGAAAATTCAAATTAAAACTTTCAAAATAAAAAACCAAAAGGAATAATATCAAGAAGTCGATGGAGACCGGCACAACCATTAATTTAAAAAAAAAAAGAAAAAAGAGAGAGAGAGATTATTTTTTTCTTTGAGGAACAATATCGAATAGATGTCGGGCGTTGCGATTGATGTACCAGAGTTTGAATCTTAGGTACACCGCTTTCCACATGTGCGGCGTAATAATTCAAAGTTAAAAACGCCTTTTTCATTTCACTATTTCAACAGTTGAAAACAATTCAAAGCGTTCCCACTTCAATAGTTGGAGGCCCATAGTTCACTCCTATCACTGCCGGAAGCATGGGTGAGGTGAGACACAGGGTTTCAACCGAAGAGAAATTACCATGGAAAAGTCCACAGTCCATTTACGTAAATGCTTATTTCAACAAACTTATGCTGCAGTTATTCAACATCTCAACAACAACAGACCCCAGTTACATAATCACACCAAGGAAGATGCAGAAATGAAGAGAGGGAAAAAATGCAGACATGAAGAGAAAGATATAACCGAAGCTAGAGAGGGAGCGCATCGCGACTCAGGAGAGAGAGAAACGAGTGGTTTGTGCGAAGTTAAAGGGCTGCAAAGAAGAGAAAACGTTGGCTTAGGGGAGTTATGTACTAAGAAGTTAAGTAAAGGGTCAGGTTACAAAAAGAGAGAGAAGGGCAGTTGAAAGAGTAACGTGCATAGGACCCGCCGTCCCATGCTTTAGTGGAAATGTTTCCCGTAGATTTAAGGGATTGTCAAAATAGTTTTAAAATGGTCAAAATCAAATTATCTAATTGTCTGCTTTCGGGAATGAATCAATTTCGCTTCGTATATATATATATATATATATATATATATATATATATATATATATATATATATATATATATATTCATTATATTTTAGATTTGGGGAGTTTTCTTGAGATATTATTTAAAATTTTATATGAAAATAAAAATACCAAATATAATTAATAATGAATGCGATAGAAATATAATGCACCATTAGAAACTATTGTTTTATATTTTCTTTTCTTTTTAATTCTTAATAAGATTTTTTTTCTGTTTTCTGGGATACTTCTATTTCTTGGAAGTATCTAATCATCTTTTTCCCTCATTTCCCTATTTGTTTTTTTTTTTTGGGAAATTTCCCCTCATTTCAGTCCCACAATTACTTATGTGGATCAGTGTAAAAAGGCAAAAAAAAAATAATAATAGATGGGGCCCTATGACTTTTAGTTTCTTTTTTTTTTGTTGTTGGGTTTTTGTTTTTTCGGTGGGTTGGATTGAGGATGGGAGGCCCAAGTGGTCCCACTAGTTGTCTTCCCTGTGGGACCCCAATTCTACAAACAAACCCCCCACCCCCCTGGTTTCATGGGATGGCAGGATCAAATCAAAAAGTCAAAGTGGGACCACTCCAAATATGAAGTTTTAAGTCAATCCAATGTTTCTAACCCCTTTATTTGCGGTCTTGGTATCGACCCCCGGTTCCTCCTTCTTAAGGAATCGAATGTTGAGTCCACTAATGCTACCACCTTGGGGCCACATGGGTGTTTACCCCGCTTCCCTCTGGGCCCGGAGGGATTAGTCCAGCCCAAAGGATTGAGAACCGTCCGGTAGCTAAAAAAAAAAACCTTTATTTGTGGCTCATAAGGTGAATGATTTTTTGTAAAAGAAAATATGACACTCAATCCAATGGTCCACTCCTTTTGAATCGATATAAACCCATTAGATCCATGACACAAAGGGAGTTTGGATGGTCCGTTTTGAAGGATCATAAGGTGGGCCCCACTAGGTGGTGTGCATGGAAAGACTATGCGTAACAGATGCTGTTAAGGTACCTCTCCTAAATTATTTGAGAGGTGAACCTTTGAGCCCTTGTGGGACCCACTTAAATGCATGTCAATCAATGTAAAGAAGATGAAAATGTCTCATCACGAATTTGACTTTGGGCAAACATGATCTCAATTAGATCATCACAACTATTGATTTAGATAGCTTATGATTTAGTAGTTTCTTGGTTTATACTTTTTATGAAATTTTATCCAATGGTGAGTATAATCCAGGCTAGGGTAAAATCGGGGTGACTGTTAATTAATGCGGGTTTAGTGTGCATGAGGGGGTGAAATTTTTAATAGAGGCCCCCATATGGTGGCATTATCTCTGAGCAGAACATGACCCTACGCATATAATGCAATTTTGATGATGAAGCATGTTATTTTTTATAATTAGGTTAAGGTGGAGAAAATCCAGATCATGGATTTGGACAATGGGTATCACCGAACAATGGAATACCACAATATGAGGTGGGACTACAATGGAATACCACAATATGAGGTGGGACTTTTTTTTTTTCCTTCAAAATATCATGAGGTGGGATTTGTTTGGGTTCTAAGTCAACATACTTTTTTTCAGGTTAACGATCAATAGACTCTGAAAAAGACAAATCTATGTCAATTGAAATGTGAAATACTGACAAGATCCAGAATTCATAGATCTCATGAATCTATAATAGAGATTTGCTCATTCTTGCATCCGTTTGTTAAGCATCTACGTGGGTGTGACCTAGAGGATGAATTATTTTATGTCAAAAATATTTAAGCAAAATTGGTTCGCAGTTTTTCCTTCCAGTGGTCTCCACTGTCACGTGGATCGTTGTGGGAAAATTATCTTTTCTGGAAAAGTGTATGGGATTTTAACAAATTGGAATGAAGATTTTACAAAAAAAATCTCGTTAGGTGGTCGTTGCACGAAAAAGTCCCTCCTAACTTGGGCAGCACAAACAGGATCCAATCTGCCAAGCCCTGTTTGGGGTTTTTTTTTTTTTTTTTTTTTTTTTTTTTTAAACTTGAGAGGAGCGACTCACTCGTCTTTAGTGTCGCTCCCCATCATTTCCTCTTCTAAGTCCTCCATTACCGTCTTCTTCGTTCACAACGACGCAGCAGAACAAATTCATATTTGGAGACAAGCGGAGAGAAACGGGTTAGATTTGGATTGTGGTTCGGATCATCGAGGATTGTCCTTTATATTGCAAATCGCGACAGGCGCCACATAACAGATTTAGATTGAGGATTGGGTTTGGTTTGCTGGGGAGTGTTTGTAAGACCCCGACCCGAATGAACCCGATTAGTGTTAATTAAGTCTTGTGTTAGTCTTAAGCGTGATTAGTGATTTTTTACTAAGTTGAGTTTAGAATAGCTCTTGATATAGCTTTGGGGGGATTTTGATTGCTTTGTAATTAGTGGGGCCCTTCGGGGGTTCCTTTTTATGACTTTGCATGCATTTGCTTGAGGATTTATTGGAAATTCTTGCATTCATTGTTTTAATCCTATTTTATTTGTATTCTTAATCCCTACAACTTTTATGTTGATTCCGTGCCCGTTCGAAATCCCGAAACCCGATTTCCTAGCCTTGAGGGCAAAACAGTCATTGTGCACTAAATCTGTACCAAAAACTTGATATCCCCGAAACTCGCGAAACATATACTTTTTGGAAACTAGATATTCCTAGTCTCAATACCAAGTATATAATGTAATAAATTGATTAATTTCTTTATTTATCAATATAATTCACGTTTTTCCTTTCATGAGATGAATGGTGTTTTATATACTTGCACATAACAAATACAAAAGACATAATGACTCATGAGATAAATCGGAGTCCATGAGTATACTAGATGTAATACATGTGTATGGATGAGATCCACAGACAGAAGACATGTATTGCAAATCTTATACTCAAATATCTTCACAACCAGTGATGAGATTGGACATCTCATCTGACAAGGTTGCAGCGCCTTGATCACTATGAGATAGTGTGATTTGTCTCGATCATCGGAATGTAAGATTCCGGATCATGGTGCATGTACATTGGATGTATTGAAGGACCATGAGAAGCACCTTATATACACTGTCTTTATTTCAAGGTCTGCTCTCATAATTCCCTAGCAATAGGCTCATAATCCTGAGACATTAATGAACTCAAGTTTCTATCTATTCATTTGCTTTGAGTCATCAATGAGTGAGGCCAATTGTAGGTCAACACCTCGGTGATTTGGGTACGTGGTAGTAGAGCTGTGGGAACATTCAATGGTCAAGATGGAATCTATCTTTAACATCCCCTTGTGCCAATTAATGGATTTATCATTGGTAAGTACGCACCCATTCCAATTAAGAGTTAATTGGATCGGTACCAAATGATCATTATAATTAATTGGGGCTCAAGGATAATAAGATATGGATCTGGTTTGGTGAACAGGTCCAATTAATCCATGAATTTAGATGGAGGGGCTTACTTGTGGTACTGTGGAAGTTTAGGGTCTTCATTGTAATATATTCGTAAGACTGGAGTGCAATTGCATTTATATAGTGGAGTTATTTGCAATTAACTGTGGGCCCGGATTGCACATGAGATGTGGGGTCGTGTGTCTCAGTTGGAGCCAGCTTTCTAAGGAATCCCTAGTGGTCCCCACGCTAGCCCAAGATATTAGAAAGATACTAATTATAGTAGAACTCTAAAAGGAAATAGAAAGTTACTATTTCTATTTGAAGTGAGACTTCTAATAGTGGTAATAGTAAGTTACTAATTATTAATGGAAGTGAGACTTCTATTTTAATTAGAAAAAGGAGAAAGCAACTAATTGTTGTGGAAGTAAGACTTCTATTTCAATTAGAGGAGGTTGCTTAAGTGCTATAAAAGAGGAAAAGGGGCTTGGACGTCCAACACACTTAATTCTAATAGTGATTCACGCCCATTCCGCTCAAGAGTGCAAAAGTTGCACATCTCTCTTCCTCTTCCTCTTCTAGTTTCTCTTCTAGTTTCCTCTAGGGTTTTTCTCTTGAAGATTCCACCATCTTCTTGAGAAAGAGAATCTGATACGGGTCATAGCGTGGAAGATCAAATGGTGTAGGAGATTCTGATTTGATTAATTGAAAGCGTTCATCATCAAAGAAAGAATTCAAATCCTCCATTAGAGCACAACAAAGCTCCAAAGGTATATCTACATCCTTGTATGTTGTGGATTTCGTGGTTGCATGTTTATGTGCTATTTTCTATCGTCTAGATAGTATTTGTTGCTGTATATGTCTATGAGATTGAGGGATTGCATCCTGGATTGGGTTTGTTGCCTTCTAGATAGTTGATCCCTGCATCAAGTGGGTCAAAAGTTTTTGAAACCTATCTGAATGACCCACCTATTTTCCAACAATTCCGACGATCACTTTTCTCTTCTTCGTTGAATTAATTAGGAGCACCGAAAGCCATGATTTCAGCCCAATTAGATTACTAGTAATGGAGCCCACTCCGCACTTGTTTATAAGGAAACCCTTCTCCCTCATTTCCCTTTTTCCAACACAAGATTTAGCTAGGGTTTCCCTTTTTCCCTTCTTCTTCTTCTTCTTCTTGCTCTCTTCACCTCAATCTCCCACCAAACTTGCACCAACATCAAAAAGGGACTTCACCATTCTCTTCCTCATCTTGAAGGCTACCCATTGATACCATTTGTGAAAAAAACCTCCCATTCCAAGATCTTCATTGAGCTTACTCTTGCCATTAGAGGACATTACAAGTAAGTGATCATCCCCATCTTCTAAATTTGCATTCTTCTAGTCCTTGAGAAGCTCCATTTTCATTATTATGAGTTATATCTTCTTCATTCATTGTTTGACCCATTTTAGGGCTTGTATTTGGGGATTTTTGTTCATAGCTTGGATTCTTTGCTTGGAGGAGTGTTAGAGCTTGATTTGCTTGATTAGATTGGACCAAAGGCAAATGGATGATTTGATTTTTATGAACTTTCAATGGTTTTGGTATTTCCACTCATGCCTATTTATTGCATTGATTTGAAATAAATGTTCATGATAGAACATTGATAGTGCATTTATGTAATAGAAATGTATTGGTGCATGGCATTTAATTTCCTCTTATTTTATCCCAAATGTACTCTTATGTGTAATGGTTTCATTCCTTCTTTCTTTGTATTGGATGTGATGTTGATGGAGGAGAATGAAATGGATATTGTGAGGGATTTGATGTTGTTTTGAATGAGGTTTTGAACTCCTCGTTGGATGTATAAAAGAGGTTGTAGAAGGAAAAGATAGAGAGGAGCTGAACTGTCTCGGAATCAGTTTTTGGACAGTTCGCTCGAGCGAACATGACACTTCGAAGCATTCCAGTAGGCAGTTCGCTCGAGTGGACCCCTGGGTCGCTCGAGCGAACCTCCCAGAACTCGTTCTAGAGAGTGGTTAGTTCGAGCGAACCAATACTTTGCTCGAGCCAACCTGACTCTGGATGAGTTCGCTTGAGTGACCTCAACTTCACTCGAGCGAACCCACCTAGACAACCATTCCAGAGAGATAACCGCTCGAGCGAACCTTCAGTCCGCTCGAGCGATAGGTACTGTTCACCTGGGACTGTTTTGGGAGCATAAATAAAATGTTTATATATTTGAGAGAGGTTTGTTGGGAACTCCATTGTATTGAGAAGAACCGTTCATATGATTTGACATCCGTTTGAGAAAGGAACCATATCACAAAGACTCGTTTGAAGTTTCGAAAACCCCAAAGTGTATAAGGACCCCGAAATGTCCCTAAACTCAAGGAGTACCAAGTTTTATTAATATTGACATACGGGATCCCTATTCACCTTGAACTAGTCTTGAACCCCGTTACTAGTCCTGAATTTCAAAAGTTCTATAGTATTTCATTGTCCCCGAATTTACACTACTTGACTTGTTATTCCCGAAAGTATTGAAAGTATACTAATAACAGTTACTTGTCCCGAAATGTATTGCCCGACATGAAATAACTGTTGTGCCTTTGAGCACCCCGTCCTGTTTATTTATGTACTTGTACTTGATGTATTTTATACATATTTTAATCTTGTCACTTGACCTATGAGTCGGCACCACTAAGCTTGGATAACCCTGTTGGTCTGATCCACCGACTTGGAGATCCCCCTTGTCCCGCTAGCTGCAGTTTGGATCCCGCTACCTGGTTATTACCGTGGCCTTGTCCCGATGCCGCAGATTGCTACTGTGGTTTCCGATGCCTGGCTCGCTATCGTGATCATGTATAGTATATGTATATGTATTTATAAGATTCACTGTTTCTCTTCACCTCCAGTAACTGAGATCAGTGCCTAGTTATTGCTCTGTCACTTTAGTGATAGAGGACTTAACTTCGTGTGGTTGCCATCTTGCTCGTTTCCCCGTTTCCTTGGTTACCTATGCATGTTTTACAATGCATACTTGTATTTGAACAAATGTTTTATCTCATTTATAGAAATTGTTATTTAAACAGGTTTTAATTTTTTTGAAGTTAAATTCATTTATCATTATTTGGTCATTGTATTTTACCCATTTGCCAAACCGTCGTGTTTGATCCACTCTTTGGTACTCAGGTCCCGTTGCCGATTACCTTGAGGAGGAGCCAGAGGAGGCAGTTGATGAACCGCAACGCTTAGTTGAGTGGCATGCTGATGATGTCATTTAGACATTTGGTTGCTGCGAGAGACGTAACATTTTGGGAAACTGTTTAACCATTATTTTGGGGATTGGTATTTTCTTTATATTGGCCTTTGTTGGCCTTTATTTTTAGGAATGTAATTAAATGGTCTTTTGTATAAACTTTAACTTGCTTTTGGGAAACATGCTAATGATCATTGCTCATTCTGATACAGTATTATACTTGTGTTATTGTCTTTATGACTAGAGATGATTTGATTATTTGATTTGCTACCTGCTTCCGCACTTAAAATAAATGTTCATATATGGTTATGATATCCTCACCGCGGACACCTGTAGGAAATTAAATAAATGTTCACACTTTACACTCATCACTTAACATCTCAATCAATTAGTCCCGATCCCGGATTAGTCCCTAGGGCCCGGTCCGGGGTCCCGATAATGTTGACACACAAAAATTTCATCTGCCCATGCATAACATTCCCAAAGGCAAAATACTCATTTTTTCATAAAAAATGACGACATTGAAGTCTGGCCGACCACAACAAGGGAGTTCCCCAGCGACTACTGTCTACAAGGCCCATCGGCCGTTGCAATCCTTAGCACACCAGCCGCTTAAAGCAATGAAGTAGCCACTGGTCTCCAGCCAAGAAATGACCGCTGGACGTCATTAACAGTAGCCGCCGCACTTCTTTTCTCCTGGCTACCTGTAGCCCATGATCTCTGGCCAGTTTCTTCTTCTCATGACCGCTAAACCTGCAAAAGAGGACTTGTAACGTCTCCCATTGAAGACAGTTTTGAAACCACCTCCACTCCTCCATGATCTCCAGCAATATGGCTCCTCAAAGGCTACAAAAGGAAGATAAGGGAGAGCATCAAAATAATTCAATCCAGCGCAAAAAGGCCGAGAGACTCTACCATTTTCTAAACTCTCTCATCCTCCATAAAAAATGTGAGAATCAGGCAGTAGTGGACGCTTATCCTTGGACTTGGGCAACAGCTTCTGAAAGCCAGCCTATGTTCCTCTCACCATGGAGGAAGGACAAAGATTGTTTATGCTGTTTTGGAGTAGACTTCTCTGATTAATTCTTCTTCCTAAATAATGGTGATGAACTACAAAGACTGACAAAAGAAGGTAAATTGCAGACTTCTCCAACTACTTCTCCAGCAAACTCTCGAAGACAACTGACTCCTCTCCTCTCCTCGCCGTTCAATGTAGATTTCCATTTTTTTATCTCCTAAGCCTGACGAGGAGGTTGTATAAAAAAAATTATAAACAACCTGCATTCAGAAGGTGAAGCAATGAAGAACCCATGTAAACAAAAGTTGAGATGACTCTTCCCGCGCGAGCAAATATTCGCACGAGTCGTCCTCACATCTTTCTGTAACGTTCAAAGGATGAAATAAAAGAAATTTCTACACCAAAACTTTCATTTTACCCTTTCCCTTTTTCTCCTTTTTTGGGCAAAACAGGGAGAAGAAGAAAGAGGGTTGGAGTTCAGGATATGGAGGTCTTAAACATAGAGAGTTGGTTTCTGTTGGGATCTCATTCAGAAATGGGCCACTGATTCGCTGCAAATCAGAAGTATCCAAACTCTTGCCTGTTTGCAAGATGAAATAGAGAAGGGGGTCTCTGTTGCAGGAAACTTGAGGAGAGTACCTCGGTTTGGATGGGTACTCAGACCGAAGAAGAGAGAGGCATTGCTATCAATCGCTGTCGCAAATCGGAGTGGACTATTGCAGGTCTTATCTGAGGAGAGGGATTAGTGGGCCACTGATCAAACATCAGTTTGATCGATTGAATGTTCGGTCTCATTTGAGGAGAGGTCCGGTCACTGTTGCCGGAGAAGAAGACATAAGGCATAGATTGAACCGGTTGAAATAGAGAAGTTTGAGTTTTGTGCATACCAATGAGAAGATCGGGATCAACTTGAAGGGGTTCTCTATTTGGATTTTCTAAAGGAATAGGAATCTCCTACTTATGCATGCAATCGTCTTCTCCTAGCCCTCTATCACATGTCATTTTTGTTGACAGAGAGGTGGGTTTGCTTCGGTGATATTACAGAGGGAGAAGAGGGGGTTCTCTATTTGCTACTTTCGGGAGAATGCCAGTTGCTACACCACCGTGAACGGAGGAGACGGACTTGGATGAGGAAGAGATGGGGAGCAACGCTAGCGTCGTCCCCATTGGAGACGAGCGACGCTAGCGTCCCTCCTCTCAAGGTTTTTATTTTATTTTAAAAGAACCAAACATGGTTTTTTTTGTGCTGCTCGAGTTAGGAGGGGCTTTTTCATTGCAACGGCCACCTACGAGGAATTTTCCCGTAAAATTCTCAATTGTAATGCTTTCTCGGGATGAACCTTTTACAACATTGCAGGCGATAAATTATATTTTTAAATAATGAAATATAGATAAACACAAAATATAAAGTATATTTAAACAAGGGATTTCGGGAAAAAAATAGCTTAAATTTCGACTCAATGCATTTATGAAAGGAATAAAATTATGACAAATGCACTTTCTTTTGACCAAATTGCTTCATTGACAATATTGTCTATAGGTAGACAATGTTATCAAAGGCGTGCCCGCTTTTCTTGTTTTTCTCCTTAGCCATCATTTTTAGCCACCTTCATCCAACCCACCATATGGATGATTCCTATTTTGACAACAATACATACATACTTCCCCTTTTGTCTTTGTAACGTCCCCAATATACAGCCAAGGGATAACGTGAAAAATATGAATAAATAATTATTATCCTGTGTTTAATGCAACACAGGCTCCCAAATATGGACCCACAAAATTTCGAAACATGATTAGTCATAATAAAATCTTTACGGAAGCATTAAACCAATTGGTATCAATATCCAAAATTAAACCAACACATAACTATTGAATATTTAAGGTTTAAAGTTTCCAAAATAACTTAAATAAAACAAGTAACTAAATTTATGTTCATTATTAAGAATTGCTACTAAAATAGTTTCTCCGATGAAAGTCACTCATGTGCAGTCTTAGACGGCTTCTTAGCCATCATGGGCACTCCACTCGGGTTCGTTAACTGGCTCAAACGCTTGAAACGTTTGACCCTCCTCCGTCTCCTCAGCAGGTTAGGGGTCGGTACCTATGCACCAATAAACAAAGTTATAAACAGTAAGCACGAAAGCATAATTCATAAATAAAACATAAGATCAGTGTGAGTAATGAAAGGTAATGATCATAAGAGATTAACAATGAAACAATGGTGAAAAGAACGTACAACCTAAATCCATTCTACACAATAGAGCAATACAATAATCACATAGTAGCACTGCTACTGTTTTGGGTGGTCAGCCCTAACTATCTCAATCACGTCAGCGGTCATAAACTGATCAATAATCCGGAATGCCGGTCAATCAATCAAGTCGGATATTACAGTGTCTGCTCACATCATTGATCAACCGTTCAATTACAACTGCAGTCGTTCAATTATGATCCAATCGCTGTATATATATAGATATATCGTAGTAAAATAAACTTAGTGATATGTAAAGCTCTGACACAGAAACCTAGGTCAAAGTGAAGGGTTGGCTACATAACAATCCACAATCAAATATCAATCAAATCATTTAATTAACCTCTATAATATCTTAATCGATTGCCACGCCACATCACGGTCCATATCCAATCAACATAGGGTATGCAGCTAATAGACCAACATCAATCTCAATCATGTATGCAAACTCGAAGGTCAAAGGATAATCACAAGTCAATCCTAAGGTCAAATATAAGATCTCGTACCCAACAACCACAAGAATCTCTAATAGATAAAAGATCAACGCACAACTTCTCAATCAATGGTGCATAGACCCAATTAAGAGTTTTCCAATACAGAGAAGTTGATCTCAAATCCACTAGGATTTCCCCGAGGTCATATGAAGCACTAAACCCCACGTTAGTAATATACCGTGTGCCCAGACGGTATTTACTTGGTCCAAAGATCCACTTAATAGAGATCAAAAATATAAATTTAACACATTAAAAACCATATATATGATTTAATATTAATTTACAAATAATGATAAATCACAATCTTAATTTATAATTTTAGGAAACCCTAAGATTCTATCCCAAAACATTTTCCACATTTAAAATAAGGCAAAGGTCTAATTTGAGTTTATAAAACAACCAGGCTCTTTTTCCTAATTTCCAGAAACTAAAAGGGCCAGTAAATGATTAACCAAACTAAATGTCAAATGGGATGACATCACCAGTCATCACCATTCTCTCTTATATACTTCCGTACCACATCAGGTCCTTTATTAATATCACATGGGATGACATCATCAGTCATCACCACTCTTTTCGTCCTTTTATATCAAGTCATCCCCACATGTCATCCCCTCTTTCCCAAAACAAAAAGTCTATCGAGCCTGATTCTGGAACACGAATGGGAGCCCGATCCGAGTTGGAGTCCAGCTGGACCTCACATTTAAAGAAAGAAAGCTAGAGCCTGCCTACCATTTGGATATCCCGCCTGAAATTTTCGGAGAAAGGGGAAGAATGTAGAGTCCAACTAGAGTTCCTTTCCCTCCCCCCTCTCAAAACCCATTCCGAGAAAACTCTCCTCTCTCAAACCCTTCTCTCCTCTCTCAAACCGATCTCTCCTCTGTCAAACCCTTCTCTCTCTTAAAATGACCTCTCTCGTCCCTGCACAAGACCATCCTATGTGTTCGCTGCTCTCTTTGCTCTTTACTAAAGGTAAGATTTCGTGTTTGTATTTTATTTTTGGATTTGTTTTTCCATTTTCGTGGTTTTTAGGGTTCTGAAATCTGGAAGGGATTTTGGATTTCTACTAATTTGGAAGGGATTTTGGGGATTTTCTAGCATATTATTTTTTTTATAACCGTTTCCAACAAGCATCTACTATCTCTTGGGTGAATATGGGGCTTTTCGAATCATTCTCTCTCTCGATCTCTCGATTTCGAATCTCTGCATTTCATCAAAGCTTTTATTGTTTTCGTTGATGATGATGATGATGAAACTGTTGATTTGATTTAATTTATGAAGCATGTCATCAGATTTATATGCTCCTCTATTTTTTCTTTTTTGGTAATCAAGTGTTGTCAAATAAGGGTCGAGTACCCACTGAATAATTTCAGAAAAATGTGAACGAAAGGAGGTTGAAAAAAAAAGAGAGGATGGATGGCCAAGGGCCATACCATTGTGTAATTGGATCGTGCCCTATGGAATCTGATCCTTTTTTATTTGTGGGCTAGTGCTTTGTTCTCTACTATTGAATTGTCTATTCTCTGTGATGCTGTGGTTGGGGAGAGAGATTGTTATGTGGAATCCGATGTGTTAGAGAGATATTTGCCCACTTTGTGCAAATATGTTTTAGGCTGATTACTGTCTTAAAATTTACCTAAAGCTATTTTTTTGCTTGAAATTAGAAGCAAATAAACAGACATTTGCAATATGGGTTTTTCTATATTTTGCAAAGCGTTTTGGAAAGCAGGTTAATTATTGTAGACAAGATGTTTGATGAAATAGGCTGTCTTTTCCTATTTGATAATAGAGTCCAACTCACGCAACCCCCACAGACTATACATTGTCCTAGCTGGCTGAGCGAAGCCAATGGCCTCTCTGTAACTCTCTCAACTATGTTACAAGGACATGCCACTCAGAAAATCCTCAGATTTGAAAACATGTGATTATAGTTCATTTCTACATCATATGCACCTACTTCATTTTATTTTATTTTTCCTGTTTGGACTATTTGTTCCCATGAGCTTCTTTGAATAGACTTTTATTATTTTGCTCTTTCTTGTGAAAATATGCATTGCATTGTGTGATAGATTAAATTACCAAACATGGTTATTGCTTTCGGGTTGCCAATTGCAGCACATCCTCGTCATTTAATTAAGTTGTCCTTGGAAAAAGCTTTTATTGTTGAAGTAAACCAATGCGCCATCATTTGGTTTTGGAGATTGATTGAAGTTAAGAGTTAAGAAGATGTGATCGAATTGTAATTATGCTTCATGGTATCTGTGATAAAGCTAGCTGGGAGGAATTGCTTGCAATTTCTTTCCATGGAATGATTGTTGTATCTTATTCAAATTTCTTTCATTTCTTTTTTCATACCCATCCAACTCTCTCAGAGCAAGAAAGGAAGAGACCGTGCATGGTAGTGAACACTGGGAAGCTATTTATGCATGTGGCGCAAAACTAAAGCCTCTTAGAGAGTAGTAGTCCAAGTCCTCTTCTCACAAAAAAGGGAAATCACTCTAAGAGCCTTTGATATCCATTTTATAAATGTTGATTGAGAAAAGGAAAACAAAGAGAGATTACTTGAAGAGATAAAGTTGGAACTCAGACTTACAAGAGAAAATGGAAGAAACTTGTGGAAATGGTGATGTTGTAATTGAAGTTGATGTTGTAATTGACTGTAATAAGGTACCAAAAATTGATTTGCATGTTGCCTTAGCAAATGTCGTGTCCTGCACCTTCTTGTGTACTATTGTAATTTGTTACTAGTTATGTTACTAGTGTGTTTGTAATTAATGATTTGAAGTTAAAACAAATTCATTTTTAATATATGAATGATAAAGAGTGACTGGTAGTTTCAAATATTTGAATTTAATTGACTTCATGTTAATGGAGTTGATGCCTGTTGATGTGAGGGGTTGAGTCTCCCTCCCCTCTTCCTCCAAAACTCATGCACAAGTGGATCCTTGCCATACAATAGCGGGCAAAAACTTTTCTCAAATAATGCTGGACATACATGCATCATGCAAAACCAAACTAGTGCTTGAATTAACCTATAAAACATGGTAACTCAAAACGGGCATTATTGGTTTCCAAACAAATTTTAGGCCATTTTATCTTTTGGGAAAAAGTGTTGACACCCTTTCTTTATGGTGTTGACTCCATAAGGCTTATGCATTTTCAACCCCTAGGCAGAATGATCACTTGCTCGACCCAACCTGCGGCTGGGTCGAGCGGGACTTAAATGTCGAACTTTCGTGTTGACCCCATATCATAGTGTCAAAATCTGCAGAAACCAAGCTGAGTACCCCTGTTTAGGAGACTTTTTATCCCACTTCCTGAGGGTTCTTTTTGCTGAGATTTGGGGATTTCCAAGACCATATTATGAACTTAAAATCTACTAATTTTCACTTAATTACAATCACGTTTGCCTGTGTTTCAAACCATGCACTTTTGCAACTCGTTTGAGAAAAAGTGCAGAAATCAAGCTGAGTACACCTGTTTAGGACACTTTTTAGCCCACTTCCCAAGGGTTTTTTTTTGCTGAAAATTGGGGCTTTAAAATTCCATATTATGAACTTAAAATCTGTTAATTTTCACTTAATTACAATCTCATCTGCCTGCATTTCAAACCGCGCACTTTTGCAACTCGGTTAAGAAAATATAAGAAACCAAGTTGAGTACCCCTGTTTAGGACACTTTTTAGCCCACTTCCCGAGGGTTTTTTTTTCTGAGACTTGGGGATTTCCAAGACCATATTATGAACTTAAAATTTGCTAATTTTCACTTAATTACAATCACGTTTGCCTGTGTTCAAAACCACGCACTTTTGTAACTTGGTTAAGAAAATCTGCAGAAACCAAGCTGGTACCCCTATTTAGGATACTTTTTAGCCCACTTCCCGATGGTTTTTTTTCTGAGATTTGTGCATTTAAAATTCCATATTATGAGGTTAAAATCTGTTTTTTTTCACTTAATTACAATCACGTTTGCATGCGTTTCAAACCGCACACTTTTGCAACTCGGTTAAGAAAATTTGCATAAACCGAGCTGAGTACCTCTGTTCAGGGCACTGTTTAGCGCACTTCCCGAGGGGTTTTTTTGCTCGAATTTGGGGCTTTCAAAGTCCATATCATGAAGATTGACCCTTCCAAATTCCAATAAACCAAGACCTACAATTTTTTGTTCGAATCATAAACCTATCAATTACACGCATGCACCTAGAGAGACCTCAATTTTACTATCATAGAGATGCAAATTCTTCCATGCTTTCTTTTCCACTATCAACTGCAAATTCTTTTCAACTTTCTTTCTTCAGCAAAAATTTGCTGAAATTTGCTGCTACAATTTTCTACAAAAGATACAACTAAATGTCGTGCTAGAGATCGCAACCATTCATAGTTCAAACAACCACTCCATATGGCTAGCCAAGATGCATACAAACACCTGGCTGTAGCCCTGATCTAACATAAGGGTACACACTACACACTACACAGTAATGTCAGCGACTCCAAAACCATTCTGCGTGTTGAAAATCTCAGCGGCATTTGCTGTAATGGTGGCCTGTGCAAGATCATTTCTATTTCCATTAAGTTGGGATGCCTTCTCCTATTCAATTTTTCCCTTGTGGAGTCCACACTCTTTGGTCTTGGCATCTTCCCATCACCATCTCCCTTCCCTCTCATGCTGCCCAAGTAAAAAAGGCCTCGTGAAAGTCTCGAACCTGATCGAAACATAGCCCTGTTCAAGCCATTGCTAAACAACATCCATTAACACAAATAAGCACGTCTGTACAATAACACAAATAAACAATAGATGCTTTCATGAAATGCAGAGATTCGAAATCGAGAGATCGAGAAAGAGAATGATTCAAAAAGCCCCATATTCACCCAAGAGATAGCAGATGCTTGTTGGAAATGGTTAAAAAAATGTTAGAAAATCCCCAAAATCCCTTCCTAATTAGTAGAAACCCAAAATCCCTTTCAGATTTCAGAACCCTAAAAACCACAAAAATGGAAAAACAAATCAAAAAATAAAATACAAACATGAAATCTTACCTTTAGTAAAGAGCAGAGAGAGAGCAGCGAACACAAAAGAGGGTCTTGTGCAGGGACGAGAGAGGTCGGTTTAAGAGAGAGAAGGGTTTGGCAGAGGAGAGGTCGGTTTGAGAGAAGAGAGAAGGGTTTGAGAGAGGAGAGTTTTCTTGAAATGGGTTTTGAAAGGGGGAGAGAAAGGAACTCTATCTTGACCCAATATGAGCTGTGGGTCTGGACGCGCAGCGATGGGGAGGGAGGAGAATCACGATCGAGAAAGAGGAAGAGTACTGCCAAACACGAGATTGAGAGAAAGGAAGAGATGAGGGACGTTCAGCCCTCTGAGATTTGTGCCCTCTTCTATGATGTAGGTCTGGAAGCGCAACGATGGGGAGGGAGGAGAATTGCGATCGATAGAGAGAAAGAGAGTTGATGTGCAGCCCCTCTCAAATTTCCAGAGAGGAAGAGATGAGCTCTATGTTCTTCTCCTTTCTCCGAAAATTTCAGGCGGGATATCCAAATGGTGGACGAGCTCTAGGTTTCTTTCTTTAAACGTGAGCCAGCTGGACCTCCAGCTCGGATCGGACTTCCATTTGGGCTCCAGAATCAGGCTCGATATACTTTTTGTTCCCAAAACGTACCCAGGTCAAAACATGTCCACACTTTCCATACACCCCTAGATTACCAAACTTCATCCCATCTTCACCTGCACGTTCTATAACAGAACGTCTTGAACAAAACCGGGCCTCTCGCCTGCGACATTAAGTTACTAAAATCGTGGGTCCCGGTGATCAAACACCCAGATCATCTTCACACTCAACGTCGCCCAGCGCTGTACGGCAAAAGGGTCGGCCCATATCTATGATCAAACCACCCAATGGGTCCCATCACCGTCTGATGCCCAAACTAATTTTCCCCTTAAACACGTCCTCTGCTGATCAGGCTACAAGATGATGGCCCAAACGGGGTCCGCTGCCTACGGGTCCAACCTCCTTAAGGTCGCTTGAGGGTCCACTACTGGATCTACGGTCCTGATCAAACATCAGTGGGGTCCACCTGGTCCTACAGCCAATGCATAGTAACATGGTCTCATGGTTGTGCGTCCGGGAACCAGTGACAGGTCCGGTCCTCGTTGGGTGTATTGGAGGGTCGATAGTGATACTAAAGTAAGAAAATCAATGCGATGGTCCCAATCTCCAATCTTTATCATTAAAACATTAAACATCATAACAAGGGCTTCGATGGGCTTCTACATGTATCAACACGCAAATCAAGAAAGAAATACAAGTATTAAATCTACAAATTATGGTTAAGTACTTACATGAGGTCCGCAATTGACGGAGACGGTCTAGAATTCCTATTGCCAAAGCCTAAAGCCCAATGTGATATCCCAGAGAAAAGTTGGAAGAGAGAGTTGTGTGTGAAAATAAAAGAGTGTGGTGGTGGAGTATAAATAGAGAATAATGTGGTGGTAGAGTATAAATAGAGAATAAGAATAAGAATTGCAATATAACTTAGATTGAAGAATAGAGTTTGGGTTCTAAATAGATAGGAGTTTGGATTAGAGAAGAATTAGAGTTTTGGTTAGGGAAGAATTATACCCACTAAACTGGGCCCGGGTTAACTATGGTTAAAGATACTTATCCGACAAGCTTAACTCACCAAACCAAAGCCGTCCCCACTTAGACTAATCACATGTTTAATTAAAATATACAATCAATTATCTAATAATAATAAAATAAATAATATATAATCAAAACGTCACAGTCTCTATCTAAATTATTACAAAAATCTCTAATCTTATTCTAAATTTATTTGGGTAAGTGGATGAAACTTCTATGAGAGAAGATGAGTTACAGGCGTGGAAAACAGAAAAGATAAATTGCAGGCGTGGCAATATAGTCAACGAGGTCACTTTGGTTTTTAAAAAATGTACAGACAACTCTGCCATAATTTTATTATTTTTTGTCATAAATCCATTAAATCAGAGTTTAAGTGTACATTTTCATAAAAATCCCTAAATAAATAGTTTGATAGTTCTTTCCCAATTATTTCAAAGTATTCAAAATTTTGACAACTTCATAATATTATTGAGAAAATTAGTGGACAGTTGACTTTACTTTTTTAGTGTATTTTTTTAGGGTATTTCTTAAGGCTAGCCCCTTATCATGGTCCGACGCCCATCTTGTCTACCAGTACGTTCTGCAACGTAGCCGTAGCGTTATGGGGTACAATTATGACCTTGTACTCATCCTAGTTAGCCGTGCCGAGCTGAGGCTGGTGCCAAGATGGACACATTCTGGCACTGTTGCCGAGATTGAGATGAGACTAGCTGGTACATTTACTGAAGCTAGCTCAATCTGGATGCCAGCTGACACTGCTGCCGAGCTGAATGTATCTTGTACTCCTGCCGAGCTTGGACACCAAAACCGAGATAAGCCAAGTCGGTAATGTTACCGAGATTGGCGTAATTTTGTTCTTAGGGGAAGGCCCCACACAATTTCCCCCTAGCTCTTGACCTCGTAGAGTTCTCCAACTCTTTGAGGTCGGGAGCTAAGTGATATGACTGAAGAGTCCTGGGAATTTAATTCGCGTCCCGTCTTGATGTTGGTTCCTTTGCCTGAGATAATTGATAGCACGCTGCCGTCACCTCATCTGCCCGAGGTAATTAATAGGGTGTTTGACTCATTGCAGGAGATGAACTGGCGGCACCACGTGTCGCCATCTGGTTGGTTGCCCAATTAAATTGAAGTGACGCGTACAACTTCCAAGGCGACGCTTAGCACGCGCGTTTTTCAAAATTTTAAAGGGCGCCACATCTCCTATATATAGGGGTGCCCCCTTTTTCTTCTTTCACTTTCGCCTTGCATTTGTTCAGAAGATTTCGCAAAGGAAAAGCTTCTTACCGTTAGCTTTTTCTGACCGGAGTCCGACATCTTTAGGATCTCTCCTCGCCGTTGTAAGTCTTTGCCTGCCCTTTTTACTTCTATTCTGAGGTCCCTCTAAGTTCTCCTTCTGTACCCTGTCTAGGGTTTCTGGTGCCTTCTCGATTCTCTGCCCCCTTCTCTTCCAGCCTTCTCATATTTAGACATGGGGATCTATAGGAACTAGTTAGAAACTCCAGCGGCTGTAATGGAGTTTAGGGCAAAGTACAAGATTCCAAACGACGTAAGGATTAGGCTAGACAACCCAGAGGACCCCTTTGATGGCCTCTCTTTCCGGGATGGCTGGATGCCATTTCCGCTGGTATTGATAGTCAAGGACAGAGTCGGGTTTCCTGTGCACCCCCTCCATAGGATTTTCTTGAGCAAGTGGTGTCTGTGCCCTTGCCAATTGATGCCGAACAACTTCAAGATTATTATGGGTGTAGCCGAGCTGAATAAGATTCTAGGTATCGGTCTCGTTGTCCTTGACATCGAAGACTCCTACGACATATGTAAGTCCAGGGGGGGAACATACACAATATCTCCGGGTTAAGGCAAAAAGAGTGCCTTTCATCAAGGATTTGGAGGATTCAAATAAATATGCCAGAGATGATCGGTTGTTCGTCTCGGGCAACTGGGAACGAGAAGAGGCCGAAACCGATTTCGAGAGGGCGTACAAGATCCCTCGTCGTCTCGGGGATCCTCCAAGTAAATACTGAACTCCTAAGCTTTTTATACTGCTTTTTGCTGCTTTCGCAGACCTGATGCTCTGTTTTCCTATGTAGGTGTCAGTGAAAGGCGACGAGAAGCGAAGCGAGCGGGGTGGATGAAAATCAACGCTTGGTTCGACGCCGTCTACCGATATCAAGGCCACAGAGGTCGGGCTGCTTGGGTGCTGCTTGGGTACGAACCAAGGAACCAAGGAGAAAGGGCGAGCCGTCGGGGAGTTCGGAACCGGTACTAGCCTTGACCCGCGCTGACCGCCGAGAGACATCGGGCGCCGAAGCTTCAGTCCCGCACTCTAATTCGGGGAAAGCTGAGCTTGAGCGAGTTATCGAATCATACGCCTCCCCGAGCTTAGAAGAGAGAAGAGGGGACATGGCGCCGAGACGCCCTCTGGTGCTAAAAGATCTGAGTTCCCTCGTCTTCGGTGGCCGAACTGCTTCAACAGAAATGGGCCCATCCACCAAGGTTGTTGACAATCATGTCCCAACCTCGGAAGTCCGACAGGAGGAGCAGGGTCAACGGGAAGAAGAGACCCGACGGGAGAAAAGGGGCAGGGTCGAGAACCCGTCTGGAGACATTCCCAGCAGCACCGCGACACCCCAACTTTCCGAGCCAGCAGTTTGGAGACCAAACTTTATGATCGAGCCCGGGAGGCCGTTGACGGTGGATGACCGGATGTGAGGGAATCCCAACATGATTGCGGCTCTGGCCCATGCCTGCGCCTTGCCAAAGGATAAGGCGAGGCATAGGGAGGCCGAAGATGTTCAACTGGCGGCATGGAATATGCAGTCAACTCTCTCGGTAAGGCTCAATTTTCCATGAGTTTTTCCACTTCATCTTGGTCGTCGTGTCTTGACAATCTGTCTTCTTTTCAGGTGCTGCAAAAACCCAATTCCAGCTGGAAAGGTCTCGGCAGGCCGGGACTCGGATTGAGAGGATGGAGGAGGAGAAGCGGGCTCTTCAAGCAGCTTTGGAGGAAATTAAACGGAGGGAGGAGGAGTGGGAGGCGACGGTCCGGGTCATCATAACTGAGCTGGAGACGGCGAAGGCTGAGGCTGCGAAGCAGAAACATCTTCCCGCCGAGCTTAAGAAGTAGAAGGAGGATGCCGAGGCCAAACTGAAGACCGAGGTTGACTCTGCTTATGAAGAGGGGGCGGAAGCGGCATCACATTTATATGAGGCTCAAGTTGTGAATCTGAGCCAGACGATTTGGGAGCTAGGGTGGAGAGGTACTCTGAAAGAGACTGGAGTCTCTGAAGATCATCCATTATTCAAGAATCCACCCAAGTTCCAATCCCCAAAGCCAGAACCGAGTCGAGCTCCTTCTTCTGAAGTTCCTCCCGAGTCGACCGAAATTCCTCCTAAGTCGACTGCGTCCGAAGCCGAGAAAGGGAACGCTGAGCCCGAAACTGAGTATGGGGATGTTGAGGCTGTCCCTTGAACGTTATGACGTATTTCTTTTCGTACTTTTTGATGTAATGTAAATTGTAACCTTTACAATAGTGAATACAATCATCTTCCTTTCACATCTTGCCCTCAAGTATATGAGTTCGGTGTAATAACTAGAACATAATAACTAAGCTCGGTTCAATAACCGGAACTACTAAGTAATCGTTGGTCAAATAATCTTGGTTCCATAACCAGAAGCAGGTTAACTAAATTGAAATCGGTTTAATAACCAGAATTCTAGTATAGTTGGTTCCATAACGGAATTAGGATCATCGCTGAGTTCCGTAACTCAGCATTTTGCATGGCTGGTTCCATAACTGAGTCGAAGTCACTGAGCTGGGACTGGTGCCGAGTTCTATAACTTGGCGTTTTGTATGGTTGGTTCCATAACCGAACCGGAGCCACCGATCTCTACAACAAGGTGCTCTATATAGCTACTTCTGCAACCGAGCTGGACTTGGTACCGAGTTCCATAACTTGGCATTTTATATGGTTGGTTCCATAACCGAACCGGAGCCACCAAGTTCTACAGCAAGGTGCTCTATATAGCTAGTCCCATAACCAAGCTAGAGCATACGCCAAGTTCCGTAACTTGGCGATTTGTAGTGCTGCTTCCATAACCAAGCTGAAATATACGCTGAGTTCTGTAACTTGGCGATTTGGATAGCTGGTTCCATAATGGAGCTGTGGCCACCGAGTTCCGCAACAAGGTGCTGATTGAAAGCAATAAAGTATATCCTACCACAAGAATTCACTTTTACTGATTCCAGAAATTGAGTACAATTTAGAAATAGTATTTCTTAAGATGCGTGGCATTCCATGGTCGTGGTAACTCTTTACCATCTATGCTTTAATGTCTGTAAGATGATTTCCCGGCTGCCGAGATCACTCTGAATGGTCCATGCCAGTTCGGTGCCAGCTTTCCTTCATTGGGGTTTTTGTCTGCTGGAAGCGTCTTCTTCAGGACCAGTTTTCCAACTGAAAACTTCTTTTCTTTTACTCTTTGATTGTATCCTCTGGCTAACTATTGCTGATAGGAAGCCAGGCGGACAACTGTTGCATCCCTTCTTTCCTCAGCTAGGTCAAGCTCTCGGGTTAGATTCACTTCATTCTGACCCTGGTCGAAAAGTTCTGACCTCAGAGTTGGAAGGCCGACCTCAAAGGGGATCACAGGTTCCATTCCATAGGCGAGGGAGAAAGGCGTTGCCAAAGTTTAGCGCCTTGGAGAAGTTTTGTACGCCCAAAGGATGCTGGGAAGTTCTTATACCCATCTCCCCTTGGCCCGGTCGAGTCTTTGAGTCCATCGAGCACCACTTTGTTCGAGATTTCCGCCTGACCGTTGCTTTGTGGATAAGCAGGAGTCGAGTAGTAGTTCCTTATGCCGAGCTCTTGACAAAAGTTCTTGAAGAAATTGGAGTCGAACTGCGTTCCGTTGTCTGAGACTAGGGCGCGAGGTACTCCAAATCTTGTGATGATATTCCTCCATACGAAGTTTCTTGTATCGTGCTCAGTGATGGAAGATAGTCCTTCTGCTTTTATCCATTTGGTGAAATAATCAGTAGCCACTATTAGCCACCTTTTATTCCCTGGAGCTCAGTGGAGTGGTCTGACGATGTCGAGGCCCCATTGAGCGAAAGGCCATGGGCTGGAGAGTGGGCTCAGGTCTTCTGCTGGTTGGTGGAGAGAATGTGAGAACTTTTGAGATTTTTCGCACTTCCTGGCATAGAGCTGAGCATCTTTCTGCATGTATGGCCACCAGTAATCTTGGCTGATAGCTCGGTAGGCTAATGACCGACCTCCAATGTGGCTTCCGCAGATTCGTTCATGGATTTCGTAAAGGAAATCTTCGACTTTGATGGGGTGAACGCACTGGAGGTAAGGTCCGGTAAAAGATTTTCTATAAAGTTTGCCATCCGGAGATAACCAAAGCTGAGCTACTTTCAGCCTGATCTTGTGAGCTTCATTTCTATCTTCAGGGAGCTGGTCATCTTTTAGGTATGCTATGACTTGGTCCATCCAGCTTGGGCCGAGATCGATGCATAGAACTTGCCGAGGTAGTTAAAGCTCTATACTTGGTTTTTCTACTGTTTCCACCTCAACGGTTCTTTTCTTCCCGGCCTCGACAATAGAGGCTAGGTTGGCAAAAGCATCAGCATGGGAGTTAGATTCCCTGCCGATCTATTTGACTTCGGATTTATGGAATTGAGAAAGAAGCTGCTTTGCGTGTGCTAAGTAGGCTGTCATCCTTTCATCTCGGGCTTGGTAGTCTCCCCTCAGTTGGTTTGTCACCAGCTGAGAGTCGCTGAAGACCACCAGTTGCCGTGCCCTCAGGATTTTAGCACTGCTGAGCCTTGCGATCAATGCTTCATACTCGGCTTTTGATATCGAGTGTCAAGGCTTGTTCGATGACAAGGCCTTCTGGAGATTGTAGCACAATGCCGGTGCCAGCCCTCTTGGAGGTTGAGGATCCGTCGACGAAGACTTTCCATGCTAAATCAAGGAACTGCTTCCAAGATTGATGTTGCTCTATTTCGATAACCTCATCATCCTTATTGGCCCCCAGTTCGGTATCAAGCGGTATCGGTGCCGAACTAGGAGAGGTGAATTCTACAATGAAATCTACCAAAATTTGGGCTTTGGTCGTCGTTCTGGGTTGATATTGGATATCGTACTGGCCCAGTTCGATGGCCCATCTTGAAATCCTTCCAGAGAAGTCCTTCTTTCTGAAAAGGGACTTAAGTGGATGTTTTGTAACAACCACTATTGTTTACGTCTGGAAGTAATGAGAGAGTTTGCGAGAGGCACTGACGAGTGCCAATGCAAGTTTCTCAACTGGAAGATACCTGGTCTCGGCGTCAAGTAGGATCTTGCTCGTATAGTATATAGGATTCTGGTGCTTGCCTTTTTCTTTGACTAGTATTAAGCTCACTACACGATCCGAGATGGCCAGGTAGAGAAAGAGTACCTCGCCTTGTTTCGGTGTAAACAACAGGGGTGGTGAAGATAAGTAGGCTTTGAGTTCCTGCAGAGCTCTATAACAATCCGGAGTCCACTGGAACTTGGGGCTTTTCTTCAGAAGCTGGAAGAAAGGGCGGCACTTGTTCGAAGCTCGACTTATGAAGCGGTTCAACGCAGCTGCAATTCCTGTGAGCCTTTGGACTTGTTTCACCGAGGTCGGACTCTAGATTGCTCGGATTACCGAGATCTGCTCCGAGTTGGCTTCGATTCCTCTTCGGGTGACCAGGCTTCCCTGGAATTTCACGGAGCCCACACCGAATGCACACTTGGAAGCGTTCAACTTGAGCTGGAACTCTTTAAGGATGGGGAATATTTGACTCAGGTCTGTCAAGTGGTCTTGTGACCTTTTAGACTTGACAACCATGTTGTCAATGTAGACCTCCATTGTTTTTCCGAGCTGGGCTTGAAACATCTTTGTTACCAACCTCTGGTAAGTTGCCCGACATTTTTTAACCCAAAGGGCATCACTTTGTAACAGTAGATGCCTCTAGGTGTTATAAATGTGGTCTTTTCTTCGTCAGGCTCGTGCATCAGAATTTGATGGTAACCTCGGTAGGCATCAAGGAAACTCATCCTATCATGTCCAGTAGTGGCGTCGATCATCTGCTCGATCTTCGGGAGCGGGAAACTGTCCTTAGGACATGCTTTATTAAGGTCGATGAAGTCCACGCAGACCCTCCATTTTCGTTCTTCTTGACCACCACTGTGTTGGCCAGCCATTCTGGATGATGTACATCTCGGATAGCCTTGGCCTCCAGGAGCTTTTCGACTTGCTCAATCATTGCCTCTGTTTGTGGGACCCTCGTTCTGCAAGCTTTTCCACTACAGGTTTGTGCTTAGGGTCCACGTTTAGCTTGTGGCACATGATCTCGGGGTCGATGCCTGGCATCTCGTATGGCGTCCATGTCGCGACCCCAGACCGGGCCAGCGGGACCAATCCGGGATCAGGACCGAAGATGTGTGTAAAAGTTTATTTAATTTCCCACAGGTGTCCACGGTGAGGATATCACAACAACATAAAAATTTCTATTAAGTGCAGAAGCGTGTAGCAAATCAAATTGATGATTCAATTCTAGTCACAAGATAAAATCATATATATACAACAAGTATCAGAATGAGCAATGATCATTAGTGCTTTCCTAAAAGAAAAGTTAAAGTTTATACAAAAGATCATTTAGTTACATTCTAAAAATAAAAAAAATAGAGGCCAACAAAGGCCAATATAAACAAAATACCAATCCCCAAAAGAATGGTTAAAAGTTCCCAAAATGTTACGTCTCTCAAAGCAATCAAATGTCTAAACGACATCATCAGCATGCCACTCAACTAGGCATTGTGGTTCACCGATCGCGTCCTCAAGCTCCGCCTCAGGATAGACAATGTCCGGACCTGAGTACCAAAGAGTGGGTTAAACACGACGGTTTGGCAAACGGGTGAAAAGACATAACAATATAACAATAAATGAATTTACTTTCGAAAGCATTTGAAACCTGTTTAAATAACAATTTCCATAAAAGAGATAAATCATTTATTCAAATATAAGTATGCATTGTAAAAACATGTAAAGGTAACCAAGGAAATGAGAAACAAGCAAGATGGCAACCACACGAAGCTAAGTCCTCTATCACCGAAGTGACAGAGCAATATCAAGGCGTTGATCTCAGTCACACAAGGTGAGGAGAAACAACGAAATATATATACATATACATATAATATACGGGACATGACCACGGTAGTGAGCCGGGCATCGAGAACCACGGTAGCAACCCGGGGTATTGGGACAAGCCCACGGTAATAACCGGGTAGCGGGATCCAAACTCCAGCTGGCGGGACAAGAGGGGGATCTCCAAGTCGGTGGATCAGACCAATAGGGTTATCCAAACTTAGTGGTGCCAACTCATAGGTCAAATGACAAGATCAAAACATGTATAAAAGACATGAAGTGCAAATACATAAACAAGCCGGACGGGGGTGCTCAAAGGCACAACTATCATTTCATGTCGGGCAATGCATTTCGAGACTAGCAATTAATACAAGTACAATTCCAATGCTTTCGGCAATAATAATTCATGTAGTATAAATCTCGGGAACAGTGAAATACAGTAAACCATTGAAGTTTCGGGTTCAAGTTTTTGTTTAAAGTGGGATCCCCTATGTCTATATCGGTAAAGACTTGGTACTCCTTGAGTATGGGGACATTCCGGGGTCCTTATACACTTCAAATTTTCAAAACTTCAAATGAAATCTTCGTGATGTGGGTTCTTTCTCAAACGGATGTCGAATCATATGAACAGTTCTTCTCATTGCAATAGGGCTCCCAACAAACCTTTCACAGTCATATAAACATTTAGTTTATGTTCCCAAAACAGTCCCAGGTGAACATTACCCAACGCTCAAGCGAACTTGAGGTTCGCTCGAGCGGTGAGCTCTCTGGAATGGTTGTCTAGGTGGGTTCGCTCGAGCGAAGTTGAGGTCGCTCGAGCGAACTCATCCATTATCAAGTTGGCTCGAGCGAAAGTTCGGTTCGCTCGAACTAACCACTCTCTAGAACGAGTTTTGGGAGGGTTCGCTCGAGCGACAAAGGGGTCCTCTCGAGCGAACTGCCCACTGGAATGGCACAAACCCTTTTTTGGACACTTCGCTCGAGTGATCTATCAAGTTCGCTCAAACGAGCTGTCCAGAAATTGGTTTTGGGACAGTTCTTCTCCTCTCTTTCCCTTCCTTCTACAACCTCCTTTAAACATCAAGTGAGGAGTTCCAAAACTCCATCCAAATTGACATCAAATCTCCTACATCATCCATTCCATCTTCCTCCAACAATATCACATCCAAATACAAAGAAAGAAGGGAAGTAAACCACTACACATAAGGGTACATTTGAGATAAAACAAGAGAAAATTGAATGCAATGAATTAAAACATTTCCATGACAATAAATGCACTATCAAGACTCTTTCATGAACATTTATTTCAAGTCAATGCAATAAATAAGCATGTATGAGAAAACAATAAAATCAACCACATTTCTTATAAAACCATTGCAATCTCATAAAAATCAAATCATCCACTTGCCTTGGGTCCAAGCTAATAAAAAACAAGCTCTAACACTCCTCCAAGCTATGAACCAAAATCCCCAAAAACAAACCCTAAATAGGTCAAAACAAGAAATAGAAAAGGAAACCTTACAATAATGAAAATGGAACCCCTTCAAGGTCAAAGAAACACAAATCTAAGAGATGGGGAAGGTTGCTTACTTGTAGGTTCTCCAAATAAACAAGGTGAGCTCAAAGAGTGTAAGACCCTGACCCGGGTGACCTCGATTAGTGTTAATTAAGTTGTGTTTTAGTTCTAAGTGTGATTAGTGGATTTTGGTTAAGTTGGGATTAGAATATCTTTTATAATGGTTTGAGGAGTTTTGAGTGCCTTTGTGATTAGTGGGACCCTTTGGGGGTTCTTTTAGTGACTTTGCATGTGTTTGGGGGATTACTCGAGATTCTTATGATTAGTGTTTTCAACCCATTTTACTTATCTCATTAATCTCTACAACTTTCGTATTTACTTCGTCCCCGTTCGAAACCCCAAAACCCTACTTTCCAATGTTGGGGGCAAAACAATCTTTTTACATGAAATCTGGACACTATTTTCAATGTTCTCAAAACCTGCAAAATATATACTCTTTGGAAACTAGAAATTTCGATGATCATTTCTTCCTTCTTCGTCGAATTCATCCGAGATACCGAGAAACATGTTTCTAGCCCGACAAATCATGTAAGTTGTGGGACCCACCTCCATTTGCTATAAAAGAGGGAACCCATTCCCTTCTTCCCCTTCTCATTTTCCAGCACAAGTGCAGTCAACCTAGGATTTTCTTTCTCTTCTCCTTCTTCTTGCTCTTCCATCTCCAATGCCTCTATCAATCTTGCACCAATACTTAAGTGGAGATCACCATTCCCTTCCTCTCCTCTAAAGTTCTCTTTTGATACCATTTGTGGAGAAAACCTTCCATCCCAAGATCCTCACTGAGCTAGTCTTGCCTTTTTGGAGAACCTACAAGTAAGCAATCCCTCCTTCTCCTTTGACATTGTGTTTTCCTAGCCCTTGGGAGTATTCTTTTTCATTATGGAAACTTCCTTTTCTCCATTCTTGTTTTGACCCATTTTAGGGTTTGTTTTTGGGCGTTTTTGTGTGTAGCTTGGAATCTTGACTTGGAAGTGATTAGAGCTTGTTTTCGACTAAGCTTGGACCTAAGGCAAGTGGATGAATAGATATTTAGAGTGTTAAATGGTTTTCATGAAAAATACATATGATTTCACTATTTGTTCTTAACTTTCATTGATTTGAAATAAATGCCCATGAATGCATCTTGCTAGCTTATTTAATGTCTTGGAAACATTAGTTTTGACCTTTTATTTAATGCTTGTTATAACTCAATGAATGCTTGTGATTGGTGGATTTCTCTCTCTTATGACTGAATGGGGTGTAGAAGGAGGTGATTTGATGAATGCTTGTAGAAGTTTTTGGGAAGTGTTAAATGGTGATTTGGAGGAGCTTCTTAGCTCTTTTTATTGTTGGAAAATAGGTGGGCCATTCAGATAGGTTTCAAAAACTTTTGATCTACTTAATGCAGGAATCAACTATCTAGAAGGCAATAAACCCAATCCAGGATGCAATCCCTCAAACTCATAAATCATGTACAGCAATATAACCTATCTAGAAGATAGAAAACAACACCTAAACATGCAACCACGAAATCCACGACATACAAGGATGTAGATTATACCTTTGGAGCTTAGTTGCGCTCTAATGGAGAATTTGAATTCTTTCTTTGATGATGGACACCTTTACTAACCAAATCGGAATCTCCAACAGCTTTTGATCTTCCACGCTATGACCCGTATCAGATTCTCTTTTCTCAAGAAGATGGTGGAATCTCCAAGAGAAAAACCCTAGAGGAAACTAGAAGAGATACTAGAAGAGGGAAGTGATGTGCAACAACTTGCACAAGAGAGGAAGATGAAGATGGGCGTGAATCCCTAGGTGGAATCAATGCATGGGACGTCCAAGCCTCCTCTCTCTCCTTTTATAACACTTAAGCAACCTCCTCTTACTGATTGAAATAGAAGTCTTATTTGCATAACAATTAGTTGCTTACCAAATCACAATTAGAAGTCTTACTTCAAATATGATTAGTAACTTCCTTTTTTACTAATTAAAATAGAAGTCTCACTTCCATTAATAATTAGTAACTTACTATTACTACTATTAGAAGTCTCACTTCAAATAGAAATAATAACTTTCTATTTCCTTTTAGAGTTCTACTCTAATTAGTATTTTTCTAATATCTTGGGCTAGCGTGGGGACCACTAGGGATTCCTTAGAAAGCTGGCTCCAACTGGGACACGCGACCCCACCTCTCATGTGCGATCCGGGCCCACAGTTAATTGCAAATAACTCCACTATATAAATGCAATTGCACTCCAGTCTTAGGAATAAATTACAATGAAGACCATAAACTTCCACATTACCACAAGTAGGCCCCTCCATCTATATCCATGGATCAATTGGATCTGTCCACCAAATTAGATCCATATCTTATTATCCTTGAGCCCCAATTAATTATAATGATCATTTGGTACCGATCCAATTAATTCTTAATTGGAATGGGTGCGCACTCTCATCACTGGTTGTGAAGATATTTAAGTATAAGATTTGCAATACATGTCTCCTATATGTGGATCTCATCCACACACATATATTGCATCTAGTATACTTGTGGACTCCGATTCATCTTATGAATCATTATGTCATTCGTATTGGTTATGTGCGAGTATATAATTAAACACCATTCATCTCATGAAAAGAAAACATGATTGTATTGATAAATAAAGAAATTAATCAATTTATTACATCATATACTTGGTATTGAGACCATAAAACTAACAATCTCCCACTTGGGCTCAATGCCAGTCGGGATTGCATCTCATGCCCATCCCGTCTACATGCTGCTCAAAGACTTTGGTGGTCAAAGGCTTAGTAAAGGGATCTGCCAGATTGTCCGCAGAAGCTATCTTGGTGATAGCAATGTCACCTCTCTGACCAAGTGATACTTCCTCTGTACATGCTTTTGGCTTTTATGGCTCCTGGGTTCCTTGGACTAAGTGACTACCCCGCTGCTGTCACTGTAAACTGTGAGGGGCTGTCGCGCCAAAGGTACCACTCCAAGTTCCAAAAGGAATCTTTTGAGCCATATTGCTTCCTTAGCTGCTTCACAAGCCGCTACATATTCAGCCTCAAAAGTGGAGTCATCGGTACATTCCTATTTAATACTCTTCCAGCTGATGGCTGCTCCGCCAAGCATAAGCACATAACCAGAGGTGGATTTCTTGGAATCCTTATCTGACATAAAGTCAGAATCTGTGTATCTGACTGGAATCAGCTCATCACTGCCGTAAATCTGTTAGATTGTATGGTCTCAATCCATCAGTTGATGTAATAAATTGATTAATTTCTTTATTTATCAATATAATCATGCTTTCCTTTCATGAAATGAATGGTGATTTATTACTTTATGCACATGACCAATACATATGACATAATAGTTCATGAGATGAACCGGGTCCCATTAGTCTATTAGATGTGATATATGTATATGGATGAGATCCACATACGGGAGATATGTGTCACAAATCTTATACTTAAAATATCTTCACAACCAGTGATGAGATTGGGCATCTCATCTGACAAGGTTGCAGTACTTTGATCACTATGAGATAGTGTTATTTGTCTCGATCATCGGAATGTAAGATTCTGGATCACGGTGCTGGTACATTGGATGTATTGAAGGACCATGAGAAGCACCTTATGAAATACTGTCTCGATTTAAAGAATGCTCTCATAATTCCCTAGCAATAGGCTCTCAATCCTGAGACATTGATGAACTCAAGTTTCTATCTATTCATTTGCTTTGAGTCACCAATGAGTGAGGCCAACTGTAGGTCAACACCTCGATGTCTTGGGTACGTGGTAGTAGGACTGTGGGAACATGCGATGATCAAGATGGAATCTATCTACATTATCCCCTTGTGCTAATTAATGGATTTATCATTGGTAAGTGCGCACCCATTCCAATTAAGAGTTAATTGAAACGGTATCAAATGATCACTATAATTAATTGGGGCTTAATGATAATAAGATGTGGATCTAAGATTGGATGGGACAGATTTATTCCAATTGATCCATACCGTACCAGTACCTTATCTATGTAAGCAGCTTGAGATAAGCCAATCATCCTATTTTTTCTGTCTCGATGGAGTTTGATCCTTAGGATGTAACTAGCTTCTCCTAAGTCTTTCATATAAAAAATCTTTGCTAACCAAACTTTTACTGTTGATAACATTCCTATATCCTTCCCAAGGAGAAGGATGTCGTCGACATATAAAATCAGAAAAACTACCCTGTCACCTTCATTTTTCATGTACACACATGACTCATCCGGATTTTGACTAAATCCAAATGATTTGATTGCCCGGTCAAAACGGATGCTCCAGCTTCGGGATGCCTGCTTCAGTCCATAAATGGACTTCTGCAGCTTGCAAACTCTTTGCTTTTGGTTACTCGCTAAAAAACTGTTTGGCTGCATCATATATGTCTTCCTCAAGATGGCCGTTGAGAAACGCCTTCTTGACATCCATTTGCCAAATCTCGTAATCGAGATGAGCCGCTATGGATAAGAGTATCTGGATGGACTTGAGCATGGCTACCGGCGAGAAGGTTTCCTCATAATCGATACCCTCTTTCTGAGTATACCCTTTCGCAACAAGCCTGGCCTTAAAGGTCTCAACTCTTCCATCTGGTCCTTTTTTTCTCTTGTAGACCCACTTGCACCGACTTGGAGATCCCCCTCCCGTCCCGCTAGCTGCAGTTTGGATCTCGATGCCCAATGTATTGCCGTGGTCCCGTCCCAATACCCGGTTTGCTACCGTGATCCCGTCCCGTATATTTATATTGTATATGTATGATTCGTTGAATCTCCACACCTCGTGTGACTGAGACCAACACCCCGATATACTCATGTCACTCAAGACTTAGCTTCGTGTGATTGCTAGCTTGTTAGTTCTCGATTCCTTGGATACCTTACATGCTTTACATTGCTTATTTGTTTTCAAGTAAATGATTCATTTCTTTTATGAAAGTTATTGTGTAAACAAGTGTTAATGTTTTCTAAGGTATTTCATTTATTATATATTGTTATATCTTTTCACCCGCCTGCCAGATCATCATGTCTGATCCTTTTCCTTTGGTACTCAAGTCCAGACATTATTTATCCCGAGACGGAGCTTGAGGAGGCAGTCGACGAACCGCAATATTTAGTTGAGTGGCATGCCGATGATGTCGTTTAGACATTCGGTTGCCACGAGAGACGTAACATTTTGGGAATTGTCTAACTCATTCTTTGAGGGCTTTTTTTTTGGATTGTACTGGCCTTTGTTGGCCTTTATTTTCGGGATGTTAATTAAATGATCTTTTGTATAAACTTCAACAATTACTTTTGGGAAATGCTAATGATCATTGCTCACTCTGACATCAAGTTAATTATATATGTTATCAGTCTTGTGATTTTAAAATGACTTACCAATTTGATTTGCTACACGCTTCTGCACTTAAATAAATTACATTGATGTGATATCCTCACCATGGAAACTTGTGGGAAATTAAATACATGTGACTCACACACCACCTCTTTAGTCCCGATCCCGGACTAGGACCTCGATAACCCGGTCCGGGGTCGCGACAAAGAGAGTCGTGAAATGGAAGGTTTTCTCTCAAATGATATCAATGGAGAGCTATGGTGATGAGGAAGAAGATGATGACAAGCATTACTCCAATAGCAACGGTTTGGTAAAGATTTGGGGATGGGAAAGCAAGAGAAGAAGGAAGAAGAGAAAACCCTAGTTTGAGAAGTTGAAGTTTGCTAGGAAAGGGGAAAAGGGAGAGAAGGGTTCTCTTTATATAAACAAGTGAGATGGGTCCCACTACTAGAATTATTCAAGGGCTGAAATCATGTTTCGCGGGTTTCGAGAATATCAAATTTTGGGTACAGATTTAGTGCATAATGACTGTTTTGCCCTCAAAGCTAGGAAAGTCGGGTTTTGGGATCTCGAACGGGCACGGGATTAACATAAAAGTTGTAGGGGTTAACAAAACAAGTAAAACGGGATTATAACAATAAAACACAAGAATCTAAGATAATCCTCCAAGTAAACGCAAAGTCAAAAGGAACCCCCAAAGGGCCCCACTAGTCACAAAGGCACTCAAAATTTCCCAAAGCTATATCAAAAGCTATTCTAATCCCCACTTAATCAAAATCCACTAGTCACACTTAGAACTAAAACACCACTTAATTAACGCTAATCGATGTTACTCGGGACGGGGTCTTACAATCCAGGCAAAAATGTCCGTGTTCTGCAACAGGAAGTTAAGCAGCTCGGACCTTTCATCTTTGGGGAGCTAGCTCCCAAGCAAAAAATATCTCTTAGGGTTGTCGGGATCGATTCTTCAACGCTCTTCTACTCTGCTGATCGATCGACATCCCCCAGTTCAGCCTCGAGTCCGGCCATATGTACCTGTTGTGGTTCTGCTTCGCCAGGTACCACAGTCATCAGGCACTGTTTGGCCATCTGCTGATCTCCCCGTACTGTTATCACTTCAACTCGATCGACGGAGTTCTCCAACGGGAACTTGATTTTTTGGTGATGGGTGGAGGGCACTGCTTCCATGTTGTGTAGCCAAGTTCGTCCCATGATTACATTATATGGGGATGGTGCATCTACCACTAGGAAGTTGGCTGTCTTGGAGGCACCTCCGATTTGGACTTCTAGGGAGACCTTCCCCTTAGAGTACGCCAGCTTTGAGCTGAAGCCCACCAAGGGAGTGCGACCTTCCTGCAAATCTTCTTCTTTAAGACCAAGCTTATTGAAGCAATCAAAATAGAGGATCTTAGACGAGCTCCTAGGATCCACAAGAATTCGCTCTACCTTAAAGTTCTTCAACCTCTGGGTGAGGATCAGTGGGTCGTTATGGGGGAGCTGGATTTCTTCAAGGTATTCGTCTGAGAACCAGATCTTGGGCCTCTCCTTCCGAGCCTTCTTGGACGTAGGTTCCAGCTCGGCCGACATCACCTGTTTGTCGTGTGAAGCCCTCCTGGCCTTGACAAGAGCTTGGTTACCCCCTCTAGGAGAGGGGGCCAGGTGATTGACGTTGATGATGCCCTCCGGCTCGTCGTTATCCTAATCTTCATCAGGTCAGCGCTAATGAGCTCATTTACCCGTCCACCTTCCCTGATGTAATCTTTCAGGTGCCCATCCTTGACAAGCTTCTCGAGATGGGACTTGAGGGTCATGCAGTCCTCGGTCCTGTGCCCATTCTGCTTATGGTAGGTACAATACTTGCTTATGGTAGGTACGACCTCTGGGTGAAGGCAAGAAGAATGCCTTTTGTGCAGAACTTAGAGGATTCAAATAAGTATGTCGGAGATGACAGGTTGTTTTTCAAGGGCAACTGGGAGCGAGGCGAGGCCGAAACCGATCTCGAGAGGTCGTACAGGATCCCTCGTCGTCTTGGGACTGTTGGAAGTAGGTGGGCCTCGTGGATAAGTTTTCAAAACTTTTTGACCCACTTGACTCAGGGATCAACTATCCAGAAGGCTATAACCCAATCCAGGATGCAATCCCTCCTTCTCATCTATCTTGTATAGCAATATAACCTATCTAGAAGATAGCAATCGGCAACTACTTGCAACAAAATAATCTACAACAAGTAGAGAAACAGATTATACCTTTGGAGCCCGGTAGTGCTCTAATGGAGGAGAAGACAATTAACTTGATCAAGAGCTCTTCTTCAAGCAATTAGAGAAATCCAAGACCTTGTTGTCTTCCACGCTATGACCCTCTATCAAATCTCTTTTTTCAAGAAGATGTGTGGGATTTCCAAGAGAAAACCCTACTAAAAGTTCTAAGAAACTAGAAGAGAGAAGAGGAGGAGAATTTGTGCAACACTTGCCCAAGAGGGGATGGTTCCCTATTTATAGCCCTCATCACTCCTATTTTAACTCTTTTACTAATTTGTATTAGAAGTCACACTTCCACACAAATTAGTAGCTTATTATTACCCACTATTAGAAGTCTCACTTCAAATACAAATAGTAACTTTCTAATTCCTTCCTTTTAGAGCTCAAGTAAGATTAGTAACTTTCTAATATCTTAGGCTAGCGTGGGGACCACTAGGGATTCCTTAGAAAGCTGGCTCCAACTGGGACACGCGACCTCACATCTCATGTGCAATCCGGGCCCACAGTTAATTGCAAATAACATTACTATATAAATGCAATTGTACTCCAGTCTTAAGAATAAATTACAATGAAGACCCTAAACTTCCCAACTCCCACAAGTAGGCCCCTCTATCAATATCCATGGATCAATTGGAATAAATCTGTCCCATCCAATCTTATATCCACATCTTATTATCCTTGAACCCCAATTAATCACAGTGATCATCAGTACCATTCAATTAACTCTTAATCGAGATGGGTGCGCACTTACTAATGATAAATCCATTAATTGGCACAAGGGGAAAAAGTAGATAGATTCCATCTTGATCATTGTATGTTCCCACAATCCTATTACCACGTACCCAAGACACCGAGGTGTTGACCTACAGTTGGCCTCACTCATTGGCGACTCAAAGCAAATGAATAAACAGAAACTTGAGTTCATCAATGTCTCGGGATTGAGAGCCTATTGCTTGGGAATTATGAGAGCAATCCTTAAATCAAGACAGTATTTCATAAGGTGCTTTTCATGGTCCTTCAATACATCCAATGTACCAGCACTACGATCTAGAATCTTACATTCTGATGATTGAGACAAATCACACTATCTCATAGTGATCAAAGTGCTGCAACCTTATCAGATGAGATGCCTAGTCTCATCACTGGTTGTGAAGATATTTTAAGTATAAGATTTGTGACACGTCTCTTGTATGTGGATCTCATCCATATACATATATCACATCTAATATACTAATGGGACCCGGTTCATCTCATGAACCATTATGTCATATGTATTGGTCATGTGCATTAAGTAATTAACACATTAAGTAATAAACACCATTCATCTCATGAAAGGAAAGCATGATTTTATTGGTAGATAAAGAAATTAATCAATTTATTACATCGACTGATGGATTGAGACCACACAATCTAACAGGGACTCCTCCAAGTAAATACCAAACTCCTGAGCTTTTGTACTGCTCTTTCCTACTTTTCCCGACCTGACACTTTATTTTCCTGTGTAGGCATTAGGGAAAGGCGACAAGAAGCGAAGCGAGCGGGGTGGAAGAAAAACAACGCTTGGTTCGACGCCATCTACTGATATCACGGCCACAGAGGTTGGGCTGCTTGGGTGTTGCTCGAGTACGAACCAATGTACCACTCCTTCATAAAGAGGAAAGAGGGCGAGCCATCGGGGAGTGGGGAGCCGGTACTGGCCTTGACCCACGCCGAACGCCAAGAGACATTAAGTGATGTAGCCATAGTCCCGCATTCTGATTTGGGAGGAGCCGAACTCGAGCGAGTCATTGAATCATACGCCTCTCCGAGCTTAGAAGAGAGAAGACGCCCTCTGGCGTCAAAGATTTGAGCTCCCTTGTCTTTGGTGGCCTTATTGCTTCTACCAACCCAGGCCCTTCCACCGCCGCGGTTGCTAACACTCCTGCCCCGACCTCAGAAGTTCAGCAGGAGGAGCAGGGTTAGCGGGAAGAAGAAGAGACCCAGCCGAAGAAGCGGGCTAGGGTCGAGAGCCCGCCTGGAAACATCCCTGTCAACACCGCGACACCTCAACTTCCCGGGCCGGTAGTGTGGAGACTGAACTTTATGATCGAGCCCGGGAGGCCCTTAATGGTGGAGGACCGAATGTGGGGGAATTCCAAAGTGATTACGGCTCTGGCCCACGCCTTTGCCTTGCCAAGGGATATGGTGAGGCACAGGGAGGCCGATGATGTTCAGCTGGCGGCGTGGAATATGCAGTCAGCCCTCTCGGGATGACTCAGTTGTTCATGAGTTTCTCCATTTCATCTAGGTCATTGTGTCTTGACAACATGTCTCCTTTTCAGGTGCTGCAGAGAACCCAAGTCCAGCTGGAAAGGTCTCGACAGGCTGGAGGAAGAGAAGCAGGCTCTCCAAGCAGCTTTGGAGGAGAAGAAACAAAGGGAGGAGGAGCGGGAGGCGACTGTTCGGATCATCATAACTGAGCTCGAAGGGCAAAGGTTGAGGCTAAGGAGCAGAAACAGCTTGTCGCCGAGCTCAAGAAGCAGAAGGAGGTTGCCGAGGCCAAACTTAAAACCGAGGTTGCCTCTGCTTACGAAGAGGGGGCGGACGCTGCTTCACAGTTATATGAGGCTCAAGTTCTGGACCTGAGCCAGAAAATTTGGGAGCTAGGGTGGAGAGGTGCTTTGAAAGAGACTGGGACTTCTGAAGATCATCAACTTTTCAAGAACCCACCCAAGTTCCAACCTCCAGAGCCGGAACCGAGTCAAGCCCCTTCTCCCAAAGTACCTCCCGTGTCGACTGAAGTCCCACCCGAGTCGACCACATCCGAAGCCGAGACAAGGAACGCTGAGGCCGAAACTGAGACTGTGGACGTCGAGGCTGTCCTTTGATTTTTTTTTATGTATTTTTTTTTTGCTCTTCTGGACGTAAATGTAAATTGTAACTTTTGTAATGACAAATAAAATCACTTTCTTTTTATATCTTGCCTTCAAGTATGAGTTTGGTGTAATAACTAGAACATAATAACTGAGCTTGGTTCAATAACCGGAACTAATAAGAAGTCCTTAGGAAAATAACTTCGGTTTCATAACCATAAGCAAATTAAATTATTCGAACTCGGTTCAATAACCAAAATTCTATTATAGTTGGTTCTATAACCGAACTAGGATAGCCACTGAGTTCTGTAACCCAGCATTTTGCATGGCCGGTTCCATAACCGAGCCGAAGCCACTGAGTTCTATAACAAGGTGTTTTATATAGCTGGTTTCATAACCGAGCTGGGATTGGTGCCGAGTTTCATAACTTGGCGTTTGGTATGGTTGGTTCCAAAACCGAGCCAAAGCCACCGAGTTTTACAACAAGGTGCATAATATAGCTGGTTCCATAATCGAGCTGAAACTGATGCCGAGTTCTGTAACTTGGTGTTTTTGGATAGCTGGTTCCATAACCGAGCTGAGGCCACCTAGTTCCGCAACAAGGTGTGTTGACACCAAAAATGTAACTTTGCATCTTCAACATCAAGAAGCGACATGAAGCCGCATCCTACTACAAACGGGCAATGCTACTTCAAGCATCAGATCTTGTCAGAATCAAACAAAAACTACAAGATCCTCCAAGACAACCAAAAGAGTGGTTCACATGAAGTTTCGGGCCATTCCAACATCACTTGGCCTAACTTCACTCCTCCGGCAGCTGAACAGACACTCTTGGCGGCGACGGTGTCGAAGACATCAAAACTTCGATCAGAGCCTACGGATGGTCTTGATGTGATCTTTATCAATCATAAAATACCGCAAGTGCACGGGTGTCTAGATGAGACAGTGGCAAGAACGGATCGAACCCACAGGGAGCTAATTAAATAAACTTTTAAATTAAGAAAACTAATTAACTAACAATTAAGAAAAGTTTTGAGTTTTTAGATATAAAAATAAGCAACTAATTTAGAAATTCGAAATCTACCAATTAATGAAGGTGATTAGAGCATAGGAATCCAATAAGCATCCACCAATTATTTATCAAGTAACCCTAACTTGTTCCAATTTTTACTTCAAATCAAAGACAAATCAATGTTTTTAAATTGGAAAATTTAACTTTTAAAATCCCTTTTTAATCATAAAAAAAATTCAAAACTCAAGACTTCCTTCATCACATAAAAGAATAAAAATAATTTAAGCACCACCCATCAAAAGTAAGCATAAACCATCAAAAGATCTTTATCCTAAGCATGACCTATCAAACCTAAGCATGAGTAGTCAAAAACTAATTTTTATTTTTAGAAATAAAAATAGAGATTTGCCTAGGGCACAAAGACAAGCCTATTAATCATTAAGCACATAATCATGGAACACAAATTAGAATTACTAAACAAATAAAAAGACAATTACTTACCTTCATCCATAACTCTAATCAAGAAAATTAGCCTGCCATTGCAAAGAATGCTTCTTGATTTATCATTAAAAATTGCATCTTTACAACTTCTCCTTCACAAATTTTCTCCTTCAAAATAAATCCTTGGACATGGCCCAAGGCTACCAAAAATAAAAATAAACTAATGGAAAAGAAGAAAGGAATAGAAGAGAGAAATGTTTAGGAGAGAGGGCTGTAGTGAGATGCTTGGTGGAGAATGACTTTATAGATGTTGATGCCTCCTTTTTAGCAAAGAATCTCCTCTCTTTTAGGACTTGTTTCCTTATTGGTAAAGATTTCTTGCTTAAGACTCAATTTAGGCTTCACACTTGGAAAGAATTTGAATTGAAGAGGATTTGTTACTAAGTGTGGTCTCTTGGACTCCAAGTTTTGCCAAATTGAACTCCTCAAACATCTCTCAAGTTGCCAATTTTAAAAACCTTTTGTAATTCCCGCATAGAATTATAACAGCCAACTTCCAGAGGTCATATCTCCCTCGATATAGCTCTGATGTATGAAATCTTGGGCTCCACGGTTATCGACTCAAAAGGAGCTTTCCAACGGTATGTAGATTGCACTAATCCGACACTCAGATTAAAAGTTATGACCATTTCAATTTGTTACCCCTGAAAAATCCGAGAATAATTGTGCAATTACGGGAACTTCCATACAATGGGGTGTGTGGGACCCATGTTGGACGTTCAAAATATGTTTGGACTCTTTATTTTCTTTCTTATTTGATTATCTTCCCATATTTGGCATGCTTCTTTACTTGCAACTTTGATTAGTCAACTCTCCTTGCAAAGTTTCCAATTTTCTCTTTCTTTCATGAAAGGCGTCCCGCCTTAGATCTCTCTTCAAGTTTCACCAGTGCAGGTCCCATATTTGATTTCTCCTACACAAATAAAATTAAATAATGTCAATAATAATCAAGTGTGAAGAATCTAGATTGACCATGCATGGGACCCTTCATGCCTACTTAATGCACTAAAAATATCTAACTTTCCAAAAATAACACATAGTGTCAAAATTAACAGGTATGCATAAGTGAAGCTAAAAAAAACTAATTTTTTGGGTGATGAATGAGATGAAAATCCCTAATTTCACAAAAGTCATGCAATGTAATGAATTTTGACCAAATTTGATTAAGATTCCAACATTGATGCTCTAATACATGAAATCATGAAATTAACTGTAATTATATGCAATTAACCTAATTAAGTCCATAAATGCATATAAAATGATGAATGAAAGCTACAATTTTATGGACTTATCAGTTCTCAAAATACCTCTAAAAGGCTCCGTGCCAAATTTCAAGTCAAACCGACAACGTTTGAGCCCCCATCAACCCTTGAACAACAAAATCAAGCCTCTCGGCGGCGAGAACCACCGAGGCCATCACTCATCAAACGGAGCACATTTGCGGCTTCAACATGCTTCAAACGGGCTGCACGTAAAATTTCAGGTCATTCCGATAACGTTTGACCCGACTTTGATGCTCCAAAACAAAATCAAGGCTACCAGCGGCGGAGCACTCCGGGACCATGACATCCAAATCGGAGCCAATGGATCATCTCAGAATGACTCCAGTAGGCTCCCGTCAAATTTCTAGTCAATCGGACATCGATTGACCGCACATCAAAGCGCAACATCTTCCTCGCAGCAAAATCAAGCCTAGTAGCGACGAGACCCCAAACGGCTTCAAAACTCAAACAAAAGGCCATGGCTAATCCTATCTACTGCTCAGGAGGCTTCACCTCAAATTTTGGGTCATTCTGACATCATTTGACCTAGTTTCGACTCTTGACCAAAAATCGTCAGCTCTGCGCGGCAAAGTCTTCGGCTTTTCCAAAAAAATAGGAAACTTTTTGCTTCGGTTTAGCACGACTTCTCGTCGGGTTTTCTTCAGGAGAATCGAGACAAAAAATGAGGAAAAAATTCAAGAAAAATGCAGGAAAAAAAAGGATTGTAAAAGCTCGAAAAACGGCCGAAGAAAAGGCGACCAAAGGGGACCAAACCCCATGGTCGCCCGGCGACCATGGAAGTCCAGGTCGCCGGATTTTCGCCGGAAGGCCTGTTTTCCGATCCTTTGCGCATTTCGGGAATTCCAGTCTCTGTAGTTTTCCAAAAATCTAATTTTTGATGCTCGAAATCGACCGATCTCCGTCTACATCTCGGATCCGCCGTCAAGAGCATAAAATCGTCATTGGTCGCTCCAAGATCGCCAACCGGCTGACTAAGAAAATACACTTTCTGTCGGACCGATCGAGAAATCGACAAGACAAATGGTACCGGCCCGCTGTTAGCAATCTATGTCTGAAGTTGCATGAACATCCTACATCGATCAACATGAAGATCCATCGTCGATCATCGTAAGAAGAATTCCACAAGATGCGGCATGGCCCGCAACTCTTCAAATCCCCGGCGACCACTTATTGTTGTTAATTGACCCAACTAAATGCGGTCATTAACTCATTATTTTGGACGGCCCAATCAGATTCAAGAGAATGGGAGTTACAACCCAAAACCATCATTGCAATAAAGCCATGAAACTCCTCTCGTCATAGAGATTAAAGGCGACTAAATGCCCATCATTCTCCTATTCAATATGGCCTAGACGTGGCTTTTTAGCCCGTCTCTTCATTTTTTTATTGGATATAGGACCTTCCCTTGGTCTTTATCCTCTAAAAAAAATGAAGTTCAAGCCAAGCCAAAAGAATCAAGGCATCGCATGTTCTCATCTGACGGACGATGGCGAAGTCCATCATGACTTGCGACCGTCGATCTGAACGAGTCCCCGCAATCTCCTGAGAAGTCAGATCCATTTTCTTTCTTTTCTGTTGTATTTTGTATTTTCTTTAAGAGACAAAAAAATCACAATTTATGTCTTTCATTTTGATGAGATTTGTAAATCGCCATTCACGGCAAAATCGCCTCTCATGGCAAAATCGCCTCTCAAGGCATTAAAAAAAACCTTGTCTCTTTTCTTAAATATATGTGCAATGGGACGTTAGAAAAAAGATTGATTTCCTTTCTACTTGCGAAGGTGGATCTCCGGATCACCATTTTTAAATTCCAAGTAGAATAGAAAATCTAGCATACCTCTACAAAAATGTTGATACCCGCATTTCTCCCCTCCTTCCCTCCATTCGGCCTTTTCGGTGACCCCGGAGACGGATGGGGGAGGAATAGAAGAATCGGGTCCATCAAGTTGGCACACCCGGTGGGACATGTTCATTTGAGAACGTCATGCTTGGATTCTTTGGCCCCTCTTTAGTTGGTCGCCTATGTTGAATCTTACGTCTAAAAAAAACATGTGATGGGATTTTTTGGAAATTTATATCTTGAACCTATTTCCACTCTTTCTCATTTCAAAAAAAAATCTGATTTCTCGTTTCCTCGATTCGTCTTTGAAAAACTTTGATCCTTTCCCCTCCGAACTTGATAGCTTGCAGAAATGTTTGTAGCTATTGTTCATAAAGAGGAATGGGTCACCTTTTTTCTTTGATGAGTCCCATAAGGATTTAAAAAAAATCAGTTTTCTCTCTTTTGGATTCAAATTAGGGAAACTTTAGTTTCTTTCGTTTCGGACAATGGCTCGTGGAAATCATTTGTAGCCAACGTTTGGATTGGGAGAAGCCATTCGCTCTCTTTAATATGTCCATTAGAAATCTTTCAAGAAAAGTTTTCAAAAACAAGAAAAAAAACAGAAACAGTAATACTAAGGTTACACCAGTTGCGTTCTTTGACCAAAGTGGATCTAAGAAAAGCCTTGTCCAGAGTAAGGAGACAGCTAGACTGTTCGAGGCAAGGGTCCTCCAAACGGGTTCATTATGTAATCCTACCCTTACCTGGGGGCTGATCTATTTACTAAGGTTTCATAAGACCTATGTGTTCCTTTCAAAAAAAAATTCAAAAAAAATCGTCATTTTTGGGTTTACATCTGAGAAATCTTGGTTCATTCCCTTTCGGATAAAAGCTCGCGGAAATCACTTGTATCTTGCGTTCGGATTGGAACACCATTTGCTCTCTTTTATGAATCCGATTTTGACCTTTCAAAAAAATCCCATCTCGTGTCTATTCCAAGGATGCGATTTGCAACATTTGTGCCTAACGGTGCTAGTACGCCCTTCCGGGTCTACTATATTTGCGACCAACACATTTGTATCTCCAACCTTATATCATCTTACCTCGAGTGAGCCTCACTTCTCGGTAATTTGAATTAAGGTCTATAATTGCTTCTAGCAGTCACTGGAATGCTCGCTCTAAGCCTCCTGTACTTGCGTTCAGAACAATTGTATCCTCTGTTGCTTTTTGTCTTCTTCACCTCGCTTGGACTGGGCCATGTTCCCTTGAGCGATTTGAAAACACAAAACCATAGTTCTTTCCCATTTATGATCACTATATTCTTGTGATTACTAATGAACGTGATCTTGTTTCAGAAGTTTTCCAAAACTAACAATGGCAGCTTCATTAACCATCACTTTCGATGAGAACAAGTACCAGCTCATGCTCCAAGAGAAGCAGAACAAGCACACTCATAAGCGCCCTGCTAGCTGCCGAAGCGACACTTCCCTCGGCAAATCTCAGAACACCGGGTCAACCTGTACTCCCCGGACTATCATCTTCGGGTCGTTGGGACCGTTCCCACTTCCCAAAGAGGAAACCGCACCTACTAAGAAGCAAAAGATCGCCCCGCAACGTGTCACTGCCATGACACCAAGGGCGAACATGAAGAAGCCTGAAGCCCGTGGCAACCCCACGAAGCCTCAACCTACAGAGAACCAGGTCTACCCTAAGACTTGGTCCCCAAGACCTTCACCAAAACAAAGGTGGTCCCGAACATCTGCAAAGCCAGCATACATGGCCCCTCTCAAAGAAAACTGGTTCTATCCTCTTACATACTTGAAGGAGGAGAAACCAGCCTCTTGCCTGACAAAGAAGTCAACCCATCATGAGCCGGCTCGTTCCTACAAGCCAAAAATCAAATCATACAACACCAGGCCTCTGCAAGAACCTGCCAAGGCCTGCACTCCTACAATTCGACCCTTTATTTCAACGGGGGCCGAACTCACAAGATTCAAAGCCTCACTGCGACATGCAAAGGACCGCGTCCAGATCCTATCTATGCCCAGCTTCAAAGAAGACAGGCTCGGCTAATGCGCTCGAGGGAGTACATCCTTCATTGCTAAAGCCCAGCCAGAATTGAAAGAAGCTCAAATTGTCAGTCGCATACGTTGTCGCATGTCGTATCGACAAAAGAGACTAGAGAAGCAAAGGACCCAGCATCCTATCCTCCAAGTCTCCCAAAAATGGGTCGAAAAAGAAAGACCCGATCAAATTGCTGCTGTCCATATGGTTGGCAAAACCAGGCAACATCAGAAATCATCAACTAAACTTCATGTCCGACGACCGGTGACTCGTAACGTCTCCTGGACACGAAGAAATCTGGAAGAATCTTCTACTCCTTCAAGCCAAGGATAACGGAGTAATCCTTCCTCAAGCTCTTCAAGAATGAGCCCCAGCTCAGTCACCAGGACGATCTCTTTGTTCGAATCACGGGAGATGAACGTCTTGGCTACCAATTCTGAGCCACCTCGCAATCCACCTCCTGATGACACAACCGCACGCATCCAACAATTGGAGCAAGGTCAACAAAAGATTGAGACTCTGAAAACAACCATCTTCTTCTCGGTTTTCAGCGTCAAGAAAACAACCAAGCTCCTCTAGATAACGAGGAAAATGTAGAAAACAATGAGTCACGCGCCCTTACCAAAAAGGACGTTGACGATATCCTCACCAAAGCAAAAAAAGAGGATACGCTGAAGGAACATTGGATCAAGCCACCATATCCCTTATGGATGGACTCTGTTTCGTTCCCTGCAAAATTCAAACGACCTACTCTCCAAACATATACGGGGAAAGGTTCAGCTAGACAACATGTCATCCACTTTAAGATCCTGGCGGGAGCTAACGCAGATCAAGATGCCCTCAAGATCCATCTCTTTGCAAGTACCCTAAAAGGTACGACCTTCGATTGGTACTCCACTCTGCCAGAGGACTCCATCCAAAATTGGGCCATGCTAGAGACGCGCTTTCTGACCCACTTCAAAGGTGAGGATCACCTTGTCACTATGGCACAGCTCTGCAGCCTAAAACAGGGAGAGAATGAGTCAACGTACGACTTCATTCACAAGTGGAAGGCGATGGCATACAAATGTTCAGAGTCGACATTTGCCATAACATCATGAGAGCAAAGATCTGCTCCATGATTATCGGCAACAAACCAAAGAACCTAGGAGAACTCCTAGAAGCATCTATGGAAGCTGAAACGGTGATCAAAGACCTCAACAGTCAGCAGTCACCAAAGAAAGAGTCGACTACCATTACGACCTCAAAGCCGAAGAAAAAGGAGGTTCTTAATGTGCAAACCAAGTTAGCTCCTCAGCAGCCAAAGAAAGCTGCAGGTAAGAAACCTGAACTCTCTGATGCCTTTAGAGAACAAGTCGAGAAAAATTACCCGTTCGATGAAGATGTTGAAGAAATCTTCGAGGCTCTCGTAGCAAATAGTAAACTCACCTTACCTGAGCCTAAAAGACCGGGAGAAGTTGGCAAAACCAATGATCCTCGGTATTGCCTATACCATCAGATGATCTCGCATCCTCTCAATCAATGCTTTGTTGTGAGAGAGAAGATCAACGAGATGTGGAAAAAAGGGGGCATCACCTTTGACAAAAACTATGGGTCTGCCTCCGTCAACATGGTGTCATATGGACAAACTTTCGAGTCACCAAAGGAGAAGATAACTACTTTCTTCAAGGTGATAAAAATGACCCAGACGTCCCAAGAGTTGGTTCCTTATCCAACATCAGACAGACAACCCATATGGGTACATCCCGATCTTCTAGAAGATGAAAATTGGGAGATCGTCAAAACCAAGCCGACTACTCAACAACGAAGGCAAGCCAAGGACAACTCCGCAAGCTTAAGCAACAGGAGAAAGCTCAACCAAAACAAGAAGTCCCTGAAAAGGCAGAGACCTCTTCTACTACTTCACTGGGGGCAACGGAAGAATCCATTCTCAAAACCTCAAAGGCAGCAAGAAAATTCACCCTTGGTAATTTCATGCCACCTCATTACAGAAATGAAACTACGCAGGGGGCATCATTCTCTTGCAATTCGGTAATTGGATTCTCCATGGATGGATACGAGTCTAGTGACACCGCCAGTGACACCGACGAGTGGGAGGAATCCCTTGAAACGGGAGAATACCTCTCCGACGAAGAATGGATTCCCGAATCTCATTTTATGCCGGTAATTTAGTATAACCCATATCAACAACAAGGATCCTAGTCTGATGATGAAGAAGACCAAGAGGTTGTTCAGGAAAATGTTGTTGACTCAGTACCCTTCAACACTCCAGTGGAATCCAACCATGTTGAACCGCAAGGAGTTGACGGAGAAGAAGATTTGGCTCCCATGCCTGATCTTGAAGAGTATGCGAGGATCTTGCAGCGCCTTGCCTTAGAACAAGAGCAAGATGTGAGGCCCCACTCTTTGTGGGCCCTCTAATTTTATTTTTAACTGCTATTAAATTATTAATTATTAGCTAATTATGTTAATTAGGGGTTAATCAGGGTAGTTATGTACTAATCTCCTAAGTTGAGTTAGATTAGCCTAGATGTATTAGTATTATGGTTTTTAGGGAGTCTTTTGTAATTCTAGGGTTAATAGATTGGTGGAGGCCCTAGCTAGGAATTAGCTTTTTCTATAGGGGGTTTTGCTAAAAGCACCATTCTAGAACCTTCCCACCTAAAGACACATTTGCCCCTCACCCTAACCCGAATCCTATACAACCCCAAAGGCCATTTCAGACTTTAGCCACCCCCAAACCCTATAAATCCAGCACATTTTCCCAAAACCCTTAGCAACTATTCACTCCTCTTCCATTTCTCTCTTCTTCCTCTCTCTCATTTCTCTTCTAGACTAAGGATTGAGCTACTGTTCTTGTGCTGGGAGAATACTTAGGAGCTGCTACTTCTTCCTCTTGCATTTGGATTGGGTTTTATTCTCTTCTCTTCTCTTCTCTATCTCTACAACCTTCTCTTCTCAAAGGCAAGTGCATTATACTTTTAACTTAGGTTGTATATTCTGTTTCATTTGATTCTGTGATGATTAGTTCAGTTATGTTATTATTCATGTGTTAGAAACTACTTTGAGCTTAGTTTTATGGATGGTTGGCATTGATGGATGGGTTTCACCCCATTTGGAAGATCAATGGGCCTAATTAGTGTTGAATGATGGGCATTATAGTGGTTTTGAGTTTTTCAGTGATTTAGTGAAGTTTGGGAATGATTGGAGGTGTTTTGGCGGAAAATCGGGTTGAAAATAGGAAAATCCAGAAAACTTACAATGTACCAGGTCGACCTGGCCCTGCCCAGGTCGACCCGGGTACATTATTTCTGCAGAAAATAGTCCCCAGTTAGAAATTCCTGCAGATTGAGTTTTCAGTGTACCAGGTCGACCGGGTACACTGAAAATTGGGAAAAACAGCTCCTAGTTAATTTTTCTTGCAGCACTGAGTTTTCAGTGTACCCAGTCGACCGGGCACACCGTTTTTGCAGGAAATCAACTGAGAGTTGGTTTTTCTCCTGAAACCAGACATCCTGTGTGCCAGGTCGACCGAGCCCTGCTTCAGGTCGACCGAGCACACTGGAAATGCAATGAAAAATGTCTGAAAGCTGGGACATCACTCTTTCCAGGGTTTTTGGTGTATGGGTCGACCACCCAGGCCAGGAGGTCGACCGGACACATTGGGAACCTTTGAAAACAAGTTAAGTCTTCCAGGAGGCCTGATCCAGTCTTTTCCAATGCACTCGGTCGACCGAGCACACTGCATACCAGGTCAACCTGGGGGTCAACCCCCAGTGTACCCGGTGGACCGGGCACACCGTTTTTACAGGAAATCAACTGAGAGTTGGTTTTTCTCCTGAAACCAGACATCCTATGTGCCAGGTCGACCGAGCCCTGCTCCAGGTCGACCGAGCACACAGGAAATGCAGTGAAAAATGTCTGAAAGCTGGGACATCACTCTTTCCAGGGTTTTTGGTGTATGCGGTCGACCACCCAGGCCAAGAGGTCGACCGGACACATTGGGAACCTTTGAAAACAAGTTAAGTCTTCCAGGAGGCCTGATCCAGTCTTTTCCAGCACTCGGTCGACCGAGCACACTGCGTACCAGGTCAACCTGGGGGTCAACCCCCAGTGTACCCGGTCGATCGGGCCCTGCCCAGGTCGACCGAGCACACTTGAGTTTTAGTGATTTTTCGGTTTTCTCACTTTTGGAGTTTTGATCATTTGTGGGGCCCATTGACCATCCAAATGGACATTTATCAATGTACTAAGCCCGAGTCAACGGTGTGGCTCAACCTTGACTCGTGGGGACCACCGATTAGGGTTTTAGTCGTTTAATCTAAGATGATTCGATCCTTAAATGTTGTCAATGATGCTCGTAACCTCAGGAGCACCAAACACAGTATCCTTTGGCATCTGAGACTTCATTTAGAGATCTAATTACCGGAGATAAACCTGAACCCGAATGTGGTCCATTACCTAGGTTGGACTCTTGTATTTTCCCTATTGATTCTCATGTTTGAAGTTCACACTTCACCTTTCTATTATTGTCACTCATATATCCTTAGTGTAGCTAATGACTGTTAATTAATGAAAATGAATGACCTAAACCTAGGATATCTTAGAAGTGACCCGATAGTATGATTTGGAGAACACTGACCCGTGTCTGTGGCTAGGCGGGCCCTTATTGGGCCTAAGTATGGTTATATGAACCCTTAGATTGGAGAGGTAGTTTATATTGGGATTATAACTCATGATGATTGAGAATGAGATGTTTATCAGTAGAAATGGATATGATGCCTCGTTTGGACTGTTCTAGACCAGGCCATGGATTTGATGGGCCTTTGTATGGATCCAACGAGTGGGCTTGGACTTGAATTATAATCCATTGATTAATTGATATATAAACCTCTTAGAGACTGTCGCGACCCCGGACCGGGAATCCGGGATCGGGACATTAGTGAATAATGATTAATGATGATTATCTACATCAAGAAGATACAATTTATTTAATTTCCCACAGGTGTCCGCGGTGAGGATATTACAACCTTGCATGAATATTTCTTTTGAGTGCGGAAGCGTGTAGCAAATCAAATAGTAGACTATCTCTAATCATGTAAGCATTAACATCAAATATCAAAACTGTATCAGAATGAGCAATGATCTATAGCATGTTTTCCAAAAGTTGTTAAAGTTAGACAAAATATCATTTAGTTACATTCCCCAAAATTAGAGGCCAACAAAGGCCAATATGACAAAATAATAACCCAAAAGAATGGTTAATAAGTCCTCCTCAAAATGAAACGCCTCTCGTAGCAACCCGATGTCTACATGACATCGTCAGCACACCACTCGACTAGAGGTTGCGGCTGACCTACCGCCTCCTCCGGCTCCTCCTCAAGGAAACCGGCAACGGGACCTGAGTACCAAAGCAAAGGATCAGACACGACGGTCTGGCAAGAGAGTGAAAAGATACAACAACATATAATAAATGAAATATCTCGAAAAGCAAGGAAATCTGTTTAAGCAAGAACTCTCACAAAATAGATAAATCATTTGCTAGAAAACATGTAAACAAGATAAAACATATGAGGTAATCAAGGGATCGGGAACTCACAAGATGGCAATTATATAAAGCTAAGTCCTCTGTCACTAAAGTGACAACAGTATCACGGGACGTTGATCTCAGTCACACAAGGTGAGGAGAATCAACGCAAATCATATATACAATATAAATATACGGGACGGGACCACGGTAGCGAACCGGGTATCGGGACGGGACCAAGGTAATGACCGGGTATCGGGATCCAAACTACAGCTGGCGGGACGGGAGAGGGATTTCCAAGTCGGTGGATCAAACCGACAAGGTATCCAAGCTTAGTGATGCCGACTCATAGGTTAAATAACACATCGATACATATGCAAGTAAATCAAGTACAAGTAAATCAATGAACGGGCAAGAATATTCAAATGTATAACTTTCATTTCATATCGGGCAATACTCTTCGGGACAAGTCAATGTTACTAGTGTAACCATCAAGCTTTCGGGAAAACAGATCATGTAAAGCAAATCTTGGAAATGAAGAAATAAAATGAACTATAACAATTCCGGGAAAATATTGATTTTTAAGATCTATTTGAGTGAATAGGGGTCCCGTATGTCGATGATGGAAATGCCTTGGTACTCCTTGAGTTTGAAGACATTCTGGGCTCCTTATCCACTTTTACGATTTTCAAAACTTAAATGAGCTTATGGATAGTACTAGATGCTATGATAGAAAAATCAAGACTATAAACGGTCCATCCTAAGTATGATGTCAACCCGGAACCATCGAGCAACCTACTCAGTCACCGAAAGGAATAGAATTTGCGATACCCAAGGAAATAGACTTTGCATTTAGGTATGAAGAAGATATCGTGTCGTTCCATCCCGTTCAAGATTGAAATAGATTGAACTTCGATGCCTCCGAACCAACCGTGAAGAGCATCGGCTCAAGACGTCCTCACATATGGTCAAATGAGTTCAAGGAGGGTAACAAGGTCCACAAAAAGAAAATATATATCAAAATATTTTGTCCCAGTTACGGACAGGGTCCGATCGATCGGCCTTACAGTCCGATCGATCAGCCCAAAAAGCCTTACAGTTAAAGACAGTCCGATCGATCGGCCTGCACGTCCGATCGATCGGACCTGGGCGTGTAGCAGGTCCGGGAACTTGATTTTTTTCCTTTTTGTTTCCTTTCCTTCCAGCACATCAACAACCACATATAGCTATAAACAAGATGACTTAAACACATGTTTCCAAGACATTAAATGAGGCTATCAAGATGCATAAAGATCATTTATTTCAACCATAAAAGAAATCAATGAAAGCATGAAAATCCATAAATGCCTCACCAAACCATTTGAAACTTAAAAACACTTCATCATTCACTTGCCTCAAGTCCAAGCTAGCCAAAATCAAGCCTCTACTCACTTCTTAAGCTCACTTCCAAGCTACAATCAAAAACCCCCAAAGCAAACCCTAAAATGGGTCAAACAATGAAATGACAAGTAAACCTTTCAATAATAAAGGTGGAGCTTCTCTAAGGCTATAGGAACACAAATCTAGAAGATGAAGAAGGACACTTACTTGGATGACCTTCAAATGAAGAGAGCTATCTCAAAGTTGATGGATTCTTCTACAAAAGGTATCAAAGTGAAGCTTGCTAGATGAGGAAGAGGTTGGTGATCTCCATTTCGAGTTTGGTGCAAGATTAGTGTGGTTTGGAGATGAAGAAGCAAGAAGAAGAAGAGAAACACAAGGAACCCTAGGTTCAGCTGGTTTGTACTGGAGCAATGGAGAGTGGAATGAATGAAGGAGGTGGGTTCTCTTTTGTTAACAAGTGAGAGGTTGGGTCCCACAACTTAAGGGACTAGTTTGGCTGAAATCATCTATTTCGGTACCTCGGACGAAGTCGACGAAGAAGGAAGAAATATTCGTCAAAATATCTAGTTTCCAAAAAGTATATGTTTTGCAGGTTTCGGGAATATCAAGTTTTGGGTACAGATTTGGTGTGCAATGACTGTTTTACCCTCAAGGCTATGAAATCGGGTTTCGGGACCTTAAACGGAATTTGGATCAACATGAAAGTTGTAGGGATCATCAAAACGAGTAAAACGGGATTAAAATCATGAATGTAAAAACCTCCGATAAATCCTCAAACATATGCAATGTCATGAAAAGGAACCCCCAAAGGGCCCTACTAACACAAAGCAAATCAAAATCCCCAAAACTACATCAGAAGCTATTCCAAACCCAACTTAGCAAAAAACACTAATCAAGCTTAGCACTAACACGCAACTTAATTAGCACTAATCGGGTTCACTCGAGTCGGGGTCTTACAAAGACTTAGTTAGGACCTTGTTCACGCAAGGCAAAGCCTAGACAGACACAGACCCTTAGAGTTTCTCGAGTCGGCATAGACATTCACTCGGTTGATTTAAGCTCAGCCTGTGGACTGATCATCCCCGGTAGGAGCTATTATAAGTGTTGAGGAGCTATCATGATGAGCTATGTTGTTAAGACGGACGGTGTGATACCGGGTCCGGTCTTTGAGTGATGAGTGTATGAGATGGTTGAGTGATTTGCGGGGTTAGTAATCCCCAGCACTGGTGAGATTCCCCGCCGCAACTATGTTCAGTATGGGAAGGCGCGGCATAATATCCCGCGGTATTCCAGCTCGTGTGAATGTGACATTTAGTAGTAAATTAGATGTTGTATATTTATCCTGATTCTTTATGCTTATCTTGCTCAACTGCCTAGTTCATTTACCTTGTTACTCCTTAATTTATATACCTGTCTCTATTCATTTGATATATATGTCCTATGTTATTAGTATACTGTGACTTGCCAGATCTTTAGATCTGACCCATCTTTGGTGCTTAGGCCTTGATCCAGAGATTGCAGAGGATGCGCTTGCGCTCGTAGAAGCGCCCGTAGCTGGAGAGTTCACGTGGGGCCCGGCCGACCCAGATGTCGAGCCGGAGGGTGGAGAACTAATACCAGGGTTTTGCGAGTTCACCTTATTTTGGGTTTTGAGAGAATTTTGTAAGTGAGTCGGGTAGTTATCAATTATGTAATCAACTTTTGTTTAACAATTGACACTTTTAAACTAGACTAATATTCCGCTCTTACTTGATATATATATCGATACCAAATTGCTTCCGCTTTACTTTATTATGCTTCCGCAATTTAACTGTTGGTACCATATGGTTCAAAAAGTTTTAAATTAGACCTCACTGCGGGCCTACGATCTTGGAAGTTCTCGGATTTTCCCGGAAGTAGCGCGCCAACTTCGGATATTCAAACGACCTTATCGGTATCCGGAATTGGGGCGTTACACAAGATCTTCGCGATCAAAACCCGAAACTAGAAGTCCTTGAAAATCAACAGGTACCTCTTCCCTCAATTCCTGAAAATGGAGAAAACTGCTGGATAGATGATCCTCTCACATCCGATGATGAGCCCGACTCCCAACAATCTACTCTGGGGGGATCTCCTATCAAGGTAACCTGCAATGCGATAGTTAAGAATGATAGTGCCTCTGAAACATCATCTACTGAAGACACGTACTCTCCGGCTACACCTGATAGTATATCTTCCAGAGCTACATTTTCTCAGGTGACTTCCACTAAGATAACACCTTCTCATCCTTCTCCCCTGAAACTGTGACATCACAACTCACAGCACTTCCAACTGATCATCCTAAAGAAACTTCAGCCGATGAAGACCTGGTCAATTGGTCCCAGATACCTGACCTCATAGGAGATGTCTGGACCTATAAATTACTCAATGAAGGAGAAAAGTTGCTGAATGTTGTTCGGGACTTGTTCCCGGAAAATGCTCCATGTAACGCAATCACTAAGGATGGTGACTCTACTGCAGACACATCTTCAGCAAATGAAAAGTATTAACCCTTGGATCCCAAGGATGATCTTCCAAATGAAGACCCTTCTCAAGAAGCTCTTGAAGTTAGTAGAGGTACCCGTTCTAGCCGGGATTACTACAAAAATTGCAACCAATCTTCTTCTTCCTATGTAAATCCTTCGGGAAAAGATGTTGTGAACGCCCCAAGTGGCAACAATAATGAACATGCAGGCCCGAAGGAGTCTTTCAAGTACGACTTGATCGAGCACTTCAAACACATACCTGCACGACTGCACATCCTTGATTTATTACAAATGTCTCCACACATTCGTGATAATCTCATCTCAAAACTGCAAAGACTGAACGCTAATGTCGGCAAACATGCCCCACAAGTCCTACAAATTGAAATGGAATATAGGGTCAAAAAATCAAATACTTCCTCAAAGGGAGAAAAGAAGAAAATCGAGGGATCAGGCATTGAACGCCTCTCGGTTCAGAAAGCAGCAAGTGCAACCATCTCCTTCAGTAAGGATGACCTCCTGCTAGGCAAGACGAATCACAACCGACCCTTGTACTTCACAGGGTACATCAAAGAAATGCCGATACACAGAGTCCAGATCGACCCAGGTTCTGCACTCAACCTCATTGCTACTTCTGCACTCGAGGAGCTGGGCATTCCACCTAGCAAACTGAGTCACACATCTGTATCCATCTTTGGATACGATGGGACTGCTCAAAGGCTATTGGAAAAATCAAGTTCAAGTTGTAAATCGGTGACCTTATCTCTGAAGTCACTGTGTATGCAAGAAGAACCCCTTCATGCTACAACATCCTTCTTGGACGCCCCTGGATAAACGATAATGGTGTCGTCCCTTCAACTCTACATCAATGCATCAAGTTCGTCGGCAACGACTGCTCGATACATCGAGTGTTTGCAGACAAAAAGCCCTTCAAAGGAAAAGAAGTCCATTTTGCAGATGCTTAGATGTACAAAGATGAAGAAGAAAGAAATGAGGAAGAAACAGTACCCTTTGCCGAAAAAATCCAAAAAGATAAAGGCAAAACTCCTCAGCAATCATCGGAAGAAAACAAACCTTCCTGTAAATCCAAAGAGAGAGATCCATCTCCCTTCGTTGTCTTCCTCAAATCTTCAAAGCCTTTGGTCATCACAACCAAAGCAAAGAAAACAAAACAAAGGTCTGGGGGCAAGTTTGTTGTCTCCTTCGTGTTTGTCATGCAAGACACGGATTCAGAGTCAGAGTCAGAAGACAACACATCGTTAAGCCAAGCTGACACTCAACAAGTTCAGCCTGCTCTATCTCCAATGGAGGCACCTACTGACGTAGAAGATCCTACGTCTGCTTCCTTCATTATTCCGGTAACTTTAGCAGAAGAGAAGTCAATCTTCTTCCACAGATCAGAAGCTTCATCATCAAATTCCATGCTTGAACCGTTCCAAAACGAAGGTATGCCTCAACTACTTCTATATAGTCCTGTGGCACAAGCTATTATGAAGAAAATGGGTTATGACACTCAAAACCCAGTCAGTCTGGGGCAAGGTCGCGGTATTCTCACACCGTTGGAACCCGCCTTAACCAAATGTCAACTAGAAGATTGGAGACTCTACGGTCATTTAAAAAAATCTTCACATGGGTTGGGATATGATCCTGACACTCCCATGAGATAGTTGACACAAATGCTAAGGAATCGATTTGCCGACCAAGCCTCAACATCTCATGTCCTTGAAGACATCAATCTCCCTGGATATCTCTTCAAAGAATCACCCGTCAAGGATCCGGAAAGCTCTACCAATTGGTACGATTTCTCTTATGATGAAGAGGAATTATCCGGTGATACAGACATGTGGCGTTCTGACTCAGAAAAGCCATCGTCTCCAAAAGAAATACCTTACTTCGACCCAGTTTCAACAGGCGATTGGGATCATCTCATAGCAAACCTTGAGAAGATCACCGATCCTGAAAATCCATGGCCAGAAACAAAGCCTTGGTCTGAAAATGTCCTTGAAACTCTAGAAGCGTTCGTTGAGTTGGAAGCCTCCGAAAATATTGTGGAGGAACCACCTTCGAACCTTCCAACAAAAGATCCTGTTCAAAAGATGGACTTGGGAACACTAAATGACCCACGTCCTGTATTCATAAGCAAGAATATAAAAGATGATGAGTTACCTGAGTATATCTCTTTTCTTTGTGAGTTTGTTGATTGTTTTGCATGGTCTTATGCTGAAATGCCTGGCTTAGACCCCAAGATAGCAGTCCACAAACTCAATCTGCAAAAAGATGTCAAGCCTGTCAAACAAGGCCAAAGAAGATTCCGTTCGGACGTGATGGACAAAAATGAACAAGAAGTTCAAAAACTCAAAAGCGTCGGCTTCATCCGCGACGAACAACATCATGAATGGTTGGCCAACACTGTCCCGGTGACAAAGAAAAATGGGCAGATCAGGGTCTGTATTGATTATAGAGATCTAAATGGCGATTGCCCCAAAGATGAATTTTCTCTCCCCGTACTGGAGGTGATGATTGACAACACCTATGGGTTTGAGCGAATGACATTCATGGATGGCTTCTCCGGCTACAATCAGATGAAGATGCATCCTAAAGATGAAAAACACACATCATTTCAGACCCCATTTGGCGTGTATTGCTACACTGTCACGTCATTTGGTCTGAAAAATGCTGGTGCCACATATCAGAGGGCTATGATGAAGATATTCCAAGATATACAACACAAGACGGTCGAATGTTACGTTGATGACCTCGCCGTCAAAAGCAGAAGAAAAGAAGACCATCTGAAAGACCTTCGGGAAGTCTTCCTTCGACTTTGCCAACACAAACTGCAAATGAATCCCCTGAAATGCTTCTTCGGCGTCTCGTCGGGTAAGCTCCTCGGATTCATAGTCCGGAAAGCTGGAATAGAACTTGACCCCATCAAAGTCAATGCTCTTTTAGAAAATGCCTTCTCCAAGAACCTTAAGAGAACTGAAAGGACTTCAAGGAAGATTGGCATACATCAGACGGTTCATCTCCAATCTCTCGGGGAAATGCCATCCTTTCTCTCGATTGATGAAGAAAGGTGTGAACTTTGTTTGGGATACTAAATGTGAAGCAGCATTTCAAGATATCAAGTCATACCTCACTAAACCTCCAGTGTTGGCTGCCCCTACCACTGGAAAACCATTCATCTTGTACACAAGAGTTCTCGATTACTCTTTGGGCGCTCTACTAGTACAAAAAAAAGACGAAGGAAAAGAAGTTGCTCTATATTACCTCAGCAGCATGTTTATAGGTGCAGAGCATCGCTACTCTCCAGTCGAAAAAAAATGTCTTGCAGTAATGTTCGTCGTACAAACGCTGCGTCACTATCTGCTGTCCAACATAGTGTACCTGATTTCGAGGATCAATCTCTTAAAGGTCCTTGTCACAAAAGTAGGTTCTCTCAATGCCCGATTGGCAAAATGGTCCATCCTTTTGTCGCAATTCGATATTAGGTATGTACCACAAAAGGCAATCAAAGGCCAAGCTCTAGCAGACTTCCTCATAGAGCACCCATCGCCTAAAGATTCTCCACTAAGGGATGATCTCCCAGACGAGTCTGTCTACAATGCGGACACTTCCTTACCAAATGCTTCCTGGGACATGTACTTTGACGGAGCAACCAGGACGAATGAAAAAAGAAAACAAATATCGGGAATTGGCATCCTCTTTGTCAATCCCGACAAATACATGATGCCACATGCCTTCTCGCTATAGGAACCATGCTTAAACAATGCAGCTGAGTACCAAGCCCTGATTGTAGGAATGGAACTCGCCCTAGAATCTAGCATCACCATGCTGGAAGCTTTTGGGGACTCTCAACTGATCGTCAACCAGATGAATCAGAAGTTTGAAATCAGGAAGCCTGATATGTTGCCTTACTACAACAATGCGCAATCGCTTCGACAAAAGTTTGACATCTGTCACATCACCCACATCCTCAGAGGTGAAAACATTCGTACAGATGCCCTGGCCGGACTCGCTGCATCTATGGCAATCCAAAAGGGGGAAAACATGCAAATCACAGTGTGTCAAAGAAGAATTCTCCCTCCTCTTAACATACACCAAACAGTTGCTGAATGTCATCGAGTGGTTGGAAGTCAGATGTCCATCCTCAAACCTCTAATCGGCGACTGGAGGGATCCATTCATTGATTACATTATGTTCGGAATCCTACTTGAAGATCCAAAAGAACAGGTAAGCCTTCAAAGACGAGCCCCAAACTTTCATTTGGATATTCCTTCAAAAACGCTTTACAGAAAATCTTTCAATGGAGTACTTCTACGCTGCTTGTCACAACAAGAAGCCGAGGAAACTTATGATTGAAAGCTAGGATTTTATTTGACCCTGGCTCTACACATTCATTCTTATCCTATGAATTTTCTAAGTTGATTGATATGCATGCTAGAGAACTTGAGTTCATTTTGACTGTGGCAACCCGAGTAGGTAAACATGTTATTTGTAGAACCTTTTACCCTAGTTGCGCAGTTCAGATAGGAGAAGTGGTTTTAACCTTAGATCTCATTTTTTTTGGAGATGTACGATTAAAATGTCATCCTAGGGATGGATTGTTTCCATAAGACCCTGACATTCAAGTTAGATGAAACACCAGCCGGGGTGTTGTTCCAAGGAGAGAGGAGAAATCCTCATGCAGGGTTTGTCTTAGCATTGAAGGCTGATAGACTTTTGAAAAGTGGATGTGAAGCCTATTTGGCATTTATCACGGAGGATAAATGGTCGCAAGGGGTGGAGGAAATCCCAATTGTTTGGGAGTTCCCGGATGTTTTTCCGGAGGAGATTCCAGGCTTACCACCCCCAACAGAGAGATTAATTTCACTATCGAGTTGTTACCAAGGACCACTCCAATATCTTTTGCACCATATAGAATGGCTCCAGCAGAGTTGGGAGAATTGAAGACTCAGTTACAAGAATTGTTGGACAAAGGTTTTGTGAGACCGAGCATTTCACCATGGGGAGCTCCAGTCTTGTTTGTAAAGAAGAAAGATGGCTCGATGAGAAAGTGTATAGATCAAGGTGGTGCTTACTTTTCGAAGATTGATTTGAGATCCGGTTACCATCATGTGAGAGTCAGAGAATCAGATGTGTTGAAAATAGCTTTCTGGACAAGATATGGCCACTATGAGTTTCTAGTGATTGCATTTGGGTTGACCAATGCACCGGCAGTATTCATGGCGTTGATGAACAAGATATTTGTAGAGTATCTAGATCAGTTTATGGTAGTATTCATTGACGATATTTTGGTGTACTCCAAGACCAGAGAAGAGCATGAAGAGCACTTGAGGATAGCACTGCAACTTTTGAGAGAGAATCAGTTGTATGCGAAGCTCAACAAGTGTGAATTTTGGTTGGAGTAATTAGCATTTTTGGGGCACATCATCTCCAAAGAAGGATTGTCAGTAGATCCGTCCAAGATTGAAGCAGTTATGAGTTGGGAAAGACCGAAGAATGCATCAGAAATCAGAAGTTTTCTGGGATTGGTAGGATATTACAGAAGGTTTGTGCAGGGATTTTCGTCGATTGCGTCACCTTTGACGAAGTTGACAAGGAAGAATGTGCCATATGAATGGACAGATCAGTGTGAAGATAGTTTCCAAGAGCTGAAAAAGAGATTGACTACAGCACCAGTCCTTACTTTACCATCCGAAAGCGGCGGTTTTATCATTTTTACCGATGTTTCGAATGTTGGACTCGGTTGTGTGTTGATACAAGATGGGAAAGTGATTGCATATGGATCCCGGCAGTTGAAAGATCACGAGAAGAACTATGCAACCCATGATCTTGAGTTGGCAGCGGTTGTCTTTGCATTGAAAATGTGGAGATATTACCTCTATGGAGAGAAGTTCGAAGTCCACTCCGATCACCGCAGCTTACAATACTTGTTTTCTCAGAAGGAATTGAACATGAGGCAGAGAAGATGGATGGAATATATCAAGGATTATGATTTTCCAATCAAGTACACCCGGGGAAAACTAATGTAGTTGCCGATGCCTTGAGTAGAAAATCAGTAGGTATGGCAAATCTAAGTGGCACTTGTATTTTTGAACAATTTGAAGAGTTAAGCATAGATCTATAGCCACTAAGGAAGGGTGTATTGTTAGCTAACATGTTAGTGTCAGAGCCTTCTTTCATTCAGAAGATCAAGGATAGTCAGTTGCAAGATCCAGAATTAGCCAAGATTTCAGAGCACATAACAGAACGTCCTGACTTCCGTATTGTTGATAGAGTTTTGTACTACCGTGACCGTCTGTGCGTACCTAACAGTGAAGATTTGAGGAATGATATCATGACCGAAGCTCACAGCACGAAGTACTCTATGCATCCAGGCAGCACAAAGATGTATCAGAATTTGAAGTGCAGATTTTGGTGGAACAACATAAAGAGAGAGATTGCAGCGTTTGTCTCTCGTTGCATGACTTGCCAGTTGATTAAGGCGGAACATCAGAGGCCTCCAGGATTGTTACAGTCGTTAGAGATCCCGGAATGGAAGTGGGAGCACATCACCATGGATTTTATTTTGAGATTACCGAGGACCAGCAGAGGCAACGATGAGATATGGGTCATTGTAGACCGTCTTACCAAGTCAGCTCACTTCATTCCGATGAGGACAGGGAAGAAGATGCACATGCTACCTTTGGCAGAGTTGTTTGTCAACGAGATTGTCAGTCGACATGGACAACCAGTTTCTATCACATCGGACAGAGACAACAAATTCGTCTCGAGGTTCTTGAAGACATTGCATGAGTCTATGGGCACGAGATTATAGTTCAGCACGGCTTATCACCCTCAAACAGATGGCCAATCAAAGAGAACAATTCAGATTCTTAAGGATATGCTCCGCGCTTGTGTATTAGATTTTAAGACTCAATGGGATGAGACTCTACCGTTGTATGAGTTTGCTTACAACAACAGTTACCACTCGAACATTGGGATGGCGCCTTTCGAAGCATTGTATGGCAGGAGGTGTAGGACACCTGTGTGTTGGGAAGAGGTCTGAATTCGTAGTTTTCATGGACCGACCATAGTAAGTGAAACCAACGACAAAGTCAAGCTAATCCAGGAACGTCTGAAAGTAGCCCGAAGTAGACAGAAGAGCTATGCAGATTCTCATAGGAGGGATTTACAGTTCAAAGAAGGAGACAAGGTTTTCTTAAAAGTGTCACCTACTAGAGGAACTTTGAGATTTAGGCAGAAGGGCAAGCTATCACGGAGATACATCGGACCATATGACATTGTGAGCAAGATCCGTGACGTGGCCTTTAGATTAGCCTTACCACCTGAGCCATCCGGCGTACATAATGTATTCCATGTGTCTATGTTGAAGAAGTACGTTCCCGACCCTTTACATGTACTCCGGCTTGAACCTTTGGAAATCAGGGAACATGCCACCTATCTTGAGAAGCCCGTGCAGATCATTGATACGAAGGAAGAGTTGAGGACATTCAGTGGGTAATAGTACTATGGGAGAATCACGGACCGGAAGAGGCAACGTGGGAATTACGAGATCAAGTAAAGAAGAAGTATCCACATCTACTACTAGATGTAAGTTTTATATTTCATTTGGATGACCAAATGCCCTAAGGTGTGGGGGATGTAAGTCCCCGACCCGAGAGATCTCGATTAGTGTTAATTAAGTCATGTGCTAGTCTTAAGCGTGATTAGTTGTCTTTGACTAAGTTGGGTTTGGAATAGCTTTTGATATAGCTTTCGGGAATTTTAATTTGCTTTGTGACTAGTGGGGCCCTTTGGGGGTTCCTTTCGTGACTTTGTGTTTACTAGGGGATTTATCGTAGATTTTTGTACTTAATATTTTAATCCCGTTTCATTTGTCTTGTTTATCCCGACAACTTTCATGTTGATCTCGTTTCCGTTCGAGACCCTGAAACCCGATTTCCTAACCTTGAGGGCAAAACAGTCTTTTTACACTAAATCTGTACCCAAAATTTGGTATCCGCGAAACTCGCGAAACATATACTTTTTCGAAACTAGATATTTCGCAATCGTTTCTTCCTTCTTCATCGAATTCATTCGAGACTCCGAAAGACATGATTTCAGCCCAAAGAGTTTCTTAAGTGGTGGGACCCATTCCCATTGCTTATATAAGGAGAACCCATCTTCCATCTCCCTTTTCCTGCACAAGCTTTAGCCTAGGGTTTTCTTGCAACTTTTCTCTTCTTCTCCTTGCTCTCTTCATCTCAAATCCACACCAAACTTACACCAACATAAAAAAATGAAGGTTATTATTCTCTTCTTCATCTTGAAGGCTACCTTTAGATACCATTTTTGGAGAAATCCACCAACATTGAGATCTTCATTGAGCTTACTCTTGTCATTAGAGGACCTTACAAGTAAGTGATCATCTCCATCTCCTACATATGTGTTCTTGTGACCCTATAGAAGCTCCATCTCCATTATTGAAAGTTTTCTCCTTCTATTTCATTGTTTGACCCATTTTAGGGTTTGTTTTTGGGGTTTTGTTTGTGCTTGTAGGATTCTTGAGAGAACTTGGTTAGTAGCTTGATTTCTTGATTAAAACACCCAAGGCAAGTGGATGAATTGATGTTTTGAGTTTTGAATGGCTTTCATGAGAAGTATTAATGATTTCATTATTTCTTTCATACTTTTATTGAGTTGCATTGATTTGAAATAAATGCTCATAATGAATCTTGTTAGCTTGTCTAATCCTTTTAAATGTAAGCATTTATTGGCCTATCATTTAATGCTTTCAAGTGACATAGATGAATGTTTGTGATTTGGTGATTTTTTCTCTTCTTTTGTGATTGATTGAGAATGGAAGGAAAGTGAAGGGAGAAATGTAAAACGAAAGAGTGGAAGTGTTGAATGGTGAATTGAAGGAGTCTTGGGCTCAGTTTATTGCAGGAATGTAGGGGGGATGATGTGAGGATGGTTTAAGGGAGAAAGGGGCACAAATCTGAACATAGTGGGGCTTTGCCCTCACGTGGCGGTCAGCCAGCAGTCACATGTCGGCTAGCCGCTTGGTGACCGGCGGCCAACCGCCAGATGACCGAACATTCGCGGTCACTTTTCCAGAGAGCACCATTTTCTCTTGAACCCAGCGGCCAGCCTCACGGTTAGCCAGCGGCTAACCGCCAGCTAACCGCACCATGGTGGTTACTTTTCCAGTAAGCTGCATTCTGTCAGACCAACCGCGGTCAGCCTCATGGTCAACCATCAGCTAACCGCCTAACCCAGCGGCGGCTCACCGCTAGGTGACCGAAGTCGCCTAGAAACCTGGAAATGGAGAGAAATGAACAGGGTTTCCGTCCCAATCATTGGTGCACCCTTTTAGAGAATGATGGGGACTGTTCACTTGGAGATATGTTTGAAGCCCGTTCGAGAAGGAAATCACATCACAAAGACTCATTGAGGTTTGAAAACCCTAAAGTGTATAAGGAGCCCGGAATGTCTTCAAACTCAAGGAGTACCAAGTCATTATTACAATCGACATACGGGACCCCTATTCACCTTAAATAAATCCTAAAACCGATATTTTGTCCGAAATTGCAATAATCCATTGTAGTTCCTTATTTCCGAGATTTACATTACATGACTTGTTTTTCTGAAAGCATTGAAGTTACACTAGTAACAGTTACTTGTCCCGAAATGTATTGCCCGACATGAAATGACAGTTATGCTTTTGAGCATTCTTGCCCCGCCCGTTTATTTACTTGTATTTGATTTACTTGCACATGTCTTGATTTGTTATTTGACCTATGAGTCGGCACCACTAAGCTTGGATAACCCTGTTGGTATGATCCACTGACTTGGAGATCCCCCTCTTGTCCCGCCAGCTGCAGTTTGGATCATGCTACCTGGTTATTACCGTGGTCTTATCTCGATGCCCCATATTGCTACTGTGGTTCCCGATGCCCGGCTCGCTACCGTGGTCATGTATAGTATATGTATATGTATTTATAAGATCCATTGTTTCTCCTCACCACGAGTGACTGATATCAGTGCCTAGTTATTGCTCTGTCACTTTAGTGATAGAGGACTTAGTTTCGTGTGGTTGCCATCTTTCTTGTTTCTCGATTTCCTTGGATACCCATACATGTTTTACATTGTACTTATGTTTTCATTAAATGATTTGATTCTTTTATGAAGTTATTGATCGAACAGGTTTAAATGTTTTTAAAGGTAAATGTATTTATTATTGAATTGTTATGTTTTTTCACCTATTTGTCAAACTGTCGTGTTTGACCCACTCTTTGGTACTCAGGTCCCGTTGCCGGCTACCTTGAGGAGGAGCCAAAGGAGGCGGTCGATGAACCGCGGCGCTTAGTTGAATGGCATGCTGATGATGTCGTGTAGACATTCGTTTGCCATGAGAGACATAATATTTTGGGGAAACTGTTTAACCATTCTTTGGGAATTGGTATTTAGTTTATATTGGCCTTTGTTGGCCTCTATTTTTGGGAAATGTAATTAAATGATCTTTTGTATAAACTTTAACATACTTTTGGGTAACATGCTAATGATCATTACTCATTCTGATACAGTATTATACTTGTGTTTTTATCCTTATGACTAGAGATGATTTGAGTATTTGATTTGCTACACGCTTCCGCACTTAATAGAAATGTTCATATATGGTTGTGATATTCTCACCGCGGACACCTGTGGGAAATTAAATAAGTGTGTACACCTTGATGACACACTCCACATGTTATCCATTCATCGTATACTCATCACATTAGTTTCGATTACGGATTAGTCGCATGGGCCCGGTCTGGGGTCGCGACAGGAGGGACCCTTCGTCATCGACAAAGTCTTCTCCAACGGCGCATACGCTCTCCTAAACATGGAGGGCGACAGATGTATGCTGCCCATCAATGACAAGTTCTTGAAGCGGTACTACCCTTGAAGACTTACGCCACTAAGTCAGAGCAATGCCTACACGGTCAAACCCTATTTCCAGGTACTTGCTCGTCAAACCCACTCCGTTTGGAATTTGCATCCTTATGTTGAAATTTCTAAAAAAAAAATCAAAACAATGCTTGCTTTCATAGTTTCATTGTTCAAAAAAAAACCCAAAAATCAAAGTATAGGAGCCTTTTCCCGGACTTGACCAAAATTTCAATCATTGAACCCAAAATTCATGGTTTGAAACAAAATCAGGACTCATGAATTTCCACACTAGTCCACTCTGACTTTTACAACCAAAAACGATTTTAAGTCAAAATTTACGACCCTCGTGTCTTTTAAACAAAAAAGGTTTTATAGAAACCGCGGGGAAGCGACGCTCAGTCAATACTCGCAAAATCCAAAAATCGGAAGGATGCGAACCCCATTCGATACTTCCAAATTTTCAAAATCGCAAGGAAACGACACTTTGTCGATACTTGCAAAATTTCAAAAATCGTGGAGACGCAACATTCCAGTTGATATCCACAAATCCAAAATTCAAACAAAACCGAGGTAAAAAAAAAGACCTCAAATTTCAAAAGTCGTGGGGAAGCGACATTCAATCGATACCCACAAAACCAATTTTTTTGAAAAAAAAGCAAGGAAGCGACGCTTAGTAGATACTTGCACCCAAATTCGCGAGGAGGCGACATTCTATCAATACTCGCAACCGAATGAGCAAGGAGGCGATATTCCATCGATACTTGCAATACCATTCAGCAGGGAGGCGACTTTTAGTCGATACTTGCATTTTTGAAAACCAAAACCCGGCTCTCATGCCAAAAAATCAGCTATCAATGCCGCAAAATCGGATATAAATGCCACAAAACCTGGATTTCACGCCAACAAATCAAAACCTGGCTTTCAAAAACCCGGCTATAAATGCCACAAAAATCGGCTATAAACGCCACAAAAAATCGGCTATAAATGCCACAAAAATCGGCTATAAATGCCACAAAACCTAGCTCTCATGCCAATTCAAAATTTGGCTTTCATGCCAACAAAACAAAACTCGATTTTCAAAAAAATCGGCTCTCATTCCAAAAATCGGTTATAAACGCTACAAAATTGGCTATCAATACCACAAACAAAAATTTTGGCTCCCATGCCACAAACAAAACCGACTTCCATGCCATCCCAAATTTTGGCTTTTACGCCACAAAATTCCGGCTTCCATGCCGACCCAGATTTTGGCTTTCATTCCATCTCAAAATCCAGCTTTCATGTCATCTCAAAATTCGGCTTTCACGCCAAAACAACCATTTAATAAAAGGTTTTTCACAAAATGAAAAACTTTTGATCAAATTTCCAAACAAACATTCCCATTTAACTATTGCTTGAATTTATCACAAAAGAATTTGAGTAAAAAGAGGGAATATATAAAAAAAGAGAAGTGCTAAAAAAATGTCCACAAGCACTACAAGAGAAAGAGTACCAAAAAATATATGTGTGTATACATGGGTACCAAAAAAAGAAGAAAAATGTTTGTTATAAGAATCAGGAGCTCAGTCTCACATGGTCTTCAACCAAAGACTCAACTCCTCAAGCAAACTCTTGGCCTTAGTGTCGCGACCCCGGAACGGATCCCGGGCCCGCGACGTGCATTGCATACATTAACTTTTTGGAGATATGCTTTTCCACAGGTTCCCGCAATGAGGATTCCCAAAGACACGCGGAATCTGACTCACACGTACAAGCCTTGCAGAAGCGTGTAGCAAAACACAACAAGATAAGCACCAATAAAATATTTAAGTGCTATCACAATAATAAACAAGACATAGTATTAAAGAAAGAAGCTAACATGGCATTCCCATTGATATTCAAGTTATGAGACTAATCAAAAGTAAGTTAAGTTTTGTTACAATTCCATAAGAAGCCAACAGAGGCTAATACACTTCTCAAAATAATAGCAAAAGAAACCCCAAGACAAAAGGTGACGAAACTCGAGAACCCGCCCGACGTCTAAATGACATCGTCGGGCTGCCACTCTCTCACAGGGGTTGGCTCACAAGCCTCCTCCTGACGCTCCTCCTCAAAGGTAACGTCTCCTGCACCTGGGCACCAACAAACAAGGGTCAAACACGACGGTTTGGCAAGTAATCGATTTAGGCGTGAACATGAACAATAACTTTTAGAGAAAACATATAAGCAAATCCTTGGTATGAAATACTATCAAATCTTAAGTACATTTTCAAGAATACGACAAAGCTGAGATACCAAAACAAACTAGCATGAAAACATAATATATCATGAATAGTTATCATCCACAAAGAGCCCATCCTTTCTCTATCATTTATATAATGAAAAGAGCAAGCACGCACGACAAGCACGATATACATAATATAAGCACGACACGATTTCCCACAAAGACGGGAATTCCGGCCGCGGAATCGGACACGCACGATGTGTAATAAATACACGACCAGTCTGCAGATAGTCCACATGTTTAAAGACCCCCAGACAGTGGATCAAACTGAAAGGGCAGTCTAAGCTCAGTGGTGTTTACTTAATTCATGAATGCACAAAACACGTAAAACACGATCAAAGCATGTAGAGATAAAAAGGGGGAAATCACTTATCAAAACACGACGAACACGACTAGCAAGAGGCATAATCTTTATGCATAACACGCTTAGGAAGTGATCCCCTTTTTCTTGAAACAAGACTTCAAAACAAGCTTATACTTGAAATCTAAAACGAGTACACGATGGTACTTATAGTACCAAAACGGAATTCGAACACGAAATCCGACAAGCATGTGTTAAGGCTACTAGTTGACCTTTTGTATAATTGGGACCTTCAAATGTCGAAAAATACAAGAATTGGTGTCCCCGAAGTTGGGTTGCATTTCAAAGTTCCATTTACACAATGTCAAGCTAAAAACCTTTAACATAGTCTAGTTTTCAACCTTCAAGAAAATACACAACGGAAATAGTCCTACTCCCTGAGTCCGGCATGTTCGCTCGAGCGAACTTTGTAAGGCTATGACACTTCGCTCGAGCGAGACACTTCGCTCGAGCGGACCTGATAAGGCGTTGACACTTCGCTCGAGCGAGACGGTAGCTCGAGCGAATATAAGGTGCGCTCGAACGGACAGCTCTCTGTCTGTGCTCGGACCAAGCAGAGGCTTGGTCGCTCAAGCGAACCCAGGTGTCGCTCGAGCGGACAAGCTGCTGCTTGTGCTCGCTGAGTGCGGAAATTTCCTTCCTCTTGCACAACTTCCACTACATTTCTCTCCTTCTTCTCATCCATCAATCACATATAATCCCTTGAGCCTTCATGCTCACCAAGGGTTCATTTCTCACCATTTCAAACATATAATCCACAAGAAACAAGATTCATGAAGTTCATAAACAAGTTTATATGCACAATTTCTAAAATAGCAATGAAATCAAAATACACATGCATCATTCCTATAGAGATTACTTGCCTTGCCCAATGCTAATAATCCTTCTCAAGCACTTCACTCAAGATAAGCCAACACTACAAAGAAACCCAAAGAAAAACCATTCCAAACTTAACACAAATGAAAGCCAAGAATTCATTTTCATAAAAAAGGGGTTTTCAAATGAAAAACGAGATTTTAAGGAACCAAAATAACTCCATGAAAATTATGGGCTGAAACTCTTACCTAGCAATGGCTAAACAAGAAGAGATGAAGAAGATGAAGAGCTTGTCTCACAAGAAGTTCCAAGAAGTTTATACCAATAGAGAGCTTGCAAGGAGATGAAAAAGATGATGACTTTGGAATTCTTTTTGGAGTTCTCTAGCCCAAGCATGCAAGATGAAGAAGATTGAAGAGAGAAAAGGGTTTCCATTGCCCTAGGTTAGGGAGGTTGTAGGAATTGGGGGAAATGAAATGTAAAGAGGGGGAAAGGGGTTTTAGTGATGGAAATGGGCCCCAAATAACCTGAACCTTGAAATGGCCAAAACACTAACTTGTGGGCCTCGGATGACTTCGACGAAGAACGATAAAACGATCACCGAAATATCTAGTTTCCAAAAAGTATATTTTTGATATGGTCTTGAGATCTCGAAAATTGTGTCCAGATTTGTGCAAGAAAGACAATTTTACCCTCTATGGGTCAAAACTTGGGTTTTTGGGCTTCAACACAACTGGGCTTAAAGCGAAAGTTGTAACACGTCGAAACATCATTCAAATGAAATCAAAACCACAATCACACGGAACCCAATACGATCTTCCCAAACTTACACGTGCACTCGGGCCTTTCCGAGTGTGTCTAACAAATACTAAACGTTCTCAAAATTCCCAAAGCTATGTCCAAGACTAAAACTAATTACTTCTAACCCAACAACAACTAAACCCACTTAGGACTAAACACATACTAATCGCACACTAATCGACTTGGTCTGGGTCGGGGTCTAACACTTAGCCTCTAAAGCTTCCAGGCCACGCTTTTTCAAAATCTTCCCATAAAATGCAGCAGAACGTCGCTATCCATCTGCAACACGGGGAAGCTCTTCCCAAAGAATCTGCCATTGCTTATACTCTTGAGTCTTCCTCCGGAGATTGCTCTCAGCCTCTCTCAGCCTCCTCGACTTGGCGAATCAGAGTCCTTTCTCTAGCACGAACTTCCACAATGGCGGCCCATTTTGTAGCAGCTTGTTCCCCCAATAGCTTAAAACGCTGCCTGGTCTCAACGACCTCTCTATCAACACGGCGCAGATCTTATGTCAGCTCAACGATAGCCAACTCGGTAACATCCCTCTCCCGAACGAATTGCTTCCGAGTCCGCGAGATCTCGTTCAGCTCAGACTTGACATCGCCAAAAGGCTTCAAAAACATCTCATTGAAGAAGTCACCACTTGAGAAGCTCTTGGTTTCATTCCACTTGTTCCCTAGAGCCATGACTTCATCAACGAAAGCCATCGCACCTGCAATGTCCAGACCGACTTCTTCGCTATCAGCAAGGATGTCCAGTACATGCTTGATCATGCCAAAGCCGGCTTCTAAATGGCTAGAAGAAAGAGTTTTGACCCACGAACTCAAAACGCTCTTTAACACTTTCTTCGCATACTCAAGAGATGGTCCGGATGAAGGCTCGCCCCTCCCCATTGGTCGACTGCCCGTGTCATGTCCTGCTGGAGGAGTGATCATTAAGCTCTTTCTAATCGGAGACACTGGTGAAGGAATCTACTCAAAATATTTCATCTCTGCTGCATTAAAACTGGAAGAAGAAGTCCCTACTTCTGGTTCAACTGTAGGCATCCCCTGCTCTGGTACTGAGAAAGACAGAGGAACTTCTTATGCTACCTCACAATCTGTCAGCAAAACAAAACAAAAAAGGTATGAATATGATCCTGTTAAAAAAATCATTATCATCAGGGTTATTGCTACAAATACCTTCTTCGACGATCAGCGGAATACTTTCTACCTCCATGAGTTCATCCGAAGCGTCATCAAAGGCCGCATCCATGGATGGCTCGAAATCGTCGGAATCCTGTGACAAGTCAGCTGATAAAAAAACGAGCAACATGTTAGCATATGATAGCACAGACAAAAAAAGAAAGAAAATACAAAGAAGTCATACCAGGTGAAGATTCTGGAATCACTCCAGAGTCCCTCGGTTCTTCTTTAGATGCCGCAATCGGATCCGTCACTGCTTCATCATCCGGAACCTCAGGCATCATCAAGTCCTCGTCTTCCACTGAAAAAGGGAGAAAAGGCGAATAAAAGAAAACGAAAATCTCAATGAAAGAAATGGAGAGAGAAAGAGGAAGAATCATTCCTTTACCAGCGGTCTCTTCTTCTCGGCTCCTCTTTTCTGGAGGCTCATCAACATCCCCTGACATCTCTTCAGCAGTGGTGAGAGGGATTTCTAAATCAGGAGAGTCTTCATGCCATCTCTTACTACGGCGATGCCCTCTCTTCCTCTTGCTTCTATGGGTTGATTTACTTGAAGTACCTGCCCCATTGTCAAAGTCAGGAGCTTTGCTTGATTCCTCACTAGATGGTCTGCTCTTCCCAGTAGACTCCATGGAAGCCTTCGTTAGTTCCGCTTGCATCCAAGCGTCGATCTCGGCTTCCTCCTCTTCTAGTTGTTCCAAGACCTCAGTAGGTATCTCTTGTACAACTCCTGATCTAATGATGTCCTGCACACTGAGAAAGCCGATCTTGTGCCTCTCTCCGGAAAGGAAAGCCAGAACTTCCTCTTGCCGGACTCCATCTGATCTGCCAAGACCCTTCCCAGGAGATTGCTTGACATCAAGCTCCTTTTTAGAAAGCCCTCGGTACACTGAAAAGCTTTCCACAAACCATTTCGTGAAGCCAACAGTCCGGAAAGTGGGCAACTCAAGATAGGAAATCATGGCGGTAGTGTCCTCCGCACTGTAAAAGGCCCATGCATTCCTCCCGTCCTGCAAACCTCCAAAACGCTTCACCATGCTCGAAGGCGCTCCAACAACGCCTTGAGAGAAGCCCAACTGCAGCGCAAAACACGAGGGAACATACAGCTGGATATCAACAAAAAGATGTCTCCGATACACCATCATACCAACACGTATGTTAAAAAGTCACCCCTTTTCTGCATTGGTCAAGGAGTAATGTCTTCCTGACCCTGCCCTGGTGGAATCGCAGGAGGCTCCAAAATCAAAAGCCTTCTTCCGCAAACCTGGAGAAAGCTTCACTGACAATTGCCCGATCTCGACGTCCCTGATCCGTCGGATCCTCAAACGGGCAGACAAAAGAGATTCGGAAACGGTTGTCCCTCTAGCCAACCGAATCAAGAAAGGGCCATCATCCTATGCAACTCCCAATCGATGGAAGCCAGGACAGTGGTAAACATACCACGAATAAAAATTATGGGCTGAAAATACCCTGTTCATAGGGAGCCCCAGCCGAACCAAGAGAGCAGCAGCTTGCAGTTTGGTACAGAAGTAGGAGTAAAGAGCTGGCACCAAAGCAAAACGCTCTCCGAATGCCATCTAACAAGCCGAAAAAATACAGTGTGGCCTGATGTGTGTTCCATCTCCTCCAGCAAAAATAGCCTCACCCAACCAATAAGTGAGGTAAACAGTGAGATCTCTCCGCAGTGCAATGTCAGGATAAATGGCATCTGTACTCCCGAAGAACTTCTTCAAGTCATCTCACATGACGGAAATCTTCTTCAAACCTAGGATCTTGGCCCTAGCATCATGGGCCATACCATTAGAAGACTCTCTGCCGTCAAAGAAGTTGGAGCTACAATTCTTCTAACTGCTACACCGGACTTTCGAGCCCTCCTTCTCCTTCAAAAAGTCATAGAAGACGACGAGCTGAAAGTACAAGAGCCTAAAATCCTCAGACTGCTCCTCAAGGACGTTGTCGATAGGCATAAACTCCTCATAGAGTTTGCCAAGGGTAGGCAGCTCGGTGATGACGCTTAATTCCTTCAAAGTAACACCAATCTCACCGTTCGTCACAATGAAGGTGTTGGTTTGTGGAAGGAATGACTCTAGCATGGCCATGAAGGCCTCATAAGAGAAAACCACGGTTTGCCAAAAAGCGCGAACCGCATCAAAAATCTCAGCCTCCTTCAGAATGGCTCCACCAACCTACAGGGTGTGATCAGTCCACGATTGCCAGCTCGAATCAGCACTGAAACGACCACGAAGTCGGAAAGGGTTCACCCAACTGCTGCCATCACCCCGAAAAATGCCAAGGCCAACCGGTCTCAAATTGATCAACGGATGGTCAGAACCTTGGTATCCACTGGAGGGTATCAACATGTCCATACAGACATGCGACTTCTCCGCATATCCGGAAGGACCGCTAACCAAAACCCCGGTCTTTATCACGTTGGTCCTCTTCACCCAGCTTGGAGGATCCTCCCTCTTGGGACACGTGGGAGAAAGACTCATGATCGAGATAGTCCGATCAAAGGTCGACCGAGTAAAAACAGTTCTCTTGTAAGACCCCCTCCCGAGTGACCTCGATTAGCATTAATTAAGTTATGTTTAAGTTTTAAGCGTGTTTAGTGGATTTTTGGTTAAGTTGGGAATAGAATAGATTTGATATAGCTTTGGGGAATTTTGATTGCATAGTAATTAGTGGGGCCCTTTGGGGGTTCCTTTTTATGACCTTTCATGTGCTTGGGGATTTATCGGAGATTCTTGCATTTATTGTTTTAATCCCGTTTTATTTGTATTGTTAATCCCTACAACTTTTATGTTGGTCCCGTACCCGTTCGAAATCCCGAAACCCGACTTTCCTAACATTGAGGGCAAAATAGTCATGGTGCACTAAATCTGTACCCAAAACTTGATGTCCCCGAAACCTGCGAAACATATACTTTTGGAAACTAGATATTTCGACGATCACTTTTCTCTTCTTTGTTGAATTCATTAGAAGCCCCGAAAGCCATGATTTCAGCTCAATTAGATTATTAGTAGTGGAGCCCACTCCCCATTTGCTTATAAGAGAACTTTTCGTCCGCATTTCCCTTTTTGTTAGCACATTACAATCACTCAAACTAGGGTTTTACCCTTTTCTCTTTTTTCTTGCTTTCCATCTCCAATCCACTACCAAACCTTTGCTTTAGGGATAATGCTTGCCATCATCTTCTTCATCATCACCAAAGCTCTCCATTGATATCCTTTTTAGAGAAAACTCCTCATTCCAAGACTCTCTTTGAGCTCACCTTGCCCAATTGGAGAACCTAAAAGTAAGCAACCTTCCCCATCTCTTGGATTTGTGTTTCTTCGATCTTGAAGAGGTTCCATTCTCATTATTGTAAGGTTTCCCTTTCTATTTCTTGTTTTGACCCATTTTAGGGTTTGTTTTGGGGCTTTTTGCTATAGATTGGATATTTGGCTTGGAAGAGTATTAGAGTTTGATTTCTTGATTTGAAGACCCAAGGCAAGTGGATGATTTGATTTTTATAAGCTTTCAATGATTTTGGTATTTCTACTCATGCCTATTTATTGCATTGATTTGAAACAAATGTTCATGATAGTGCATTGATAGGGCATTTATGTCATAGAAAGGTATTGGTGCATGTCATTTAATCTCTTCTTGTTTTGTCCCGAATGCACACTTATGTGAAATGGTTTCCTTCCTTCTTTCTTTGTATTGGATGTGATGTTGATGGTGTTGGGTTTTGTGTATGCCCTAAAGCCCACTAACTGCATTCACATCTCTGTTACTGGATATTTACTGGTTATTAATTAGAATTATTGTTTTTCTCTTACTGGATGTATATATGTATGTTTGTGTAAGGTCCATTGTTTCTAGTAAATGACTTGGGTGTGTAGTGGCTACACATAGACAGGTCTGAGTCATGGACACTTGAAACAATAAACTGGTTCATAACTGAGAGATGGAGTTGGGCACTTCATCTTGGTATAAGTTATAGTGAGATACTCTCCTGTATTCAGGGTGACTTACCTTAGTCACGGAGGCCTTTCCGGATTTATCTCATTAGTGCATGTGTCATGCATTGAACAGGACCACTTGTAGGTGTGATCTCTAAAATAGTACTATCACTGAGAGAGATCAAGTCACCTCATGCTACTGAGTGACCAGTGCTCTTAATCTTGAGCATATGTGGATGAACTGACGAAGTCGAGTTCTTGTACTTTAATTCACTATGGGTGAGATCCTGTTCATGGGTCAACAGCTCTGTGTTTTGGGTACTCGAGCTTGATTAGTTAGGACGTACATATGCAATAAAGAATCTATGCCATCTTGTGATGGAGTAATCGTCCCCTTAGAATTATCCGATTAATCATCAAAATCTAAGATCTTAGTATATGGATGTTCCATATGGATATTGAACTTGTGGGTCGCTCCCTGGACCAAGAGAATGATATCCACATGATGATTAAGTCAAGGATATGAAGTTCTAAGGTTGAGATATAATCAAGAAGGTTGATAGTACATCGGATAACCTGACTTGATTATGGATGTTACATAGAGGGGCATTTTGGTCATTTCACTTAGTAGGTCGAAGACGAATGTCATTACCTAACGAGCTTATTTCATATTTAATATTTGTCCCTGGAGTGCAACCATAACTCTTTAGTGGAATGAGTTAGGGTTAAAATGATCTTAATGTTGCTATGGGGTTAGCATGGACATTTTGGTCATTTTGGGAGCCAAGGGCAAATAAGTCTTTCGGTCCCTCTTCTAGTCACTTTCCTATATTGGCATGGTTTCCTAATTTAATTAGATGATATGTGGTTGAATTATTTTTTTGTGGAAAAATATTTTTGAGTTTAAATTCAAATAGGCTTTTGATGGCATACATGAATTTAACTCTAGCTAAATTATTAACTTGTGGGCCATGGTGTGTTTATCTATCTTGTGGGCCAGCCATAAGGGGAGCCCCTTGTGTGAGGTTTCCAAGTTTAACTAGGTATCTTTACTTGGAAGGCAGAATTCCTCTTTGGGTAAGAATTCCTATGATTAAAGTTTACTAAATTTTAGTATCTTTAATTAGAAGGTGTTGCACTACTATGGTGGCTGGTTGCTAATTTTATGGGATGGTCATTCCTATTAGAGATTACTAATAAAGGAATGTGAACTATATATAAATCCCACACTACCCTAGGCATGCAACAAGTAATAAGAATTACCCTAGGTGTGAAACACATTGGAACCCCATTGGCTGCCCAAGAGAGAAAGAAACTCACGCCCATTGCTCCCTTCTTCTTCATTCATTGAAGAAAGGAGATCAGGTCCTGGTTCTTTTCCACAAGTTATATTTCAGAAAACCCATCTATGAATCCATAGTTTGACCCCACAATCAAAGCCAATAAGATTGGGTTGTGGAATAGAAGAGAAGATCAAAACAAAAGCTACTGCAGAAAATTCCTGCAACTTGCATTGCTGACTGCAGGCTGAGATCAGACCTTTGGAGCTTTCTTTTCAGAGATTTGAGGCCTTCATATCATCAAGGTATTAGTCCTCTATCATCTCCTTTCATTATACACATGTTGATCATGATTCCATGGAGTTTTATGCGTGTTTCATGGCTGCCAAATCAGATCTGTTTTCGTTTTAAAAACCATATCAGCCATGGACGTCCAAGTTCATATCACAATAGCATGAACTTTCAGATGGAGGAGAATGGAATGGATATGGTAAGAGATTTGATGTTGTTTGAATGAAGTTTTGGACTCCTCATTGGATGTATAAAAGAGGCTAGAAAGAGGCTGTAGAAGGAAGAGATAAAGCGGAGCTGAACTGTCCCGGAATCAGTTTCTGGACAGTTCGCTCAAGCGAACATGATACTTCGCTCGAGCGAAGTGTCCAGAAAAGGGTTCGAAGCATTCCAGTAGGCAGTTCGCTTGAGCGGACCCCTTGGTCGCTCGAGCGAACATCCCAGAACTCGTTCCAGAGAGTGGTTAGTTCGAGAGAACCAATACTTCGCTCGAGCCAACCACATACTGGATGAGTTCGCTCGAGCGACCTGAACTTCGCTTGAGCGAACCCACCCAGACAACCATTCCAGAGAGCTCCTCGCTCGAGCAAACTCTCCGGTTCACTCGAGTGATGAGCTTTGTCGGTCAAAGGCCATGTTTGGGACAGTGATGAGTTGTTTAAATGTCTTTGGACTATTCATTGTGACCCCTCTATGTCAAGGGGATTTACTAAGCAATGTATGAGGCAATTTGAGAATGAAACCACATCACGAAGATTTCATTTGAAGTTTTGAAAAATTCAAAGTGTATAAGCAGCCCGGAATGTCCCCAAACTCAAACAGTACCAAATTGTTGTTAGATCGACATACGGGATCCCTATTCGCTTAAAATAAATCTTGAACCCGATACTTTACCCGAAATTTCAATTGTTTATTGTATTTCACTGCTCCCGAGATTTATACTACATGATTTATTATTCCCGAAAGCATTGAAATTATACTTGTATTAATTGCTAGCCTCGAAATGCATTGCCCGACATGAAGTGACAGTTGTGCCTTTGAACACCCCCGTCTCGTTTATTGATGCACTTGCAATTGATGTATTTCATACATGTTTTAATCTTGTCATTTGACCTATGAGTCAACACCACTAAGCTTCGATAACCATGTTGATTTGATCTACCGACTTGGAGATCCCCCTCTTGTCCCTCCAGCTGCAGTTTGGATCCCGCTACTCGGTTATTACCGTGGTCTTGTCCCGATGCCGCAGATTGATACTATGGTTCCCGATACTCGGCTCGCTACCGTGGTCATGTATAGTATATGTATATGTATTTATAATATCCATTGTTTCTCCTCACCTCGAGTGACTAAGATCAGTGCCTAGTTATTGCTCAGTCACTTTAGTGATAGAGGACTTAGCTTCGTGTGGTTGCCATCTAGCTTATTTCCCGATTCCTTGGGCACATTTACATGTTTTACAATGCACATTTGTATTTGAATAAATGTTTTATATTGTTTATAGAAATCATTATTTAGACATGTTTAAATGCTTTTAAAGGTAAAGTCATTTATTATTATATTGTCATTGTATTTTACCCATTTGCCAAACCGTCGTGCTTGACCCACTCTTTGGTACTCAGGTCCGGACATTGTCTACCCCGAGACGGAGCTTGAGGATACGGTCGTTGAACTGCAACGCCTAGTCGAGTGGCATGGTGATGATGTCATTTAGACATTGGATTGCTAGAGAGAGATAACATTTTGGGAAAACTTTTAAGCATTTTTTGGGGATTTGTATTTTGTTTATATTGGCCTTTGTTGGTGTAAGACCCCGACCCGAGTGAACCCGATTAGTGCTAATTAAGTTGCGTGTTAGTGCTAAGTTTGATTAGTGTTTTTGGCTAAGTTGGGTTTGGAATAGCTTTTGATATAGTTTTGGGGATTTTGATTTGTCTTGTGTTAGTAGGGCCCTTTGGGGGTTCCTTTTCATGACATTGCATATGTTTGAGGATTTATCGGAGGTTTTTACATTCATGATTTTAATCCCGTTTTACTCGTTTTGATGATCCCTACAACTTTCATGTTGATCCCGTCCCCGTTTGAGATCCCGAAACCCGATTTCATAGCCTTGAGGGTAAAACAGCCATTGCACACCAAATCTGTACCCAAAACTTGATATTCCCGAAACCCGCGAAGCATATACTTTTTGGAAACTAGATATTTCGACGATCATTTCTTCCTTCTTCGTCGACTTTGTCCGAGGTACCGAAATAGATGATTTCAGCCAAACTAGTCCCTTAAGTTGTGGGACCCAAACCTCACTTGTTAACAAAAGAGAACCCACCTCCTTCACTCATTTCACTCTCCATTGCTCCAGCACAAACCAGCTGAACCTAGGGTTCCTTGTGCTCCTCTTCTTCTTCTTGCTTCTTCATCTCCAAGCCACACCAATAGTTCATCAATCAAGCAATGAAGATCACCAGCCTTTTTCTCATCTAGCAAGCTTCACTTTGATACCTTTTGTAGAAGAATCCATCAACTTTGAGACTCCCTTTGAGATAACTCTCTTCATTTGAAGGTCATCCAAGTAAGTGTTCTTCTTCATCTTCTAGATTTGTGTTCCTGTAGCCTTATAGAAGCTCCACCTTTATTATTGAAAGGTTTCCTTGTCATTTCATTGTTTGACCCATTTTAGGGTTTGTTTTGGGGGTTTTTGATTGTAGCTTGGCTTTGAGCAATAGAAGTGAATAGAGGCTTGATTTCAGCTAGCTTGGACTTGAGGCAAGTGAATGATGAAGTGTTTTAAGCTTTAAATGGTTTGGTGAAGCATTTATGGATTTTCATGCTTTCATTAATGTGTTTATGGTTGAAATAAATGCCCTTTTTTGCATCTTGATAGCCCCATTTAATGTTTTGTAAACATGTTGGTTTAGCATTTATTGTCTTTTGGGTATATCCTAAATGAATGTTTGTGAAATGGTTTCCTTCCTCTTTACTTTGTATTAGACTTGATATGGAAGAAGTGATGGAGTGAACATATGATGGGCTTTGGAGAAGTGTAGATAGAGGCATTGGAGGAGCTCTTAGCTCAATGTTATTCAGGGATTTAGTGCAAGTGGAGAGAATAGTTTTGAGGAGGAGAAGGGCTCAAATCTGAACACAGTGAGTGATTCCCGCACCTGACGGTCAGCCTGCGGTCACCCGGCGGCTAGCCGCCTGGTAGCCGAAATGTCACGGTTGCTTTTCCAGAGAGCACACTTCTCCACCTGAGAACTCGGTCAACTCCACGGTTAGCCAGCGGCTAACCGCCAGCTAACCGCACTTGGCGGTCAGCTTTCCAGTAAGCTACATTTCTGCAGCCCAGCCGTGGTCAACCAGCGGCGGCTAACCGCCAGGTAACCGAAATTCCCCAGGTTTCGAAAAGCTCCTCGCTCGAACGAACTCTCTGGTTCGTTCGAGCACTGAGCTTTGTCGATCAAAGGAGATTCACTAGGCATTGTATGAGGCCATTCGAGAAAGAAACCATATCACAAGGATGTCATTCGAAGTTTTGAAAATCCAAAGTGTATAAGGAGCCCGGGATGTCTTCAGACTCAAGAAGTACCAAGTCATTTCAATAATCGACATATGGGACCCCTATCCACTGAATAGATCTCGAAATCAACAGTTTTCCTGAAATGGTAAAGTTCATTATATTTCTTCATTTTCCCAGGTCTACTTAAATGATTTGTTTTCCCCGAAAGCATGATAGTTACACTGGTAACAGTTAATTGTCCCGAAATGTATTGCCCGACATGAAATGACAGTGTGCCCTTGAGCACCGCCGTCTTGCTCGTTTATTTATTGTACTTGTTTTACTTGCATATGTCCCGATTTGTTATTTGACCTATGAGTCGGCATCACTAAGCTTGGATACCTTGTCGGTTTGATCCACCGATTTGGAAATCCCTCTCCCGTCCCGCCAGCTGCAGTTTGGATCCCGATACCCGGTCTAATACCGTGGTCCCGTCCCGATACCAGGTTCGCTACCGTGGTCCCGTCCCGTATATTTATAATGTATATATGATTTGCGTTGAGTCTCCTCACCTTGTGTGACTGGGATCAACGTCCCGTGATACTGTTGTCACTTTAGTGACAGAGGACTTAGCTTTATATGATTGTCACCTTGTGAGTTCCCGATCCCTTGGTTACCTCATATGTTTTATCTTATTTACATGTTTTCTAGCAAATGATTTATCTATTTTCTAAGAGTTCTTGCTTGAACAGATTTCCTTACTTCTCGAGATATTTCATCTATTATATGTCGCTGTATCTTCTCACTCTCTTACCAGACCGTCGTGTCTGATCTTTTGCTTTGGTACTCAGGTCCCGTTGCCGGTTTCCTTGAGGAGGAGCCGGAGGAGGCGGTAGGTGAGCCGCAACCTCTAGTTGAGTGGCGCGCTGACGATGTCATGTAGACATCAGACTACTATGAGAAGCGTAACATTTTGGGAGAACTAATTAACCATTCTTTTGGGTTATTGTTTTGTAATATTGGCCTTTGTTGGCCTCAAATTTTGGGGAAGGTAACTAAATGATATTTTGTCTAACTTTAACAACTTTTGGGAAACATGCTATAGATCATTGCTCATTCTGATACAGTTTTGATATTTGATGTTAAGGCTTGCATGATTAGAGATAGTCTACTATTTGATTTGCTACACGCTTCCGCACCTAAGAGAAATGTTCATTGATGGTTGTGATATCCTCACCGCGAACACCTGTGGGAAATTAAATAAGTTGTATATTGTGGATGTAGATAATCCTCTTTAATCATTATTCACTAATGTCCCGATCCCGGATTGGGGATTCCCGGTCCGGGGTCGCGACAGTTGGCCTCTATTTTTGGGAATGTAATTAAATAGTCTTTTGTATAAACTTTAACCTTACTTTGGGAAACATGCTAATGATTATTGCTCATTCTGATACAGTGTTATACATGTGATTTATCTTGTGATTAGAAATGAATTATCATTTGATTTGCTACACGCTTCCGCACTTAAAAGAAATGTTCATATATGGTTGTGATATCCTCACCACGGACACATGTGGGAAATTAAATATTAAATAAATGTTCACACACATCATCATTAGTCCCGATCCCGAATTAGTCCCGCGGGCCCGGTCCGGGGTCGCGATAGACTGGTATTAAAGAGAGACGTGTTTCAAGCAATTAAAAGAAACTAGAAATCCTAAGGACGTGGCGAGGATACGTAAGATCTTTCGTTGGCTAGTATCGTGTGAGCAATGTGTGACCCTTATTTGATTATTATGTGTTAACAACTTGTTTTGCAGCGTCATGCCACCTCGTAAGAGACCGACAAACGGCAATCCCTTTGCAAGTAACAGTGATCATAGAAGGCCAATTGAGGAAGATCTGGTTGAAAACACTATGCCAAATCAATTCCAACAAATGATGCAAGCAATGCTTGACCAACAGCGTCAGGCTAATGAGAATCAGGCTAGACTGCAAGAGCAGATGCTCAAGAGAGAGGAAGATCATGCTAGGGAATTGGCAGAGATGTAGAGGCAATTGTTAGAGGTGTTACAGAGAAGGCCCGAACCAGTTCAACCCCAACCCGCTATTGTCATCAATCAGAGGCAACATGACCCGAACGCCTTGTTTGAACGGTTTCGGAAGAGAGCTCCAAAGGAATACCAAGGCATAGAGGATCCATTAGCTGCAGATGACTGGCTAGAGCATACAGAGAACATCTTTGAGATCTTCCAATGTACTAGAGGAGATATAGTTAAACTTGCATCATCTTTCTTTATTGGGGCAGCAGACATATGGTGGAAGACAGTCAGAGATGAAGACAGGGCTATGGCAGATGCAGTGGTTTTGGCGAATTTCAAGAAGTAGTTTCATGATAAATATGTACCCACCCACATCAAGAGACAGAATGCAGTGGAATTCCAGCAGCTTGTGCAAGGGAACACAACAGTCCTAGAGTACCTCACCAAGTTTGAGAGACTATCAAGATATGCTCCGGAGTTAGTAGACACAGTAGAGAAGAAGATTGTCAAGTTCCATGAGGGACTTAACCCTTTCATTGAGAGAGATGCCACGGGAGCAGTACCACCTATCACTTTCGATGAAGCTATCAAGAGAGCCTACAAGTTTGAGAATTTCCATAACAAGATCCTTAGAGTTCAAGGCAAGGGACAAGCTCATCAACAGAACTACCAACACAAGAATCATCAAAACAAGAAGGAGAGGACAGAACCGAATACTCAGAATCCATTGGATTGTGCTCATTGTGGGAAGAATCATGCCAGTGCTAAATGTCGTACACTCACAGGAGCATGTTTCGGATATGGTTCCATGACCCATCAGATGAGAGACTGTCCGAGACAGAACAGACAGAATCAGCAGCAGCAAGGGGCACAGCGTCCAGCACCACCACAAAATGCAATAGTTGTCAAGAACCAAGAAAGCCCACTTCAGCAGCAAGCACCACAGCAGCAGCAGCATAGACCACAACAGCAACAGCAGCAGGCCCATTATCAACAGGGACAAAATCAGAACCAGCATCCCCCACAACAGAATAGGAATGCACCACAAGGTAGGCCACAACAAGCTCCGAATAGACCACAGTATCGAGGGCAAATCTATGCGGTCAATAGAGCTGATGCAAAGGCAGCGGGAAATATAATGGAAGGTACAGTTCTTATTTGTGGGATGAAAGCTAGGATTTTATTTGACCCTGACTCTACACATTCATTCTTATCCCATGAATTTTCTAAGTTGATTGATATGCATGCTAGAGAACTTGAGTTCATTTTGACTGTAGGCAAACAAGTTATTTGTAGAACCTTTTACCTTAGTTGTACAGTTCAGATAGGAGAAGTGGTTTTAACCGCGGATCTCATTTTATTAAGGATGTATGATTTTGATGTCATCCTAGGGATGGACTGACTGGCTGGCAGGTTACCATGCCACAATGGATTGTTTCCATAAGACCCTGACTTTCAAGTTGGATGAGACACCAGTAGGGGTGTTGTTTCAGGGAGAGAGGAGAAATCCTTGTATATGGTTTATCTCAGCATTGAAGGCTGATATACTTTTGAGAAGTGGATATGAAGTATATTTGGCGTTTATCAGGGAGGATAAACGGTCCCAATGGGTGGAGGAGATCTCAATTGTTTGGTATTTCCAGGATGTGTTTCCGGAGGAGATTCCGGGTTTGCCACCCATCAGAGAGATTGATTTTTCTATTGAGTTGTTACCAGGAACAACTCCGATATCTATTGCGCCTTATAGAATGGCTCCGGCAGAATTGGGAGAGTTGAAGATACAATTGCAAGAGTTGTTAGATAAAGGATTTGTGAGACCGAGCATTTCACCATGGGGAGCTCCAGTCTTGTTTGTCAAGAAGAAAGATGGTTCCATGAGAATGTGTATAGATTACAGAAGACTGAATCAAGTGACCATCAAGAACAAGTATCCATTACCGAAAATAGATGAATTGTTTAATCAATTGCAAGGTGATTCTTACTTTTTGAAGATTGATTTGAGATCTGGTTACTATCAGCTGAGAGTCAGAGAATCAGATGTGTTGAAAACAGTTTTCCGGACAAGATATGGCCACTCTGAGTTCCTTGTGATGCCATTTGGGTTGACTAATGCACCAACAGTATTTTCATGGCATTGATGAACATGATATTTGCACAGTATCTGGATCAGTTTATTGTAGTATTCATAGATGACATTTTGGCGTACTCCAAGACCAAAGAAGAGCATGAAGAGCACTTGAGGATAGCACTGCAACTTTTGAGAGAGAACCAGCTGTATGCAAAGCTCAATAAGTGTGAATTTTGGTTGGACCAAGTAGCATTTTTGGGGCACATCATCTCCAAAGAAGGATTGTCAGTAGATCCGTCCAAGATTGAAGCAATTATGAGTTGGGAAAGACCGAAGAATGCCTCAGAAATCAGAAGTTTTCTGGGTTTAGCAAGCTATTATCGGAGGTTTGCGCACGGATTTTCATTGATTGCGTCATCTTTGACGAAGTTGACAAGGAAGAATGTGCCATATGTGTGGACAGATCAGTGTGAAGATAGTTTCCAAGAGCTGAAAAAGAGATTGACTACAACACCAGTCCTCACTTTACCATCCGGAAGCGGCGGTTTTACCATTTTTACCGATGCTTCGAATGTTGGACTTGGTTGTGTGTTGATGCAAGACGGGAAAGTGATTGCATATGGATCCCGGCAGTTGAAATATCACGAGAAGAACTATGTCACCCATGATCTTGAGTTGGCAGCGGTTGTCTTTGCATTGAAAATGTGGAGACATTACCTCTATGGAGAGAAGTTCAAAGTCCACTCCGACCACCGCAGCTTACAATACTTGTTTTCTCAGAAGGAATTGAACATGAGACAGAGAAGATGGATGGAATATATCAAGGATTATGATTTTCCAATCAAGTACCACCCGGGGAAACCCAGTGTAGTTGCCAATGCCTTGAGCAGAAAATCAATAGGCTTGGCAAATCTAAGTGGCACTTGTATCTTTGAGCAATTTGAAGAGTTGAGTATAGATCTACAGCCACTAAGGAAAGGTGTTTTGTTGGCTAACATGTCAGTTTCAGAGCCTTCTTTCATTCAGAAGATCAAGGATATTCAGTTACAAGATCAAGAGTTGGCGAAGATTTCAGAGCATATAGCAGACCGTCCTGATTTCCGTATTGTTGATGGAGTTTTGTACTACCGTGACCGTCTATGTGTACCAAATATTGAAGATTTAAGGAATGACATCATGACCGAGGCTCACAGTACGAAGTACTCTATGCATCCAGACAGCACGAAGATGTATCAGAATTTGAATGGCAGATTTTGGTGGAACAACATGAAGAGATAAATTGCAACGTTTGTCTCCCGTTGCATGACTTGTCAATTGATTAAGGCAGAACATCAGAGGCCTCCGGGATTTTTACAGCCGTTAGAGATCCCGGAATGGAAATGGGAGCATATTACTATGGATTTTATTTCGGGACTACCGAGGACCAGCGGAGGCAACGATGCGATATGGGTCATTGTGGACCGACTTACCAAATCGGCTCATTTCATTCCTATGAGGACAGGGAAGAAGATGCACATGCTATTTTTGGTGGAGTTATTTGTCAACGAGATTGTCAGTCGACATGGGCAACCAGTTTCTATCACTTCTGATAGAGACAGCAGATTCGTCTCGAGGTTCTGGAAGTCGCTACATGAGTCTATGGGCACAAAACTACAGTTTAGCATGGCTTATCACCCGTAGACAGATGGTCAATCAGAGAGAACAATTCAGACTCTTGAGGATATGCTCCGTGTTTGTGTGTTAGATTTTAAGACTCAATGGGATGAGACTCTACCATTGTGTGAGTTTGCTTACAACAACAGTTACCACTCGAGCATTGGGATGGCGCCTTTTGAGGCTTTGTATGGCAGAAGGTGTAGGACACCTGTGTGTTGGGAAGATGTTGGAATTCGCAGTTTCCATGGACCGACCATAGTGAGTGAAACTAGCGACAAAGTGAAGTTGATCCAAGAACGTCTGGAAGTAGCCCGGAGTAGACAAAAAAGCTATGCAGATTCTCATAGAACGGATTTACAGTTCAAAGAAGGAGACAAGGTTTTTCTGAAAGTGTCACCTACGAGAGGAACATTGAGATTTGGACAGAATGGCAAGTTATCACGGAGATACATTGGACCATATGACATTGTGAACAAGATTGGTGATGTGGCTTATAGGTTAGCCTTACCACCTGAGCTATCCGGCGTACACAACGTCTTCCATGTGTCTATGTTGAAGAAGTATGTCCCCGATCATTCACATGTACTCCGGCATGAGCCATTGGAGATCAAAGAGGATGCTACCTATGTTGAGAAGCCCGTTTAGATCAATAATATGAAAGAACAAGAGTTAAGGACACGGACTATTCAATGGATGAAAGTACTTTTAGAGAATCATGGACCGGAAGAAGCAACGTGGGAATTACGAGATCAAGTGCAGAAGAAGTATCCACATCTACTACCTGAGGGGAGTTTTATGTTTCATTTGATGAACCAAATGCCCTAAGGGGTGGAGGATGTAAGACTCCGTCCCGAGTGACCTCGATTAGCATTAATTAAGTTGTGTTTTAGTTTAAAGCGTGTTTAGTGGATTTTTGGTTAAGTTGGGAATAGAATAGATTTGATATAGCTTTGGAGAATTTTGATTGCTTAGTAATTAGTGGGGGGCCTTTAGGGGTTCCTTTTTATCACCTTGCATGTCCTAGGGGATTTATCGGAGATTCTTGCATTCATTGTTTTAATCTCGTTTTATTTGTATTGTTAATCCCTACAACTTTTATGTTGGTCCCGTACCCGTTCGAAATCCCGAAACCCGACTTTCCCAACATTGAGGGCAAAACGGTCATGGTGCACTAAATCTATACCCAAAACTTGATGTCCCCGAAACCGGTGAAACATATACTTTTTGAAAACTAGATAGTTTAACAATCACTTTTCTCTACTTCGTCGAATTCATTAGAAGCCCCAAAAGCCATGATTTCATTATTAGTAGTGGAGCCCACTCCCCATTTGCTTATAAGAGAACTTTTCTTCCGCATTTCCCTTTTTGTTAGCACACTACAATCACTCAAACTAGGGTTTTCCCCTTTTCTCTTTTTTCTTGCTTTCCATCTCCAATCCACTACCAAACCTTTGCTTTAGGAATAATGCTTGTCATCATCTTCTTCATCATCACCAAAGCTCTCCATTGATATCCTTTTTAGAGAAAACTCCTCATTCCAAGACTCTCTTTGAGCTCACCTTGCCCAATTGGAGAACCTACAAGTAAGCAACCTTCTCCATCTCTTGGATTTGTGTTTCTTCGATCTTGAAGAGGTTCCCTTCTCATTATTGTAAGGTTTCCCTTTCTATTTCTTGTTTTGACCCATTTTAGGGTTTGTTTTGGGGCTTTTTGCTATAGATTGGATATTTGGCTTGGAAGAGTATTAGAGTTTGATTTCTTGATTTGAAGACCCAAGGCAAGTGGATGATTTGATTTTTATAAGCTTTCAATGATTTTGGTATTTCTACTCATGCCTATTTATTGCATTGATTTGAAACAAATGTTAATGATAGTGCATTGATAGTGCATTTATTTCATAGAAAGGTATTGGTGCATGTCATTTAATCTCTTCTTGTTTTGTCCCAACTGCACTCTTATGTGAAATGGTTTCCTTCCTTCCTTCTTTGTATTGGATGTGACGTTGATGGAGGACAATGAAATGGATATGGTAAGAGATTTGATGTTGTTTGAATGAAGTTTTGGACTCCTCATTGGATGTATAGAAGAGGCTAGAAAGAGGTTGTAGAAGGAAGAGATAGAGAGGAGCTGAACTGTCCCGGAATCAGTTTTTTGACACTTCGCTCGAGCGAAGTGTCCAGAAAATGGTTCGGAGCATTCCAGTAGGCAGTTCGCTTGAGCGGACCCCTTGGTCGCTCGAGCGAACATCCCAGAACTCGTTCAAGAGAGTGGTTAGTTCGAGCGAACCAATACTTCGCTCGAGCCAACCACCTACTGGATGAGTTCGCTCGAGCGATCTCAATTTCGCTCGAGCGAACCCACCCCGACAACCATTCCAGAGAGCTCCTCGCTCGAGCGAACTCTCCGGTTCACTTGAGCGATGAGCTTTGTCGGTCAAAGGTCATGTTTGGGACAGTGATGAGTTGTTTAAATGTCTTTGGACTATTCATTAAGAACTCCTCTATGTCAAGGGGATTTACAAAGCAATGTATGAGGCAATTTGAGAATGAAACCACATCACGAAGATTTCATTTGAAGTTTTGAAAAATTCAAAGTGTATAAGCAGCCCGGAATGTCCCCAAACTCAAACAGTACCAAATTGTTGTTAGATCGACATACGGGATCCCTATTCGCTTAAAATAAATCTTGAACCCGATACTTTACCCGAAATTTCAATTGTTTATTGTATTTCACTGCTCCCGAGATTTATACTACATGATTTATTATTCCCGAAAGCATTGAAATTATACTTGTATTAATTGCTAGCCTCGAAATGCATTGCCCGACATGAAGTGACAGTTGTGCCTTTGAACACCCCTGTCTCGTTTATTGATGCACTTGCAATTGATGTATTTCATACATGTTTTAATCTTGTCATTTGACCTATGAGTCGGCACCACTAAGCTTCGATAACCCTGTTGATTTGATCTACCGACTTGGAGATTCCCCTCTTGTCCCTCCAGCTGCAGTTTGGATCCCGCTACTCGGTTATTACCGTGGTCTTGTCCCGATGCCGCAGATTGATACTATGGTTCCCGATGCTCGGCTCGCTACCGTAGTCATGTATAGTATATGTATATGTATTTATAAAATCCACCATTTCTCCTCACCTCGAGTGACTGAGATCAGTGCCTAGTTATTGCTCGGTCACTTTAGTGATAGAGGACTTAGCTTCGTGTGGTTGCCATCTAGCTTATTTCCCGATTCCTTGGGCACATTTACATGTTTTACAATGCACATTTGTATTTGAATAAATGTTTTATATTGATTATAGAAATCATTATTTAGACATGTTTAAATGCTTTTAAAGGTAAATTCATTTATTATTATATTGTCATTGTATTTTACCAATTTGTCAAACCGTCGTGTTTGACCTACTCTTTGGTACTCAGGTCCGTACATTGTCTACCCCGAGACGGAGCTTGAGGATGCGGTCGGTGAACTGCAACGCCTAGTCGAGTGGCATGGTGATGATGTTATTTAGACATTGGATTGCTGGAGAGAGATAACATTTTGGGAAAACTTTTAAGCATTTTTTGGGGATTTGTATTTTGTTTATATTGGCCTTTGTTGGCCTCTATTTTTGGGAATGTAATTAAATGGTCTTTTGTATAAACTTTAACCTTACTTTGGGAAATATGCTAATGATCATTGCTCATTCTGATAAAGTGTTATACATGTGATTTATCTTGTGATTAGAAATAAATTATCATTTGATTTGCTACACACTTCCGCACTTGAAAGAAATGTTCATATATGGTTGTAATATCCTCACCGCGGACACCTGTGGGAAATTAAATATTCAATAAATGTTCACACACACCATCATTAGTCCCTATCCCGGATTAGTCCCGCGGGCTCGGTCTGGGGTCGCGACTTCTCTCCTCACCATCTGCCGTGTAAGAGAACTGAAAACTCGTTTGGTACGTCAGGTCGTCAGGGACTGCGTCACCATAGAAAAGGTAGGCTTGGACACAATGCTCTGATCGTCCATAACCCAAGGACGGTTGCTTACCATAATCCTATAAAACTCCTCATCCTTAAGAGCGATCAATCATTGTCTCATCTCATCGCAGTTGAGAAAGTCACATTCTTCTAAGTTTCTCTCCACAAATTGGACCTTCTCCCAAGCCTACTGTACGGCCACATTAGGAGACCTAGTAGACCGACGAGGTGCATCAGTAACAGCCTCTTTGCCCTTGTTCGATCTAGAGGAACTACCTGCGAAGGATGGAAAATAAAATCAACCATCAAAATGACAGAATTTTGCTAAAAAAATTCTAGCGAAATTTTGGCATGATTCCGGGACAATTCCGAAGAAAAAGGAAACATCCCGAAAAAGATAGGAAGCTTGAAGATGAGCCCAACACCGCTACAAGCTCAATGAAGCATCCTCAAAGAAGGTTTGAACTCAAACATTGCTGCGAGATCAAACCAATCTCATCAAATCTCCGCAAGCTTGAAGAAGGGCTCAACATCGCTGCGAGCTCCAAACCCCAAAACTTGCAAAGCTCCTCAAAATCCAGCAAGATCAAGAAAGGGCACACATTGCTGCGAGCTCCAAATCCCAAAACTTGCAAAAGATTTCCACGTATGCATCATCATGCTCCCAATCAATTTGCTAAAAAGCATGCATAAAAAAATCATCATGCATTAGATGCTAGGAAAACTTCAACCAAAGTTTGATCAATTCCAACCCAACTTGGTCAAAACCAATCAAACTTTGTCAAAGTCAAAATTCATGTTGACTTGACCTAGAGATTCTAGCCTTCTATACTGATGCATTCAAAAAAAAAAAAAAGAAATATGCATGAACGTCTTGGAATGCATAAACCTCATTATCTTGGTGAGCAAAATAAAAAATAAAAAAAGGAGAAGCAAAAAAAAAAACAGAGAGAAATTTCTTCAAAAAAAAAATGGCCAGCAGCCCGTGGCCCGCTGCCACGTGGCAGTACGGACCTGTTCGTACAGCCAAAGGAAAAAAAACGTGAAAAAAAACTCCAATAAAAAAAAGGGAGGCAGCACGTGAAAAAAAAAAGAGAAAACACATGAAGAAAAAAAAATAGAGAAAAGAGAAAAAAAATCCTACTTCTACAATGGAAATTTCTTGAAAAAAAAGACTTACTTGAAGCTATTGATGGAGGAAGAAAAAGCTTGAAGATCATTGAAGAAGAAGAGAAGTTCTTGATCTTGCAGCACTCTTGAAGACTCTTGCAAAGAAAGAAAACAATGAAGCACAGATCCAATCTCCTCTTGCTTTTATAGAAGAGAGCAAACCGAAAAAGGAAACAAGGAGAAAAGAAAGGAGGTAATTGCTAAAAATTAGCAACCTTCCCAAAAGAAAGGAGATTTGAGATATTCTCTCCCAAAGAGAAGATTCTTTGAGAAATTTTCTCCAAAAAGAAAGGGAATGAGAAATATTCTCTCCCAAAGAGAGATACTTTGAGAAAATCTCTCTCAAAAGAAGGGAAACTTGAGAGATTCTCTCCAAGTAAGAATATTTTTAGATATTCTCTATTCAAAAGAGATATTTTTAGATATTCTTTACAAAATGACACCTGTGAGATCTAAGCCATCTTTAAAAGCTTAAGGTCCCATGGGCTAGCCCACGTGAGCCAGGTTTCACCACCTACGTAGTAAAAGGAGCTTCCTTTCAAAAATTCCACTTACCAAGAGCATACAAAATGGTTCCATGCCTCTTTTGAGTTGATTAGACCACACACAAAAAAATATATATCCAAGCCTCATGAGCTTCCAAAAGTTTCAAACCATCCCACCTCATATACCAAATTGAGCCAAAATCTTGAAATTGACATTCCACAAAATCCAAACTTGACCCCCTAGCTTGCCACATACAGCTTGTTAGGTCACAAGGTCAAAACCAAATATGACCCCCCAATTTGCCACATACAGTTTGTTGGGTCACAACGTCAAAATCCAAAAAAAAATCAAACCCCGACCCCCTAACCTGCCACATACAGCTTGTTAGGTCACAAGGTCAAAAACCAAAAAATCCTTCTTGATCGCCTGATGCGCCACATAAAGGCCTTAGGTTCACAAGGTCAAAAGGAAAACCCAAATCCATCTCCCTCATGTCATTTTCAAAACTTTACCTTGAGATTGTACGTGATCTCTCTCACTACCATAAAATCCCCTTGGAAACTCAAAAGGCTATTAAAAAAAATGCTCAAAGACTCTTGGTCAAACCAAAAGCTCCTTCAAGTTTCTTTTTGAGGCACATCGACTCCAAAAGCTACTCGTCACTGTACCTCGAGGGAGCATTTGTTGACACCAAAAATGTCACTTTGCCTCGTCAACATCAAGAAGCCACATGAAGTCGCATCCTACTACAAACGGGCAATGCTACTTCAAGCATCAGATCTTGTCAGAATGAAACAAAAACTGCAAGTTCCTCCAAGACAGCCAAAAAAGGGGTTCACATGAAGTTCCGAGTCATTCCAACATCATTTGGCCTAACTTCACTCCTCCGGCAGCTAAACAGGCGCTCCTGGCGGCGGCGACGTCGAAAACATCAAAACTTCGATCAAAGCCTACGAATGGTCTCAAAATACCTCCAAAAGGCTCCGTGCCAAATTTCAAGTCAAACCGACAACGTTTGACCCTCCATCAACCCTTGAACAGCAAAATCAAGCCTCTCAGTGGTGAGAACCACCGAGGGCATCACTCATCAAATGGAGCACATGGGCGGCTTCAACATGCTTCAAAAGGGTTACACGTCAAATTTCAGGTCATTCCGACAACGTATGACCCGACTTTGACGCTCCAAAACAAAATCAAGGCTACCGGCAGTGGAGCACCCCAAGACCATGACATCCAAATCAGAGTCAATGGATCATCTCAAAATGACTCCAATAGGCTCCCTACCAAATTTCAGGTCAATCGGACGTCAGTTGACCACACATCAAAGCGCGAAATCTTCCTCGCAGTAAAATCAAGCCTAGCACCGATGGGACCCCAAACAGCTTCAAAACTCAAACAAAAGCCCATGGCTGGTCCTATCTACTGCTCAGGAGACTTCACCTCAAATTTTGGGTGATTCCGACATCGTTTGACCTAGTTTTGACTCTTGACCGAAAATCAGCAACTCTGCGCGGCAAGGTCTTCGGCTTTTCCACAAAATAAGAAACTTTGTGCTCCGGTTTTGCACGACTTCTCGTCGTGTTTTCTTCAGGACAATCAAGCCAAAAAATGATGAAAAATGTCAAGAAAAATAAAGGAGAAAAAAGGACTAAAAAAGCTCGAAAAACGGCCGAAGAAAAGGGGACCAAACCCCATGGTCGCCGCTGGAAGTCCGGGTCGCTGGATTTTCGCCGGAAGGCCCGTTTTCTGATCCTTTTCGTATTTTGGGAATTCTAGTACCTGTAGTTTTCCAAAAATCTGATTTTTGATGCACGAAATCGACCGATCTCCGTCTACATCTCAGATTCGCCATCAAGAGCATGAAATCATCATTGATCGCTCCAAGATCGTCAACCGGCTAACCAAGAAAGTACACTTTCGGTCCGACCGATCGAGAAATCGACAAGACAGATGGTACCGGCCCGCTGTTAGCAATCTATGTCTGAAGTTACATGATCATCCGACATCGATCAACATGAAGATCCATCATCGATCATCGCAAGAAGAATTCTAAAAGACACGGCACGGCCGCAACTCTTCAAATCCCCGGCGACCACTTAATGCTGGTAATTGACCCAACTAAATGCGGTCATTAACTCATTATTTTGGACAGCCCAATTAGATTCAAGAGAATGGGAGTTACAAGCCAAAGCCATCATGGCATTAAAGCCATGAAACTCCTCTCGTCATGGAGATTAAAGGCGTCTAAATGCCCATCATTCTCCATCAGCCAATCAGATTCAAGGAAAAAGGAGTTACAAAATCAAGAAATAAAAACTTGTAACCCCTCCCATCATGAAGATTTAAAGCCATCAATGCTCATAAACCCTCCTAAATGGTTACCAAAGGCCTATAAATAGGAGAGCATTCCAAGAAGAACGGATCAGAAAAATCAGTCAGAAAGATCCCCGAACCCAAGCCCCAGAAATCAAGAAAAATCGTCCAGAATTCCCAGAAGCTCTGCTACTTTGAAGAAATTTTGCTACAACAAACACCACAAGGTGATTGAAGCTCCTTGGGGGGAAGGTGATTGAAGCTCCTTGGGGGGTACTCCCCCCAAGGCAAAGCTCTCTCTCTCTCTTCTCTTATTCAACATGGCCTAGACGTGCCTTTTCAGCCCGTCTCTTCATTTTTTTATTGGATATATGACCTTCCCTTGGTCTTTATCCTCTAAAAAAATAAAACTGAAGTCCAAGCCAAGCCAACAGAATCAAAGCATCGCATGTTCTCATCTGAAGGACGATGACAAAGTCCATACATGACTTGCAACCATCGATCTGAACGAGTCCCCGCAATCTCCTGAGAAGTCAGATCCCTTTTCTTACTTTTCTGTTGTATTTTGTATTTTCTTTAAGAGACAAAAAAATCACAATTATTGTCTTTCATTTTGATGAGATTTGTAAATCGCCTTTCACTGCAAAATTGCCTCTCACGACATTCAAAAAAACCTTGTCTCTTTTCTTAAATATATGTGCAATGGGAAGTTAGAAAAAAGATTGATTTCCTTTCTACTTGCGAAGGTGGATCTCCTGATCACCATTTCTAAATTCCAAGTATAATAAAAAATCTAGCATACCGTACAAAAATGTTGATACCTGCCTTTCTCCCCTCCTTCCCTCCATTCGGCCTTTTCCGTGACCCCGGGGACGGATGGGGGAGGAATGGAAGAATCGGGTCCATCAAGTTGGCACACCCAGTGGGGCACGTTCATTTGAGAACGTCATGCTTGGATTCTTTCGCCCCTCTTTAGTTGGTTGCCTATGTTGAATCTTACATCTAAAAAGAAACATGTGATGGGATTTTTTGAAAATTTCTATCTTCAATCTATTTCCACTCTTTCTCATTTAAAAAAAAAACTGATTTCTCTTTTCCTCAATTCGTCTTTGAAAAACTCTGATCCTTTCCCCTCTGTGAGAACCCGACCCCTAATCTCTTGGATTAGTGTTGTTTTATTTGTGGATTAGTTTCTTTTAGTGGGATTAGTATTTGTTGGGTTGAGTTTGTGAGCTAGAATGGTTTTTCTCTAGTTTTGGGGAATTTTGAGGGCCTTTGTGATTAGTGGGACCCTTTGGGGGTTCTTTTAGTGACTTTGCGTGAGATTAGGAAATTATTCGAAATCCCTGATAATTCTTGTTTTAGCCTCATTTGACTTATTTTGTTAACCTCTACAACTTTCGTGTTCACTCCGTACCCGTTCGAAGCTCCGAAAATCAGTTTTTCCAGCCCGGAGGGCAAAACAGTCTTTTCACACCAAATCTGTACCCAAAACTCGATATTCCCGAAACCCGCGAAACATATACTTTTTGGAAACTAGAAATTTCGACGATCATTTCTTCCTTCTTCGTCGAATTCATCCGAGGTCCCGAAAGAGATGATTTCAGCCACCCAAGTTCTTTAAGTTGTGGGACCCAAACCTCACTTGCTTATAAGAGGAACCCATCTCCCTTTCATTCCATTCTTCATTTTCCAGCACAAACCAGCAACCTAGGGTTTCTCTTGTGTTTCTCTCCTTCTTCTTGCTTCTTCATCTCCAAGCCACACCAAGAGTTCATCAATCAAGAAATGGAGATCACCAACCTCTTCCTCATCTTGCAAGCTTCACCTTGATACCATTCTTGGAGAAATCTTCCCACATTGAGATCTTCTTGGAGCTAGTTCTCTTCATTTGAAAGTCATCCAAGTGAGTGTTCTTCTTCATCTTCTAGATTTGTAATCTTCTAGCCTTAGAGAAGCTCCACCTTGATTATTGAAAGGTTTCCTTGTCATTTCATTGTTTAACCCACTTTAGGGTTTGTTTTGGGGGTTTTTGTAGAGATTGTGGATCTTGAGCTTGAGAGGTGATTAGGAGCTTGATTTGCTAGATTGGAACCCAAGGCAAGTGGATGAATGGATGGTTTTAATGTTATCAAAGTTTTATGAGAAAACCCTAAGTTTATTTCTTGTTCTTGATCATTGGATACATGTTTGCACATATGCTCCTTGTCACTTATATATGGAAATGTAATATCCTGTTACTGTCAGCTCTGTAATTTATTGTGATGGTTTACTCTAGTCTGATATGATTCTTAAGATGATAGCTATATGCTAAAGGTTGAGTGTGACGCGGAATCCGATAGCCACAGACTCCGGGTCGCAACGCCACAAAAAGCTTCCGCAAAATATTCAGAATGTGTTGTCTTCACACACGCGGATCCTGAGAGAAGTAAAATACATTTATGCTTAAATCCCATTCCCGCCCCCGAGGTTTCGGTTCGGGGGCGTGACACCCTCCGAACTTGATAGCTCGCAGAAATGTTTGTAGCTATTGTTCATAAAGAGGAATGGGTCACCTTTTTTCTTTGATGAGTCTCATAAGGATTTTCAAAAAAAAAAAATCAATTTTCTCTCTTTTGGATTCAAATTAAGGAAACTTTAGTTTCTTCCTTTTCGGACAATGGCTCGCGGAAATTGTTTGTAGCTAACGTTTGGATTGGGAGAGGCCATTAGCTCTCTTTGATAGGTCCATTAGAGATCTTTCAAGAAAAACTTTCAAAAAAAAAGAGTCTAATCTCAAACTCTTAAAAAAAATCAGTTTTCTCTCTTTTGGATTCAAATTAGGGAAACTTTAGTTTCTTCCTTTTCGGACAATGGCTCGCGGAAATCGTTTGTAGCCAACGTTTGGATTGGGAGAAGTACTGTCCCGTTTCCCCATGCCATGCTTCCTTAATGGCGATAGGTGGAGGCAACGTCCCATCGGATCATGCGCCGAATCCTCGTATTAATGTGGACGTGATCGTCTGATAAGACTAGCCCCTTATCATAATCCGGCGCTCATCTTGTCTATCAGTACATTCTGCAACGTAGCCGTAGCGTTATGGGGTACAATTATGACCTTGTACTCATCCTAGTTGGTGATGCTGAACTGAAGGTGATGCCGAGATTAGACATGGATGCACTCTGGTACTGCTGTCGAGGTGATGGTGCCGAGACCGAGATGAGGCCAGCTGGTACCTTTACCGAAGCTAGCTCAAGCTGGACGCTGGCTGGCACTATTGCCGAGCTGAATGTACATTGTACTTCTGCCGAGCTTGGATACCGAAACCGTGATAAGCCGAGTCGGTATTGTTACCGAAATTAGCATAATCCTTTTCTTAGGAGAAGGCCCCACACAAGAATGATGAGGAGATGTTGGGGAATGTCCTTGGAGCTCGGGAAGCCTTCGAATCCTTGGGAGTGCCCTAGCTTGGTAATGGAGAGAAGGAGAAGGAGTAGGGAGAGGGTAGAGGAGAGGAGATGAGATGAAGGAAATGGGGTTTTACGGTGTTGTAGGGACATTTATTGAAATTCGCACGTCAGACCTAAGATTCAGGGGATTTACAACAAGGTCCTTGGCTATTGGGGGTGGCCTCATATGTGGGTCTCGGGCCACTGGGCAATGATGGGTCCAAAGACATGAATGCTATGCATGATAACTACTACCTAATTCACCTCACATCACTAATTATAGTTATGCCAGAAATCTCAATTAAGCACCCCTAACTCTAGTAATTAGCAATAAACCACCTAATTAGTGCCAAGAGCCTTGCACACAAAAGGAAAAAACAAGTTGTAGAGGAACAAAATCAATTGAAAGTAAAATGAGAAATGACAAAAAAACATGCATCTCGTGATTAGAGATGTAAATGGGTACCCGATTCTCCGATTACCCGGAGGTTCCGAACTGTGTTAAAAACCGGGTCTGGGTCCTTATTTAGGCTCGAATAAGTAAATGGGTCCAGGTCCGGTTCCACATTGGTTCGGACCCGTGGAACCGAGACCCGATATATTGCCTCAATTTTTTAAAATCTCTCCTAAAAACCATATTTTTTTAATATCATTCTTTATCTAAACTCGGACCCGGATCTAGACCCGTCTCCTATATGGTTCTGGTTCCGGTTCCGGGTCTGGATCCGGTTCCACCTTTTCCATAATGGTTCCGGTTCCGAGTCCACCGTGGACCCAAACTTTAACCGACCCGTTTACAATCCTACTCATGATCTTATGTTGTTCTCGCCTTAAATCTGATCGGAAAAGGAAGATGAGAAGAGAGGCTTCGGGTGGGGTTTCTCTCTTTCTCTCTCTTTGAAGACAGCCAAAAGCGAGAGGACTGATCTTTCTCTCTCGCCAATTGAAAGGGAAGATAATTCGCTAAAGCATGGAAGTGGGGTTGAGTTGATCAGTCCTGACTCTGAAAGCTTCACAATCACCTAACATAGGTGGGGCCAATAAAAATTGAGATGGCTCATAAATGTATAAATTGCTAGTTCCCCTAGATGTCATGATTTGCATACATCCAAGTGGTCTCACAGGCTGACAGGGGTCATGATTTGATTTGCAAAAAAATCATCCATGCATAAAAGGTACTGAGGCCCCATCATGCGGGAAAAAAAAAAAAAACTTTAACAGTTTCATGCAAACCCTTAAAAAAAACATAAAAAGGCCGAGTAGTTCCCCTTGATGCCATGATTTACACACCCAAGTGGGTCCCAAAGGCCCATCATCAAGTGATGAAAAAAAAAAGGGTCCCAAAGGCCCATCATCAAGTGATGAAAAAAAAAAGGCGTACATTTTCATGGGAACCATTTTGAAATTAAAAAAAAAAAACTAAAAACTTACAAAGCAGTTCCACCCCACCCCCCCGCCCCCCCCCCCCGCCCCCCCCACGAGATTCACATGCCCTGATTTGCATACATCCAAGTGGCCAGCCCAACATTATTTTATAAAAAACCGTCCCGCATGAAAGAAAAGAAATTCTCCAACCCAACTCAACCAAAATCGAAAGAGTCCAACTCAACAGAATCGGCACAGTCCACTCTCAGCCTGGACGATGGCAGCACACATTCTCTACCTTGATCAATGGAGCAATTATGGAAGGATATCCATCATCCAACAGTGAACCGATAATGAAAAGAGGAAGACACGGCGTGAGGAATGACTTGATTTTTTGGTTTAGATTATCAGATCATGTAGGGCGGATATGTTTTTTATTTGCAAGAAAAAATCGTAGTTGGGGCATGTAGGATATATAAGGTGTGATTTGAAACTGTAGCTGGATATGCAAGTAGATAGGATATATAGCTTACCTTGCTTTTCAAGAAAGTTAAATTTCCAGGTATGGGGATGTCTATCTAGTGATTGGCTGACAAAGGTGGATCAAAATCGGGTCAAAATTAAAATTCAAACTGAGCTTCAATTTTACAATTAATTGCAAAATTGGAGTCCAATTTCAACATTGAACTCTATCCCTTTTATATATCATAATAATGATGGTTGTGTAAAAAAGGTCTTGATGTCATTTTTCTATTAGGCTCTCTTCGAGGCTAGTGACTGGTGACAATCTAAACTCCTATTGAAATCAAGTAAGAAAAATAAGGAGGAGAGGTCTGAACTAAAATTGTAAATAAAACCGTAAAGACAATGTTCTCCTATGACCATAATGCATATAAGTTATATGCAGTCCAACTCGTGGGGTCCGCATAGATGTAAGTTTATCAAAAAGAATGAGGCACATTGAAAGCTCTCCTCATAGACAAGGGGGATTCAAAAAATCAGCTCCTCCAGATTAGCTTAGCCATTGATTTAACAACCTTGAAGTTTCATGACATATTAACTATAGCTTTTCTTAAGATTCAACCTAACTATGAGTGAAGGTTCAGTGAGTGTAAAATTAGGCGTAATGTCAGATCTTGGGATGATAGCCTAGATACTATTTGCCAAGTAGGCAACATTTTTATCACGATGTTTATTTCGATACTACCAAGCATATGCTATAAGAATACAATAACACTATTTCCAAACATCAAAAGTATTTCATTTGAAGTCAATGCATAGAATTGTCAGAATTCTAAAATGAATAGAAAAACATTATAAATAAGAGTCATCATCAAAATCCCTTAAAAATTTATGAAAATCGAGACAACAACATTATCAAAATCACTTCAAACATTATAAATAATATATGTCATATATCCAAATCGAGACAACAACATTTGCCTTGAAATTACAAAATGGGTCTGACCGGCATGAACATACCTCTTAGCCATTGCCCTATCTCTTAAATCTTGCCAAATGGGGTGACCCACCAAGATGGAGAGTTAGAGCACGTGCTGTATTCTCATCCGGAAGATATAGCACGTGCCCTGCTTCTCCATCACGGTGACCCACCCCGATCCTGATCTTCTCAGCACGATCAACCATGAGCATGAGCTCCACATTCTGTTACTTTGGGCCAAAACCACAACAGGGGCTCAACCCCTATGTTGGGTGAGCCAAAGAAGAAGAGGAGAAGGTTTCTTGCTGATGAAGTTCTAGCAAACATGCGAGTATATATATACTTGAGATTTCATGGGGCAAACACGGTCTGGTTGTTTATGGCAGATAGAAGAGTTGTTGGTCTTAAAAGAGATAGGTGAGCTGAGGAATGAATTGCTTTGGCTGTCCTAACCATATTCTTTTCATTCCTGCGACAGTTAAAAGTTTGGCTGCCAAAAATGCTGTATTTAAAAGACACAACAAATTGCTTCCGAGTTGGATGCAAACAATGGTAGTCTACCACACACCTAATTTCAAATGGCCCCCACTCTTGCCTTTTGGTAGACCACCCACCTGATCTGAACAGGTTCAAATGAAGGAAGGTCACGGTTTAATGGAGTCTAACCATAATGGTAATAGCATTATCTGGCCCTTGAGTACTCAAATGTCCTGACAAATTGGTTTGTTAATTATAGATCGCGAATGTTTGACTAATTGAGGAAATTAATTATCAAACATTTGGTTCTTGAATTAAAGAGGGAAAAATGGCTAATCATGTATAATATCGGTCTGGGTTGAACCACGTTGCAGTACTATAAATTTAGATCTGTGTCTGATCCAATCTCAATTACTGGAAAGAAATGGAAGGAAAAGGTGGACATACCAACCAAATGGTTAAGAGTCCAGCAGGAATCTTCTTTCCATTTTTGTAAAATTTGATTGAAGTCTATACATGTGTATATCTGGTGTACCAATGTTTTGGAAGTTTAGGGTTGGTGAGATGGGTTACATTGAGTAGTAGATTCGCCCGGCAGGACCTTCTCTAAATGCTATAATAACAAACATGACTACGGTAGAGTCAATTTTTCAGATAAGTTCCAGATGGACTGGAGATATGACATGTTAACTTCAATAGATCCTTCTTTCTGGTTCGAATGAGATTCTCCGGGTGGGCCCTATAAAATCCAAACAAAGTAGTCTCGATCGGTGGGTCCAATCGAGTTCCCTCTAATTCCTAACTCAACAAATGAGATGGTGTAATGACTAATTGTGGATATGATTTTTTGCGTACCTTCTTCCTTCATCTTTTTCTCTCTTTTATTTCTCCCTTCCTCAGATTTCTCTTGCCTCCTTCCCACGATCCTTGGCACCTTCCCCATTAAGGCATGGGAGAAGATCATGGCCCACATTCTGGGGGTGTCCCATCCCCACACCCTCTCTTCCTCCTCCAATTTCTGCCATCTGTATTGGCCTTGCTTGACTTGGTATTTCCATCGAACGATACAATTTTCTGGGATAAGGCCCTCTGCGAGTTCAGATTCGTTTTGCAGGTCGGATCCGGCCTAGCTCGAGCCCACTCCTAATCGATTGAGACTTTTCCCCCACAATTGCCCCCCAAGCCATCCTTTTCCTCTTCGTTTTCTGAGGAAAAAGGGGGGCTTAAGATATTTTCGAGACACGCGGCCAGCCCCCGTTCATCCTCTCGTCTTCTAGCTATCATCCGTCACATCCCCTTCTTTCATAAATCCACCACTCGAACCCCTTCAACTTCTTCGTCTGAACCATCGCCTTCTTTCCTTAAATCCTCCCTCTTAGAATTCGATCTTCCGCCTTCAACTTCTCGTCCTCCATCTCTTCTGCTGTAAGTCCTGTTCTTCCCTCTTTTCATTCTTTTTAGATGGGCAACCTAAAAGATCATCTTAGCACTCCGGAAAGGCTCCCCAATTTCAGGGATAGGTATAATATCCCTCCAAACGTTCAGGTCCGTGTTCCATGGCCTGACAAGTCCCTTGAAGTGGGGTCCCAAAATGGGATGCCTTTCCCTACCATAGCCATTGTAGAAGGTGGTGTTAGGTTTCCATTAGAGCCTCTCCTCATCCATTTCCTTTCCTTAGCAAACCTCTTCCCCCTTCAGTGTGCCCCCAACTTGTTCCGTATCATCATGGGGGTTGCCGCGCTAAACAAGTTGCTTGGTACAAGCCTCGGGGTCTTCGACATCCTATCTTGTTATTACTTGATCCCTCTGAACAACAGAAAATCAGTTTACTATTTGAAATCTAGGGATCCCAGCAAGCTCCTTGTTCATTATCTCCCAGATTCAAACAAACCCAGTAAAGGGGATTTTATTATTGTGGGCGGCAACTGGGAAACACCTACCATCTGGGGTGGGATTAGTCGAAAAGTTCCTCAAACCCCAGGCTTCCCAAGTCAACCCCCTTTTTTTCAGGCGCCTTCCTCCTTTTCCGTCCTCTTTCTTTCATTTACTAACTATTTTCTCTTTTTTTTTTAGATGCAACGATCAATCGGGTTCCTCGGCCTTTTCTCCGAATAGAAGAACTAAAGCGGGTGCTCGAGTTTCAGGGGCCTCCCGTGCTCAAGGGTTGGGTCCAAGTTGCTCACCTATTGCTTGGATACAATCATTCCTATGACAGTTTCCTGGCAATCCCAGCTTGGCACGAGCCCCTGGAATCTGATCCTCTTTTTAATAGAGAAAGTCCCTGCTGTAAAAGTTCCTAGGTCCTCTAAGCCAGGTAATACTTTTAGTGCCCAATCTTCTGCTTTTTGACACTCCTCTGCTCCATCTCAACCTACCAAACAAACTGCCCCTGCTCGGAAACAGTCCTCTGGCGCTAAGAGATCATCACGACTTATCACTCCTTCCAGTGCTTCTTCTTCCGCCGACTTAGAGCGAACTCTAGTCTTGAACATCTCGGACGGTTCCTCCTCTTCGGACACCAGAAAACCTTCCTTTGCCATGTCTCGGCGCAAAATAAAGAATATCTTTGACAGCCTTGGTGACCTTCCAACCTCTGGAGTTGGCAACCCTCGCCCTTCTTGCCCTTCGTCTACACTTGGCAAACGGCCTATCCTAGAGCCCCATCATGATCCGTGCATGCCAAAGGCGAAGGGCAAACACTCTGCCAAGCCTGCCGACGACGCTGACTCCCTATCCATGTGGTTGGAAGATTGCCTGCCCCCTCAGCCAAGTTCTTCCTTGGGACGGAAAAGTTTGCTCGGATCCTTCCAGGATCCAAATCCATCTTTGGGTGAGAGGATTTCTGGGTCCCCGTCCTTGGCACTAATTGTGAGCAAGTCCGTCCTTCTCCCTTCTGATATGAACCTGCATAATGCTTTGTCTAGCCATGAGCTCGTGTCCACTGGAGTTCAGCAATGCCCTCTGGTAGGTCGGCTTCTGATTATTTGACATTTCTCTTTGAAGTCCTCCTAACAATGTTTCTCCCTACTTTTTATTTCTTATTCTCAGGGGCTTTAAAAATGGTTCACTGTCTCCGATCGCTTGGAGAAATTTTAGAAGCGGGTGGAGGATCTAGAAAAGGAGCTTGCAGGTTCCAAGGCTGCTCGGCGTTTAACGGAATCCAATGCCGATGCCTCCTCCAAGGCTGCTCGGTGGTCGCTGCTAAGAGCCACCTTACTGCAACCGAGATGGAGCTTAAGGCTCTTCGTTCTAGGTAGGCCGAGACAGAAGAGGAGATGAGAGAGACTATATAGAGGTAGAAGGATGCTCAAATTGAGGGAATCAAAGCGCTTTACTTGAAGCAGGTCAAGCAGATCAAGGTCCTCGTGTTCAAGTGAGGTTATGACGTAGGTCTTGGAGACGCTGGTGTACTGGAGGATTCCCATCTCTGGGCCAAATACGCAGCTCAGTCCGAGAAGGCTCCGCCCCTGTCGCCGCTTGCTCAGTCAGAGCTTTGATTAAGGAACCGAACCAAGCTCTTTTGCTCTTCCTCGGTCATCAACGCTCCGTTCATCCAGTATCGTTCCCGATCTCCTCCATGCACTGCAATCCTTTTCAACTCCTCCATAGCCGAGTCGGTCAAGTCAGCACCTTACTCTCCTGCTTCTGACCGACCTGACTGTGATTGTTGTTTTTGGTCGGCATTCTTTCCTGGACATAAGCCTTCATTGTCCGCCCTTTTTGCCTTTCCTTTGATTGCCGCGATCAGACAGCTTCTGGATGATGCCTGATCTCGTCTGATCTCCATGGTTCCTTTCAGTGTCGGGAAGTGTATCCTTTGGTGATAGGTTGATGGCATTGCCCTCGTGCAATGAATCTATGTCCACCCCATAATGACGTTGTAGGGAGATGGCACATCAACCACTAGGAATTCCAAGTCTAGGCGGATGAGACCTGTACCGACCTGCACGGTTATCACGCCCATTGGGTGCACAACTTGGCCACTGAACCCAAACATGGGTATCGAGGTTGACCTTAAATCAGAGTGCTTTAGGCCGAACTTATCAAACAGCCCGACAAACATTATTTCCGATGAGCTTCTTGGATCTATGAGCATTCTCTGTACATCATACCCCTGTACTCATAAAGTTAGTAATAGGGCTGGACCACATCTCACAAATCTTATCTGATAACGAGATCTCTGCTTTCCCTCGCCCAGATTTGTTTACTATGCTCGGCTCGGCGCTCATCTGATACACCTCTTTCAAGTGTGCGGCCATCTTTCTCTAGGTTCTGACAAATTGGGTCTTCATATCCGCTGGGTTTATCGCCCCATGCATGTACCACGTCTATCACACCAACATGTCCCCCCTCTTCGACAACATCTTGAAAGTCCTGGAGATCCTAACCCTAGAGGGGGGGGTGAATAGGGTGTGCTACAACTATGACCAATTTTAATCAATTTTAATATCTTAACAAAAACTAGTCACATGTGATGATTAACCATACAATATGCGGAAGCTAAAATAAACAATCACCACAAAAAGCAACACCACAACACAAATGTTTATAGTGGTTCAGCCTCAATGCCTACGTCCACTACCGGCTTGTGATCCAATCACCCCACCGGATTTTCACTATTTATGCTTTTTACTAGGCTAAGCAATAACCCTTACAAAGTTATTTTTCTAGGCTAAACAACAACCTCTCAATGTGCTTTTCTAGGCTAAGCAATAACCTTTACAAAATGCTTTTCTTAGGCTAAGCAATAACCTTACAAGATACTTTTCTTAGGCTAAGCAATAACCTTTACAAATAAAGAATTCTCTAAGAAAGTGTCTTCACAAAAGATCACTTTAAGAGATACAATTTAAGCACAATTGAATTGCCTCTACATAGGCTAATATGAAAGTGTAATTCAAATTACAAACATACACTAAATGAGCTAAAGTGTGTGCACAAGTGTATGAATGCTTTTCTTCAATCAATTTCAACAATGAAGCTCTTAAATGAATGCATGATGCATTTTAAAACCAAAGCTTATAAAATGACGATTGAAGAGAAAACTAATCACATAAAAGATTCAAACAACTTTGAAGAAATGAAACAAACAAGTTGTATGAATGTTAAAGTCTAAGAACACATGTGATTAGAATAAGAGAGTTTGCAAACCAAACTAATTTACCAAAGATGATATTGAGTTTGCAACACAACTCTAGAAATCATGCATAAGTGAAAATACAAAGATTTAAGCATGCATGGATTTCATTTTAATGGAAATCAAAATACAAGTAAAGTGTACCTTTTTAAAACTCAAGTATTTGATTTCCAAATAGCCCTCTAGCCTTTCCAACTTCTTCCCCTTTCTTTGGCTCCAATATGGTCTCAAAAGTTCATGGTTCAAGCCTTGAAAAAGGTTGGAAATGAATGGACTTTATAGTGAAAAATAGTCCAACGGCTAGTCCTCGGTCGACCTGCAAACAGGTCTCGGTCGACCGGGATCACACAACGGTCACATTTTTTACCGTTGGGGCTCCAGGGGCCCTTTTGGCCTGCAGTGTTCCCAGTCGACCGGGACCTCTGGGCCAGTCGACCGGCGACACTGCCGGACCACCCCCTTGGGACAAAAAATCCCAATTTTGCATAATTTGAAGGTTTCTCTTAGAGGGGATTTTTGGGCCACTAAACCAAGCTTGGTAACATGTTTTAAATCAAACGAAGATGTTTAAAAAACATGAAACACACAAAGCCTAAAATGATTTGAAACTTTAAAACCAAAGGCTAGCTTGATTTGATAAAACTCTTTTCTCATAAAAATGCATACAAAGATGATTCTGAAAGTGATGAATGCATGCAAGGCACAAACCTAAATTCTCAATATGATTTCACAAAAGTAATGCACAAAGAATTAGGTTTTCAAAAGAGTTTGGATTCTAAAACCAATGCATCCAAGTATAAAAAAAAACATGCATAAAACAATACTTTTACAAATCTTAAAAGCAATGCATGTATAAAACCAGATTTCAAGGTTTCCTAAAACAATGCAAGTGTGAAAATTCAAATGATGCTAAAGTGAAAATGCATCCATCAAATTGCAAATACAAAATTCCTAACACATCTTTTGCCATCTTCTGATCCGAGCTCCCCTGGCCCTTTTTGGCGGGCGTATCCTCCATATATTCCTTCAGGTGTCCTTCCTTCACCAGGTCTTCCAAATGCTTTTTAAGCATCCGATAATTCTCTATTAAATGGCCGTTCTCCCGGTGGTAAGAGCACCAGAGGTTGGGATTCTGGCGTCCAGGGTCGCTCACCATCTTTGAAGGCCTTTTGAAGTAAGGCTTGTCCTTGTTCTGAGTCAGGATCCTGTAGATTAGGTCCTTAAAGATCGTGAACACCCCTTCAAAGGCTACTGTTGTGGGTTCGGTACGACCAGCTCTTTAATCCAAGCCTTCCCCGAATTCCCTTCTTCTCTTCCTCCTGGACCCTTCTTCTGTCGGGCTAGCCCACCTTGGCTCAGGTGCACCCATATCTTCTTCCAATTTTATCAACTCCTCAATCCACTCCATCAACTCTCCTTGTGTGGTCAAGGATTTCTTTGTCAATAATTGGCAAAGCTAACTCTCCTTCGGCAACCCGAGCTTAAAGGTTGCCATAGCTACCTGCTTGTTACTCCCTTCCACCTCATTAAAGAGGCGCCAATAATGAGCGTTGAACTCCTTCAAGCTCTTCGAGCTCTGCTTCTTGAGAGACAGCAATGCCCTGATGTCCTTTGGCTGCTTGGAATTTGTTACAAAACGGGTAACAAAAGATCCTACGAGCTCCCGAAAGCTGCAGATCGATCTCGGCTTTAGGGGGGGAACCACTTCAAGGCCAGGTCTCCCAAACTCGAGGGAAAAACCTTACACATCAGTGGCTCATTCCGTCATGACCCCAAACCGGAACCTCGGGGGCGCGAATGAGATTAAGGATAATTATATTTTTCTCCCAAGATTCGCGTGTGTGAAGACATCACATTCCAATACACTCTAAATATTTTGGAGAAGCTTTCGTAGAATTGCGACCCGGTGTACGTGGCCATCGGATTCCATGTCACACTCAACCACTAGCATATAGCTATCATATCAAAAACCATATCAGGCTAGAGTAAACCATCACAATAAAGTACAGAGCTGACAGTAACAGGATATTACTTTCCATATATATTCAAGTTACAAATATCAATGTGTATTAATTAAGATTCCCAAGAAAATGCTAATAGAAGCCATACAATAACAAGCTAATAATCACTACCCATATGTGACGCAACTCCGATGTCAAGCTCGTGTCTACATGACATAGCCGACAAAACAACCTACGAATCATGGCTCCACAGCCAACAAAAGCACTCAGCTCGGGACGAAGAAGTCTGGACCTGAGTACTAACAATAGTGCATCAGACACGACGGTCTGGCAAGTGGGTGAAAAGATAATAAATGTGCTGAAAAATAAAACATATGATAATTCATGTTATTTAATCAAATGCTACATATAATCAAAATGGGTCGAAAATCATGGATCTCTGACAAAATATGTATTCATTTAAAGCATGAGTTAAACATGGAGATCTAACAAAACATATCTTCATTTATATCATCTATAAAAGCATAGATATTTGACAGTCGGGTGTTCTTTTAAAACACGTGTAAACATAGAGATCTGGCAAAACAAGTGTTAATTTAAAACATATGTAAAAGCATGGATATTTGACAAATCGGGTATTCATTTAAAGCGTGTGTAACCATAGAGATCTAGCAAAACAAGTGTTCATTGGCAATATATGTAAACGCATGGATATTTGACAAATCGGGTATTCATTTAAAGCATATAAGTGTACCAAGGAACGGGAAACAATATAACAATAACTGAATTTACCTAGGAAAATATTAAAACATGTTTCAACAATAACTTTCATAAAAGAAATGAATCATTTACTGGAAAACAAATAAGCAATATAAAACATATAAGGTATCCAAGGAATCGGAAACTAGCAAGATGTCAACCGCACGAAGTTAAGTTCTCTATCACCGAAGTGACAAGAGCATATCGAGGCGTTGAACTCAGTCACCAAAGTGAGGAGAACCAACGAAATATACATATACATATAATAATAATACGGGACGGGGCCACGGTGGCAAGCCGGGCATCAAGAACCGCAGTAGCGAACCGGGTATCGGGAACCACGGGAGCGAGTCGGGTATCGGGACGGGACCACGGTAATAAACTGGGTATCGGGATCCAAACTACAGCTTACGGGACAAGTGGGGGATCTTCAAGTCAGTGGATTAGACTAACAAGGTTATCCAAGCTTAGTGGTGTCGACTCATAGATCAAATATCAGAAATCAAGACATATGTAAACAAATCAAGTACAAGTAAATAAACGGGCGGGATGGGGGTGCTCAAAGGCAAAACTGTCATTTCATGTCGGGCAATACATTTCGGGGCTAGTAATTATTATAAATACACTTTCAATACTTTCGGGAATAATAACTCATAAAGTATAAATTCGGGAACAATGAATTACTATAGAACTTCTGAAATCTCAGGACAAGTATTGGGATTCAAGACTAGTTCAAGGTGAATAGGGATCCCGTATGTCAATATTAATAAAGACTTGGTACTCTTTGAGTTTGGGGACATTTTGGGGTCCTTATACACTTTAGGATTTTTGAAACTTCAAATGAGTCTTTGTGATATGGTTTCTTTCTCGAACGGGCTCCAAACATATCGCCAAGTGAACAGTCCCCGTCATTCTCTAAAATGGTGCACAAATGATTGGGACGGAAATCCTCTTCATTTGACATTTCTGGGCGATTTCGGTCACCTGGCGGTCAGCTAGTGGTTAGCCGCCGCTGGCTGACCGCGGTTGGTCTGACAGAATACAGGTTACTAAAAAAGTAATAGAAATGGTTCGGTTGGCTGGCGGTTAGCCGCCTGCTAACCGTGAGGCTGATCGCGTCTTAAGGAAGAAAAGAATTCTCTCTGGAATTGTAACCGCGACGGTTCGGTTAGCTGGTGGTTAGCCGCCAGTCACCAGGCGGCTAACCGACAGGTGCCCGCCAGCTGATCACCAGGTGCGAGAAACTCTCGTTGTGTTCAGATTTAAGTCATTTTCCTCCTCAAAACCATTCTCCCTACTTCCCATTCATTTCCTGCAATATAAATGCGCTCAAAAGCTCCTCCAATACATCATTCAACACTACCATTCTCATCATTTCACATTTCTCCCTTCACTTCCTTTCCATTCACATTCAATCACAAGGTAGGGAAAAATCCATTTATATGAAAAAACCATTTGCAACTTTGACAACATAATACATGCATTTCCAAGATATGAACAAGAGAGAAATAAACTCATCAATATACATTTTTAAGAGCAATAGAAACCATTGCAAAAAGAATAAATAAAGCACATTAAGAATCATTAGTAAAAAATCAAGATTTCTCCATAAAACATGTAAATGTTGAAAACAATTCATTAATCCACTTGCCTTGAATCCAAGCTAGCAAATCAAGCTTCTAATCACTCTCTCAAGCTCAAGATCAACAATCTCTACAAAACCCCCAAAATAAACCATTACAAACTCTAAAATGGCAAATCAAGAAAAGCAAGGAATGGGACCAAACCAAACTAGGAAATAGAACCTAAGGGAAAGCAATACTCAACAATAGAAGATGGAAAGAAGTCCTTACCTCTAGGGCCATTAATCAACAAGAACGAGCTTGAAATAGGGGTTGCCCAACTGAGATTTGTACAATAATGTTGTCCATGGAAAGCTAGAAGGATGGAGAAGAAGAAGTTGAGCTCCAATCTCCAATTTTGCAAGGTTTGGAGGTGGATTTTGTGAAAGGAAGCAAGAAGAAGAAGAAGAAAAGGGCAAAAGCCCTAAGGAGCTGAAGCTCCTCCGCCCTCAAGTGTACTGGAACGAATGGAAGAGGAAGAGATGGGCTGATCCCTTTTATAAAAGGGCGGGTGTGGGCCCCACCATCACTTAAACTTGTCGGGATTAAAACATCAATTTCTGGGCCTCGGATGCGATCGGTAAAGAAGAGAAAAATGTTTCTCATAAAATCGAGTTTTCAAAAAGTATAATTTGGCATGGTTATGAGATCTCGAAATTCAGGTCCAGATTTGGTGTAAAAAGATTGTTTTGTCCTCGAAGTCGGAAAAGTCAGGTTTTGGGGTCTCGAACGGAGACGGGATCAACACGAAAGTTGTAGAGATTTAATGAGATAAGTCAAACGGGTCAAAATGGAAATTTTTGGGAATCACGAAGAACCTCTCAAAGCTGATCATGCAAAACAAGTTGGACCCTATGGTCCCTGTCTAGGTTCACTGGCTCTCAAAACTCCCCAAAACTAGTGAAAAACCATTCTAGCTCACAAACTCAACCAAACAAACACTATTCCCACTTAAATAAACTAGTCCACAAATAAAACAACGCTAATCCAAGAAGTTAGGGGGGGGGGACCTAGAACATTTGGTCCTCCAAATGAACTAAACAAACCCAAAAACAAGTGGGGACATTAATCCCACACTTCGAAAACAAAACCTCAAACAACTGCTCCAATCAGTCCTCTCGGAAGCATCTGGACTCGCTGGGTCATCCTCGTTATAGAACTCTTCGGTCAACTATCAACAGTCGTAAAACATTCTTCCACTGGCTCGAATCTGTTACTGCCCTGCCATCTTGACGGCTCAAGAAATTTTCCATCTCTAACTCCTTCTAAGTTCCATCAAATCTCTTGCTTTTAGCCACCCTGATACATAAAATTCTTGGAACAATTCTGTCGACTTCATCAAAACTGTCGAAGCTAGGGTCTCATATCAAACACACAATCTTCAATGTGAACTCTTGCTAGCTCTAACTCTTTCTGTTCGTTGTTCTTAATCCACTGCACAACAGTCGGTCCCTGACACTATCATTCTTGTCCTTTCGTCATTCTTCAGCATTTGAAGCACTTCACACACTCTTGCAACTGTTCTGCTAAGTCTGCTTCCCCCAACAAAACCAAAATAATTGACTTCCTGCTCCATGTATCTGCACTTTGTAATCCGATATTTCTCATGTCAATAAAATTCGCAAAATCTTCGTTATCAGGCGTTCAAGTATAGATCATTTCTATAGTCAACTGCTGAAATCTGACTTCCAATGCTTCATATCTTGCTGGGTCTACTACACCACATGGATGTACTTGTTGAAAATTCCCGGATAGCTATCTGACAAAACTCATCGAATTCTAGAAATCTCTAACTCTTGACATCTCCTTGAAGTTTTTTTTTTTTTTTTGAAATATTGCCTTGTCCTTCTATCTGTCCTTGGCTTCGGAAAATTAGTGACGCTGAGTACTACCAGATGTCCCTTACTTTAGGCAATGTCGTCCAATCATCGGTACTCTTCTGTCATCTCTGTCAAAGTTGTTGAAATTAGGTCTCCTGCCAATGCACAATCTTCGAGGTGAATGACTTGGAAATCTATCACTTCTTCACATGCCAAGTTGATTCAATCAACGTTTGAACGGTCCTCTGAACACTTCACCCATCTCTATCTGCTCATTGAAAACACAAGGTTCACAACTCTGTAGGTTTCCAGCTCTGACTAGTCCTGCTAACACTTTAACTGTCATGCTACTCCACATGTCCAACTTCGTGAGGTGTGGTCCGACTTTGTGAGGTGTGCTTCTGTCAAATTCATTCTTCTCTGAATCTTTCAACTGTCATTGTCCATAAGTGATGATTCACCTGCTCGTATATGTACTCTGCCCAAACTGATGTTCTACAAGTCGGTAAAATGCACAAAATCTTCTCTATCATGTGATCAGGTAACAATCAATTCCACATACAACTCTCTACACTGCTACTGAAAACTAATTTTCAATGCTCTTAACCATCCATTGACACACCCTGCTGAGTCGACTTCATCATCATTCTGCAATCATTGAAAATCATCTAACACTTATCTGACAAAAGTTCATCAATATCCGAGAAATTTCTAACTTTTCACATCTTCTTGGAGCTGTACCACTGAAAATCACCTCAAACCTCATAAAGTCCACCACTTATTCGGCTTATGGAGTCTTCTGACTTAGGAAAATGTCCCAAGTTTATCCAAAAATCTATACTTACTTGCCTAATACACCCTCTGACAGTCCACATTCAATTGTAATTGGATCTCGATATGATATTCATATTCCTTGCTAACTAACAACTGCTCACATATTCCCACGCTAACTCCATCTGTGACATCGAAAAGCTGAAAATTCCGCCAAAGTCCTTCAAGAAACAGATGCTAAGTCCACAAAACTCCGACTCTCTGGCGCGAAAACAAGGAAAATGTACTAAATGTGGGTGTAGAGACATTAAATTCTCCCCCACTAGAAAAGAATTTGGTCCCCCAAATTCCCTAGCAACAAAGACAAGAAAAGGAGACAAAGATAGTCTCCGCTACTAGAAGAAAACAGACCCGAACTCACAGAAACAATAACTAGACAAAAAAAAAACGAGTCATCACCACACGTCTTAAGGTTCCTAGAGTATTTTATTTCCTAGAAACCTGCCCGCTCCGATACCAGTCTATCACGCCCCCAAACCGAAACCTCAGGGGCGTGAATGAGATTAAGGATAATTATATTTTTCTCTCAAGATCCGCGTGTGTGAAGACATCACATTCCAATACACTCTAAATATTTTGCGGAAGTTTCGTGGCGTTACGACCCGGAGTCCGTGGCCATCGGATTCCGTGTCACACTCAACTGCTAACAAATGGCTATCACATCAAGAACCATATCAAACTGGAGTAAACCATCACAACAAAGTACAAAGCTGACAGTAACAGGATATTACATTCCCATATATGTTCAAGTTACAAATATCAATGTGCATTAATTAAGAATCCCAAGAAAAGGCTAATAGAAGCCATACAATAACAACCTAAACAAGCTAATAACCACTACTCATATGTGACGCAACTCCGATGTCAAACTCAATGTCTACATGACATAGCCGACAAAACAACCTGCGAATCATGGCTCCACAGCCAACAAAAGCACTCAGCTCGGGACGAAGAAGTCTGGACCTGAGTACTAACAATAGTGCATCAGACACGACGGTCTGGCAAGTGGGTGAAAAGATAATAAATGTGCTGAAAAATAAAACATATGATAATTCATGTTATTTAATCAAATGCTACATATAATCAAAATGGGTCGAAAATCATGGATCTCTGACAAAATATGTATTCATTTAAAGCATGAGTTAAACATGGAGATCTAACAAAACATATCTTCATTTATATCATCTATAAAAGCATAGATATTTGACAGTCGGGTGTTCTTTTAAAACACGTGTAAACATAGAGATCTGGCAAAACAAGTGTTAATTTAAAACATATGTAAAAGCATGGATATTTGACAAATCGGGTATTCATTTAAAGCGTGTGTAACCATAGAGATCTAGCAAAACAAGTGTTCATTGGCAATATATGTAAACGCATGGATATTTGACAAATCGGGTATTCATTTAAAGCATATAAGTGTACCAAGGAACGGGAAACAATATAACAATAACTGAATTTACCTAGGAAAATATTAAAACATGTTTCAACAATAACTTTCATAAAAGAAATGAATCATTTACTGGAAAACAAATAAGCAATATAAAACATATAAGGTATCCAAGGAATCGGAAACTAGCAAGATGTCAACCGCACGAAGTTAAGTTCTCTATCACCGAAGTGACAAGAGCATATCGAGGCGTTGAACTCAGTCACCAAAGTGAGGAGAACCAAAGAAATATACATATACATATAATAATAATAATAATACGGGACGGGGCCACGATTGCAAGCCGGGCATCGGGAACCGCGGTAGCGAACCGTATATCAGGAACCACGGGAGCGAGTCGGGTATCGAGACGAGACCACAGTAATAAACTGGGCATCGGGATCCAAACTGCAGCTGGCGGGACAAGTGGGGGATCTCCAAATCAGTGGATCAGACTAACAAGGTTATCCAAACTTAGTGGTGCCGACTCATAGATCAAATATCAGAAATTAAGACATATGTAAACAAATTAAGTACAAGTAAATAAACGGGCGGGATGGGGGTGCTCAAAGGCACAACTGTCATTTCATGTAGTGCAATACATTTCGAAACTAGCAATTATTACAAATGCACTTTCAATACTTTCGAAAACACTACAACAAACTGCACTTTTAGCGACGAATGTTTTCGTCGCTAAAAGTCACCAAAACGTCGGCAAAAACCTTTACCAACGAAAATATTTTCGTCGGCCAGACGTCAGTACAAATAGTGGACAAAACATTTTACCGACGATATTTTTTTCCGTCGGCAAAAATATACTTTTTACCGACGATTATTTGACTTTTGCCGACAAACAAAAACGTCGGTAAAATTATTTTACTTTTCTAAAAATTTTATATATAACATTTACCGACGTTTTTTTTCGTCGGTAAAATAAAAAAAAAGAAATAAAAAATAAACATACTTTTACCGACGTTTTTTTTCGTCGGCAAAAGGAAACAAAAAAATAAATAAATAATAAAAATACTTTTACCGACGTTTCTTTTCGTCGGCGAAAGAAAACAAAAAATAAATAAAAAATAAAAATACTTATACCGAAGTTTTTTTCGTCGGCAAAAGAAAACAAAAAATATATAAAAAATAAAAATACTTTTACCGACATTTTTTTTCGTCGGCAAAAGAAAACAAAAAAATAAATAAATAATAAAAATACTTTTACCGACATTTTTTTTCGTCGGTAAAAGGAAACAAAAAATAAATAAAAAATAAAAATGCTTTTACCGACGTTTTTTTTTTTCGTCTGTAAAAGGAAACAAAAAAATAAATAAATACGTTTACCGACATTTTTTTCGTCGGTAAAAGAAAACAAAAAATAAATAAATAATAAAATACTTTTACTTACGTTTTTATTTTCTTCGGCAAAGAAAGAAAATAAATAAAAAGATAAAAACATTTTTGCCGACGGTTTATTTTGCCGGTAAAACCAAAAAATAAAAAATAAAACATCTTTTACTAATGATTATTTTCGTCAGTAAAGATTTTTTATTTTTTTTAAATATTATATTTTCTTTTCAATATAATTTTCCTGTAAACCTGCTTATACAATATACCTGTATTCAATTTAAAAAATGCATACAAACAAAATTTGTTAAATAAACAAACAACCGCCATCACCATTTTTCATCAAATCATCCATCTCATTAACCAAATATTATAATCATTAATGATACAGTCCCATATAAATGTCCATTATACATATACAAATAAACAAAAAAGAATAAAGTCCGCATCCGACCCCAAAGCGTCAATCAATCTGCAATGACAAAAACAACATTAGAAACTTTTCAATGAACTAAAATATAAATGAAAGATAAACATGTATATATATAAGCCTAAGTGTTGAGAATTAGGCGGTTTTTGTGTATAATTCACTAACCCAAAGTCCGATTCACTAACCTTAAATTCCTACAAGTTACTTTGGCCTTGAACAAGGTACCCGTGCTGGTTTCTGGGCTGTCCGATGGGCGTTTCCCGTTTTCGACCTCCAACGGCCTATTTTCAAGACTAAGTGTTAAGAATCCAACATTTTTAGGTCTAATTCATTAACCGGGAGTCCGATTTACGAGCCGTCAATTCCTGCAAGTTAATTTCGACTCGAGCGAGGTGCTCGTGCCGGTTTCCGATTTTTCCAGAGGCCGTTTCCCGTTCCAGACCCCCGGTGGTCTGTTTTCGAACTTAAGTGTTGGAAAATCCTATATTTTCACTTTTAATTCTCAAACCGAGAGTCCTATTTGCAAACCATCAGTTCCCACAAGTTACTCTATCCTCCAGTGAAGTGCTCGGGCCGGTTTCCGATTTTTCCGGGGGTTGTTTCCCGTTTCGGACCCCCGGCAATCTATTTTCAAGCATAAGCGTTGGAAAATCATATGTTTTCACTTTTAATTCTCTAATCGGGAGTCCTATTTGCGAACCGTCAGTTCCCACAAATTACTCTACCCTCGAGCGAAGTACTCATGCCGATTTTCGATTTTTCTAAAGGCCGTTTCCTGTTCCGAACCCCCGACGGGCCGTTTTCGAGCCTAAGTATTGGGAAATCCAATGTTTTCGCTTCTAATTCTCTAATCGGGAGTCCTATTTGCGAACCGTCAATTCCCACAAGTTACTCAACCCACCAGCGAAGTGCTCCTGCCGATTTTCAATTTTTCGGGGGTCGTTTCCTGTTCCGGGCCCCCGGCGGGCCGTTTTTCGAGCCTAAGTGTTGGGAAATCCAATATTTTCACTTTTAATTCTCAAACCAGGAGTCCTATTTGTGAACCGTCAGTTCCCACAAGTTACTCTACCCTCCATCGAAGTGCTCGTGCCGGTATTCAATTTTTCTGGGGCTATTTCCCGTTCCGGACCCCCGGCATGCCGTTTTCGAGCCTAAGTGTTAGGAAATCCGATGTTTTCGCTTCTAATTCTCTAATCGGGAGTCCTATTTACAAACCGTCAGTTCCCACAAGTTACTCTACCCTCGAGAGAAGTGCTCGTGCCGGTCTTCGATTTTTCTGGAGGCCGTTTCCCGGTTCCGGACCCAAGGCGGGCCGTTTTCGAGCCTAACTATTGGAAAAATCATATTTTTTTGCTTCTAATTCTTGAAAATTTTCAGGCCATTTTCAAGCCTAAGTGTTGGATATTTTCTTGAATGCATTTGTGCAAGTCCTTGCAAAAGTAATTATGAGTTAAGTCACCATATCAAAGCAATTAGCGTATTATATCTCCTAAGATACAGTTTATGATATTCTCGACAATTTAGTTTCCATTTCAATTAAAGTAATAACAATGGAGAAATCTGAGAGGGATGTGTGCAAGGAGATTCTTAAAACCATTTTTAGAAGGCTAACTGCCTCTAAGTAAGAAAAGAAGCAAAAAAAAAAAATCTCGTATGCAAGGGCTACAAGCAAAGCTTTAAAAAATGACGCTCATTTCGAATCTTATGATTTAGTAAACTAGCATGATATGCAAGCTTTTACTTACAATTTATCATTTAATATACTGCAATTTGAAATTAGAATCAAAATCTATATGATCTGGGGATTGATCCATACAATTCAAATACTGAATTATAAGATTTTAACAACCATGATCAAAACAAACTAGCATTCTTGGGCGCTGAGATAAAGGTATATTCATTGTTGATTCTAGTCATATGAAAATAAAAGATCATACAAATACCAATAAAAATACAATCATATGTAGCCATAGTTATGCCTTAAACAATTTAAATTCAGCCGCTAATTGGTGTAATCCATGTAAGAGCACCAATTCAATGAATCATGGTTCTAAATAGAATTGGCAATCAGATCTGCCCCATCACGTGAGAGAACATTTTTTCCCTACTGTTATAAGTTATAACCCAACCGTGCACACCATAGTAAGCACTAGATGTTTTGACTGAATTGTAACTTGTAAAAGAACATCTTCCATAGTTTCATGAAAAGGGCCAATTTCTACTGCTATTAAATAATGTCAAATTACAGCAATCTAAATCATGTCAAACAATTACTAAAGTTAACTGAAAGAGGTCGGGTTCATCATGCATTGTCTACAATTTGGTAAACACTATTAATCCTGTACCTACACTGTTGGCAAATGCATTGGAAGTTAATTGATATGAATATGAGCAGACAACAAAGAAGACACCTCATGGAAGGATAAATCTAAAACAAATAAGGGCTGTTAGAAACAACTCAATTTATAGACTTTCATGAATCATTTCTCTTAAATTTTGTGTACTTTCTGAGAAATAAGGGGAGGGTGAGGAAGTAAAACACCCTAGTGTCTAGTAATAGGACACTCTAGATCCATTGTCAAAGAGTTCCAATTGGGGTTTTTTGAGTTAATACCATTACGTGAATAATAACTGTCAAACATGGATGTGTGAGTAAGAGTCCCCAATGTTGCAGAGAAGGAAAAAATATATCTATAATACCTGTCAAACATGCTCTGTTGTATGCACCAATTTAATGTCCATTCGAGAGTTTTTGTCAGGTACAAATGGTGTTTCCTTCCATTCACTCTTGAGTTGACGGCAGGACCAGCTCCAGGTAGCCATCGTGGGATTGGCAAAGCCAGCACTCCTTTGTTGAGCATCCCAATCAAGTAGTTCTCTTTGCGCATTATTCGCATTACCACATCATGTGCAGAGAGATCCTTCACAACGCACAACTGTTGTGAACTTTGTATCTGAACAACCTTTTCTAGAATTTCCGCCCACGGCGTGGTTTGTATTTCACGGTCTGTAACATTAAGACTGCAAAAAGAAAAGAAGAAGGCAAAGGAGTCACTAAAGCATTCTAAGAGATATTATGTAATGCTTGACCCAGAGAAACAGCAGTACTTGTTCAATCATAATGGAACAAGTGATGCCCACCCACAAAGAGAAATAAATCATCTAATGGTAAGGGTGTCTCATCTCACAACCAGTGTCGGGGATTGATCCCTAGCACTGGTAGAGCACGAAGGTGGAGTTTCCTGTGCCGCAGAGTATAACAGCGGGTGTACACTAGCTGAACATAGATAGAGGTCCTCTAGCAGAGCACTGAAATGAAACACCCTAGGGATGATCGCCAGATTAAGACTAAGGTAATTTAGTACCAGGACAGTTTACCATTCCTCCCATGTACAGGTAAAAAAAACTCAGGGCTCCATCTACAAATCCTCCTTGTATCGTTCACCCCTCAACTCTCTTTGTTGCCACTAACTCTACAATTAATTTTTAGGAGTTACATTCCATGCAAACAAACTCACCATCAAAAGATATTTCAAATAAGATTGGAATCAATGCAGCAGCTATCTAATAAGGTTACATCAACTCTCTAAAATGGTGAAAAAATATGGTCACCTATTTTCAATCATGTTACAGCAGAAGGCATGGGTTATTAGACGGAAAAGGAGATATTGGATGAATGGGAAAGGATAGTTACCACTAAATGCATTTGGCTTTTGAGATATATAGATGTGTCAGACTGGTGAGTATTGAATTTATTCTTCTCTATCAAAAATCTAAAAACACACCCTTGTACTCTATTTTAATTACAAAGACACCTCTCTAACTACACAACTTTCTTTATATGTCATTTGCATCAACACCCTTCGCTCTTTGACAATTCCAGATTAAGACACCACCCAATGGGATTTCTTTTTTTTTTTTTCCTCCTACAATTACAAAGATTTGCCTATAGTTTCAAACAAGTGAATCATCTCATTTTAAAAACTAAAACTTAAAGACCTATCGTGCTTGAATGATCATGAGACCCATTCATAGAATTAGGGCCCTGTAGACGTACCACAAAACATCCCAGCATTATCCAGAAGATTAATCCCACTAAATGTCCCATTTGATTGTAAAGTTGCCACCGGATACTCCAAATTCTAATGGAATGATGGGAATCTTAAGTCACTTTCTCTACTCAGTCCGGAAGTCACACATGACATACTCTGAGCAGATGATGAGCTTGAGCAAAGATTGTTGACGAATTGCATGTTTCCATCAAAGTTTAAGAGGCAGAAGAGAAATGAGAGAAAGGTTGTTCAATCAATTTAAGCCACTCAGATTCCACGAATAGGGGGTCTCATTACATGATTTTTCTCAAAATACTAGCTAAACAGGCTATAATAAATTAATTTAAGATATGACATAATAAAAGTTACTTAAGATAAGAAGTAAAACTACATTGTATGATATTACCTTCAATTATAAGTAGACCATCACTTTCTATCTCACTTATGGTGCCTACACTGTGGTGTGTCTCACCGCCCCAAGCATATCTTGGTTCTGCAACAAATCTCTTCTCACATACTTGATCGCCAATCTAGAATATCAAGGAGAACATTAAAAGTACAAGTAAATATAACACGAAATGAGCAACTATGAAAGAGAGAGTGTTTGCGGGTTCAAGAGAGAGAGTGTTTGCGGGTTCAGGAGAGAGAGAGAGAGATGTCCTATTGCCCTGGACAAGATTTTTAACTCCATTCAAAGGTTGAGTTGACTAGGACTCTTTCAAGAGTTACAAAGCTCGAGTTTCAAATTCCCCGCTTTATATATTCATTAATTTCATATTTTAAGACAGACATTAATCTACTCTTATTGTTAAGATGTAGGATGGGAGTGTAGCCAATGGGCACAAAAGTTAGACCTAGGTATAGCCAATTTGGAAAATATATGTAAGCCTTTGTGCTAAATATGTCAGGCATTTTAGGATGTGTAAATTAACCCAGGGCCCATTTGTTATCAGGTCAACATAATTCGGACCAGATTCACTCACGGGCCTAAAATCATAGCCTAAATCAAGACCCATGAGCAAATGGGCCCTGGGTTCATGAGTGAAGGATCAACACAGGCTGTGCCCATGAGCACCAGTGTTGATCCTTTACCATTCTGAAGTTAAATAAAATACCATACCCCTTCTCAATCATTATCTTTTCTTTTTCCTTGTGGTGTGCAGCGAGGTGCAACTCTAGCAACTTAACTCGGGTTGCAGATGAGTGGACTCAAATTCGAACATGACCAAAATAAAATCTGAACACACTTACCATAAAACAGATGCAATTAACTTAACCTTCCAGAAACCATCGCTCTAAGAGTTACCTGACCTATTTCAGTGCTTGTTACACCCTCACAAATTTGAATTTACTTACATGCTTTTTAATCTTGCTAAAGGTAATGTTGGTTCATATATCCACGATCATTATTGGATTGCAGGAAGAAAGAAAACAAGACATACAAAGGAACAACATGGAAGATAAAATTCAAAATCGACAGAATCAGCCAAAGTGGAACATACAACTTGAAAATAGCAATTGCATTAGCCACTATTGTTCTGTAGCAGGTATTCATTTAATTTTAGACAGTCTACCTCTGGCCATTTATGCGTCCATTTTATAGAAGTCTTAAAAACAGTTGCCACTTTCGGAGGAAAAATGTTTGTTCATGCATATTTTGATCGATGTCCAAGTGGAATATCAAATTTTGTCCTGCTTTTTTTTTTTTTTTTTCGTTTTCTGAATTGTTATGGGACTAATAGAACTTGCACTTTCCCCTCAGGTTCAAAATTGTTATGGGAGTAATAGAACTTGCACTTTCACAGCTCAGTCCATTTCATTGTCAAAGTTTTGTGGGCTATCTTTTTCAAATATCAGTTTTCTAACATTATTTCAGCTAGAAATGCTAATGGTTGTGTGTAAATAAGATGTTGGACCTAATTTTAGGGCTAGATCCAGCCAGCAGTATTCATGAAAGTATTTCCTTGGCAATGACCACTTTATTAGTTTTTGGGTTCGAGAGTAATATGAGTGTTTAGGCCAGTTTTGTCATGCTGGGCACAAGAACATAAAAGGACTAAGAAGATAATCCAAAATTGAACAAACAGAGAGAAAGGGTGTAGGTCTAACAGCCTCGTCAGAATATTCAAGTCGACCATTTGATGCAGACCATTAGATCTTCCTAAAAAAAAAAAAACATCTACAACCTAAAAAAAAAAAAAATGCAAAAAACCCATCCATCTGTCCATTGCCACTGTCACACCACCACCATCACAACAGACATAACACACAGAAAATAAAAACTAAAAAAACTGAAACCATGAAAACACATTTACAATCTACATTTACATAAATTTAAAAAAAAAAAATCATACCTTGGATGGTTGCAGAAATCGTGAGCAAAGACCGAGCAGAGAGAGGATTGCAAACCTTAGGGAGAGAAAAAATGAAAAATGAAAAGAAAGGCAAGAATAGAGATGAGGAACCGCAACTTTTTATCTGTGATGCATGACATACAGCCAAAATTAGCTTCAACTAAGCTCTTGTTGGCTAAAGGAAAGCTTTGATTGCAATCAAAGTTCCTTACCAGTTTTTCTATTAATCTAAGAGTAACCAACAAAAGGATTCCATAACGGAATTTAAGCTGAAAAAATAATAATAATAGAAAAAACTTGTAGAAAAACTTTGAAGGCGAGATTTCAAACTTTAGTACACTAGTATTGACCAATATTCAACTGAAGGAGCAAAATTGCGATCTTAAACTAAAATACATGAACATGAATACGACATCCACATGAAAATGAAATCCCAAGAGACGATTAGGTTCTGAAAAATGTCTTAACTTCGAGTAAAATAATGAGAAATAAAGTAACCCACATGGAATTAAACTGAAAACAAGTAAGAAACGTCTAACTTCAAATGAAACAGCCAACAAAGAATCAAGCAACCTGCATGGAATTAAACTGAAAATAAGAGCTAAAACATAAAAATCCAGGTAAAGTTTGGAAGATTTCAAGCAATGGGGTGCTTGCAAACTCATTAAATTTGCCCATAACATATTGGGCCCTTTTTAAAAGGGGAACAATATGGGAAATCAAACTGAAAAGGGAGATGAAACTCAAATGAGATTCTGAAACTTGGGCAGCTGCGGAAATGTCTATTTCCGACCAACACGCAATGACCAGATCTCAAATCAATCCAGAGGTCCCAACCGAAGAAACTCAAAACTCCCAAATGGGGTTTCGAGCATCTCCATCAGAACATAAAACCCAGATGAAATTTGGGGTATGCCGGAAATGGGAATGGCATTTTTGGGAAAGCGTTTCTGCCTATCTCGATCAAGTAATGATAATCGAACAAGTGGGTGTAGAAGTAAAAGAAGGACCAAAATTATAGAATTTGGGCCCAGGCATACCTGTTTTTTTTTCTTTTCTTTTCTTTTGCCCAAACTAAAAAAAAATGAGAAGTAGAGAGAGCATACCGGAGAGAAGGGCGCGATGGCGGGAGAGGGAAAGAGAGGACCGGTTGAGAGAGCGCAGAGAGAGAGAGAGAGAGAGAGAGAGAGAGAGAGAGAGAGAGAGAGAGAGAGAGAGAGAAATAGCAGAGCAGAGAGAGAGAGAGCGAGAGTGAGCGAGAGAGACAGAGAGCAGAGAGATCGAGAGAGAGAGAGCAGAGAGATCGAGATCGAGATCGAGAGAGAGAGAGAGAGAGAGAGGAGCAGAGAGTGAGAGAGGAGCAGAGAGCGAGAGTGATGCAAAGAGAGCGAGAATGAGAGGAGGGCTTTTGGAGGGAGAGAGTGATTGGGAGCGAAAAGGGGTTATTGGAGGCGGGAGAGGGAAAAAAAGAAGTGGACTTTACCCGCGTTTATATTTCGTCGCAAAAAAAGGATTTTCGTCAGTAAAAATTATTTTATTCTTATTATTTAAAAATAAGTAAAAAAGTCTATCAACTTTTATCCACATTTTATATTAAACGTTGGTAATAAATTTTCTGACGCTAATTTTCGTCGGTAAAGAACTCTGATTTTTAATTTTCATAAAAATAAAGTTTACATTTCCCACATTTTACAAAAAACGTCGCTAAATTTTCATTTGACTGACGTCATAAAATTCGTCGATAATGTTTAATTTTATTTTTAGGAATGCTTATTTTCCCTAAAATGGAGTTAATAATAAAATTGAACTTTACCGACGGTTTCCACGGAAACGTCGCTAAAAGACGATTTTACCGACGTTTTGTAATTCGTCGGTATTTTTTTAGGTAAAGTCAATTTCTTGGGACCCACGAAAGTGATAAATCAAGAGAAGAATTAAAAAAAGAAAACCAAGCTATTGAAGCTCTACATGGGGTCCACATTAACCTGGTTGGAATATTCAATTCAAGCCAAACAAAGAAGAAAAAAAATGCAAAAGAAAATCCAACCATATAAAGGACATCCAAGGTAAGGGAATTTCAAGCATTGCACACAGAAGTGGGGCCCATCATGTGTTCCAATTGATAATACAAATTTGAATTTCAAATTAGAATTGTAAAGGAAGCCGGCACGAGCACTTCGCTCGAAGGTAGAGTAACTTGTATGAACTGACGGTTCGCAAATAGGACTCCCGGTTAGAGAATTAGAAGCGAAAACATCGGATTTTCCAACACTTAGGCTCGAAAACAGCCCGCCGGGGGTTTGGAATGGGAAACGGCCTGTGAAAAAATCGAAAACCCGCAAGAACACTTCACTCGAGGGTATAGTAACTTGTAGGAACCGACGGTTCGCAAATAGGACTCCTGGTTAGAGAATTAGAAGCGAAAAAATCAGATTTTCCAACACTTTGGCTCGAAAACGGCCCACCAGGGGTCCGGAACGAGAAATGGCCCCCGAAAAAATTAGAAACCGGCACGAGCACTTCACTCGAGGCTAGAGTAACTTGTAGGAACTGACAGTTCGCAAATTGGACTCTCGGTTAGAGATTTAGAAGCGAAAACATCGGATTTTCCAACACTTAAGCTCGAAAAACGGCCCGCCGGGGGTCCATAACGGGAAACGGCCTCCGGAAAAATCAGAAACTGGCACGAGCACTTCGCTCGAGGGTAGAGTAACTTTTAGGAACTAACGATTCGCAAATAGGACTCCCGGTTAGAGATTTAGAAGCGAAAACATCGGATTTTTCAACACTTAGGCTCGAAAACGGCCCGCCGGGGGTCCGGAACAGGAAACGGCCCCCGAAAAAATCGGAAATTGGCACGAGTACTTCACTCGAGGGTAGAGTAACTTGTAGGAATTGACTGTTCGCAAATAGAACTCCCGGTTAGAGAATTAGAAGCAGAAATATCATATTTTCCCACACTTAGGCTCGAAAACGGCCCGCCGAGGGTCTGGAACGGGAAACGGCCCTTGGAAAAATCGAAAACCAGTACGAGCACTTCACTCGAGGTTAAAGTAACTTGTAGGACCGGACGGATCGCAAATAGGAATCCCGATTAGAGATTTAGAAGCAAAAACATCGGATTTTTCAACACCTAGGCTCGAAAACGGCTCGCCGAGGGTCCAAAACGGGAAACAGCCCCCGGAAAAATCGGAAACCGGCATGAGCACTTCACTCGAGGCTAGAGTAACTTATAGGAACTGATGGTTCGCAAATAGGACTTTCAGTTAGAGAACTAGAAGCGAAAACATCGGATTTTCCAACACTTAGGCTCGAAAATGGCCCGCCGGGGGTTCGGAACGAGAAACGGCCCCCGGCAAAATCGGAAACCGACACGGGTACCTTGTTTAAGGCCAAAGTAACTTGTAGGAATTGACAGTTAGTGAATCGGACTTCTGGTTAACGAATTAAACGCAAAAACCACCTAATTCTCAATACTTAGGCTGAAAACAGGCCGCCGAAAAACTTAAGAAAAGATTTATATATATACATGTTTATCTTTCATTTATAATTTAATTCATTGAAAAGCTTCTATTGTTGTTTTTGTCATTGCATATTGATGAGCGATTTGGGGTCGGTTGTAGATTTCTGAGGCTGTTTTATTCTATTTAGTTTATTTGTATATGTATATTGGACATTTATATGTGATTGTATCATTATTGAATGTAATATTGGTTTAATGAGGTGAATGATTTGATGAAAAATGGTGATGGTTGTTTGTTTATTTAGTAACTTTTGTTTGCATGCATTTTTTATATTGAATACAGGTTTATTTTTTGATACAGGTGTATAAACAAGTTTACAGAAAAATTATATTGAAAAAACAAATATAGCATTTTTAAAGAAAATAAAAAACTTTTACCGACGTTTTTTTTCGTCGGCAAAAGTAGAAATAAAAATAAAAATCATAAAATACTTTTACCGACGTTTTTTTTCGTCGGCCAAAAAAAAATAAGATCTAAAAACATTAAAAAATACTTTTACCGACGTTTTGTTTCGTCGGCAAAAGAAGTAAGAAAAATAAATGTAAAATATAAAAGTATTTTTACCGACGTTTTTTTTCGTCTGCAAAATAAGAAATAAAATAAAAATATAAAAATACAGTTACGGACGTTGTTTTTTCGTCGGTAAAATAAAAATAAATAAATATAATACTTTTACCGACGTTTTTTTTTTTTCGGTAAAAGAAGAAAGAAAAATAAATATAAAGTATAAAAATACTTTTACCGACGTTTTTTTCGTCGGCAAAGTAAGAAATAAAATAAAAAAAAGATAAAAATACATTTACCAACGGTGGTTTTCGTCGGTAAAATAATAAATAAATAAATAAATATAATACTTTTACCGACGTTTTTTTTAGTCTGCAAAAGGATAAATAAAAATAAAAAAATTATAAAAATACTTTTACCGACATTTTTATTTCATCGGTAAAAGTCTGTGATTTTTATTTTCCCTTAAAAATAAGCTAACGATAAAATTGAACTTTTACCGACGTTTTTTTGGAAAACGTCGGTAAAGAGTAGACTTTTAGGGACCTTTTTTTTATAAAACGTCAGTAAAAGTCATATCTTTACCGACGAAATTATATACGTCGGTAAAAAGTATTATTTACCGATGAATTTATAAAAGCGTCGCTAAAAAACGTCGGAAAAAGTGCAGTTTGTTGTAGTGGAATAATAAGTCTTGAAGTATAAATTCGGGAACAATGAAATACTATAGAACTTTTGAAATCTCAGGACAAGTATTAGGATTCAAGACTAGTTCAAGGTGAATAGGGATCCCGTATGTCAATATTAATAAAGACTTGGTACTCTTTGAGTTTGGGGACATTTCGGGGTCCTTATACACTTTGGGATTTTTGAAACTTCAAATGAGTCATTGTGATATGGTTTCTTTCTCGAACGGGCTCCAAACATATCTCCAAGTGAACAGTCCCCGTCATTCTCTAAAAGGGTGCACAAATGATTGGGACGGAAATCCTCTTCATTTCTCTTCATTTGACATTTCTGGGCGATTTCGGTCACCTGGCGGTCAACTGGCGGTTAGCCGCTAGCTGACCGCGGTTGGTCTGACAGAATACAGGTGTCGCGACCCCGGAACAGAGCCCCGGGCCCGCGACGCATTTTTGAATTGTACATTGGATTTTTTATTCTTTTTGGAGATATACTTTCCCACAGGTTCCCGCGGTGAGGATTCCCAAAGACACGCGGAATCTGACTCACACGATCAAGTTTGCGGAAGCGTGTAGCAAAACACATCACCATGAGCATCAATAAAATATTTAAGTGCCATGACAAATAATAACAAGATATAGTATCAAAGAAAGAAGCTAACATGGCATTCCCATTAATATTCAAGTTATGAGACTAATTCAAAAGCACTTCAAGTTTGGTTACAACCCATAAGAGGCCAACAGAGGCCAATACAATCCTCCAAAATAATCAAAAGAAACCCCCACAAAAGATGACGAGACTCAAGAACCCACCCGACGTCTAGATGACATCGTCGAGCTACCACTCTCTCACAGGGGTTGGCTCACAAGCCTCCTCCTGAAGCTCCTCCTCAAAGGTAACGTCTCATGCACCTGGGCACCAACAAACAAGGGTCAAACCCAACGGTTTGGCAGGTAATCAATTTAGGAGCAAGCATGAACAATAATGTTTAAGAAAACATATAAGCAATACTTGATTTGAAATACTATCATGACTGAGGTACATTTGTAGAAATAGATAACTGAGCTGAGATACTAAAACAAACTAGCATGAGTACATAATATATCATGAATAGTTTCAATACACAAAGAGCCCATCCTTTCTCTATCATTTATATAATGAAAAGAGCAAGCACGCACGACAAGCACGATATACATAATATAAGCACGACACGATTTCCCACAAAGACGGGAATTCCGGCCGCGAAACCGGACACGCACGATGTGTAATAAATACACGACCAGTCTGCAGACAGTCCACATGTTTAAAGACCCCCAGGCAGTGGATCAAACTGAAAGGGCAGTCTAAGCTCAGTGGTGTTTACTTAATTCATGAATGCACAAAACACGCGAGATATTAACAAAACTTGTCGAGATAAAAAGGAGGAAATCACTTATCAAAACACGATGAACACGGCTAGCAAGAGCATAATTAATATGCATAACACGCTTAGGAAGTGATCCCCTTTTTCTTGAAACACATCTTCAAAACTAGCTTGTACTTAACTTCAAAACGAGTACACGATGATATTCATCATATCAAAAACCAAAGTACGAATACAAAGCCTATCAAGTTCATGCAAGAACCTTTGGTTGATCGTTGTGCAGCCGAAGCCCAGATGTTGGAATAAAACGGAATTAGTGCCCCAGAAGTTCAAGGACATCTCGGGTTTTGAGTGCATAATATCAGGCTAAAGGCCACTTAACATGTTCTAATTTTCATTCTTGCAAAAATCTCTTCAAAACAGGAAATTTGGCAATTTCGGTCACCTCGCGGTCAGGTGTCGGCTAGCCGAAATAAGGTCTAGCGGCTAGCCGCCAGCTGACCGACAAGTTGACCGCTGGAAACCCAGGTCCAACACAGCCCTCTGGAAAAGAAACCGAAATGACTGTGGTTGGCTTACAGTTAGCCGTAAGCTGACCGTAGGGCTGACCGCGGGAAATCCAGTTTGAAATGGAGCTCTCGGGAAAAGAAACCGACAATGCACGGTTGGTCAGCGGTTAGCCGAGATGGGGTATGGCGGCTAGCCGCTCGCTGACCGCAACTTCCTGGCGAAATGTCAGCTTCTGGAAAGGGAACCGCCGAGCTCGGTCAGCTAGCGGTTAACCGAAATGGGGATTTCGGTTAGCCGCCAGCCGACCGACGGCTGACCGAACTGCACGGGAAATGCAGTCCAGTGCAGATTTTTGCACATTTCTTCTTCCCTTCTTCTTGTTCTCATTCCACTTGCACTCTCTAAGCCTACATGCTCTCCAAGGGACAAAACACATATTTTTCCAAATCTTAAACATTCAATCCGAAGAGAACATGATCATGAAGCTTGTAAACATATTCATATGCAAAATTTCCAAAACAACAATGTAGCTTAAAATACACATGCACAATGGTCCTATAGAGATTACTTGCCTTGCCCAAATGCTAACAATCCTCTCCAAGCACTTCACTCAAAAGCGAAGCCAACACTACAAGAAAACCCAAGAGAAAACCACACAACTTACTCAAAAAATGGAACCAAGGAACCCATTTTAACAAAAGGGTTTGTAAACATGAAAAACATGATCTTAAGGAACCAAAATAACTCCATGAAAGATATGAGTAGAAACTCTTACCTAGAAATGGCCACACAAGAAGGAATGAAGACAATGTAGAGTTTGTTCCACAAGAAGCTCCAAGAAACTTGTATCAATGGAAAGCTTGCAAGGAGAGGAAGAAGATGGTATTCTTAGAATTTTCTTTGGAGTCCTCTAGCTAGATCATGCAAGGTGAGGAAGATGGAAGAGAAAAAGAGCTTTCCTTGCCCTAGGTCAAGAGGTTGCAGAGATTGGGGAAATGAATGAAAAGAGAGGGAGATGGGACTTTAGTGAGGTTAATGGGCCCTAACTAGCTGAATCATGAAGTGACCAAAACACGATCTTGTGGGCCTCGGATGACTTCGACGAAGAAGGATAAAACGATCGTCGAAATATCTAGTTTCCAAAAAGTATATTTTTGACATGGTTTTGAGATCTCGAAAATTGTGTCCAGATTTGTGCATAAAAGACAATTTTACCCTCTTTGGGCCAAAACATGGGTTTTTTGGGCTTCAAACATGAATGGCCTTAAAACGAAAGTTGTAACTCATAGAAAAATCATTCGAATGAAATCAAAATCACAATCACACGGAAATCGATACGATCTTTCCAAGCTCACACGTGCACTCAGGCCTTCCTGAGTGTGTCTAACTAATACTAAACGTTCTCAAAATTCTCAAAGCTATGTCCAAGACTAAAACTAATCACTTCTAACCCAACAATAACTAAATCCACTTAGGACTAAACACATACTAATCGCACACTAATCGAATTGGTCTGGAGAAGAAGTTGAGGTTCAATCTCCATTTTTGTAAGGTTTGGAGGTGGATTTTATGAGAGGAATCAAGAAGAAGAAGAAAAGTGCAAAAGCCCTAAGGAGCTGAAGCTCCTCCCCCCTCAAGTGTGCTGGAACGAATGGAAGAGGAAGAGAGGGGCTGATCCCTTTTATAAAAGGGTGGGTGTGGGCCCCACTGTCACGCCCCCGAACCAGAACCTCGGGGGCGGGAATGGGATTAAGCATAAATGTATTTTACTTCTCCCAGGATCCGCGTGTGTGAAGACAACACATTCTGAATATTTTGCGGAAGCTTTCGTGGCGTTGCGACCCGGAGTCCGTGGCCATCGGATTCCGCATCGCACTCAACCTTTAGCATATAGCTATCATATCAAGAATCATATCAGACTGGAGTAAACCATCACAACAAAATACAGAGCTGACAGTAACAGGATATTACATTCCCAAATATGTTCAAGTTACAATTATCAATGTACATTAATTATGAATCCCAAGAAAAAGGCTAATAAAAGCCATACAACAATAAGCTATAAACACTACCCCAAATATGACGTAGCTCCGATGTCAAGCTCAATGTCTACTTGACATAGCCGACAAAACAACCTGCAAAACATGGCTCCACAGCCAACAAAAGCACTCATCTCGGGACGAAGAAATCTAAACCTGAGTACCAAAAGTAGTGGGTCAGACACGACGGTCTGGCAGGTGGATGAAGAGATAACAAATATACTGAAGAATAAAACATAAGATAAATCATGCTATTCGATCAAATGCTGCATATAATTAAACGGGTGCAAAGTTGGGAATCTCGGGGAAAACCTGTATTCATTTCAAGCATGGGTAAAACATGACTATCTAATAAAACATGTGTTCGTTTACATCAACTATAATCATAGATATTTGACAATCGGGTGTTCGTCTAAAACATGTATAAATATAGTGGTATGGCAAAACAACGTTCATTTGAAACTTAAGTAAAAACATAAGTATACAACAAACCAGGTATTCATAGCAGTCTAGCAAAACCAATGTTCATTTGAAACCTATGTAGAAATGCGGATATTTAACAAACCGGATATCGTTTAAAACAGGTATAAACGTAGGGATCTGGCAAACAAGTGTCATTTGAAACATATTTCAAAGCATGGATATTTAACGAATCGGGTAATCATTTAAAACAGGTATAAACATAGGAATCTGGTAAACAAGTGTCATTTGAAACATATTTCAAAGCATGGATACTTAACAAATCGGGTATCATTTAAAAACAGGTATAAACATAGATATCTGACAAACCAAATGTCCTCTAAAGCAAGCTCGGATATTTAACAATTCGGGTATTCCTTTAAAACATGTGTAATCATATAAATCTAGCAAAATCATTGATCGTTTGAAACATATGTAAAAGCATGGGTATTTAACGAATCGAGTAATCATTTAAAACATGTGCGGGTAAGACCATATAATAATAACTGAATTTACATTGGAGAATATTAGCACTTGTTTAAATAACAACTTTCATAAAGGAAACGAATCATTTATCGGAAAGCAAGTAAGCAATATAAAACATGTCGGGTATCCAAGGAATCGGGAACTGGCAAGATGGCAATCACAAGAAGCTAAGTCCTCTATCACCGAAGTGACAAGAGTATAACGGGACGTTGGTCTCAGTCACACAAGGTGAGGAGACTCAACGCAAATCATATATACAATATAAATATACGGGAACGGGACCACGGTAGCGAATCGGGTATCGGGACGGGACCACGGCAATAACCGGGTATCGGGATCCAAACTGCAGCTGGCGGGACGGGAGGGGATCTCCAAGTCAATGGATCAGACTGACAAGGTTATCCAAGCTTAGTGATGCCGACTCATAGGTCAAATAACAAATCGGGACATATGCAAGTAAATCAAGTACAGTAAATAAACGGGTAAAACGGGGATGCTCAAGGGCACACTGTCACTTCATATCGGGCAATACATCTCGGGATAAATAACTGTTACTAATGTAACTTCAATGCTTTCGGGAAAACAAGTCATGTGATGCAAATCCTGGAAATGAGGTGAAGCAATGCACTATACCATTTCGGGAAGAATATTGATTTCAAGATCTATTTAAGTGAATAGGGGTCCCGTATGTCGATTATAATAATTTACTTGGTACTCCTTGAGTTTGAAGACATTCCGGGCTCCTTATGCACTTTTACTATTTTCAAAACTTAAAATGAGCTTATGGGTAGTACTAGATGTTACAATAGCAAAAATCAAGATTATAAACGGTCCATCCTAGGCATGACATTAATCCGGAAACATCGAGCAACCTATTCAGTCACCGAAAGGAATAGAATTTGCGATAACCAAGGGAAAGACTTGTGTTTAGATATAAAGAAGATATCGTGTCGTTCCATCCCGTTCAAGATTGAAATGGATTGAACTTCGATGTCACCGAACCAACCGTGAGGCGTGTCGGCTCAAGACATCCTCACACATGGTCCAAACAGTCCAAAAAGGGTAGCCAGGGTCCCACCTAAAACCGAGAATTAGTGCCTAGATCATCACCATTCTTTCTTTTAGTGCCCTAGTCTTGAAGACCTTAGATTAGGGCATAATTAGTCTCAACCCTAAGGTATATACCCTTAGGACTCATAGAAAGCCCAAAGGTTTCCAAAAAAAACAATACCAAACCTCCGATCGATCGGGCCTGGGCGTGCAGGTCCGGGAACACTTGATTTTTCCTTCCTTTTCCTTTCCTTTCCAACACTTAAACAATCACATAGAACTATAAACAAGAGGACTAAAATACATGTTTCCAAGACAATAATATGAGCTAAAGAGCTCCTCATTTCAAGTTTCTCCCTTTCCATTCTTTCCATTCACAACAAATCTCAAGGTGGAGAAAACTCATTCATGTAAAACCATTTGAAACCTTGACAATATAATGCATACATTTTCCAAGCATAAACAAGAGGTAAATAAACTCATCAATAAGCACATTTCGAAATCAATATTAATCATAGAAAAGACAACTACTAAAATCACCAAAACCCTTAATGAAACAAGCTTTTTCTCACAAAACATGTTAATAATCAAAACGATCCAATCATCCACTTGCCTTTGACTCTAATCAAGCAAATCAAGCTCCTAATCACCTCTCAAGCTCAAGATCCACAATCTCTACAAAAACCCCCAAAACAAACCCTAAAATGGGTAAAACAATGAAATGACAAGGAAACCTTTCAATAATCAAGGTGGAGCTTCTCTAAGGCTAGAAGATTACAAATCTAGAAGATGAAGAAGAACACTTACTTGCAAGGTCCTCTAATGAACAAGGTAAGCTCAAAGGAAGTCTTGTGATGGAGGGTTCTCTTCACAAATGGTATCAATGGAAAGCTTGCAAGATGAGGAAGAGGTTGGTGATCTCCATTTCTTGATTGATGAACTCTTGGTGTGGCTTGGAGATGGAGAAGCAAGAAGAAGAAGAGAAGCACAAGGAACCCTAGGTTCAGCTGGCTGTGCTGGAAAAATGGAGAATGGGATGCAATGAAGGGGGTGGGTTCTCTTATGTTAACAAAGGAGGTTGGGTCCCACAACTTAAGGGACTAGTTTGGCTGAAATCATCTAATTCGGGACCTCGGATGGATTCGACGAAGAAGGAAGAAATGATCGTCGAAATATCTAGTTTCCAAAAAGTATATGTTTCGTGGGTTTCGGGAATATCAAGTTTTGGGTACAGATTTGGTGTGCAATGACTGTTTTGCCCTCAAGGCCAATAAATCGGGTTTCGGGTTCTCAAATGGATACGGGATCAACATGAAAGTTGTAGGATTCCTCAAGATGAATGCAACGGGCCAAAAATACAATACGAAACAAATCGGGAAAATCTCACAAATAAATGCAAAGCCGAAAAGGGAACCCCCAAAGGGCCCCACAAGCTATCAAAGCACTCAAAAGCCCAAAACTAGAAGAAAAACCATTCTAGCTCACAAACTCAACCCAACAAATACTAATCCCACTAAAAGAAACTAATCCACAAATAAAACAACACTAATCCAAGAGATTAGGAGTCGGGTTCTCACACCCACCATCACTTAAACTTGTCGGGATTAAAACATCAATTTCTGGGCCTCAGATGCGATCGGTGAAGAAGAGAAAAATGTTTCTCATAAAATCTAGTTTTCAAAAAGTATAATTTGGCATGGTTGTGAGATCTCGAAATTCGGGTCCAGATTTGGTGTAAAAATACTGTTTTGCCCTCGAAGTCGGAAAAGTCTAGTTTCGAGGTCTCGAACGGGGATGGGATCAACACAAAAGTTGTAGAGATTAACGAGATAAGTCAAACGGGTCAAAATGGGAATTTTTGGGAATCACGAAGAACCTCTCCAAGCTGATCATGCAAAACAAGTAGGACCCTACGGTCACTGTCTAGGTTCACTGGCTCTTAAAACTCCCCAAAACTAGTGAAAAACCATTCTAGCTCACAAACTCAACCAAACAAACACTAATCCCACTTAAAAAAACTAATCCACAAATAAAACAACGCTAATCCAGGAAGTTAGGGGTCGGGGTCTCACACATTCCCTATCCACAACGCCATGGAATGCTAGTAATGCTAGACATGGTAGGCGGGATCGGAGGTTCCATTATAGACTCTTAACTTGGGGATTGAGAACTCTTGAAGTGGGTTCACTTTTCCTATCCCCTTTAAGAATGAAGATTCAAGATTTTGAGCGTTTCTGAGGTACCTTGCTTGGGTCGAATTCCCTTGAGAGGGCTTCTGATTTGCCACCGCCTTTTCTATAAGGGCTTGTGCATCTCCCTTAGCAAGTGCTCGTGGGGGTGCTTTCCTCCTCAGGGCTCCACCATCCTTAATGTATCATGCTCGGACTTCGGCTTCCCCTTCCCTCCGGGGTCGGGAACTCGAAGTCCTGCTTCCTTCGTCACCTGTTCTAGCTTTAGCTTGGCTCCGCCAAGCTTTTGATTTGGAGTGGTGGCTCATAGGCTCTCGTCCAGTTGTGCTTCCTCAGTACTCCATCATTCGCGTCTCATGAGCATTTTCCTGGCTTGGGGAATGTCCATGCTCTCCTTTTACGACCTCCAGTTCTAACAACGGACAGTTGATTTTTTTTCCTGTTGTCGCTTAACTCCCTCGGCCAGATCTCAAACACCATCTCTCCAGTTCTGTTCGAGTCGGGCATGTGTCCCATGCAGGACGCGTCTCAGGAGGCCATGGCTCTGCCTTTGGTGTGTTTCCCCTTGCAATTTATCCACGAAAGGTGAAATTATTGTGCGACTAGGGCCCGCACGGTAAACTTCTGATCAGACCTGTCCTTTCCTGTCTGCAAAAGGGACGGTCCGGTCACTTTCTATGCATGGGACATAATCGAAATCTGCCCCCATCGAAGTGGTTGGTTAAAGGGTCTTTTCCAACTGTTCTCATCGCCCCCTAATCTGGGCTTCCTCCACCTGAGATGGAGGTCGTCCAGTCTGGGGCTACGATCTTGGATTCGGCTCTTGATCTGTCATTTTTCTTAGCAAGAAGAAGCGTTAATGGGGTTTTCCCTCTTCGCTTCCCACAGACAGCGCCAATTGTAGAGTCAATTTTTCAGATAAGTTCCAGATGGACTAGAGATTTGACCTATTAACTTCAATAGATACTCCTTTCTGGTTCGAATGAGATTCTCTGGGTGGGCCCTATCAAATCCAAACAAAGAAGTCTCGATCAGTGGGTCCGATCGAGTTCCCTCCGATGCTTAAGTCAACAAATGAGATGGTGTAATGACTAATTGTGGATATGATTTTTTACGTACCTTCTTCCTTCATCTTTTTCTCTCTTTTGTTTCTCATTGCCTCAGATTTCTCCTACATTCTTCCCACGATCCTTGGCACCTTCCCCATTAGGGCATGTGAGAAGATCATGGCCCACATTCTGGGGGTGTCCAATCCCCACTCCCGCTCTTATGGGCCTTGCTTGACTTGGTCTTTCCAGCAAGTTGGATCTGGCCTGGCTCGGGCCCTCTCCTAATAGATTTAAACTCCCCCTCCCCCCCCCCCCCCCCCCCCAACTACTACTTGGCTACAATTGCCCCCCCCACCCAACTACTACTTGGCTACAATTGCTTGGCAGCTGTTAAGAATTGAGAGCATTAGGATATGAGGGCGATGCCTGCTTGGATTCTTGCAACTCATTGGGGCAAACAGATTAGAAGATCTTGATATAGATTAGCAAATGGGTCCCACATGAGCATGATCTGTAACAACCATTTGAAAAATGGATACAAAATTTAATAGCTTTATAAGTGCACTCATTTGGCTTTGGGGCCCTAAACAAATGGTTAAAATTACCAGATCATGACCATTTGACTTCCATTTGGTAATGCATAAGGAGACATCCCATTCTTCCTTACCCAAGTGATTTGCATACATCCACATGGGGAAAGAAGCAATATGCTTCATGTGTTTTTATCTTCTGTAACTAGTAATTTCAAACCTGGATATCAGGTCTTGACCATGGTTTAAAACTCATTCTGACTCACCCTTGGCTTTCCTTTGTTGCAGTTTCTGGTTAATTGAATGTCTAAGTACTCAGCCAGACTTGCATAAGTTACTTTGGCTGGTGACTTCTTTGATAAAGTTGTTTTTTTTTTTTTTTTTCCAAACTGCGGTTTGCACCAGACTCAGTCAATCAAACAATCCTAGCTAGTCAGGTTATGTCACGCCCCGCTGACGAGCATAGGGATTATGTGTGAGATTGGGCCCAATTAAAACCTTTCTTACTAAACCACATGAAGAGACCCCAATCATGGTACCACGGGATCAAAGTCCACTGTGAGATATAAACTCTTCCTCGATTAACCGTAAACATAATGGAAGCTTCAAGATAAACAGATGGTACAAATTATACATTTCAAAGTAAGCACATCATTCATTACTATATTTAAAGTTTAGCAAAAGATATAAAAAGTAGTTTAATTACACAGCCACTACAAAAACCTGGGCCATTAAAAGAATAAACAACTACTATCCCAAAATATATGAAGGCACTCATGTTCTGGTCACGACGACTTAGACAATGTCGTCAGCACACCACTCATGGTCATCAGGCTAATCCGTCTGAATCGCCCCATCCATCCCCTCCTTGATAAAGAGGGGCTCGGTACCTATGCACAAAGCTTAGTATCATGAGACTACGAATAGCCGGCAGGGAGATAGACATACACAAAAATATATAGATATACATATCAAAACGATGTAAACACAACGTGATCATGTGAAGTACAATGATAGGAATCTAAGCACAAGGCTGAATAGGAATATACAGTGGCCAATGAAAGACAATGTCCTATCACAATACGGTAACAATATAGGTGGTCCACATAGGGTAATACACCATAGGATATTCTCGCTACCCTCCCGTTCTTGAACCGAGTGTAATAGAATATATCCAATGGAAGAACAACCCATCCAATCAATATACACATCGAGCGGTTAACCCAGAACCAGTGGCGGCTCCAGGAATTCGAGTAAGTGGGGTCAACAAAAGACTTATTTTTCACAAATCGAATAAATTTATTTTCCCCTTTATCAACATTTGTCATCTACTTTCGATAAACAAATATAATATAAAATTATCAAATAATTTATTTCCGACAATTCGACAAAGATAACATTGAATTCTTAAACAAAAATAAACAGAAATGTCTAAACACGGAAGGTATTTAAAGGTTAAGTTAGGATAAATGAAGAGTTACCAACAGAATGTCTAAAAAAGGGAATTTTCTTTTTAAAAAAAGTTGGGCTCATAATTCTGTTTTGTTTAGTTTTGGTAGACAGATGGCCCATTAACTTAGGCAATGAGTGGCGTCAAAAGCTTCCCATAAGTTCAATTCATGAAAGAAAAAAAAAAGTCTTTTAGATCTCAGTGGGGTCATTAATGTAGCGCTGCCCATGCCCAGTCATTAATGAAGCGCTGCCCATGCCCAGAACAATACATCGAGGCTTAATCCATGAAAATATATCAGATAGTTAGTCTGGGACAATACATCAAGTTTTAACCTAGAACAATCGATTTATCGAGGCTTAGCCTGGAACAATTATAACTCAATACCGATATGTAGTCATAACCAGTTCATCTATCAATCCACAGTCCTCCCACTGAGGTTCTTGACAAGTCCATGAGATTGCACTTTAATTTCATTATTTCAGGTAGACTTATAGACTTATTTAGTTTAATTGTATTGAGTTACATAATTTCATGGATTTGAGCTTTCAAAGTTTTTTTTTTGTTTTTTAAATTAGCCAAAACTCAGAAAACTAGATTATTTTCATGGAATTGTTCTTTTGCATTATCTGACTATTGACATTCTTATCTTTCAACTCACACATAAACTCATGTATTTTCTTTGCACCACTGTGTAGGACATGCAAAACGATCAACGTAGTATATTCATACGCATTCAATTGTGTTGAACTGAGCCCCATGCATTGCATTGTTTTTTTTTTCTACATAAAATAATTATTGCTGAATTTATTTTATTCTTTGTGCAGGAAATTTTAAAATTTGGGGCCCACATTCAGAGAATTTGAATGAGATGATTTTAGGAGAAACTCAATAAGAGGAAGTGAAGGAAAATTGAAGAGATGAAGCTCCCATGGGACCAACCATCCCATGGGCGTGAATCCCCATGCATGGGGTGGCCAAGGTGGGTTCCACTTCTCCAAGTATTACAAGAGATCTTCTATTTTTGTGGAGAATTTGAAATTCAAATATGTCGCGACCCCGGACTGGGCCTGCGGGCCTAATCCGGGATCGGGACTGATTAAGAAGAATAAGATGATGAATGATGGATTGCCATTGTGCATATAACATAAGTGTATTTATTTTGGCCTCTACGTACATGGGTCATTGAAGAATGAGATACTACCCATACACACGATTTCCCACAGGTTTCCACGGTGAGGATATCACATCAAAATATTTTTTTTTTATTAAGTGCGGAAGCGTGTAACAAATATAATTCACACATTCGTATCCAAAATAGCAAGACTGATAACACATTTATATAACAAAATATCAGAGTAAGCAACGATCATTAGTACTATCCCCAAAAGTACCGTTAAAGTTTATACAAAAGATCAATTGGTTTTTCACTCCCCAAAAGAATAAAGGCCAACAAAGGCCAATATGTCTCAAAACAATAACCCAAAAGAATGGTTAATCGCTATCCTCAAAATGTGACGTAACTCGAGGCAACCGAATGTCTAAACAACATCGTCGGCATGCCACTCGACTAAACGTTGCGGTTCACCGACCGCCTCTTCAAGCTTCGTTTCAGGATAGACAATGTCTGGACCTGAATACCAAAGAAATGGATCAGACATGACGGTCTGGCAGGTGGGTGAAAGGATATAACAATATAACATTAATTGAATTTACTTTGGAAAACATTTAAACCTGTTTAAACAATAAATTCCATGGAAGAAATAATTCATTTATTCAAAAACATATATGCAGTGTAAAACAAGTAAAGGTAACTAAGGAATCGAGAAACAAGCAAGATGGCAACCACACAAAGCTAAGTCCTCTATCACCGAAGTGACAAGAGTATATCAAGGCGTTGATCTCAGTCATGCAAGGTGAGGAGATTCAACGAAATATACATATACAGATAAAAATATGGGACATGACCACGGTAGCGAGCCGGGCATCAGGAACCACGGTAGCAAGTTGGGGTATCGGGACAAGACCACGCTAATAAACCAGGTAGTGGGATCCAAACTGCAGCTGGCGGGACAAGAGGGGGATCTCCAAGTCGGTGGATCAGACCGACATGCTCATCCAAGTTTAGTGGTGCCGACTCATAAGTCAAATAACAAAATCAAGACATGTACAAAATACATCAAGTACGGGTATATAAACGGGCAGGACGGGAGTGCTCAAAGGCATAATTATCACTTCAATTTGGGGATGCACATCGGGGCTAGCAAAATGCTACAATTACAATTTCAATCTTTTCGGGAGCGCATTTGAAATTCGGGAACAATTAACTACTAATGAACTTTCGAAATTTTAAGACAAGTACTGGAGTTCAAAACTAATTCAAGGTGAATAGGGGTCCCGTATGTTGAGTTGGTATGAACTTGGTACTCCTCAAGTTTAGGGACATTCCGGGCTCCTTATACACCTTGGTGAATTTCAAAACTACAATGGATCTTTGTGAAGTACTTTCTTTCTCAAACGGCTTCATGCATCGTTTCTTCATACCTCCATTTCATTAGGGCTCTCAACAAACCTCTCCCAATCATCTAAGCATTTCATTTTTACTCCCAAGATAGCCCCAGGTGAGCAGAACCCATTGCTCCAACGGACCTAGAGTTCGCTCGAGCGGTGAGCTCTCTGGAATGATTTTCTGGGTGGGTTTGCTCGAGCGAAGTTGAGTTCTCTTGAGCGAACTCATCCAGTTCAGGTTTGCACGAGCGAAATTTCACTTCGCTCAAGCTAACCATTCTCTGGAATGAGTTCTGGGAGAGTTCCCTTGAGCGAGCCATGGTTCGCTCGAACGGACTGTCCACTGGAAGGGTTCATTAGAGCGACTTGTCAAGTTCGCTCGAGCGAACCATCCAAAATTGGTTCCGGGGACAGTTCTGTTCACCCATTTCTCATCCTTTTACAACCCCCTTTTTGAACCCCATTTCTACACCAAATAAGGAGCTCAAACCACCATCAAATCTTCTACAACATCCATCCTAACCACCTCCATTCATTTCACATTCAATCATAAAGAGAGAAAGAAGGGAAACCACCATACACAAGAATACATTTGAGCTATAAACAAGAGATAAATGAAGACTATAAACTAACATATTACCAAGACATTAAATGCACTAATAAAACTCTTTCATGAGCATTTATTTCAAATCGATGCAAATAAATAAATATGAATGGAAACAACAAAACAACCACATTTCTCATAAAACCATTTAATGCTCAAACTATCCATTCATCCACTTGCCTTAGGTCCAAGCTTAGCCAGAACAAGCCTCTAATCACTCTTCCAAGTCCAAGATTCAAAGCTACAAGAAAACCCCCAAAACAAACCCTAAAAGGGTTAAAACAATGAATGGGGAAGGAGAGGCTTCAATAATGAAAATGGGGACTCCTATAGGCTAGGAAAACACAATATCAAAAGATGGGAAGGATTACTTACATGAGAGTTCTTCACAGACACAAGATTAGCTCAAGGAAGGTCTTGAGATGGAAGGTTTCCTACACAAATAGTATTAATGGAGAGCTTTAGTAGTGAGGAAGAAGATGATGATCCCCACTCTAATATTGGTGCTGTTAGTTTTATGGTCTCAATACCAAGTATATGATGTAATAAATTGATTAATTTCTTTATTTATCAATACAATCATGCTTTCCTATCATGAGATGAATGATGTTTAATTATATACTTGCACATAACCAATACGAATGACATGATGGTTCATGAGATGAACTGGAGTCCACAAGTATACTAGATGTAATACATGTGCATGGATGAGATCCACATACAGGAGATATGTATTGCAAATCTTATACTTAAATATCTTCACAACTAGTGAAGATATCATTGGTAAGTGCGTACCCATTCCAATTAAGAGTTAATTGGATCGGTACCAAATGATCATTATAATTAATTGGGGCTCAAGGATAATAAGATATGGATCTAATTTGGTGGACATGTCCAATTGATCCATGGATATAGATGGAGGGGCCTACTTGTGGTAATTGGGAAGTTTAGGGTCTTCATTGTAATTTATTTCTAAGACTGGAGTTCAATTGCATTTATATAGTGGAGTTATTTGCAATTAACTATGGGCCCGGATTGCACATGAGATGTGGGGTCGCGTGTCCCAGTTGGAGTCAGCTTTCTAAGGAACCCCTAGTGGTCCTCACGCTAGCCCAAGTTATTAGAAAGATACTAATTCTAGTAGAACTCTAAAAGGAAATAGAAAGTTACTATTTCTATTTGAAGTGAAACTTCTAATAGTGGTAATAGTAAGTTACTAATTATTAATGGAAGTGAGAATTCTATTTTAATTAGAAAAGGATAAAGTTACTAATCATATTTGAAGTGAGACTTCTAATTGTGATTTAGTATGTTACTAATTATTGTGGAAGTAAGACTTCTATTTCAATTAGTAGGAGGAGGTTGCTTAAGAGCTATAAATTAGAGGAGGAGTGCCTTGGACGTCCCTATGCACAATTCCACTATTGAGATTCATGCCCAAGCCTAGGATTGTGCACGTGTTGCACACTTCTCTTACTCTCCCTCTTCTAGTTCAATTCTAGTTTCCTTTAGGGTTTTCTCTTAGAGATTCCACCATCTTCTTGAGAAAAGAGAATCTGATACGGGTCATAGCGTGGAAGATCAAAAGGTGTTGGAGATTCTGATTTGATTAGTGAAAGTGTTTCATCATCAAAGAAAGTCACAACTTCTCCATTAGAGCACTACCAAGTTCCAAAGGTATAATCTACATCCTTGTATGTTGTAGATTTCGTGGTTGCTTGTTTAGGTGTTGTTTTCCATCTTCTAGATAGGTTATATTGTTGTATATGATTTATGAGTTTGAGGGATTGCATCCTGGATTGGGTTTTGTTGCCTTCTAGATAGATAATCCCTACATTAAGTGGGTCAAAAGTTTTTTAAACCTATCCGAAAGGCCTACCTACTTCCAACAATTGGTATCAGAGTCATACATCATCTCTAATCATGTTAGATCAGTAAGCTTGTTCTAATCTTTGCATGAGATGTGAAGAAGATAGAGCAAGGGTTATGTAAGGATCAATTTTGATGAATTTGCTTGGTTTACTAGTAGATTCATGTTTGGATAGTCATAAAAGGGTTTAATAATATTGGAAGGATGGTAGGAAGCTATTGGAACACTTTAGAAGTGTTTTGGTGAAGATTGGACACGAACTGCAGAAACCCAAGTTGCAGGTTTCCGTCAGTTCGGTCGACCGAAACCCGTGCTCGGTTGACCGAACACTTGCAGGTCGGTCGACCGAACCCTTTGGCCGGTCGACCGAGGACACTGCACAACAGGTTGCAGAAATTTGATTTTTCAGTTTCGGGTCTTCTCTTACATCCTATTTTTCCAGCATTATTTGGCAGCCTATTTTTGTGATTTGTATGGTTGTATGAGATACTAACTTGCAGATGATCATGTCCTCTCCAAATGGCCCACAAGTCTTTTGCTTTCTATTTATGGTTATTGGTTTATTTAAGGCTAAATGTAAAGGGCGTCATGGTTTCCTTGGTTTCCGGTGAAAGGGCAAGGCATGATGAATTTCCTTATAGCCATTTTATTTCCATGTTTAGATCACCATGTAAGTCTCATAATCGAGGCATAGGAATTTATGTGATTTTTCTAAATTTGTAAATTTTGGCGATGTCTGAGATGAAGAAGGAAAACGATGTAGGACTCCTAATTAAAGTGCTTGAAGATTACCGAATGTGTTTTGGAGTTGCCAAAAGAGTTTGAGGAATTCCAAAGTTTTGGAAAGTCTAGAAGTTTAAGAAGTCTATTCAGAGGCCGATGGAGTATGTAACCACTGGGGGCCCAGGCCCCCAGTGGATTTCTAAGTTTCAATTCAAATTTTGGTGGGGCCCACTAATTTTTTCCATAAGGCCCCTAGTGAATTTTTTGGGCCCCCAATGGATTTTTGTAGCCCAATATTAACTTTAGGTATTTCATATTCTTGTCCTCCCTAATTTTGATTGTTTTAATCACTTTCTTGTAGCATCACCGTGTTCTCAGTCTCCTGCAAGAGCTAATGCCAAGGAAAATTAACAGCAGTCATCGCTGAAAACAGTTAAGATAAATTAGTATGCAGAGGCGGATGTAGTTCATAGTCACTGGGGGGCTGGGCCCCCAGTGACTTTTTGGGAAAAAAAAATTATGTATACTAAGTTAGGCCCAAATCAATTAGGCCCCCAGTGACATTGAACCAGGCCCCCCAATGAAAACTCGTAGAAAACAATTGTGATAAATAAATATGTCTTGTTTTATTGCTTGAAATTATTATATTATATTTGTTCCATATAAAAGGTTTGGGGTAAATCTACACACTATTTGTCCTTGCTAGGCATGATTTGCAATGCAGTGGGAATCTACAAACTATCTGTCTTTGAATGCACTTTTCTGTGTATTAGTTACTGATAGTGTATGTAAAAGGTTCACTACTTTTTTTGTGTATTATTTTTTCTCAAGCATGAAGAAAAAAAGAAGAAAAAATCATTTGCAATCATATAAATAACCCAAAATTTTTTTTCGGGGGCAACCCCTTACTACTTAATCGTGCCCCCGGTGATTTTGAATCCTGGATCTGCCACTGAGTCTATTCCACTAGGGCCATGTGGAGGAGATGACTAGTTTCTATTTTTAGCACTTTCTATTTATGGATGAATGCTTAATTTTAGAATATTTCCAAATATGATCCAAACATAGCAAGTTACTATAATTGGTCAAATCAAATTAATTTTTGGAAAGAGTTCTAATTAGTGTTGATGACCCATTAGATGAACACATTGGTAACACTAATTTAAGAAACTGAACTTTCCTTAAAATAACTTAACTTGGAACCAAGGATTTGCCTCATGTATTTTAGAAACCAAAGCAAATCGGGAGTCATACATTATTTGGTATGAGATACCTAGATAATAATGAATGATGGGGATCATTGATAGTTAGTCTTAATTCCAATTTTGACCAACTTTGATCCGCACCAATCTAGGTGGTATTTACACTCCCCAAGGAGGCATACCCCGAGGATTGGGATTCCGATGTATTCTGAATTTAGTAGTTACGAGGATTCCATATAAATTTGTAGAATACTAAACCCTAATGTCATTTAAATTCATTAACTGAATATATGGTTATGTGCTACAGTATTTCAAGCATGAATTCAAATATTTTCAATCCACTTGCGACCATCCTCAACTAGAATAAGTTGGTGGGATCCAACTATGTAGACTGGAAACGGAACTTGGATATAGTCCTGACAGCTTCAGGGTATAAATATGTCCTTACCAAACCACCCCTTGATGAGCCAGTGCCGGAAGCATCACAAGAATAGAAGGAACTTTACACCAAGTGGGCTAATGACGATGAGATGGCCAGATGTTACATACAGGCATCCATGTCTAGTGTTTTGCAACACCAACATCAATCCTATAAGACTGCATATGATATTATATCAAACTTAAAGGAGATGTTTGCGGAATAGGGCAGGCCTACTGGATAGGCTGCTATGAGGGTGCTTATAAGCACCAAGATGGCTGAAGGCACACCAGTATAGGACCACATGTTGAAAATGATGGACTAATTGAATGAGTTAGATGTATTGGGGGCTGCGATTGATGCAGAATCGCAAATTGACATAATCCTTGAGTCACTACCAGAGTCATTCAACAATATCACGGTCAATTATAATATGAATAACATGAATTTGACTCTAGCTGAGCTTTCTAGCCAGCTGGTGGTGACTGAAGGGATTATGTAGAAGAAGCCAACTGCCCTGATGACAGAAAAGTCATTTGTCAAGTCCAAACTGAAAGGCAAAGGCGGAAAGGCAAGAAGAAATCAGTTCCTAAGGGTCCTAAGGTGGAGAATGGTCCTAATGGTGGTGTTGGCAAGGCTTAGGGGTCGGGGACAAAAGGAAAGTGTTTCCATTGTGGTATGACAGGACATTGGAAAAGAAATTGCCCCGATTTTCTGTCTAAGAAGAAGACCTCAGGTATGATTGAGTCACTTGTTTCTGAAGTTAGTTTTGCAACTGGTACTTCATAATCCTGGTGTGTTGACTCCGGTGCAACTAATCACATATGTAATTCGTTGTAGTGGTTCCGGAAAATCGGGAGGCTTAGTGACGGTGAAATCATTGTCAACCTAGGATCTGATGCTAAGGCGGAGGTTGTTTCAGTGGGAGTCATCACTTTATGTTTCTTAAATAATAAATTGGTTTTGTCAGACACATTATATGTACCGTCTTTACGGCGGAATTTAATTTTAGTTTCTAGTTTGGTGAATAAAAGTTATTCCATTACTTTTGGTACTGAAGTTGTCATAAAGAGGAATGGTACTTTTGTATGTTCTGGCAAGGTAACCAATTAGCTTTATTTATTAACTCCCACAATGTATGAGATACATGATACTGAAACAATTAATAGACCATCATTGAAGAGGAAGTCACCTTCATCTAATCCAACAAAACTTTGGCACTTGAGGCTAGGCCATATAAACCTAAACAGAATTGACAGGATAGTGAAAGATGGTATCTTACCTTCATTTGTGGTAGAACCAATGCCTGTCTGTGAGTCCTGTCTAGAAGGCAAAATGACCAAAAGACCATTTTCATCTAAGGGCAATAGGGCCAAAAATTTATTGGAATTAGTGCATACTGATGTGTGTGGACCCATTAATGTCAGGGCCAGAGGAGGATATGAGTATTTCATCACGTTCACAGATGATTATTCAAGATATGGATACATATACCTTATGCACCGCAAGTCCGAGGCGTTTGAAAAGTTTAAAGAGTTTCGAGCGGAAGTAGAAAAGCAATTAGGTATAAGTATCAAGACTCTTTGATCAGATCGAGGAGGGAAATATCTCTCTATAGATTTTATGGGACACTTATCAGAAAATGGATTCTATCCCAGTTGTCTGCTCCTGGTATGCCTCAACAAAATGGAGTAGCGGAAAGAAGGATCCAGACTCTTTTAGATATGATTAGGTCTATGTTGAGTTTCTCAGGATTACCTATATCCTTTTAGGGATATGCCTTGGATACTGTGATGTATATACTAAACCTCGTACCATCTAAGTCTGTACCTAAGACTCCCCGGGAGTTGTGGTTTGGGCGAAAGCCTAGTCTACAAATTTACACATTTGGGGTTGTCCGGTACACGTGCTAAAGGTTAAGACGGATAAGTTGGAAACGAAGTATGAAGTATGCACGTTTGTAGGATATCCTAAAGGAACTAAAGGTTGGTTATTCTATAATCCCAGAGAGCAAAAAGTGCTGGTGAACACCAATGCGGTTTTTCTGGAGGAAGATTAAATGATGGACCGAAAATCTCTAGAAAAGGTGATCTTGGAAGAGATTCAAGAGCAATCAATTCCAAATCCAAGTATGACTGAACTTGAGGAAGAACCGCCCTTACCAGACCCAGTAGTTACACCAGTGCATCGTCGTACTGGGAGGATAGTCAGGACCCTTGACAGGTTCTCGTTCTTGGGAGAGTCTTACGAGGCAATCCCAAAAGAATTGGAACAGGATCCCTGTAACTATGATGAAGCAATTAATGACATAGATTCGGGACGTTGGCATGATGCTATGAAAGTTGAGATGGAGTCTATGTACTCTAATCAGGTCTGGACACTTGTGGACTTGCCTGCCAATATCAAACCTATTGGGTGCAAGTGGGTCTACAAGAGAAAGAGAGGATCAGATGGAAGAGTTGAGACCTTTAAGGCTAGGCTTATTGCGAAAGGGTATACTCAGAAAGAGGGTATCGATTATGAGGAAACCTTCTCGCCGGTAGCCATGCACAAGTCCATCCGGATACTCTTATCTATAGCGGCTCACCTTGATTATGAGATTTGGCAAATGGATGTCAAGACGGCGTTTCTCAATGGCCATCTTGAAGAAGACATCTATATGATGCAGCCAGACGGTTTTATAGCTAGTAACCAAAAGCAAAAAGTTTGCAAGCTGTAGAAGTCTATTTATGGACTGAAGCAGGCATCCCGAAGCTAGAACATCCGTTTTGACCGGGCAATCAAATCATTTGGTCTTAGTCAAAATTCGGATGAGTCATGTGTGTACATGAAAAATGAAGGTGACAGGGTAGTTTTTCTGGTTTTATATGTCGACGACATCCTTCTCCTTGGGAAAGATATAGGAATGTTGTCAATAGTAAAAGTTTGGTTAGCAAAGACTTTTGATATGAAGGACTTGGGAGAAGCTAGTTACATCCTAGGGATCAAACTCCATCGAGACAGGAAAATAGGATGATTGGCTTGTCTCAGGCTGCTTACATAATTAAGGTACTGGTACGATTTGCTATGCAGGACTCCAAGAAGGGTATCACACCTTTTAGGCATGGAGTGCACCTTTCCAGGGACCAGTGTCCCAAGACCCCGGAGGAAAAGGAGCAGATGAGAGCAATTCCATACGCTTCAGCTGTTGGTAGCCTCATGTATGCTATGCTATGTACTAGACCGGATATCTATCTGTCTAACCCAGGTCTAGTTCATAACATAGTACATAGCATGTATGCTATGCTATGCTATGCTATGTACTGCTAATACATAGCATAGTACTGACCACAGTAGGCTTAGTCAGCAGATATCAGTCTAACCCAGGTCCTAACCATTGGACTGCTGTAAAATGTATCCTCAAGTACTTGAGAAAGACTAGAGATTACATATTGATTTACGACAGTGATGAACTGATTCCAGTGGGATACACAGATTCTGACTTTATGTCAGACAAGGATTCCAGGAAATCCACCTTTGGTTATGTGTTTATGCTTGGCGGAAGAGCTATCAACTGGAGGAGTATTAAACAGGAATGTACCGCTGATTCCACTTCTGAGGCTGAATATGTAGCGGCTTGTGAAACAGCTAAGGAAGCAGTATGACTCAAAAGATTCCTTTTGAAACTTGGAGTTGTACCTTTGGTGCGGCAGCCGCTCACAGTTTACTGTGACAGCAGCGGGACAGTCGCTCAGTCCAAGGAACCCAGGAGCCATAAAAGCCAAAAGCACGTATAGAGGAAGTATCACTTGGTTAGAGAGATTGTGCAGAGAGGTGACATTGCAATCACCAAGATAGCTTTTGCGGACAATCTGGCAGATCCCTTTACTAAGCCTTTGACCACCAAAGTCTTTGAGCAGCATGTAGACGGGATGGGCATGAGATACAATCTTGACTGACATTGAGCCCAAGTGGGAGATTGTTAGTTTTATGGTCTCAATATCAAGTATATGATGTAATAAATTGATTAGTTTCTTTATTTATCAATACAATCATGCTTTCCTTTCATGAGATGAATAGTGTTTAATTATATACTTGCACAGAACCAATACGAATGACATGATGGTTCATGGGATGAACCGGAGTCCACAAGTATACTAGATGGAATACATGTGCATGAATGAGATCCACATAGAGGAGATATGTATTGCAAATCTTATATTTAAATATCTTAACAACCAGTAATGAGATTGGGCATTTCATTTGACAAGATTGTAGCACTTTGATCACTATGAGATAGTGTGATTTGTCTCGATCATCAGAATGTAAGATTCTGGATCATGGTACTGGTATATTGGATGTATTGAAGGACCATGAGAATCACCTTATGTACATTGTCTTTACTTTAAGGTCTGCTTTCATAATTCCCTAGCAATAGGCTCATAATCCCGAGACATTAATGAACTCAAGTTTCTATCTATTCATTTGCTTTGAGTCACCAATGAGTAAGGCCAATTGTAGGTCAACACCTCGGTGATTTGGGTACGTGGTAGTAGAGCTGTGAGAACATTCAATGATCAAGATGGAATCTATCTTTAATATCCCCTTGTGCCAATTAATGGATTTATCATTGGTAATGCGCACCCATTCCAATTAAGAGTTAATTGGATTGGTACCAAATGATCATTATAATCAATTGGGGCTCAAGGATAATAAGGTATGGATCTAATTTGGTGGACATGTCCAATTGATCTATGGATATAGATGGAGGGGCCTACTTGTGGTAATTGGGAAGTTTAGGGTCTTCATTGTAATTTATTCCTAAGACTGGAGTTCAATTGCATTTATATAGTGGAGTTATTTGCAATTAACTATGGGCCCGGATTGCACATGAGATGTGGGGTCGCGTGTCCCAGTTGGAGTCAGCTTTCTAAGGAACCCCTAGTGGTCCTCACGCTAGCCCAAGTTATTAGAAAGATACTAATTCTAGTAGAACTCTAAAAGGAAATAGAAAGTTACTATTTCTATTTGAAGTGAAACTTCTAATAGTGGTAATAGTAAGTTACTAATTATTAATGGAAGTGAGACTTCTATTTTAATTAGAAAAGGATAAAGTTACTAATCATATTTGAAGTGAGACTTCTAATTGTGATTTAGTATGTTACTAATTATTGTGGAAGTAAGACTTCTATTTCAATTAGTAGGAGGAGGTTGCTTAAGAGCTATAAATTAGAGGAGGAGTGCCTTGGACGTCCCTATGCACAATTCCACTATTGAGATTCATGCCCAAGCCTAGGATTGTGCACGTGTTGCACACTTCTCTTACTCTCCCTCTTCTAGTTCAATTCTAGTTTCCTTTAGGGTTTTCTCTTAGAGATTCCACCATCTTCTTGAGAAAAGAGAATCTGATACGGGTCATAGCGTGGAAGATCAAAAGGTGTTGGAGATTCTGATTTGATTAGTGAAAGTGTTTCATCATCAAAGAAAGTCATAACTTCTCCATTAGAGCACTACCAAGCTCCAAATGTATAATCTACATCCTTGTATGTTGTAGATTTCGTGGTTGCATGTTTAGGTGTTGTTTTCCATCTTCTAGATATGTTATATTGCTGTACATGATTTATGAGTTTGAGAGATTGCATCCTGAATTGGGTTTTATTACCTTCTACATAGATGATCCCTACATTAGGTGGGTCAAAAGTTTTTGAAACCTATCCGAAAGGCCTACCTACTTCCAACAGGTGCAAGTTTGGTGGGGATATGGAGATGGAAGAGCAAGGGAAAGAAGAGGAAAGTGAAACCCTAGCTTGGGGTTTGGTTTGAGCTGGAAAAAGGGAAAAGAGGAAGAAGGATCTCTTTTTATAGCAAATGAGATGTGCTCCACCACTTGAAATTCTTATGGGGCTAAAATCACGGCTTTTAGGACCTCATATGAGTTCGACGAAGAAGAAAAAAACAATCGTCGAAATTTCTAGTTTCCAAAAAGTATATATTTCAAGGGTTTCGGGAATATCTAATTTTGGGTACAAATTTAGTGTAAAAAGGATGGTTTTGCCCTCAATGCTAGGAAAGTCGGGTTTCGGGGTTCCAGACGGGAACGGGATCAACATAAAAGTTGAAGAGATTAGCGAGATAAGTAAAACAGGATTAAGATACAAATCACAGGAATCTCAGAAAATCCCCCAAGCAAACACAAAGTCACAAAAGGAACCCCCAAAGGGTCCCACTAAGTATAAAGGCACTCAAAATTCCCCAAAGCTATAAAAGATTTATTCTAATCCCAACTTAACCAGCATTCACTAATCACGCTTAAAACTAAAATACGACTTAATCAATACTAATCGAGGTCACTCGGGTAGGGGTCTTACAAAAATTGAATTAGGAAATTTTAAAATTTGGGGCCCACATTTAGAGAATTTGAATGAGATAATTTCAGGAGAAATTCAATAAGAGAAAGTGAAGGAAAATTGAAGAGATGAAGTTCCCATGGGACCAACCATCTCATGGGTGTGAATCCCCATGTATGGGGTGGCCAAGGTGGGTTCTACTTCTCCAAGTGTTACAAGAGATCTTCTATTTTTGTGGAGAATTTGAAATTCAAATTTGAATTGAGGATTTCAATTTTGGAAAGAATTGGATAGCAAGAAAGTAGAAGAAATCGCAAGAAGGAAGCTTCCTAAGCCATGTGTGGGAGTCCAATGGGTCCCACCAGCTATGTGCACACCTCATGTGGGGCCCTCCAATGTTTGAAAAAATCAGGTTTTTACCTTTTGAGATAGTTTTTCAGATTTGTGGTGGTCCATGATGAGAAATTTCCAAGAAGCTACAAGTGGGACCAATTTTAGAAAGTCTTACACGACAAGAGACTCAAATAGGAAAGACTTTCTAAATCCCTACAAACTCTTGTTTGTCTTCCAAACTTTCCTAAACCATCCCAAGCTTGGAGCCTTAGATAAAGACCTTTTCTAAACGCATTATAACTTGGACAAGTGTTCCAAAAAATATTACAAAGAACCCAAGGGAGGGGAAGAAACTATTGAAGGGGCACTATATTTTGCGTCACTGTTCACCCCCCTTTTTTTTTCCCACCCTTCTCCACTTCTCTTTCTTCCATCATAGCTCACCCAAAGGGCCTACCACGATTTTCGGGCCCGTTCCAACACTTCTCTCCTCTCCAATCTTTCATGGGCCCCCCCTTTTTTTCTTTTTTTCTTCCATGAGGCTTAAAAGGTACTTTTTGAAGAAGATGATGACGACGACGACGATGATGATGATGGAGGGGTGATTTTACTATTATAATCTAAAGAAGAAAGTGAGGCTATGTCTCTTTTACTAGTTTTAAGGATGGACAATATTTTAAAAAAAAGTGTTTACTTTTTCATTGTTTTATTATTTTTAGGAGCAATTACCATAAAAATCCTAAAATATCCAAGAAGACCTAGACTAGACTTGGAAACACGCAAAGGCCCAAAATAGTCCTGAAAACCAGGTAGGTAACTTGACAGCTGGGTAAGGACACTTTTTCTATTGTAAGTACTTTTTAAAAAAAAACTTACAGAGAGATCAAGTTTTTACTTTTAAAGAGATCACCAGTCACGCGCAAACGTGCCTCTTTCTCCATGCTTTCCGCTCTTTTGGAAACCCATTCCGCGCCTATCTTTCCCCCCTTCTCTTCCCTTCGTCTCCATCCGTTACTCAGTCCTCAGCGCACCAATGTTGATCGATGGATTTTCTATTCCACTTCTTTTCTCTTATTCTCCTATTGCTTCGAAGAGTCAATTAAAGACTCTAGTGCTCTCTAGAAGATGGTGGCATGGAACTATGGAAGGCACTACAAGAAAAGTGACAATTAGTGGCAGTTTATAACGGCGGTTTATGTATCTGTCACTACATCTAACTATCAATATACATACAGCGGCCGAAATTGTATTTTGCTGCTATTAACGTATTCATACATACATATAGCAGCAGAAAATGTATTATGCCACTATAAACGCTAACGTATAGCAGCGGAATGTATATTCCGTCACCACATTTACATCTAAGTATGTGAAATACATAATACATATTAACGTATAGCAGCGAAAAGTATGGTCCGTCACTAAATCTAAGTATATATTTTCATAATACTCATACATACATATAGCAATAGAAATATATGGATAGGAAATACATAATACATATAGCAGCGGAAAGTGTATTATGTCACTATACATATTACGTATAGCAGCAGAAAATGTCATATGCCACTATACATAATACATACAGCAGCAGAAAATGTCTTATGCCACTATACATATTATCTATACCAACATAAAAATATATTATGCCACTATAAACATCAAATAAAAATACATAAAACATAATACATACAGCTACATATAGCAGCGGAAAGTATATTTCCGCTGCTGTACGTTCCCTCTTGTTCTCTTCCCCACAAAACCAAAACCAAAACCTCTTTTCGTCCCAAAATGCAAACCTCCATATATCTCTCTACCTCTCTCTGCTAGGGTTTCCAAAACCCTAGATCCTCTTATTCTTCTGCTTCTTCAAACCCTAAATCGATTGCAGATCTTCGAAGAAGATCAATGGCGGACGATCCGATCGCATCGACTTCGACTTCGACTTCGTCGTCTTCATCTCCTTCCCATCCTTCATCGGCGCCTACGAATCCCCTCGGCCATGCAGTGATTCCGATCATTTGTGTTGAAGAAGATGAGCAAGAGCAAAAGAAGAAGAAGAGCAGAAGAAGATAAAAAATCTAGGGTTTCTGATGTTCGTGTTTCTCTCCTTTTCGAAGTTTTCAGCACTGGATTCGGATTTCACGGTCTATATCTCTGCAAATCCATGGAAATCGCGGCATTTCTCGATCGATTCCCCATCATATGAAGCATCTCGATCTCAACCCCTAGCTTTGGTCGACATTCCGGAGGTGAGCTTAAAATCGTGTTTTTCTTGTTCTTGATCTCTGGTAGGTAGTTCCATTTCTTCGAGTTTGAGTGGTTTTTGTGTGGGATTTGGAAATGGAGCTTGTTCTGTTCATTTTTGTGCCTTTTTTTGTGTTTCTTTCTCTAGGGTTGAGGTTTATGTATGAATAAGATGTTTGAGTTTTTAGTTTGATGCCTGAGATTTTCAAGGTGACGTAAAAAATGCAATTTGGAATGCGTAAGGTGATGAGGAATAGATGTCAACAATTTTTGAATAAAGTCTTTTAGTGATTTCTCTGAGATTTAGTAGATGAGAACAGTTGGATGATTTTATCCTCAAATATGCAGCGCCTATGCTGTCCATGGCAATCGAGAGTGTTGATTATCCTTTTCCTGTTCTTTACCAGAATAGTTGGGCAAAAATGTTCCCTTGCTTAATTGCTAGAGCCTCCACCACAGATGTAATATCCAGCGGCATGGGTGGTACTAGAAATGGTACCATCCAACTTGTAAGTTACTGGCAACTTGGAGTTTTTGTGTTACTTGGATTTTTCTTGGTCCTCCCAGCCACACTCATGGAATCTAACTGCTCTATGTCTTCCACTACATGGCTCATGCTGATGCGTGCTGAACTACAGGTTCTGTCTCCATTAGTCCCAATCCGAGAAGTAAACTTTCTGAGGTTCTGCAAGCAGCATGCAGAAGGCATTTGGGCTGTTGTTGATGTGTCTATCGATGGCATTAGAGAAACCCCTACTGCATCTTCGTTCACCAATTGCAGGAGACTGCCTTCTGGTTGTGTGGTTCAAGACATGCCCAATGGTTATTCAAAAGTAAGCTTGACCTCAACACTATCAAGACATGCAGTGCCATTGCATCTGATAACATCCAATTTCCGTTGTTCTCAATAAAAACCACTGAATCTTAGCCATACACATACTGCAAATTTCATCACACAAGACAAGATTAGAGGGATGGGGCATTCCTAATAGGAAGGACCCAAGGTTTTAGCAAGGAAATGTAGGGCGTAGAGTGAGACCAGTGCACCCTACCATATAACTGAGGGTTCCTGGTTTAGCCATTTATAAAAATTTAGCCTCACTGGTTTAGCCATAGAAGGGATTTTGAATCATTCCCTGTCCCAATGTTCAATGTCCTCAGTATCTTTAGCAAGGACACCCAGCAATGTGAAGCAATGCTGAATTTTTGTAGCCACCTGAGACCTGACCCATTTGACCCTCTTCTATGCGTTGAGATTAGCTGTGCCTGAATAGTTTTTACTTTTCCTTTACAAAGGATATCTCTTTGTTCCCAGTAAAACTTATTAGTTCATATATTGCCTCACAAGTGAAGTTTAAGAGGTATCTGCACCGATCAGTTGGTGCATTTAATATTCACCATTTTACAAATTCTCATTTTCTTTCATATTGCTGCATCTAATTCACCAACTGCTGAAAACTTAAACAGGTATCAACACTGACAACTGTAGATCTTATCTTATGACCACCATCACTAAATGCTAACATCTCATTATCATCCATTTCTAACCGGGGAGGGTATGCGAGGTAATAAGAAATTATTCTCAGTTGTTGGGGTGTGAAGTGATGTTGATTTTTGGCCTCTTGAAACTGTAGTGGCTGGCTGTATCTTGTATTTTTTTGTATCCATAGTTTACAGGATGGCCTTTTTACCCTCAAGAATTTCATGAGATGTATACAAGTACTATTTTTTTGTATTCATGATTAGAAATTATGAGTTTCTTTGTATAATATTTACAATTAACCAGTGATTTTGTGGGGGCGAGGAGAAAGGTGTTAGATCTTTTACACCCAAGGATTATGTCTTTAAATTGTTTTAGGGTGTTACTAGCCATGATATCAATAAAGACCATGTATGGAAGTCGTTTTTTTTTATAAACAGTAACTTTTGCTAAATAATAGCAGATATATTAGTATGTTAGTCTTACTTGAGCATTGGAGTTTTCAGAAGTCAGAACCCCAAAATCCTGTATGTGGCCTTCATTATCCAAATGTGTCCAGTTTTGATGTGCATCAAAATTCATGACTAGGACCCAAACCAGCTGTGGAGATCAAAGCTACTCAATCTTAAAATGGAGTTGATTATTCATGTCAATAACAATCTTCTTTTTATGTATAAAATCATGATAAGGAGCGACACTACAGACAAAGGAGGTAGTCATTGTCACGAAAAGCAGGTCATTTTCTAGCTTTCTCTTTTTGTGGATAAGCATTATCGTAGTAAACTACTTAATTAATTAGTGGTAAAGGACATCCAAGTTGTTTTTCCACTCACTGTTGATAACAGATATTCCACTTCTCCCTCTCCACTGGTTTCACTTCCTGCTTTTGTGCTATCAACTACAATTTGGTTTCTGTTCTTTTTTTATTTCTCTAGGATTTCATTCCAATCATGTTTTGGCTCTGTTTTCCTTAGGAATCTGATACTTCTGTCACGGCTAAGTTGTGGTTGGCTTTGCAGTCTATATTAGTTGCTTTTATTGATCTCAGCCATCCACATTGAGTTTACTAGAAATGGTTGAAGCCGAGAATGTATTAAAAATGATCAAAGCTAAATGCTGCTGGAGTCATTGTAGGTTTTAAAAAAAAAAAAAAAAAACCCTATTTCAATCATCTTTTTGAAATTTGTTTGGTAGAATCTATGACAGATTTCTGGTAGTCTCTCTGTTCTTGTGTTTTTGATGATATTTAATCTTGTTTTGTTCGGTTTTTATATACTAGTCGATTTTACCTTTTTCTGATTCTGTGTTTTCATTGTTTCAATTCTAAACAGGGAAGGTTGTATTAGAATCTGTGATCCTGACAGCTGTGGTGGTGGTAAGCCTCACCTTTTACACATTCTAGGCGGCTAGGCAGGGCCATGATTTTCACTTCCTTGGGCCATTCTTATTTGCTGGAATCATGGTGCTAATAGTCTTTGTTATGGTCCAGGTAAATTAGATGTTTTGCTGATGATTCACCCTCCTTTTTCTTTTTACTTTTTAATCGTAACCAAATATATTAAAAAGATGAGAAAGTACAAAGACATCCTGCAAACTTGCTTAGTATATTTTGCAGTGTTTTAGCCCCAAGGGATCCATTTGAAACAATATTTGTCTGTGATTTTGCAGCTTCTGTTTCCCGTGGGTAAAATCTCTGTGATGATCTATGGACACTTTCCTAGAACTACATATTTAAATATTATATAAGATTCTGTTGTTTAAATTATTTTCCCTCCCATGTTGAATCATCCCATTATGAAGCTTATCTTCAGATCTTTTATCAGAACAGAGATGGGTACTTGACAGTGTATGGATATGTCTGTCTCGTCTTTGTGGGGTATTTATCTGTTCCACCAAGACCTAATATTGCCTACCCAAGATTGATAATATGCTTAGATGATGATGATGGTTTTTTTTTTTTTTTTTTTAATCCTGGAAGTGGAAGATCACATAGAATGCTTACTCTGGGTACCATTCTGTAGCTGAGAGCTGGTCTGATGATGATTGCAAGCTTGGTTTCATATTGGATCATGTACTCCCGTATTCCTCTCAATCTTCAATTGATCATAAGACCCAGTTATAGTTTGAGCAGACACTAGTCTAATTTACAAAATGATCCCAGACTGCTTTAACCTGATGACATATATCTTCCATATGTGCTACTTATGATCTAGGAGAATGGATGACCGACCTGATTCTCCATTTGTACTATGCAGAGAAGTAGATAGATGGAGATGGTTTAACCCACAATCTTTGCACAACATTTGAAAGATTTTCCCCATTTGTTGGATGTTCAGTATTACTTTCACAACTTGCAAGCATGGGTTTAAATCCTGCTGTTTCTTCTCTAATAAAATATAAGAGGAATTACCCTACCATTGCTGCAGCAGACATTAATTCTCATAGCTTTGATAAGACATCTGAAAACTTTAGATTAATATAACCCGTATCAACTTCGGAAAAAACCATTAGCTCCAATCAACCTGTTGACTGTGACTTCTCTCTGTTTTGAGCTTCCCTCCCTTCTCCCCTCCCTTCTCCTTAATTCACTTCCGTTTCTTTATCTGCCAATTCATTATACAAAGCCGCTCCACCATCTCTTTCCCACATTTCCACTACTTTAGAACACAGCTCGCTCCGCCAAATCCATTCAAAACGTCTGTTTTTGCTGACAATTCTGTGAAATCCAGCCTTTCCTTTGTTGAACATTCCTTGTGTTGGCGGGTTGCATCAAATGGGCAGGCATTCTTGCTGTTACAAGCAGAAATTGAGGAAAGGACTCTGGTCCCCAGAGGAAGATGAGAAGCTTATGAGGCATATTAATAAATATGGTCATGGGTGTTGGAGCTCTGTGCCTAAACAAGCAGGTGCCTTGTCTGCCCACCATCTCTCAATTCAAAATTGCACAACGCAGAATAGAGCAATTGAGTTATGGTCACTTGGGGGATTTGTTAAATGACAGCTTCCTTCTATGGTGATATTGCAGGTCTTCAGAGGTGTGGGAAGAGCTGCAGGCTAAGGTGGATAAACTACTTGAGGCCTGATTTGAAAAGGGGTACATTTTCACCACAAGAAGAGAACCTGATAATCGAACTCCATGCAGTCTTAGGCAACAGGTAATCTTTGTTTCCCTATCTCATGACCAGAAAAAAAAATATTTACAAGTTATTTTCTGAAGATTAAGTCTCCATTGTTCCTTGAATGTATCCCTCGGCGAATGGAATGAGAAGCTGATGCTTTTGCAAAAGCAGCAGTGACTAGATCAGGTGCCGTGATTGGAATTTGGAAACACAGTACAGTTGTAACATGTTCTCTACTTGTTTGAGGTTGCGGTCTTAACTTGATTGACTGTTCCTATTTTCGATGTTTTTGTTTTGATCAATGAACCTTCTATTTGCTTCTCAGAAAAAGAAAATTCTTTTTCTCATGATCTGAAAGCAGTCAACAAGATTTTCTTGTATTAGAATTTCTACAAATTTCTGAGGTTTTTTCCTTTGTTTTAACTTCCTCAGGTGGTCTCAGATTGCTACACAGCTTCCTGGAAGAACTGATAATGAAATCAAGAAATCAAGAACCTGTGGAATTCATGCATTAAAAAGAAGCTGAGGCAGAGAGGCATTGACCCAAACACACATAAACCAGAACTATTGCAGTAATGAGATGCCCTCTGTTGGGCTGTCGGCTAATACGAATTCAGTTCTCTGGTTTAACCAGAACTGCCGGCCTTTCGAAATAAATTCTGAGTTCAATTCTAAAACTATACCATCAGCGATACCATCCCTGCCAAGCTCGGTCCTTCGAACTTCAATGGCTTTCAAGCCTATCGTTAGTCTCCCACCACCTGAAAACTCTTCCATTGCCTGTGTTAGTGATATTAATGGAGTCCAGTACTGGGAGGCTGGAACTTCCAGTAACAGCAGCAGCAGCAGCAGTGCAAACAGTAGTAGCATTGAATTGCAAAGTAACAGCTCTATTTTTGAGAACAGCATCTTCTCTTGGGGATTGACGGATTGCCGGGTCGAGTCATCGGACTTAACATCAGATAAAGAAGCTCCAATCAATCTAGAAGGTGAGCCAGAAGGCATCAAATGGTCTGAATTCCTCCCTCACCGCATCTTAATGACCAGTGGGATCCAAAGTCAGAGTCAAAATCAGTATGGTGAGATAAAATCAGAGAGCCAGTTTGCCACCATCCACAGTACACTAAGCGCATGGAATCCAGCCCAACAGCAGCAGTTGCAAGCGTCTCATATATACGGTAAGGATTTTCCAAGAACTGCGGCTGCATTTGAACATATTTAGCTCGCAAAATCGCCTCTGGTTCACAGAGAGAGACACAGCAAAGCATATCCTCACAGAAATTTTTAGTTCCAAAAAGGCTTGAATAAAGGCTTCTTCTAATTACAGGTGTGCCAAATAGCTAAATTTATTGGCCATGGATGAAGAAGTTAAAAGACCCGAGATTGATTCTAATTTTGATATTTGAGTTCATCATGAAAGTATCTTTCCACCTCCCATGTCCCATTATCTGCAGATGCGTACGTAGGAATATTACCCTGTATCTACTGTCGTGCTTTTGTTTTACTTGCTGTTTGTTTCTTTCCTGGGCATGATGTGTGAATACTGTGCTCGACCGCAGAAAAGATTCCATCTTTGAAAAGTAATTTCCAACACGATTTACTTATGGGGTCGTCAACTTTGAGGCTTATTTAAGCTGTCTTTACTCTCCAACATTTCTCCATAGGTAGAAACCAAACTCCATTTAGTTCATTGCCTTTGCAATCTGTCTGCATAAAAAAATATAAACATGCTGAGTATCTATTTCTGTGCTGTCCTGACTGTTCTTCTTCTTTCTCATTCTCCCCTATCGAGCTCACAAGAATATGGTAATGGGTCATGTGATTACAATAAATTTATTTCTATATCATCATCTTGTTGTCGTTATTGTTGTTCATTTTTGTGTAGTTGATTGGTTTTTTAAGTATGTACCTGATTGGTTTTGTTAGTCTCTAATGCTCTTCATTTGTTGGAACAGATGATGAGAAGGAGTGGGATTACCTAAAGGACAGTAGCAAGGGACAATAGCAACTGTTGGAACAGTTGATTCGGTTTAGTGAGGCCAATTTTCATTATATCATTTCACATGTCCTGTTTGAGTGGTGTATCTTGAAGATATCTCAGTAATGGAATATTGCCAGCCAGAAATTGACCATTTCATGGGCACCAAATCTTAAGCCATGTTCTTGGGACATGAAAGAACCATCAACTATCATTAGTACTTATCCTGATAGATACGAAACTGAGTAAAACCCCAGACTTGGAAACATCCTGGCAGTTTTTCTACACTGTATTTGTTTGGGAATGTTATTTGTCGAGGGTACAGTCTGGTTGGGGACAGGGTGGGATTGGCCTATATATATATATATTACATTTATGATGTGTATATACAGATATTATATGAACTCAATATACCTAATTTAGGTAGCTGGGCCCAAACCTGATCATGCCAGCTAGAATTGGGTCTTGGCCCAGCCCAAGTTGCGCCATTAATAGATGTTACCTACGGTGCTATCATCTACTACCACATGTTGGTATTGGCCCAAATTTGATCTTGATCTGAGTAATAGATATTGTTGGTTTGAATCACCCTAAGTTCATACTATTAAACCCATGAAGGATCAATAGTTATCATCAAACAAGAAGAGGCGTTTTTAGGAAAACCATGATGGACCCAACATCAATGGATTAAGGCAAAACGCTCTGCACCATACAAATTCTAAAGAAACAAAGATAAAAAGATATGTTCAAACTTTGAGGCCTTTTAATCAATGGTTAGGATGAATTAATGGGGAACATCTCACATTTTTAGCAGCAGTTTGTGATGTGTGCTGCTACAAGATACAGCAGCAGTTTGTAATGTCTGCTGCTAACTTGTAGTAGCAGTTTTTGATATCTGCTGCTATAAGTTACAGTAATAATTAGTGGCGGTTTATAACTGTCGCTATTGATAATTTTTTTGCAGCAATCTTTATTTCTGCTGCAAATACAATCAGCGATGGGATTTTCTACGACAAAAGTTGCGGCGGAAATTTTTCCGCCGCAAAAGATATTAGCGGCAGTTTTCGTACATATAGCGGTTGGTGGTTGGTGGTTGGTGGAATTTTTCTTGTAGTGAGGTCATGTCCCAGCGTGTGCAAATGGAAATGGAAGTGTTGACTTCTATTAGTCACTCGCATGCACGTCGGCTATGAGTTGTGCTTACGCGCATTATCGAATAGAGTAACACGCGCATACACACCTTACTAACTTAACTAACACGCGCAAGCGCCTTACCGAAATTGTAATTTTGTCCAATTTTTTCTCTCACTCGCACATCCGCCTGTTTCCTGTAACACTCGCAAACACAACTAATAGATGTATATACACGCATCTGCATCAGTTTAGGAAAAATCAATTGTGTAAATCGTATGGACATCATACCATATGGAAAGTCTGACACATATGTTGCATGTACGCACATGTGTGAAACAGAGTTTTCGGGCGTACCATGTGTGGCTCTTTATTTGGATGCAGCGATATACAGTCACACTCTTGTGATTTACCGAACAAACATCCATATTCTGTACAATTTGGAAATCATGTGTTAACATCTAAAAGGTTGTTTGCCCACCTACAATTCGGGATTCATTACATCATATCTCCATGGATGTACGATATACAGCCAACATTTTCAATTTACAAAATACATTGTACAGTTGCAACATATGCATATGGTTGTACAAAATATTTCAGTGGCCATACAAAAAATTCCTCAAAGTTAATATATCTGATAACTCGAGCAGGAAGGAATTCGAGGCAACACCAATGTCTGATGGTACAATTACTTAATATAAGTGAAGAGACCATGGTTGCACGAAGCATATACATGGGTGTGCTGAGGAATGAGCAACGGATGGGGAGGAAGGGAAGAGAAGGGGGAAAGATTGGCGCAGAATGGGTTACCACTGTTGGAATATAGGTGGGCCTTCCAGACAGGTTTCAAAACACTTTTGACCCACTTAATGCAGTGATCAATTGTCTAGAATGCAACAAACCTAATTCAGGATGCAATTTCCTCAATCTCATGGCCATGTACAGCAATAACTACTATCTAAAAGATGGAAAACAGAACATAAACATGCTTCCACGAAATACACAACATACAAGGATGTAGATATACCTTTGGAGCTTTGTTGTGCTCTAATGGAGGATTTGATTTCTTTACTTTGGTAATGAACAACTTCAGAATCCAAATCAGAATCTTCAACTCCTTTTGATCTTCCAACGCTATGTCCCGTATTAGATCTCTTTTCTCAAGAAGATGGTGGAATCCTCAAGAGAAAACCCTACTAATAACTCTAAGGAACCAAAGGTGAAAGAGAGGGGAACTTTGAGTAGAAGATGACTTGTACAACTCTTGCACAAGGGGCTGAAAAGTGCTCTATTAATTATGCACGAATTTGAGAGGAGTATTCCTCTATTTATAGCCCTCCATAAATCCTCTTTTCCTATTTGAAATAGAAGTTTAACTCCCATTACAAATTAGTAAACATCTCCCTTACTAATTGCCATAGAAGTCTTACTTCCACAACTATTAGTAACTTTCTCCTTTCTAATTAAAATAGAAGTCCTACTTCCATTATTAATTAGTAGCTTACCATTACCACTATTAGAAGTCTCACTTCAAATAGAAATAATAACATTCCTTTTAGAGTTTAAGTAGAATTAGTATCTTTCTAATATATTGGGCTAGCGTGGGGACCACTAGGGATTCCTTAGAAAGCTGGTTCCAACTCGGACACGCGACCCCACATCTCATGTGCAATCCTGGCCCACAGTTAATTGCAAATAACTCTACTATATAAATGCAATTGCACTCCAGTCTTAGGAATAAATTACAATGAAGACCCTAAACTTCCCAATTACCATAAGTAGGCCCCTCCATCTATATCCATGGATCAAATGGACCTGTCCACCAAATTAGATCCATATCTTATTATCCTTGAGCCCCAATTAATTATAATGATCATATGGTACCGATCCAATTAACTCTTAATCGGAATGGGTGCGCACTTACCAATGATAAATCCATTAATTGGCACAAGAGGATATTAGAGATAAATTCCATCTTGACCATTAAATGTTCCCACAGCTCTACTACCATGTACCCAAATCACCGAGGTGTTGACCTACAATTGGCCTCACTCATTGGTGACTCAAAGCATATGGATAGATAGAAACTTGAGTTCATTAATGTCTCAGGATTATGAGCCTATTGCTAGGGAATTATGAGAGCAGACCTTAAAATAAAGACAGTGTATATAAGGTGCTTCTCATGGTCCTTCAATACATCCATTGTACCAGCATCATGATCCAGAATCTTACATTCTGATGATCGAGATAAATCACACTATCTCATAGTGATCAAAATGCAACCTTGTCAGATGAGATGTCCAATCTCATCACTGGTTGTGAAGATAATTTAAGTATAAGATATGTAATACATATCTCCTGTATGTGGATCTCATCCATACACATGCATTACATCTAGTATACTTGTGGACTCCGGTTCATCTCATGAACCATTATGTCATTTGTATTAGTTATGTGCAAGTATATAAAACACCATTCATCTCATGAAAGGAAAAGCAAGATTATATTGATAAATAAAGAAATTAATCAATCTATTCATCATATACTGGTATTGAGACCATAAAATCTAACAATCTCTCACTTGGGCTCAATGCCAGTCAGGGTTGCATGTCATGCACATCCCGTCTACATGCTGCTCAAAAACCTTGGTGGTCAAAAGCTTAGTAAAGGGATCTCCCAGATTGACTGTAGAGTTTATCTAGGTGATAGCAGTATCACCTCTCTGCACAATCTTTCCGACCATGTGTAAATACCTCTGTACATGTTTTTGGCTTCTGGGTTCCTTGGACTTATCGACTGCCCTGCTGTTATCACAGTAAACTGTGAGCGGCTGTCTTGCCAAAAATACCACTCCAAGTTCCATAAGGAATCTTTTGAGCCAATCTGCTTCTTTAGTTGCTTCTCAAGCAGCTATAGCATAGACACATACCCAGAAGTTTATATCTTGGAATCCTTATCTGACATGAAGTCAGAATATATGTAACCGACTGGAATCAAAACATTATTGCCATAAATCAACATGTAATCTCTAGTCATTCTCAAGGATTTGAGAACACATCTTACAGCAGTCCAATGGTTAGGACCTTGGTTAGACTGATATTTGCTGACTAAGCCCAATGCATGACAGATATCCGGTATAGTATATAGCATAGCATACATGAGGCTACCAACACCCGAAGCGTATGGTATCGACCTCATCTGCTCCTTTTCCTCAGGGCGTATGGTATCGACCTCATCTGCTCCTTTTCCTCAGGTGTCTTGGGACACTGATTCTAGGAAAGGTGCACTCCATGCCTGAAAGGTGTAATACCCTTCTTGGAATCTTGCATAGCAAGCCGTACTAGTACCTTATCTATGTATGCATATTGGGATAAGCCTATCATCCTATTTATCCGGTCTCAATGGAGTTTGATCCCTAGGATGCGATTGGCTTCTCCCATGTCCTTCATATCAAAAGTCTTAGCCAACTAAACCTTTTACTGTTGACAACATCCATATACCACTCTCTAGGAGAAGGATGTCGTCGACTAGAAAAATTACCCTGCCTCCCTTACCTTTCATGTACACTCATGACTCATCCGGATTTTGACAAAAATCAACTGACTTGATTTCTTAGTCAAAACGAATGTTCCTGCTTCGGGATGCCTGCTTCAATCCATAAATGGACATCTGCATGTTGCAAACTCTTTGCTCTTGGTTGTTTAGCTATAAAACCGTCTGGCTGCATCATATAGATGTCTTCCTCAAGATGGCCGTTGAGAAACCTATCTTGACATCCATTTGCCAAATCTCATGATCGAGATGAGCCGTAATGGATAAGAGTATCCTGATGGACTCGAGCATGGCTACCAGCGAGAAGGTTTCCTCATAATCGATATCTTCTTTCTGAGTATATCCTTTCGCAACAAGCCTGACCTTTAAAGGTCTCAACTCTTCCATCTGGTTCTTTGTTTCTCTTGTAGACTCACTTGCACTCAATAAGTTAGATATTGGCAGGCAAGTCCACAAGTGTCCAGACCTGATTAGAGTACATAGACTCTATATCAGCTTTTATACTATCTTGCCAATGTCCCGAATTAATGTCATTAATTGCTTCATCATAGTTACAGGGATCTTGTTTCGGTTCTTCCGGGACTGCCTCGTAAGACTCTCCCAAGAACGAGAACCTATCAGGGGGGCTGACTATGCTCCCACTATGACAAGGCACTGGTGTAATTACTGGGTTAGGTAATGTAAGTCCACGAGGATCCTAACCCTAGAGGGGGGGTGAATAGGGTGAGCTTCAACTATGACCAATTTTAATCAATTTTAACTTCTTTAAAACAAACTAGTCACATGTGATGATTAAACATACAAGATGCGGAAGCTAACAAAAGAATCACCACAAAGCAATCACCATTACACAAGTATTTATAGTGGTTCGGCCTCAATGCCTACATCCACTACCGGCTTGTGATCCAACACCCCACCGGATTTCCACTATTTATGCTTTTCAATAGGCTAAGCAATAACCTTTACAATGATGCTTTTCCAAGGCTAAACATCAACCTATACACTATGCTTTTAAAGGCTAAGCAATAACCTCTTCAACCACAAGGTTGGTTGTCTCTCTAATTTAGTGTCTATCATACACTTGATGGAGATTCTATTTAGCTCATTACATTGCCTCTTAATTAGGCGGATATGGAAGTGTAATTCTAATACACACTCACACTATGAATGCAAAGATGAAAACATATGAAGTGTGTGTGTGTGGTCCTCAATCATTTTGAAAATGAAAGCTCATAAATGTAAGCCTAAGGCTTTTGAAAGTTTTAGCTTATAAAACATTTATGATTGAGGATATAATGCAATCACATGTTAAAAGTAACAACTTGTTAATGATATCAAAGTTACACAAGTTGTATGAAATGGATTAGCTCTAAACATGTGATGCATAGGGATGTCAATCAAATCATCAATGTAGCTCAAAACATAAAAATAGATTTGATTGAAATTAGGGGACAAATCATATGTAATTATAAAGACAACTTGAAAAAGATTTACCAATCAAAGTGATGCAAGTTGTGAAACTTTAAAACAATAATACACATATGATTTGTAATGATGTTGGATCCAAAACATAAGATACATTTGAGAGAGATTTTCTTATGATGGAAAAACAACAACCAATGATTCAACAAAGTATATGAATCATGTTACATATTTCATTAACATGATCTACTTAGATTTACAAAAGATAAAGTACTACTTTGATGAATCAATGGTGATGTATCCAAAACAATAGATCTATTCAAAATATAACACATGCTAAGGATACAACACATCATAGGTTAACATGTTATTAAGATTTACCAATGATAAAACAAAACATGAAAACATATGATTTGTAAAGAAGTTGAGTCCAAAACATAAGATACTTTTGAAAGTGATTTTCTTATGATGGAAAACAACAACCAAAGATTCAACCAAGTATAGGAATCATGTTACATATAATTTCAAAGGTTCTTTCATTAACATGATCTACTTTGATTTACCAATTCAAGTACTACTTGGATTGAATCATATGGTGTTGTATCCAAAACAATAAATCAACTCAAAACATAACACATGTTAAGGACACAACACAAACATAGTTTAACATGCTAGAAATGATTTACCAAAAATAAAACAAAAGCATGAAAACATATGATTAAGGAAGGAAGAGCATACTTGGTGGTTTAACTTCATTAATCCAAGCTTTAGCTTTCCTAATCATCCCCTTCATCCCTTGGTTCTTTTCCCTTTTGATATGCCTCAAATCCTCTCAAGGAGGGGTTAAAAATTCCCAACTTTTGGCAAGGGAAAGAACTCATATTTATAGCAAAAAGTTGCCAACGGCTAGTCCTCGGTCGACCGGCACACAGGCCTCGGTCGACCGGGAACACACAACGGTCGGATTTTTGACCGTTGGTGCGCCAGGCAATTTTTTGCTGCAGTGTTCCCGGTCGACCGGGACCTCTGCGCCGGTCGACCGGCGACACTGCCGGGCCATTCCCCTTTTTGCAAAAAATCCAACTTTTCACATTTTAAAGGTATTTCTTTGGGGGACCTTTTGGCCACTAAATCAAGCTTGGAAAACATGTTTTAAAGATTCTAATGGTTTTTAAAACATGACGTAAAAAGCCTAAAAAGATTCAAAACTTTTAAAACAAAGGCTTGCTTGATTTCTTGAAAACTCTTTTCTAAAACAAATGCATCCAAGATAAAAAGACAAATCATGCATAAATCAATACTTTTACAAATCTTAAAAGCAATGAATGAATAAAACAAGATTTCAAGTTTATTTAAAACCAATGCAAGTGTGTAAATCAAATGAATGCTAGAATGATTATGCATCCATCAAATTGCAATCTACAAAATTCCTAACAATCTCCCCCTTTGCAATTTGATGGCAAACACACTCACCACTGAAATTACACACTTAGTCTTCAGCTCCCCCTCAGCTGGACAAGGCTTGAAATCTTCTTGGATGCTTCTTCTCTTAGCTTGGGCTCTTGGGCTTCAATCTTCATTCTTCATGATGCTTGGTGCTTAAATATTCTTTAAGCTTTCTTTCTTTATGGCCAAGCATCTTCTTTAGCTCCAAGCTTTCTTTCTTCTATTTGCTCTCCCCCTTTGACCATGCCTCTTTCTCCCTTTGGCAAGGTATGTATTATCTCCCCTTGTAGAAGATCATACACAACTCTCCCCTTAGGAAGCTTGGACATTCTCTTTACCCTTTTGAGAACTTGCATAATTTCTCCCCCTTTGCCATTAAATTGCAAAGGTACCTACACACATGAAATAAGGAAAATACCTTTAGTAGCACCTGTTAACAAATGAAATCGAAAATGAAATACATAACAGGCTATCATGTGAGGTAGTAGTCTCTAAGGGCTCAAAGGCAATCCAAGGGTAAATTTGATCAAAACTAATACTTCTTATGAAGGTTTACACTCCCCCTCAATCCATTCTCTCCTTTTGTCAAACTCTTGACAAAGATTTAACTATTAGGTACAAGAAGAAGATGGTTTAACCAAGTGAGGGTCAACTTCAAAGAAAGGATTAGATTCATTTAACTATTAAGCTCAATATGATCAAATTGCCAAAAGAGAGCTAGGTCAAAGAGAAAAGCAATCATGGATATCAATTGGAAAAACAAAGAATACCAATTGAGATTTAAGGATATGACTATTAAATCAATCACTCTAAAATGGATTTAAAAATATAACTATTAGGAAAAAATCCAAATTAGAGCTATCCATGATGAAATGGGGTTTATTAATCATAGCATCAAATAATCTAACTATGGAAAGCATATGCTATGAAGGTTTTGAACTCATTTCATTCAATCAATAAATATGACTATTAAAGTGCAAATTGAGTGAAATGAAATTCAAACATGAAGCCAACCTCAACTAATAACCAACCAATATTATGAACACATAAACATGGTGGTCATGAGATATACCTATATGAGCAAAGGAGGTGGCAACATGAACATTATGATGCTAATGGTGTGTGACATGGAACAATCATATTACTTATCAAGTTCAATCCAATGCACACAAGGTTTATCACATCCACAAGAAATCAAATCAATCAAACATTATACCAATTGAATCCAATTGAATTTGATAACATGATAAAGAGCAAGAATGTGACAAAATTCTATCAAGCATCATAAATGCATATTTATCACTTTTAAAGATTTAACTATTGAGCATAGTGATGAACAAGATAAATTGCAATGCACAAGGATATGACTTTGAAATGCATGCAATTTAAAAAGTGACTAAATCATATGAATTCAACATCTAAGTTATCCATCAAACACATAGAAATATGAGGAATGGATTTCAAAGAGTTTCATATGATCAAGATCACTATTATGAAGTTGAAACATGTCTAAGGATGATATCACTTAGAGAATATACATGAATCAACATCATAACCATCCAAAAAGAAAAGACTATAAAGCATAGAGGATGGATTTTAGTTCTAGTATGGTTTCTACAAATGAAATAAATAACACAACCATACATAGAACAATTTGACATTTGCATAGAGAGGATTAATCAACACTCAAGATCTAACTCATACCAATCATTAAAAAGAATATAACTATTTAAGCACAAGAAGGTATGAAGTTAAAGGTATCGATCTATCATGTAACATTTCCACTCTTAGCAAATGTACTAAGCTTACAAAGCAATGGAAAAAGATATGAGGTTTAAACCAAATGAACTTAGCACATAAAATCACATATGTACTTATAAAGCTCAAATACAAGATTTTACTATAAAGCACATAAACACTCATTAATTTGCATTAATGAAACTATATACCAAAATAGGCACAAACATGCAAATCAATGAAATCATATCTAACCAAGCAAAGTAAGATATCAAAATCAATTTGCATAAATGAAATATAACTAAAAGAGCAAAGATGCAAATTGTTTGTAAAAATTATTTCCTCTCAAATGATAAAAACATAATAAAGCACAAGGAAATAACTTCAAGGAAAATGCTTCTATAAATATAACTAATAAAGCTTAGAACATTTTCCAAAGTTTTTCAAATCACTTCAATGTATGAAATTCCAACAAAGAATCATTTATAGAATTAAGAGCAAGTGAATTTGAAAAACAAGAAGTGTACTATTGTAAAGTTTTCAATTTGTAAAAACAATAGACACTTACAAATTTTCCATATCAAAAGATATAACCTGTAAATCAATGGAAAACTAAGGTTGCTTCAAATCATTTGATTTCCAAAGAGGATCTAACTATGACAAACATCAAATGATTTTACAACATCAATTGATCATGAAAAAACTAGCTAAGAAAGCTTATGTAATCACAATTAATTGATCATGAATAGATATGCACTACAAGAGATATAACTATATGAGCAAAATGCAAATCCATCATGAAAAAAAATGCAATCAAAGGATTTTGAAAACCATGAGATATAACTTAAGAGTTCATGAAGACAAAATCAAATGATCACAAAGAAACATTGCATTTTAAAAGATGTGACTATAAAGAACAAAATGCCAATGTAACATGACCAACAAAAAGATATAACTAAAAGGAATAGGTTGGTCTAGTGGGATCAAGGCCTTAAGGTTACTCAAATAGTCTACCTTTGAAAATTCACCTAAGGTCTTGAAAAGGTTGTCCATGAGAGAACACTTTGAGGACTCACCAACTCTAGAAGATATAACTTGGAAAAGTCTTAGAGTGGTGCAATGAGGCTAGGGAAATTTCAATTTCAATCATAGTGGAAATCATCAAAAAGATATGCATTAAAAACACAACACTAGGGTTCAAATCTAGCAAGGATCAACTCCGGGTTGTTAAGCCCTAAAATGGAGTAACCCGCTCTGATACCAACTGTAAGTCCACGAGGATCCTAACCCTAGAGGGGGGTGAATAGGGTGAGCTTCAACTATGACCAATTTTAATCAATTTTAACTTCTTTAAAACAAACTAGTCACATGTGATGATTAAACATACAAGATGCGGAAGCTAACAAAAGAATCACCACAAAGCAATCACCATTACACAAGTATTTATAGTGGTTCGGCCTCAATGCCTACATCCACTACCGGCTTGTGATCCAACACCCCACCGGATTTCCACTATTTATGCTTTTCAATAGGCTAAGCAATAACCTTTACAATGATGCTTTTCCAAGGCTAAACATCAACCTATACACTATGCTTTTAAAGGCTAAGCAATAACCTCTTCAACCACAAGGTTGGTTGTCTCTCTAATTTAGTGTCTATCATACACTTGATGGAGATTCTATTTAGCTCATTACATTGCCTCTTAATTAGGCGGATATGGAAGTGTAATTCTAATACACACTCACACTATGAATGCAAAGATGAAAACATATGAAGTGTGTGTGTGTGGTCCTCAATCATTTTGAAAATGAAAGCTCATAAATGTAAGCCTAAGGCTTTTGAAAGTTTTAGCTTATAAAACATTTATGATTGAGGATATAATGCAATCACATGTTAAAAGTAACAACTTGTTAATGATATCAAAGTTACACAAGTTGTATGAAATGGATTAGCTCTAAACATGTGATGCATAGGGATGTCAATCAAATCATCAATGTAGCTCAAAACATAAAAATAGATTTGATTGAAATTAGGGGACAAATCATATGTAATTATAAAGACAACTTGAAAAAGATTTACCAATCAAAGTGATGCAAGTTGTGAAACTTTAAAACAATAATACACATATGATTTGTAATGATGTTGGATCCAAAACATAAGATACATTTGAGAGAGATTTTCTTATGATGGAAAAACAACAACCAATGATTCAACAAAGTATATGAATCATGTTACATATTTCATTAACATGATCTACTTAGATTTACCAAAGATAAAGTACTACTTTGATGAATCAATGGTGATGTATCCAAAACAATAGATCTATTCAAAATATAACACATGCTAAGGATACAACACATCATAGGTTAACATGTTATTAAGATTTACCAATGATAAAACAAAACATGAAAACATATGATTTGTAAAGAAGTTGAGTCCAAAACATAAGATACTTTTGAAAGTGATTTTCTTATGATGGAAAACAACAACCAAAGATTCAACCAAGTATAGGAATCATGTTACATATAATTTCAAAGGTTCTTTCATTAACATGATCTACTTTGATTTACCAATTCAAGTACTACTTGGATTGAATCATATGGTGTTGTATCCAAAACAATAAATCAACTCAAAACATAACACATGTTAAGGACACAACACAAACATAGTTTAACATGCTAGAAATGATTTACCAAAAATAAAACAAAAGCATGAAAACATATGATTAAGGAAGGAAGAGCCTACTTGGTGGTTTAACTTCATTAATCCAAGCTTTAGCTTTCCTAATCATCCCCTTCATCCCTTGGTTCTTTTCCCTTTTGATATGCCTCAAATCCTCTCAAGGAGGGGTTAAAAATTCCCAACTTTTGGCAAGGGAAAGAACTCATATTTATAGCAAAAAGTTGCCAACGGCTAGTCCTCGGTCGACCGGCACACAGGCCTCGGTCGACCGGGAACACACAACGGTCGGATTTTTGACCGTTGGTGCGCCAGGCAATTTTTTGCTGCAGTGTTCCCGGTCGACCGGGACCTCTGCGCCGGTCGACCGGCGACACTGCCGGGCCATTCCCCTTTTTGCAAAAAATCCAACTTTTCACATTTTAAAGGTATTTCTTTGGGGGACCTTTTGGCCACTAAATCAAGCTTGGAAAACATGTTTTAAAGATTCTAATGGTTTTTAAAACATGACGTAAAAAGCCTAAAAAGATTCAAAACTTTTAAAACAAAGGCTTGCTTGATTTCTTGAAAACTCTTTTCTAAAACAAATGCATCCAAGATAAAAAGACAAATCATGCATAAATCAATACTTTTACAAATCTTAAAAGCAATGAATGAATAAAACAAGATTTCAAGTTTATTTAAAACCAATGCAAGTGTGTAAATCAAATGAATGCTAGAATGATTATGCATCCATCAAATTGCAATCTACAAAATTCTTAACAGGTAAGTGTCGCGACCCCGGAATGGGACCCCGGGCACGCGACGTAGATCGTTACAACTACTATTGAAGATTTTGCTTTCCCACAGGTTTCCGCGGTGAGGATTCCCAAAGACATGCGGAATCTGACTCACATGATCAAGTTTGCGGAAGCGTGTAGCAAAACACATCACGGTGAGCACCAATAAAAATATTTAAGTGCTATCACAATAATAAACAAGACATAGTATCAAAGGAAGAAGTTAAAATGGCATTCCCAACATAGTTCAAGTTATAAGACTAACACGAAAGTAAATTAAGTTTTGTTACAACCCAACAGAGGCCAACAGAGGCCAATACACATCTCCACAATATAACCAAAAGAAACCCCATGACCAAAAAGGTGACGAGACTCAAGAACCCGCCCGACGTCTAGATGACGTCGTCGGGCTGCCATTCTCTCACAGGGGTTGGCTCACAAGCCTCCTCCTGACGCTCCTCCTCAAAGGTAACGTCTCCTGCACCTGGGCACCAACGAACAAGGGTCAAACACGACGGTTTGGCAGGTAATCAATTTAGGTGTAAGCACGAAACAATAACATTTGAGAAAACATATAAGCAAATCCTTGATTTGAAATACTACAATGATTGAGATACATTTACAGAAATATTTAATTGAGCTGAGATACTAAACAAACTAGCATGAATAAATAATATATCATGAACAGTTACAAACCACAAAGAGCCCATCCTTTCTCTATCATTTATATAATGAAAAGAGCAAGCACGCACGACAAGCATGATATATATAATATAAGCACGACACGATTTCCCACAAAGACGGGAATTCCGGCCGCGGAACCGGACACGCACGATGTGTAATAAATACACGACCAGTCTGCAGACAGTCCAAAGGTTTAAAGACCCCCAGACAGTGGATCAAACTGAAAGGGCAGTCTAAGCTCAGTGGTGTTTACTTAATTCATGAATGCACAAACATGCGAGATATTAACAAAACTTGTTTAGATAAAAAAAGGGGGAAATCACTTATCAAAACACGATGAACACGACTAGCAAGGGCATAATAAATATGCATAACACGCTTAGGAGGTGATCCCCTTTTTCTTGAAACAAAACTTCAAAACAAGCTTATACTTGAAATTCCAAAACTAGTACACGAGGGTATTTATCGTACCAAAATGGAATTCAAACATGAAATCTGACAAGCATGTGCTAAGGCTACTAATTGACCTTTGTGAAATTGGAACTCCAAATGTCGGAATATACAAGAATTGGTGTCCCCGAAGTTGGTGGCATTTCGAAGTACCATTTACACAATGTCAAGTCAATACCCTTAACATAGTCTAGTTTTTCAACCTTCAAGAAAATACAGAAAAGAAATAAATTCTTCTTCCTGAATCTGGCAGGTTCGCTCGAGCGAACTTTATAAACTGATGACACCTCGCTCGAGCGAGACAGTTCGCTCGAGCAGATATAAGGTGCGCTCGAACGGACAGCTCACTGTCTTGTTCCAAATAATACAGAGGGCAGTTCGCTCGAGCGGACAGCTCTCTGTCTGCGCTCGGACCAAACAGAGGCTTGGTCGCTCGAGCGAACCCAGGGGTCGCTCGAGCGAGTAAGCTGCTGCCTGTGCTCGCTGAGTGCAGAAACTGCCTTTCTTTTACACATCTTTCACCACATTCTGCTTCTTCTTCTCATCCATCAATCACACATAATCCCTTGAGCCTTCATGCTCACCAAGGGTTCATTTATCACCATGTCAAGCATCAAAATCAAATAAAACATATCCATGAAGCTTGTAAACAAATTTTATGCACAATTTCTAAAACAACAATGAAATCAAAATATACATGCATCATTCCTATAGAGATTACTTGCCTTGACCAATGCTAACAATACTCCTCTTCAAACTCTTCCTCAAGCTATTCTCACACTACAAGAAACCCAAGAGAAAAACCACACAACTCACTCAAAAAGGAAACAAGGAACCCATTTAACAAAAAAGGTTTGTAACTATGAAAATCATGATCTTAGAGAACTAAAAAGACTTCATGAAAAGCATGGTTGTAGCTCTTACCTAACAATGGCCAAACAAGAAGAGATGAAGAAGATGAATAGTTTGTCTCCCAAGAAGTTCCGAGAAGTTTATACCAATAGAGAGCTTGCAAGGAGATGAAGAAGATGATGACTTTGGAATTCTTTTTGGAGCTCTCTAGCCCAAGCATGCAAGATGAAGAAGATTGAAGAGAAGAAGAGCTTTCCTTACCCTAGGTCAAGAGATTGAAGAGATTGGGGGAAATGAATGAAAAAGAAGAGGGAGATGGGGCTTTAGTGAGGCAATGGGCCCCAAATAACCTGAACTTTGAAGTGACCAAAATACGATCTTGTGGGCCTCGGATGACTTCGACGAAGAAGGATAAAACGATCGTCGAAATATCTAGTTTCCAAAAAGTATATTTTTGACATGGTTTTGAGATCTCGAAATTTGTGTCCAGATTTGTGCAAGAAAAACAATTTTACCCCCTTTGGGTCAAAACTTGGGTTTTTGGGCTTCAAACACAACTGGGCTTAAAACGAAAGTTGTAACACGTCGAAACATCATCCAAATGAAATCAAAACCACAATCACACGGAACCCAACACGATCTTCCCAAGCTCACACGTGCACTCAGGCCTTCCTGAGTGTGTCTAACTAATACTAAACGTTCTCCAAATTTCCCAAAGCTATGTCCAAGACTAAAACTAATTACTTCTAACCCAACAACAACTAAACCCACTTAGGACTAAACACATACTAATCGCACACTAATCAAAATGGCCTGGGTCGGGGTCTAACAGTAAGGGCGCTTCTTCATTAGGTTCGGTCATACTAGGATTCGGAATTGTTAGCTTTTGAATTTCTTCTAAGATCACCTTTTTCTAAAGGTTTCCGGTGTATCATATAATCTTCCTCCAGAAAAACCGCATTAGTGCTCACCATCACTTTCTGCTTTTTGGGATTATAGAATAACCAACATTTAGTTCATTTAGGATATCCTACAAATGTGCATACTTCCAACTTCGCTTCCAACTGATCCATCTTAACCTTTAGCACATGTGCCGAACAACCCCAAATGTGTAAATGTTGTAGACTAGACTTTGGCCCGGTCCACAACTCCTGGGTAGTCTTAGGTATAGACTTAGATGGTACGAAGTTTAGTATGTACATCGCAGTATCCAAGGCATATCCCCAAAAGGATATAGGTAATCCTGAGAAACTCATCATAGACCTAATCATATCTAAAAGAGTCCGGTTCATTCTTTCTGCTACTCCATTCTGTTGAGGCATACCAGGAGCAGACAACTGGGATAAAATCCCATTTTCTGATAAGTATCCCATAAAATCACCAGAGAGATATTCCCCTCCTCGATCTGATCGAAGAGTCTTGATACTTTTACCTAATTGCTTTTCCGCTTCCGCTCGAAACTCTTTGAACTTTTCAAAAGCCTCGGACTTGCGGTGCATAAGGTATATGTATCCATATCTTGAATAATCATCTGTGAAAGTGATGAAGTATTCATATCCTCCTCTGGCCCTGACATTAATGGGTCCACACACATCAGTATGTACTAATTCCAATAAATCTTTGGCCCTATTGCCCTTTGATGAAAATGGTCTTTTGGTCATTTTGCCTTCCAGACAAGACTCACAGACAGGCATTGGTTCTACAACCAATGAAGGCAAGATACCATCTTTCACTAGCCTGTCAATCCTATTTAGGTTTATATGACCTAGCCTCAAGTGCCAAAGTTTTGTTGGATTAGATGAAGGTGACTTTCTCTTTAATGATGGTCTATTAATTGTTTCAGTATCATGTATCTCATACATTGTGGGTTTAACAAATAAATTCCATTGATTACCTTGTCAGAATACATAAAAGTACCGTATCTCTTTATGACAATTTCAGTACCAAGAGTAATAGAATAACTCTTATTCACCATACTAAAAACTGAAATTGAATTCCGCCATAAAGACGATACATATAACGTGTCTGACAAAATCAATTTAACATTTGAAAAACATAATGTAATAACTCCCACTGAAACATCCTCTGCCTTAGCATCAGATCCTAGGTTGTCAATGGTTTCTCTGTCACTGAACCTCCTGGTTTCCCTAAACCCCTGCAACGAATTACATATGTGATCAGTTGCCCTGGAGTCCATACACCAAGATTCTAAAGTACCAGGTGCATAACTAACTTCAGAAATAAGTGACTCAATCATACATGAGGTCTTCTTCTTAGACAGATATTCTGGACAATTCCTTTTCCAATGTCCTGTCTTACCATAATGGAAACACTTTCCTTTTACTCCCGTACCCTTAGCCTTGGCCATACTACAAGTAGAACCATTCACCACCTTAGGACCCTTGATGACTGATTTCTTCTTGCTATCTCGGTCTTTGCTTTTCGGCTTGGTCCTAGCAAATGACTTTTCTGTCATGAGGGAATTTTTCTCTTTCTTCATGATTTCCTAAGTCACTACCAGCTGGCGAGAAAGCTCAGCTATGGTCATTTCCAATTTATTACAATTGATCTCGAAATGATTGAAAGAATCCGGTAGTGACTGAAGGATCATGTCGATCTGCGATTCTTTATCAATCGAAACACCCAGTGAATCTAACTCACTTAGTGCAAGACTCATTTTCAACAAATGTTTTTGTACTGGGGTTCCCTCAGTCATCTTAGTGTTTATCAGCACCTTCATAACAGCTTGCCTAACAGGTCTAACCTGGTCCGCAAACATCTCCTTTATGCTCGATATAATATCGTATGCTGACTTATAGGATTGATGTTGGTGTTGTAAAACACTAGACATGGATGCTTGTATAAAACATCTGGCTATCTCATTGTCTTTTGTCCATTCGGTGTAAAGGTCATTTTCATACTGAGGTGCATGAAGCTCAGGCTCAGGAAGGGGGGGGGGTATGGTAAGGACATATCTGCATCCTGAAGCTGTCAGGATAATATCCAGAGTCCTTTTCCAGTCTATAAAGTTGGATTCCATCAACTTATTTTGGTTGAGGATGGTCGCAAGTGGATTGAAAGTGTTTGAATTCATGCTTGAAAAACTGTAGCACATAACCATACATTCAATTAATGAATTTAAATGACATTAGGGTTTAGTATTCTACCAAATTTATATGGAAACCTCATAACCATTAAATTCAGAATACATCGGAATCCCAATCCCCGGGGTATGCCTCCTTGGGGAGTGCGAATACCACCTAGATTGGTGCGGATCAAAGTTGGTCAAAATTAGGATTAAGACTAACTTTCCATGATCCCCTTCATTCATTATTATCTAGGTATCTCATACCAAATAATGAATGACTCCCGATTAGCTTCGGTTTCTAAAATAAATGAGGCAAATCCTTGGGGATACTACATCATTATTTTAGTTAAGTGTGACCCACCAACTAGCGTTGCATGACAACCGTTGCAAGCAGCTCCTCCTTGGGGAGTGGGCCCCCGCCCCGTCTCACCAACAGTATCCATAGGAGATCCATATCTAGTAGCCAGACAAGTAAAAGCCCTCCGTGGGGAACGGCCATACTCGAGATGGCGCGAGGCTAATACTTTCCTTACAATGGACCTATGGTGGAAAACCATGGGGATTTCTAAATATAAATGCCCCGCTCCCACTTAATATTTTAGAATTGAGGATTTCTTTGTAAGGTATTAGGGCCCACATGTTTACATATGAACATCAAATCATCTAATGATATGATCTAAGATTGGTTCCAAGTCAAGTTATTTTAAGGAAAGTCTAGTTTCTAAATTAGTGTTACCAATGTGTCCATCTCATGGGCCATCAACACTAATTAGAACTCTTTCCAAAAATTAATTTGATTTGACCAATTTTAGTTACTTGCTATGTTTGGATCAGATCTGGAAAAATTCTAATTTAAGCATGCATCCATAAATAGAAATTGCAAAAATAGAAACTAGTCCTCTCCTCCACATGGCCCAAGCGGAATAGACTTCTTGGACTTCTAGACTTTCCAAAAATTTGGAATTCCTCAAACTCTTTGGGAAACTCCAGAACTCTTTTGGTAATCTTCAAACTCTTTGATTAAGAGTCCAACATCGCTTTCCTTCTTCGTCTCGGACATCGCCAGAATTTACAAATTTAGAAAAATTACATAAATTCCTATGCCTCAAATATGAGACTTACATGGTAATCTAAAACTGGAATTAAAAGGGCTATAGGGAAATTCATCATGCCTTGCCCTTTCACGGGAAACCAAGGAAACCATGACACCCTTTACAATTAGCCTTAAATAAACCAATCACCATAAAAGGAAGCAAAAGACTTGTGGGCCATATGGAGAGGACATGATCATCTGCAAGTTAGTATCTCATATAACCATACAACTCACAAAAATAGGCTGCCAAACAATGCTGGAAAAATAGGAAGAATAAATAGACCCGAAACTTGAAAAAAACAAATTCTGCAGAATTCTGCACAGAAGGGTAGGTCGACCTGCCAGGGGGGGGGTCGACCTGCCTGACGAATTTCTGCATGTTGAGTTTTCTGTTTCGTGTCTGTTCTTCTCCAAATCACTTCCAAAGTGTCCCAATGGCTTCCTATGATCCTTCCATCATTATTAAACCCTTTTGTGACTATCCAAACATGAATTTACTATCAAACCAAGTAAAATCATCAAAACTGATCCTTACATAGCCCTTGCTTCATCTTCTTCACATCTCATGCAAAGATCAGAGCAAGCTTGCTGGTCTAACATGATTAGAGATGAGGTTAGGCTTTGATACCAATTGTTGGAATATAGGTGGGCCTTCCAGACAGGTTTCAAAAACTTTTGACCCACTTAATGCAGGGATCAATTGTCTAGAATGCAACAAACCCAATCCAGGATGCAATTTCCTTAATCTCATGGCCATGTACAGCAATAACTACTATCTAAAAGATAGAAAACAGAACATAAACATGCTTCCACGAAATACACAACATACAAGAATGTAGATATACCTTTGGAGCTTTGTTGTGCTCTAATGGAGGATTTGATTTCTTTACTTTGGTAATGAACAACTTCACAATCTAAATCAGAATCTTCAACTCCTTTTGATCTTCCAACGCTATGTCCCGTATTAGATCTCTTTTCTCAAGAAGATGGTGGAATCCTCAAGAGAAAACCCTACTAATAACTCTAAGGAACCAAAGGTGAAAGAGAGGGGAACTTTGAGTAGAAGATGACTTGTACAACTCTTGCACAAGGGGCTGAAAAGTGCTCTATTAATTATGCACGAATTTGAGAGGAGTATTCCTCTATTTATAGCCCTCCATAAATCCTCTTTTCCTATTTGAAATAGAAGTTTAACTCCCATTACAAATTAGTAAACATCTCCCTTACTAATTGCCATAGAAGTCTTACTTCCACAACTATTAGTAACTTTCTCCTTTCTAATTAAAATAGAAGTCTTACTTTCATTATTAATTAGTAGCTTACCATTACCACTATTAGAAGTCTCACTTCAAATAGAAATAGTAACCTTCCTTTTAGAGTTTAAGTAGAATTAGTATCTTTCTAAAATATTAGGCTAGCGTGGGGACCACTAGGGATTCCTTAGAAAGCTGGCTCCAACTCGGACACGCGACCCCACATCTCATGTGCAATCCTGGCCCACAGTTAATTGCAAATAACTCTACTATATAAATGCAATTGCACTCCAGTCTTAGGAATAAATTACAATGAAGACCCTAAACTTTCCAATTACCATAAGTAGGCCCCTCCATCTATATCCATGGATCAAATGGACCTGTCCACCAAATTAGATCCATATCTTATTATCCTTGAGCCCCAATTAATTATAATGATCATATGGTACCGATCCAATTAACTCTTAATCGGAATGGGTGCGCACTTACCAATGATAAATCCATTAATTGGCACAAGGGGATGTTAGGGATTTTGTATTTGCAATTTGATGGATGCATAATCATTCAAGCATCATTTGATTTACACACTTGCATTGATTTAAATAAACTTGAAATCTTGTTTTATTCATGCATTGCTTTTAAGATTTGTAAAAGTTTCAATGTATGCATGATTTGCTTTTAAAACTTGGATGCATTTGATTTTGAAAAGAGTTTTAGAAATCAAGCTAGCCTTTGGTTTTAAAGTTTTGAATCTTTTTAGGCTTTGTGTTGTTACATGTTTTAAAACCCCTTAGAATGATTTAAAACATGTATTCAAGCTTGGTTTAGTGGCCCAAAGTGTTCCACAAAGAAAATCTTTTAAACATGCAAAAGTGGGAATTTTGGTCCCGGCAGTGTCGCCGGTCGACCGGCGCAGAGGTCCCGGTCGACCGGGAACACTACAGGCAGAAAGGGGCCCTGGCGCACCAACGGTCAGAAATATGACCGTTGTGTGATCCCGGTCGACCGAGACCTGTTTGCAGGTCGACCGAGGACTAGCCGTTGGGCACTTTTTGCTATAAAAATGAGTTTTTTCCTTTGTCAATGGTTGGTGATTTTGAAGACTCTTTTGAGGAGCTTTGAGACAAGACAAAGGGGATGAACTAAGAGAGACCAAAGAGTCATTTGGTGAGCTAAAGCTTGGATTAATGAAGTTAAATCTCTAAGTAAGCTCTACCTCTCTTAATCATAGTTTACATGCTTTGTTTAAGTTATTGGTAAATGTTTTTGAGCATGATAACTATGATGTGATGAATCCATTCTTCTCTCAATCTTTGATCTAATTAAGATTGGATTCTTCACTTTGTTTTCATCCAAGTAGTTTTTAAACCTTCTTAATCATGCTTAGTCTAAATCTTTGATTTCTTTTATATAGCATGATTCTTTTTCTTGGTTGAAACATTACTTGTTGTTTTCATTCATTTAAACATTAGTAAAATTAATTTGGTTTTGAAAACAACATTGCACATGCATCACATGTTCTAAGTTAGTCATTTTCATACAACTTGTGAGTCTTTGATTTTCATGTCATTAACAAGTTGATTTTCATACATGTGATTTGCATTAGACTTCAATCAAATCTTTCATGAGCTTAAACTTTGAAATGCTTTAGGCACATATTTGATTAAGCTTTCTTTTTAAACTTGATTGAAGTTATCACACACACATCATGAGCATTCACATTTGCATTCATTTAGTGTTTGTGTGAGTTAGTTATTCACTTTCATATCCGCCTAGTTTAGAGGCAAATACATTGTGCTTAATTTGTATCTCTTAGAGTGATCTTTTGTGAAGACACTTTCTTAGAGAAATCTTTATTTGTAAATGTTATCGCTTAGCCTAAGAAAAGCATTGTGTAAAGGTTATTGCTTAGCCTAAGAAAAGCATCTTGTAAAGGTTATTGCTTAGCCTAGAAAAGCACATTGAGAGGTTGTTGTTTAGCCTAGAAAAACAACATTGTAAGGGTTATTGCTTAGCCTAGTAAAAAGCATAAATAGTGGAAATCCGGTGGGGTGATTGGATCACAAGCCGTTAGTGGACGTAGGCATTGAGGCCGAACCACTATAAACCTTTGTGTAGTGGTGCATGCTTTTGTGGTGATTGTTTATATTAGCTTCCGCATATTGTATGGTTAATCATCACATGTGACTAGTTTATGTTAAGAAGTTAAATTTGGTTGAAATTGGTCATAATTGTAGCACACCCTGTTCATCCCCCCCTCTAGGGTTAGGATCCTCAGGACTTTCAGGGGATATTAGAGATAGATTCCATCTTGACCATTAAATGTTCCCACAGCTCTACTACCATGTACCCAAATCACCGAGGTGTTGACCTACAATTGGCCTCACTCATTGGTGACTCAAAGCATATGGATAGATAGAAACTTGAGTTCATTAATGTCTCAGGATTATGAGCCTATTGCTAAGGAATTATGAGAGCAAACCTTAAAATAAAGACAGTGTATATAAGGTGTTTCTCATGGTCCTTCAATACATCCAATGTACCAGCATCATGATCCAGAATCTTACATTCTGATGATCGAGATAAATCATACTATCTCATAGTGATCAAAATGCTGCAACCTTGTCAGATGAGATGTCCAATCTCATCACTGGTTGTGAAGATAATTTAAGTATAAGATATGTAATACATATCTCCTGTATGTGGATCTCATTCATACACATGTATTACATCTAGTATACTTGTGGACTCCGGTTCATCTCATGAACCATTATGTCATTTGTATTAGTTATGTGCAAGTATATAAAACACCATTCATCTCATGAAAGGAAAAGCAAGATTATATTGATAAATAAAGAAATTAATCAATCTATTCATCATATACTGGTATTGAGACCATAAAATCTAACATCCACAAGGAAGAGGCACGTCCGCACGTGTGATTGGTGATCTCTCTAAAAGTAGAAGAAAGGTACTTAAGAAAAGTGTCCTTGCCCGGTTGTGAGGTTACCTATCCGGTTCCAAGACTGTTTTGGGCCTTTGCCTGTTTTCAAGTTTGGTTTGGGTCTTCTTGGATATTTCAGGCTGTTTTTGGTAATTATCCCTTATTTTTATCACTTGTGTTGCTTTGATTTTATATTTTCTCCGGATATATAGAATGCTTAGGAACTTCTAAGGATAAGAATACCATTTTTGGAGCCTAGATGCCCACTACAAATAACTTTTAAGTCATATCTTGGCTAATCCTTATGGGAGTGTGAGTACCTAAGCTATACGTAATTTTAGTCCTCAGCGGCAATGGACCCAACTATTTAGATTACTAATTTCATATTACGATTTTTTTTTCTCTCAAATTTCTTATTCTAATTTTTCTTATGGTGGTGTGGAAACATAGTGGGATAGGATTTTCAGCATAGTTTCTAGTTAGGATAACTAGTTTGGGATTTATCTTAATTGGGATGTAATCATTATAATTAATCTTTCAAAAAGCTAATTTGATGTATAGCTTAGATTAGGATTTTTTTAGATCTTCTACTAGGACAGGTTCAAGCTAAGTGCTACTCACTCCTTGTGGATCGACCCCGTACTATCCGAGATTTTTACTACATCACAACCATACACTTGGGGTGAGCAAACAATGCCCCTCTACTAGATGTTAACAGCTGAGTAGTGCTGACACAAGACTCCTAAGACAATCAGTGAGGGATGGACTTATCTTGCGTGAACAGGATCCATCAAACATAGGAATAACTACTTTTCCATCAACGGTTAATCAATCATTTTCTTCAACCACTTTCAATTCCAACAATAGTAGTCCTTCCCAAGCCTCTACAATCAACGTCGCCTAGCCTCCTCACATAGATCAATACCGATGACAATCAATGGGGATCCTAGGTTCTCAATGTGATCCCAACAATAAAAAGCAATATAATGTATAGAACATACACGAGGCATGTGGACATCAATATCGAGACAATATAATTCAATTCGATCTTCGATAATCAAGGAAGACAAATAATCCAATCTTAGGTCAATCATTGTCTTCCTAGCACTAGATATCACTGCTCAGTCAAAGGAGAAAATGAGGTTATTAATATCCTGTCAATTTACTTTGGTGCAAAGTCCATTATTGGATACCCTTTTATGTGATAGTCTCCTATAAAACAAAGAGAATACTTCAATTAAAATTAAACGAGTGAGACTTATGAATGTTAGGGATTTTGTATTTGCAATTTGATGGATGCATTTTCACTTTAGCATCATTTGAATTTTCACATATACATTGTTTTAGAAAATCTTGAAATCTGGTTTTATACATGCATTGGATTTTAGACTTGTAGAATTAATGATTTATGCATGTTTTGTTTTTAATCTTGGATGCATTTGTTTTAGAATCCAAACATTTGTGAAAACCTAATTCTTTATGCATTATCTTTGAAAAATAAAATTGAGGTTTTTAGGTTTGTACCTTGCATACATTCATCATTATTAGAATCTATACAATTTGATTTGAAAAGAATTTTATCAAATCAATTATGTCTCTTAAGGTTTGAGCTAAATGGTTATTTCTTTCATATGTTTTAACCTTAAGCTCAAATCCTTTCAAGCTTTCCAAAGGTTCTTTCTTTAAAATCATTATTTTAATTTGGAGTCTTCATGACTATAGAATTTCAGTTTTCATCTTTTTTCAGTCATGAATTCATGCTTGGTATATGTGTCTCAAAGTCCCCTGGGAGATGCCCTCAAAAGTTACAAGTTTCTACAAATTTTCAGAATTCTGGGCTTCACCAAGTCGGCCTACCTGTGTGGCTAGTCAATCGGGCCAAGGGACCCGGTCGACCGGGCACACAGCAGGCAGACAGGGCTTTGAGCACCAATGGTCATTTTTCTGACCGTTGTGTGTACCCGGTCGACCGAGCCCTGTCATGGGGTCGACCGGGGACTAGCCGTTGGACTGTTTTTCACTTTAAAACCCATTCTATTCCAACCTTTCTAGTGGCTTGATTAATGAACTTTTGAGACTATTTTGGAGCAAAAGAAAGGGGATGAAGTTGTAAAGGCTAGAGGGCTTTTTGGAAATCAAATGCTTGAGTTTTAAAAAGGTATATCTTACTTATCATTTTGATTTCCATTCAAATTAGAATCTATGCATGTTTAAATCTTTGTATTTTCTTTTATGCATGATTTCTAGTTTTTAAAGAGTTGTTTTGCAAACTCATTATCATCTTTGGAATATTAAGAATGGTTTGCAAACTCTCTTGACTAATTCACATGCTCTTAGACTTTAATATTCATACAACTTGTTTTAGTTCATTTCTTTAAGTTGTTTGAATCTTTCATGTGATTAGCATCTATCTTCAATCATCATTTTCTAAGCTTTGATTTTAAAATGCATCATGCATTCATTTAAGAGCTTCATTGTTGAAATTGATTGAAGTAAAACATTCATACACTTGTGCACATACTTTAGCTTATTCTAGTGTATGTTTGTAATTTGAATTTCACTTTCATATAAGCCTATTTAGAGGCAATTCAATTGTTCTTTAAATTGTATCTCTTAGAGTGTTCTTTTGTGAAGACACCTTCTTAGAGAAATCCTCATTTGTAAAGGTTATTGCTTAGCCTAAGAAAAGCATTGTGTAAAGGTTATTGCTTAGCCCTAAAAAGCATCTTGTAAAGGTTGTTGTTGAGCCTAGAAAAACAACATTGTAAAGGTTATTGCTTAGCCTAGTAAAAAGCATAATTAGTGGAAATCCGGTGGGGTGATTGGATCACAAGCCGGTAGTGGACGTAGGCATTGAGGCCGAACCACTATAAACCTTTGTGTTGTGGTGTATGTTTGTGGTGATTCATTTGTTAGCTTCCGCATCTTGTTTGATAAATCATCACATGTGACTAGTTTACCATAAATATTTAAAATTGGTCTAAATTGGTCATATTTGTAGCTCACCCTATTCACCCCCCCTCTAGGGTTAGGATCCCAGGACTTTCAATGAATGTCATGTGTGACGTTTTGGTATTATATATATTATTTATTTTCTTATTATTATTATTATTATTATTATTATAATATAATTGATTGTATTTTAATTAAATACGCGATTAGTCTAAGTGGGGACCACGCTAGACTTAGGTTGGAGAGTTAGGCTTGTTGGATAAATTTCTTACCCATAGTTAACCCGGGCCCAATTTAGTGGAACAATTTTTCTCAAACCAAAACTCTAATCCTTCTCTAATCCAAACTCCTATATTTTTTAAAAACCCAAACTCTATTATTTAGAATTTTAGTTAGACTACAACTCTTATTTTTATTTCCTATTTATAGACTACCACACTCTTTTATTTTCACACACAACTCTCTCTCTTTTCCAACTTTTCTCTAGGTTAGCACATTGGGCTTTGGCAATAGGAATTCTACACCGTTTCTCTCAACCGCGGATCTCAAGCAAGTACTTAACCATAATTTATAGATTCAATGCTTGTGTTCTTCTTTGATTCGTGTGTGGATGCATGTAGAAATCCCTTTTATGCCCTCGATGTTTGATTTTCTCTTTTTGTGATGAGACCTTGCTTATAGATGGCCATCACTCTGATGGTTCAAATATTTGGGGCGTGAGTCACCATAGGAGTAAGACCCATTATAGGTTCTGGATATGTGGGGTCCACTGCTCAGATGTACGTGATAGCAGCTGCACCGGCGTGAGTTTCCCTCGTTCAAACTAATTTCTTTGTGGGCGGTTCTTGAACTGACATGCCTTGGAGAGAGTAGGCAGAATGTGAAGACACCTTGTGAGGTGTTCCCTTTTATTTATTACTAGTGTGGCGGGACTCATTGTTTGATCGGATTACAGATCTGGTCCAGTCATCTAGCCGTACATGGCTGGCCAACCATGAAGGCCTGTTTGATCTGGGGTTGCGATTTATGGAGCCCACTATTCTGAGTCTTTGTTGCTGCAGGGGTGAAGCACAAAATTCTAATGGGTTCTGCATGTGTGCGTTCTATACATAAGTTGGAAATAAAAGGCAGGGGCAGTTGAACTGGACTTGTTTTGGGAAAAGTTGTTTCCTCATGTCACTGAACTTTATGTTACTACCATGCCCCATGAATTTCTAGGATTTATAAAAAAAAAAAGGGAACTTAGCCTTTAATGAATCCAATTAGATCCTTGTGTTGACCCGGGCAAGTTTTGGGAAAGAAGGAATCACTTGGTGACAAACCTAGAGTTATGTTAGGTTATAGTATTAAGGCCCTTTTAAGTTTCTAAAAATTGGAGAAAACCCCTGTAGCCTCAATAAATCTAAATTATCCCCTTTAACTATTTTGAATGTGGAAAATATTTTGGATGAGGTCCACAGGTTTTCTAAAATTATAAATTAAGATTGTGATTTATCATTATTATTTTTGAATTAAATATTAAATGATATCTTTGGTTTTCATTGTGTTAAAATTATATTTTTGAACTCTATTAATTGGATCCTTGGACCGAGTAAAAACCGTCAGGGCAAACGGTATCTTACCAACGTAGGGTTTAGTACTTCGTATGACTTCGAAAAATCCTAATGGATTCGGCCTCAACCCATCTCTATTGGAAAACCCTTAATTGGGTCTATACACCATTGATTTTGAGGGGATGTGTTGATCTAATATTTATTAGAGATTTCTATGGTTAGCGGGTACAAGACCTTATGTTTGACCTTAGGATTGGCTTGTGATTATTCCTTGACATTCGGATTTGCATACATGATTGAGTTTGATATTGGTCTATTAGTTGCATACCCTATGATTGATTGGATATAGACCGTGATGTGGCGTGGCAATCGATTGAGATATTGTAGCGGTTTATTTGAATTATTCGTTTGGTATCGATTATGAATTATTGTGCAGCCAGCCCTTCACTTTGACTTAGGTTTCTGTGTCAGAGCTTTACAAATCATTAGGTCTATTATACTATGATATGTATATATATGTATATTGATTTGGTCATATTCGAACGACTGCAGTTGTATGTGGACGGCTGATCACCGATGTGTACGGACACTCTAATATCCGAATTTCGAACCAGTTTATTCGGCCTACGATCTCGATTACGAACCGGTTAATGACTGCCGGCCTTCGAACATGTTTTCCCGCTTTATAGTTAGGGTTGACCACACAAAGCAGTAGCAGTGCTTCTGTGTGATTATTGTATTGCTCTATTGTGTAGAATGGATTTAGGTTATACGTTCTTTTCATCATTGTTCCATTGTTAATCTCTTATGATCATTACCTGTCTTTACTCTCATTGATCTTGTGTTTTATTTATGAATTATGCTTTTGTACTTGCTGTTTACTTTGTCTATTGGTGCATAGGTACTGAACTCTACCCTAATGTGGAGACGAAGTATGATCAAACGTTTCAAGCATTTGAACCAGTTGACGAACCTGAGTGGAGAGCCGGAGATGGCTACGGAGCCGTTTGAGCCTACTTGGGAGAGAACGTCATCTTAGAATTTCTTTAGATGAATTTTCTTTAATGATAAACTTTTTCTTAGTAATTATTTGATTTATTCTGCAATTTTCACTACACCAAATCAGGGTTTTTACGGTGTGCAAATTACGACTTGCATCAGGTGCACGCCGTAAATGATATAAAATTATGGCGTGCCTGAAATGCGAGTCGTAAAAATTCTTTTTTTACTCTTTTTAACGGCGTGCGTGTCTCGCGTCGTAAATGAGTGTCAATTACGGCGTGATCTATGCGGGTCATAAATGAATAACTTTTTACGGCCTCCATCGCACACCGTAAATATCTAATGTTTCATGACCTACACTTGCACGCCGTAACATTGTAGCCCACCAAAAATTTCAGCCAAAATAATCTCTCCCACCAATCTTACAATAACCCACAAAATCGATTGATTAATTTTAAGAAAAAGAAAATCATTAATTTTAAGAAAAAGAAAACGCAGATTTAAAGAAAAAAATTGGTCTCTTTGTCTGCCAAAATCGATCCCTCCACCCAAGTCACTTCCAGGGCCCTTGGTGACGGCGACCTACAGTTGCATCTCCGGCGACCGTCGGCAACAACTCTTTGGCGACCTACAGAGCATTTAATAAGGTTGGTAAAATTATTTTTATAATTTTTTTTATTTTTACTTATCCTTTTGCCGACGAAAAATACGTCGGTAAAAGTATTATATATATTTTTTAACGACGAAAAAAGCGTCGGTAAATATATTTTTATATATTTTATTTTATTTCTTATTTTGCCGACGAAAAAAACGTCGGTAAAAATATTTTTATATTTTTTATTTTTTTGGCCGACGAAAAAGAAACGTCGGTATATGTATTTTTATGTTTTTTATTTTATTTTTTATTTTTCCGACGAAAAAAAACGTCGGTAATGTTCGTATTTTTTCCCTCTCCCGCCTCCAAAAGCCCCATTTTCGCTCCTGTAACTCTCTCCCTCCAAAAGCCCTCTTTCCTCTGTTCACTTCTCTCATTCTCGCTCTCTCTGCTCTTATCTCACTCTCGCTCTCTCTGCTCTCTCGCTCCCTGCTCTTCTCTCACTCTCGCTCTATCTTCCCTCAAAAGCCCTATTTTCCCTATTTTCTCTCTTTCATCGCTCTCTCTCTCTCGATCGGCACTCTCTCTGCTATCTCTCCCGCCACTCCTCCAAAAGCCCTCTTTTCTCTCTTTCATCTCTCTCTCTCTCTCCACGCTCTCTCTGCTCATCTCTCTCTCCACGTTTGATGGTCAGTGTTTGATGGCCTGGTTTTTTCCGAATGTGGAGAAAAGAAGTATCCTTTTCTGCTTTTCGTTTGTTTATATACTCTCTGCCTGCGATCGAATGACGACTTCTGGTATTCCGACGGGAATCCCTACCAGATTGTCGTGCTGGTGGCGGTTTTCCGATGTATTCCGTCGCCGTAATTTCAACCTCCAGAGCCAACGTGACCGACGGACCCTTATAACTCTCTCCATCTGATCTTGATGCAGGTTCAATTTCCGAAATTCAGCATTTTGTTCTTCTTTCTCGTTTTCGTTTGATATATTTTGAGTGTCTGGATTTTTTAGGATCGATTCTTGTCTGTTGTTGTTTTTCCAACTCTTTTGGCATTTCAAGGGTAAGGGTTTCTGCAGCAAATTAGATTTGATCTGCAATGGCGATGGCTGCGACTCTGCGACGCGAAGGGAGGCGTCTCCTTCCGATCATCTCCTCTTCTCCCAACCCATCTTGATCGGCGCTTCTCTCAGAGTAAGATCAACATCAGAAACCCCATACTTTCTTTATCTCTTTTTCCTCTTCTTTTTCTTTGCTTTGATTTGATTTGATTTGAAAGAACCCCATTATTTGACAACTAGGGTCTGTTTTAGTGGGTAAAAACTGGCATACCCAACTCGGACTTTCACAATCTAGAGACCCATTTCATTACAAAACCCATAATCGATGCGATGGGGTTCGATCGATTACGAACTTTTCTCGGATCACCTGATTAAATACTCTCTGGGGCTGATTCATTAGTATAACTGTAATAGGCAAAGAAGAAGATTTGCCCCCATCTATCAGGGGCTGGCATTATTGGTTGTACTTTGTAATCATCCGTCTGTTGTTTGGCTAATGATTTATGTTGCTCCATAATCTAACGTTTGAAATTGGTCAGCTTCATTTGTAAGAATTTTTTTTTTTTTTTGGCAAATGTTACCTAGATTAATGTCCAGGTCCAATTGTAATATTAGATTACAATGACATGCCTATCTCTTGTTACAAGAGTTCTTTTTTTTATTTCCCACTAATTCACACAAGATATTGGGTCTTGGCCTGTTTCTTTATTTGTTTCTTTGTTGATGAAATAAGGCAAAGAAGAAGATGAACACATGATCTGCAACTGCAATGGTGTCCCTACCTGCCAGTAAATACAGCTGAACTAGATTTCGAATTTCACAATGTATCCCAATCCAAGGAAGAAGAAAGGATCTTGGGAAGAGATATGAAGACCTCAACAATGGAAGGGCGGAAGCTGGGTTCATGAGCCACACACTTCATAGCCAGTTGTGCCATGGTGAAGGCCAATTCAAAAGGGTATTCTCTCTGCAGACAAGGATCAATGAAGCCTTTCAGCTTCCCCCTCACATTTTCCTCTTCAAGGACTGTCCCTTTTGATGCCCACAAGAGTTGGTCTACTTCTTTGCCTGCTCCATCACTAGTGGATGTTGCAACTACCATTCCTGAGAGAAGCTCCAACATTACCACGCCCAATGCAAAAACATCAAGCTTTGGAGTTACAAGCCCATGTTCTAGATATTCTAGTGCCATATACCCCTGAGTGCCCACCACATGCCTAGTTATGTGCACCCCATCAGCTCCTTCCTCTTCAGAGCTTCTTGCCAGGCCAAAATTTACTACTTTGGCTCTGAAATTACCGTCCAAAAGAATGTTGTTGCTCTTCAAGTCCTTGTGTATGTACTGAGGATTGACATAGTTGTGGAGGTAATTCAGCCCATCTGAAACATCATAAGCAATCTGCACTACCTGCTTCCAGCTGAGACAACGAGACTGATGCTTCTGCTCATGAAGCTGATTGCTGAGCGAACCGTTCTACGCATATTCATGGACTAGATAGGTGTTCCCTTCATGTAAACAGTACCCAGATAGCCTAATTACATTGGAGTGGCTAATCCGCTTGAGTATGTCGATCTCATTTGAGACATCTCCCTTCATCCTCTTCACAGTTGTATGCGCCATGGACCCAATTCAGACCCAACCCATGTACACTCTTACACCAGATGTGAGGGAGTTTACAAATTAAACAGTTGCCGAATGTTAGTCCCATCAGATGTCTCCAAATCTCTATCCATTCTTTTACCAAAACAAAGTCTCTAATTTAATCTGTAACTTAAAATTGCAGTAATGAATCAACTGATATCGTAGAGATGTCGTTACCCTGTTCACATAGTCGCCTGAAAACTCCATATGTCCTATTAGTCTCTGTATCTTTTATTTTCTTTGAGGTTTTCCTTCCATTTTCCTTTTCTAATTTTTTTTATTTTTTCTTAAATAACATTTTTCCCTTTCTTGGTAGCATAAAGTCAAAATCTATTCTTCATTTAACGCATGGTTAGCAGGAGTTTTCAGCTCATTTCAATTCTGTTTTGAAATTTGCCCTTGTGAGGGTTAACTTTTGGAGGGATAAAGGAGCATAGTGTAGGGTTTCTCAAGTAATCTGGTTTTTGGAGAGCTCTTTTTTGGGTGTATTAGACCTTGAATGTGAATGAAAAATGATTTTTAGTTGTTTACTTTGATTCTCTTTCATGTGGTGTTCGTCATTTTGGTTGTTTCTTCATTGTCACCTTTTTCTTTAATTAGGTGGGCAATTAGGATTCTGTACTGTAAATGCATTCCAATAATTCCATCTTCCATGCAACGATCTTACTTTTCGTTTGCAGGTTGCCATCATTTGCAAGCATCAACGCAGTGTTTCCAAGTCCCACAGTGCACAAATGTCGAGGCTGGGTGAGAAAATGGATGAGCTGAAGGTAGGATTCATTACATATCTCATAGTGTCACTAGTGATATTATTTTCTGAATTACGAGGTTTGGTGTAGTGTGTCTTTCTCGTGAGCCATGTTAGTACGTTGCATGATGTTGCCCTCTTACGTACCCTACATAAATTCTGTTAACTAGTTTATAACGTTTGCATTCATAAAGTTTAGATATGAAAAACTAAAGGAAAATTCGAAATTAACTAGCACTATTGTCATTAAGAAAAAAACAAATAAAAAAATGAATGATACATACCACAAATCACAAGCACATGCATTTGTTCTTCTAGTCCCTAATATTTGTCCACTGAACAACTGTCTTGTCTACAAATAAAACAATTATGCCTCCATAGAGGTTATGTCCCTGTAATCAGGTTACGAATAAGTTTTCCTCCAAGAAAAAATAGGGTCAGATCATCTGTATTGGACTGTTGGTTGTATTTAGTGAAGACTAACCTCGTGTGATCATTATTGTTAAAAGGAATTTGTATATTATGTCTATATTCATGAATACAGAGCATGAAAGATATCATCACAAGAGAGACTATATAGACAATAATGGGGTTTTTCTGGAAGACTTCATCAGCTGTAGGAAGAGTCCTTTCCTGTTAGGACTAGGGAGTAGGGATCCTTGTAGCAATCCAAGTGTATTCGGATTAGGGATGTCTTTTGACTAACCCAGATTGACGGGATAAGGCTATGGTTATGAAGACGGAGCAATGGCGAAATCAAGAATCACCATCAATTCACTTTCAGTGAGCAAGAGTCCATTAATTTTGATCAATGGTGAGTACCACCTTTTAGGTGGTCAATCTGTGACAGGGTTCATCAGATGGCGATGTGAAACCACTATCCCTAGCTGATGCATAAAGAAGAACAGGGTATGAGAGAGAAAGAACAGTAGTTTAGCACAGAGAAAGGTTTTCATATTATAAAATGTCGCATCTTTACTAGCATCTTCCAAAACACACTCTTACGTCCATACTTTATACTTAAAACACGCACATGCAAGAGATTTTCCTCTGTTTTGCCTTTGTATATGCCTTCAATTTACAATCCTTCACATCTTCCAATGCATTCTTTGAGAGGATGTTCAGTTTACCCTGGTAGTTTGAACAGTGGCCGAGGTCTTACACTGACCACCTTCATTAATATGCCTCCTACCTTTGACACTAACACCATTCCTGGCCGATCTTGGAGTCACAGGCCATGCATCTGAGTTCCCTGGCATATCTTTTAAGTGTTGAAGACCTTCAAGAGTCTAGACAATGACTGGCATCTGTGGCTGCTCTTTTGGGTTTGAGCTCACGCATTGTAAGGCCAGAGAGGCAACCTCTCGAACCCCCTTGACTGAATACTCGCTGACAAGTTTTGGGTCCATGATGGAACGCAATTCCTGACTACTTGTTGAGTAGGCCTTTGCCCAATGCTCGCTCTTAGGCCTTGATTTGTCTGTTAATCTTCTTCCTGTTAACAATTCCAGCAATACAACTCCAAAGCTATAAACATCGCTTTTAGTTGTCAATTGCCTGCACAATTTAAAAAGTTCTTTATTTTTTTCAATGAAAGAAACACATTATTGATGAATGAAATCGGCATAAATTAAGATGATTCATGGATAATATTAGTTAATCCCTCCTCTGCATGTTGGACATTTGATGGATTATATAATAGATGGTGTTAGAGAGCCAATTACCCTCCTGATGCTTGTTAGATGAACCCATATAGCTTGACTTTGTCCCTAAAGTAAGATTTATCTCTAAATGGTGGAAGCCATTACCTGTCTTGACATATTCAGGTAACTAAATATAGGAATTTATCTTGTTGAAAGATCTAAAATAACTTTTGTCTAAGAATGCAGAGCCTTGGAGGTCTAATTGTGAAATGGTATTACAAAAAAAGAAAAGAAAAGGATCCAAGCCTAACTAATAGAAGATTGAGTGAATTTAAATTACCAACAGAATCAAGCAGGATGTTGGACGTCTTGAAGTCACGGTATATAATTGGTGTATCAGCACCATGCAAGAAGGCAAGACCCTCAGCTGCTCCAATGGAAATCTTCAACCTAGTCTCCCATGTCAAGGATAGTGAGATTCCTGTAATAAGCAACCACACAAAGCAAGATCAATACAATTTAGCATTCTTCAATGAGAAATTAGATAAAAAATGGATTTCGGTAAGACCTTCGTAGGTGATTAGTGAAATGCTTGTGCTTACTTTTGAATAGATGATTTTCTAAGCTTCCACGAGGCATAAACTCATAGACAAGAAGCCACTCTTCTTCCTCACAGCAGTAGCCAATCAACTTCACTAAATTTGGGTGTCTGAACTGCCCCAGGAAGATTACCTCAGCCTTCAGGCAATGAGATTAGATCAACAAATGTATGCAATTTCACATCCGAGTTATTATGCAGGGGAATCACTAGTTGTCAATACTGACAGTGTTTATAAACATATAGTATGGAGTATGACTATGAGCATATGGTGCTCTCTATTTACTTGATAACCACCTACAACTTGCAAATAAAGAATCAAGAAAAATATGATTTGTGGCATCATGATACAGCAAATAGGAGTTGTAAATGGATCATTTCTCTTTACTAGAACATAGATAATAGTGTCAAGTTACTATTGTTCATGGTTATTGCGAGTGTTCAATCAACAAGACCTACGTCCCTTGCATTTTCTTGGTAACAATTATCTCCTCACGGAAAGAAAGAAAGTTAATTACCAGCCATTCGCGGTGCCCCTGAAGACCATCATTGTTAAGAAGCTTAACAACAACTGCTTGAGCTTTCAATCCTCGCAGTAACTAATCATTGATGTAGCCTTTGTGCACTGTCCCAAACCCTCCCTCACCTAGTAAGAAATTACTGGAGAAGTTCTTAGCTATTGCTCTTAGCCCATTCAAGTGGAAGGCATACAGACCTGGCCCAAAAGAGTGTGCCAGGTCCTCAGTAATTCGCATGGAAGATGAACTACTAAGACCAGAAAATGATAGTCGGCGGAAAGATGATATTTGGGAGACCTTTTCTGGTAACTTTGTTTGTGTTGGCTTGAACCGACTGGAATCACCAAAAAATGTCTGGTCTTCTACTATACAACAATTCTCCGCAAAATGGTCTCCATGGTTTTGACATTGCTAGGAAAGCAGGGCAAGGATTTGCTACCCTTTCGCATCTACATGACTCTGCATATTCTTCCTAACTGCTACACCAAGTCACCAACTCTATACTAAAAACTTGTTAATTTGCTTACTTTGTGTACGTATATTAATGTTATCTTTATTCCTTTTTGTTTGTTTTGTGTGGAATGTCTTCTAGTGTGGGAAATCAACTATTTGATTGAATGGTGCACACTCAAATTCGTTCACCACATCCATGATGTATTGAATGACATTGACTCTCTCTCTCTCTCTCTCTCTCTCTCTCTGTGGGTGATGGAGATGGCATGGCATGGCTCACTACTACTACATCTCTTTTAACATTTAAAAATTATTTGGGGTGGTGAAGTTATGTGCTACCTAATATTGCATTAACGATTCTGTCAAATTTTGTTTGTTTGTAAAGATTTTGCTGATAACTATTGGAAGGACACAATTTTAGTTCTAGCTTCATGGGTATCTTTCTCGGGAGTTTTTTTTTCTTTTTTTTTTTGTGGTTCACTTTTGTTGTAATAAGAACAAATACTAAGGCTTTTGTTTCTAAAATTGTATTGGTAACATTGATATGTTGAAATATTGATTTCGTTTCTTCACTTTAGGTTGAAAGAGAACTACAAAGTTTAATAGATTTCATTCATGTATGGGCACAACTGTTTTGTATTGGTTGAATTAGTTTCAATTTAATAGGATATTAATGGTTTACATTCAATTTTTTTGTTTAAAAAAAAAACACAATCACGGCGAGCGATGCACGCCGTATATTAGATCTTTCTAATCCTTTTGCGGCCCTCTTTGCACGTCGTAAATTCGTTCTAGAAACCCATTTACGGCCTACGCCTACACGCCGTAACAACGATTTACAAAATTAATTTACGGCCTGCGCGTGCACGTCATTATTACATATTCTAATACGTTTTCATGGCGTGTCATGTGCGTCGTAAGCTAAAAGTAACCAACTCTTTAACGGCCCTCCCAGCGCGTCGTAAAAGACCTTCATTAACGGCATTCGTTTAGCGTCGTGAATATGTTCTGAAAGTCATAGCATGCTTCACTTACGGCGTGCATTTGAGTATGTTACGGCCTGCAAATGCGCGTTGTTAATACACATATCCTTTTACGGCTGGAGCTTTTACGGCACGATACTTTGCGCCGTGAAACTTAGTTTATGGCGCAAAACGCGTGCCGTAAAAGACCAGGTTTGGTGTAGTGTTTAATTATTATTTCTTCATCTGATGATGGTGTTGGATCTTAATTATGAACCTTGGATACCATTTGAATAACACTTCCGTTGAATTTAATGAAATTTATTTTGACTCACCACGGTTTGCAATATGTGGGTCCACTTTTGGAAGCTTGTGTTGTATTAAACACAGGAAAATAAATATTTATTCTTATTTTTCACGTTATCCCATGATTGTATTTTTTGGGACGTGACATCATGCATGGGACCCAACTAATTTTTCATTGTGCCTAATTATGTCATGATGCAAGAAATTGATGGATGTTTTAAAATCAAAAAGCATTCTTGCTGAGGTGATTGATTGCTCCAAGACCTTGTTAGGGATTTTGTGTATTGGAATTTGATGGATGCATTATCATTTTAGAATCATTCGAATTTTCACACATGTATTGATTTAGAAAATCTTGAAATATTGATTTACACATGCATTGGTTTTTAAACTTGTAGAAATATTGATTTATGCATGTTTTGATTTTAAACTTGGATACAATCTAATTTGAAAAGAAGTTTTATAAATCAAGCTAGCCTATGTTTTAAATCTTTCAAATCTTTTTAGTCTTTTTATGTTTCATGTTTTTAAACCTCTTAGTTTGATTTAAATCATGTTTCCATGCTTGATTCCATGGCCTAAAGTCCCCACAAGAAAATTACTTTTAAAAACACATTTTTGGGAAAACAGGACTTATACCGGTGGCCAAACCACTTTTACCGGCAGTCTCTGGCCCCCGCTAAAAATAGTTTTTCAAATGGCTATATTTATGACCGTTGTGCACCTGGTCGACCGGGCAAGGGTCCAGGTCGACCGGGGACTAGCCGTTGGCCAATTTTTGAGTATAAATACAAGTTCATTCCTTTGAAAAAGTGAGCAACTAAGAGGCCCTCCTTGAGATGTTTTGAGGCCAATCAAAGGGGAATGAACTAAGGGATGAAAGGGGTCATTTGGAAAGTTAAAGCTTGGTTCCATTGAGTTAAATCACTAAGTAAGCTTTACTTTTCTTAATCATATGTTTTCATGCTTTGCATTAATTATTGGTAAATCTTTTCTAGCATGATAAACTATGATTTGTTGTGTCCTTAATATGTATATGTTTTTGAATTGATTTATTGTTTTGGATGCATCACCTGTTAGGAATTTTGTATTTGCAATTTGATGGATGCATTTTTACTTTAGCATCATTTGATTTACACACACTTGCATTGATTTAAAATATCTTGAAATCTTGATTTTTACATGCATTGGTTTTAGACTTGAAGAAATCTTGTTTTATGCATGTTTTGTTTCTAAACTTGGATGCATTGGTTTTAGAATTCAAACTCTTTTGAAAACCTAATTCTTTGTGCATTACTTTTGAGAAATCATATTGAGAATTTAGGTTTGTGCCTTGCATACATTCATCACTTTCAGAATCTTCTTTGTATGCATTTTCATATGAAAAGAGTTTTTAGAAATCAAGCTAGCCTTTGGATTTAAAGTTTCGAATCAATTTAGGCTTTGTGTGTTTCATGTTTTTGAACATCTTCGTTTGATTTAAAACATGTTACCAAGCTTGGTTTAGTGGCCCAAAAATCCCCTCAAAGAAATACCTTCAATTATGCAAAATATGGATTTTTTGGTCCCAGGGGGTGGTCCGACAGTGTCGTCGGTCGACCGGCCCAGAGGTCCTGGTCGACCGGGAACACTGCAGGCCAACTGGGCCCCTGGAGCCCCAACGGTCAGATTTCCGACCGTTGTGTGATCCCGGTTGACCGAGACCTGTTTCCAGGTCGACCGAGGACTAGCCGTTGGACTGTTTTCTTGTATAAAGTCCATTCATTTCCAACCTTTTTTAGGGCTTGAACCATGAACTTTTGAGACTATATTGGAGCCAAAGAAAGGGGAAGAAGTTGGAAAGACTAGAGGGCTATTTGGAAATCAAATACTTGAGTTTTAAAAAGGTACACTTTACTTGTATTTTGATTTCCATTAAAATGAAATCCATGCATGCTTAAATCTTTGTATTTTCATTTATGCATGATTTCTAGAGTTGTGTTGCAAACTCAATATCATCTTTGGTAAATTAGTTTGGTTTGCAAACTCTCTTATCCTAATCACATGTGTTCTTAGACTTTAACTTTCATACAACTTGTTTGTTTCATTTCTTCAAAGTTGTTTGAATCTTTTATGTGATTAGTTTTATCTTCAATCATCATTTTATAAGCTTTGATTTTAAAATGCATCATGCATTCATTTAAGAGCTTCATTGTTGAAATTGATTGAAGAAAAGCATTCATACATTTGTGCACACACTTTAGCTTGTTTTGGTGTATGTTTGTAATTTGTATTACACTTTCACATTAGCCTATTTAGAGGCAATTTATATGTGCTTAATTTGTATCTCTTAGAGTGTTCTTTTGTGAAGACACCTTCTTAGAGAAATCTTTATTTGTAAAGGTTATTGCTTAGCCTAAGAAAAGCATATTGTAAAGGTTATTGCTTAGCCTAAGAAAAGCATTTTGTAAAGGTTATTGCTTAGCCTAGAAAAGCACATTGAGAGGTTGTTGTTTAGCCTAGAAAAACAACATTGTAAGGGTTATTGCTTAGCCTAGTAAAAAGAATAAATAGTGGAAATCCGGTGGGGTGATTGGATCACAAGCCGGTAGTGGACGTAGGCATTGAGGCCGAACCACTATAAACCTTAGTGTTGTGGTGCTTGCTTTTGTGGTGATTGTTTATATTAGCTTCCGCATATTGTATGGTTAATCATCACATGTGACTAGTTTTTGTTAAGAATTTAAATTTATCTAAATTGGTCATTGTTGTAGCACACCCTATTCACCCCCCCTCTAGGGTTAGGATCCTCAGGACTTTCAATTGGTATCAGAGTCTCGTGCTCTATCTTATAGGATCAAGTGTTTGGAACTCTTGATTAGGTGTAAAAACCTAGAGTCAAAACCCTAGAGTTGTGTTTGTATGAAAATCATTAGAATGGACTCCACTATGCTAGACTTTGTAGATTCTTCTAGACCCCTCATTCTTCCTTCTATTGGAGATTCAAACCCTCAATCTAATGAATCTCAATGTGACATAAAAGAAGAAGATTTTAATGAAAATGAAGAAGATCTTCAACAAGCCTTTGAGGAATTATATGAATTATCCTTAAAGACTGAAAAGAAAAACAAAAAGTTAAGAGAAGAATCTAAAAGACTAAACAAAGAACTAGTCTCTTCTAAAGATGAACTTAGAGAGAAAGAAGAAGTCATTAATTGTTTAGAATCTAAGTTCATGATCTCTTTAAATAACCTATCTAACATTCAAGATGAACTAAAAGAATTAAAGATGGATTATGATAATGTCAATAAGGAAAATTTAAATCTAAGAGATCAAATAAAAATGCAAGACAAAGACTTTAGCAATTTAGAAGCCAAGTTGATTAAAAGTAAGTTAAAAACCAAAGAACTTGGATCTAATGTTGTTAATGAACTAAAACTTGAATTAAAACTTGCCAATGAAGAGCTAAGCAGATATAAGGAAATTGAAAATGAACTTTCACAAGTCAAAAATGAAAATTCAATCTTTATAACCAAAGTCACTCAACTTGAAGTTTATAAACAAAAGTATGAGTGCAAGTTTACCCAAAGTGAAGAAAGACTTGAAAAATTATTTAAATTGGGTAAACCTCATGGAGATAGGACGGGTCTTGGATTTAATAGGAATATGTCATATGACCCTAAATTCACCAACACTTTTGTGAAAGGTGAGTCCTTTTTCTCTAGCACTCTTTCTCCAATGTCCAAAACTAAATGTCATTATTGTGGTAAAGTAGGACATTTCAAATTTGAGTGCAAACTAAGAAGAAGCCATGTGTCTAAACCCCTCCTTGAACCCAAAAAGGTAGAATCTAAATCTATGAAGGGTAAGACACTAAAAATCAAGAAAGACTCCAAAAAGACTAAACAAGGTAAATCTATTAAAATGTTGTCTCCAAAGATAGATTCTAAAAAGATTAAACAAGTCAAACCAAGTTTAAAAGAATCTATAAACAAAAGGCTTCTTGATGAGCACATTTATGTGTGAAATCTTAGGGCCATAAGCATGCATTTTACTCACATTGTACAGAGCTACTTGGGTATTCTTCTGTCTTTTTCAGGTTTTAGGTTCTTTTGGATATTTTATGATATTTTGGGTTATCAAGAGCAGTATCTTCAAATTTACACGTGAAGCTGCCCAATATTTTTTTTCGTGGCTGTGTTCAATGCTGAAATTCAGGCTTAATTGACATGACAAATTTCAAGTACACATTCCTAGAAGCAGTCATACAAGCAATTATCGTTTTGGGCCATGAAAGAATAATGGGCCAGAATTGAGATCCAGCACAAAACGGGCCAGTCCACAATCTTTTCAAGGGTTTATTTAAGCACCAAAGAATACATTTGTGATCAATGACTGAAATGCAATCCTACACTTGCAACAAGAAGAGGTGTCATTTTGTTCAAGAAGGGGACCACATAAGCACAATGCCCACATTTTTATTGAAGCAACAGAAGGAAAAAATATAGAGAGAAACGTCTCACCAAGCAAAAGAAAAAAAAGAAATTATTTTCCTTGATTTTCTCCACTCACCAAGGATGGAGGGCCCACATGTTTTCCAACCACAAGGAGGCCACACGTCATCTTCCTTGTTCTTTGGGATTTGTTCTAATCTAACACACCTATTGGAAAGAGAAGAGATAAGGGAAGGAGCTAATTTGTCTCTAGCACACCTCATCACAAGTGGTCAAAGAAGCCAAGGAAAGAAATACATAGAAGGATTTTTTTTTATCTTTCTTGGTCTCTCTCCAACGTGCAAGTAAAAGGGAAAGAAGAAGTTGAAGATATTTTTTTTCTTTCTTTGGAAAGTCAAAAGAAAGGAAGAAAAAGTTGGAAAGGTGTGGGTGTGGTTGCCAAGCAAGAAATCTCACGGTTTTTTCCTTTTTTCTCTCTTAGAAACTCATAAAGAGGAGGACGTCTCTCTCTCGGTAGCACGCTCATTCTCTCTCAAATATTTGTCCTTTTACAAGTTTTTTTTCTTCTCCTTTGGATGTTCTCCACTTCTCCATTAATGGTGTCTTCTCCATTCAAGCAATAAAGTTCTTCTTCAAGCAAGCTTCAATGTTATTCCATAGTTTTAATTTATTGCTTTCTTTTATGCTTTTTTATGGGTTTGTAACTTCAATTCAAGGTTTGTAATTAATTAATTTAGTTAGTTTCAAAGCCTTGTAATTTCTAAATACTCCATTGAAGACCAAGCATCAAGCTAGCATAGGCGCGCTCACAGACTAATGGTAGAAAACAAAATCACCTTCTTCAACATCAGGTATATCTAACTTTTCTCCTTTTATTTTATTTTCTTTTCCATGTTTTTATTTATTTATTTTATGTCTTCTCTTGTGATGGCTAGTTAAATTCTCCTCTCTTGAGGATGGTGAAGCCATTGAATTGAGGGATGATTAAAGGAAGCCATAGTTGAATTTAATTGCATTGTGTATGTGGAGGGATTATCATGAATGAAATCTACATATTGCATGACATGCCTCAAAATACTTTAGGAGGATTATATGCTTTATGATTTTTTATCCATAATGATACCTTGCTACCCATAAATTTTTGGTGTCAAAATACAAGGAGAAAGATGAGAAACTATTCATGGGTTTTGTCTCGTCAATACGGGTCGAACTCAGGGAGGCCAATGCTTTAGATTACTTTCTTTTAATTAAGGCAAAAGTGAACAAAAATTGATGAAAGGTGATCTAAACCAAATCAAACACAACCGAACAGCAGCTAAAATTAATTAAAACAACTAAACGCAACTACGGACCTAACGTGACTATTTATGCAAAATTACGAAAATACCCCTAACAACTAAATTGCTGAAAAATAAATTTAATTTCGCAATACGGGTCGAACTCAGGGAGGCTAATGCTTTAGATTACTTTCTTTTAATTAAGGCAAAAGTGAACAAAAAAAAGATGACAGGTGATCTAAACCTAATCAAACACAACCAAACAACAACTAAAATTAATTAAAACAACTAAACGCAACTACGGACCTAACGTGACTATTTACGCAAAATTACGAAAATACCCCTAACAACTAAATTGCTGAAAAATAAATTTAATGAGATCTAATGACGAAGAGAACTCTCAAGAATGGATTCACCAATGAAGTTAAGGGCTGATTTTAGGAAAACCAAATTTTAGATACGTAGATCTAGATGGACCTTTGGTCAATGGATTATTCAAACCATATACGAGACAAAACCCATGAATAGTTTCTCATCTTTCTCCTTGTATTTTAACACCAAAAATTCATGGGTAGCAAGGTATCATTATGGATAAAAAATCATAAAGCATATAATCCTCCTAAAGTAGTTTGAGGCATGTCATGCAATATGTAGATTTCATTCATGATAATCCCTCCACATACACAATGCAATTAAATTCAACTATGGCTTCCTTTAATCATCCCTCAATTCAATGGCTTCACCATCCTCAAGAGAGGAGAATTTAACTAGCCATCACAAGAGAAGACATAAAATAAATAAATAAAAACATGGAAAAGAAAATAAAATAAAAGGAGAAAAGTTAGATATACCTGATGTTGAAGAAGGTGATTTTGTTTTCTACCATTAGTCTGTGAGCGCGCCTATGCTAGCTTGATGCTTGGTCTTCAATGGAGTATTTAGAAATTACAAGGCTTTGAAACTAACTAAATTAATTAATTACAAACCTTGAATTGAAGTTACAAACCCATAAAAAAGCATAAAAGAAAGCAATAAATTAAAACTATGGAATAACATTGAAGCTTGCTTGAAGAAGAACTTTATTGCTTGAATGGAGAAGACACCATTAATGGAGAAGTGGAGAACATCCAAAGGAGAAGAAAAAAAACTTGTAAAAGGACAAATATTTGAGAGAGAATGAGCGTGCTACCGAGAGAGAGAGACGTCCTCCTCTTTATGAGTTTCTAAGAGAGAAAAAAGGAAAAAACCGTGAGATTTCTTGCTTGGCAACCACACCCACACCTTTCCAACTTTTTCTTCCTTTCTTTTGACTTTCCAAAGAAAGAAAAAAAATATCTTCAACTTCTTCTTTCCCTTTTACTTGCACGTTGGAGAGAGACCAAGAAAGATAAAAAAAAAATCCTTCTATGTATTTCTTTCCTTGGCTTCTTTGACCACTTGTGATGAGGTGTGCTAGAGACAAATTAGCTCCTTCCCTTATCTCTTCTCTTTCCAATAGGTGTGTTAGATTAGAACAAATCCCAAAGAACAAGGAAGATGACGTGTGGCCTCCTTGTGGTTGGAAAACATGTGGGCCCTCCATCCTTGGTGAGTGGAGAAAATCAAGGAAAATAATTTCTTTTTTTTTCTTTTGCTTGGTGAGACGTTTCTCTCTATATTTTTTCCTTCTTTTGCTTCAATAAAAATGTGGGCCTTGTGCTTATGTGGTCCCCTTCTTGAACAAAATGACACCTCTTCTTGTTGCAAGTGTAGGATTGCATTTCAGTCATTGATCACAAATGTATTCTTTGGTGCTTAAATAAACCCTTGAAAAGATTGTGGACTGGCCCGTTTTGTGCTGGATCTCAATTCTGGCCCATTATTCTTTCATGGCCCAAAACGATAATTGCTTGTATGACTGCTTCTAGGAATGTGTACTTGAAATTTGTCATGTCAATTAAGCCTGAATTTCAGCTCTGAACACAGCCACGAAAAAAAATATTGGGCAGCTTCACGTGTAAATTTGAAGATACAGCTCTTGATAACCCAAAATATCATAAAATATCCAAAAGAACCTAAAACCTGAAAAAGACAGAAGAATACCCAAGTAGCTCTGTACAATGTGAGTAAAATGCATGCTTATGGCCCTAAGATTTCACACATAAATGTGCTCATCACTTCTCAACCTATCTCCCTTATATAAACCCATGAAAGAACTTTTGAATAAAGTAACAAAGTTAAATTTAAAATTCAAAAGTCAAGTAAAGGGAGAGAATAAGAAGAAAAGAAAAGTGAATCAATCCCCAAAGAAACAAACTCACCAACATCAAAAGACTAATCACCAATCTAAGCTAAATTTAGTAAAATCTAAATATCATGGTGATAAGTTTAAATTGAAAATTTATAAAGTCAAATCTCCTTTAGTTGGTGAGAAGTCCAAACTATACCTCAAAGTTCAATCCTCTCAAGACCTTAGGTGGATTCCAAAAGTTATTTACTTAGACAAACCTTAAGGCCTTGAACCTCATTGACCAACCTATTCTTTTCAAGTTAAATCACTTTGTTGGTCATGTTGCTTTGCATTTTATTCTTTCTTAGTTACATTTATTAAAATGCATTGTTTCTTTATGATCAATTGATTTTGTTTTCATGCACCATTCTTGTTACATATCATGGTTTTCAAAATCTTTTGATTATAATTTCATCATGTTTGATTTGCTTTTTGCACACATATGTCTTGCATTGCATTTCTTTACATGATTAATTGATTGTGTTTTTAAAAGCTTTCATAGCTAATTTATTCATGATCAATTGTTGTTGAATCATTTGTGTAGATGTCATAGTAAGATTATTTGAACAAATGATTTGAATCAATTCGAGTTTTTCCATGGATTCCTAAGTTATACTTTTATATGGAAAATCATTGTTTTGAAAAATCAACTTGTATGTGTTTCATTTAAGTTATATCTTTTAAAATACAATGTTGAAAATTGATCTTCAAAATCATTCTTTTTATGCTCATTGTTGGATTTTGTTTTTCAAAATGATTTGAAGATTGTTTGAATGGAAATGCTCTAAAACATCATTAGTTATAATCATCTAAGCATGTTCCATGTTCTCATTTCCTTTTCTTTTGGTTTCATTATCTTAGAAATGGAGATGTATGTTGTTTGCATCTTTGCTTATTTAGTTATTCTTTTTATATGCAAATGACTATTGGTTCCATGTATGGTTGTGATCTTAGTTATAATTGTCGAAACCATACTAGAACCCAAATCCATCCTCTATGCTTTCTAGTCATTTCTTTTAGGATGGTTATGATGTTGATTCATGAGAATTCTCTAAGTGATGTCATCCTTATACATGTTTCAACTTCATAGTAGTGTTCTTGATCATATGAAACTCTTTGAAATCCACTCATTGTATTTCTATATGTTTGATGGATATCTTAGATGTTGAATTCATATGATTCAGTCACTTTGGAAATTGCATGCATTTCAAAGTCATATCCTTTTGCATTGCAATTTGCCTTGTTCATCACTATGCTCATTAGTCATATCTTTAAAAGTGATGAATATCCATTTATGATGCTTGATGGAATTTTGTGTTTGTCACATCCTTGCTCTTTATCATGTTGTCAAATTCAATTGGTTTCAATTGGTAAAATTTTCGATTGATTTGATTTTTTGTGAATGTGATAGACTTTGTGTACATTGGATTGAGCTTGATAGTTATATATTTGTTCCATGTCACACACCATTAGCATCATAATGTTCATGTTGCCATCTCTCTTGCTCTTATAGGTATATCTCATGACCACCATGTTTATGTGTTCATAATAGTGGTTGGTTATTAGTTGAGGTTGGCTTCATGTTTGAATTTCATTTCACTCATTCTTGCACATTAATAGTCATATTTATTGTTTGAATGAAATGATTTCAAAACCTTCATAGCATATGCTTTCCATAGTTAGATTATTTGATGCTATGATTAATAAACCCCATTTCATCATGGATAGCTCTAATTTGGATTTTTCCTAATAGGTATATCTTTAAATCCATTTTAGAGTGATTGTGTTTAATAGACTTATCCTTAAATCTCAATTGGTATTCTTTATTTTTTCCAATTGGTATCCATGATTGTTTTTCCCATTAGACCTTGCTTTCTTTTGGTAATTTGATCATATTTAGCTTTATAGTTAAATGAATCTAATCCTTTCCTTGAAGTTGACCCTCATTTGGTTGAACCATCTACTTCTTGAACCAAATAGTTATATCTTGTCAAAAGTTTGACAAAAGAAGAGAATGGATTGAGGGGGAGTGTAAACCTTCATAGGAAGAATTAGTTTTGATCAAATTCACCATTGGATTGACTTTGAACCCTTAGAGTCTTCTTCCATACATGATAGCCTGTTATGATTATCATTTTTGATTTCTTTTGTTAACAGGTGCTACTAAAAGGTATTTTCCTTGTTTCATGTGTGTAGGTACCTTTGCAATTTAATGGCAAAGGGGGAGAGAGCTTTCAAGTACTCAAAGATCTCCTATTCTTCAAAAGGGGAGAGAGCATTCAAGTTCTCAAGAAGGGTGAAGAGAATGTCCAAGCTTCCTAAGGGGAGAGTTGTGTATGATCTTCTACAAAGGGAGAGAATGTATATCTTGCCAAAGGGAGAGAGAGGCATGGTCAAAGGGGGAGAGCAAATAGAAGAAAGAAAGCTTGGAGCTAAAGAAGATGCTTGGCCATAGAGAGGAAAGAAGAAGAGAAAGCTTGAAGAATGATCAAGCTCCAAGCATCAAGAAGATTGAAGAAAAGAGCCCAAGAGCCCAAGCTAAGAGGAGGAGCATCCAAGAAGATTTCAAGACTTGTTCAGCTTAGGGGGAGCTGAAGACTAAGTGTGTAATTTCAACGATGAGTAAGTTGCCATCAAATTGCAAAGGGGGAGATTGTTAGGAATTTTGTATTTGCAATTTGATGGATGCATTTTCACTTTAGCATCATTTGATTTACACACACTTGCATTGATTTAAAATATCTTGAAATCTTGATTTTTACATGCATTGGTTTTAGACTTGAAGAAATCTTGTTTTATGCATGTTTTGTTTCTAAACTTGGATGCATTGGTTTTAGAATTCAAACTCTTTTGAAAACCTAATTCTTTGTGCATTACTTTTGAGAAATCATATTGAGAATTTAGGTTTGTGCCTTGCATACATTCATCACTTTCAGAATCTTCTTTGTATGCATTTTCATATGAAAAGAGTTTTTAGAAATCAAGCTAGCCTTTGGATTTAAAGTTTCGAATCAATTTAGGCTTTGTGTGTTTCATGTTTTTGAACATCTTCGTTTGATTTAAAACATGTTACCAAGCTTGGTTTAGTGGCCCAAAAATCCCCTCAAAGAAATACCTTCAATTATGCAAAATATGGATTTTTTGGTCCCAGGGGGTGGTCCGGCAGTGTCGTCGGTCGACCGGCCCAAAGGTCCCGGTCGACCGGGAACACTGCAGGCCAACTGGGCCCCTGGAGCCCCAACGGTCAGATTTCCGACCGTTGTGTGATCCCGGTCGACCGAGACCTGTTTCCAGGTCGACCGAGGACTAGCCGTTGGACTGTTTTCTTGTATAAAGTCCATTCATTTCCAACCTTTTTTAGGGCTTAAACCATGAACTTTTGAGACTATATTGGAGCCAAAGAAAGGGGAAGAAGTTGGAAAGGCTAGAGGGCTATTTGGAAATCAAATACTTGAGTTTTAAAAAGGTACACTTTACTTGTATTTTGATTTCCATTAAAATGAAATCCATGCATGCTTAAATCTTTGTATTTTCATTTATGCATGATTTCTAGAGTTGTGTTGCAAACTCAATATCATCTTTGGTAAATTAGTTTGGTTTGCAAACTCTCTTATCCTAATCACATGTGTTCTTAGACTTTAACTTTCATACAACTTGTTTGTTTCATTTCTTCAAAGTTGTTTGAATCTTTTATGTGATTAGTTTTATCTTCAATCATCATTTTTTAAGCTTTGATTTTAAAATGCATCATGCATTCATTTAAGAGCTTCATTGTTGAAATTGATTGAAGAAAAGCATTCATACATTTGTGCACACACTTTAGCTTGTTTTGGTGTATGTTTGTAATTTGTATTACACTTTCACATTAGCCTATTTAGAGGCAATTTATATGTGCTTAATTTGTATCTCTTAGAGTGTTCTTTTGTGAAGACACCTTCTTAGAGAAATCTTTATTTGTAAAGGTTATTGCTTACTTAGCCTAAGAAAAGCATCTTGTAAAGGTTATTGCTTAGCCTAAGAAAAGCATTTTGTAAAGGTTATTGCTTAGCCTAGAAAAGCACATTGAGAGGTTGTTGTTTAGCCTAGAAAAACAACATTGTAAGGGTTATTGCTTAGCCTAGTAAAAAGAATAAATAGTGGAAATCCGGTGGGGTGATTGGATCACAAGCCGGTAGTGGACGTAGGCATTGAGGCCGAACCACTATAAACCTTAGTGTTGTGGTGCTTGCTTTTGTGGTGATTGTTTATATTAGCTTCCGCATATTGTATGGTTAATCATCACATGTGACTAGTTTTTGTTAAGAATTTAAATTTATCTAAATTGGTCATTGTTGTAGCACACCCTATTCACCCCCCCCCCTCTAGGGTTAGGATCCTCTGGACTTTCATCACCTTGATTCAAACCAAGTAGTATTCACATTGGTATATCTAAGTAAATCATGTTAATGAAAACATCTTTGAAATTATATGTAACATGATTTCTATACTTGGTTGAATCTTTGGTTGTTGTTTTTCATGATAAGAAAATCACTTTTAAATCTATCTTATGTTTTGGATTCAACAACTTCACAAATCATATGTACTTTTGTTTTAAAGTTTCACAACTTGCTTTGCATTGATAGGTATATCTTTTCAAGTTGAATTTTTAATTACATATGATTCGTTCCTTAACTTCAATAAAATCTATTTTTGTGTTTTACACTTTCAAATGCTTTTAGCATACATATATTGAGCTACGTTGTTAATTTGATTGAAATCCTTCTGCATTACATGTTTTGTTTTTAGAATTTCTCAACTTGTTTGAAATACATAGGTATTTTTTTTACAAGTTATTTTTAACATGTGATTAGCATTCTTTCCTCAATCATAAATGTTTTTTTGAGCTAAAACTTTTAAAAGCCTTTGACATTCATTTATGAGCTTTCATTTTCAAATTAATTGAGGACATCATACATACTCATTATGCATTCATAGTGTGTGTGTGTGTGTACGTGTGTGTGTGAATTGGATTTTCACTTTCATATTTGCCTAATTAAGAGGCATTGTAATGAGCTATAAATTGTATCTCCATCAAGTGTATTCTAGACACTACTTAGAGAGATAATCAACCTTTTGGTTGTAGAGGTTATTGCTTAGCCTAAGAAAAGCATAGTGTAAGAGGTTATTGGTTAGCCTTGGAAAACATAATGTAATGGTTATTGCTTAGCCTATTAAAAAACATAGATAGTGATAATCCGGTGGGGTGTTGGATCACAAGCCGGTAGTGGATGTAGGCATTGAGGCCGAACCACTATAAATCCTTGTGTGACGGTGCATGCTTTGTGGTGATTATTTTTTTTGTTTGATAATCATCACTAGTGGCTAATTTAATTTAAGGAAGTTAAAATTGGTCATAATTGGTCACTAATTTGAAGCTCACCCTATTCACCCCCCTCTAGGGTTCGGATCCTGGACTTTCGAACCCTAATTTCATAAAAATCACGCAATTCAATTAATTTTGACCTAATTTCCAGTTTTATGCAATTAAATGTGAATTGACCTAATAAAGTCCACAAATATGCATGAAATGATGACTTTATGACCCAATTTTGTGAACTTATCAATAGGGGAACTATTTCTTAGCAATCCAAATTGTAGAAGTTCATAGTGTTGTCTACAAGCAAAGTGAAATACATAATTGCTAATGAAGCAAGGAAGTAGATGCTTTGGTTGAAGGAATTTTTATAGGAGACGGGTTTAAAACAAGAAGAGTATGTAGTCTATTGTGATAGCTACAGTGCTAGTGATCCTAACAATAATGCTACATGTCATGCCCACACAAAGTCGCGACCCCGGACCGGGCCCATGGGCCTAATCCGGGATCGAGACGGTATAATTGATGATGATGCCAATAGCATTAATTAAATTGGCAAGTACATACACGGATCAACAAGAACACCATAACCTCCATGCACGCGATTTCCTATAGGTGTCCACGGTGAGGATATCACACCAACGTAACATTTTCATTCAAGTGCGGAAGCATGTAGCAAATCGAATATATAACTCATTTCCATAAAAAAAGACTGATAATGTAAAGGTATACAATATGGTGTTAGAGTGAGCAATGATCATAATAACATTTTCCCAAAAGTAAAGTTAAATGTTTATACAAAAGATCAGTTGAATTATCACTCCCCAAAAATAAAGGCCAACAAAGGCCAGTACAACCAAAAGAATGTGTTAGTTACAATCCCCAAAATGTTCCGTTTCTCAAGGATTGACCGAGTGTCTAGGAGACATTGTTAGCCTGCCATTCTTCTACACGCTGCGGCTCTCTAGCCACATCCTCTGGCCCCTCCTCAGGATAACTGGCAACTGGACCTGAGCACCAAAGAGTGGGTCAGACACGACGTTCTGGCAGGTGGGTGAAGAAATATAACAAACAAATAATATTTAAAGTTACCTTGGAAAGCATTGAAACATGCTTAAGCAATAATTTCCATGAAAAGAATGTATCATCATTTAGAAAACACATGTTCGATATAAAACATGAATAGGTACCAAAGAACAAGGAACTAACAAAATGGCAACCACACTGAGCTAAATCCTCCATCACTAATGTGATGAGAGCATGCTAGAGGCGTTGGTCTCGAACACTCGAGGTGACGAGAACCAACTAAATATATATACATGTAGCTAGACAAGACCACGGCTGTGGAACCGGGTAATGGGACAGGCATGATCCAGATTGTAGCTGGCAGGAGTAAGAGGGGGATGCCAAGTCGGTGGATCAGGCCGACAAGGTTGTCTAAGCTTAGTGGTGCTGACATATAGGTTACGAGAAGGCAATCAAGATATATACATATATATAAATTGGTGTATAACACCTAAGCAGGCGGAACAGGGTGCCCATAGGCACATAAATCACATTCATGTCTGGTCATGCATATACAGGGCTAGCAAGACACTTAAAGTGCATAAATCAGTATTTCTGAAGCAGGGCTAGTAAAATCAAGTGAAAAAAGGTGAGTCCGTATGAAATCCAAGCGAAAAGAAATACAAAAGGATATCCACAAATACTGGACCATACATGGAGGATCTAAGATTTAAATCAAGGTGCATAAGGGTCTCATATGTCTGTTTTTGTCACTGGCTTGGTACTCAATAAAATCAAGGACATTCCAAGCTCCTTATACAAATTGACAAGTCCAAAAATCCTCAATGAATCTCCATGATGGGGTTTCCTCCTCAATCAAGCTCCACACTTTGCTTTCTCGGTCTTACCACTGCATTGGGGCTCCAAACAATACCTCCCTAAGCCTTAGAAGAACATTTCAAGTCTTCCTGCATTGACCCAGGCCCACTGAACAATTGGCTCAAGCGGACCCGAAATTCGCGCAAGCCAACGGCTCTCTGTGAGGGGTTCGCTCGAGCGTACCTTCCCATGTCAGGTGGGCTTGAGCGAAGTGTCAAATTGGCTCGAGCCAATTGTCCTCTGGATGGGGTTCGCTCGAGCGAACTGTCAAATCCGCTTGAGCGAACTATCACAAAACACTATTTCTAGGCAGTCCAGTTCCTTCTTTTCTTCCTTTGCAAATCCCTTTGAGCCTCCGTTCTTACCCATAAATAAGGAGCTCAAAGCTTCCTTTATACCACAAATATTTCATCCTCAAATTTCCCACACCTTGCATCAAATCACTTTCCTTTCCATCCACATTCTATTCACAAGAGAGAACACCCATCATTAATGAAAATCCACATGTAAACTAAACAAGTTGAACATGAATCGAATGCAAAAAAATTCCGAGAGATTTACAATATAGGAAGACACCTCAATATGCACATTTTGAAATCAATAGAAACCATGTCAATAATCAAGAGCTAAGCATCAATACCATTAATGAAAATCAAGTTTTTCTCACAAGAAATGTTCTAAAAATCAAAGAAATCCATTCATCCACTTGCCTTGGATCCAAGCTAGCAAATCAAGTTCCTAATCACACTCTCTCAAAGCCAACCTACAAACACATACAAAAACCCCCCAAACACAAACCTTAAATGGTCAAAACAAGAAAAGAGAGAGAAAGGGCTTGCAATAATGAGGATGGAGCTTCCCTAAGGGTAGAAGAGAACAATGCTAGAAGATGGGAGAGGTAGCTTACAAGAAAGTTCTTCAAATGGGCGAGATAAGCTCCAAGAAGACCTCAATGGGGTTGGATTCCTTCACAAATGGTGTCAATAAGGAGCTTTTATGGTGAGAAAGAAGAAGATGACCTTCATTGTTCAATTGGCAAGAGCTTGGTATTGGATGGGAGGAGAGAAAGAAAGAAGAGGGAGAAGAAGAAAACCCTAGCTTGGGCTGCAACTTTTGAGCTGGAAAGAGGAGGAAGGGAAAAATGGTTCTCCTTTTATAAGTGGAGATGGGCTCCACCACTAGGAATTCTTGTAGGATTAAAAACATGGGTTTCTGGGCCTCAGTTGAGTTCGACGAAGAAGGAAAAAGTGTTTGATGAAAAATCTAGTTTCCAAAAAGTATATATTTCAAGGGTTTTGGTGACATCGAATTTTTGTGTCCATATTTGGTGTAAAAAGACTGTTTTGCCCTCGAAGTTGTAAAAGTTGGGTTTCGGGGTCTCGAACGGGAATGAAGTCAACATGAAAGTTGTAGAGGTTAGCGAGATAAGTCAAACAGGGTTAAAACATGATTTTTTTAAGTCACAAATAATCCCCCATGTACACGCAAGGTCACTCAAAGAACCCCCAAAGGGTTCCGCTAGATAAAAAAGGCACTCAAAACTCCCCAAAGCTATATAAAAGCTATTCTATTCCCAAACTTTAATAAAAATCTACTAATCTCACTTAGAGCTAAAACACTACTTACTTAGTACTAATCGAGGTCACTCGGGTCAGGGTCTTACACAAAGCACGTTGATGTAAGAAACCATTAGATCTGTGAGGTCATCGACAATAATCTCAAGAAGCGTCAGAAGATTCACACCGACAAAAATCCCTCTAACATGATGACAGAGCTCACGTCTAAGGAAAATGGGGGTTCGAGGCGTTTTTCTTATGGTATGGAGGGGGAGATTGTTGGGCAAAGATCCAAATCAACTAGCTTCAGCGTCATGGGTATTTTGAAAATTGTACTGGGATTTCTTTATGTTGGAAGTAGGTGGGCCCCGTGGATAGGTTTTCAAAACTTTTTGACCCACTTGACTCAGGGATCAACTATCCAGAAGGCTATGAAACGCAATCCAGGATCCATGTCCTCAATCTCAGCCATCATGATCAGTAAACAAACCTATCTAGAAGATAGTACAGCAGCCAACAAGCATCCATAAAAATCTACAGCATGCAAGGAAGTATATTATACCTTAGGAGCTCGGTTGTGCTCTAATGGAGAAGTTGCGTCTTTCTTTGATGATGAAACTCTTTCAAGTATCAAACAAGAATCTCCAAGACCTATTGATCTTCCACGCTATGACCCGTTTATTAGATCTCTTTTCTCAAGAAGATATGTGGGATCTCCAAGAGAAAACTCTTAAAGAAACTAGAAGAGAACTAGAGGAGGGAAGAGAGGAGAAGGAGCATGTGCAACTTTTGCACTAAAGGGCCTTGGGCGTGAATCCCTAGGTGGGAATTCATAGGGACGTCCAGCCCCATTATCTCCTTTATTTATAGCTTTTGCAAAACCTCGTCTTTGCTATCTAATTGAAAAATAGGTCTCACTTCTCTAACAATTAGTGACTCTCTTCTTTCTAATTTAAATAGAAGTCTTACTTCCATTATAATTAGTAACTTACTATTACCACTATTAGAAGTCTCACTTCAAATAGAAATGGTAACTTTCTATTTCCTTTTGGAGTTCTACTATAATTAGTATCTGATAACTTGGGCTAACGTGCGGACCACTAGGGGTTCCTTAGAAAGCTGGCTCCAATTGGGACACCGGACCCCACATCTCATGTGCAATCTGGGCTCACAGTTAATTACAAATAATACCACTATATAAATGCAATTGCACTCCAGTCTTATGAATAAATTACAATGAAGACCCTATACTTCCCAATTACCACAAGTAGGCCCCTCCATCATTATCCATGGATCAATTGGAATAAATCTGTCCCATCCAATCTGAGATCAATTGAAATTATCCTTGAGCCCCAATTAATCACAGTGATAATCAGTACCATCCAATTAACACTTAATCGAGATGGGTGCGTACTTACTAATGAACAATCCATTAATTGGCACAAGGGGATAATATAGATAGATTTCATCTTGATCATTGGATGTTCCCACAGTCCTACTACCATATACCCAAGACATCGAGGTGTTGACCTACAGTTGGCCTCACTCATTGGTGACTCAAAGCAAATGAATAGATAGAAACTTGAGTTCATCAATGTTTCAGGATTGAGAGCCTATTGTTATGGAATTATGAGAGCAGACCTTAAAATCGAGACAATGTTTATAAGGTGCTTCTCATGGTCCTTCAATACTTCCAATGTACCAGCACTGTGATCCAGAATCTTCCATTCTGATGATCGAGACAAATCGCACTATCTCATAACGATTAAAGTGCTGCAACCTTATCAGATGAGATGCCCAGTCTCATCATTGGTTGTGAACACATTTTTAAGTATAAGATTTGTGACACGTATCTCCTGCATATGGATCTCATCCATATACATATATCACATCTAATATACTAATGGGACCCGGTTCATCTCATGAACCATTATGTCATATATATTGGTCATGTGCATTAAGTAATAAAACATCGTTCATCTCATGAAAGGAAAGCATGATTTAATTGATAAATAAAGAAATTAATCATTTATTATATCAACCAATGGATTAAGACCATACAATCTAACACTTTAGGGCCAAGAAAGCATACATTATATACAAATAGGAATGTTCATATGCATCCTTCCCTCACCATGGGGCGAGGGACAGCGACGTGGCTGTTTATGGGGCGTTGGATGAAGAGAATGGATCCAATGGTTTAGTTTGACCATTTAAAAGGCTTTTGTCGCGACCCCGGACCGGGTGATCCCCAATCCGGGATCGGGACTAATTAGAAGTGGATGATGATTATCTACCTCCACAATATACAATTTATTTAATTTCCCACAGGTGTCCGCGGTGAGGATATCACAACCTTGCATGAATATTTCTGTTGAGTGCGGAAGCGTGTAGCAAATCAAATAGTAGACTATCTCTAATCATGCAAGCATTAATATTAAATATCAAAACTGGATCAGAATGAGCAATGATCTATAGCAAGTTTCCCAAAAGTTGTTAAAGTTAGACAAAATATCATTTAGTTACATTCCCCAAAATTAGAGGCCAACAAAGGCCAATACTACAAAAGAATAACCCAAAAGAATGGTTAATAAGTCCTCCCCAAAATGTTACGCCTCTTGGCAACCCGATGTCTACATGACATCGTCAGCACGCCACTCAACTAGAGGCTGCAGCTCACCTACCGCCTCCTCCGGCTCCTCCTCAAGGAAACCGGCAACGGGACCTGAGTACCAAAGCAAAGGATCAGACACGACGGTCTGGCAAGAGAATGAAAAGATGCAACAACATATAATAGATGAAATCTCTTGAAAAGCATAGAAATCTGTTTAAACAAGAACTCTCATAAAACAGGTAAATCATTTGCTATAAAACAAGTAAACAAGATAAAAATATATGAGGTATCCAAGGAATCGGGAATAACAAGGTGGCAATCACATAAAGCTAAGTCCTCTGTCACTAAAGTGACAACAGTATCACGGGACGTCGATCTCAGTCACGCAAGGTGAGGAGAAACAACGTATACATATATACAATATAATTATACGGGAAGGGGACCACGGTAGCGAACCGGGTATCGGGACGGGACCACGGTAATAAACCGGGCATCGGGATCCAAACTGCAGCTGGCGGGACGGGAGAGGGATTTCCAAGTCGGTGGATCAAACCGACAAGGTATCCAAGCTTAGTGATGCCGACTCATAGGATAAATAACACATCGAGACATATGCAAGTAAATTGAGTACAGTAAATAAACGGGTAAAACGGGGGTGCTCAAGGGCACGCTGTCATTTCATGTCGGGCAATACATTTCGAGACAAGTCATTGCTACTATCATGCTTTCGGGAAAACAACTCATGACATGTAAATCTTGGAAATAGAGAAATATGATGAACTATACCAATTCGGGAAAGATAAATGTTTTAAGATCTATTTGAGTGAATAGGGGTCCCGTATGTCGATCATAGATATGACTTGGTACTCCTTGAGTTGAAGACATCCCGGGCTCCTTATGCACTTTTACAATTTTCAAAACTTAAAATGAGCTTATGGTTATAACTAGATGTTATGATAGAAAATCAATACTATAAACGGTCCGTCCTAGGTATGATGTTAATTCGGAGACATCGAGCAACCTACTCAGTCATCGAAAGGAATAGAATTCGCGATAACTAAGGAAAAGTCTTGTATTTAGATATAAAGAAGATATCGCGTCATTCCGTCCCGTTCATGATTGAATGAAGTGAACATCGATGTTACCAAACCAACCGTGAGGAGCATCGGCTCAAGACGTCCTCACATATAGTCAAGTGAGTCCAAAGAGGGTAGCCAAGGTCCCACCTAGAACCAAGAAACATAAAAAAAATCTCAAAATTCACTGTAATTTCTGTACTAGTGCATTAAAACAGTTCAGGCAGACCGCATCACTCGAGCGAATCGAAGGGTTCGCTCGAGCGAACCCATCGGTCGAGCGGATATTAAAATGCGTTCGAGAGACCAAGCTACTGGAAAACCCGTATCCCTTTCTGGACAGGTCGCTCGAACGAGCTGTCAAGGTCGCTCGAGCGAACTGTCCAGAAACTGAATTCCGGGCAGTTCAGTTCCTCTCTTTCTCTTCCTTTTTACAACCTTCTTTTAGCCCTTCTTACACATCAAATGAGGGGCCTATTTCTCCCTTCAAACTACAACAAATCCTCCATCAAATCAACCATATTCTCCTTCATCAACCATGCATTCAACACAAGGAAAAGGAGAAGGGAACCATTTCACAATCTATAAAAACCTTTGCAACAAAACAATAAGACATTCAATGCCATAAACCACTACTTCTCCAAGATTATAAATGTGTCATTAATACTTATCATGAGCATTCATTTCAAATTAAAGCAATAAATGCACATTAATGGAAAATGTCCAAAAATCAATAAAAGCTTAGGAAAATCATTTATTCACTTGCCTTAGGTCTTCTAACAAAGAAATCAAGCTCTATCAAGTCTTCCAAGACAATGAATCCAAGCTACAAGGCAAAATCCCCAAATAAAACCCTAACATGGTCAAACAATGAAATCACCAAGAAACCTTCCAATAATGAAGGTGAAGCTCCTATAGGGTTAGAGGAACACCAATCTAGGAGATGAAGGGGGTTACTTACTTGCAAGGTCCTCTAATGGCAATGGTGAGCTCAAAGAAGGTCTTGTGATGAATGCTTTTCTCTAGCAATGGTGTCCATGGAGAGCTAAGGTGATGAGGAAGAAGATGATGATATCTAATCTTCTCTTGGTGCAAGCTTGAGAGTGGATTGAGTGATAAAAGGCAAGAGCAAGAAGAAGATGAAGAAAACCCTAGCTCTCACCTCTTGTGCTGGAAAAATAGAAATGAAGGAAAGGGACAATGGCTTCCCCTTTGTTAACAATGAATTGGGTCCCACTACTAAAGGAACTAAATGGGCTGAAATCATCTCTATCGGAACCTCGGATGAATTCGACGAAGAAGGAAGAAGTGATCGTCGAAATATCTAGTTTCTAAAAAGTATATGTTTCGCGGGTTTCGGGAATACTGAGTTTTGGGTACAGATTTGGTGTGCAATGACTGTTTTGCCGTCAAGGCCAAGAATTCGGGTTTCGGGATCTCAAACGAAAACGGGATCAACTTAAAAGTTGTAGGGATCATCAAAGCGAGTAAAACGGGATTAAAATCATGAATGTAAAAACCTCCGATAAATCCTCAAACATATGCAATGTCAAGAAAGGGAACCCCCAAAGGGCCCTACTAGCACAAAGCAAATCAAAACATTCAAATTAGCCCAAAACTATAAACAAAGCTAATCCAAACTCCACTTAGTCAAAATCACTAATCGAGCTTAGTACTAACACGCAACTAAATTAGCACTAATCGGGTTCACTCGGGTCGGGGTCTTACAGCTTTAAGATGAGATCTTTGGCAAGAAGGTTTCCCCACTTTCGTTTCAATCCAACCTACTTTCGTTTCCCTCCAACACTCGACCCCTGAGATTCTGCGCCAACCACCCTTCGCCCCTTCTTCCCGAGACTCAGTGCCGGAAAACCTGACGACGGAGGGTCTTCTTCCTCATGGATCCGATGATGGAGCTGTAGCTGTCCATCCATGTCCCAATGTTTGATGATGCCACGGTCTCTGCACTGGACCCTATTCAGCAACCATATTAGAGTGAGTTTCATCACTTTTGTCTTTTAGTCTTCTCCGGTCTTCTCCCCCGCCCCCGGTCTCCGCACATATGTGATATTTGTTGTCGCCCAAACCCCCCATTCCTCTTCCCCTGTCTAGCCCGAACCAGGCCCCCCTCTCTCCACCTCTTGCTCTCTCCCAGATCCCCATTCCCCCTCCCCTATCTCGGTCGAACTAGGCCCCCCTCTCTCCCCCCGTCCTGCTATGCTCGCCCAAACCCAAAACCCATCTATCCCGCATCCTCCTTCCCTCTTTGTATGAAATAGTAACTCAGTTAATGAAAGGGTGCATTCTATACTATATCAGTTTATGGAACGATGTCCTCTATCTTTTATCTTGTATCAATCACTCTAAAGTCTCCATTCTCTAGCCTTTTAACAAAGACTCTCTCTCTCCAGTCCCAACAAATTTATTTTCAGTTTTCCAATTTGTATTTGCATTGCCTAATCAGTTTATTAATTTGAAGCATGTGGTTGTTTAAATGTTTATGAATTTGAAGCATGTAGGTGTTTGAATGTTTATAAATCTGTATTTGAGATTCTGTTTTAATTCAACCCTTCTTTTAGTTTTCACTCCATTTTCAATATCTGAGACAATGTAAGTCTTCTCTTCAGCACTATCACTTACACAGTTCGCACTACGTGTAACCATTGATAAAACTTTGTCTTGGAACTCATAATTTCTTCCTTGAGTAAGTCTATGACATTTGTTTTTCCATTGGCATCATGGTCTTCGGTTTTGGCCCTCCATTTAGTGTGGTGTTGTTCTGTCAACTCCAATTGTTTTTTACAACTAACGCCTCGTTCAAATTGGGTGAAGAATTCTTGTAACTTAGTTTTCTTTGTTTCATATCCCTTGACAAAAAAGATTCATGATTTCACTCGTTTGACTTGTGGTCATACCCGTAAAGAATATATGCTCGCAGAATATTGATATCTACATATCACGTATTTGGTACATGTCGTTTAACCACTCACGATCGGTTAAATGATATACAATCATAATATCATTCAAATTCTTTTGTAACATAATAGCGTGTGCAATGTCCCAATTAGTTCACAAAAGTCTTCACAATATATGGCAATCCCTCCAACTTTACAAGCAACTTCTCCAAGATATGCAACAAACAGAGTCGATTGATTGTATTTGGCATAACATGTTTAATAGCCTTTGTCATGGCCGCATCCTAATCAGTAATAATAGCCCGTGGTGCCCCCGCTGACATTGCTTCAAGCCATTGGTTAAACAACCAAACGAAGCTTTCAAAAGTTTCATTTGAAATGAGAGCACACCCAAATAAACATGATTGACCGTGATGATTAGCTTCCATGAATGCAGCAAAAGTTAACTCATACTTCTTTGTCATGTATGTTGTGTCAAATAAAACAACATCCCCAAAGACACCATATATAGGACTATTTGAAAATAGGTTCTGCCCAGAAAATGTGATATTTATGCTTCTTTGAATCGCTTTCTATAGAAAAAGACAAACCATTGATTCATTTCTTTATGATGAATGAGATATTCATATGCTAACTGACCACTTTTTTCCAACTTTTCCATGCTTTTATCTCAATTATGGTTGCAATAGTCTATTTGTGTAAACTTTATATCTTCGGAACCATTTGCCTGCAATTCAAACACAACCATTGTCGCGACCCCGGAACGGATCCCCGGGCCCGCGACGCAATTGATATTGATTACTACTATTGAAGATTTTGTTTTCCCACAGGTTCCCGCGGTGAGGATTCCCAAAGACACGCGGAATCTGACTCATACGATCAAGTTTTGCGGAAGCGTGTAGCAAAACACATCAAGATAAGCACCAATAAAATATTTAAGTGCTATCACAATAATATACAAGACTTAGTATCAAAGAAGAAGTTAACATGGCATTCCCATTAATATTCAAGTCATGAGACTGATCAAAAGTAAGTTAAGTTTTGTTACAATTCCCTGAGAAGCCAACAGAGGCTAATACACTTCTCAAAACAATCAAAATGAAACCCCAACGAAAAGGTGACGAGACTCAAGAACCCGCCCGACGTCTAAATGACATCGTCGGGCTGCCACTCTCTCACAGGGGTTGGCTCACAAGCCTCCTCCTGACGCTCCTCCTCAAAGGTAACGTCTCCTGCACCTGGGCACCAACAAACAAGGGTCAAACACGACGGTTTGGCAGGTAATCAATGTAGGTATGAACATGAACAATAACATTTAGAGAAAACATGTAAGAAAATCTTTGGTATGAAGTACTATCAAAGCTGAGATACAATTTCAAGAATACGAACAAAGCTGAGATACAAAAACAAACTAGCATGAGTACATAATATATCATGAATAGTTACAATCCACAAAGAGTCCATCCTTTCTCTATCATTTATATAATGAAAAGAGCAAGCACGCACGACAAGCACGATATACATAATATAAGCACGACACGATTTCCCACAAAGACGGGAATTCCGGCCGCGGAACCGGACACGCACGATGTGTAATAAATACACGACCAGTCTGCAGACAGTCCACATGTTTAAAGACCTCCAGACAGTGGATCAGACCAAAAGGGCAGTCTAGGCTCAGTGGTGTTTACTTAGATGACTTCGACGAAGAAGGATAAAACGATCACCGAAATATCTAGTTTCCAAAAAGTATATTTTTTTGACATGGTTTTGAGATCTCGCAAATTGTGTCCAGATTTGTGCATAAAAGACAATTTTACCCTCTTTGGGCCAAAACATGGGTTTTTGGACTTCAAACAAGAATGGCCTTAAAACGAAAGTTGTAACACGTCGAAACATCATTCAAATGAAATCAGAATCACACTCACACGGAAATCAATACGATCTTCCCAAACTTACACGCGCACTCGGACCTTTCCGAGTGTGTCTAATTAATACTAAACGTTCTCAAAATTCCCAAAGCTATGTCCAAGACTAAAACTAGTTACTTCTAATCCCAACGATAACTAAACCCACTTAGAACTAAACGCATACTAATCGCACACTAATCGACTTGGTCTGGGTCGGGGTCTAACATCCTCCACCCCTTAGGATATTTGGTCCACCAAATAAATCAAACAATTACCTCGGGTAAAAGCTGTGGATACTTCCTCTGCACTTGCTCTCTCAATTCCCAGGTGGCTTCCTCTGGTTCGTGATTTTCCCAAAGTACCTTGACCCAATGAATAGTCCGGTTTCTCAATTCTTGCTCTTTGGTGTCAATGATCTTGATCGGTCTTTCCACATACGAGGCATCTTCCCGAATCTCTAAAGGCTCATGCTGTAGAATGTGTGCTGTGAGAACCCGACCCCTAATCTCTTGGATTAGTGTTGTTTTATTTGTGGATTAGTTCTTTTAGTGGGATTAGTAGTTGTTGGGTTGAGTTTGTGAGCTAGAATGAGTTTTCTTCTAGTTTTGGGCTTTTTAGTGCTTTGGTAGCTTGTGGGGCCCTTTGGGGGTTCCCTTTTCGGCTTTGCTTTTCTTGTGAGATTTTCCCGATTGGTTTCGTATCGTGTTTTTGGCCCATTGCATTCATCTTGAGGAATCCTACAACTTTCATGTTGATCTCGTATCCATTTGAGAACCCGAAAACCGATTTCTTGGCCTTGAGGGCAAAACAGTCTTTTCACACCAAATCTGTACCCAAAACTCGATATTCTCGAAATCCGTGAAACATACACTTTTTGGAAACTAGATATTTCGACGATCATTTCTTCCTTCTTCGTCGAATCCATCCGAGGTCCCGAATTAGATGATTTCAGCCACCCAAGTTCTTTAAGTTGTGGGACCCATTCTCACTTGTTTATAAAAGGAACCCATCTCCTTCATTGCTCATTCTTCACCATTGTTCCAGCACAACCATGGAGTCTAGGGTTTTCCTTGCTCCCTCTTCTTCTTCTTCTTGCTTCCCATCACTCAATCCACTTCCAAGCTTGCACCAAGAAGAGATTGGAGGCCACCATCTTCTTCATCTCCTTGAGGACTTTCTTTCCATAGCTTTTGTGGAGCTCACCAACCATTACAAGACTTTCCTTGAGCTTACCATTTCCATTAGAGGACCTTGCAAGTAAGTGTTCTTCTTCATCTTCTAGATATGTGTTCTTCTAGCCTTAGAGAAGCTCCACCTTGAGTATTGAAAGGTTTCATTGTCATTTCATTGTTTAACCCATTTTAGGGTTGTTTTGGGGGTTTTTGTAGAGATTGTGGATCTTGAGCTTGAGAGGTGATTAGGAGCTTGATTTTCTTGATTAGAGTCAAAGGCAAGTGGTTGATTGGATCGTTTTGATTATTAACATGTTTTGGTGAAAATCTTGATTTCATTGATGGTTTTGGTAATTTTAATAGTTGTTTTTGATATGATAAATATGATTATGAGATGTGCTTATTGATGAGTTATTCTTTCTTGTTAAGCTCTTGAAAGTGCATGCATCCTATTGTCAAAATTTCAAATGGTTTCACATGAATGAGTTTTCTCCACTTTGAGTTTTATTGTGGATGGAATGGATGGAAAGGATGGAAATGGAGGAACTTGGAATGAGGAGCTCTTTAGCTCATTTTAATGTCTTGGAAACATGTGATTAAGTCCCCTTGTTTATAGTTTTATGTGATTGATTATATGTTGGAAGGAAAGGAAAGAAAAAGAGAAAAATCAGAATTCCCGGACCTGCACTGCGCCCAGGTCCGATCGATCGGACGTTCAGGCCGATCGATCGGACTGAGTTTTAACTGTAAGCCTTTTTCAGCCGATCGATCGACCGATCGATCGGTCCCTGTTCAGTTTGAGTCCGGTGGATTTTGAGAATTTTATTTTTTTTCCTTAGAGCTAGGTGGGACCTTGGCTACCCTTTTTGGACTAATTGGACTATGGGTGAGATGTCTTGTGCCGACGCTTCTCACGGTTAGTTTAGTGGCATCGAAGTTCAATCCGTTTCAATCTTGAACGGGATGGAATGACGCGATAACTCCTTTATATCCAAATATAAGTCTTTTGCCTTGGTTATCGCGAATTCCATTCCTTTCGATGACTGAATAGGTTGGTCGATGTTTCCGAATTAACGTCATGCCTAGGATGGACCGTCTATAACCTTGATTTTTCCTAGTATGAAATCTAGTACTACCCATAAGCTCATTTTATGTTGTGAAAATAGTAAAAGTGCATAAGGAGCCCGGAATGTCTTCAAACTCAAGGAGTACCAAGTAATTATCATAATCGACATACGGGACCCCTATTCACTTAAGTAGATCTTGCAATCAATATTCTTCCCGAAATGGTATAGTGCATTATATTTCCTCATTTCCCGAGATTTGCATCACATGATATGAAATGAAAGTGTGCCCTTGAGCACCCCGTTTTACCCGTTTATTTATTGTACTTGATTTACTTGTTTCCCCGAAAGCATTGGAGTTACTTTAGTAACAGTTATTGTCCCGAAATGTATTGCCCGATATGATATGACAGTGTGCCCTTGAGCACCCCCGTTTACCCGTTTATTTACGTGCCCTTGAGCACCCCCGTTTACCCGTTTATTTACTGTACTTGATTTCTTGATATGTCTCGATTGGTTTTATCCTATGAGTCGGCATCACTAAGCTTGGATACCTTGCCAGTCTGATCCACTGACTTGGAAATCCCTCTCCCGTCCCGCCAGCTGCAGTTTGGATCCCGATACCCGGTTATTGCCGTGGTCCCGTCCCGATACCCGGTTCGCTACCGTGGTCCCGTTCCCGTATATTTATTATTGTATATGATTTACGTTGAGTCTCCTCACCTTGTGTGACTGAGACCAACGTCCCGCTCTTGTCACTTCGGTGATAGAGGACTTAGCTTCTTGTGATCGCCATCTTGCCAGTTCCCGATTCCTTGGACACCCGATATGGTTTATATTGCTTACTTGTTTTCAGTTAAATGATTCATTGCTTTTATGAAAGTTGTTATTTAGATAAGTGTTAATGCTCTCCATTGTAAATTCAGTCACTATTATATTGTTTTATGTTCTTTGCACACGTACATGTTTTACATGAATGTCGGTTGGGTGAATACCCGTGCTTTTACATATGTTTCTAACGATCGATGGCTTTTGCTAGATTTATATGATTTCACATGTCTTAAACGAAAACCCGAATTGTTAAATATCCGTGCTTTGTTTTAAATGACATTTGACTTGTGAGATTCCCATGTTTATACACGTTTTAAATGATTACCCGATTTGTCAAGTATACATGGTTTGAAATATATTTTTGATGACACTTGTTTTGCCAGATTCCTATGTTTATACCTATTCTACATGACACCCGATTTGTTTAAATATCCATATCTTGGAATAGGTTTAAACGAACATTAGTCTTGTCAGATTTCTTGGGTTACACTTGTTTTAAATGAACACCCGGTTTGTTAAATATCCGTATTTTCACATATGTTTCAAAGGGACATTGGTTTTTGCTAGACTGCTATGAATACCTGGTTTGTTGTATACTTGTGTTTTTACTTAAGTTTCAAATGAACGTTGTTTTGCCATACCGCTATATTTATACATGTTTTAGACGAATACCCGATTGTCAAATATCTATGATTATAGATGATGGAAATGAATACATGTTTTATTAGATGTTCATGTTTTACCCGTGCTTGAAATGAATACAAGTTTTCCCCGAGATTCCCGACTTTGCACCCGTTTAATTATATGCAGTACTTGATCGATTAGCATGATTTATTATATGTTTTACTCTTTAGTATATTTGTGATCTTTTCATCCACCTGCCAGACCGTCGTGTCTGACCCACTACTTTTGGTACTCAGGTTCAGAGTTATTTGCCCCGAGTTGAGTGTTTTGTTGGCTTTGGAGCCATGCCTTGCAGGTTGTTTTGTCGGCTATGTCATGTAGACATTGAGTCTGACATCGGAGCTACGTCACATTTGGGTAGTAGTTTATAGCTTATTGTTGTATGGCTTTTATTAGCCTTTTTCTTGGGATTCTTAATTAATGTACATTGATAATTGTAACTTGAACATATTCGGGAATGTAATATCCTGTTACTGTCAGCTCTGTGATTTATTGTGATGTTTACTCCAGTCTGAGATGATACTTGATATACTAGCTATGGGCTAAAGGTTGAGTGCGACGCGGAATCCGATGGCCACGGACTTCGGGTCGCAGCGCCACAAATGCTTCCGCAAAATATTCAGAATGTGTTGTCTTCACACACGCGGATCTTGGGAGAAAAATACATTTATCCTTAATCCCAATTCCCGCCCCCGAGGTTTCTGTTTCGGGGGCGTGACATGTGCAGGACTAGAGACATACTTCTTGAGCATAGAAACATGAAAAACATTGTGTACCCCGGAGAATTCCGGCGGTAACGCAAGTCTATAAGCAACATCTCCAATCTTGCTCAAAATCTCATACGGACCAATAAACCTTCTAGACAATTTTTCCTTCTGTCCAAACCTCAAGGTCCCTCTAGTTGGTGAGACTTTCAAAAACACCTTGTCACCCACCTGAAACTGCAATTCTCTTCGGCGAGTATCTGCATAACTCTTCTGCCTACTTCGGGCGATCTTCAACCTTTCCTGAATCAACTTGACTTTGTCACTTGTCTCTCCAACTATCGTCGGTCCATGGAAACTACGTTCACCGACTTCTTCCCAGCAAACCGGAGTTCTGCATCTTCTACCATAAAGTGCCTCGAAAGGTGCCATACCAATGCTCGAGTGGTAACTATTGTTATAAGCAAATTCACAAAGAGGTAGGCACTCATCCCACTGAATCTTGAAATCCAATACACAAGCACGCAACATGTCTTCGAGAGTCTGTATCGTCCTTTCTGACTGACCATCGATCTGAGGATGATAAGCTGTGCTGAACTGGAGCTTGGTACCCATCGACTCATGAAGAGTTTTCCAAAACTTTGAAACAAATCTACTGTCTCTATCTGAAGTAATGGAGACGGGTTGACCATGCTTACTAACAATCTCATCAACAAATAACTTCGCAAGTGGTGCCATATGCATCATATTCCCGGTCTTCATCGGAATGAAGTGAGCAGACTTTGTCAGATGATCTACAATGATCCAAATTGCATTATTTCCCTTCTTAGTATTAGGCAAACCGGAGACGAAATCCATGGTAATGTGCTCCCATTTCCACTCCGGAATTTCCAAAGGCTGTAACAAACCTGGAGGCTTCTGATGCTCTGCCTTGATCAACTGACAAGTTAGACAACGAGATACAAAAGCTGCTATCTCTCTCTTCATGTTGTTCCACCAAAATCTATTCTTCAAGTTGTGGTACATCTTCGTGCTACCCGGATGCATAGAATATCTCGTACTGTGAGCTTCGTTCATTATCTCATTCTTCAAATCATCCACATTTGGCACACACAACCGGTCACGAAAATACAATATTCCATTCACCATCTTGAAATCTGGGCGTTCTACAATAACTTCTACTATCTTAGCCAAATCTGGGTCTTGCAACTGATTTTCCTTAATCTTCTGAATGAAGGTTGGTTCTGAAACTGTCATGTTCGCTAACATCGCACCCAATCTTAGGGTTTGTACCTCTACACCCAACTCTTCAAACTGCTGTAAGACACCCATTCCTCTCAAATTAGCCATAACCACTGATTTCCTACTCAAAGCATCTGCTACCACATTCACCTTGCCTGGATGGTACTTGATTGGAAAGTCATAATCTTTGATATATTCCATCCACCTCCTCTGTCTCATATTCAAATCTTTCTGTGAAAACAAATATTGCAAACTTCTGTGATCTGAATGGACCTCAAACTTCTCTCCGTAGAGGTAGTGTCTCCACATCTTCAATGCGAAAACAACTGCTGCCAACTCCAAGTCGTGAGTCGCATAATTCTTCTCGTGGTCCTTCAACTGTCTCGAGCCATAAGCAATCACCTTGCCATCTTGCATCAATACACAACCTAGTCCCACATTCGAAGCATCTGTATAAACAATAAATCCGCCGTTGCCCGATGGTAATGTAAGGATTGGAGCTGTGGTTAACCTTCCTTTCAACTCTTGAAAACTGGTTTCACACTGATCGGTCCAAACAAATGGGACATTCTTCCGAGTCAACTTTGTCAACGGGGCTGCAATGGACGAAAAACCTTGGACAAATCTTCTGTAGCAGCCTGCTAACCCCAAGAAGCTTCTAATCTCTGTCACACTACTTGGCCTTGCCCAACTAACAACTACTTCTATCTTGGCTGGATCAACTGTTAAACCTTCTCTGGAGATGATGTGGCCTAGAAAAGCAACTTGCTCTAACTAGAATTCGCACTTACTGAGTTTTGCATATAACTGGTTGTCCCTCAAGAGCTGCAACGCTGTCCTCAAATGTTCTTCATGCTCCTTCTTACTCTTGGAATACACAAGGACATCATCAATAAATACTACTGTGGAATGATCCAAATAGGGTGCAAAGACCTTGTTCATCAAAGCCATAAAGACTGCTGGTGCATTTGTCAAACCAAAGGGCATCACTAAGAACTCATAGTGCCCATATCTTGTTCTAAAGGCTGTCTTCTGAACATCTGAGTCTCTAACTCTCAACTGGTGGTACCCTGACCTCAAGTCTATCTTGGAAAAATAGGCTGCTCCTTGCAATTGGTCAAACAATTCATTTATCCTTGGCAAAGGATACTTGTTCTTCACAGTCACATGGTTCAACTTCCTGTAGTCAATGCACATTCTCAAGCTTCCATCCTTCTTCTTCACAAACAGCACCGGTGCTCCCCACGGTGAAACACTTGGCCTAATAAAACCTTTGCTCAACAAATCCTGCAATTGGAGCTTTAGCTCACCCATTTCTGCTGGAGCCATCCTGTATGGTGCAATCAAGATCGGAGCTGTCCCTGGAAGGAGCTCAATTGTGAACTCAACTTCTCTAATTGGTGGTAAACCCGGGATTTCTTCTGGAAAAACGTCCGGAAATTCACACACAATGGGGATATCCTCCACCCCTTGGGACTGTTTATCCTCCGTGATAAACGCAATAAATGCCTGACACCCACTCTGCACTAATCTGCTTGCCTTCAACACTGAAATAAACCATGCCTGAGACTTTCTCCTATTCCCCTGAAATATCAACTCTGCCTGTGGTCCTTGGAATCTGAATGTGATGGTCTTACTAAAACAATCCATGGTGGCATGATATGCTTCTAACCAATCCATGCCTAAAATGACATCAAAATCATGCATGTCCAAAACTATGAGGTTGGCCGGTAGATTAACATCTCCTAATAAAACTGTACAACTAGGGTAATGGTTTCTACACACAACTTGTTTCCCTACTGGAGTGGTAACCACTAAAATGTAATCCAACTCACTACATGGTGCATCAATCAACTTAGCAAAACTAAGAGATGCAAAGGAATGCGTGGATCCAGGATCAAACAAAATCTGGGCTTCTACCCCACAAACAAGAAGTTTACCTTCTACCACGTCTCCTGCAGCTTCAGCGTCTGCACGGTTGAGATAGTACAAACGTCCATGCATCTGTAGTCTGTTCGGTACTTGGTTCTGCCTTCCTTGGCCCTGTCTGTTCTGCTATGGAGGACGAGCATTCTGATTCTGTCCTGGTTGCCTAGCCTGCTGCTGCTGAGGTGGTCTCATCTGATTCTGTACTGGTGCTTGGTTCTGAGGAGCTACTTGTCTCTGCTGCTGGTTTCTGTTCCCTTGAGTCTGAAGTAATGGGCAATCCTTGATTGCATGGTTCATGGCCCCACACTTGAAACAGGCACCCATGGCCTTACGACATTCGTGTGTCTCATGATTCTTGCCACAATGTCCACACCCTTGCCTGACTTGAGCTTGCTCTTGCCTTGGTTTCTTGCCCTGCTGCTGTCTCTGGTTCTGCTGCTGATACTGCTGTTTCCTATCCTGAACAATCATGTTGTTAATATCCTCAAAAGTATAAGCCCGCTTGACTGCCTCATCATATGTAGCTGGAGGCACTACCCCTATGACATCCCTCATAATAATCGGATTCAACCATTCTAAGAACTTAGTTATCTTCTTCCTTTCCGTGTCAATCAACTCGGTGGCATACCTAGCCAATCTTTCAAATTTGGTGACATAATCCAACACTGTCATGCTACCTTGCTTGAGCTGCTGAAACTCAATAGCCTTCTGCCTCTTGACATGAGAGGGAATGTACTTGTCTTGAAACTGTATCTTGAATGCTGCCCATGCCTCATCATCTGCCATCACTGCATAAGGATCCTTGACTGTTTGCCACCACCTATCTGCGAGCCCATAAAATAATGAAGCTGTAAGATTGACCTTCTGTATACCCGTGCACATGAAGACATCAAAGATCTTCTCCGTATTGACTAGCCAGTCATCTGCCACCAACGGGTCCTCATTGCCCGAAAATTCCTTTGGTGCTCTCTTCCTAAATTTCTCAAATAGAGCATTGGGGTCAGGATCCCTATTCTGAATTACAATCTGTGGACCTACGGGTGGTGCTACATTCCTATTCTGGAGGACTTCCAACAACTGCCTCTGAACTTGTGCCATTTCATCATCCTTCTTAGCTAACTGCTCTTGAAATCTTGCTTGGTTCTCATTAGCCTGCCTTTGCTGTGCTATTATGGCTTGCATAAGTTCCTGAAACTGTGTGGTTGTAGGTGTCTCAGATGCATCTGACTCATTCTGGTTACTGCCTGAAGCATGATGATTTAGAGCTTTTCTTGGAGGCATATTGCTGTAAAACAAAGAGTTAGAACACAAAATCATGGTACAAGGGTTTCTAAGATCCTATACGAACGAATCTATCGAACTCACGAATCCTCGCCACGTTCCTAAGACCTTTCTAGTTTCTTTTAAGTGCCTGAAACATGTCTCGCTCTGATACCAGTCCTGTCGCGACCCCGAAACGGATCCCCGGGCCCGCGACACAATTGATATTGATTACTACTATTGAAGATTTTTTTTTCCCACAGGTTCCCGCGGTGAGGATTCCCAAAGACACGCGGAATCTGACTCATACGATCAAGTTTTGCGGAAGCGTGTAGCAAAACACATCAAGATAAGCACCAATAAAATATTTAAGTGCTATCACAATAATATACAAGACTTAGTATCAAAGAAGAAGTTAACATGGCATTCCCATTAATATTCAAGTCATGAGACTGATCAAAAGTAAGTTAAGTTTTGTTACAATTCCCTGAGAAGCCAACAGAGGCTAATACACTTCTCAAAACAATCAAAATGAAACCCCAACGAAAAGGTGACGAGACTCAAGAACCCGCCCGACGTCTAAATGACATCGTCGGGCTGCCACTCTCTCACAGGGGTTGGCTCACAAGCCTCCTCCTGACGCTCCTCCTCAAAGGTAACGTCTCCTGCACCTGGGCACCAACAAACAAGGGTCAAACACGACGGTTTGGCAGGTAATCAATGTAGGTATGAACATGAACAATAACATTTAGAGAAAACATGTAAGAAAATCTTTGGTATGAAGTACTATCAAAGCTGAGATACAATTTCAAGAATACGAACAAAGCTGAGATACAAAAACAAACTAGCATGAGTACATAATATATCATGAATAGTTACAATCCACAAAGAGTCCATCCTTTCTCTATCATTTATATAATGAAAAGAACAAGCACGCACGACAAGCACGATATACATAATATAAGCACGACACGATTTCCCACAAAGACGGGAATTCCGGCCGCGGAACCGGACACGCACGATGTGTAATAAATACACGACCAGTCTGCAGACAGTCCACATGTTTAAAGACCTCCAGACAGTGGATCAGACCAAAAGGGCAGTCTAGGCTCAGTGGTGTTTACTTAATTCATGAATGCACAAAACACGTGAAATACGATCAAAGCATGTCGAGATAAAAAAGGGGGAAATCACTTATCAAAACACGACGAACACGACTAGCAAGAGGCATAATAATTATGCATAACACGCTTAGGAAGTGGTCCCCTTTTCTTGAAACAAGATTTCAAAACAAACTTATACTTGACATTCCAAAACTAGTACAAGAGGGTACTTATCGTACCAAAATGGAATTCAAACACGAAATCTGACAAGCATGTGTTAAGGCTACTAATTGACCTTTGTGTAATTACGACTCCAAATGTCGGAATATATACGAATTGGTGTCCCCGAAGTTGGGTTGCATTTCGAAGTCCCATTTTCACAATGTCAAGTCAAAACCCTTAACATAGTCTAGTTTTCAACCTTGAGAAAATACGGAAGAAATAAATTCTTCTTCCTGACTCTGGCAGGTTCGCTCGAGCGAACTTCGTAAGGTTAAGACACTTCGTTCGAGTGAGACACTTCGCTCGAGCGGACCTGATAAGGCGTTGACACTTCGCTCGAGCGAGATGGTAGCTCGAGCGAATATAAGGTGCGCTCGAACGGCCAGCTCTCTGTCTGCGCTCGGACCAAACAGAAGCTTGGTCGCTCGAGCGGACCCAGGAGTCGCTCGAGCGAACAAGCTGCTGCTTGCTCGTTGAGTGCAGAAGCTTCCTTCCTCTTTCACAACTTTTGCTACATTTCTCTCCTTCTTCTCTTCAATCAATCACATATCCTCCCTTGAGCCTCCATGCTCACCAAGGGTTCATTTCTCACAATATCAAGCATCAAAACCAAATAAAACATATCCATGAAGCTTGTAAACAAATTTTATGCACAATTTCTAAAAATAACAATGAAATCAAATACACATGCATCATTCCTATAGAGATCACTTGCCTTGCCCAAACGCTAAAATACTTCTCCAAGCACTTCACTCAAGCTATTCAAGAACTACAAAACCCAAAGAAAACACACAAAACTCAACAAAATGGAACAAAAACCCATTTTAACAAAAAGGGTTTGAATACTTGAAAAACAAGATCTTTTAGAATAAAAAAGACTTCATGAAAAACAAGGATTGAAGCTCTTACCTAACAATGGCCAAACAAGAAGAGATGAAGAAGATGAAGAGCTTGTCTCACAAGAAGTTCCAAGAAATTGGTACCAATGGAAAGCTTGCAAGAAGATGAAGAAGATGATGACTTTGGAATTCTCGTTGGAGCTCTCTAGCCAAAGCATGCAAGAGGAATGAAGAGGAAGAGAAAAGGGGTTTCCTTGCCCTAGCTTGAGAGATTGCAGAGATTTGGGGGAAATGAATGGAATGAGAGGGAGAAGAGACTTAAGTGAAGATAATGGGTCCCCACTAGTTGAACTTTGAAATGGCCAGAACATGATCTTGTGGACCTCAGATGACTTCGACGAAGAAGGATAAAACGATCACCGAAATATCTAGTTTCCAAAAAGTATATTTTTTTGACATGGTTTTGAGATCTCGCAAATTGTGTCCAGATTTGTGCATAAAAGACAATTTTACCCTCTTTGGGCCAAAACATGGGTTTTTGGACTTCAAACAAGAATGGCCTTAAAACGAAAGTTGTAACACGTCGAAACATCATTCAAATGAAATCAGAATCACACTCACATGGAAATCAATACGATCTTCCCAAACTTACACGCGCACTCGGACCTTTCCGAGTGTGTCTAATTAATACTAAACGTTCTCAAAATTCCCAAAGCTATGTCCAAGACTAAAACTAGTTACTTCTAATCCCAACGATAACTAAACCCACTTAGAACTAAACGCATACTAATCGCACACTAATCGACTTGGTCTGGATCGGGGTCTAACAACCATCGCGTTCACTGTCCGTATGTTAGCCCCTTGATAGGTGTCTATCAATTTGTTTTGCGCCGGAGTGGTTTTTCTATGTGAACATAGCATATGGTTCTTGTGAGGAGTACTTAACACGTGCGTATGCTCCGTGACAAATTTGCAAACTGAATATTCTGAATCCCCTTTTTTTTAATTGGGAACCGAGCCCCATAATTTTCCCTTGTCTCCATAACATGCCATTCGCTGACAAAATCAAGCTTCTCTATACGTCGACCTTCTTTTGAACATACAAATTTCTTCCGGTTTATATAGTTTTTGTTTTTTTCAACTTTCATTCTTGCCTTCTTTGAGCTTTTTCTTATACTAAAGCCCGCGTCTTTTGCATAAGCATTGTAAAAGTCAAACGCATCATGTATCGTGTTAAATACCATTCCTAATTTTGGTGTTTTCTCACTGTCAACTGCTTGAATATATGATCTCATCATTGAAGAAGTAGCCGGTTCCATCTTCTTCTTTTTTTTAACAAAACCTAGCAATGTCACATGAGAATAGTACATGCCATAAAATAAATGGAAAAATATGATCAGATTCATAAACAATTATCCGTAAACACTCAAACATATTTATTAATTACTTCATCCATAGCGGGCAATGGAAATACATTTGACACGAGATACAAATACAGATCCATAAACATTCAAACAACCACATGATTCAGTTTCATAAATTGATTAGGAATTGTAAATACAGATTCATGAACATTCAAACACCCACATGCTTCAAATTCATAAACATTAAAATAGCCGCATGCTTGATATTAATAAACAGATTAGGCAATGCAAATACAAATTAGGGAGCTGAAAATAAATTTAGAAAAATAAATTTGTTGGGGACTGGAGAGAGAGAAAGAGATAGGTTACTAAAAGGCCACTTTAAATTCATAAATTGATTAGGGATGCAAATACAGATTCATAAACATTCAAACACCCACAAGCTTCAAACTCATAAACATACAAACAACCACATGCTTTAGATTAATAAACTGAGGCAATGCAAACACAAATTGGGAAACTGAAAATATATTTATTGGGACTGGAGAGAGAGAGAGTCTTTGTTAAAAGGCCAAAGAATGGAGACTTTGGAGTGACCGATACAAGATAGAAGATAGAGGGCACGAATCAACATAATGTTGTAGCTGATGTAATATAGAATGCACCCTTTCATAAATTGAGTTACTATTTCTTACAGAGAGGGAAAGAAGATGGGGGATAGATGGTTTTTGGGTTTGGACGAGCACAGCGGGAAGGAGGGAGGTGGAGAGAGGGGGATGGGTTCGGGCAAGACAGGGGAGGGGCCATGGGGTTTTGGGTGAGCACAATCAGAGGGAGGGATGGAATTTTAATGTCCTCACACTCCCTCTCAAAATGGTGTCACTGAACGCAAACACCGTCACATTTCTGAGTCTGGTCTTGCCATGCTTTTTCATAGTGGTCTTCCTTTGCATTTATGGCCCGAGGCTTTTCACAGTGTACTGTTAGCTCTTTCAAGTTGAGTTGAGTGAAGGGACTCTTGGGTGAGAGGCGGGTTGAGTAAGCAAGTCGTGTATCTTTTTAATTTTTTATATCTATCTTGTCTTTTTTGTTTTGTTGGCTTAGCATTCGCATGCCACTCCCGCTCCCGGGTATCGATGCCGATCCATATCATCTGCTTCACATAGAAAACTATCCCTCGGGTTCTTTCTCGGCTAAGGTTGTTTGGTTTGATTAGTTAGTATGGACAATCCCATTGTGTTTTCCCGTAAGTGAAGCGTAGCATAGTTCCGTAGTTTTCCGAAGGTGAGGGGGGGCTGGTTTGGCCGAGATAGGGGAAGGGGAATGAGGATTTGGGAGAGAGCAAGAGGTAGAGAAATGGGGGCCCAGTTCGGGCAAGACAGCGGAGGGGGAATGGGGGTTTGGGCGACAACAAATATCATACATGGACGGAGAGGGGGATGAGAGGAAAAGGAGATGGGGGAAGAGAAGATCAGAGAAGATTAAAAGACAAGTGATGAAACTCACTTGAATATGGCTGCTGAATGGGACCCAGTGCAGAGACCATGGCATCATCAAACATTGGACATTAATGGACAGCTGCCGCTCCATCATCGGATCCATGAGGAAGAAGACCTTATGAACATTCCTATATATATATACATATAAGGAGATGTTCCTATGAGATAGGAGTGGGGGGGCTCACATTTAAGTTGTTGGCATTTGATATTGATGTGAGGGCCCCCACCATATCTCTCATAGTTAGGTGAGAGATGCTCTCATAGGAGCATCTCCCATACATATATATGTATGCATATATATATATATATATATACATATATGTGCAATATATGTATACATATGTATATATATACATGAGCAAGGCTCTCCTAAGCTTAAGTTCAGGATAATGTAAGCTCAAGCTTAGAATAAAGTAAGCTCAAGTGTGTGGTGGGGCCCACCTAGGGACTCACATGGAGATGGGGGTGGAGGGGATTTCAAGGACTCCCTAGGATCTTCCTCTCTGCAAAAAATCAGCTCCAACCGTAATTTCTATCATCTCCATATGGGCACAAAAGTTTAATGGTCAACAGTCCATTTGGATCAATACATAGTTGATCCAACGGTCCAGTAAATTCAGATTTGACCGAAAGTTGGTGGACATATGCAATTTAGGAGGGTCATGTGTTTGGTCCATTTGGATGGACCAAAGGTGAGCCCCACAAGCATGAGCTTACGAAATTTTATCGTAAGCTTGAGCTTAGGAGAGCCTTGCTCTAGATATATATATATATATATATATATATATATATCTGTGTGTGAATGTGAATATACATATATGTGTGTATATATATATATATATATATATATCTGTGTGTGTATGTGAATATACATATATGTGTATATCTATATGCATGTATATATGTATGTATGTGTAATATGTAAGCAAAGAGAGAACTAAAGAAAGTTGAGTTTATTTCCCTAGGATGTATGAGCTCTTGTCGAAGCACGTAAATTTTTGTGTGATTTTTATTTCTTCTCTATGTGTGGCTTGATTGTCTATCTATAATAGTTTTTCACATTTCCGCACACATGCTCACAATAGTTACAAACTCTTGAGTATGCGAGTGTTGTCTTCCTAGCCAACTGTTCTTTTTGATGTAGTGATGCATTTGGCCACTATCCATAAACTTGCACTAAATTCTCCAGCTAATAATATGGTTAACCAATTTCTACTTTTCCACCATCATTATGAGTGGAAAAAGATATTTTCCAAGTTTAATTGAAAATTCTCCAATTTTGCAAGCACTGGCTCTCGAATTCTTGAGGTGCCTTTGGAGCTCGTAAGTACTTTTTATAAAACAACTAGACAGGAAAACTGTTTTAGAAAAACTGGACCTCACGAATTCAAGAGTGAGTGTTTGCAAAACTAGAAAAGTTTCTGTTAAATTTGAAAAATGTTTTTTCACTTATAATGATGGTGGAAAAGTAGGCATTGGTTAACCATATTGGCTAGAAAATTTAGTCCAAATTTACGGATAGTGGCCAACTTCATTAACATCACTACATCAACCAGAACAATTGGCCAGAAAGAGAGCACTCACAAGCTCAAGAGATCCCTTGGCAACTTTTCTATACCCATTCGCTCACAAATCTATAGAATGTTTCTACGAATCTATAACTTTTCCAGACTCATGAGACTTCTCTAAACTATTGCAACAAGCACGAATAACTAACGTTTCTTCCAGTGATACATGAAGAGAGCTAGATCTCTTTATTTCTTAATTTTCTTATTATTCTAAGATGAATTTTCATCATCTTTTTCTTCTTCACCCATTTCATTATTTCTCTCTAAACTTATTTCAGCATGTCTAAACGGTAAAGACACTCCTTTTATCATTTCATCATTTATTCTATTCCTTTCACGATTTCATCATTTCATCATTTATTGTTCTTAACCCAGTTATCATGAGCTCAAGAAATAAAAGATGACGAATTTCCATTCCAAGAGATTGAGAAAACTCATTTCAAGAAATATAAAAAAAAAAGAAAAAAAAAGAAAGAGATGATGATGAAAAAATCCATTTCTACAACTGGTGATTGTACAAGAGAATTGCAGTTAATCTAAATCTAAGAGTTACAGAAAACCTAATTTTAAGAAATTAAGAAAAAAGGAAAAGAAGAAGATGAAAAACCTATTTTGTTTGGGGTATGACTCAAACTCGCGAGTCAGTGAATCTCTGAGATATTTTGTGTTTTGTGCTGTAGTAGATATAATACATCTTAAAATATTTAAAAAGTGGGGAGTAATGAGGTTGATAACCTCTTATATACAACTAAGTGCTGCAGTGGCATTGCAGATTATAAACCTATCACAAATTGTGTAAAGAATGGAGAGGTTATAGATCAAGGTGGATTTAAGTTTAATCCAACTCAACCCCAATCGATTGCCGTCGCTGGTTGAAAGTCAAACAAGAACTGTTTGATTAAACTTTTTTTTTTTTTGGGCCACTTGGCCCACATATGGTCAACTTACACCCATCACACACACTTCTCTCCTCCCACCCCACTTCACCCTTCATGACTTTGTCATTGTTACTCACACGGGAGAGGAATGCAATACCATTAATCATGACGGCTAAGCTTTAGATCAACAGATTGTTACGGTCCTTTGAGATTTATATATATATATATATATATATATATATATATATATATGGGGAGGTTTCAAGTACATCCATCCCTCACCATAGGGTGAGGGACACTTCTATAATTGGACATTTTCAAGTACAAAAGTTACTTTTCAAGTACATAGGGTGAGGTACACTTCCTTGTCTTCATGTGCAAAAATGGGAAGTGTCTCTCACCCTATGGTGAGGGATAGATGCACTTAAAACTTTCCCTATATATATATAGGCGACATTGAAACATTTCCATCCTCCTCCCATGCGTAAGTGTGCCCCACGGGCTGCATCATCTTAATTCTCACCCGAACAAAATGCTGTATGAATCTACTAGAAAACTCCCCCGTGTGACCGCCGCCCTTCCACGATCAATGAAAATGCATCCAGCATCTCCTCGTATACTATTAGATGGAAACTCAACAGAATGAAAAAATAAAATAAAATTTGGGGCATTTTGGAACAGCAAAACTCCTTTCAACTCTGTTTTTTTTTTTTTTTTTTTTTTTAATTTTCGAAAAAAAGCCCCATTGGACAGATAAAGACACACTAGAACTTTGAAGACAGGAGGGCTCAACACTAGAACTTTGAAGACGGGAGGGCTCAACGATAGGACCTTTTTTCTCAAAACGCCATAGGACTCAACAATATCGACCATCCCCGTATATATACTAAAGGCCAAAAGGGCTTTTTCTCTACACTCAGTCTTCTTCTAGTGTTAGGGTTTTACAGATTTTTGAAAACCCTTCTTCTCCAATCGATGCAGCAGCCTCTTTCTCCTCCTCTTGCCGCCATTGATTCCGCCTCAAAAAAGCGCAAAGCCGATGAGAACGGCGTTGCTGCCTTCGAATCCACCTCCCAACTCACTCCTGAGGACGCCTGCAAGATCCTTGAGCCTTTCACCACAAAGTAGCTCCTTGAAATCCTCCAAGATGCCGCCGTTCGCAACATCGCCGACCACGACCTCGTCTAGCGCAAGCTCTCCATCCGCGGCCTCGGCTTGGAGATCACCACCAACGGCCTCCACACCCTCTACTCCTCCTACGTTGACCTCGACGAGGCCGTCATCATCATCAACAAGGCCGTCGTCATCCTCAACAAGGCCACTGGAAAATCCCAAAAAAAAAAGACAAACCGGGTCCAAAAGACCAACCCCTCATGTCCCCAAAGTCTTAGTAGGTCCTCATCTGTCCTATGGAGTTCTATGGTACTCTTTCTCGTAAATTATCCTTTTTTTTCCCCAATGAAGGGGATGAGACCTTGATACTTATGACACAACTCACACATGTAAGGAGAGAGAGACAACTCACACATGCGAGAAAACATAGATACAACACACTTGTGAGGTGATGGAAATTCAGAGGATACATCAACATAACTCACATGTAATGTAATGAAAACTCACATGCAAAGGAGGAGGCTGGGTTCAAACCCAAAACCTCCCAATGAGAACTGCCACTCCTTACCACTAAGGTAAGGAGCCGTTGTCCACTCTATTTTAATTAGGATATGGCAAAATTTTCATCTTATGGTATGGACTCATCATATGATTATCATTTATAATACACGTAAATAAAAATGGTGAGCACATCGCTCCATATTTAATCTCAATAAGGGCCCATGTTGGGAGCAGGCATTTGTTTTAAGAAATTTTGATCCTTAACAGGTATACCCATATCCAACCTATACAGCAACCTTACCTTCGCTGGACTGTTTGCTAATAGATGACACCGTAAAGACTGAACAGAGGTTTAAATGCTTATTTTTCAAGAGGGAATGAATAACACAACCTACCAAGGAAACACCAACGCTAACCTGGGCAATATGTTTCTGATGTGGGCACATACAATAGTTGGTGCAAGGTCTTCATTTCAGGGTATTTGTTGAAGTGTGACATGGTAGGAATTTCGACCTTTGATCGGCCATTAAAAAATACATCACCAAAGTACGATCATCAGTCAATCCTTCATCGTATCATAACTACATTGGGTTCCCAGAAAAAAATAAAATAAAACTACATTGGGGATGATCTTGCCAAATTGGACAGCCAAATGAGAGGTAGCGCATTGTCATTGCAATCAAGAGTTATTATCAACCCCTTTGGGTACATTCTATTTGAACTCCAAATTCATGGAAGGCAGAGTCGAATCAGCTAGAGTCAGAAGGATAGACACATGGGCCAGATCCTGCCACAACATTCTCCTGCTTGCTCCCCGCATCTTGTTCAAAGCCCGCCCCAGATTTGCCCGATGCATTTGTATAGGTATAGCAGGCATCACCCGGGGGAATAGTCTAACTGGGTCAAAGACCTCAGGGAAACCCGTGTCATAAAATAAAAAAAATAAACAGAAGATATTCTCACGTGCACTTTGCAAGTTGAATCTAGACCACGCATCACATAATCAGAGGTGGGACTCCAGATGTGCCATGCACAGGTATGTTTTCCATAAAAGTAACTTATCGTAAAGAAGATTATTGTGTTTTAACTTACAACTCTATTTTTCCAAGCAAGGCTAAAAGCCTTTTGGAAATAAGAAATTCTGTTTGATTTTCAAATAGCTGCAAGGTTCTTAAGGTGCTGGGATCTTGCTAGGGCTAGACTCTGAAATAAGTTTTAGAAGCGCCGCAGCATTAAATGACATTTATATTCATGCAGTACGTGAAGTCAAAATCTCACCTTTTCAACGCACTTAAATATGAAGCACTTCAACAAAGATGACACATCATGCATGCGAAGTTAAAATGAATTTATCATAATCATCTCATTTCTTTTTTCCTCCTCTTTTACATAGTTGTTTGAATCTATTAAATGGCACATGTGAATAGAGTGAAGATCTATCAAACACGATGAAAAACTCTCTCCAGGCCACTAAATCCATAACCCCCACCTTGGCTTGGTTTTTTCTCACAATCTTATTAATCATAATAAGCCAAGATCATAAGAGCGGCATAACTTACTACATTTTAAGAACCCTGGAATCACGCATGGAGCTCTTACCATAATCAAGTGTAAGGAACAAAAATGATGGACGAGTTGTGGCCACCAAAGCCAAATGAATTAGAAAGTGCCACCTTGATGTCCAATCTCTCCTTCTTGGGGCCCACCAGAAGAGTTGGGTCCTAAAGACCATAAACTGCGTGCGTCAGATAATCGTTGGATAATATAAATGAAAAGTAAGAAGACAACAAAGAACAACATACCACAGTTTCCTCTGGGGTTTCCAGGTTGATGTTCGGATGCACCCACCCAGTCCGGATCGCCTAAATATGAAAGGAAATTGTATTTCAGAATAGCAAGATTCAGCCAGGGGTATAGCAAAAGTTAAAACAAAGAAGACAGGATGAGTAAGGACAACAATCACAGAAAAAAGCAACAAAATATTCAAATCAGTTACAGCCATAATATGACAGATATTGAAATCAGTTACAGATTCATAAAGCCTGCACTCACATTACAAAATATAATGATAATTTTTTTGTAGTTATGGGCCGCTATTCCATACTGATAATTTTTTTGTAGTTATGGGCCGCTATTCCATACTGCAGTACGTGTACATCATTGAGTGAACCCCGTTGTTTGGGTAACAGCATAAAGATTTTATAGGAGATTTGAGCAAAGGAAATGGATGGAAAGAGTCAATGTATGAAAGCTTGTACAAGAGTTGTTGACTTGAAAGGGTATAAGACTGTCCACTCAATATTATTTCTGAAATGCAATCCCTTAATAACAGGAATGGAGGATAATGAAAGTTTGGTATTCAAATGACCGAAAAACATAGATGCTCCTACCAATCTTTTGAAAATCTACCTGACCGTCACCATCGAAACTAAGATGAATAATTTGCAAATAATATCCTGCGAAAAAAACTTGAAAAAAGCAGACTGCTTCCGCATGACACCATACAATCAGTATGCAGCCATCAATGAACCACCATTGTACTTTAATTGCAAAATCTCTTGAATGACTGTATATAACAATTAATAATATTTGTATAGTTGATAGGATTTGTTATCCTTATTATTGATTTGTAAACGAACAGAAATTGACTTAGATTGCAATCAATTTGTCAACAAGAGATACATATATACATATGCCACAACACAATTTTTCACACATTCTTTTGGCTACATCATGACATTGCTCATCTATGCTAATTGGAAAAATAGGCTGGAGAGAAAAGACATGAATACCACTCAGAGCTATGAATGCAAAGGCACATTAACAGACTTTCGTACTAAAAGAAAATTGTAAAACTAATGGAAGATCAACATCTTTGACTGCACTCAAAAGCCAAAAATGGACAATATCGCACACAAGCTGATAAGTGCTTAGTTGTTTACAGTTTTAGCCCTAATATTTGGTTTATCTTGTGCTAGTCATAGTTGTTTTATTTGATTTTTTACATAGTCTTTATTATTTTTAATGAAAAGGTAAAAAGGAGCTAAAAGAGAAGTTTTGATGAGAGATTCAGATGTGATCCCAAGGGATGTACAGCCAAGTGGGCCCTCCCTATTTTTTTTTTGGGGATTTGAAATTCGAAATTAAAATGGATCCCAAGAAGGAAAGTGAAGCAAAGAAAGAAAGAAGAAAAAAACCCAATCAGGTGTTACACGCCCAAAGGGAGCACACATCTATTGCAAAGAGTTGAATTTCAGAAATTGGAAAGTCTTTTTCAAGTCCAAGTGGCGCCCAAGGATAGAGAAGAAAAATGAGAAAAAGAAGGAAATTTCAAAGTAAGAGTCCAAGCTAAGTTTAGAAGTCCAAGAAGGGGGTCCCACACACCAAGATTGCATGCCCATATGGGCCCACTCTCATGTTCAAAGCATCAGATTTAGTCTCTTGAAAATAAATCTCAGATTTGTGGGTCCAAGTGAAGAACTTTCAAGAAGTTAAAAGTGGGACCAAAATTAGAAAGTCTTGCATATCAAGAAAAGAGAACTTCTATTCTAATCTAATTAGGAAACCTACTTGTAAAGAAAGCAAGAGATCTAATCATAAAAGGAAACAAGCCTAAAAAGAAGGAACCTCTCCAATAAAGATTGCTTTTTCAAAAAGCATTAAAGGGAAAGCAGGACATGGACGACCAACACCATCATCACAAGCGCTAGCAGCCGTACATCACCACTTTGAGGAGCTTTTAAGAGCGAGGAAAAATCAAGCAAGCTGCTGGCCGTCCTTTCTTCTTCATCAATCTTTTAGAGTTTTTATTATGAACCTCTTTTCTATGTTATTTTCTATTACAAACATGAGTAGCTAACTTTTTAGGGCTAGGGTGTAATTGAAACCCTAGCCTAGTTTTAGGTAGTCCCTTTTGGCATTCTTTAATTAAGAATTCAGTTTGTTGGTAGAGTTTCTAAACCATGTATTTAGATTGATGAGTTGTGTATCTGCCATGCCAACCATGCCATGTTCAATTAAATTTAAGATTAGCTAACTTATCTTTGATTGATCTTAATGTTAAGCATCTAGGGTTTAGAACCATGAATAATCTAAGTATATGGCATGCTTAGACTCATGCATTTATCTTTCCCATTGTTTTTATGCATTATGTTTGTTTTGACTAGGACATATGCATGGTTAGTTTTTGCATCATAATGAACAATTCATGTAGTATACCACTAATGCATTTATCTTTCCCATTGTTTTTATGCATTATGTTTGTTTTGACTAGGACATATGCATGCTTAGTTTTTGCATCATAATGAACAATTCATGTAGTATACCACTCATGAATTACGGTTAGGGGAATAATAATCTAGATACATATGCCATGGTTTAGGTTGATAGATGTCATTAATAATTCTGATTTTTTATTAAAGGATAATAAGGGACATGCATAGGATAGGTTAGGGGAGCAGATGAAACCCTAGTTCATTCATTATTACTGTTTTTCAATTCTAATACTAGTTGTGTGTTTTAGGGTACCTTCCATTTAGCTTTTGATAGTTTAATTTATTGTTTTTAGTAGTTTAATTCAACCTTTCATCATTCAATTCTTCCATTTAATATTCTAATTTTTAGTTGCTTTTGACATTATTTTATCACAAGTCTTCTTGGGATAGACCTCGTACTTACAATTCACTACACTACATAGTGATCTTGTGCACTTGCGAGTTTTAAGTTGTGTGCATGTTAAGTAGCTTATTTCTAGGTTGCTTGGTGGATACCAAGTTTTTGGTGCCGTTGCCGGGGACTTGTTTGCATAGAGTAGTGTCAAAACTTTTATTTAGTATAGTGTCAAAGTCTAGTTTAGTTTTTTAGTTCAGTTGCTTGAAGTTTTAAAGTGCTGTTATTTACTGTTTGATCATAGTATTTTAATAGTTCAACTATTTTAATTTCAGTTTTCTACCTTTTTTTTACTTTTAGAGCATTATTTCTTTTGTAGGTGCTTACTTGTAGTTTTAAATTCTGTATATGCAAGGTATGCGATCTCAAGACTTAGTTATCATTTTCTACGATCCAGAAATTGAACAAACCATTAGACGATATTGAAGGCAAGCTGAGAGGGCAAGATCCAATACACAACCCTCTTCTAACTCGGAACTTAAAAAATAAGTATTAACCGAAATCAAGGTCCTGAAAGAAAAATGGCTGACAGGGAAGAAGAAGAAGTGGTAGTGAATCAAAAGAGACCAATGAAGGAGTCTTACATTCCCTTGCATACCGAACAGCCGTCCACCATTCTTTATCCACCTTATACGGCAGACAATTTCACCATCACTGCACAACTGCTGAATATGGTGCCACATTATCATGGGTTACTTAATGAGAATCCTTATCTTCATATTAATGATTTCTTTGTGCTGTGAGCAACACAACAAATACAAGGAGTTACCCCAAAAGGCATTAGGCTACTTCTCTTTCCTTTTTTCTCTTGAGGATAAATCTAAAATATGGTTAAACTCCTTGGATGCAGGTTCTATCACCTCTTGGCAGCAGCTAGCTAGTAAGTTTCTAAAGAAAATTTTCCCTGCTCAGAAGACAAGGCAGTTAAGAAGAGAGATCCAAACATTTCAGCAGAAAGATGAAGATCAATTCTGGGAAGCGTGGGAGCATTTTAAGGATTTATTATTGAAGTGTCCACATCACAACCTCACCGAAGATGATCAGGTTCAAGCTTTCTATGAAAGAATGAATGAGCTGAACAAGGGAATAGTTGACTCTGCACGTGGAGGAGCCTTGATGGAGAAAAATAGTGAGGAAGCATATGAACTTTTTGAAACTCTTAGTGAAAACTCACAACAATTTTCTTGTAGGACCAGACAGATAGGTAAGAAGCAAGGAATAGATGAGGTTCAGACACAAGGAAATGTAACTGCTCAGATGGCGGCCATGGATAAAAAGATAGACATGATAATCAAAGCAATGGCTTCCAATAGCATGCTCGGACAACCATCAAAAGAAGTATGTGCTATATGTTCTCACACTAACCATACTACTGAATGCTGCCCCATGTCATCTTCTACAGATCAGGAACATACCAACTACGTTGGTAACACTTTTCCTAAGCAAAACAATCCCTTCAGGAATATTTATAATTCTGGATGGAGGAATCATCCAAACTTTTCTTGGGGACGTAATCGGAACAATCAAGGAAATCAAGGCAATCAAAGGATATCAAGGCAATCAGCAGCAGTATCAAGGACAGCAAAGAAGCTACTAACACCCCTAGAATAACAACTTTTCTAATAACAATGCACAAAGGCCACCAGAAGATGAGTTCAAAACTTTGGTGACCCAGCTTATTTAGTCATCTTAGGCTAATTTCCAGCAACATAGCTAAGCAATTACAAACACTCAGCAGAGTTTGGCAAAGCTAGAAGCACAAGTCGGTCAGATAGCTAATGCCTTGAGCAAGAGGGAGGACGGCAAGTTCACAAGTCAAACTGAAATAAACCCGAAAATTCATGAGCATTTGAAGGCCATAACTACCCTTACCAAGGAGCCAGAGAAGGTCTACAGGAGAATGAGGCAACATGGTACAGCCATGGACACTAGCGTGAATGGGCCAAATGAAAATCCTAAAACTGTAGGCATTGAGCAACAGGACAGTGCAAGGAAAAGTGAGACTAATGTGAACCAAAAAAGTGACAAGAAGAGCACAGACACTATGGCCACTCCTATTCGGGTCCCAACTTCTAAAGAGCCAGAGAGGGTGTATAAGTCAATTCCACCTTACCCTCAGAGGCTGAGACAGGAGAAGAAAAGTCAGTTCACGCAGAACATCTTCGAGACACTAAGGAAGGTAGAGATTAACATTCTGCTGATTGATGCTATCAAGCAGATACCCTCTTATGCAAAGTTTATCAAAGAGTTATGTACAAATAAAATGAGATTCAGAGGAGATTCAGAGATCATGAAGAGGTTAAGTTAACTGAGTAAGTCAATGCAGTTGTTTCAAGAAAGCTTCCTCCAAAACTGAAGGACCCTAGGAACTTTACTATACCTTGCAAGATAGGAGATCATGCATTTGAGAGAGCCTTACTGGACTTGGGTTCTGATATCAATTTGCTGCCATTTTCAGTCTATGAGTATTTGGGTTTGGGGGAGCTCAAACCAACTTCAATTACATTGCAATTGGCGGATAGGAGTGTGAAACACCCAAGGGGCATTTTAGAGGACATTTTTGTGAAGGTAGGAGAATTCATATTACATGCTGACTTTGTGATACTGGACATGGAGAGTGTATCAATGCCTCACCACATTTCTATTATACTTGGCCGCCCTTTCATGGCCACTGCGGATTCCAAGATACATGTACAGAAAGGCACAATCGAAATGAAGGTCAATGGGCAGAAGATTGAGTTCAAAGTGTTCAAAGCTATGAAAATGCCAAGAGATGAAGATTGCTTTCAGATTGAGGTAATAGAGCGGGCTATAGGAGAGGTGTTTCCAAGAGCACATGGGTGCAAGGAGGAGTTGGACACATGCATTCAGCAAGGCCTCATCAAATCTGGACTCGTGCAAGATAGTGATGAACTTGAGGCAACACTTATGGAGATTGTAAATCAACTAGAAGTACTCCCTTCCATTCCAAGCAAATATTCTAACTCTTATGAAATTCTCGGGTCTTCCACGAAGCAACCTGTTCCTTCTGTTATAAAAGCAACAGAGTTGGAATTAAAGCAATTACCTGAACATCTCAAGTATGCCTATTTGGGAGAACATGAGACTTTGCCATGTATCATAGCAAGTGATTTGAGTTTTGAGGAGGAAAGCAAGTTGTTAAAAGTGTTAAAAAGCTCACAAGACCGCATTGGGGTGAAGCATTGCAGATATCAAAGGTATAAGCCCAACCATGTGTATGCATCGAATCTTGTTAGAAGAGAAGTCTAAACCTACAAGGGAAGGATAGAGGAGACTCAACCCTCATATGAAAGAGGTTGTCAAAGCAGAAATTCTTAAGCTATTAGATGTTGGAATCATCTACCCAATCTCAGATAACAAGTGGTTCAACCCAGTGCAAGTTGTTCCCTAGAAGAGTGGTGTGACAATGGTAAAGAACGAACAAGATGAGTTGATTCCTACTAGAGTTACCACTGGATGGAGGGTATGTATAGACTACTGAATGCTTAACACAACCACCAGAAAGGATCACTTCCCACTACTATTCATTGACCAGATGATAGAGAGGCTAGCTGGGCATTCACATTATTGTTTTCTAGATGGGTAATGTGGGTACAATCAGATTCCTATTGCTCCAGAGGACCAAGAGAAGACCACTTTCACCTGTCCATCTGGGACATTTGCCTACATGAGGATGCCTTTCGGACTATGAAATGCCCCAGCAACTTTCCAAAGATGCATGATGAGTACATTCTCCGATATGGTGGAGTGCTATATTGAGGTATTCATGAACTTCTCTATCTTTGGATCCTCATTTGATAACTATTTGTATCACGTGGAGTTTGTGCTAAAGAGATGTGAGGAGTGTAATTTGGTGTTGAATTGGGAAAAAAGCTACTTCATGGTGAAACATGGCATTGTACTTGGACATGTGGTGACAAGTAAGGGGATACAGGTAGATAAGGCTTGACTTGATCAGCAAACTTCCCCCACCTACATCAGTAAGGGAGTACGGAGTTTCCTTGGGCATGCGGGATTCTATCGCCGCTTCATTAAGGACTTCTCCAAGATTGCACGCCCACTATGTTCATTGTTACAAAAAGAGATGGAGTTTGTTTTTTATGAGGATTGTTTGCGAGCATTTGAGCTGCTGAAAAAGCTTTTGACATCAGCCACTATTATCATGGCACTTGATTGGAGTTTTCCATTTGAGCTCATATGTGATGCCAGTGACTATGCACTAGGGGTTGTGCTTGGACAAAGAGTAGAGAAGCTTCCACATGTGATTTACTACACATCCAGGACTCTAAATGATGCATAGCTGAACTACTCTACTACTGAGAATGAACTTCTTGCTGTAATTTTTGCACTCGAAAAATTCAGATCCTACATTGTTGGATCTAAGGTAATAATCTACACAGATCATGTAGCATTGAAGAATCTACTGAGCACGAAGGATGCAAAGCCAAGGCTAATCAAATGGGTATTGTTACTACAAGAATTTGACCTTGAGATCAGAGAAAAGAAGGGCAGTGAGAACGTAGTGGCAGACCACTTATCCGGGTTGTTGAATGAGGAAGTAAGCAAGGGGGACAAAATCCCGCTAAATGAATCTTTCCCAAATAAGCAGCTATTTTAGATTATGGTTTGCAGACTTAGTGAATTACAAGGTTTATGGTGAGTTCCCACTGCATTTTACTAATCAAGACAAGAAGAGGATGGTGCACATGGCACGTTTCTATTACTGGGATAACCCATATTTGTTCAAGTACTGCTCCGATCAGATAATTAAAAGATGTGTACCGAAAGAAGAAGTTCAAAGTATTTTAGCACATTGTCACAGCAAAGCGTGTGGAGGACACTTAGGAGGGAAGAAGACAGCTGATAAGGTACTTCAATCTGGTTTCTTTTGGCCCTCTATATTTAAAGATGCACATGCCTTTTGTTTAAGTTGTGATAGGTGCCAGAGAATGGGGAACATTTCCTCCAGGAATCAGATGCCATTGAAGGGCATACAAGAGGTGGAGCTTTTTGAGGTGTGGGGGATTGATTTTATGGGGACCATTTCCATCATCCTATGGATACCTCTATATTTTAGTCGGAGTAGACTATGTGTCCAAATGGGTGGAGGCCATCCCAAGACAGACAAATGACCACAATGTGATCTTCAAATTTCTAAAGAACATGATATTTGCCAGATTTGGGACACCCAGAGCAATCATTAGTGATGGTGGCAGTCACTTCAAGAACAGGTCCTTTGAAGCATTAATGAAGAAATATGAGATAACTCACAGGATAGCTACTCCGTACCACCCTCATACAAGTGACCAAGTTGAAGTGAGTAATAGAGAGATCAAGCTGATATTAGAGAAGACAATGCAGCCCAACAGGAAAGACAGGTATTTAAGGTGGACTGATGCACTTTGGACATATAGGACAACCTACAAGACTCCTATAGGCATGTCTCCATATCGGTTGGTCTATGGGAAAACATGTCATTTGCCGGTGGAATTGGAGCACAGGGCATTCTGGGCGATCAAGAAATTTAATTTTGATATGAAGGAGGCAGGTGAGGAGGAAGTTACCGCTGAATGAGCTTGAGGAGCTACGATATGACGCATATGAGAATGCCAAGCTATATAAAGAAAGGACTAAGGTGTTCCATGATAAGAAGCTATTAAGGAAGACGTTTGCGGTGGGACAGAAGGTATTAGTCTTAGATTCAAGACTCAAATTTTTTCCAGGGAAGCTGAAGTCCAGATGGTGTGGCCCCTTCGAGGTCACTCAGATATTGGAGCATAGGGCTATTGAGATCTATAATCCAAAGAATGGTAACAAGTTCAAAGTCAATGGACATAGGCTCAAGCCCTATTGGGAGCAGAATTTTGACAAGGATGTGGATGTGATTACATTCACTGATTCCCCTCCAGCTTGATAGAGGCGCCCAATCCTGCTGGAGACTATAAAGCAAGCAATACTGGGAGGTAGCCCAGATCTTTGCAAGGAAAAGTTGAAGATGGTGATTGAGAGCTGGAGATGTGCTCCATATCCAGCTGAGTTCTTTTACCCCTTTCCTTGTCTTTCTATTTACTTTTCTATTATGTTTTCAGTGTTTCCTTCTTACTTTATTTTACAACATTGGGGATAATGTTGAATTTTAGTTTTGGGGAAGAGTCTTAGTTAGGATAGAGTCATTAAAAGAGTTCTATAAAAAAAAAAATACTAATAAAAAAAATAGAAAATCACAAAAATATTTGTTTTTCCGAGTCATAGCTCCTTCCAACCACAATGATGAGAAATGATGATTTGTCTTGCATGGCTCATTGAACTTAATTATGCTGGTTCTTTATATTATTCAATTGTCATAAATCTCGTTTAAGCATGTTGAGCTATCACTGTGTGGATTACAATGCTGATAGAGTTTGAGGTTGAAAGCTCTCACATAATTGAATGATTAAGATGCTTTTGGTGAAAACTTGTGCAACCTAGTGAGATATGAGCCTAAATGATTATTCTTGAGAGGGTTAGTGTAGAAGATAACAAGGCTGTATATTCACAGGCCCTCAGCCCAGCCCAACAAAGGCCCATTACAGCATCCCACACGTGGGTTGATTTTTTCAAAGATTGTATAGTTGTGTTTAGCTGATTTCTCTCTAATTGTATTCCCTGATTTCTCTCTAATGGTATTCCTTGTATAGATTAGGATTGATTCTTTCTATTCTTTTATTATTCTAATTTGTACTCTTGACATACTTAGTGCCTTGATTAAGGCCTAACATGATTATAAAAACAGAGCAGTCGATCATCCAAGGATGCATCACTTTCTCTCCAATCTTCTTCTTCTCATTCTTCTTCTTCTCATTCTTCCTCAATCTAATATGGTATCAGAGCCATAATCTCTTAGAGACATCATCTACATCATCTAAGCAATACAGATCACGCATCTGTCTTTTGGAAGAAAAAACGTGAGTGAAAACTTGCTCTTTTCTCATCGTGATCATAGTGGCCCACCTGTGATCATCACAAAATCCACAAGTCTCTCTCCAGCCTTGGTCGCCCATCTCTTATTGTCTTTTTGGAGATTTTTCCAGAATTTTTCAGAGATCAGAGGTAGGCCTTTTGATCTATCTTGTGATTATTCAACTTTCTGAAATAGTTTTCATCACAGCCGCACAAAATCCTAGATTCTGAATGGATTTTGATGCAACCTCCACTGCTGGAAAGGGATTTTGATCCTGGTTTCTAACCTCATTTGATCCATCAGATCTCTTTGTGGGTCCCACAAAGGGATCCAGCCATCCAAATCCAATTCGTCTAGATTGTTTCTAGCCTGATTTTTTGGAAAAATTGTGCCTGTGTGAGCTGCGTGAAATTGGAAGCCTCATCCACTACTATTGAAGTGCTGTCTTGGATTTGGGGGTTGTTTGGACTCCTCACCAACTACTGTTGACCTGCTGCTGGTTGTTTTCTTCTTCAAATTGCTGCTGGTCTTTCTTGTCTTCTACATTGTGCCATGGAAAAGTGTGATGTTATCCCGATCAAATTTAACGGGCAGAATTATATGTCCTGGTCTTTCCATTTAAAGAACTTCGTTGAAGGACAAGGGCTTTTTGGTTATCTTGATGGGTCGATCACTAAGCCACAAACTACAAGTACCACTGATTCCAAAAACTTAGCCACCTGGTCCAAAGAAAATGCTAAAGTGATCACGTGGATCCTTAACTCCATTGATCCATCTCTTGCTATGGCTCTTCAAGCCTACACCACCACTACTGACATGTGGGCTCATCTCAAGAAAGTCTATCATCAAACAAATAAGGCCCGGAAGTTTCACTTGGATAGTGAAATTGCAAAGTATAATCAAGGGGATAAATCTGTGCAGGAATACTTTAATGGTTTCCTCACCTTATGAACTGAAAGGGATTCCATGTTGATTCAAACAGTCTCTTCCGGATTTCTATCTGAGGCTCTCAAGTTGCAAGAAGAAACTCATATTAGCCAGTTTCTTATGAATCTACGACCCGAATTTGAATCTGTCAGGTCGGCTCTCATGAATGGAGAAAATTCTACTAATCTTGATACCTGATTTCAAGAGGTCCTTCGCGAAGAACTTCGTCTCACCTGCCAGCGTACTATTCTAGAAGAACCAAAAGCCTTCCTTGCACCTCTTCCCGCTGACTCGGCTCTTCTGGCAACCCCAACTCCGAAGCAGACTCAATGTTACGAATGCAAAGGCTTCGGACATATTGCCAAAAATTGCCGCAAGAAATTGGTTTGTAGATATTGCAAACGGACTGGTCATCTTATTGAGGACTGTCGCAGCCTACAGCGACGGAATGAGACACAGCCTAAGAAGCCTTCCTCCAATATGCCCCGACACTCCGACAGAACATTCCTGCAGCATTTCAGGCTCAAGCACCCTTATCTAATACATGAAGCACTTCATCTGGGGCTATATCCATGACTCCAGCCCAGATTCAAAAGCTGATCCAAAACACAGTTACCTCTGCTTATGTGTCTATGGGCTTTTCTAGTGGTCGGTATCAAACTCATTCCTCTATAGCTTTTCCTGCATTCCATTCTTCTGCCTCTCTTTCTTCTCCTATCACCTCATCCACATGGTTCTTAGATTCAGGAGCTTCAAATCACATGACATCTGTAGAACATAGCTTTACAGATTCCCACCCTTACGTTGGAAAAGAGAGAATAACCATTGCTAATGGTGATCAACTACTCATTTCTAGAGTTGGTACGATTACCTTATCTAGTGTCTCTGGCCAATCCATCACCCTTCCCAATGTTTACTTTGTTCCAAAATTATCAGCCAATTTACTTTCTGTAGGACAACTTATTGATAATGGCTATCTCGTTCACTTTTCTTCTTCTGGTTGTGTTATACAAGGGCAACAAACTGGGAAGGTGATCGCAACGGGGAGTAAACATGGACGCCTGTTCTTGCTGGACATTGGACATCATTCTTTCATTGCTTCTTCTTCTCAAAATTTCAATAAATTGTGGACTGTTTGGCATAACCGTCTTGGTCATGTGAACAATGCCCATTTGCTTTCCTTATTTAAGATTGGTTGTTTGGATTCTAAAATTGATAATAAAATGATGTCCTTTTTCTCTCAATCAAAGTGTGAAACTTGTTGCTTAAGTAAAAGTCACATTTTGCCTTTTCCTGTTCATAATTCTCGTGCATTAGCATCATTTGACATTATTCATTCTGATGTTTGGGGTATTGCTCCTATACCTTGAGTAGGACGGGTTTTCAGTACTGTGACCTTTATCGATGACCATTCTCAGTATACTTGGATTTACTTTATGCGCTTGAAATCTGAAGTCTACTCCATTTTTCAAAAAATTTATAACATGGTCCAAACCCAATTTCAGAGAGCTCTCAAGATTCTTAGATCAGATTCCGGTGGAGAATACATGTCTCATGAATTCTCTGCCTTCCTTTCTGATATAGGCTTTCTTCACCAAAAATCTTGTCTACATACCCCTCAACAAAATGGAATTGCGGAAAGGAAGAACCGACATATTCTTGAAACTGTTCGTACTCTTTTAATTGCATCCTTAGTCCCTCCCAAATTTTGGTGTGATGCTGCACAGACTGTTGTGTATCTTATCAACCGTCTTCCCAGCACTGTTCTGGGAAAGACTACTCCTCACGGAGTTCTCTTTGGTCATACCCCTTCATATTCTCACTTACGTGTTTTTGGTTGCTTGTGCTTTGTTCATCTTCCTCCTACTGAGCGCTCTAAGTTATCACCACAGGCGGCGAAGTGCGTTTTTCTCGGCTACAGTAATGAACACAAAGGTTTTTTGTGTTATGATCAGTTCGAGAAGCGCATGCACATATCTTCCAATGTGATCTTCTTGGAACAGATTCCTTTCTTTTCCTTATGCTTGGATCATCATCCTATTGCTGTGTCCTATTTACCACATTTTCAGGAATCGGCTTCTCCATCATCTCTTCCCAAAGTCTATGTCCGGCGCAACACGGTTCCTCCTATAGTGACTCCCTCTCCTGATCCTCTCCCAGTGCCGCCTCCTGAACCAGCAGGTAATCATGCTCCTTTTGACAATACCATCTCTCTACGACGCTCTAGTCGTCCTTCTGTTGCCCCTAACCGTTATGGATTTCCTGCTCTCTTTTCATCTTTAGATAGTTCTCCTATCCCCACTTCATATTCACAGGCCTCCAAAATAGCTTACTGGCAGGATGCTATGAATGAGGAATTGCTCGCTCTTGAAGCAAACCAGACAAGGGACTTGGTACTGACTCCTGCAAAAGCATCTGTGATTGGCAGCAAATGGCTCTACTCTGTCAAAGTTAACTCGGATGGGAGTCTTGATCGCTACAAAGCTAGATTGGTTGCACAGGGTTACAAGTAGGAGTATGGCATTCACGATGAAGAGACATTTGCACCAGTGGCCAAAATGACCACCGTTCGTACTCTTTTTTGTGTCGCTGCAGCCCGCAACTGGCCTCTATGGCAAATAGATGTCAAAAATGCCTTTCTTCATGGTGAGTTGAAAGAGACTGTCTACTTAAAACCTCCTCCGGGATATGCTTGTCCTCCTCAGCATGTTTGCAAATTGCGGAAATCTCTTTATGGCCTCAAGCAGGCTCCCAGGGCTTGGTTTGATAAATTCCGGGCCGCAATTCTTCAAACTGGATTTCGTCAGTCATTCTGATAGCTCCCTATTTCTTCGGTGGACACCAAAGGGCTACACATTCCTTTTGGTCTATGTTGATGATATGATCATCAGTGGCAATGATAGTGCTTGCATTACAGATCTCAAACACCATCTCACTCGCCACTTCCGAATGAAGGATCTTGGTCCTCTCACCTACTTTCTGGGGCTTGAGTTTTTGCGTAACAAATCGGGCATTCGGGTTCATCAGCGTAAATATGCTACCAATTTGATCACTTCGGCAAGACTTGGCGATGCTCACACTTTTGATACGCCTACGGAACTTAACGGCAAACTCAGTATGGAAAATGGTCCTCCTCTCGAAGATCCCTCTGTTTTCCGGCGGATAGTTGGTAGTTTGCTCTACTTAACTATGACTCGGCCTGATATGTCTCATGCAATTCATACGGTTAGCCAGTTTATGAGCAATCCTCACAAACCCCACCTTGCTGCTGCTTTGTGCATACTCCGCTATGTTAAAGGCACTCTTAACCATGGTCTCTTCTACCCTTCTAGCTCTTCCCTGCGCCTATCAGCTTATGCGGATGCCGACTGGGCTGGTTGCCTTGATTCTCGGCGATCTACCACTGGCTAGTATATGTTTCTTGGGGACTCTCTGATTTCGTGGAAGTGCAAAAAGCAAACTACAGTTTCCAAGTCTTCTGCGGACGCCGAATATCGTGCGATGTCATCTGCTAGTGCTGAAATCATCTGGCTACGCCGTCTTCTCTGTGAATTCGGTGTCTTTGTTGGCAGTTCTACACCTCTTCATGGGGACAATACCAGTGCTACCAGGATTGCCAACAATCCGGTCTTTCATGAAAAAACAAAGCACATTGAGATTGATTGTCACTTCATCCGCCAACATGTTGTTACTAAGAAGATCACTCTGCCTCACATCCCTACTCTTAACCAGTTGGCAGATATCTTCACAAAAGCTCTCCCCAAAACGCGTCATCATGATCTTACTAGCAAATTGATGTTTTCTGCCCTACCACATCAATTTGAGGGGGAGTGTAGAAGATAACAAGGCTGTATATTCACAGGCCCTAGGCCGCCCAGCCCAACAAAGGCCCATTACAACATCCACACGTGAGTTGATTTTGTCAAAGATTGTATAGTTGTGTTTAGCTGATTTCTCTCATTGTATTCCCTAATTTCTCTCTAATTGTATTCCTTGTATAGATTAGGAATGATTCTTTCTATTCTTTTATTATTCTAATTTGTACTCTTGACATACTTAGTGCCTTGATTAAGGCCTAACGTGATTATAAAAACAGAGCAGTCGATCATCCAAGGATGCATCACTTTCTCTCCAATCTTCTTCTTCTCATTCTTCCTCAATCTATATTAAGATATGTCAAGCCTATTACTTAGGCGATGTGGGATGTGGGACTTCCCAACACTCCCCCTCACGTGCAGGTCCAACAGACTTCATGGACGGGCCGTCACATGGGCTACACAAGAATACCGGGATCGAAACCCGCTCTGATACTGTGTAAGAAACCATATACCAACCTAAAAGCTTAAGCTTATAGGTGGAAGGCCCATACAGGTATATTAAGATTTGTCAAGCCTATTACTTAGGCGATGTGGGATATGTCGCGATCACCTTCCCAGTTTGTCGCTGATTTCTCTCTAATTGTATTCCTTGTATAGATTAGGATTGATTCTTTCTATTCTTTTATTATTCTAATTTGTACTCTTGACATACTTAGTGCCTTGATTAAGGCCTAACATGATTATAAAAACAGAGCAGTCGATCATCCAAGGATGCATCACTTTCTCTCCAACCTTCTTCTTCTCATTCTTCCTCAATCTAATAGTTATATGCCGAGTGACATGATCTTTCATTTCTTGATCTCTATGATACAGTTGATTTCATTATCGCTCTTTGATCGCATGTTCTAAATTTCATATGGAATAACATGCCAGAACTCCCATTTTTATCCGATTGAGGCATATTTTGACTACACGGACCATAGGAAATGATTTTAGGCCATGTTAGACTAGTTTGTGCTTTTCTATCCATTTCCTCTGATGTTTATCACTAGTTATCCATGTTGAGCCTTAATTAAGCCATTTATTGCACCAATACCAACCCCTAAGTTTGGAGCAGTTACCTTACCATATGTATAGCCTTACCTTACTTACGTATAAAGATAAATTCAAGGTTCACTACAAAATGTGTGCAAGGCTCGAGAAAAATAAAATAAAATAAAGGTTGCATTACCCTGCCACTCCATAGTTTCAGTTTTATTAAAAATAAAAAAATAAAATAAAATAAAAGTCAAAAATTGTAAAAAGATGAAAAAAAAAAAAAAAAAAAGAGAGAATAAAGGAGGGTACACGTGTGACTCAACAATGTGGAAATTCAAAATGCAATAGCCGCCAAAATCAGAAGTGTATAAGGAACTAGAAGTGTGATTCTACGCAAATTCCTTAGATCTTGTTATCCATTTCCTCTCATTCTTAACCCTTCACCCTAGCCCCATGATAACCTATCTGTAAAAGTCGTACTTGATTCTATGTGAAGTGTAGTCCAAGTGTGGAGATGAGATGGAATGGGAGCCTATGGTGTGCAATTTCTCTTCGAGCATGTGGTATTTTTCATGAGATCATTGTCTGTTCACTCTTAACTAATTATTGAGTGTTTAATTGTGAGTGTATCTATGTTGAGGATTGAACTTAAACTGATTTGCAAAAAAGTTTGTTTGGTTGTGTAAAAGCCTAATCTGAAAGTTATGTTGGTATTGTTTTACACACGACCCTTTGAGCATGTGGATTGTGAACTGGTTGGGACTCTTGCTGCTTTGAATCATGTATTGATCAAACATCTCTGAGACTAATGGAGGAACGATAGATTTCATATTTCAGTGTTTTAACTTTCTTACTTGTGTATTTTATTATTTTACTCGAGAACTAGCAAAAAGTAAGTTTGGGGGAATTTGATAAGTGCTTAATTGTTTACAATTTTAGCCCTAATATTTGGTTTATCTTGTGCTAGGCATACTTGTTTTATTTGATTTTGCATAGTCTTCGTTATTTTTAATGAAAGGGTAAAAAGGAGCTAAAAGAGAAGATTTGATGAGAGATTCAGATGTGATCTCAAGGGATGTACGGCCAAGTGGGCCCTCCCTATTCTTTTTGGGGATTTGAAATTTGAAATTAAAAAGGAGCCCTAGAAGGAAAGTGTGGGAGACTCATAGCATAAACCAAAGGGGAAAGTGAAGCAAAGAAAAAAAGAAGAAAAAAAACTAATCAGGTGTTACACAGCCAAAGGGGGCCCCACATCTATTACAAAGAGTTGAATTTCAGAAATTGGAAAGTCTTTTCCAAGTCCAAGTGGCGCCTAAGCATAGAGAAGGAAAATGAGAAAAAGAAGGAAATTTCAAAGCAAGAGTCCAAGCTAAGTTTAGAAGCCAAGAAAGAGGTCCCACACACCAAGATTGCATGGCCCATATGGGCCCACTCTCATGTTCAAAGCATCAGATTTAGTCTCTTGAAAATAAATCTCAGATTTGTGGGTCCAAGTGAAGAACTTTCAAGAAGCTAAAAGTGGGAGCAGAATTAGAAAGTTTTGCACATCAAGAAAAGAGACTTCTATTCTAATCTAATTAGGAAACCTACTTGTAAAGAAAGCAAGAGATCTAATCATAAAAGGAAACAAGCCTAAAAAGAACGAATCTCTCCAATAAAGATTGCTTTTTCAAAAAGCATAAAAGGGGAAGCAGGGCATGGACGACCAACACCATCATCACAAGCCCTAGCAGCCGTACATCACCACTTTGAGGAGCTTTTTGGAGCGAGGAAAAATCAAGCAAGCTGCTGGCCGTCCTTTCTTCTTCATCAATCTTTTAGAGTTTTTATTATGAACCTCTTTTCTATGTTATTTTCTATTACAAACATGAGTAGCTAACTTTTTTGGGCTAGGGTGTAATTGAAACCCTAGCCTACTTTTATGTAGCCCCATTTGGCATTCTTTAATTAAGAATTCAGTTTGTTGGTTGAGTTTCTAAACCATGTTTTTAAATTGATGAGTTGTGTATATACCATGCCAACCATGCCATGTTCAATTAAATTTAAGATTGGCTAACTTATCTTTGATTGATCTTGATGTTAAGCATCTAGGATTTAGAACCATGAATAATCTAAGTATGTAACATGCTTAGACTCATGCATTTATCTTTCCCATTGTTTTTATGCATTATGTTTGTTTTGACTAGGACATATGCCATGCTTAGTTTGCATCATAATGAACAATTCATGTAGTATGCCACTCATGAATTAGGGTTAGGGGAATAATAATCTAGATACATATGCCATGGTTTAGGTTGATAGATGTCATTAATAATTCTAATTTTTTTATTAAATGATAATAAGGGACATGCATAGGATAGGTTATGGGAGTAGATGAAACCCTAGTTCATTCATTATAACTGTTTTTCAATTCTAATACTAATTGTGTGTTTTAAGTTACTTTCCATTTAGCTTTTGATAGTTTAATTTACTGTTTTTAGTAGTTTAATTCAACCTTCCATCATTCAATTCTTCCATTTAATATTCTGATTTTTAGTTGCTGTTGACATTATTTTATCACAAGTCTTCGTGGGATCGACCTCGTACTTACAATTCACTACACTATATAGAGATCTTGTGCACTTGCGAGTTTTAAGTCGTGCGCATATTAAGTAGCTTATTTCTAGGTTGCTTGGTGCATACCACAAGCCAACTCCAATATTACCTTGAAATAGATAAAAGAGATGATTCAGCTATCTGTTTCTTCCAGCTATTTATATCTTTTCTGACATGGATATTTCAGTTAACTATAGTCTACTTCTCTATTTGTTGATTCTTCATCTTGGTATATAGAATCCAAGGTCTCTACTTCTATATTGGTAAAAGTTTAGGGCATTGGACCCCACATACCCAAAGAAGAGAATTGTAGTTTGAAAAACAAAGTTGCTTCCTTTTCTCATAGAGGGGTGTTGTTTGAATCTATTCATAAAAAATTACGACAAAAAAAAATTCTCTTTTTTCTGAAAAATAAATCTTTTGACCGAAATAGAGCTTAGTTCAGGAAAAAAATATTTACTTGTGTGGTTCAGTAGGCCAGTAGCCAAACCAAAATTGTTCATCCATCTTGGCTGAACTGAACTGAAATTCAATACTATGAGAGACATCCACACAGAACTACTGAAATACCTTCACTCGGCTTAGTAAAATCCAAATGGACCCCATAGAATCAAACTTAAAAATCTCTTAAATGTATCAAATGTGAACAGAAGCTATCAGAGAACTACATAAAACACAGCTTGCAGAGATGTCTGTGTAGTTGAAGGCAAGTGTTTTCCGGTGTTTGTTAGTAACTATACTTTGGAAATCACATGCATTTCAGAATTCAAGCCAATCATCAACTAGGCCCTCCTTACAGGATTCAAATTACCAAGTATGGACCATCGTAACCTCTGTTGAAGGACTTCATAAGAAAATAAAATGAATGGTTTATTAAGAAAATGCTGAAGTTCAGTTGTTTTGCAGAAAATCTGCTCGGGACATCTTTGTATGTCTCTAGTAATTATGCACTAATTTGTAATTATGTAAGACTGCGCTGAGAAGGGTTTTTTTTTATATATAAATTCTGAAAACAGTGAACAATATAACTACAAGTGTTAGGGCTGGTCAATGGACATAATTAGGGTTAACCAATTTCATGGTACTCCCAAAATTCTCTCTCCTTCTCCAGAACCCTATTCTTTATCTACTTCATCTCCTTTATTCTTTTGGTTTTTTAATCTAGTTTTCTTGTTGACTATAAGTTTCAACTTGGTATCAGTGCAATGACCTCTTCTCTTCCTCCTTTTTTCATTGTGTTCTTCTTCTTTCTTTATTTCCTATTTCTCCTTGAATTCCATCACCTTTCAAAAGTCATCCATACCGTCCCTAAAACCTACCAAAGAGCCTAAAAAAAGTACAAAATCTCTCCAACTCATAACCCTGTGAATCTCCTATGCTTTCTAGTTAAACTCATCACCTTTTTCAAACCTAAATCCCCTCTGAAAAAAAAAAAAAAAACCAAAACAAAACAAAACCTAACTTTCTACCAGAAAAATCCCTGAAACTTTGTCTAAAATTTACATAGGTCTGCATAAATCAATGTAATCCCATTCATTAAAGGACTGTCTGATTCCCTTAGCAAGAGGAACTGGGACTAGATCTGTATTCCGAGGGTGCAGTTTTTCTCAGTTTCCAAGGACATAGTTTAGACAATCTGCCTAATGTTCTCAAACCAGTGATGGTATCTTGAATGCTCAAGGTGGTGGAGCATCTCTAGAGGTTTAGTGCATAAATGCAACCAGTGATCAGTCATTCTAGATCATCCAGTATGTAGTCTAGGGCAGTTCAGTTAACGATTTTCAAAGACTTGATTGTGGCTACTGTCCAGACTCCAGAATAACATTCAGATTCTAGCTGTTGCTACGTGAAAGTCTCTATTATTCGAAGTCCCTACAGAGCACATCAAGACCATTAGCAGAAGCCACTTTTATGTTTTACTGATATGTGGAGAATAAGAACTTGATTGCAAGCCCAGCCTACATAGCAATCATAGAAAGAGATCCAACCATTTGATGGTGGATTTGTACGGCTAATCTTCATTCCAAGAAGAACAAATCTGATTTAACTCATCAGAGTCAAATTCTCTTACCTGAGGAGAAATGATGCAGGCCATGGGCCAAAAATAAATTATCAATGACAGCTTAAGAAAACCAACATAGGCCCAATTGACTAGAAGGGCCCATAACATAAGTATTTGATTAGGCACATGTTGAATAAGGGCATTATGGTCACGTCACATGCCCAATCAATTGCAATCTTGCGTTTAGGAAGTTTCATCCTAAGAGAATTCACTAGATTATAAAATGTTTTAGTAAGGTGTGTATGCAGTATGCTAATATCCTTAAGAGCCATAATCAGAAAAGAGATCTCTAATAAGGGGTCAAGATTGCCGACCACCCTATTTAGAAGGTCTATCTCCAACTTGGAGCGATTATTAATGGCCACTAGTCTATATAAATGTTATAAAACCTCTTAAAAGTATTTCAATGGAAATTTTCCTCTTCTCCTATTTTGACTCCACGCATCTTCAATAAGTTAAGACTCGATTGGCATGGCTCTAAAATGTATGTGAAGACTCCACATCATTCTCCTTCGATTAACATCAAGCAAGAAAGCTCTAGATGAGTAAAGAAGTAAAATCACCAAGTAGGAAAACTAGGCCCATAACTGAGAAATAAATAATCATATGGAGCCAGCCACAGGCTTTGTTTACGTGTCCAAGCCAGCCAAGTACCGAAAATATGTAGAGTGATGCAGAAAAATAGTTTAATAGTCATGTCTAATTGATCCACATAAAAGTGCTAGCAACTATGGACTTTCCAAAAAATCATATGGCAAGTCCCACATTCAAGAGTAAAACTGCTCTCTCTGGACTTTCCAAAAAAATCATATGCCAAGTCCCACATAAAAGAATAAAAATGCTCTCTCTGAACTTTCGAAAAAATCAGTTAGCAAATCCCACTTTCAAGAATAAAACAACTAAATCAAACACTCCCCTTGAGAATTGATAGGCATCTGAATGCTTCAATCAGGGTAAATATTCAATATTGCACTGGTCCATGTCCTAAACCATCCTAATTGCAGCCAAAAAAAAACCATCACAACAGCCGATAAATTGGCAGCTTTGATCACTTTTCCAAATTTTCTTGTTTAGTTTATATTATCACACCATGGTCGGACCAAATCAAACGGGCAGTCAAACCAATTGCATCAGACCATCCAATCCAATTCTTCAACCTTGAGTCTGGATTAGACATCAATTGGATGATCCAAACCTAGGAAGCACGGACACCTCTCCGGGGCATGTCGGACACTGACATGCCTGGACACGTGTCCGACACACCAACAATAGTGTCTTGCTTATTTTTTATATTTTTTTCCCGGACACACTGGGGACATGCTGGCTGTTTTAGTTGGAGAAAAGTACTAAAATTATAACAAAGAAAAGAGAACGGGGCCGGGCCGTTTTTAAAAAACTCTCTTCTTGTAGTTGGAAGAAAAGTATTACTTTCTTTTACTCTTACATCGTAATACACTTTTTTTTTATTATCAAGTAAATTTGAAATCCTTCTTTCTTTTGTGAAAGGTATTATAGTGACGACTGGCTTCAAGAGACCCAAGTCGAGTGGCACACTGGTACTTGAATTTGATATGTTTGTTATTTGGTAAAGTGGTATACTAGTACTTGAGTTTTTATTTATTTGATTACTAAATTGATTACAAAGTTAAAATGATATTATCTTTTAGTATATGATTAGTTATACTGTTATTAAATATTAACGTGCCCCCGACATGTCCGTGTCCTAATTTCTTGAGAAATGTCGTGTCGGCGTATCCGTGTCGTATCGTGTCCGTGCTTCTTTGATCCAAAGAGATCAAAAGTGGATCCCAATTAGTTATTATTCATACAAAGTTTAATGCAACAATGGATTGAATTCTCCTCCTTCAATCTAGTGATACTCTCTAGGCCATGAATAATCCCGGGGAAGAGCTCTGTGTGTGTGTGTGGGGTGGGGTGGGGTGGGGATGGGATACCAAGTGTGTGTGTGTGTGTGGGGGGGGGGAAGGGGGGGGGGGGGGGGGGGGGTGGGATACAAATTTATGAACCAAGTGTAAGATACCATGTACCAACCCAAAAGCTTAAGCTCATAGGTGGAAAGCCCAAACAGGTATATGAAGCCCTGTCAAACCCATTACTTGGGCGATGTAAGATGTGAGACTTTCCCAACACCAAGTTCATCGAATTCATGTACTCTCCAAAAGATAGATTGAAAGACCATTTGTTCTAGCCTATGCTTTATATTTTCCATTTCAAACATAAGTGTATGACTCAACTAGACTCCAATTGATTTGTTGACTCACAAAGTCATCAAATGAACTGAGAAACTATTGAATTAAGGTCAAAACTCCATACAAAACTAGTTCTCAACCAAATCAATCCATGCATTTCATATTTTAAATAATTTTCAGCCATTTCACAATATTGACGTGTTTCAGATTCATGCCCTAATATGTGGTCATAATTGGCATGGAAAATCAAGCAACAATTCAATAGTCTTTCGTCCATTGGTGCAAAGGTAAAGGCACTTCCAACTAGAAGCGGGTGCATGGTTTTAAACCTGTGGTGCAAGCGGTGGACCCAATAAATTCGCCTTCAAGGGGGTGTAAGTAAAAAAGAAAGGTTTTCAAAACACTTATGGGGGGGGCAAGGGGTAGTGCCTGTGTGGTAGGTCATTTGCACAACAAAAGGAAAAGGAACGAAAAGTGAAATCAGTTGAAACCAAGAGAGTATTCAGACCAGAAAACAATGAGAACAAATATAATGGTTCACAAATTGGACTAAATAAAGGTGATGCAGAACAAACCCATGGTCCCTATGGGTTGACCGGTCCTTTGGGACCAACCCACCTACCAGCCCATTTAGTTTCTGTTTTATTTTATTAAAACTTATTTCAGTGGATTACGTTTTAATTTTAGATGTTTTAATTCTGACCATCAATTTATTTGGATGGTTAAGATTAGATCTAGGTTTAGTTTTCTCCAATTTAAAGCATTGTAATGCATCTTTTGAGACAAACAATGAATGATGAAAAAAAAAATTGAGTGCATCTGGGTTTCCAAGTTCACTTCTCCTCGCCTGTGATAGGGAGTTTGGTGTGAGGCCAAGATTTTCAAGGTTTCCATGACCTACTCCCTCCATCTCTCCATCTCTATCCCACCCACCCCACATCTCGATCCGCCATCTGCATCAATTAGTATCATAGCCGAAGATCGATCCACCCAGATCCAAAAATCGGCTTCATCAATTAATCCATCTTCAGTTGTAAAGCCTGACGGAGCAATGCCGCGTGGAGGCAGAAGGCCCACGGGTCGTGAACTTCTTTCCACGGAGAAGAAGCAATGACGGTATCTGGGGAATAAGCATCGGCTAACTCTATGTCGGCAGCCACGGTAAGACAAAGGATGCATGCGTTATCTGAAATGATTGGGCGTACGGCGTCTGTAGGTGGCGTTTCAAGTCCGCCGTCCAATCCCAGGGCCTAACCCTGGACAAGCGTTTCATCCCCAGTCAAACTACATCAATCTATCCAGATGCTTGCAGATCTACTGACCATTCGCTGCACCCAACTTGCCGTTACGCTTCAATCCCTAGCCTAACCGACAAACCCAACCTTCAAACCCTAACCCGTTGATCCGGTCCCTACACCACCCCATCTCAAACGAAACCAGAGCAACCCACCTTCGACTCCATCTCCAACACATCTGGTTCGTCCAACGACCAGATCCAGCCCTTACGCTAGTAGCCGATGCCCATATCCAATAGATTTGCCTTCCTGAATCCCATCTACGAAAAAACCTAGTGGCCAAAACCGATACTTCTTCAAATTGCAATGTCCGCCCTCATACCCTTCATTCATAACCCATCCTAGCCCCTGATCCAACCATAATAGCATAATCACCCACCCCAAGCCCTTCTAAAACCCTCATGCCGAGTCCACCAATCCAAAATTCCGCAATCTTCAAAGCTCTAAACAAGTCCTAATGACCAAACCCCCAATTCCCAATCCCATCCCTTGATCCAAACCTAACCAAACCCCTACTTCCCTTCCAAGGAAATAGTCCCAATTTCCCGGAATTTCTTAAAATCCCAGATTTTCCAATTCTAGAACAAAACCCCGGAATCTCCTAAATCCACTTCAACCCGACCCCTACAATCCTGCCACTTGGCAGCCCAAACTCTCAAACCCCACCGTTGTTGGACCCTAGTGATGCAGACCTTAGGGTTAGGGCATGCCTGTAAGTGTCGAAGCACGTGTCCGCAGACACTATCCAAGATCTCCGCAAAGATTTCAACTCGAGGACGCACCTTAATGGATGAAAGCAATTCAATTTTTATTTATCAAGTCTGAGAAATAAATCTCTACAACGCAATATAAATAAGAAAAGAAAAACTTAGGGGCTAAGAAAACCTAATCCAAAAATAGAAACTATCCTAAATACATCTCTTTCAATAAAATTAGAAACTTGCTAATAACTAATTAAGGAAATAAAAAGTATTCCTAAACTATCTTGGGTGGGACCACTTGTGGGCCTATCTATTCCGCCCCCCCCCCCCCCCCCCCCCCCCCCCCCACCGAGGTTTTAAAGAAGAGTTCGTCCTCGAACTCCTCCATGTTGCCACTGTAGACATGGTGTACTTGAAGAGCTTCCTTTGTGACGTTGGATATTGATCTTTTCTTTGGTAGTTTTGGCTTCTTTGGATCGAGCGTGACTTGCTTTCTACCATGCATGAAGGTGTATGTGTTGTCGCACATGCCATGAGTGACATTTTTCTCATACATCCATGAGTGACCAAACAAGACATCACCACTATCCATTGATAGCACATTACACCAAACTATATCGCTATAACTATAATCTTCACCAATTGCGAAAGTAACTCGGCATGTATGTTGGACTCGCACTTCATCACTTGTTATGAGCCATTTGAAAAAATATGGACAATAATGTTTACGAACCTTAAGTTTCAAGCGATTCACAAGAGATTGAGAGATAATATTTTCACAACTATGCAAGTGTGCCCATGTACTGTACCTATTGAACGAAAAATACTTTTCCGCAACCATTTCTTCTCAATAGTTGATGCAGTCTCCTTGAGGACCATGAGAGTTTCACCATCAAAGGGACCAACGATCTCTAATTCCTTAGTCTCAATCTTTTTCCCTTTAGGATCATCTATGCATCCTTCACATCACCTTCATTTTCAATGAGGTTTATGCGTTTGGGACATTCAGATGATTGATGCCCTTGTTATTTACAATGAAAACACGTGATCTTATTTTGGTCTCCAGGCTCGGTGAAAACTTTTTTCGAGGAACTACCACTTGGTTTGGAATCTTGCAATGATTGGGTCTTCTATGCAGTCCATTTAGATGCACTAAATTTCAAGGCTTGACAATTTGCGGTGTCCTCGGACTTAATGACATGTTGGATGATCTCGTCAACATTATCAAAATTCTTGAAGGCAAAGATATGTCGTAAATCTATTCTCAACTCATGAAAATATCAGTCAACTAAAACATCATAGACCTCATTTAAACCACATCTAGCTTGCATTATCATAAATTCTTCAGAATAATCAAGTGTCTTGTATCTTTGTTTTAAATCTTGAAAGCTTAAACGTAGATCGCTTGAGCAATCGAATGGGAGGAACTTTTGTTTCAAAAGATTCTTCATTTCAATCCACGTCTCAATAGAATCTATCTTTTGGTTCCTCTTCTTTTGCAACTTGGCTCCCTATATTGCAGCATAATTGTGAAATTGAGTTGCCACTAGGATGACTTTATGGCCCTCAGTCATTGGCTTGTGTGCTAAATTATTTTCGACGCACACTAACCAATCCATAAATTCATCTTGCTTCAATTTTCCATCATATTCGAGAATCACGAGTTTAATTCCTAAACCTTGATCCACATTGATTGCCGGTTGATCTCGTTGATTTCAAATATTTGCTCCATCTTCTCCGTTAGCATTCCCATGGCGATAGTTTTCTAAATTTGGTATTCGAAATCAATAAATACAGTTTTCAAGCCTATTTGTGCCAAGCCTATTTCGAGATGGAGGAAAAAAAATTCAAGTACGATTTTCAAGCCATACATAGAAGCCAAAGCTAAATCAACAACTCAGAAGTTTGTAAGGTGGATATTCAACCCAAGAGGACATCTACAGAACTCGAGGTCGAGTTCTCTCCAAGAAAGGGAGAATTGATGCAGTACGGACCCATGGTCCCCATGGGCTGACCAGTCCTTTAGGCCCAACTCACCTACCGGCAGATTTAGTTTCTATTTTATTTTATTTCAAGACTTATTTTAGTGGATTATGTTTTAATCCTAACCATCAATTGTTTTGATGGTCCATATCAGATCTAGGTTTAGTCTTCTATTTAAAGTAGCGTAATGCATCTTTTGAAACAAACAATGGATAATGAAAAAAAAAATTCAAGTGCTTTTGGGTTTCCAAGTTCTCTTCTCCTCGCCTGTGACAGGGAGTTTGGCATGAGACGAAGATTTTCAAGGTTTCCTGATCTACCCCCTCCATCTCTCCATCTCTATCCTACCAACCCGCATCTCGATCAGCCGTCCACATCAGAAGGATTATTAAAATAAATGTCTTTTTTTTAAAGGTATGGCCCTAAGACCATGTGCTTGATTTCTTTGACATTTATTTTATTAATATCTTTAAAAAAAGACATTTATTTTTGGAGTTGTTTAACAACTTGGAGATGAATTGATCGAACACTAGGAGCATTAGAGCTAGAATTTGAGTTATTTAAATCTTCTCTTCATTTTGATGATTGACTATCAATCAAGGTTGGAAAACTCATGACCCAGACCAGACTCGTCCAATGCAAAAAAAAAAAAAGTTGACTCGGATAGAGTCAACGCGGAGACTCAGAGAGTCATGTTTTTTTTAAATAATTTTAAATATGAATCCATTTACTTATAAATATAAAAATATATTTATTCACATGCATTCATGATAATCAAATCAAATAAATAAATTTATATATGCAAGAAAATTACTACAATAAAGAAAATAGAAGAAAAAACATTGCATATTACATAATTTGGTAGTCCAGATACCGAATGTAAAATATCAAATATAAGTTTAAATCACATTCCCGTCATTATTTTTAAATTACTAGCTCCAAACATCATGCATAATTACTTATAAATAAACTATAATTATTTAAAATTAGATCTGCCTATTAAATGGCTCGCAATGAAAACAACTTATTAAAATGAGATGCCTCGGCTGAATCTCCCCTATTTCTTACTCGGTCCTTCGTCAAACTAAATGACTCGGGAGAGTCAAGAGTCAACTCGGAGAGTTTTCCAACCATTTTATCAATGAGCAATTTCAATGGAGTTATTTAGTCTTTTCTTGTCCTAAATTGCTTTCTCTACATTATTTTAAAATCCACTAGAGCCAGACAAATGGGTTGTCATTGTCCAAAAGTATATACCCACATCACTCCACCAAATCAACCTCACTGAATATGTAGAGGGAAGAAAAGGCAGAAGTGAAAAATCCTGTCTAATTCATACCAGTCAAAATCATGGTGAAAACTCCTTTCTGCTAAATATTCAAACTGGTTGCAATTTTGACGAATAGACAAACTCGGAAATGTATAAATAAGTTAGATGCTGCTTACCTGTATGGTTGCAACAGCTTCTACAGCACCAGCTGCTCCTATGAGGTGGCCAATCATGGATTTTGTAGAGTTTACTCTCAGCTATAAGAGATTTAAAAAAAAAAAAAAAAAAGATGTTTTAGTTCATTCATACACAAAAGGAAAGGAACACAGATGCATCAGAATGTCTACATTATCTTGACATGCTCTTTAGAGAGACAATGTCAGATGATCAAAAGCAGCAGGGTCAAAATAATCCCAAATTAATGGATCATTCATCATAGACATCCACCCATTGTCCTTTATTCACAGAAAGATGCTTCTTTTATTTCCCTTTACTTCAGGCCAAAATAAAGATAGGATTTTAAATCTGAAGAACTTATAGTTGCCCTCTCTCCCTCCCTCCCACCAAAGAAGCCCCTCAACAAACAATTACAATTACTGAATAATGAGCATCACTTGTACAGAATGGTACATAGAGATGCAGATGTCCTGAACCTTAATGCATCATGTACTCACACAACATAAATTTGGTGAATCAGAAAATAATGGATATGAGAAAATAACAGATGGCAATAAAATTACCTTAGGGTTCTGCCCGAAACAACGAATGAGAGCACTGTACTCTTTCAGGTCACCTGACTGCGTCGAAGTAGCATGAGCATTCACATAATTCACATCTTCTCTGGATACCCCAGATTGAGATAAGGCCTTCTCTATGCAAAGGGAAATTCCTGTCCCTGAGTCTCAACAAGAAAAGGTGTGGTTGTCAAGTTTTAAGGCCATGACCTAAGAACTTAGAAAAAGAAGGGAACAAAGTTGTCCATGTTTAACAAAGAAAAATAAGAATAATTTTATTACTGAAACAACTCTCAAGGGACAGCAATGAGAAACTTGTTTCCCTTAAAAGAACAAATAAAGTGAGTTTATTAGAAAAGAGAAAAAATTATTTCATAATACCAAAAAGAACTCAATGCTTTTCTTTCCTTTTTCTTTAGTACTAGTGAAAGAAAATTAAAAGTTTCTATGTGAAGCAAGACATGTTTTTCAAGGTCTTCAAATAATAAATTTCATGCGAAATTTGAAAAATATACCATCAGATTTTTCCCCTTCGGAGATCATTTTTATACACATTATGTACTAAATGTTTCGTACTGGTTCAATTTTACACACAGAGACCAATCTTTGCACACAATTTTTTCCTTTAGAGTACACACCAAGTATTCAATGTTACCATGAGGATAGGGCTTCGATTATCATGATAATAGTGACGATGAAACTAAATAGTTTCTTCAAAGGTAACTCAGTAACTAAGCCAATAAATGGATCACAATAACACAAATCAATATAACAACAACAATGACTAAAACAACAAAAACGACAATAATAACAGGAAATTAGTCACAACAATTCAACTTTAACTTACAACCCAATTGGGAGATGCCTTACCACCGAACCATCAATGGATTGGCAACTAAATGCAACTCATTATTTTGAATAGATTTTCTTAGAGAGTAACTCTGTCCCAATATTCTTTTGCGGAGCTGTTGCTTGTTATTTCAATATACTTGTCCAAATTCATGCACAATCATAAAAAGAGAAAAAAATTCAAGTCAGCTAAGCTGAGGTGTTTGCTGATGCAGCCTGTTGAAGAGGGAACCCATCTCTCTCTTTTGAATTGTACCATTTTATTGATAGAAAAATGTACAGGACAAGAGAGCTATACTGAGAAGTGGGCAACAGGGAAAGGCCCAGACAAAAAGGACACTCAAACATAAAAGTTCCCTTGAACGAAATGTATGGACATGCCCCTCAGGGTCCTCATAGCATAATGTACAGAAAGGACATGCCCAACAGGCAGACCAAACAATTAGACGAGCAATGGAAATATGTAGATGAAGACAAAACCATGACACCAAGCTTTTGCTAGAATATCCACTTCCACATCAGTCGGTGGGCATCCTTGAAAGAGGCTCTAAGGAGTTCAATCCACAATTTCTTCCGCAACAACTGGCAGCGACTGGACTGGAGAGCACTATAGCTGCCAGAAGCTTAATGGACGGCACAAAGAGTCACCCTCCACTAACGTCTAGGAGAGATAAAGGGTATGTTTTGTTGGGCTTCTTAAAAGTCAAACATAGTTTCCTAAAAAGCAGCTTCTGAAAATCTATTTCTTTAAAGCGGCTTTCTAGAAGAAAAGATTGTTTAATTAGCATGAATTTTATACACGTGTTTTAACAGCAAAAGTATCCCAGGTTGTTTGCCTAGGGCATTAAAAAAGCACTGTTAGAATATTACAACTGAATGATATACAGAAAACCTTATAATAAAAACATTTACACAATATATAGGCCTCACATAAAAGCATATGTATCACAAAGCACACAAGTTACATGGTATGACCGCTGTCATTATCTCATAGAATGAGATATGAGGATATTCATTGTTTGATTCTCCATGTTCAAGCATATACAAATCTATTAGTAAGGCCTGTCGAAAAAAATCCAAGTCACCTAAAATTAAGACCTCTTATACTAGGTCTAGGAGAAATTTGACTTCGATTAGAGTTTGGCCCATGGTTAGGTTTATCATACCATACGTAAAACGCTATGATTTTACTCCCTTTGATATGTAAATTTTAATCACTTTTTAACTATTGATAAATTTGACGATTGGACTGACTTAGATTGGAATGAAATATGACATGACACCAATACGCAGTATGATCTTGATCTTCAGCAGTTTGGGTTTCATGGATAGACCCCACAGATGGATAAGCTCATCAGAGTATTTAACTCTTAATTATGTATTAAAGTATAATGATATCCTTTACAAGGTAAAGAGAGGACGACTGCTCCGAGATTACTCGCCACCTTTTTTTTTTTACTTCTCAGTAACGAGTGCTTTGAGATTTTATGGTAGAAAGAGAAAGGGAAAAGAGGGAAACAAGACGAGAGAAAAAAAAAACCCACTAGCCTTTACTTTACAGTTCCTATCAAGATGGAGTTCAATGTTTTTTGTATGATCAATTGATGGTCAGGATCTAGTAGTTGTCCAACCCAAAAGCCAAAACCTCTGACAGCAGGTGCGGACCTAGGTATTAAGGGGGGGGCCGGCGCCCAACCCTTAAAAAAAAGAAAAAATCTTTTTTTTCTACATGGTGGCACACTGGCACCCCCAAAGGAAATTTTCCTGGCTCCACCTGTCCAACAGAGTCTTGATTTTCCATAAATATGAAAAACACTGACCTTATTCCACTCGTAGAAAGACTTAACAGAAAATTCTCCGTCTGGCACCCAAAAATCCTGGTCTCCCATTCCCACCCAAAATCCAGAATATGAATCAAATGGACCAGATTTAAAAAATAATAAATGAGAAAAAAAAAAAGTAACAATGAAAAATAGAACAGATGGTCACTTCTCCCAACCTACCGAGATAATCACAAATCCTAGATCTCGAAGATTGGATGCAATAGTAAAATGAGAACAGAAATCATTCACTATAGGTCTTTCTCCACACCACAAATCTTCCCACAATCGAATCCACATGCTCCTAAACTGGTGATGTAAATTTTAAAAAAAAAAAAAAAAATTCCTTAACTGAAAAGACCAACTTCCAGAAACTGGAAGCCCTCCATACCAACCCATAATTATGAATATTACAATTATGGAAAAGAACGGGCTTCCATAACCCATTGCTACCACTTCCATAACCCAATGCTACCACTTCCTAGGCTCCATAGCAATTTCTTTAACAGAACCAAGTTAGCCTTCCTAACCACCAAATTCAACGGGAACATTCAGTAATGAGGTAGGATTTTCTCCGACATGTTTGTTAAGAGCCTTTAATGCAGGGGATCCTGCTTTTGTGGGCGCTAAGGATTAAAAACCCAGCACCATCCTTGTGTGATGCAGAATTGTTTTTTATAGTGAATTTGAAGTTGCCGAATCCTAAATGAAGCAGTTTGAACATCATCATAAGGCCCACAAGGGTTCAGTTCATAATTGACTGAGAATCAGGGCCCAAACAGTTGATATGTGTGCATAAAACATGACTTCAGGGGCTGTATTGGAGAAAAACAGAGAAGATGGGCATTTTATTGAAATTTAAGAAATTTTGAGACACGTGCAGAATGTTGGAGCATCAGTTGGGTGGGCCAAACCCAGCCCAACCCAAATGGGACCTAGGCCACAAGAGTTGCCCAGGGCTTAGCTTGATGATTGTGTAGTCTGTTTGGTGATGGACCACGTGGGCCCCACAGTCAGATTAGCAAGAGTGTGCAGTGACACCCAGATTTTATTATAATTGATTTATTTTAATTAGGGAAAACAATAGTCAAGGCTTCTATTTGTGGTAGAAATCTAGACTACTAAAGATTTCTAGGGTTTTATGGGGTTTTTAGTACAATATACACATGTTAGTGTGCCTGCTATACTCAGTCAGTGTTGACTTAATTGAAGTAACCACCCTCCCCAAAAATTAGATACCAACCGTTCCGAGTTTAGAGTCTATGTTGGTGAACAGCAAATGAGCAATGGTCAAATTCAAATAACTTTTACATCTTTCAGGGGAAAAAAAAAACACATGATAATATTAAAAGTAGCAATTACTACCATAGAAAAAATAAATAAAAAAATGTGATTCTATTTATTACCATCAGGATGAGGCTCAGTCATATGATAAGCATCACACGTGAAGCTTCCACCTAAAAACTCTGCATAGATGTTTGCTCCCCTTCTCTGAAGAATCCAAACCAAGGGATTAGAAGGCAAGCATAATATTGAGTGTATTTACCAACCTTCAGTTGCCAATATCTCTACCTTAAGATGGTCATCATATAAAACATTAGTTGAATTTAATAGTGTGAATTAAAATACTAAGCATTTAATTGGAAGGACCATTAAAATACTAAGCAGTGTGTGCGTGCGTGCTTGTGTGTGTGTGTGTGTGAGAGAGAGAGAGAGAGAGAGAGAGAGATTTAAGAAAGCCAATCATTTTTTTTCCAATTAATATTTTCGGTTATTATAAGTAAGAATAAAAAGTAACCAACGTGGAAGGAATATATATATATATATATAAACAGTTCTCACAAACATTGTGAGAAGTCTCATTCCAACTATTGGATCGTGCAAATGATCTAACGGCTGGAAATATAGCATATTTAACTGAGCATTTAGGACGGCCCGCTCGTTTTTTCATTTCACTCTCTCCCGTTTCGGCTTCCTCTATCTTTTCTCCCCTCTCCCTCCTTCCTCCATCGCCCACAGTGTTTTGGGTTCCTCTCTCTCCCACCCCAAATCTCTCTCCCGTCTCCCTCCCTCTCTCCCTCTTGTCCGTTTCAGCTTCCTCTCTCCTGGCCAACTTCGCAAATGGCTATGCATCTTCCTCACTTGTCATGGATCCCCAGAGACTCTCACTCCAACTTCCAGGCTCAACTCTGCTGACGGCGAGTGCTTCAAAATGTCGCGACAACAATGGCTATTTGAGACTCTTTCACGTTCTCTATCCTTTTCTCCCCTTCTCTTTCTCACCCAAGGTGTCCCTTCTTCAAAAGCCTCATCCTCATTCCCTCACATTCGATTTTCCCTCTTAAAGACGCCAAACCCTAAACCCCTAAATCTTTGTATCCTAAACCCCAAATCCTAATGATTACAAGAAGTCCCAATATCCTAAAACCCCAAATCCCTAAGCACTCAGATTCCCCGACCCTAAATCCCAAATTTCTATTCCCCAAAGGCCTAAATCACCCAAATCTCATAAACAATAAATCAATGCCCCTAACCCAGCCTTGATTACAATTATGGGGTGATTTGTGATTCTCTGTTTTGTAGGCTTAAGAAGAAAATGGAGCGGTGGTTTTCAAATTGGATCATTTGTTGTTGTAATTGTGGTGGGGCACGTTTTGGATTAATGGAATTGAGATGAATGTTGTGGTTGGAATGAAATTGAATTCTTTGTATTTGAGCATGGAATGGAATGGTGTTTGTATTTTGGAATGGAAATGGATATTGTGATTGGAAATGAAATTGGATTCTAGAATGGAATGAAATGGATTTTGACATAATGGAATGAATTTAGAACCAGGTTTCACACAGGACTTATGGTTGACTTGCACAGGTGGGGAATGAAAGGATGTTGGAACATTAGTTGTGAAATGCATAACAAAACTATGCTCACATATTAGAGCAATCAAGACCTGAAAACTCTGTTGACCGTGGATAGCTCACTGTACCAGGACTTCTCTTTCCATAATAAGATCCCATTAAAAAAAAAAAACCTAAACATCAACCCAATGCTTGACATTGAAATCTGCTTCTTGTTGCTGATAAGTGCTTAATTGTTTGTAATTAGAGCCATAATATTTTATTTATCTTACGCTAGTCATAGTTATTTTATTTGATTTTACATATTCTTTCTTGATTTTTATGCAAATGTAAAAAGGAGCAAAAAGAGAAGAATTAAATCATTAATGAAGAAAAAGAAGACAACTCCAAAGTGTGTCACACGCCCAAGGGGGGCCCACAATCATTGAAAAAGTAGAATTTCAGAATTTAGGAAGTCCTATTCAAGTTAAAAGAGGAGTCCAAAGGAGAAAAACAAGGAGAAAAAGAAGGAAAGTTAAAAGGAAGATTTCAAGCCAAGATAGAAGTCCAAAAAGAGGGGTCCCACATTCATTGTGCACGCACCAAATAGGGCCCACTTTTATGTTAAAAGTTCAGATTTAATTCCTTGCAATTAAAATTCAGATTGGTGGGCCACATGTGAGGAATTGTCAAGAAGATATAAGTAAGATCAGAATTAGAAAGTGTTGCTAATTAAGAAAAAGAAGACTCCTATTCTAATCTAATTAGGAAGCATACTTATAAAGAAAGATGGAGATCTAATCATACAAGGAAAGAAGCCTAAAAAGGAGGAGATTCTTCACAAAAGAGGGCTGTTGCAAGACTTATAAATAGAAAAAAACCTAGACACGTCCATCAATAATACCAGCCATAAAACATCACACAAACCATCCACAAATCAGCTACAATCATCCACAAACCCTAGCAGCCATACAGCACTATTGGGAGCACCTTTGGAGCATCTTTTGGAGAGCTTCCGGAGCGAGGAAAAGGGGAAAAAGCTGCTGGCAGAATTCTTCTTCTTCTTCAATATTCAGAGTTCTTCTTATGGCTCTATTTTCTATTTTGTTTTCAATTCTAGACATGAGTAGCTAATTTTTTAGGGCTAGGGTGTAGATGAAACCCTAGCCTAGTTCTATGTAGTTTCTTTTGGCTTCTTTTAATTCAGATTTCAGTTTTATTAGTTGAGATTCTAAACCATGTTTTTAATTGATGAGTTGTGTATATGCCATGCCAACCATGTGATGTTCAATTAATTTTAAGAGTAGCTAACTTAATTTTGATTGATCTTGATGTCAAGCATCTAGGGTTTAGAACCATGAATAATCTAAGTATATGCCATGCTTAGACTCATGCATTTATCTTTCTCATTGTTTTTATGCATTATGATTATTTTGACTAGGACATATGCCATGCTTAGTTTTATCATCATGATGAATAATTCATGTAGTATGCCACTCATGAATTGGGTTTAGGGGAATAGTAATCTAGACGCATATGCCATGGTCTAAGTTGATAGATGTCACTAATAAAATCTGATTTTTTATTAAAAGATAATAAGGGACATGCATAGGATTGGTTAGGGGAGTAGATGAAACCCTAGTTCATTTATTCTCATTGTTTTTCAATTCTAATACTAGTTGTGTGTTTTAGATTAATTTCCATTTAGCTTTTGATAGTTTAATTTACTGTTTTTAGTAGTTTAATTCAATCTTTCATCATTCAATTGTTTCTTTTAATATTTTGATTTTTAGTTGCTTTTGACATTGTTTTATCACAAGTCTTCGTGGGATCGACCTCGTACTTACAATTCACTACACTACATAGTGATCTTGTGCTTGCGAGTTTTAATTGAGTGCATACTAGTAGCTTATTTCTAGGTTGCTTGGTGCATAACAGTTGCAATGCCATGTATCCATTTGTTTAAATACTAAACATAGTTCTGATAATTGCAGAGAACCTAATCGGATGAACTCATTTTTTCTAAGACCAATTAATAAATGATAAGGCCTGGTTGCAACATTTGAAACACTTTCATTACAGTCAAATGAACTAGAAAAACACCATTTACAAGTTGTCAATGGAATAACTTGATACCAAACTGAAATGTTGCAACAGGGCCTTCTACATTGACAATCCCCATTGGATGGCTACGGGATGAGGATTCCATTCTAATAGCACACCACAGTTCTGTAGCATGTTTCATCAAAAGATGTCCCGGTTAGTATAGATGTCTATTATAACACTCAAACAAACCAACATTTGGCACATCCATTGCTAGAACATTTCATTAACTTCCATTGCAACGTTCAAACAGACCAGAATTTCACAGTTCCAATGCTGTAACATTTAACTCACTTCCATTACAACATTCAGGCACCAACATCCAATCACAATATTTAAGTCCAACAATTCCATTCCATTCTGAAAAATCTCTATTCAAACAAATCCATTCCAACAAAGAAAAACATTATAACATGCCGTGGGTTGCAACACCCTTTACATTCAAACATCCATTCAAACCCTTTTACATGACAACATAGCCCCCACCAACACTACCATGTCCAATAGCCAATTCTAACAGTGAAACTATGTCAGCCACTGCCAACCACTGCTTCATGAAATGGGGTCTACAATCTGACTTGAGGTTTTTCAGTGTTGAGGAGAGACAGGAGAGAGACCTTTTGGGAGGTTCTTATCCTTTTTTTTCCACTTAAATAAGCTATCTCCAGCACCGTTGGGTCCATAGTCTCATGATCTCATGGGAGAGAAGAAGGGGAAACATAAGGGAGGGAGGGAGAGGGGAGACAGATTTGGGGCCTGAGACAGGAAGTCGGCCTTTCGTTGGGTTTCTTTTCATTTGTAAGCGAGGCGTAAATGGGCCGGGCGACGGATGGAGGCGGGAGAGAGAGGGAGGGGAGATGGGAGAGAGATTTGGGGTGGGAGAGAGAAAACCAAACGCCGCGGGCGACGGAGGGAGGCAGGAGACAGAGGGAAGGTAGACGGGAGAGAGGAAGCAGAAACGGGAGAGAGGGAAATGAAAAAAATTGGCCCGGGCCGTCCCAAATTTTCACTTAAATATATTATGTTTTCAGCCGTTGGATCATTTGCACTATGCAACGGCTGGGATGAGACTTCTCACAATGTTTGTGAGAACTGTTCTCACCTGAATAAAACCCTATATATATATATATATATAAAACAGAAGTCAATTAAAATTTATGAATGATTGTAAGTCTGGATAGACCTTTGCATGTTCCAATTCTTCCAAAAGTAGAACGCCAGCTCCCTCTCCCATAACGAAACCATCACGATGCTGCAACCACATAATTCCATGTTATGTTAACTAAGAAGGCATACAAATATCTAAAAACACAAACTATGCCACAAGTCAACAGCAATGACTAGTTTGGACTTTGGAGTAAAATTCCTCATCACTAGTAACTAGGCTCAGCAGGTCCACCCGACACCACTTAAAAATATAATAAAATAAAAACTTAACCAGCTTTTTACTGCTGGTCCAAGTCCAGATGGTTGTAGGTTGACACCTAGCGTAAAATTTTGTCACAACCCGAATAGCAGGAAAATATTTAAAAATTTTCAAAAAAGGAACAGAAAAACTTTACTGTACTCATTAGGCCCTGAAGTCAAGTCAATCCAAAGTCTCAAGCAAGTCTTGGTCAATTTGTATAAGTGAAAATTCAATCTAAATATCAAATGTAAAAAATGATATTTACGGCATTTTGCCGGAATCGTACTAAAATAGTAAAATGTAAAGATGATATTTAGTAAATTCTCATGAAACTAAATCTTAATAAAGTCTTCAACAAGTTGAGGCAGTTTCATGTTTTTCATCAAGCCTGAAAATTCAATCGAGATCAGTTTCAGAGGTTTCCGCAATAACTTATATTTCAAGGACTTCTGAAATTTAATTATTTGGCATTTGATGATGTGAGACCCCAATCCGCCTGGGTAATCCCTTGAGGCAAGAACAGGTCAAGTGATCCTGTGGGCCTAGAAAGGGGAATCCACAAGGGTAAGGGTGGAGTGCTTCGGTCCGTACCGTGAGGTTTTGTCCAAGTCCCACATCGGAAATATCCAAGTCTTGACCCTAGGCTTATAAGTTAAACCCCGTATTGACTCAACATGATGCATTTTAAAGCCATGCAGTCCCAAGGTCCCATAAGAACTCCGAAGTTAAGCGTGCTCGAGTGGGAGCAGTACTAGGGTAATTGACCGCCTGGGAAGTCCACGCACGTACACATGGGCCAAAGTGGACAACATAAATCGATTGATAGTAACAGTACTATTCCTTTTTCAATTACATGCTCTGATTATGGGGACCTGCTTAAGAAAAATGTGTTTGGACGTGAATACTTTGTTACTCTCATTGATCACCAGGAAGACTAGTGTTTACCTCATGCAAAACAAAGACAAAGTCCCTAATATGTTTCAGCTTTGTCACAAACAAGTCAAATGTTTATTACCAAAATTTGAGTTTTACGCTCTCAGAATGGAGATGAATATACTTCAAAAAGGATGTGTACATGTCCATATGAGGAAGTAATTGAGGCCCGAATCTCCTGCTCTTATACTCAATAGAAAGGAATAGCCAGAGCACTTCTATTAGAATGAAAGTTCCAAAAAAATACCGGTTAGAATCTATTTTAACGACAGCATACATCATCAATAGACTTCCCACGTGTCTTTTAGGTGGAAATTCTCCTCTTGAAACCTTTACTCATAAACCAAACTCCTTCTAGTCCCACCTAAGGTTTTTGGGTGCAATTGTTTTGTTCACATGCTCAGACCTAAATGTAAGGACCCGAACCCAGGAATCCCTCTTTAATTGATTTAGTTGTTTTTCTCGCATTCATAATTCCTCTGATTTAGGGTTTTAATTATTGCTTCCTTGGTACTTATGGGTGTTTTAGTAAATTTTGTCTAACTTAGATGGGTGGGACCAATTCCTAGACTTTTCCATTTAGTAAGCGTTTGGTTTGCTTTTAGAGCCTTTTGGGTTAACTGGGCCTAAGTCAAGTTGGTTTAGTAAGTTTAGTATTTGAGTAGGTGGTGGAAGACTCACACTAGAGAAAAAAAAAAAAAAAACCTAATTGTTGCTCCTATTTAAATAAAGAGATGAGAGTATGTGCCTGTTTTGTATCCATTGCTAGAGGATAGTAGCAGCTTGGAGAGTGTAGAAATTAAGGAGAAGGAGGGCTCTTGAAGCCAATCCCAGCCAACTATAACCCATCTTCAACCATTAAGGCAAGTACTAAGCATGGGTAGAAGGCTCCTTGAATCTCAATTTAATTTAGCTTTCCTTTTTACCTTATGATTTTTCAGATTTTGTTGTCATGGATTTTTTTAAATCTGTTCCAGAGCTAAGTACTAGCAAGGATTTGCATCTTGGATGTGGATTCATGTAACATACCAGCTGGCTGAACCTCATCTTGAAGGCCTTGTCACAGATGAAACACTATTCTAGCTGAATCGTGTGATTTCTTGTGCTGTTAGACTTGGGTGGAGTAGTTTTCCAGAAATTCATTGATCTCACTTGTATTTCAGAATTCAGTTGGGAATAGACACTGTTTAATTGGTTTCAAGCTGAGTTTCTTGCATTTCCATCACTGCTACAGTATGTTCTTACAAACTGTCGACCCTAGTAGGGTGTATGTGAAGCTTAACTCAACATCCCAGCTCTAGATCTTGTGTTCAACCAATTCTGTTAAGCAAAAATATTGCCGCTCATCTCTTCTTCTCCTACTTCTTCCTCTTCTCCCTCCTCTTTCTCCATCTCCCCCACTCCATTTCTCACCCAACCTGCCGAAAAGCTCTACTATTCAATGCTGTGAATTTCTATGCCTCCTTGGGTTGATCTGGAAAACCCAGAAACATGAATTCCTTAACAAAGTTAGTGAGATCCAGAAAACCCCAAAACCCCAAATGGAGGAAGATGGAGGAGGAGATGAATCCGCTGGAGAAATCCAGGATTGTCATTTTTTAGAGAAACCTGTTTCATGAAACTTATTTTCTTGCAATGGGTGCCTCGAGATTTTCAGATGGAGCTCTTTTTGATGGGGATGAAGAGTAAATATGTGTTTTTGAGCTGAGGAGAAAAGGAGTTTCAGAGGGTGAATGAGAAGTGATTTTTTATGGATATGGAAGCCTGTGGTGTGGGTTTTCTAATAATGGAAAAAAGAAGATGTCTTTAGGGTAAAATGAGAGCTGATTTTGATGGAAGTGGAGACCTAGTGTGGGTTTCTGAGAATGGAAGGAAGAAGAAAGATCATTGGAGAGAGAGAGAGAGAGAGAGGCGGTGGGTTGGGCAAGAAATGGAGAGGGGGAGATGGACAAAGAGGAGAGAGACGAGGAAGAAAAAACAGGTATAAGAAAGACGAGTGACGTTATCATCGCTCAACTGAAACGAACAACGATATCGACGCTCAAGGGAAGTACTGAAAATTGGAGGAAGAGCTTTACTAATACAAAGGAACTATATGGGCCTTTTTGGTGCACAGGACATCTAAGGAGATTTTTCGGGTAATTTCCTCTCTTTTTTAATTTGGCTGTGGGGCCCACATGAGCCACCTGATCCCAGATCTGATCAGGCCATCTGAGAGCCAACCTCTGGGCAACCCTAGCAGTCTAGTTCCCAAGTGGGTTGGACCCACTTAGGCCCACCATCCAACTGACCCAGAAATTCAGCTCGTGAGATGCTATTCTGTCGACTTGAGCTTGTAGTTGAGTTCTGACTTTTCTGAAATTACACCCAGGGACCTGTTATTCATTTATATTACATCTGAACCTGTTTAGTTACTCAATAGAGTTCTAAAGTTTCTGGAAATTTTAAATAATCCCCTGCCATCTACTGTTTTTAAACCTGAGGATATTCTGAGTTTCCATTTGGGTCCCAGACATCTGGAAATTGCACTTTGGGACCTGTCTTCTATTAGTTATATCTGAAACCGTTTTTGTATACTCAGTGAGTCCTAAACATTCTGTAATTGCAAATAAGTCCCCGAGATCTGTTGTTTTCTTAGTTGCATTGTTTTAGTTCCTTACTTGAGTCTTAATTATCAGAAATTGCATTTAGAGGCCTGACATTTTTATTGTTTCACAACGGAACCTTTTTATGACCATTTTCTTGAGTATTAACCGTCTAAAAATTGCAATTTAGCCCGACATTTACTAGTTTCATGGCTGGGCCTGTCTATGGTTGTTCTATTGAATTTCAGGTTTCTAAAATTACACATAAGACCCTGTTGTTTATTCTTTTTACATCTGAACTGATTTGAGTTATTTCCTTAGAAATTGCAGTTAAGCCCTTGTTACTCAGTTTTTAAAGCTGAACCTGTAAGGGCTCATTTTCTTACATTCTAAGTTCCTGAAAAGTACATGTAAGTCCCAGTCATGCACTATTTCCTTGGCTTATCCTATTGTTGTGGGCTATGATGCCCGGATACGGACACAGGTACGGATATGGGACACGGGAACGAGCGTCCGATACGCCAACTTCAAAATTTTAGGACACGGATACGGGTACGGCATTATTAAAAATATATAAATATAAATATTTAATTGGGAGTTTATTTTAAATGGAATATTTTTTTTTTAAATTTTGATGGAGCTATCAAATTGGAGAAAAGATCTTTAAAGATTAAAGCGTTTCTTATTTTGCTGCTGTTTATTTTTAATATAGCTGGGCCGAGCTGGACTTGATCTCAAGCCCACAAGATGGGCCTTGCCTCACTTCAAATTGGAGTGGGGACACATGGGCCATGCCTCACTGAAATAAGAGTGGGACTGTGGGATGTAGGAGACACGTGGTGCTTGACTTAATTTGAATTTGAAGTGGGTAGGGAACATACCCACGTGACAGAGAGATGGTGTGAAGGAAAGATAAAAGAAAAAAATTGGAGTGGGAGACAAGTGACAGAGAAAAGATAAAAAAATGGTGCTCTCTCTGCCCTTGATGAGAAGAGAAACATGAGAGGGAGAAGAGGGCAGGCGACGATGATGGTGGAGGTGAGGAGATCTTCGCGCCTGATGGTGGCGGACGATGGAGAGGGGAGTCGGCTGTGGCGACGTCGGTGCAGGTACGCTGCATTTTTTTTTTTTTTCCTTCTCCTCTGGTCTGGGGGATGGAGGTGAAGGGGAAGGGGTTCGGCAAAGAGCAGGGGCTGAGGTTGTGGGTGGTCGGGGAGGCTGGAGTTCCTCTATTTTTTATTTTTTATTATATAAAATACGAGACAGCCGTATCCCATTTTTTTGCTCCGTATCCTTATCATATCTTGCGGTATTCCATACCCGTATCCGTATCGTACCGTGTCTGCACCGATACCATGAGTAAGTTGCCGTATCTGGGTATCATAGGTTGTGGGCGATTTAGGGCCATGCCAAGAGTTTCTACTTGTTGGACACTATATATAAGCCTTGTTATCTAACCATTTTATGTCTGAAGTTTTCATTCCACATTGGGAAGTGATTATTTACCTTTATTTGTCCGTGTAAGCGTCTTGAGATTATTTCATTAGTTACACTTTGTTTTTATGAGCCTTTGATCTCGTTTCGTTTGACTATTTGAGAATATGTGGTAATTGGGATTTGGGAATGACTCCCAAGTCCCAAGTCGGAGTTAATTTCTTGTTGAGTTATGTGCTAGGGAATATTTACATGACGATAGACCTTGATTCTTGTTTGAGGCACCATCGATCGTTAGGGTAAGCATAGTGGCTTCGCCACTTTGCTTATACTGTGGTTGAGCATTTGGAGCGGGGGTTGTGGGGAGTCCCTTGTGCCTAAATACCCATTTGGAGCGGATGTTTTTTATTGCTTGGGTTAGGGCACTCCCAGAAAGTAGTGTCGGTATTAGATGAGATGGGCCTCTGTTGTTATTTTGATGTATATTCACTCATGCGTCTTGTATCCTGATAATTTAGCACAACTAAAGTTAATCACTAAAATTTACTTGTATTCTGTGTCACATTGAATTCACCTCATATTTGTATTCTAGTATACTAAGTAGAAATTTATATTCTAAACTGCCCTTCTCATGTAGATTAGTACTTGTTGTGACTAGGTTTTGCTTAATTGTGCAGATTCCGAGGTAGGAGACCCATCTATGAGCTTTGCTGAGGCAGTGGGGATAGAAGATTGATCAGTCAGATCACACCTTAGAGCTTCGTTACCTTAGAGTTTGAGATTTCATTTTCCATTGGAGAGTAGTTTGGTATTATTGATGTTTAGTTGAACTGTTTCATTTCATAGTTGAATTTTAGTATATGGAACTTTTTTGGTTAACTTGAACTTTGATTGAATTTGAGATTTTAGATGTGATACGCAAGCTCTTATACTACTTAAAGATTTGGCCTATGTAAAGGATTAAAAAAAAATCAATCACGCTTCCGAATTCAAGGCACCCAGGTTTCGGGGCGTGACTCTAAATGAGACAAGCTTGATCCGAATGTTTTCAAATGTATCTTCTTGGGTATCCTTCAAACCAAAAGGGGTACAAGTGTTATGATCCTACTACTAAGAAAAAATGTATCCATGGATGTCACCATTTTTGACAACACCCCTTATTTTTCAAAAAAGAAGTGATGAACCTAAGAGGGATGAAAATGGAAAAGAAATTCCTCTTCCTACAATTGTTAACACCAATCCCAAGGTGATTCCAACCCTCATTGATCCCTAACAAAATGCTGAAACTTCAAATCCTCCTTCCACTTCTCAAAACCAATAGACCAACTCTAGTCAAATCTCCCAAAATTAGGACCTATGTCCGACAGCGGAACAAGGCACAACCTAAAGTTATTACTGACCGACAACCAAATGATCAACCAGAAACAGGTATTGTCCTATGCCGGACCCAGCTACTGATCCTTTACCTGTTGATAGTCATGATACAAATTTACCAATTGCATTACACAAAGGAAAACATTCCTGCAATGAACATCCTATTGAAAGATGCGTCTCTTACAATGTTGTTTCTTCAACTCTAAATCACTATTTAGCTGCATGTTTGCTGTTTCTGTTCCTTCCAATGTCAAATGAGCTTTATTAATTTCTCATTGGAAAGAAGGTATGAATAAAGAGATGAAAGCTCACAAAAAGAACCGGAAATGGAACCTTACAAAAATACCAGAAGGCATAAAGGTATCCTATAGTATGTTCTCTCCTACCATCAAAACCCTAATCCACTCTTTCGTTCTTCTTACTATTTCTTATGTTACCTTTTTTTTTTTTTCAAGTCTGACTTCCCCACATTGATTTGTTCCAGCAAATCAAATAGAAAACTTATGTCAGCTACAAACAGCCTTGTATATGCTAAAGCAGTCATCAAGAGCATGGTTTGAAAGAATCAGTCAAGCTATGGTTAAGTATGAATATAAGTGATGCCAAGCTTATCAAACAACATTTGTTAAACAGAAGATTGGAAAGGAGACTATTGTGACAGTATATATGGATGCCATTGCTGTGGCTGGTAATGATGAGATTAATTATCTTAAAGAATATATAGGAAAGGAGTTTGAAATAAAAGATGTAGGTGATTTGAAGAACTTTGGTACAGAGGTTGCCAGATTCAAGAAGGGCATCGAGATTACTCGGTGGAAATATACCTCAGACTTGTTGAACGAAATTGGTGGTGCAAAACCAATGGAAAGTCCTATAAAGCAGAATCATGGTCTTGACCATGAGTGATGATTTATTAAACAATCCAAGAGCATATCAAAAATTGGTTGGAAAACTCATTTATGAAACAACTACAAGAACGGAAAAACATTTACGCTCTTAGTGTGGTAAGCCAGTTCATGCACTAAGATGCCTAGATATGGCAGGGATACGACACGGACACGGCAAGGGTATGGATTTTACACATAAAAAGTGAAGTATCGGATACTATACGACACGATGCGTTGCCTATTTTGAAGTATTTGTGCATCATAGTTTATGCATGCACCAAGAACAGGTGATTTAAATGTTATGCATCAAATTCTGAAATACTTGATGGGTTCACCGGTACAGGGAATTCTCTCAATGTCTCGTGGGGTTCACCAGGAAAAGCATACACGGATGCAGATTAGGTAGGCTCCAAACCAGAAAGAAGGTGAACCACTAGATATTGCACCTTGGTTGGAAGTAAGTTAGTTTCATGAGAAAGTAAATAACAACCATTAATTGCTAGATCAAGATCCGAAGCAGAATATAGAGCCATGACAGATGGTATTTGCAAGTTGACGAAGTTGAGAATTCTCCTTAAGGAGATTGGTTTCCTTAACAGTAAAACTGCGATTTTTACATTGAGATGGTACAGCAACATGACATTTTGCAAAGAATCATGCTTATCATAAGTACTAAATATGTGGAAGTTGATTGTCAATCTGTTTGTAAGAAAATTGTTGCAAAAGACATTCAACTTGTGTACTCTCCTAGCAAAGATCAACTGGCAGATCTCACACAGGCCATCATCAAGAAGCAACAATCACGTGTCCAAGGTGGGCATGGTAAATAAACAGGCACAAGCTTGAAGGGGTATGCTAGAAATCAGTTTCCGTGGTTTTTCCATAATTCCATATATTTCAGGGACTTACATGTATAAGCTTGAAACTATAAAGGGTTTTTATTGTGTAACTTGGTCTCCCAACCCAAGTTGGATGACCAGCAGCAGTTCTCTCTCCATTTCTCGCTTTATTTTTATTTTTTTTTGAATTATCCCTTTCTCACTTTTATCTCTATTTTTTTTCTTTATGTTCGTTTTTTCCTCCAACTCGTGGAAATTCCAGCAATGTTTTTATTATTTTAGTTCAAGGAAGCTTACCCGTTTTTTTGTCTTCTGCGGCAGCAAACCTACAGACGACTTAAAAACTTGCACAATTGCCACAATCAATTCTGAGTATTTTCAAGTTCTGAAGCACTGCTGACTCACTACCCTTCAAAAAGAGCATTTTACAAGGACAATACAACAAAGAAAATTTACTTGAAAATAAGGGTAATTCCCCCAAAATGACACAATGCAACCACGGTAGCATAGGCCCCATAAGCATGATACCATAGAACCACGACTTCTTATCAATCAAACTACACAAAAGATACATGGAATCCAGCAATTCAAACTCAAAACAGTATATACAGACTCTTTCAAGTTATAAAGATTCTATAAATTGGCCTCTCAAATTCTTAAAATGACAAAAAAAGGTATAATACGTACAACATCCCATGGTCGTGAAGCTTTGGTTGGATCTTCATTTCTCTGTGAAAGTGCTCTGCACGCTACAAAACCACCTAACCCTGCTCAAAGCATGTAATGCAAAAACATTACACAAAAATCCAATGCTTTGTATCTGTTTAGAAATCAATAACCAGTTTTTAATATTGAATAGTAATAAATCCTATCTAGAAGAGAATGACAGGTATAAATACCGATTGGTATGATTGCTGCATCAGACCCACCACATAGCATCATATCCTGAAAGCATTCAATGCGTTAAAATAGCTACAGTAGTAGGCGAAAATGTGGTTCAAAAAATAGTCATAAGAACCAATATATGCTACAACAATATTGTTCACTCTACATCAAGAAAAACTGGGTCAAACAAAATCATAACTGTGAATATTTTGTTAGCTAACTCAACCATCTTATGTAATGAGCGTCAAAATGTGTACATAATATCTGTTATTTTAAAATCACTATCATTACTCAACAGAGAAACACAGCACTAACTAATAAAAAAAAAAAAAGGTGAAACATAGCACATCTTTTGAGGGAGAAAATGATAGTTTACTAAAAAGCATAAATCAATTAATAAATTGTGGAATGATTAAGAAAATCAAACACAACATTTGGTGGGAATGGAAAACAGTTTGCAACCAGAATTTAAAAAATGGTTGTGACATTGGGGTTGTTCTGGGCCTGTTTGTTTGCTAATACTAATTCCTAGGAATTCTGAACAATGGCTTCCTATCAAAGGAGCTAAAATTGACTGAGTAATGGGAAGGTCCATAAAGAGCCTCCAGATACTCCTATTTGGTAGGAAATGATTACCCAGCTATTGCCCCAGTAAACAAAATCCAAGGAAAGTATATATACATCTTGTATCCTTCACTCATCACCTCTTTAACATTCCTACATTAGAATTCATCTTACTATGAACTATGGGATTTCAATACGGAGAAACAAACGGGCCCTCAGAGAGTTAGTTCTATGTTGTTAGGGAAGTGGTTATAGCAACTTCGTAATGGGGAAGACAGGTCATGGCATTCTGTTCATACCATATAATATGGCAATGGTGGTAGGTGAGTGACAAAACAGCTCATTCTAGGGTAGATTGGAACGCAGTTATATATCAATCAGGGTATCATCTGTACTTACTGTGTTTCGGAAAGAACTAGGGTTTATTTATGGCAAGATAAATGATGTGCTAAAGACCATGGGCAGAAGCATTCCCTTCTCTTTCTGCCATTGCCATAAATAGGGTTATGTTCTCCAGTTACTCAGACCAATTCTCCCATTTTTAGAAGAAATATCAATGATGTGGAGATATGAATCTGTTTGCCTTCAGTGTTTTGTGTTAAAACATTTTTGCTTATATGGGAGATTAATAGGCCATTAGGAAACTCTAGTCTAATTAATAAGAGCTAATTAGATTAAAGGTCTGAAGGACAATATTCTCCAGTGCACTGCACACTTGCGCACTGTGCATCCGGACCATGTGTCACGTGTATGCAAAGGTGGGTCCCACCTCTGGAACGGACTGGATGCGCTGTTCGCAGCGCACGCGTGAACATTTTCCTAAAATAAGAGTTCTAATTTTTAAGTTCTAATTAAAAATTAGTCTTTTCGGGGAAACTATTAAAACTTTTTTTTAAGAACAAAAACTCTTATTTCATGTTGCCCCTCCTTTTAAAATTTACAACATAGAACCCTCCATTTGCATCAGTTCGAAATTTTTATTAGGTCATTTTCGTCCAAAACACTTGTAAATTTTCCATTGTCCGCCTCCATCCACTTCAGCACAAAAAAAATAATAATAAAATAAAATAAAATAAAAATAAATAACCAACTGTTGAAAACAAAAGGGGAACCCCCCTCTCAGCACTTTTTTTTTTTAGGCAATCTCTAAGGGCATGTTTGGCAAGTAGAGAGGAGTTCTCCAAGTAGATGATTCCCTCCTCCTAGATCCAACAAATCCTCTAAGAAGATTTCTGAAGAGAGTTCCAGGTTTGGAAAACCGGGAAGATTCCTAGCATATGTAGGATGTGTGATCCAATAGTTATAGGATTTTTGCAACTTTCTCAAAACCCATGAAAAATCAAGGTTTGACCTTCACCCGATAGCCACCCTTCGCTCTCTGGAGAATTTGAACAGATCGGATCTTGCAAATGGGGGACACATGAATAAAAAAATTGATATTTTAGGGTGTAAATTTATTCACAAATATCTCAAAATCCATGACTGATCAACGGCCGGAATTTGACCTACTAGTCATTTTGGACCTTCTAATCCTGACTAACTGAATCAGATCTTGATTGTAGGACCCAAAAAGTAGGGGTTCCAAAGCAAAAAACAGTGACCTCTATGTTACAATATTTGGCATTGTAACAGCACCTTTTCTGCATTCAATGATTTACAAATATCTTAAGAGGAATCAATGGATGATACATTTTACCATTTTCTCATGATCCATGATAAATCACGCTTCCAAATTTGACCCCATAGCCATTTTAGGCATTCCGAAGAGATTGAACGGTTTAGATTTTGCAAAAGGGGCCCACAGAAGAAGAAAATGTATGGTACATCTCTCAAGCCCAAATAGGTAGCTAGTAGCATTGAGAGCTGTGATAGTAACTTATGAAAAGGAGGAGTGGGATGAGGCTTTGTGAATCAACAGACTGATGAGGGAGAAGATAGCACAAAAAATTGTGCTCACAAAGATTATGGCGAAAAAATGACAATCAATCTCTATTATCTCTGTGAGCAATTTGAAAAGCACTTTCACTGTCACAATAAAGAGTTGGAGCACATAATGAAATGCCCAAATCAGCCAGCAGCTAGCGAAGCCAAATAATCTCAGCAGTAGTGTGAGCCAAGGTGTAATATTCAGCTTCCACAAGAGAACGAGAATAAACTGATTGCTTCTTGCTCTTGCGGGAGATCAAAGAGGGTCTTAAGAAAAATGCAGAAACCTGTGATATATCAGCGTGTGTCAACACATCTGGCCCAATCAAATTCAGAGTAGGTAATGAGCTGGAGAGAGTTGTCACTAAGGAGAAGAAGGGCCCGATTCATTTACCGTTGAAGATGGCGGAAAATCTGAAGAATAGTAGCCCGATGGATAAAAATAGGGGCCAAGAGGAAGTGGCTAGCTATGGACTAGATAAGCAATGTCAGGCCGAGTGATAGTCAAGTAGACAAGACTGCCTACAACCTATCTATAGAAAAAGGGATGAGAGAGGGGAGTGTCATCAGAAGTAGAGAGCTTTTGGTGGAGCTCAAGTTGAGTGCGAACAGTTTTGGAATAACCGTGGTTCTGACGCAGACCGGAAAGGGAGAATAGCCAACGGGCTAATCTCCAAGCCAAAGGACTTAGGGTAGGATGTCTAGGTCTCACACCAAAGACAAAAAGAACTCAAGATAGGGAAAATCAACTTTCATTCAATTGCAATCTGTCCCAAAATGAGAAGGGATTGCATCCTAATATAGTTTTAGCCTAAGCACTAACTTGGAAAACAAGCCATAATAGAATTAGAAACTATTTGGTTACTGCTAAATCATAGCAATTACTAAAATCTAGGAAAGCTGTTGGAAACTATCGTTGGAGAATCCCTCACTGTTGGGCCTTGTGGGACTTTGGCTTTCTAGTATAAACCTTCAGGTGGGGCCCAGTAGTCTAGCTTGCATCAGCTCTCCCCAGCTTGGAGAAACTCAACTCCGGCGAGTTATCAGCTTGGTATCTCTTGTACAAATCCAAATTGAGTCATTGAAAGTCTATGGCAGTGATCCATATAGGCTAAGATAAAGGTTTGCTTTTCCACTTGACCAAGAACTTGTGAAAGCCGCCATTCTTTGTTGATACCAGTTGATCATCCAAGACATCTTCAATTTCTTCTCGGGGAAGTGGAACCATGGAAAGCCCCATATCATGTTCTTCAAATGATTCATCTTGATAACGCCCATAAAAATTGTGAGATCTTCAGCATTGAATGTGGAATTGATATTCAAGTCTAGCAGAAGATCAAGTACATGAGCACTAGAGCTGATTTTCTTCAGAATCGTGAACGGCCTGCACTTCTTGGGTGTAGTTTCTTGTAAGTACCTATAGGGAACCGTTCGGGCTTTATGCGCACCATGACCATATCTCCATCAAATTCGACATGGCATCTGCGAATTTCCGCATGCTATTTATAATTTTCATTACTTTTGGCAATTTGTTTGTGAACCTCATCATTAACGTCCTTCATGTGTCGTGCGAATTGTTCAGCTTTTTGGCTAGGCCTGGCTTCAATTGGTAAAGGACTCCGATCAATAGGAAGACATGGCTTGACTCCTGTGACAAATTCAAAAGGCAATCTTCCTATTGTTTTGTTTACGAAGTTATTGTAGGTAAACTCCGCCATGGGAAAAATAAGATCACATGAAGAAATGTGTTTTCCAATGAGACATTGAAGGTTCACCAAGCTTCAATTGACGACCTCAGTTTGGCCATTAGATTGAGGATGGTAGGCACTTGAATATTGAAGCTTAGTCTTCATCATGTGCCATAAAGTCTTCCAAAAAAAGCTCATCAATTTAGCATCTCAATCAGATATAGTCTTAGGAAGACCATGCAGACAAACAATCTCCTCAAACAAAAGAGTGGCAATCTTCCTTGCATCTGTCGGGGTAGAGCATGGTATAAAGTGTGCCTGCTTGGAAAACCTATCCACCACAACAAAAATAGAATCCACCTTCCGTGTTGTTTTGGTAAGCCCAGGACAATATCCATGCTTAGATCTTGCCAAGGCTCATTTGGGATAGGAAGGGGTAATATAATCCAGTGGTCTTCTTTTGACCCTTTGCAAGTTGGCATACTCTGCATAGTTCACAAATTCTGGCAACATCTGTCTTCCAGCGGGTTCAAAAGAAGCGATCTTTCACAATTGTCAATGTTTTACCACGCCATGCATCTGGTACGCACCAAGCAACCTAGAAATAAGCTACTTAATATGCACACAACTTAAAACTCGCAAGCACACAAGATCACTATGTAGTGTAGTGAATTGTAAGTACGAGGTCGATCCCACAAAGACTTGTGACAAAATAATGTCAAAATTAACTAAAAATCAGAATATTAAAAGAAACAATTGAATGATGAAAAGTTGAATTAAACTACTAAAAACAGCAATTTAAACTATCAAAAGCTAAATGGAAAGTAACCTAAAACACACAACTAGCATTGAAAAATAGTAATAATGAATGAACTAGGGTTTCATCTACTACTCTAACCAATCCTATGCATGTCCCTTATTATCTTTTAATCAAAAATCAGAATTTATTAGTGACATCTATCAACCTAGACCATGGCATATGCGTTTAGATTACTATTCCCCTAAACCTAATTCATAAGTGGCATACTACATGAATTGTTCATTATGATGCAAAAACTAAGCATGGCATATGTCCTAGTCAAAACAAACATAATGCATAAAAACAATGGGAAAGATAAATGCATGAGTCTAAGCATGGCATATACTTAGATTATTCATGGTTCTAAACCCTAGATGCTTAACATCAAGATCAATCAAAAGTAAGTTAGCTACTCTTAAAATTAATTGAACATAGCACGGTTGGCATGGCATATACACAACTCATCAATTAATAACATGGTTTAGAACCTCAACTAATAAAACTGAAATTTGAATTAAAAGATGCCAAAAGAGACTACATAGAAGAACTAGGCTAGGTTTTCAATTACACCCTAGCCCTAAAAAGTTTAGCTACTCATGTCTTTAATGAAAAATAAAGTAGAAAATAGAGTCATAAGAAGAAAACTAGAAGATTGAAGAAGAACAAGTCGGCCAGCAGCTTGTTCCCTTTTATTCCTCCTCCAAAAGCTCTCCAAAGGTGCTCCAAATACGGCTGTACGGCAGCTAGGGTTTATGGATGATGGTGGCTGATTTTGTGGCTGATTAGTGAGGGCCGGTATGCTGAATCTGATGGCTGGACGTCCACCCCCTTGCTTCTTTATTTAATTATTGCAACAGCCCCTTTTAGCAAGTAGTTCCCTTGTATGATTAGATCTCCACCTTACCTTACAAGTAAGCTTCCTAATTGAAATAGAGTAGGAGTCTTCTTTCTTTATAAAGAGGACTTTCTAAATCTGATCCTACTTGTATTTTATACAAAGTTCCTCAATTGTGGCCCACAAATCTGAGATTATTTGCAAGAGATTAAATCTGAACTTTTAACATAAAAGTGGGCCCTTTTTAGTGCGTGCAACATGAGTGTGGGACCCCTCTTTTTGGACCTCTATCTTGGCTTGAACTCTTCTTTTAACTTTCCTTGTTTTTCTCCATTCTTGAACTCCGCTTTTAACTTGAATAAGACTTTCTAATTTCTGAAATTCTTCTTTTTGCAATGGATGTGGACCCCTTTTGGGCGTGTAACCCTAGATTGGGTTTCTTCTTTCTTTCGCTTTTCTTCTTTGATTATGCTTTGTTTCTCGAAGTCTTTCCTTCTTGGTCCTTCTTGATGATTCACGCCCATCATGTCTTCATGAATTCTTCTCTTTTTGCTCCTTTTTACCTTTGCATAAAAATTAACAAAGACTGTAAAATCAAATAAAACAACTATAACTAGCATAAGATAAACCAAATATTAGGGCTTAAATTGTAAACAGTTAAGCACCTATCAACATCCACCTCCATGTAACTCCCGTAGCACATGCTCATGGATAAATGTAGCTGGTAAGCACAACCGATTCCCACGAAAGAAATAGCCATCATGTCTGGTAAACTTTGGATGTTCAAAAAACTCACCATTGAGAAGATCTTTGCAAATGCGTCCAATGTCATGATTATCATGATCATGGTTGTCAAATCGTGAATCGTTTAGGGGTTGAATCGAATCGAATTGCGAATCGTAGGATATTTTCTATTTTTCTTAATATAATTGGAAAAAAGACTAAAACATGTTTAAAAAGAGGAAAAATTGAATATGTCCATAATCTATCTATTTTTCATCCATTCTAACATCAATACACCAAAAAAATTTTACCAAAAACTGACATATTACTGTCTGAATTGTTGAACATGATTAGGATATTGAAATAAGAATTGAAAAGGCCTGAATCAGTTGAATTTAAAAATGTTGATCAATCTATGTGGCCCACCTGTAGAATCCTAATTGGTTCATGCAAACAAAATATATATATATAGAGAGAGAGAGAGGCCACGACAGAATCTAAAAAAGAAAATACTCAAATGAAAATGACAGGTGGGATCCACCAATGGATGAAAACGAAAACATCTGGAATCAAAGGGTGAGAGAGAGAACTTAACCGGGAGGCCCATCGACAGGTTTTGATTGCTAGTGTGGGCCCCGCTGATGGATGACAAAATAAAAAAAAGAGGTCATGGAATGGAACGATGGAGGATGGACGAAATGACAAAACGAAGAAAGGAGGACTAAAAAAAAAAAGATAAAAAGGGCATACCTGGAATCGACAAACACAGAAGCAATAATGGGCTTCGTCGTCTCTCGCTGGAATCCGTGCCTGCAATTCTTCACTGCAATCATCATCTTCTTCCTGTATCTCCTCTTACAGATCTTCACAACTTCATTGTACTCACATGGGCAGAGAGAACTGTTCGTTGTTGGACTTTTGGAAATCCTTGTTTCTTTATGTCTTAATGGACTGTTTAATCTTAAATTCTCCTCTATTAATGGCAATAGCATAGCATCTCAAAAAAGACCAAAAAAACAACCAAAAATAGACAAGTGCCCCCCCCATATTCCCGCCCAAGGAAAGTCGGCTGAATCGTGCGATACAATTTGATTCACATTGAATTGCACGATTTTGAATCCACCAATAATCAGCCAAATCCAATTCAATACCACAATTCGAATCGTTGTCTGATACGAATCGTACGATTCGTATCGTGAATCATACGATTTTAACAACTATGATCAGAATATTCTTTGCGAATTTCTTCAAAACCTAGTATTGAAATGGAAATTGTCGTGAGAATGTGAGAAGGACAACTTAAGGCATCTGCTACCTTATTTTCCGTGCCTGTCTTATGACGCAGGACAAAAGTGAATTCCTGTAGATATGCATTCCATTTGACACGGTTGGGGCTCATCTTCATCTATAAGTTCATTTGTTGCAAAGCTTTATGATCGGAGTACAGCACAAATTCTTTTCCGATCAAATAATGAGGCCAATGACAAGAAGGTCGTACTACTACATAAAACTCCATGTCATATGTTGAATACTTCTTGCGTGAGTCATTCAACTTTTCGCTAAAGTAAGCAACTGGATACCCATCTTGAGATAAGACTCCGCCAATTCCTACTTGCGAAGCATCAGGACTGACTTCAAAGACCTTGTCAAAGTCTGGAAGTTTCAAAATAGGTGCCTCGGTCATTTTCTGCTTGATCTGTTCAAATGCCAGAGTGTCTGCCTTGGACTAATTGAAGTCTCCCTGCTTCATGCAATCAGTTATTTGAGTCATAATGGTGCTGAAATTGCAAAAAAATCTCCTATAAAAAGTGGCCAATCCATGAAAACTCTCTACTTCATAGGAAGGGACCAATCTATGATTGCTTTGATCTTTTTCGGATCAGCTTCTACTCCTTGGGCCGATACACCAAATTCAAAAAATATAACTTTGGAACTCAAGAACGTACACTTCTTTAAATTAATGTAAAAAATTTCGTTGCGAAGTGCACACATGACATACCTTAGATGATCAAGATGTGCCTCCTTTGATTTGTTGAAAATCAATATGTCGTCAAAATATAAAACGACAAATTTGCCAAGGGCGGGCCCGTAAAAGCTATGTCATCATCCTCATAAAAGTGAGGGGAGCATTGAATAATCCGAACGGCATGACCAACCCTTCGTACAATCCATCTTTAGTCTTGAATGTTGTCTTCCATTCATCTCTTGGCCGAATACGGATTTGGTGATATCCGCTTCTAAGATCAATCCTTGAGAAGAGCGGTGATCCTGCCATCATATCAAGCATTTCATCCACCTGAGGTATTGGAAATCGGTACTTAATGGTGATCTTGTTGATCGCTCGGCTATCGACACACATTCGCCAAGAACAATCTTTCTTGGGCGTTAGGAGGGCTGGTACAGCACAAGGATTCATTCTTTCGCAAATGTAACCCTTCTAGAGGAGTTCTTCAACTTGTCTTCTCAATTATGCATTATCTGTGGGGCCCATGCGATAAGCAGGTAAATTTGGAAGTGAGGAATCGAGGACGAGATCAAAAGCATGTTGAACGTCCCTCATAGGCGGCAGCTCTTTTGGAAGATCTATTGTAATCAAGTCTTTAAAATCATGCAATAAGGACTTGATTTCTGGTGGTGGAGAAACTACATTCTTATCTCCAGCCTCCTTGAATTCTTGTGGGATAATAGAATAGACAACTCCTTGCTTTTTGCCACCTTCTTCAAATTTGCGCATTGAAAGAATGCGAGAATCCGGCTTGGAGCAACTTGCTTTGATGGGACTGATGTTGATTGTTTTGCCGGGGGCCCGGGGTAGTAGGAGGCTTAGGGGGAAGAAGAGTAACATTGCGACCCCTTATACTTATAAGTATGGGTATTTGATTCTCCATCACTTTGAACCTTGTTATCAAAGAACAAAGGCCTTCCCAATAGAATGTGAGTAACATTCATGGGAATGATATCACACCAAATTGAATCTTCATAACTACCAATTTTAAATGTTACCTGCACTGTCTGGTTACTAGAATTGTTGCTTCATTCACCCAAGAGACTTTGTAAGGCTTTAAGTGTTTTTCCATTGGAAGCTTTAATTTGTCAATCACTTCTTGGGACACCACATTCATCCGTTTCCTCCATCAATGATGAGATTACACAATATTTATATTCATCTTTCTCTTCAATAGTGATGAAAAGACAACGAATGAATAATGTTCGTCCTTACAACTAAAAATAATAATAATAATAATGTCCTTCCTTCTGTTTCAACTTGATAGAAGGAATGATCTTCTTGCTCAGGCGGAGGTTCTTGCTCTTCATATGTGGTTTCAACTTCATACTCTTCATCAACATGCTTTTTTGGTGGGCATAATGAAAATTCTTTGTATCTAGCATAGTGTCCTTTGCCTTTGCATCGAAAGCAATCGATGTCTTGCTTTTATCATGAAGGATTGACAACATCCTTTCCTTTGTTTTCGTAAGTTGAAGGAGGCCTTGCTTGATTCTGCGGGGCTTGCCTGTTGAGGCTTTGCAGTGGAGATTGCCAGATGGAATTTTGTGATGAGATGACCTGCTGATAAGTCATATTGAAGTTTCTCCTTTGAAGAGGTTCTCCAAAACGCCTTGAATATGGATGCCTCAACTGATCCTTGATGCAAAGTTTCATGAGATGAACTTCTTTGATGCTATAAAAATTGAGTGTAGTCAATTCTCTTTGAATCTCTTGACAAAGTCCTCGCTTGTATCTAGAAATAGCTTGGTGATCTGTCTCGAACACCTTGCATCGTACCATGAGATAGTGGAACCTTTAAGTGAAATCATCCACAGTGGAGGTCCGTTATCTACAGTCTACCAGTTAATCAAAGAGGGAATCAACATAGTCAACTGGCAAGTACTTGTCTTACAATTTTTTTTTCCCCTCCTCCCATATGCTTATTGGAGGTCTCCTATGATTGGCATTCCTTTCATTAATACTCCGCCACCAACATGTTGCACCCTTCATCTTCATCTTTACGAAGGGAACACGCTTGTCTTCATCCATGTTCTACCATTCAAAATAATCTTCAAAGTGTATTAATCCAGTCGGTGAAGACTTTCACATCCATGCGCCCATAGAAATCGGGAACATCAAAACGCACCTTTTTGATGATGTCATCTCGTCCAAGGATGAAAATAGCGGTAGCAGCGTAGTGGTGTGAATAAAAAAATCTGTCAAAAAAATCCGAAATTTTCCCAAAAAATCCAAAATATTGGAAAATGCTTGAATATATAGTCTTTTTACAAAAGTAGCTAGTATAGGGGGGGTGTAGCAGTCCCATCATTGCATGAGATCCTATATCGCTAGATGATTATAAAATGATAATATTGATACATTTTTTCATATATATTCATGTTGGTTATAGCTCTACTAAGTTAAAAGCTAAAAAATTGTTTATAATCAAACAGTGTCATCAAAATATCATCACCATTATGCTTAGAATATAACATTTTAGACTTGCATTTTGATATATATATAGGGAGATGCTCCTATACTCACCTTACTATGAGAGATAAAGGTGGGGGCCCTTATATTTAAGTTGTTGGCATTGGATATGAATGTGAGGGCCCCCACCTTATCTCTCATAATAAGGTGAGAGATTGATGCGGAGCGGGGTACCAGGTGCGGGGCGGGTAGAGGCGGAGAGACGAGAGATAGATGGTGGAAGGGATATGTCAGACTTTCGTTTGAAAATTGACCTCACGCTAAACTCTCCATCGCGGGCCAGGAAGAAGAGACAACTTGAGAAGACCCAAAATCACTCGTAAGAAATTTCATTAATAAATCACCAATGCCAAATGAGACATTACAATGCTTACATAGATAAAAGACTAACCCTAAAACCAATATGGACCATTCAAATGCAATGATGGCCAGGATTAAAACATCCACCTAAATACAACTTAAGACATAAATAAATAAATAAAACTCTTAGTAGGCTAAGATAGGTGGGCTAGGCCCAAAGAACTGGTCGAGATGAATGGGCTGGGCCCATTGGCGGGTCGACCCGTGGGAACCATGGGTCTGTCCTGCAGAGCATCTCCCATATATATATAATATATATATAGAGAGAGAGAGAAATTTTCAGTTAAAGTGAAATTTGATTAGGGCCTTATTTCTTATTAGAGTTAAATTTTCCTAGGTCACATGTCCTATATAATCCTATTAGAGTGAAACTTGGTTGGGCTCTATCTCTTATTAAAGTGACATTTGCCTGGGCTTTATTTCTTGTTAATATGAGATTTCGTTGGAGCTCTAGTTTCAATTGGTGTCAAATGTGGTTGGGGCCTATTTCCAATTCGAGTGAAATTTTGATTGGGGCATGTTTCCAAAAAGAGTGAAATTTTGATTAGGTGCTATTTTTAATTAGAATGAAGTTTGGCTAAGGCCTTAATTTCAATTAAGATAGATTTGGTTAGGGAGTAACTTTTTTATTTTAATACTTGGGCCTCATTGTGGAGCCCACCAATTAAGGTTGTGCCTTTTTTTTTGCTGGGGCCCACTTAATTTTTTTTTTTAATCTTACCATAAGGTGGGCTTTGAGCCAAATTGGGGTCCATATGTTACCCTTTAAAAACGATGGAGGGCATAATCAACTAGGGCATTCGCTGCCCATTTGTTTTCGCCAAAACATAAGCATCTAGAGACCAAGAAAACAAAAAGAAAAGTGGGAAAACGAGGGAGGGAAAGGAAAAGAGGGGAGATTTGTCATTGCTGTTCCAAGCTGTTCTGCTACTGCAATTTCTGCTGCTACGATTCGATGTTGCTGCCTGCTGCGACTGTGGCGGCTGCCGCTGGTGCTCCTGTTCTCCAAGTATGTCTCCTTCTTGCAAGTTGCAGCTGCACTTCTTTCTTTCTTCTTGCACTAGGTTGGACAAAAACATGGGTAGAGGGGTTTTTTCTTTTTCTTTTTCTTTTTAATTTTTGCAGTTGTCCCCATTATGTAGCGGCCGCTACACATGCATAGTGGCCTCTACGGGCCGCTACACTTGCGAGCGCCGATAAATACCGCTACGTGGCTATTTACATCCTTGATCTCGTCGGCCCTGATATTCATCGTGATCGGTCTCTTCAAATATGCGCTCCATAAACTACCAATATGTATCTTGTTGTTCACCATTGACGGAATGTTCCACCTATGGGATATGCTCTACATGGTGGTTGTTTCCTCCCTATCCACTGTCGCCACCATTGTTGTTTGAAGGTCCTACGTTTCCATTGTTCCGGGTGCCTTGAGGACTTGGAGTTTGGGGCATATCCCTAAGACGTCTTTCAATCGTATCCATTCTGTCCACCAATTCCATGATATAAGTATCACGTTGGCGGTATGTGAATTTGCCTCTGAAGGTTGCTCCGATGCAGCTGGCCTGCTACTTTTTTTTTTTTTGGGTCGGGTCTATCCCGAACTTAAGCCCATTAGGCTGCCTTGCCTACTGTCACGTTTAAGCCCATTAGGCTGCCTTGCCTGCTGTCACATGAAGTGAACACGCGTGGCAGGGATCTCGTCGGGCTCAATGAGACAAAGGGAAAGAAAAAGGGGTTTGCCCCTTTTCGTTTTAGTTGACGAGAAGAGAGCAGCGGTAGGAGGGCTCTGGCGAACTGTGATAGATAGGAGGGCAATAGGGTCGTCTGTGCAGGAGGACTGCGTTGGCGATGGTCGATGGTGACGACGGCAGCAACGTCAAGCGTGAGCAACAGGAAAGGTAAGCTCGATCCCCTATTCTATTCATTCCTTTTTCTTCCTCTTCTTAGTTTTCTTTTCTATCTGGGTTTTAGTAATGGAAGTTGGGGATTTATTTGGACCGACGATGGAGTAAGGATGGAGTTGGGTTAGGGCGTCGGTGAAGTGAGAAGAGGTTCGACCAGCAGAGGACTTGGGATTTGCGGGTTCAGGGTTCCAAATTGGCTATTGGTGGTGGATAGGGTGTTGGATTTGGGGTTCGGCTAGGTCGATTGGGGTCGTTAGGGTTCCTACGAGATGGGAAAGGTAATGGATGGATGGAGTTAGGTGATGGGGCCAAGGATAAAAATAGTGGTTGCGGTGGGGTAGCGGTCATTGGCCAAAACGCTACGTAGCAGTGAGAATTTTTTTAGTGGTAAAAGAAATTCGATCTTGTGTAGCAACCTATCTTGTATTTTTTACAGTGATTTGAAACCATTTAAGGGTAGAAAAAACTATAGAAAAGGCTATTTGCGAAAAAGAAACAAGAAAAATAAATAGGGTTATAAATTAAAATTTCTTGGCTCCATTAGGTTTTAGACCGTAACACCCCTATTTTTAAAATAGGGTAGCAGCCAAGGATGCAAATATCAGCCGCTGCGAAGCGTAGTGGCCGATATATCGGCCGTGGCAGACTCAGACGAATTATCGGCCGCCACGGAAAATCACACCGTAGCGGCCGATATTTACATGTAGCGGCCGCTACGTTGCGTGGGGCTATATAGAAGCCCCACATGATGTCCCAGCCGGCCCTAGCACTGTTTCATCACTTCTTCACTACTGTGTTTGCCTCCAAACCAACTCATTTTCAAGTTTCAACTACAAGACTATACAAGTAAGTGAGTAACATCAAATTCGAAGGAATCAAACACAAACAAGTGAAACAACTACAAGATCCAAGGCCCAAGCTTTCATTCCACCTAGGTATGTTTTTCTTTTTTATTTTTTTCAAGTCTTTTAACTTTTGACTTTTGAGAATTGAGATCATCTATTCATCTCTTTCTAAGAGTCTAAGTACTATAAAAGGCTTCCTTGTCTTGTAATATGATGAGATCCATGTTTCCCTTTCATCATGCACACATATTTTTATTTTTATTTTATTTTTCTCTACTTTTATTTTCGGATTTATTTACTTTTTTGAAAAAAAAATTGAATACTCATGGACAACCCATGAAACCACTTGGAAATTGCTTGTAAATGATAGATCTATGTTTCCCATAGATCAATCCACCACATTTTGAATGTTTGTTGATTTTTCTCTATTTTTTATTTTCGGATTTATTTATTTTTTTTTAAAAAAATTGAATACTCATGGACAACCCATGAAACCAATTGGAAATTGCTTGTAAATGATAGATCTATGTTTCCCATAGATCAATCCACCACATTTTGAATGTTTGTTGATTTTTCTCTATTTTATATTTTCGGATTTATTTATTTAAAAAAAAATTGAATACTCATGGACAACCCATGAAACCAATTGAAAATTGCTTATAAATGATAGATCTATGTTTCCCATAGATCAATCCACCACATTTTGAATGTTTGCTGATTTTTCTCTATTTTTTATTTTCGGATTTATTTATTTTTTGAAAAAAAAAATTGAATACTCATGGACAACCCATGAAACCACTTGGAAATTGCTTGTAAATGATAGATCTATGTTTCCCATGGATCAATCCATCACATTTTCATTGTTTGTTAATTTTTCTCTATTTTTTTTTTCGGATTTTTTTTTTTTTTTTTGAAAAAAAAAATTGAATACTCATGGACAACCCATGAAACCACTTGGAAATTGCTTGTAAATGATAGATCTATGTTTCTCATAGATCAATCCATCACATTTTCAATGTTTGTTGATTTTTCTCTATTTTTTATTTTCGGATTTATTTATTTTTTGAAAAAAAAAATTGAATACTCATGGACAACCCATGAAACCACTTGGAAATTGCTTGTAAATGATAGATCTATGTTTCCCAAAGATCAATCCAACACATTTTCAATGTTTGTTGATTTTTCTCTATTTTTTATTTTCGGATTTATTTATTTAAAAAAAATAATTTTTAATATTTGAATACCAATCAAATGTCTTGAAAATGGTTCCAAGATTTGTGATATATGTTTCCTCTAACATGTTTCTTTGTTTTTATAATTTTTAACATACTACTTGTTCATATTTATAGTCAGCCAACTATTCAGTCTATCTGTCTTTGCCAATTGATAAGTTAAAATGCCTTGTGATATTGATCCCGCATGGAGCTTTGGTGAGGTAGTTGAGAATAATAGGTTGAAAATCAAATGCAAGTTTTGTGGGAAAGTGACCAATAGGGGCATTACAAGAATCAAGCACCATTTGGGCCACATTTCTGGCAATGTTGCTGGTTGTACCGAAGTACCAAGGGAAGTCAGGGAAGAAATGAAAGCTTTGGTTGGCCAAAACAAAGCTAGAAAAGTAAAGATCAAAGAAAAGAAGCGGCAAGATGTTGATGCTGCCCGTTATGATGTATTTGGAGATGAATACTTTGATGAGGAGGAAGATGCACAGATGGAGGCTGCACGCCGAGAGTCTTTGATGAGTCAACAAGAAGAACATGAACATCGTGCATTTGTTGGAAGCAAATGTTATGATGCAGGGGGCTCATCTGCTTCTGTGCCAAGCAGGGGTAAGGGCATTGCAGGGTCCATGCGTAGGGCATTTAGCACCCGAAAACGGGATGTTGATGTAGAGTCGATCTCTAAGGGAAGAGCAGTTCCTCTTCCTGTTGATCCTCTAGCACATAGAAAAGATGGAGCTAAACAACCAAAAATATCTAGTGTTGTGAGAGGGGTAATGAAGGCTGCAAGAGATAGATTGGCCAAAGCTACAACAAAATGGCTAATTCACAAGAACATACCACCTACAGCAGTAGATTCCCCATATTTCCAGACTATTCTTGATGTTGCCGCAAAAGCGAGGCGGGGTATACAGGCACCCTCTGTATATGATGTGGGCACTAAATATCTTGAAGAAGAATATAAAGAAATAAAGGCTTGGGTGGAAAAGTTTAGGCCCATGTGGCAACAGAATGGTGTTACCATCATGTGTGACGGGTGTACCAGCGGCACCCAAACACAATTAATAAACTTTTTGGTGTATTCAGTCGCTGGGACCGTCTTTGTGAAGTCCATTGATGCATCTAAACATAGATGGACAGCCACATATATATATATATACTCTTATGGATAAAGTTGTAGAGAGTGTGGGAGAAGAGTATATTGTACAGATTGTTACAAATAATGACGCCAATTTCAAGGCAGCAGGTTTGAAATTAATAAAGAAGATGACCCATTTATTCTGGACCCCATGTGCAGCACACTGCATAGATCTCATCTTGGAAGAGATTGGAAGGAAGACAAAAGTGGCTTCATTGATCAAGGCATGTAGAGGAATTACAAGATTTATATATGATCATTCATGGGTGTTAAGCTTGATGAAAAGATACACAAATAAACATGCCTTGCTGCGTCCAGGATTAACTAGGTTTGCAACCCATTTTCTGGCTATGGAAAGCCTTGTAAAGTTTAGAACGGAGTTCATTCAGATGTTTGCATCAGAAGAATGGCTTCGTTCGAAATGGGGCAATGCAACTAGTGGTCCGGAGTTTGAAGTCCCAAACCTGATAGGGACAATAAATTTTGAAAGAAGGTGAGGAAGATATTAAAGGTTTTTGAGCCTTTAGTTAAAGTGTTACGGCTTGTAGATGGTGATGACAAGCCGACAATGGGCTTTATATATGAAGCAATGGAACGGGCAAAGCAATCCATTATGGAAAATGTTAGATATCACGAGAAATATATAAAGATTATTGATGCCCATTGGAACGATTAGTTGCACCATCCATTGCATGCTGCAGATAATTAATATCTATCTTTGAATTTGATACTTTTTTGTTTTCCTAACTAATATATTTATTATCTTGTTTGCTCACAGTACATTCTACATATTTATAATGTAGGTTATTTTTTGAATCCCGAATTCTATTACCGCAATGTCGAACTACACACCGAAACAATAGATACGGACTTGCGGGTAGGATTACGAGAGGTGTTGAAGAAATTGTTAAATCCAAATGATCAAATTGATGCCATACAAGAGGTGAGTGGGTGGTTACTTTAGAGAATTTAATTATGTTGTAGGGGTTTACTGACTTATATCTAATTTTCACATTGTAGATATCTATGTATACACAAAGGAGAGGAACCTTTGCTGACCCTCTTGTGATACGATCGATTGGAAGGATGCCACTTGGTATGACTGTGAACAAAAGACAAATCCACATTGTAGATATCTTGTGATACGATCTAATTTTCTTTATTTATTTTTTGCAATTCAGCTGATTGGTGGATGAATTTTGGAGAGAGTGATCCACATCTAAGGAGTGCGGTTGTTCGCATCCTAAGTCAAACTACAACATCTTCCAACTGTGAAAGAAATTGGAGCACTTTCTCTTTGATCCACACGAAGGTCAGGAATCGGCTTACCATGCAGAAACTCAACAAGCTTGTATATTGTCATTACAATCTGATGTTGAGAAACAGAATTAGGGAGAGAAGGACAAGGGATTATCCTGATTATTGTCCCATTAATTTGGATCACATATTTAGAGAGGACGATCCCTTGCTCCCATGGCTAGCCGAGATAGAGGATCCACTGCTAGATTCAGATCCGAGGTTTCAAGAAACGGTTCAAGAGTTGATAGGTGAGGACATGGGTGAGGCACCTGCAAATGGTCAGCCACCTCAAGGAGAAGGTACCAGTAGTAGGACTAGGAGTGGGAAAGAACCTGCTTCTGAGAAAGCTAGTTCCACCACAATCTCTTCAAGTAGCCATGGTGGAGGAGATGGAGGAGACAGTGGGACAGGTGGTACTAGTGAATACTATCAACATGATGAAGACGATGTCATTCCTGTAGAGGAAGTACAGGAGTTACCTCCATCTGGAAGATTTGATCCAAGCCGTGGTTATCAACGGCGCCGAAGAGATTCACCACCTGGGGCTGGAGGTAGTAATGAGCAAGGAAATATGGGTGGAGATTTTGGAGGACAACAAGCGGCATCATGGACTGATTCGTGGAACCCTAGTTACAGTGGACAAGGACCCTCACAGTATTTTGACTATTTTCCATATGGTCAAGTACAACAAGGAGAAGAACAATCTTCAGCTTCGGGGTCCTACTCATATGGTGACTATGGTGAAACGCAATATGGTAGATATCCACCTCCACCTCCTCCAAGTTCCAATGATGCGGGTGCGGCTGCCTTCTTTGGATTTGTGGATCCCAATACTCATCAATATCAAATTCAATATGGTGCCAATAGAAATGATAACACTGATGGGGATGAGGATAACCATAGCCCCTTGAATCTTGGTAGACATTCCTTTTGGTGGTGATTAAAGTATTCCTAATTTCCTATTTCCTTCACTAAATCTCTACTCGCTTTGTCATTTCTAAATTGGTGTTGAATGTTGATTGTTGATCACTTCATAATTCATTCACTTGATTGAATTTGAACATTGAATGTTGAAGTATTGATATTTGATTGTTCAATAATCACTAATGAGTAATGAACTAACTCTTAACTCTTAAGTCTTCTTAATTCTTATGCCTTTATTTCATGTTCTATTTTTTTTTTTTTATGAGCTTTCCATTACATTTTAAGTTAGCATAACTAAGAAATATGAATACATGTGAAAAAACTAATCATTACTATTATTTTCTATTTATACAGCGATACAGGACCTCATATATTGAGGGCACCGCTACGCCCCCTTTTCTTACTTACTTTTGCAAAAGAACCACATTTTCTTTCATTTTACAATTTTCTGGATTTTCTGGAATTTTTTCAGATTTTTTTAAATCGCACCGCTACGTATCCCCGCTACGCTACGTATCACCCGCTTCGTAGCGGCCCGCCGCTACCGCTATTTTTCATCCTTGGTAGCAGCTTCAACCGTTGCGGCAGATATGGATGGGGTTGGATGGCTGGATGGAGTTGGGTTAGGGATTAGGTTTCAGACGACAGGGATCTAGCTTTGGGGGGTGGGGGGGAGATGGGGTGGATCAGTGATGGTTTAGGGTTGCTGGATGTGTCCGGCATAAGGGTTTTGGGGAATAACAAAGGGTTCAGGATCAAGGGTATGGATGTGGCTGGGTGGTGAGTGGATGATGATGATGATGAAGGAAGATGATATTGGTCGATGATGACTAATGATGAATAATGGATCGGCAGAAATATAAATAAAAAAAGATGGGATACCAGGTTACCTCGAATCAACGATCAGAACAGGGATCTTCGCTCTTATACCAATTGACACGGTATGGGAAAGGGGGGATAGCCAAAGGGCTTAGGGTAGGATGCCTAGGTCTCACATCAAAGACAAGAACTCACAATAAGGAAAATAAACTTTCATTCAATTGTAATCTGTCCCAAAGAAGGGATTACATCCTTATATAGTTTTAGCCTAAGCACTAACTTGGAAAACAAGCCATAATAGAATTAGAAACTACCTAATTACTGCTAGATCATAGCAATTACTAAAATCTAGGAAAGTTATTGGAAACTACCATTGGAGAATATCTCACTGCTGGGCCTTGTGGGACTTGGGCTTTCTAGTATAAACCTTCAAGCGAGGCCCTGTAGTATGGCCTGCATCAAGTTCTCTAAAAGAATGTCTCCAAGACACTTTATTTGTGAAAAAAGGTAGTCCTCAGGACCAAGGATGAAAATAGCGGAAGCGGCGGGCGTAGCGCCAAAACGCTACGAAGCGGGCGATACGTAGCGTAGCGGGGATACGTAGCGGTGCGATTTGAAAAAATCACCAAAAAAATCTGAAAAAATTCCAGAAAATCCAGAAAATTGTAAAATGAAAGAAAATGTATTTTTTTTTGCAAAAGTAACTAAGGTAAGGGGGGGTAGCGGTCCCCTCACTGTATGAGGTCTTGTATCGCTGTATAAATAGAAAATAATAGTAATGATCATTTTTTTCACATGTGTTCATATTGCTTAGTTATACTAACTTAGAAACTAATGAAAAGCTTATAAAAAAAAAACTATGTCATGAAGTCAAGACTTAAGAGTACCTAGAGAAAAAAATACATCAACCAAAGGGGTGTCTAATAGGATGTACTTAGAGAAAAATCATTGAGAAGAACTCTCTATATCGACCGTAATTCGGCGAGATCATATGCTTTTTGGTGTTCTTTTAAACATAAAAGGGTAGAAGAGTTGTGTAGAAATGTTATTTAGAAAGAAGAAGAAAAGAAATAAAGCTTATTATGCATTTAAAAAAAAAATGGAAAAGTTTGAATTTTTCTCACCCCGTAGCTGCCCCGTAGCGGCCGTTACGGGTGCGACGGCCGATTTATCGGCCGTAGCGTAGCGGTGGCGGCCGCTACGTCGCTATTTTCATCCATGCTCAGGACTCAAAAGAGTATGCAAATTCTCTACCCAAGAAGTAGCACAAAGGACCAAGATCTTTCATGTTAAACTCTGAACTGAGAAAGGTCTTAAGAGACCGAATTTCGTCTTGATCATCACATGTGATGAGCATATCATTAACATAGAGAAAAAGAAGAGTGCAACCTCAGTTGGTAGAGAGGCATAACAGTGCAGAGTCATGAAAACTCTAGGAATAGCCATACTAAGGTTGGTAATGCAGAAGTAGTCAAACCAAGCAAAAGGAACTTGTTTGAGTCCATACATAGCTCAATTTAGATGACAAACATTGTGTGGTGGATGACGAAGTCCCAAAGGCAGGAGTCGGGTAAAGCTTCTTCTATGAGAAGGTCATTTAAGAAGGCATTCTTAACATCCATTTGAAATAAAGACTAGTGACAAGCAACACCCATGGAGATGAGTATCAATTGCACACGCATGGAGGAAACAAGAGTATTGAAGGAGGAAAACATGTACCCCTTAGGGTTGTATCCTTCTCATTATATAGGGATTGATTACCCTATTATTAGTATCCTAATACACTTCAAGCTCCTAAGTTATAGCTGACTTTCTAATACAATTAGAGTTCCTAAGTTATAGCTAACTTAATGATACAAGTTCCTAGATTGACACCCCCCCCCCCCCCGCCCCCGCAAATTGATGCGGGGGAGTCATAAAGCACCAATTTGGAAACCAAAAACTGATGTCGAGGCCGAGGAAGTCCTTTTATGAAGATGTCTGCAAACTAACTGAAGGTCAGTAGAGACACGAGGTAAAGAAATGGCATCACACTTCAATTCATCTCGAATAAAGTGACGGTCCACTTCAATATGTTTGGTGCATTCATGAAAGGCATAATTTTTAGTGATCATGATAGCCCCAGTATTATCCGCATGCAAGGATGTAGGAGTTGGTTGTGCAAATCCGAATTCTGAAAGAAGATGAGGACAATCCAAGTGAGTTGGAAAAAAATACTAGTTTTCAAATAAAATAACATTACGAGAAATCTTGATGCGACGACCAATGGGGTCGTAGCACACAAAACCTTTTTGATTGGTGGCATAACCCAAAAAAGCACACCCACGAGATTGGGGGGTTAATTTTGTTCGTTCTGCGGGAGGTAAATGAACGAAGCAAACACATACAAATGTATGTAGGTGATCAAACACAGGATGATGACCAAACAGTTTAAAATGCGGTGTTAATTGAGCAATGGTAGGGGTTAGACGATGGTTTATTAAATGGACTGCAGTAGTGAGAGCTTCTGCCCAAAAACGTGGAGGGACTGATGATTTAATCAGTAGGGTTAGAGTAACATCAAGGAGATACCTGTTTTTCTGTTCCGCTATTCCATTTTGTTGAGGAGTATACGGACAGGTACGTTAACAAATGATTCATTTAGTTTTTAGAAAAGACTGAAAATCATTGGAAATATACTCCCCCCGTGAATCTAAACGCAAAGTTTTAATGCATTTTGAAAATTGGGTTTCAACATAGCTAAGAAAAAATTGAAAAGCATTAAGAACATCAGACTTAAAATGCAATAAATAAACCCAAGTAAACCAGTTGTAGTCATCAATGAACGTAACAAAGTACTTGACATGATCATGTGAAAGGTGGGGGGCATTGCTCCAAACATCGTTGTGAATTAAGTAAAAACATTCAGTGCTCCGTGTTGTAGAGTGAGAAAAAGGTAAAGTTTTACTTTTTCCTAATTTACAAGCATCACATTCAAAAGAAGCAGAATCAAAAGGTTAATTTAATAATCTAGATTTGAATAAAGTAGACATCGTAGATGCATTCAGATAACCAAGTCTTTTATGCCACAACCAAGAACTATTCTGAAGAAAAAAACAAAACAACTAGTGTAAATTTGTTCTGAGTAAATGTAGAAATTGGAAGGGAAAACATTCTGCCACGCTTAGGCCCGCTTGCGATCACTGCCCCCAACTCCGGGTCCTGCACAACACAACCAAAAGAGGAAAATGAAACATTGTAATTATTCTCAACAAGTTGACCTATAGAAATCAGATTTGTAGCAAGATGAGGAGACACTAAAACATTGGCTAATGGTAAGGGGCCAGAGGTATCACCAACAAAGGTGATGGGAAGATGGTCTCCTTTTGCAGTTTGAACAGTAAGAGTACGACTGTAAGGAACAACATTTTGCAAGTTGGTGGGTGAAGAAGTCATATGATTACTTGCTCCAAAATCTAAGTACCATGTATGAGACAGAAACGAATCAGTACCTATGATGACAGAAACGAATCAGTACCTATGATGTTCATAGATGCCAAGGCATTGATAATCATTTGATTTATCATATTAGGAGTGAGAGGAGCTGGGGATGCAAATTGTAATGAGGAACCAAGCTACGAAGAAGAATCATACTGGAGGGAACCATTGAAGTCAGGGGTTGCATAATGTTGAGAGGTCGCTGTGTAAGCACTAGGAGCCGACGGCGTATAGTTGCGGGAAGTAGAATTGCGACTCTTCTTCCGACATAGTTAAATAATGTGACCAATGGCTTTACAATACCTGCAGATCTTTGTTTTACATTGGTTTGCATAATGACCATATTTTTTACAATTATAGCACTGAACTTTACTGATGTCCTTGGGAGGTGGTCCGATGGTAGTAACAAGTGGAGTCTTAGCAGATCGCAGTTGTTCCATAGAAGTTTTGGTAACCAGACGTTGTTCTTCCCGCAAAAATTCCTGAAGACAGATATCTAAGCTAGGAAGAGAAGCCTGGCTCATTAAATGAAATTGGCGAACAGCATTGCCTTGCTAATAAATCTTCTGAAGATAGTCCCACATCTCACGGGCTGATTTGCAAGGTTTCAGGTTGAAGATAAAATGTGGTTCAACAAAGCCCAGTAACCAAGTTTTGATTTTGGCATCCTTAGCTTTCCAGGCAGAAATCTTTTTTGTCATCTTCCTCTGGCTTACTTTCAGACCCATCAATTTATCCCCGCAGTTCTTTTCCTTCTAAGTAAATTTGAAACTCAAAGGCCCAAGAGGTGTAATTTTTTCCATCAAAGTGAACCGGGGCAATCTCAGATTTCTCCATTATGTGATAGATCCGTCAAAAGGGCAAGATAAGATGATAGGAGAGACAACCACCCGCCAAAAATCAAGTCAGAATAGCTTTCAAAACTGTTCCCAGAACAGTTGTGTGAGACAGAATATGAAAAATATGCAAACAGACACCCAGAACAGGGCTGACGAACCTTACACGGCAGTAGGGATGTGTTCGTGGGCCCCACCAGATGATAAAAAATAACCAGAACAAAAAACAGAACAAGGACCAGAAGAATAACCAGAACAGTTGCTGATCCAGCAACTGTGCACAAAACCTGAGCCCTAAATAGCATCTGACGACCCAAAAAAAAAAAAAACAATTGGGTTGTGTACGTGGGCCCCACCAGAAGATCAGCGGTCAAATCAGTTGACGTGGATGAAAGCACAGAAGATTGAAGCAACTTATGGAAGAAGATTCAGCCAAAAACAATCCAGATCCAACTTTTTGGACGGCTGAGATGAAATCAGATGTATAAAATTGATTATTCAAATAGAGCTGTAGAAGGCCTACCTCGGATGAGGGAAAAATTGATGAAAAATCACCACAATTAGTTAGAATTCCAGTCGACCATAATGGGCTAGTTCTACAGAGGTGTTGGAGATGATCTCAGGTGGGCCACACCTGATCGGAGATAATCGAAGACACACCAAGGGCTTCCAGACGTGGAAGTTGTCAGGGAGGATCTCCAGATCCTTGTAACTTGAGAAAACTAGGCTTCCGGACCTTGGAAGATGTCAAGGATGATCTCACAGATCATTGGATGTGGAAGAAAATAAAGCCCTAGGCTCTGATACCATATCAATTGCACACGCATGGAGGAAACAAGAGTATTGAAGGAGGAAAACGTGTACCCCTTAGGGTTGTATCCTTCTCAATATATAGGGATTGATTACCCTATTATTAGTATCCTAATACAATTCAAGTTCCTAAGTTATAGCTAACTTTCTAATACAATTAGAGTTCCTAAGTTATAGCTAACTTAATGATGCAAGTTCCTAGACTGACAATGAGAGTGAGAACAGCAGTCATTTTGGCTACCGGAGCAAGATCTCTTCATAATCAATGTCATGTTTCGCTTGAATCCTTTTGCGACTAGGCAAGGACTTGAAGCGTTAAATTATAAATGCTTCCATCATATTGAGTCTTGACTTTGCATACCCATTTGCAACCAATAGCAAGTCTACCAGCAGGAAGAGGGACAAGATATCATGTATGAGTCATATGCAAAGTTGCAAGTTCTTCAGCTATAACAGTTTGTCAGTACGGAGAGAAGGGTGCCTCTTTGTACAACTAAGGCTCAATATAAGAATAAAGAGTTGCAAACCGTGTGTAGGTGAGTTGCAAACCGTGTGTAGGCTGGATAAAAATAGTCAGAAGCAATAAATCCATAATAATCAATAGGTTAGTGAGTGCAAATAGAATACCTACAAGGTGTCCCACTAACTGAGGAAGCAGGAGTGGGATAAGTTAGGCAGCTGTGATTAGTTCACAAGCTCAATGCTGATAGACACGAATAGGAGCAAAGGAAGGGTAACATGGACTAAACTCAAGAAATAAATCAAGGAATGGAACAAGGGAATAAGAGTGAAGAGGATCCGGAATGAAGCAACGGTAATCACACAGTCATCTTAAGCAAGTAGACTAATAGATAACAGATTCACAGATAGGGAACAAAAGGTACAAATGAAATAGAAATAAAAAGCAAAGCAAGGGTGATAACAGCTATTTTATCGACAAAGTAGATGAGAGTCATCTGCAATATATATGAAACAGGAGATGATGGTGAATAGGTGTGAGCAAGTAGTGAAACATCAGAGTTCATTTGACTAGAGGACGAAAACCAAATATCAAAGGGACAGCTTTGTTACCTGTGGAAGAGAAGGGGCAATGGTATGCAAGGCTGCAGGGGATGCTAAAGCCAAAGGAGACCTGGAGCTAGAGGAGAGTATCATCTATTGGAGTTGCTCAGCAATGACAGAGTGGATCTATGAAGTGAGATAAAAAATGTCCATAGTTGTGGAAAGAAATGAATGTTGAGCACCCGTTTGTAATGTGGACCTTTGGGACGAAGAGGACGGTGCTTTCAATGCCCTTGCTGCTTACGGTAGTTGCAAATTTCAAATGGTCCTTTTTTACGAGGAGGGCCAAGATGTTCAAGCTATGGAGCAGGTGATGCAGAAACCAAAACATGGTTTATATCTAGGTCCCTTTTGTAGCAAAAGAGACCTAGGAAAGGAGGACCAGGTTTGCTCTTCTAATAATAATTCAGACAATTTCATATGGACCGAATTGGTGATAGATGTAAAAGCCCACTCCTAACATGCTCAAATTCAGGCTGCAATTACAGCAAGATATTAAGAATTGTACAAGTCTAATCTCTTGACGGTAAGTCTCAAAATAGCAGAGTGAGCAGCACATGTGAATTGTGGCTCCATAAATGACAAGTAATCCCATGGTGATGTAATTTTTACATAAAAGGCATGAATTGTGTCATCACCTTGGAGAGGATTCCAAATCTCCCATTCCAACTGATATTATTCTGCTAAGTTATTCTGAACATAAAGCCGAGCTAAATAATCCCAAGCATCCTTTAGGATGAGCAAATTTGGCAAGCTGAAATCCTATGGAAGGATCAACAAAGTTGGCAAGCCAGGAATTGATTTTACCAATGTTGGATTCCCATTTTCCTTCCATGGCTATGGGTTTCTCGATATTGCTGGAAACAATTTTCCAAATTGTCTGCACTTCCAAAAAAAAAAAATCATTAGATGAGCCCAATAGGCATAATTTTTCCCATCAAGTTGAATAGAATCAACTTGGTGATTATCAGAAGCCATGGAAATCAGGATTATGCCACTACAAAATATAAAAGAAAGTGCTTAATAATATCAAACCAGAAGAAATCTAGGTCAGAATAATGCAATAGGACCGAAAGTGTAGATAGAAGAATCCAATTCAGACCAGTCCAGATAAGTACAACGTCGTAGTGAAGTCTAAACCAGAGTAAAATAGCATAGTAAACCTAGAATAACTGAAGAAAGAACTGAAAATTACTGCAGAGCCAAAAAAAAAACAGGAGTTGAAAAGAGATAGGAACGACTTTCCAAGTATGTTCCCCGCACGGTTTAATGGCAGAATGGCCGAAAATGGTCCAAAATACCCTTGAATTGCCAAATAGAGTTTCAAGTTATCTATGTAGGTGAGTGACGCAGGTATCCTCTGAATTTGATACCAATCTGATCAAAATCCAACAAATCCAACAGTAGTGATGAAAATCAAACCCAAAACTGAAAATGGCTTCAAAAACCCATCAAATGATGTCCAAATGAATCGAAAATTTAGAGGATTGCTCTTGTAGGTTGTTCGACCAGATGGGTGAAGTTTCAAAGTGATCGATGATTGGAAGTGGCCCCACCAGATTGACGACCTCCTTGCAGAGGATTTGGTTGCCACCAATGATGTATTTTTCTATAGAAAAGAATGATTTGAGAGGGAGAAGAGAGTAGATTGAGAAGAAGACTAATGCACAACATCCTACAGAGATTTGTGACTTTCACAGTAGATGGGGGCAGATCGATGGGTCCCATGAAAGAAAGATGACACCACTTTCCAAAGAACAGAATCCAAGATCACATGTATTAGACAGAGACAACCTAGGCGCTGAATACCATGAAACAACTCAATAAGAGATTTGAAGAAGTTGTGTTGAGTTAATGCTCCCAGCCACATTATTTATAATGGAGTCTCAAGTACAATATCAGTAAGGAGCTTATCTACACAAAATTAAATACTTGAATCTAAGAAAATGTATGGCACATGAGAGACATCAGATAAAGGCGATCCTCTAGAGATTATGGTACACTAAGGACATGAAATTAAGTGTATTCGCAGCAACAGGTTGGGTTGAGACAGGGACGTAGGGGTTATGTCGAAACCCAAATCTTACCTGTATATTATATCATTTTTTTTTATTGGTAACAGGAAATTTTATTTCAGAAAGAAAGAAGTACAGCTCAGCTTAAAAAGACAGAAGCACCATCCACAGTGGAACTGGTACAAGAGAAATGAACCAGCCACACACTACATTATAGAGGCGCTCAAATTACAAGATCTATGAACCCCTTGCTTAGCTAAACAGTCTACCATCCCGTTTGCAGATCTATTAATGTGTTAAAACGTAACCTGCAAGTCAGAAATTAGATGACTAATTTCAATGAAGAGAAATTGCATTTTCCATGGCCCCCTCAAAGATTTCACCCAAGATATAGCGTTAGCCAAACTTTAAATCATTTGAGTCCCCGAACTCATATCTGATCCACAAACTGGCAGCTGACCCACATAAAAAGGAACCCAACTTAAAATCTAAAATCCCATTTTTCAAAAACAAAAATCTAAATCCCTAATTAAAGCCCTAAACAAAATTTACCTGTTGAAACCTTAATTAAGACCCCTGACAGAAGCCCTGACAAAACCTTAATCAAACCCAATGAAACCCGTAATCAAAACTTTAAAAAAAACCTTACCCGAGACTCTTTAACTTTAAAAAAAAAAAAAACCACAACCCTAATCAAACCCCAATCAAGATCAAACACCCTAATCAGTAATAACAAAAAAAGTTAACCCCAATCAAGCTGTAATAACAGAGAGGGATAGATAACGAAAACAAAAGAGGAGGAAAAAGGCACAAAGTCATTTGGTAATAACAAAAAATTATTACCTGGCAAAGTTGCTCAGCCCCCCACGCCACGAGCTATATAAACTAGACAAAGATATAAACTAGACAAAGAAAAGGGTTGATGGAAGGGGCTCCACAAGGTAGGCAAAAGGGAGGAGAAAAGGAGAGAGAAGACAAAAGAGTCGAGATAAAGGAGGAGCCAGCTAGGGCTTCTCTCCGACCATCTGTATTTGCATTTATAATGGATGGGGGATAGAATTGAGTAACCCACTAGATCAGCACTTATAATCCGAGCCCATCCTGATTCTAAACAGGTCAGGTTCCCCAACCCTCATCTGACCCATTTCTAATATGGGTCAGATACAGGTCAAATTAGACAGATCAAGTTGGTGGACTAATCGAGTTTTGTCACCCTTAGTAGAGACAACATAAATCTGTATGTTGTTAGTTTATGCATTTTATGTTTACAGGTGGTAGGGACTCTACGTTGTTTCTTTGGTATGGAAGCTCGTTTTGAAAGATGCCGGCTCGGACAAGTTTTAATTCTGTTGCCAGTCTTCGTGCCATTTGGGACCAAACAAGTTGGTGTCACCGGCGCCAAACCGGTACAGGCACAACAGTCTTAAAATTACAAAAAAAAATTCAAGAAAAATAAATATAGACTAGAAAAATGCTGAACATGTGAAAATCTGATCATTTAATTGTATCTTTAATCAATTATAGAGATATCTATTTCTTTCTTAAGGCTAGGGCGATGTTTATCACTTCTTGTAGCGAATGGAAGGATCATTTAACACAATAAGCACCAAATTACCAAGATATAATAGCTATTTATAACTCAACACTTATAGTAACATTAAGAACACAAAGTACAGACCATAATATTGTTTAAGAGCACCTCTCTCTCTCTCTCTCTCTCTCTCTCTCTCTCTCTCTATATATATATATATATATATATAGAGAGAGAGAGAGATATATATATATATATATGTATAGGGAAATTCTCAAAAACGCCCCACTTTAAAAACGGCCCTTTTTCCGCCCCTTTTTTTTTTTTGTCATGGGGCCCATATTGAGTCAATCTAGTCATTTCACACCCACTACCCCCACATGAATACAAGTCCAAGTTTGACAATCATCCAATTTTTCCTCACCGTTGGATTGAAATCATGATAAAATGATGCCTCCAAACCATTAAATTTTAGGGTCATGGATCAAAAGGTTAGGATGATCTTATGGACTCAAGATTTTGCATATAGGTAGGCCTCATGTAGATCTATCCATCCAATGGACTTCCATGATCATCATGCATCCCAATGGGCCTAACTAGGAGGAGCGTTTTCTCCTAAAAACCGCCCTAGTGCTGTGTAGCGCTATATATATGGGAGATGCTCTTGTAAGAGTTACTCTCACGATACTATGAGTAAGAGGTGGGGGTCATCGCATTTAGGCTGTTGGCATTGGATATGGATGTGAGGGCCCCCACCCTTACTCTCATAGTGCAATGAGAGTAACTCTCACGGGAGCACCTCCTTTTATATATATATATATATATATTTATTTTTTTTATTTTTTTTATGTACAACATTTTGTTTTATGTACAATATCTGTAGTTCAGTAGGAAGGAGAGTGAAATAATAAAGACTAAATAAAAAAATAATGAATGGTGAAAATGGAATCCTTTTGAGAGAGGAGGGGCGGATGTAGCCAAGTGGATCAAGGCAGTGGATTGTGAATCCACCATGCGCGGGTTCAATTCCCGTCATTCGCCCAACATTCGCTATCCCTATAAACTTGGACAGGGTGTAAATATCTTTATTTCACCTTAAAAAACGATATTTATTTGATATTGACTATTCCCTTTCAATATTCCCTAATGTATATACGGTACTATAAGAGTAAGGGTCGGGGCCCTCACATCCATAGCCAATGCCAACAGCCTAAATGCGATGGCCCCCACCCTATCCCTCATTTAAGGTGAGAGATATCTCTCATAGTGACAAGCTCAAGATAACTCACGGATGGAACTCTGAAATAGCATAAAGCTATGAAATTGTATTATTATTGCTCCTTCCTTTGGAGAACCAGCCTCAATATATAGAGCATTACAAGCCTAAAAACAAGGCTCTAAGTTAGGAAACTAATCTAATTAGGAAACTAATCTCATTACAACAAGGTAATTACAGAAATATGTACAACTGTGTGATCTTTGACCTAATCAACCACGTAAGACAGTCATGCTGGACTGGATCTAATAATGGGCCTTGGGCCTATTTAACACCCCCCCTCAAATTGATGCGGGAGAATCAACAAGCATTAATTTGCCAACCAAGAATTGATGTCGTGGGCGTGGAAGACCTTTGGTGAGAATATCAGCAATTTGAAGCTCAGTAGAGACATGCGGAAGGCTGATGACATTACGTTTAAACTCATCACGTATGAAGTGACAATCAACCTCGATGTGTTTAGTGCGTTCATGAAAAATCGGATTCTCAGTAATCCGAATAGCACTTGTATTATCAGCATAGAGGGGGGTAGCTCCGTCTGCGGGAAATCCAATATCTGAGAGCAGACCACGGAGCCAAAGAATTTCGGAGCACGCAGCAGACATAGCCCGGTACTCAGCCTCGGTAGAAGATTTGGAAACTTTGTCATGTTTCTTGCATTTCCAGGAAATCAGACTATCACCCAAAAACATGCACCATCCTGTCGTCGATCTGCGAGTATCTGGACAACCAGCCCAGTCAGCATCGGAATAGGCTCGGAGAGAGAGAGGATTGTTGGATGGAAAAAACAACCCGCGAGTCGGTGTGCGAATAAGGTACCGAATGATGCGGCGAACAGCTGCCAGATGAAGGTGACGAGGAGCAGTCATGAACTGACTCATGAGGTTGACCGCATAGGAGATATCAGGACGAGTGATGGTGAGGTAGATCAAGCTACCAACCAACTGGCGATATGGGGTCGGATCAGGAAGAAGGTCACCCTCCTCTTTACTGAGTTTGACATTCAATTCGACCGGCGTATCGACGGGAGCTGAAGCAGTAAGGCCAGCCAAGTCAATGAGGTCAACCGTATATTTGTGCTGATTGAGTACTATACCTTTAGTCGATTGATGAACTTCAAGACCAAGGAAATAGTGTAAGGGGCCTAGATCCTTCATTTGAAATGTCTGATGAAGAGAAGCTTGGAGTGCCTGAATCATTTGTGCATTTGGACCAGTAATGACAATGTCATCCACGTAGACTAGTAGCACAGTAATCCCGGATGGAGCATGATGTAAGAACATGGAAGGATCATACTGGCTAGGATGAAAATCCAAATGAAGAAGGGTATCTTGAAATTTCTCAAACCATGCGCGAGGAGCTTGCTTCAGACCATAGAGAGAGCGACGGAGCTTAGCAACCATACCCTTCCCAGAGGAGGACCCCGGAGGCAGACGCATATAAACATCTTCTTTGAGATCACCATGAAGAAACGCATTTTTGACATCCATTTGATAGAGAGGCCAGGACTGAGCGGCAGCAACAGCAAGGATGATGCGTACGGTGGTCATCTTGGCTACGGGAGCAAAGGTTTCATCGTAATCAATGCCATATTCTTGCCGATTTCCGAGAGCAACAAGGCGCGCCTTATACCGATCGAGAGTGCCATCTGATTTTAACTTGAGAGAAAAGATCCACTTGCAGCCAATAGGTTTGACACCCACAGGAGGGGACAATATCCCACGTATGATTTTTCTCTAAAGCAGCCAATTCATCTTGCATAGCCTTGTTCCAACATGTATCCTGCACAGCCTGAGAATAGGATTGGGGAATGGAAGAAGAAGACAAAGTGGCCATTAAGGAAGTATGGGAGAAACCATAGCGGTCGGGTGGTACCGAAATGCGAGTGGAGCGACGTAGAGAAGGTTGTCCAGATGGACCAAGTGCCGGAGGTGGACTGGATGCCGGGTGAAGATCAGAAGGGGGATCCCTGGGATGCGCTTCTCTGTTCCGTCTGTGATACACAAAATTAGGATTAAACCGAACAACTGACGTGTCGTCAGAAAAACCAGGTAAAGACACCAAAGAGGAGGGGTCAGGGGGATCAAGATGTTTTTGAAAAAAATACTGGTGTTCAAAAAAAACGACATTCCGAGAGGTACGGAAACGACGAATGCGAGGATCATAACAAAGGAACCCTTTCTGGAAGGGTGCATAACCTAAAAACACACACTGAGCTGATTGTGCGGTTAGTTTTGTTCGCTCAGAAGGAGGCAAGTGCACAAAGCAAGTGGAGCCAAAAACATGAAGATCATCATAGGATGGAGAGGTCTTGTACAATCGGTAATATGGGCTTTGATTCTCAATGGAGGTTGATGGCATGCGATTGATAAGATGAGCTGCTGTAGCCAATGCCTCAACCCAAAACCGGGTAGGAACCGATGATTCAAGAAGAAGGGAACGAGTGACATCAAGGAGATGTCTATTTTTCCTTTCAGCAATTCCATTCTGTTGTGGAGTATAAGGACAAGTTCTTTGAGAAATAATGCCTTTGTGTTGCAAAAACCGTTGAAAATCTGAGGACACATATTCCCCTCCTGAGTCAGACCGCAAGATTTTAATGCAGGTGGAAAATTGATTCTCGACATAAGCTAAAAAAAATTTTAAAAACATTAAAAACATCAGATTTTGAATGCAGAAAGTAGACCCATGTGAACCGACTGAAATCATCAATAAAAGTCACAAAATATTTATAGTGAGCGTGGGAAAGAGCTGGAGCAATTCCCCATACATCACTATGAACTAAATCAAAAGCCTGAGTGGTGAGTGAAGTGGAATGAGGAAACGGAAGAGTCTTGCTCTTTCCCAATTTACAAGTAGCACAATCAAAAGGCACACAAGAAGATAAACCAATAGATTTATTTAATAAACCAGAATTTAACATAAGGGACAAAGCCTTGGAATTAGGATGTCCGAGTCGATTATGCCACAATCGGCAGTTATCTCGAAGAGAAAAACAAAACACATTATTGTCAAATTGATTCCTAGAAATTTTAGAAAAATCCAGCGGAAACAAGCGTCCACACTTAGGCCCCCTCGCGATCTCCTTCCCGGACATCTGGTCCTGCACAACACAACCAGAAGAAGAAAAAGAGATGTTACATTGATTTTCAACAAGCTGCCCGACTGACAAAAGGTTGGAAGTTAAATTGGGACACAGATAAACATTTTTCAATGGAATGGGACCAGGGATGTCACCGACAGCAGTAATGGGGATATGGCCCCCGTTAGCAGTTTGTATTTGAAGAGGGCCATTGTAGCTTTGCACATTGGAGAGTGGTGCACTGGAAAATGTCATATGATTAGACGCCCCGGAATCAAGAAACCAAGTAGAAGATGGAGGGGATATACCTGAGAGACCAAAAGCAGAAAGGGCATTGACAATCATCTGTTGAACCAATTCAGGAGTGAGAGAGGATGAGGGCCCAGGCTGTGAGGGTGCAGATGTAGGAGCAGGTAGATCCGAAGAAGCAACATACGCAAGCGGAGGCTGATATTGTGGAGTTTGAGACTGTGGACGTTGTGGGCGGCGGCGACATTCAGAGATGATATGTCCCGACTTCTTACAGTAACTGCAGACCTTCTGTTTGCATTGAGTTGCAATGTGCCCAAATTTTTGACAACTGTAACATTGTGTTTTGCTCAAGTCTCGAGGCGGAGGCTGAGAAGCCTTATTAGCCGAGAACGCGACTGAATAGGTTTCCGTCTTTTGTTGGGCTATATGAGCGGAGGTCGCAATGCGCTGTTCTTCGCGTAGGAGCTCATTCAAGCATACATCTAAGGAAGGTAATGGCATCCGATTCATCAGAGCAGATCGGACACTTTCATATTCATTGCGCAGTTTCATCAGAAACTGATCCCTGTGACTAGAGGCCTGAAGATCTTGAATCACTGTCAACACATTGTCAGCCACATCCGCATACTTAATACTATCGTATTCCGACCACAGTGTAAGGAATCCGGAATAGTAGTCTTGTACCGACAAGGTCCCTTGTGCATACTCAGTAATTGCACATTCAAGATGAAATTGACGTGCAGAGTTATCTTGATGATATACTTTCTTCAAATACTCCCACATGGCTTTAGAGGTCGAGTACGGCTTGAGATTCATTATCAAATGAGGCTCGACAGATCCCAGAATCCAGGATTTGATTTTGGCATCTTTAGTATGCCAAGAGGAGATCTTCTTCTCATCCTCAGTAGGTTTAGGGTCAGTGCCAGAGACAAATCCCCATAATTCCTTAGCTTCTAGGTATATTTGAAATTGGAAAGACCAGGCAGGGTAATTCTTTCCCGTGAATTTGATCAAAGTGACCTCAGATTTTTCCATCTCAACTGTATATTGTGAAACAGTGAAAGAAAAAGAAAGTGATCAAATCCAGCAATAGTTTGTAGGCAGTACAGTTCGTGAGTGCAGGAGATGGTGCTGGACAGATCCAACCAAGCAATCAAACAAGCAGAGAAGAGATGGGGCTAGATAGAACAATAAATTGGAAAAAAAAACCCCTGACGTCCTTGAATGGAGCCCTAGATCCCCTACGTGGGCCCCACAGATGGTGCTGGACACTGATCAGGTTCCTGATCTATGGAATCACACAATTTTCGCACCTACTGGAACAAGTTTGAACTGAATCTGCTGAAAATCCAAATTTCTATACGGTCTTGATCAAAACTTGTGGAAGTTTTTGAAAAATCACGAGAATGATCAAAAACTGACCTTACAGTGTCGGAAAAATTCTGAAAAAATCACCAAAATACTCAGAAGACCTAGGCGACCTTGGCTGGAAGGATCTTTGATGGTGTTGTGATGATCGCAGGTGGGCCACAGTTGATCTGAGCCTATCGCAGATCCTGGATGGACGTCGATCCCTTGAAAACAGATCCACTATCTGTTTTTTTCTTCTCGAGAGAGAGATCAATCTCTGATTAACGTATTGAATGATTTCTAATCCTGAAGACTAGAATTGTGCTCTGATACCATGACAAGCTCAAGATAACTCACGGATGGAACTCTGAAATAGCATAAAGCTATGAAATTGTATTATTATTGCTCCTTCCTTTGGAGAACCAGCCTCAATATATAGAGCATTACAAGCCTAAAAACAAGGCTCTAAGTTAGGAAACTAATCTAATTAGGAAACTAATCTCATTACAACAAGGTAATTACAGAAATATGTACAACTGTGTGATCTTTGACCTAATCAACCACGTAAGACAGTCATGCTGGACTGGATCTAATAATGGGCCTTGGGCCTATTTAACACATAGGAGCATCTCCCTATATATATATATATATATATATTTCTATTGTTCGAGAGGTGGGGGCTTCGGGCCATGTGGCAGGTAAAGAAACCCAATAGATAGAATACCTAAAATTATCATACCCAAGCTCAAATTCATGTACCATTGATAATCAATCTTGCATGGTCTACCAACATAAAAATTATTGCATGTAGGCCTCAACATGCACATTGTTAAGTGTAAGAATTTGTTCTAGGTACAATACTTGTCACTTCACTTCCAAGACCAAAAATGAAAAACAGAGTTCCTTTCTATCTAATTGGTGAGTTATTGTATGAATCAGCCCACATAATTCCCGCACCGATCTGTAAAAGCAGTTGTCGGTCCCATGTCGATCGGCATCGGTCTTGTGCCTATCCAAACCGATCTCCTACCAAACTGTGGCAATCTGACTCAACCAATATGTGCCAACTCAATCAAGTCGGGGCCTTTTTAGGGATTCCAATCCCAAACTCATTGGTATTGACCATCACCAAGTCAACTCGTCCAAGAAGACTCGGTGCTAAACAAAATTTCAATCCTTTGTTTGGACATTTGGACATACTTCTCGGAAAGGTTCTATGTCATAGAATGATGTTGTCATTTCTTTCATGAAAAATTTGGCAAAAATGAAACGGGACATTCCAGAAAATGTTGGACTCTACGAATGATGGTGCAATTAAAGTACAGCCTTTGATACTCTATTAGGCCATCTCATCTAAGGAGTTTGTAGGTTTATCCAAAACTGATCTGTGAAGAAACAGTTAGGATTGTAATGCTAAATAATTCTCCAGTATTTAGTTTATTCTGAGTGTCCATATGGTCTTTATCATGGTTTGTACTCTTTTGAATATCAGTTGCCATTTCAATAATAAATAAATTATCAAACATTTTACGTTTCATAACTATGCCACATGCATAAGCCCAAATTTTTCCCTCTTCATTTTCACATTTTCCTGACTTAAAGAACACAGCAGTCAGTATCATTTAATAAAAGTAGAGCCGACACTCATTGGCTAATTTACTATCACCTCATCCATTGGGCTTCACATAAAACAGTTCTATTAGCCGGTAGGAACCAAAGAGGAGCAAAGTGAGGAACTTACAGCTTCATTTCTTTTAATGTGGTTTGCTGCATTCAATATACAAAAGTTGCTAGTTGCACAAGCAGTTGAAATCGAATAGTTTGGCCCCATCCATTTCTGCATTTTACACACCAAATCCAATACAAGGAAGAAATAAAAGATGATGAAAGTCAACCCCAAATTTCAAGAATTCTTATTATTTCAGTAATAGATACTAGCTTACCAAATCCATTGCAAGTATTGCAGAGCCCATATTAGTAGTTGCAAAAGGAACACAAAAGGGATTCATCTTCTTGTACGAGACCCTTAAAGCTTCTATTGCATCATTAAACACCTGCTCTCAAAGAATAACCCAGATCCACAATAGATGAGCAGGGATTGTAGAAGAAAAGGGCTTATCTGATGATGTATAAAAATCTTTGTTTGTGTCTGGTATATACTCCAAAGTACAATCACTTTGAGCATTTTGACAAAATAGATGGTTACCCATTCCGAGATGGTTGAGGCACACAGAGGTTAATACAAAGTGGGATACAAGTTTTCTGGCCATTGCTTTTTCTAGCTGTGAATGTCATTAACAATGACTTGGGTTTTTTACCCAAAAAAAAAAATATTAAAAAAAAAATGACGTGGGGAAGGAAGGCAGAAAACAGTATCCCACCAAATGTGGTTTCTAATTCCTGTGCTGCACAAACAAATAATGTAAGAGATAACCATTCTTTTTTTCACAAAATTAGAACACTTGCAGTATCGCATACATCCAACTACATGAACTGTATATGAAATTTCCAATAAATTTGTGAAATCAAAGACTGATCAAACTAATCATTAGCAGCAACCTAAGCACCAAAATTCCAACTCACAATTATCTTTTATCAGCATTATTTCTGTGTTCATAGCAACAGAACCAAATACTGTACCTTCATCCCACCCATTGCGGAGCCAATAAGAACCCCGCATTTTGATTTGTCCAACATATTCATGACATCATTAGTGATCCCTCCATCTGCCAATGCTTTCTTGCCAGCAGTCAGTAGGTAAAGCATAAATTTGTCCATCCTCTTAGAAAGTTTCGGAGCAACACATCCATCCGATGAGAAATTTTTTATTTCGCCAGCAATTCGCTACAGAAAAGTCTAGCATCAGGATTCAGGAATAGGAAGAATGTTTACAGCCTATCATGTAAATCAAGAGTCGGCACTTACAATCACCATTTTAAGTATCAAAAAGTGTGTTTTCTCCAAGGGACCATTTGGATGTGGAATAAATAGTAGGAAAAAAACTGTCTAAAGAGGAAATTTGAACCATGGATAGTTTTTTTTAACCATGGATAGTTGTCTCCACCTTCTCACCTCATCCAAAGAGTGTCCGATAGGGCATATTTGTGAACGACAGTTTCTGTGGCATTTCATTTCAAGAATGATTTTATTTTCTGTGGAAATGAAAACTGAGGATTTCATTTTCAACAGTTCTCGGTTTTTATATTTATTGCAGCAAAACATTTTCCATCGCTAATTAAAAACTGTAGAAATGGTTATTTCTATTCCTTGGGTCCGAATCTACTTTCATAAAAATTAAGAGGAGTGCCTTCAGGATGGAAAATGTTTACACAGAAAGACAGATCCCTTGGAAACCATTTTCATTATTCTGCGGAAAAAGCCTATGCAAAATGTACACTTGGGGTGTTTTCTGGATGTTCCCCAGTGAAACATAACAGGTCTCCTGCTAAACACTGCATCAGACCCAAATTAATGAAATAATTTTAGCACAAAATTAATCCCTTTCGGTTTGACACAGCAACCATCCAAAGCCAATACAATGCGGTCAAGGCAGATGTGCCTTGCTCAAGTCATACCAACTAGATAAGTACCAGTAACAGATCAACAAGAAGTTGTCTTGGTACCAATACTGGGAGACACAAAGAAATCCATGTCTCTGCCATATTTTCTAGATCCCAAATCACCTCTCATTAATTAGATCTTAACTCTTCTAGACCTAAATTCAAAAACAAAACTCACTATTCTCCAAAACACAATGAATCAGAATATTTTAGGAGAATGGATGCTTGTCCATTTCTTTGTGCATACAGAGCTTGGAAAATCAGATTTCTCATGAGGGATACTTTCTCAACTTTACACCCAATTCAATTTAGGCAATAAGAGTAGACAATGATTTTAGGTGTTTCCCCAGTGGCAACAGAGACTACCTATAGGGAGTACAAGCACAGCCTGCTCAGGTTCATATGCATACCCCTTCCCTCCTACAGTACCCAGATACAAAACTGCAGCATATTGCATCATACCAATGCTTCACTTTTTTTATAAATAAAATCCATGTCTATGTTGTAACTCCATATCTGGGGCATCATAGCCCCCTTCATGGAGGTTCTCACGAACCACTGCGGCAAGGACCAGAATTGAAAATGATTTGGGGGGGAAAAGCAGAGAGATACGGGTCCATCTAATCTGGTTCCAATTCCTCATCAACCGAGACATAGCCTCACACAAAGGAAATGGATAAACATCCTGCTTTAGGGCACACTTGTCCAGGCCTTTTTCTGTGGAAGCGGAAATCAAATCTGCATAATTTTTTACAGTTAGCCGTTCGGTGCAGAATGACTCTCTGCTGAAAGGTGCTGTTTTTGTGCTGTTTTTCAGCATGAAAGAGGACCCCAACCCAGACCCTTGGACTTCCATTTCCACGGAAGAGGAACCCGGATTTCCTTTTCCACAACATTACATAAGCAAGCCCTAGTAAGTAAAAGAGGGGTAGAGAAAAGACACCTCAGTGGTAAGGGTGTCTCATCTAACACAGCCGCCTAGGGATCGGTCCCCATGCAAGTAGGTTATAACATAAGTACTGTCCCACACTCACACTTACCAAATCTAGCAAAAATAATAAATAAATAAAAAACAATGGTAGATTGATTACGTCCAAATGAAGCCTAAACTATTGATGTGGTAGCAAAATGTTAACGAATGTACCGTTGGAAAATGGGAACAGTCAAATGCTTCAATTTCACTTATACCGCTTACACCCTCAAGGAGATTATTGTAGAATACATCAGGATCGTGGCCTAGAGGTGTCACCACACCCATCCCTGTCACAACAACCCTTCTCTGCTTTGTAACAGGTTTCTCCTTCTTCACAACTTCCTTCGAAGGTTCAACAGCTACATTCATGGTTTTTCCTACAACCATAATAATTGAGTTAATCCCCTCATCAAAAAGAAACATATAGACAGTAGAGTTGAAAGTTCATGTTTTAAGGAATACATTTCATAATGTAACTAACAAAAAGACCCATTTGGCCATTTTATTCATCTGTCAACTTTAAGCAAATTTAGGATACTTATAGATATCACTAGTATCTTCACTGAAGCAAAGCCCGTGGATGTTGGGCTCACAAAGAAATATATAGGAAATATTAGATATAAAAATAATAATTCAAAAATAAAAATTACTTTTGATAATGAAATATTATTAGGGTTAGGGCTTGCGGTGGACGTGCTAAGAGCACAATGGGTGCCAAAGCACGTGTCCGAAGACACAATCAATCTCCGAAGAGACAATAACGAGGACGCACTTCAATGGGAAAACCCAATTTCTTTAATCAACTCTCAGAGAAATAATTCTCTACAATGCCATATAAATAGGAAAACACAACTTAAGCTCTAAGAAACCTAATTAAAATAGGAAACCAAATAAATAGAAAACCTAATCCTAAATAACATTCTTTAAATGAAATCACAAACTAATGACCTATAATTAGTTAATAAAATATCATAAATCTAAGTGGGCCCAACACATGTGGCCATGAGGTCAAGACTGCATCATTCTCCCCCACTTGAAAAAGAACTCGACCTCGAGTTCGGAAAATGTCCACCTGGATCAAAGATCAATATGACGAACTTCTGATTCATCAATTGATCTACAACTTCTGCGTAGAGCTCCATGTAAAATTGCTTTGGATGGATGAAATTTGTGTTGATATGCAATCGAACCGTTGGATGATTTACTTGTAGAATCTGCACCATCAAATCACAGTATCTGACAAATCGTTCTTGATCTCCCGATTGCCATTGGCGATCCCTAAACACAAAATCAATTTGAGAGCTTATGTGGGGATTATCAACAACTTGCTCTTCATCACTTGGGGTTTGCACTTAGGGATTATTTGTACTCATAGGAGAAATTTCAAGGCCAACTGTAGATGTGAAATCTTCTGTGTCTAACTCTAGTTGATCGGTCTACATAGCAGTTGGCATTTGTTCCTTAACACAGTCTGTTATGTGTGGTGACTTTTCTTCTTGAGAAGTAACTTCCAATAAACTAGACCGTCCGCTCCATACGAATTGCTTCCTAAAATGCCTCGTGGATGGTCTTACAGTCAGTCATTCTGTCCACTATGTCCGGTCTCAAGCCTCTTACAAAACTAATGAAATCATGTTCATCACCATCCTCCATTCCACATGCATCTTGGAACCCTGAGAATTGGTCAGAATATTCAAGAACGGACAATTCTTCTTGTTTCAAATCAAGAAATTACGGGAAATAATTTTTATTGATAGCATACCATAATCCATATTGACACGCATATCTGACTCCTTAAAGTGCATTGTAGAACTTACTGATATGTAATTTCATATTGGAAGTGTGAATGGACCGACCTTTTCAGTAGATCTGCTATCTACGAGCACGCAGGCGAAAACGGATCAAAAATTGGACGGTGGAGGAGCCTAAAATCGCAAAAAGAAGTCGCAGCCGTTGATTGTGGTCAAATCTGGGCCCTTGACTTCTCTGCTGATATTATAAGTGGTGGTGGCTGGGTCGAAATTAGAAGTGGGTCGGAACTAACCTGACCCAAAGTTGATTTACTTTAACCTTGCTATGCAAACTCTACAGATCAATTGTTCTGCTTTGACCAAATATGGGGAGGGAACGAAGGAGAGTCTTCGACTGCGCATGTGCCTCAACGAAAGGAGAAGGGAGAATTTTTTTATACTGTAAAGCTCTTTTGTAATTTCCTTTTTTCTATCAATACAAGTTACCATTTCAAAAAAAAAAAAAAGGAGAAGGGAGAAGGGCGATGGGACAACGACGACAGAAATGGCAACGCTGCTGGTTGGCGAAGACGATGATGTTGTTTGATGATGGCTTGGAGATCTAGCGTTGCTACTAACGGTCGACTCGTGCACGGTACGCTTTTCTCTTCCCTCTTCTTCTTTTCTTTTCTTCTCTTCTTCGTCTTTCTTTTTCTTGTTCTTCTTCTGTCTTCTCTGCCTTTCTGCTTCTTGCGTCTTTGCTTCTTTTTTTTTTTTTTTTGGGCTCGAGATCTGGGGAAGGAGTATGGGGGTCGAGTGGGGTCTGGGTCCAACCAGAGGTTGTGCGAAAGAGATAGGGGTGTGGTCTCGATCAGGGGATCTGGGAATGGGGTCGTCAGGATTGGTTTTCTAAAAATTAGGAATGGGAATGCATAATGGGTCTATGGGTAATGCAAATTGGGAATGGGAATGCGTAAGATTGAGGATGGGTTCGGTGACTTGGGGTTTGGGGAAAAGTATGGATTTGGGGTGTTGATGCTCAGGTATTTGGGGTAGGGATTTGGGATTGGGGCTGGGGGATAGGATTAATCACGCCGACGGTCAAGGGATTTTTCGGCTCTGATACCAATTGATGCAGGCCCTAGGGTTAGGGCTTGCGGAAGACAAGCTAAGAGAATAATTGGTGCCGAAGCACGTGTCCGAAGACACAATCAATCTTCGAAGAGACTATAACGAGGACGCACCTCAATGAGAAAACCCAATTTCATTAATCAACTCCTGAGAAATAATTCTCTACAGTGCCATAGATATAGGAAAACACAACTTAAGCTCTAAGAAACCTAATTAAAATAGGAAACCTAATCCTACATAGCATTCTTTAAATAAAATCAGAAACTAATGACCTATAATTAGTTAATAAAACATCCTAAATCTAAGTGGGCCCAACACATGTGGCCATGAGGTCTACGCCGCATCAAAAATATATGGAAAAAATGTTTCAAAAAGAAATAAATTATTATAAAAGTGAAAAGGGGTCAAAATAGAATAAAAAGTTGAAAAAAATAGGGATAATAAAAATATTACCAAACAAATTAGAGGTTGTATCCTTCTACTTGTATATCTTAATGACATTATCGTTGTTAGCAATAATAACTAACTATTGTTATTTACAAAAAAACAAATAACTCATTATATTCAGACTTGTTGCGTCGTCTTCATTCTGAGTTTGTAATGAAGGATCTTGGCCGCCTTTGTTAGTTCTTAGGTACTGAAGTTATTCGCTTCTCTAGGGGACTTTTTTTTCTCATCAAAACATGCTTGTGATGTAATGCTTCCATCAAATTAGAGGTTGTATGCTTCTACTTGTATATCTTAATCACATTATTGATGTTAGCAATAATAACTAATTATTGTTATTTACAAAAAAGCAAAAAACTCATTATATTCAGACTTGTTGCGTCGTCTTCATTCTAAGTTTGTAATGAAGGATCTTGGCCGCCTTTGTTACTTCTTAGGTAATTAAGTAATTCGCTTCTCTAGGAGACTTTTTTTGCTCATCAAAACATGCTTGCGATGTAATGTTTACATGCTTGTGTCAAAGGCTATTTCAACTCCTTTGGTACTTAAATATCATCTGAGTGCATATTCTGCATTCTCTCTAATTGAACCCACCACATAATGTAACATTGTTCAATCTCTTCAATACCTCACCTATGATGCTCGGGTACTTTTGTTAGTTTATATGGTCTCAATCCATTAGATGATGTAATAAATTGATTTATTTCTTTATTTATCAATATAATCATGTTTTACTCTCATGAGATGATAGTGTTTATTACTTACTTGCATATAACCAGTACGAATGACATGACGGTTCATGAGATGAACTAGAGTCCACAAGTATAATAGATGTAATACATGTGTATGGATGAGATCCATATATGGGAGACATGTGTCGCAAATCTTATACTTAAATATCTTCACAACCAGTGATGAGATTGGGCATCTCATCTAACAAGGTTGCAGCACTTTGATCACTATGAGATAGTGTGATTTGTCTCGATCATCATAATGTAAGATTCTGAATCATGGTGCTGGTACATTGGATGTATTGAAGGACCATGAAAAGCACCTTATGAAACACTGTCTTTACTTTAAGATCTGCTCTCATAATTCCCTACCAATAGGCTCATAATCCTGAGACATTAATGAACTCAAGTTTATATCTATTCATTTGCTTTGAGTTATCGATGAGTGAGGCCAATTGTAGGTCAACACCTCAGTGCCTTAGGTACGTGGTAGTAGGACTGTGGGAACATTCAATAGTCAAGATGGAATCTATTCTCATTATCTCCTTGTGCCAATTAATGGATTTATCATTGGTAAGTGCGCACCCATTCCAATTAAGAGTTAATTGGATAGGTACCGATGATCACTATAATTAATTGAGTCTCAAGGATAATAAGATACGGATCCAATTTGGTGGACAGGTCCAATTGATCCATGGATATAAATGGAGGGGTCTACTTGTGGTCATAGGAGAGTTTAGAGTCTTCTTTGTAATTTATTCCTAAGACTGAAGTTCAATTGCATTTATATAGTAGAGTTATTTGCAATTAACTGTGGGCCCAGATTGCAAATGATATGTGGGGTCGGGGTGTCCCAGTTGGAGCCAGTTTTCTATGAAATCCCTAGTGGTCCGCACGCTAGCCCAATTATTAGAAAGATACTAACTCTACTTGAACTCTAAAAGGAAAGGAATTAGAAAGTTAATATTTCTATTAGAAGTGAGACTTCTAAGTAAAGATGAGGTTGCTTTAGCTATAAATATGGGAGAGGCCTTCGACGGCCCACACATCCCTATTCCATACTTCGAATTCACGCCCAAGTCAAGTGCAAGAGTTGCACGCCCCACACCTCCTCTTCTCTCTCTCTTCCGGATTCCCTTAGAGTTTCTAGTTGGTTTCTCTTAGGGCACGTTTGGCAAAGGGCATGGCCAAGGAATCCTCTCCATTTTCCGCGTTTTGAGGATTTCCCATGTTTGGTTGGGAGAGGATTTTGAGAGGAATGACATGAGTTTTCCTCATGTGATTATTTAAACAATCAGAAACCCACACCCCCCCCCCCCCCCCCCCCGGTCGGACCGAGTGAATCCATGCATGAGTGGAAAGCTACAGTGACTGAGACATTAATATGGTTTTGGCCGGTTTTTGCATTTTTAATGCATCTTTTGGGTCTCACAATCAAGATCCAAACCGTTAAATAATGTTTATATAATCCAAAACGGCCATTTCACCAAATTTCAGCCTTTGATTCATCTTAGATCTTGAGATATTTGCAAAAATGTCCAAACCATTAGATGACCAAATTCTGAGATTCTGTTGGGCCAAAACCGGGATGTAGACCAGTCCATTCTTTTCAATTTTCTGGTCCCTATGGTCCCCACGATCATGATCAGAACCGATAGTTATTTCTGGAAGGTCAAACACGACTAGTTGACCAAACTTCAACCATTGATCCTTACCATATCTTGAGATATTTGCAAAAACGTCCAAGTACTAAAATATTAATTTCTTATTCTTGTGGGCCCCCTTTGCACGACCTAAACCGTTTAGATTTTCTAGATGACCACAAACAACTTCGAGGTGAAAGTCAAGGTCTTAATTTTTCTTGGATTTTGGAAATTTTTATAAAAATATTTATTACCATTAGATCATACATTCTATAATTTGTAGCAATCCTCCCTCCATCCAAACATGGAACTCTCATTGGGAATCCTACTTGAGGATCGTGGCCTTCTTTGGAGATGGAGAGAATCCTCTAAATAGAGGATTCTTCATCGTTTACTGAACGTGCCTTTAGAGATCCCACCCATCTCCTTGAGAAAAGATATCTAATACGGGACATAGCGTGGAAGACAATTGGGTCTTGGAGATTCTAATTTGTTAGAAAGAAAAAGTTCTTCATCCAACAAGTTGTCAACTACTCCATTAAAGCACTACCGAGCTCCCACGGTAAAACCTACTCCTTGTATGTTGTAGATTTATTGTGGATCATGGTGATGCTATTTTCTATCTTAGAGATAGTTTTTCTTACTGATCTTGATTGATGAGTTTGAGGATTGGATCCTGGATTGGGTTCGTAGCCTTATGGATAATTGATCCCTGCAGTGCAGTAAGTGGGTCAAAAGTTTTTGAAACCTATCCGCGAGGCCCACCTACTTCCAACAATTGGTATCAGAGTCATACATCATCTCTAATCTAATTAGATCAGTAATCTAGATCTAATATTTGCATGAGATGCGAAGAGGATAGACCTAAGGCTTTGTAAAGATCAGATTTGATGTTTTTATGCATATTGTATCTTGTATGAATGCACTAGAAGGGACACGTTCGGGCAAGAAAGTCTTTTCTGCAGGAATTTCGGGCAGGTTGCTCGAGCGGACCAGGCTCTGGAAAGTGTCCGCTCGAGCAGATCAAGGTTCACTCAAGCGAACTGATGCAAAACTTTTCTTTTTAACAGTTCGGGATTTTCATCATGAGATGATGAATGGTATCTTCCTAAACCTAGTTCCTACTATGTTCATGATACTAACTTTGCAGGTTCATGTCCTCTCCATATGGCCCACAAGTCTTTTACTTTCTTTTATGGTTGTTAGTTTATTTAATGCTAAGTGTAAAGGGCATCTTGGTTTCCTTGATTTCCCGTCTTAGGGCAAGGCATGGTGAATTTCCTTATAGCCCTTTTATTTCCATTATTAGATTACCACATAAGTCCCATCGTCAAGGTATAGGAATTCATGTAATTTTTTATTTTGGAGGTGTACGAGACGAAAAGGAAAGTGATTGGACTCCTAATCAAAGAGTTTGAAGATTACCAAAAGAGTTTTGGATATGCCCAAAGTGTAACGCCCCACCTTACACGCATGCATAATATTGTCCGCTTTGGCCCACGGGCCTCACGGTTTAGTTTCTGGTGGGTCTTAACCCACCAAAAGGCCTCATGCAAGGTAAGTGTGTAAGCTTTACGTTAATCCCATTCACTTACCTCTCTATAGTCGATGTGGGACTCCGGAGCGTCACACAAAGAGTTTGAGGAATCCCAAAGTTTTGGAAAGTCTAGAACCCCAAGAAGTCTATTCCGCTTGGACCATGTGGAGGAGATGACTAGTTTCTAATTTTAAAACTTTTTATTGAGGGATAAATGCTTGTTTTAGAATGTTTCCAAATCTGATCCAAGCATAGCAAGTTACCAAAATTGGTCAAATCAAATTAATTTTTGGAAAGAGTTCCAATTAGTGTTGATGGCCCCATGAGATGGACCCATTGGTAACACTAATCTTGAAAATTGGACCTTCCTTAAATATAACTTGACTTGGAACCAATCATTGGTCATATCATGAGATGATTTGATGTTTATATATGTGGGCCCTTATACCTAAAAAGGAAATCCTCAATTCTAAAATATTAAGTGGGAGCGGAGCATTTAAATTGGGAAATCACCATGGTTTTCCACCATAGGTCCAATGTAAGGAAAGTATTAACCTCGCGCCATCTTGAGAATAACCGTTTCCTACGGAGGGCTTTTATTTGTCTGGTTACTAGATATGGATCTCCTTAGAATAGTGTTGGTGATACGTGGTGGGGGCCCACTCCCCAAGGAGGAGTGGCCCAAAACGGTTGTCATGCAATGCTAGTAGGTGGGTCACACTTAACTAAAATAGTGATGTAGTATCCCCAAGGATTTGCCTCATGTATTTTAGAAACCAAAGCTAATTGGGAGTCATACATTATTTGGTATGAGATACGTAGATGATAATGAATGATGGGGATCATAGATAGTTAGTCTTAATCTTAATTACAACCAACTTTGATCCACACCAATCTAAGTGACATCCGCACTCCCCAAGGAGGCATGCCCTAAGGGATTGGAATTCCAATGTCTTATAAATTTAGTGGTTAGAGGATTTCCACATGAATTTGGTAGAACACTAAACCGTAATGTCATTTATATTCTTTTATTGAATGTATGGTTATGTGCTACAGTTTTTCCAGCATGAATTCAAACACTTTCAATCCACTTGCGACCATCCTCAACCAGAACAAGTTAGTGGTATCCAACTATGTAGATTGGAAAAGGAACATTGATATTGTCCTGACTGCTTCAGGATACAAATATGTCCTTCCCATAGAAAGCCCCCCCCCCCCCCCCCCCCCCCCCCCCGAGATGAGACTAGGCAAGATGCACCACAGGACGAATAAGACCTTTACACCAAATGGGCCAAAGACAATGAGATGGCCAAATGTTATATACAGGCATCAATGTCTAGTGTTTTGCTACACCAACATCAATCCTATAAGACTACATACGATACTATATCAAACTTAAAGGAGATGTTTGCGGACTAGGGCAGGCCTGCTAGACAAGCTGCTATGAGGGTGCTGATAAGCACTAAAATGGCTGAAGGAACATCAGTACAGGACCACATGCTGAAAATGGACTCATTAAATGAGTTAAATGTACTGGGTGCTGCGATTGATACAGAATCGCAGATTGACATAATCCTCGAGTCACTGCCAAATTCATTCAATAATTTTAAGATCAATTATAATATGAATAAGATGAATCTGACTTTAACTGAGCTGTCAAGCCAGCTGGTAGCGACTAGGGGGATCATGAAAAAGAAGTCAACTGCCCTGATCACAGAAAAGTCATTTGCCAAGTCCAAGCAGAAAGGTAAGAAGAAATCAATCCCCAGGGTCCTAAGGTGGAGAATAGTGCTAATGGTGGTGTGGCTAAGACTAAGTGTTTGAGATCAAAAACGAAGTGTTTCCATTGTAGTTTGACAAGACATTGGAAGAAGAATTGTCCAGATTTTCTGTCTAAGAAAAAGACCTCAGATGTGATTGAGTCACTTGTTTTTTAAGTTAGTTTTGCAACTGGTACTTTAGAATCCAGGTGTGTTAAACTCCGGTGCAACTAATTACATCTGTAATTCGTTACATGGGTTCCGGGAAACTAAAAGGCATAGTGACGGAGAAATCATTGTCAACCTAGGATTTGATGTTAAGGCGGAGGCGATTTCAGTGGGAGTTATTATTTTATATATTTCATAAAATAAATTGGTTTTGTCAGACACTCTATATGTACCGTCTTTAAGACAGAATTTAATTTCAGTTTCTAGTTTAGTGAATAAAAGTTATTCTATTACTTTTGGTACTGAAGTTGTCATAAAGAGGAACAGTACTTTTATATATTCTCGCAAGGTAGCCAATAGACTTTATTTGTTAACTCCCACAATGTATGAGATGCATGATACCGAAATAATTAATAGGCTATCATTAAAGAGGAAGTCACCTTCATCTTATCCAACAAAACTTTGGCACCTGAGGCTAGATCACATAAACCTACCAAAGATTTATTGGAATTAGTGCATACTGATGTGTGTGAACCCATAAATATTAGAGCGAGAGGTGGTTACGAGTACTTCATCACTTTCATCGATGATTACTCAAGATATGGATACATACACCTTATGCACCGCAAGTCAAAGGCTTTTGAAAAGTTCAAAGAATTTCGAGCGGAAGTGAAAAAGCAATTAAGTAAAAGTATTAAGACTCTTCGATCAGATCGAGGAGGGGAATATCTCTCCGCTGATTTTATGGGATACTTATCAGAGAATGGGATTCTATCTAAGTTGTCTGCTCTTGGTATGCCTCAACAGAATGGAGTAGCGGAAAGAAGGAACCGGACTCTTTTAGATATGATTAGGTCTATACTGAGTTTCTCAGGATTACCGATATTCTTTTGGGGATATACCTTGGATACTACAATGTACATACTAAACCTCGTACCATCTAAGACTGTACCTAAGACTCCCCGAGAGTTGTGATCCGGGCGAAAGCCTAGTCTACAACATTTACATATTTGGAGTTGTCCGGCACACGTGCTGAAGGTTAAGACGGATAAGTTTGAATCGAAATAGGAAGTATTCACTTTTATAGGATATCCCAAATGAACTAAAGGTTGGTTATTCTATAATCCCAGAGAGCAGAAAGTGCTTGTCAACACCAATGCGGTTTTTCTAGAGGAAGATTATATAATTGATCGGAAATATTTAGAAAAGGTAATCTTGGAAAAGATTCAAGAGCGATCAATTCCAAATCCAAGTGTGACTGAACTAGAAGAAAATCCGCTCATACTTGACCCAGTAGTTACACCAGAGCCTCGTCGTATTGAGAGAATAGTCAGGCCCCCAGACGGGTTCTCGTTCTTGGGAGAGTCTTATGAGGCAATCCCGGAAGAACTGAAACAAAATCCCTGTAACTATGATGAAGCAATTAATGACATAGATTCGGGATGTTGGCTAGATGCTAGGAAAGTTGAGATGGAGTCCATATACTCTAATCAGGTCTGGACACTTGTGGACTTGCCTGTCAATATTAAACCTATTGGGTGCAAGTGGGTCTACAAGAGAAAGAGAGGTCCACATGGAAGAGTTGAAACCTTTAAGGACAGGCTTGTTACGAAATGATATACTCAAAAAGAAGGTATCGATTATGAGGAAACCTTCTCGCCGGTAGCCATGCTCAAGTCCATCCGGATACTCTTATCCATTGCGGCTCATTTCGATTACGAGATTTGGCAAATGGATGTCAAGACGGCATTTCTCAACAACCATCTTAAGGAAGACATCTATATGATGCAGCCAGACGGTTTTATAGCTAATAACCAAGAGCAAAGAATTTGCAAGCTGCAGAAGTCCATTTATAGACTAAAGCAGGCATCCTGGAACTGGAACATCCGTTTTGACCAAGCAATCATCAAGTCTTTTGGCTTTTGTCAAAATCCAGATGAGTTATATGTGTACATGAAAAGTGAAGGAGGCAAGGCAGTTTTTCTGGTATTATATGTCGACGACAACCTTCTCCTAGGGAGTGATATAAGGATGTTGTCAACAGTAAAAGTTTGGTTGGCAAAGACTTTTGATATGAAGGACTTGGGAGAAGCTAACTATATCCTAGGAATCAAACTCCATCAAGACCGGAAGAATAGGATGTTAGGCTTTTCCCAAACTGCTTACACAGATAAGGTACAGGTACGGTTTGCTATGCAAGACTCCAAAAAGGGTATCACACCTTTTACGCATGGAATACACATTTCCAAAGATCAATGTCCCAAGACACCTGAGGAAACGGAGCAGATGAGAGCAATTCCATACACTTCGGCTATTGGTAGCCTCATGTATACTATGCTTTGTACTAAACCGGATATCTGTCATACAGTGGGCTTAGTCAGCAGATATCAGTCTAACTCAGGTCCTAACCATTGGACTACTGTAATGTGTATTCTCAAATACTTGAAAAGGACTGGAGATTACATGTTGATTTACAACAGTGATGAGTTGATTCCAGTCGGTTACACAGATTCTGACTTCATGTCAGATAAGGATTCTAGGAAATCAACATCTGGTTATTTGTTTATGCTTGGCGAAGGAGCTATCAGCTAGAAGAGTATTAAACATGAATGTCTTGCCAATTCCACCTCGGAGGCTGAATATGTAACTGCTTGTGAAGCAGCTAAGGAAGCAGTATGGCACAAAATATTCTTTCTAGTACTTGGAGTGGTACCTTTGGAGCGACAGCCGCTCTCACAGTTTACTGTGACAGCACCGGGGCAGTCGCTCAGTCCAAGGAACCTAGATGCCATAAAAGCCAAAAATACGTACAGAGGAAGTATCACATGGTCAGAAAAATTGTGCAAAGAGGTGATATTGCAATCACCAAGATAGCCTCTGCAGACAATCTGACAGATCCTTTTACTAAGCCTTTGACCACCAAAGTCTTTGACCAGCAGGTAGACGAGATAAGCATCGGATGCAACCCTGACTGGCATTGAGCCCAAGTGGGAGATTGTGACTTTATATGGTCTCAATCCATTAGATGATGTAATAAATTGATTTATTTCTTTATTTATCAATATAATCATGTTTTCCTCTCATGAGATGATGGTGTTTATTACTTACTTGCACATAACCAATACGAATGACATGATGGTTCATGAGATGAACTAGAGTCCACAAGTATAATAGATGTAATACATGTGTATGGATGAGATCCATCTATGGGAGACATGTGTCGCAAATCTTATACTTAAATATCTTCACAACCAGTGATGAGATTGGGCATCTCATCTAACAAGGTTGCAGCACTTTGATCACTATGAGATAGTGTGATTTGTCTCGATCATCATAATGTAAGATTCTGAATCATGGTGCTGGTACATTGGATGTATTGAAGGACCATGAGAAGCACCTTATGAAACATTGTCTTTACTTTAAGATCTGCTCTCATAATTCCCTACCAATAGGCTCATAATCCTGAGACATTAATGAACTCAAGTTTATATCTATTCATTTGCTTTGAGTTATCGATGAGTGAGGCCAATTGTAGGTCAACACCTCGGTGCCTTAGGTACGTGGTAGTAGGACTGTGGGAACATTCAATAGTCAAGATGGAATCTATTCTCATTATCTCCTTGTGCCAATTAATGGATTTATCATTGGTAAGTGCGCACCCATTCCAATTAAGAGTTAATTGGATAGGTACCGATGATCACTATAATTAATTGAGTCTCAAGGATAATAAGATACGGATCCAATTTGGTGGACAGGTTCAATTGATCCATGGATATAGATTGAGGGGCCTACTTGTGGTCATAGGGGAGTTTAGAGTCTTCTTTGTAATTTATTCCTAAGACTGGAGTTCAACTGCATTTATATAGTAGAGTTATTTGCAATTAACTGTGGGCCCAGATTGCAAATGATATGTGGGGTCGGGGTGTCCCAGTTGGAGCCAGTTTTCTATGGAATCCCTAGTGGTCCCCACGCTAGCCCAATTATTAGAAAGATATTAATTCTACTTGAACTCTAAAAGGAAAGAAATTAGAAAGTTAATATTTTTATTAGAAGTGAGACTTCTAATAGCGGTAATAGTAAGTTGCTAATTGTTAATGGAAGTGAGACTTCTAAAAATAATTAGAAAGAAGAAAGTTACTAATTCTTAATGGAAGTGAGACTTCTATTTTAATTAGTAAAGATGAGGTTGCTATAGCTATAAATATGTGAGAGGCCTCGGACGTCCTACACATCCGTATTCCATACTTGGAATTCACGCCCAGGTCAAGTGCAAGAGTTGCACGCCCCACACCTCCTCTTCTCTCTCTTCTAGCTCTCTTCCGGATTCTCTTAGAGTTTCTAGTTGGTTTCTCTTAGAGATCTCACCCATCTCCTTGAAAAAAGAGATTTGATACGGGATATAGCGTGGAAGACGATTGGGTCTTGGAGATTCTAATTTGTTAGAAAGAAAGAGTTATTCATCCAACAAGTTGTCGACTTCTCAATTAGAGCACTACCGAGCTCCCAAGGTAAAACCTACTCCTTGTATGTTGTAGATTTATTGTGGATGCATGGTGATGCTATTTTCTATCTTAGCGATAGTTTTTCTTACTGATCTTGATTGATGAGTATGATGATTGGATCCTGGATTGGGTTTGTAACCTTATAGATAATTGATCCATGCATCAAGTGGGTCAAAAGTTTTTGAAACCTATCCGCGAGGCCCACCTACTTCCAACAACTTCAAATAGGCAAAGTAGTGTGGCATATCATATTTTATACTTCACTTTTTATGCATAAAATTTGCATCACTGTTGTATCCATGGTGAGTCCTTACCATATACACGTCGTATTTGGGGCATCATAGACTATCACTCGACCTGATTTTTATCATGATGTTAACCTTGCCTATCAGCTTATGCACACACCTATTGTTTTCCATTTATAAGTTGTCAAACACATTCTTCGTTATGTTAACAACACTGTCTCTTATGGCCTTTGTTTACTGTCTCAATCTACCTTTGACTAGAATGTTTTTCTAATTTTTCTGGGCTAGACATTCTGATACTCATCGTTTTACAACTGAATTGTATACTTCGTTAATTGTATGAGTATCCCATTGAACTCAAAGAAACAGTCTATTGTGTCCGTTCTAGTGATGGAGCTGAGTATCTGAAATCACATGGGTCACTTATCTACTTCATACTATTGGAGTTTGTCTTCCTCGTGCAAGTATAGTCATCATCGCCTTTTTGCGTACCTACAGTACTATGTGATAATTTTATTGCTCTCTAGATAGTGTCAATCCAATAACCATACAAACAATATTGAGCTTAACCATCACTTTATTCGCAAAAAGGTCGCTTTGGCAGCGCTTGTTAATTGCTTTTTTTCCTCGCTACACCGATTGGATGATATATTTACCAAGGGTTTACCAAAGGCAACTTTCCAATCCCTTTGGTTAAGCTTGGAGTGAAATCACCTCCCTCTAGCTTGAGGGGCAATGATACGGAAGGACTCAAGTCAAATCACAGCCAAATCATGTTGGGCACCCAAGGCCCATGGGTCCAAACCATGTTGGACATCCAGGTGCTTGTGGGTCCCCATATGTGACCCATATCTCATCAAATTCAAAAGCTTCCATCTCAAGTAACCAAAGGAATTGAAGTTGCTTGAGGAAATCAACATGTGGAGAAAAAAGACATTTCCTAAAAATATAAATTAGCTAGAATTTCCCAAAGAATAGGAAATAGTGATAAAGGTGGATAGTTTTAAAATATGGACATCCAACTCTAGGGTTTTCTCAACCCTAAGGACATCCACTTTCTTATGGGATAGTTTCTTCTACAAATACTCCCTTATAGTGTTTTTATGTACTCGCAATTATTTTTTTCAATAGTATAGAAAATCCTTGAGTTTGTGCTTCAAACTGTTGTAAGTGATTGTTTTCAGTACCATCTTAAGTCTACAGCATAACTTTTATCACAATGTGAGTGAAGGAAAGAGGCCTACAAATATGTGTAGAAACCTGATAATTCAGAACAAAGAGTTTTCAAGAATGATAATGGGCCAAGAATCCCAAGATTCAGCTTCGATAAACAATCTATGAACTACATCAAAAGAAACCCAATAAAGCCACCACTCTTTTCTTTTCTAAGATGTTTCAGAAAAAAAACCGCAGAAACTTGAGTCAGTTGGGTAAGCCCTTAACACAATCCAAGAAAATCAACCCATTCAAAACAATTGTCAGAACAGAATGAACTGCGAATCTGAATACATATGTAAATTTGGGAGTGTTTAATATTTAACAATTCAAATCACAAAATCCTTCTATAAAAACATTACAAAGAAACCAAAAAACTACAACAATCTTGATCAACCACCTAAATGTTTGCTCTTTCATTTTCTGGATGATAATATTTACTCATTTTTTTTAATGATACCCAAATTTATATCAAACAAAAAAATCAGATCTAACAGTCCTGCAAGTGTCTTTCATACACGATCAGATGTGATAGGTTACACCGTTACACAGATAAATGTTCCTTCTATCATCAGACCGACATTCACCCTCATTCACAGATCAAAAAAAACTAAAGTTTATCTAACCACAACATAAAAAAAGGTCAAAAGCTCAAAAAAAACACTAATCCAAGACACTTTAAAAAAATAAAAATGAATAAACAAATCACAAAAAAAGTGTGAGCCCAAAAAACAAAAAAACATCCAGTGGGGTTCTAAATCACAGAGATCACATCACCAACATTAACTCCACGCTTCTATGAAGTACGATTGAATGCAATGAACTATGGATGAAAAGCTTAATTGAAACAGGAAATCTATATCATGCATAGACATAAAACCAAATAAAAGGAAGGGAATATATCAAATCAAGGTTACCAAAGAAAAAAAAAAAACACATACACATGAACCCAAAAAATAAAAACATCCAAGCTGGTTCTAGGTTACAAAGATCACATCTGCCAAATTTAACTCTCCAATTCTGTAGAACGTTATTAAATGCAACGAACTATGAATAAAAAGCTAAACCCAAACATGAAATCTGTACCATGCATAAACACACAACCAACTAAAATAAGGGGAAATATCAAATCTAGAAGAAATAAACCACTAAAATAAAATCCAATGAGAATGCGAAGACGCATATAATCCCAAAAATTAAGATTACAACAACAAAATGAAAAGAGTAACCCAAGCCAATTCTCGAATAATCACACATCACATCCACCAATCTTAACTCTGCGCATCTTCTTTTTTTTTTTAATGGAAACTCTGCGCTTCTATAAAACATGGTTAAAAGCAATGAATAGTGGATAAAAAGATTTATTCAAACAAGAAACCTATAACATTGATAAAACAATCAACTGGAAAAGAGGGAAATATCAAATTAAGGAGACATGAACCATAGAAATTAAAATGAAATCGAACCTTGCTAGGAAAAAGTCAAAACGCATATTAATCCCAGAGATAAAGATTACAACAACAATAAAATGACAAGAGTAGCCCAACCCTATTCTCTCAAACAAATTACCTAGCCAGAAAACATCCAAGCGGGTTCTAGACTACAAAGAACATCCACCAACCTTATCACTCTGTGCATCTGTAAAGCATGTTTAAATGCAATGAACTATGGATAGAAAGCTTTATTCAAACATGAAACCCATACAATTCATAACACAAAACCAGATATGCAATTGGGAAATATCAAATTAAGGAGAAAGAAACGACAGATATTAAACTAAAATCGAACCTTGTCAGGAAAAAGTCAAAAACACATAATCCCAGAAATAAAGATTGGAACAACAATAAAATGAAAAGAAGAACTCAACCCATCTCAAACAAACTAGGCAGCCCGTAAACCAAAACACCCAAACGTGTTTTAGATTACTCAGATTGTATCCAGCAACCTTAACTTTGCACTTTTGTAAAACATGATTAAAAGCAATGAACTATGGATAGAAAGCTTAATTCAAACATGAAAGCAATACCATTCACAAACACAAAAGCAACTGAAAGAAAAGGAGGAAATATAAATCTAGGAGAAATAAGCCACAAAAATCAAAATAAAATCAAACCTTGGGAGAAGAAAGATGAAACCACATATAATCTTAGAAATAAAGATTGCAAGAACAATAAAGTGAATAGAGTAGCCCAACCTAATTCTAATATAAATTACCTATAGCACAAAAAATCAAACCATCCAAGCAGGTTCTAGATTTCACACATCATATCCCCAAAAATTAACTCGGCACTTCTGTAAAACATGATGAAATGCAATAAGCTAGGGATAAAAAGCTTGATTTTTACATGAAACCTCAAACATACATAAACATAAAACCAACTACAAAAGGGAAAATATCAAATCAAAGAGGAATAAACCACAAAAATTAGAATTAAAAAAAAAGCGAAAAAGACACATATAATCCCAGACAAATAGATTACAACAAGAAGAAAATGAAAAGAGTAGCCCAACCCAATGCTCAACTACACAGATCACAAATTAAATGCAATGAACCATGGGTTAAAAAGCTTAATCCAAACATGAAACTTATACCATTGATAAACACAAGGAAATATCATATCAAGAAGAAACAAAACCACAAAAAGAAAAAAAAAATGCGAAAATACATTAAATCCCAGAAACAAAGATTACAGCAATAATAAAATGAAAAAGATCAGCCAAACCCAAGTCAATCTGAAAGAAATTACCTGAAGCAGCACGATTCACCATCCTTCTCTGTCTGCGTGTAGTCCCCTCTTTCCACCCAAACAAAGAGAAACCACTCTCTCCAAAGAAGGAAGATAAGGAAGATGGAGACAATGAAAGCCCCTTTGAGCTATAATACTCCTCACAGGGCTCGAAGGCCAGGCAAGAACTCATTAGCCCTTGAATGCTCGCTCCACAGAAAGCTGAGATCAGACCCTTTGGAAAATCCTCTCTCCCTCCTTTCAAAACGACCCTCTGCCTCCTCACCCACTTACTCCACCTCTTCGAAGGAGCGAACCCAGAAATCCTCATCGAGGAATCCTTCTCGCAGGCGACCGACATGCAAGCGGCAACTAGCCATGTGCAGAGAGGAGATGCAACAGAGGAGACCACCATTTTAGCAGATGAGAGAGAAACCCAGATCAAGAAATCAATAACCCAGATGGGAAATGAGAAGAAAAACCACACTTGGGTCTTCTTCCTCTTCTTCTTCTTCCGATGCCTTAGAGTACTAAAAGCAATGGCTTTATTGGAGAAACGGGGTGGGTTTTGCAGGGTTTTTCGAGAGTTGGAAGATGAAACTCTTTAATACACGAGAGACCCAAGAGAGGAGGGCGGAGATACCATCAAACTGGAACAGATGTAGGTGAACCAGCTGTTCAAATCTGAGTATTTCTGTCCAAAGATCACAAGTGGAGAGAGATTTGAGAGAGTGATAAATAGAGCATGCAAGAAGACAATAGATAAAGATCTATGACAGGAAAAAAAAAACACATAAAAACTATGGAGAAAAGGGAGGGGAAGGGGTTTTCGGAGATTTCATCTACGATCAGAAAAATAGAAATAGGGAAAAAGAAAAAGGATAGGGTCCTAAAAATTCAATCAATAGACGATAAATAATAATAAAATCGAGGGTTTGGAATTTCTGAAACACGGAGGAGAGAGGAGAGAGGAGAGAGGAGAGAGCGCAATCGCAGTCACCCCCGTTTCCAATTAAACGAGGATATGTGAGAGTCCAGAATCCAGATCCTCTGTGGCTCTCACTCACGAGAATTTCAAGAGGCTTCTCATAGGGTCTTGCTTAGATGGCACTTAAATCGTTGGATGATTTAAGTGCATTTGATGATAGGTTGATTTTCATTTATTATTTTTAACGGGTTGTCTTGGCCATTTGCGCTGGAGTAATTTTAACCTGGCGAAGCAGAGCCGGATAAATACCTTATATCTCGCACACTTGGTATGGTAGAGCAATTTCAATCTCTCAACCTTTAAAAAAAATCGTGCTACTAAACCAACTGAACTACCCCTCGAGATTAGCTGATTGTCAATTAATGATTTAAAACTTAAATAAATTTTAGTAAAATAATTTTAAGAAGAATAGATCTATTTATTTACATTAATATACGTAGAATTAAATTCACAAGATTCATGTAGTAGTAGTTGGAATTGAAGATTATAGGTCAACTTTTACCTAAGAGCATCAAATAAATTTTCTCAGTCTTAAAAATAGAATAAAAGAGGATAAAAATAATAATCTTAATTTTAACCACTTATGATATGAAATATGTGTATATTAAATTCCTATATATTATAATGTAAATAAATATGCTCGGGCACATTTTTTTATTGATCAATCCAACAATGGCCTATCTTTTATTTAAGTAAAAGTTTCAATGAACAAGTGGTCCTGAGGAGGACCTTTACTATCTGACAATTTGGATTTCCAGAACAGTACATAGGCTCCGCTGAGAAGCCTCACTAATTTCTTATGAGCAGAAATCTTAGAGGATCCTAACAGAAATAGAGAGGGCGTTCCACCAGTCCATCTGCTCCTCTAAAGCCGTACACGCCACGTCAGATGGGCCACCTTCCAAAATGCATGGCCCGAATAATCAGGATCATCAGAGAGTCGGTAAGCGTGACGGTTAGATTTTATGTCGCTATTTTGTTTCCTAGTAGGAATTGTTAATGAGTCAGTGCTGTGGGCCACCTCCGGTGGGAACTATTAATGAGTCAATGCTAACCTATGGTTGGCCCATCTCCTGTGGGCCCACATTCATAAATAACGACCAGGGACATGCATGGGTCTTGATATGAGTCTTCATCTACAAAATTTGATAAATTTTTTTCTTTGAACAATTCTGTTAGGTCAATTTTAAACTAAGGTGCGTCAAAAGAGATAAGTGCTTGAAGGGACAGGATTGATCGTGGGCTCACGGTGGAAATAAAAGAATGGAAACTGGAAAGTTTACTATACTATTGTTAACCCTTTTGGTAATTTACTTTTAAAATAAAGTGGAGTGAAGTGAAATGAAAAGAATGAATAAAATATAAGTAAGTTATGATGATATTTTGTTTTTAGTTGTTTGGAATGGAATATTTTTGACTTTTTGTATGGGGAAATGTAGATTTTTTGTCTTTTAGTGAGTAAATGTAGTTGCTTTTTTACTTTTTTTGGAAAAGATGGAGGGAATTTTTGTAAAAAGTGTTTTTGATGGGATGTTTAACTTAACTTGACTTTATTAGTAAATTTACCAAACGGGCCCTAAAGGAGAAATATGACTTTTTGATGCGTCCTTATTTATGATGGTTAATTTCACATGCGCATAAAGTACGCAGTAAAGTCACTTAAAAGAACCAGTCTTCTTATGTTTTTGTTTCTAGAAGTCTTCAAGTGGATGTTACCACATTATATTAGAAGTTGTTACATGGTCACAAACTGCCGCAATCTCACTTAGCAGTTTTTGCTATTGAAAATTCTTTGAACATTTTCCAGTCTCTGCGTTTTTCTCGTGTATTGTAAATGAAATGGAACATCAGAATTAGAATTAAATAGCAGGAAAAGAAAAGATTGTGGTTAGAAATTATATTTGAGAAATGTTAGGATTTATGGCTTAAAGATTATAGGAAAATTAGATATGATCAGGTTGTGTACATGCAGAGAGAGGATTTTGGCAATCGGCTGATGGCTTTTACCCTCCTGTGTAGGAAACTTTAGCACCAAATGATCGGAGAACGGGTTGCCCAAAAAACTACAAGATGTTTTCTTATTTTTAAGAAAAAAATTTTGCTCTCTCACTTTGAGTTGTTTGGGTATATTAAGAAAATAAAATACCTTACTAGTGTGTTTAAATGTCGAATTTCCCGATTAGTCTAATTAATTGTCATGTTACTTAATTATATAGGTTTAGTGCATGAGCGAGTTTCTTTTGTCATTAGGAAAGTGCCAACGAAGTTTCGTGCAATTCCGATCGCGTTTGAGCATAATAGAGGGGTAGTGTGTAATTTATGGAAAATTAAGTGGACTTTTTTCGAGAAATTCAATTTTCATAGATTTTGGATTCGTTTGAAAGATCTCGTTGTGCTCGTCGTTTTTCTCTCTGGGAATGTCGCGATCCAACATCTCTAAGTCCCCACTTTAATCTGGTTCCCGTCGTTTCACTCAAATTAGGCAAAATGGTCATTTCCCACTAAATCTCTTATATAACCTCATTGTCCGGCAACTCCAGCTTTCTTTCATTTTCCTCTTTTGCATGAGAACTAATGGAGAGCTTATTCCACCCCCCCCCCCCCCCCCCCTCATCTTCAAAGAAATTCAGCGAAGAGAGTCCATCCTTAGCCATGCAACTTCATCTTCTTCCCCCCTCAGCCAAGGGAGCTTCTCCCTGGCAAATCGCCAAGGTAGTAGGGTCGCTCACTCAACCCAAACTCGGTTTGGGACTATCGAGTTGGGACTTCATGACCCTTTTAGAAATGGAACTTCTAACCTAGGTTTGGGCCTTGTGTATGGGGCTCATTGACCTTTCCCTTGCATGACCCTACCCTGGTTACCCACCAATATGGGTGATCTGGTTACTCGGACATCGGGTACGCAATGGGCTTTGAACGGCGCTCACGGTATAGGATAGCTGGGAGCAGGTTAGGATTGTGCTACTATCCCTAGTTCGCAGGCCGGATACTTGGACACCACTAGAGCCGGACTTTAGTATCAATAGTCCGACTGAATTGCTACTGGTACCTCGGGAGGTAGGTAGGATACCCTTGGAGTCTCTTTTTATTTTTATTTTTTGGTGCATTGCATATCATGTGTTGGTGGGTATTATTGCTAGATGATGCTAGGTTATTATTCACTTTATTCTCATTTACTATTCATGCTTACATGCCTAGCTCTATATCCTTGTCATCTGATGACTATGTGCTTATCTTTACTCTTACTTGAATCATGTTATATATTTATACATTATTTATTTTCTTGCCAATATTTGTTAACTTTCATTTCCTTGGTGTGCAGACGATACCACCTACTACATTAAGCCGGAGGCTAGGACAATCTCCCAAAGGATCCTTAGTCAGAGGAGGAAGTGCAGCGAGAGTGGTGTGCCGACGATGTAGTATAGCATCGTCACTTCGGGCACTTGAGGGCCTTCACATGGGGGCACATGTTATATCTTCTGACTAGATATCATCTATTGCTATTTTGATCTTTTGGACTACTATATATTCATTTTCGTATATCTTTTGTTTTTAGGGCTTAGGTTTTTGGATAGCCCTAATGTATATAAACTTTATATGTCTTTTGAAACCTAAATATATAAATGGGAATGAAAACATATTCTTCTTTGGTATCAATACAGGAAATTAATTTTGTAATGTGGTGAAAGTTCCACAGGTTATCTTATCAAGGAAAAAAATTTAATTAGCATTAAATCTCACACCCCGAATCCGATTTAGATACTAATCGGGTTTAGGGGCATGATAGAAAATATATTTTTATTTGTTGTCAGATGGCAAAAGGCATTTTTCTACAACCTAACCTCGTAGGAAAAAAACTTGTAATTTTTTTTTATCATTTCAAAAGCCTAATTTTATTGAGGAGCGCTCTCCACCCAAAGGAGAGCATTAAAAAGTATTTATACTGACTCTACTAACGCATCGAGGTGTTGGTAAGAATGTTTAGTTGAGGGAACTAAATATGGTATCAGAGCCAACCAGGGGGTGGACCCATGTGTATTCACCTGGGTGCAAGTTCACCCGGTAAATTTTGAAAATCTTTTTAAAGGGATATTGGTCATGCACCCCTACCCCACTTGAAAATGCATCTTGCCCCCCCCCCCCCCCCCCCACCCCCCCTCCCCCGCCCCATTTAAAGCCCATAGTTAAAATGCACCCACCCACATGAAATTGAGAAATCCTCTCAGTTCCCCCAAATCAATCGAAAACCCTTGTATCTCTCCAACCGTTCTCCCTCTCCACACCGCACCCGGGTCTAGGTCCCTCCAACCATGGCGACGATGGCGACCGTCGTGCAAAAAATTGAAGACATCGAAGAAGAGGTATCCTTTCCTTTCCACTTCTCCTCTTTCTATTATTCCTCTAATTCAGATGATGTTCTTCTTCTTATATTCCATCTTGATCTCGGTGTAAGTCTCTTAACAAGTTATGGGAAACAATAAATGCATGTTTGAACTCATCTGCTCTTGGATTTTGGGCTTACACACGTTTAGTTCAGTGAGATGTGAGGCATGGTTAAGGGTTTTGGCAAAGTTAGGGTTTTTGGATATGTTCTTGCTTCCTTTAATCAACATGTGTTTTTTTTAGGGTTTCGAGTTTTGTAGTTACATGATCATGTATAGTTTCAGTTGTTTTCTTTTAGGAGTTGCGTTGGGATGGTGAGGGTGTTTGTATGGAGACATTTTCCCTTCACAGAGTGTCATGACCTCTCCCGTGTATTGCTTCTTCTTAGATAATCTCTTATTTTTCGTTTTTCCCCATCTTAGACCAAGTGCAAGTATAAGCTGTTTAAATAGCAAAACGATGAAGTCCTAAAATCAAAGGTTTTGGGTAATTTGATTGAGGCCATTTTTGGTTTACATGATCCCATTTCCAATAGCTTCTAAGTTCTAATAGTTAGTGTTTGTAATTTGAAAGGGAGCAATACACGAGGACTGTATGTGCAATTCAATTTTTTGGGGTCCACTTGGATAGTTGGATCTACCTTTGACTTTGATCACTGGCTCATTGCAGCTCCTTTCACAGCCTTATCCATCAATCATCTAACTCCATATCTAATTTTATTGCAATAGACTCTAATAAAAAAATGTGATTAGAAATCAATAAACTTTTTATTTACATGGATTTATGTTTTCATTATACACAAGAGAGCTGTCTAGCTATTGATTGGAGGTGCATCATCTAATAGTTCTACAACTTTGGTGGGCCCTCTCTCTAGCAACGTAGTGCAAGCATTCTTCCTCTCTCTCGATCTTTTTTAACTTGTATATCATAGTCAAATTAAATAAATTGTGGATTTGATTTAGAGCTTTATGCTTTTAACTCTATACTGGCAATTTGATGTACAAATGTTCATATTTCTATGATATTGTTTAATTTGATGGATGTGGTTTACATATGTGTAGTCATGACTGATTTGTGTCTTAAGTATTTTCATATGCCCATGTGTTTGTGTTCCAACCTTGCCAGTACTCAATTAAGTTAATGTGCTCGAATTAAGTTCTATTCCAATCAAGTTATGCATTTCTACTAAGTTATGTGTTTTTAGACACGCATTGATTTTGATGAAATTTTCTTTATCTTTGAATCAGATATGGAAAATTATTTCAAAAGAAAATCAACTCCTAGCCTACCATGTCTGACTTTAGAAAATGATAACAATGATCAATTGTCATCAGCTTCGAAGAAAAGTCGTGTAGAAGTTAACTTGGCAGATCTTCCTGTTAATCCTCGATTACGAAATACAATCTTGAGTTATCATCTTATGGATCGAGACCAAATCCGAAGAGCGTATCTACAAAAGGGTCCTTGTCAGTCTCGTGATCATAAATTTCCTTTTACGGAGTCTGCACAAGATAAGAGGCGATTTAATCCGGCTTGGTTAAAGGATTATGGTAGTTGGTTGGAATACATCATAAAAAAGGATGTTGTATTTTGCTTATGTTGTTATCTTTTTGGAGAGCATGCACATCATGATGCCTTTACAACTCAAGGATTTAGAAATTGGAGGAAAAAAGAAAGAATTGGAGATCACGTGGGAGGCCCGAAGAGTGCTCATAATCAAGCATATGAGAAGTGCCAAAATTTATTAAATCAAAAGCAACACATTGAGACAATTACTGTCAAGCAGTCGAATCAAGCTCGGACTGAGTATCGAAACCGCTTAAAGGCAACCCTTGATGCCATTCGCTTTCTTCTACGCCAAGGGTTGCCTTTCTGTAGTCATAATGAATCGAAGGATTCAAATAACATGGGTAACTTCCTTGAGCTTTTGCAAGTAATTGCCAATAAAAATGAAGCTACTAAAAGAGTCATTTTGGAAAATGCTCCTAAAAATTTGGAACTTACCTCGCCTAAGATTCAGAAAGATATTGTAAATATGGCTTCTATGGAGACCACTCAAGCTATCATCTCTGATCTTGGAGATGCACCATTTGCTCTTTTGGTGGATGAATCTCGTGACATCTCTATGAAAGAACAAATGGCCGTTGTTTTACTCTATGTGGATGAGCGGGGACGTGTGATTGAATGCTTTTTACTTGTAGAACATGTCACAAACACTACTGCTCAATCACTTAATGCGGCAATCGATGCGATATTTTCCAAACATGGATTGAGCATAACAAGTTTGCGCGGGCAAGTTTATGATGGAGCTAGTACTATGCAGGGTCATCTTAATGGTCTCAAAACACTCATTCAAAATGAGAATCCTACTGCATTTTACATTCATTGTTTTGCACATCAGCTTCAATTGTCACTCATTGCTGTCACAAAAAAACACATACCAATTGCCATGTTCTTTGAATCGGTCTGCTATCGTTGAATGTCGTTGGAGGCTTTTGCAAACGCCATGACATGCTCCAAAATATACAAGCTGCTAAAGTTGTTGATGCACTCAATACTGGTGAACTTGAAAGTGGACAAGGTTTGAATCAAAAGACTAATCTCAAACGGCCGGGAGATGCACAAGATTATTGATTAACTTGATTCACATGTTCTCCTCTGTGATTGATGTGCTTGAGATTATTGTAAAAGATGATACAAATGAAAATGTGGGTAGTGGGGCTCACTCATTGCTTCAATTGGAATCTTTTGATTTCGCATTTAAAATGCATTTGATGACAAATATTTTGGGGATCATGAATGTCTTATCAAAGGCATTGCTGCGAAAAGATCAAGATATTGTTAATGCTATGGAAATGGTAAGAATATCAAAACAAAAATTGCAAATGATGAGAGACGATGGGTGGGATTCTCTCCTCTATGAAGTTCATTTATTTTGTGATAAATATGAAATCCCCATTCCGAACATGGATGATTTGTTTGCTGATCAAAAGCGATCACGACGCAAAGCTGAAGTGACAAATCTATATTTTTACCACGTTGAAATATTCTATACTACTATTGACATGCAACTTAAAGAGCTCAACGATCGCTTCAATGAGGTGACCACCGAGTTGCTTCTATGTGTGGCATGCTTCAATCCAAGTGATTCATTCTCCGCCTTCAACAAGGAAAAATCGATCCGCCTTTCTCAATTCTATCCAGATGATTTTTCAGACTCAAATCGATTGATACTTGATAATCAACTGGAGATTTGCATTATTGACATGCAAACCAATAGCAAGTTCTTAGAAGTGAAAGGAATTAGTGGCCTTGCTCAGAAGATGATTGAAACAAAAAAGAACATCCTATATCCTTCGTTTATCTTGCTTTTGTGATTGGCGCTAACCCTACCAATTGCTACTGCTAGTGTTGAGAGGGTGTTTTCTGCTATGAAAATTATGAAGAGTCAACGACGCAATCGAATGGAAGATGAGTGGATGAATGATTGTTTACTTTTATATATCGAAAGGGACATTTTTAATGCATCGACGATGAGACAATCATGCAATGCTTTCAAAACATGAAGAACCGTCGAAGGCAATTATAAAAGCTTTGTTGTATAGTTGATATATGACTTTTGATGAGAAAATGTAGTTGATACACTTGAATATTTTGTCATCATTTAAATGTAATACATTTTCTCTTTTGTCATTATTAATGTGAAGAAAGTATCACAAAATAATATTTTTGGACTTTTTTAATTGCCATCATTTCGAAAATCCTGGGTCCGCCACTGGAGCCAACTGGTCGTGAGTTTAAATCCCAAGTCTTCGGGCAGTATTCAAAAGTATTTATGTTGTCTCTCTTAATGCCTTGAGGTTTTCGCAGTAATGGTTATCTAAGGAAACTAAATATATTTGTTCAAAGCAACCCACTCTCAATCCATAGAAGGTATTCCGCTCTCTCAATTCCTCTCTCCCGCCTCTTATCTTTTTTCCTCCACCACTCACATCTCATATTTCTTCCTTTCCCTCTTCTCTTCTTTTCTTTCTCACTAGGATTGCAAATGAGTGTCCCATTATCTAATTATCTTAAGCTTCTATTCCTAATAAAATGATCATCTTATTGAAGCAATTCATACTCACATGATATCCTGCTAACCAATCCATCCCAAGAATGACGACAAAATCATGCATATCTAGCACTATTAAATTCAAAGGCATAGTAAAATCCCCTTTTTTCACTCCATACTTAGGGTAATAAGAATTATAAATTACTTGTTTGCCTATAAGAGTGATGACGGTCAACACATATTGGAGAAATTATGCATGCATGTCTAACTTCTTTGCAATTGTAGGAGGCAAATAAGAGTGCGCAGAACTAGGGCCAAACAAAATCTTAGCTTCTGTATTGTGGATGAGAAACATACCTTCTACTACATTCCTACTAACATCTGCATCTGCTTGAGCGATAGCATAAACTCATCCAGCTTGTTGTAGACGTTGCTAGAACCATTGCCTTTGTTGTTGCTGCTGTGGTCATCGAGGTTGTTACTGGGGACTAGCCTGCTGTTGTTACTGAGGCCTTACTTGTTGGGGTTGTTGTTGGTGGAACTGTTGTTATTGCTTTGGTCATGGGGGCAAGGCTTGCCTTATTGGTGTTGGATTAATTGTAGGTATTGTATATTGTTGTAGCTGGGCTCTAGGGGCTTGCACCTGCTTGGTCGGGCAATCCCAAACAATATGGTCATTGGAACCACATTTGGAACATGCTCCACTCATGAGGCGACAATCATTAAGAGTTATGGTCCTTGTTGTAGTGTTCATAATGCACCCTTCTTTGTTGCTGTTGTGGTTTACGCCTAGTTCTTTTGCTTAGACGGTGTTTGTGAGAACCCGACCCCTAATCTCTTGGATTAGTGTTGTTCTATTTGTGTATTAGTTTCTTTTAGTGGGATTAGTATTTGTTGGGTTGAGTTTGTGAGCTAGAATGGTTTTCTTCTAGTTTTGGGCTTTTGAGTGCTTTGGTAGCTTGTGGGGCCCTTTGGGGGTTCCTTTTTCGGCTTTGCATTTTCTTGTGAGATTTTACCGATTTGTTTTGTATTGTGTTTTTGGCCCGTTGCATTCATCTTGAGGAATCCTACAACTTTCATATTGATCCCGTATTCATTTGAGAACCCGAAACCCGATTTCTTGGCCTTGAGGGCAAAACAGTCTTTTCACACCAAATCTGTACCCAAAACTCGACATTCTCAAAAACCGCGAAACATATACTTTTTGGAAACTAGATATTTCGACGAACATTTCTTCCTTCTTCGTCGAATTCATCCGAGGACCCGAGAGAGATGATTTCCGCCAAGTTAGTTCCTTAAGTTGTGGGACCCCACCCTCTCAATTGTTAACAAAAGAGACCCTTCCCCTTCCTTCTCCATTTTCATGTTCCAGCACAACCATTGAGTTTAGGGTTTTCCTTGCTCCCTCTTCTTCTTCTTGCTCCCCATCACTCAATCCACTTCCAAGCTTGCACCAAGAAGAGATTGGAGGTCACCATCTTCTTCATCTCCTTGAGAACTTTCTTTCCATAGCTTTTGTGGAGCTCACCAACCATTACAAGATTCCCTTAGAGCTTACCATTTCCATTAGAGGACCTTACAAGTAAGTGTTCCTCTTCATCTTCTAGATTTGTAATCTTCTAGCCTTAGAGAAGCTCCACCTTGATTATTGAGAGGTTTCCTTGTCATTTTATTGTTTAACCCATTTTAGGGCTTTTTTTTGGGGGGGGTTTTGTAGAGATTGTGGATCTTGAGCTTGAGAGGTGATTAGAGGCTTGATTTGCTAGATTGGAACCCAAGGCAAGTGGATGAATGGATGGTTTTAATGTTATCAAAGTTTTATGAGAAAACCCTAAGTTTATTTCTTGTTCTTGATCATTGGATACATGTGTGCACCTATGCTTCTTGTCACATATATATGGATTTCGAAATTTGCATATTAATGGTTGTTTCTATCTTGTTAATCTCTTGGAAAGTTATGCATTGCATTTGGTCAAGTTTGCTCATATGGTTTTATAAGGAATAGAATTGGTTTGGCCATCCATGGTTATGTTTACTAGTTACATTGACTTGAAGTTGATACTCATTTAAGGAGTTTTGTTAAATCATCTATTGTAATGGAAAGGTGATCAATAGACTTTGTTTATCCATAGATTTTTGGCTCAAATGGACTCTTGTGTATATTGGGGATTCCTCCCTTTGTTTATTGTGAAATGAGAAGAAAGGAGGTGTTTAAAGTTAATTTTTCATTGGAGTTTTAATGAGGATTTTTAAGTGAATATGGAAGAAAAATGTTAGTTGTTTAAGTGTTGGAAAGAAGGTTGTAAAAAGGAAGAGAAAGAGGGGAACTGAACTGCCCAGAATTCAGTTTCTGGACAGTTCGCTCGAGCGACCATGACAGTTCGCTCGAGCGACCTGTCCAGGAAAGGATTCGGGCATTTCCAGTAACTTGGTCGCTCGAACGCATTTTAATAACCGCTCGACCGATGGGTTCGCTCGAGCGAACTCTTCGATTCGCTCGAGCGATGCGGTCTGCCTGGCATAGGTCACGCTGGTACAAAAATTTGATATTGTTTATTTTTGGAAACCTTTGGGCTTTCTATGAGTCCTAGGGGTATATACCTTAGTGTTAAGACCCATTTTGCCCTAATCTAAGGTCTTTAAGACTAGGGAACTAAAAGAAAAGAATGGTGTTGATTTAGACACTAATTCGTGGTTTTAGGTGGGACCCTGACTACCCTTTTTGGACTGTTTGGACCATGTGTGAGAATGTCTTGAGCCGACACGCCTCACGATTGGTTCGGTGGCATCGAAGTTCAATCCATTTCAATCTTGAACGGGATGGAACGACACGATATCCTCTTCATACCTAAATGCAAAGTCTATCTTCCTTGGGTATCGCGAATTCTATTCCTTTCGGTGACTGAGTAGGTTGCTCGATGGTTCTGGGTTGACATCATACTTAGGATGGACCGTTTATAATCTTGATTCTTGCTATTGTAACATCTAGTACTACCCATAAGCTCATTTTAAGTTTGGAAAGTCGAAAAGTGCATAAGGAGCCCGGAATGTCTTCAAACTCAAGGAGTACCAAGTAATTATTATAATCGACATACGGGACCCCTATTCACTTAAATAGATCTTGAAATTAATACTTTTCCCAAAATTGTTATAGTTCATTGTTTCACCTCATTTCCCGAGATTTGCATCACATGACTTGTTTTCCCGAAAGCATTGGAGTTACTCTAGTAACAGTTACTTGTCCCGAAGTGCATTGCACCACATGATATGTTAGTGTGCCCTTGAGCACCCCCGTCTTGCCCGTTTGATTATGTATTTATACTTGATTTACTTGCATTGTCTCGATTGGATTTGACCTATGAGTCGGCACCACTAAGCTTGGATAACCCTGTTGGTCTGATCAACCGACTTGGAGATCCCCCTCCCGTCCCGCCAGCTGCAGCTTGGATCCCGCTACCCGGTTATTACCGTGGTCTTGTCCCGATACCGCAGATTGCTACTGTGGTCCCCGATGCCCGGCTCGCTACCGTGGTCCCGTATAGTATATGTATATGCATTCATGAGATCCCCTGTTTCTCCTCACCTCGAGTGACTGAGATCAGGGCCTAGTATATGTATATGTATTGATATGAGATCCCCTGTTTCCCCTCACCTCGAGTGACTGAGATCAGGGCCTAGTTATTGCTCTATCGCTTTAGTGATAGAGGACTTAGCTTCTTGTGGTTGTCATCTTGCCAGTTTCCGATTCCTTGGATACCCGACATGTTTTATATTGCTTTTATGTTTTCTGATAAATGATTCGTTTCCTTTATGAAAGTTGTTATTTAAACAAGTGTTAATATTCTCCAATGTAAATTCAGTTATTATTATATTGCCTTCTGTTCTTTGTACCCGCACATGTTTTAAATAAATGCCGGTTGGGCGAATACCCATGCTCTTACATATGTTTCACACGATCAATGATTTTACTTGATTTGTACGAGTGCCCATGTTTTAAATGGATACCCGTATTATTAAATATCCGTGCTTTGCTTTAAACGACACGCGTTTGCTAGATTCCTATGTTTACACCTGTTTCAAATGATTACCCGAGTTATTTAATATCCATGCTCCGAAATATGTTTCAAATGACACTTGTTTTGCCAGAACACTATGTTTATACCGGTTTCACATGAATATCCGATTTGCTAAATATCCCTGCCTTGAAATATGTTTTAAATGAACCTTAGTTCGCCAGATTTCTTGGTTACACATTTGTTTTAAATGAACGTTTGTTTGTCAAACTTCTATACTGACACATGTTTTAGACGAACACCCGATTGTCAAATATCTATGCTTTTATAGATGATGTAAATGAACATATGCTTTATTAGATTTTCATGTTTTAACCATGTTTGAAAAGAATACATGTTTTGTCCGAGATTCATGAGTTTTCACCCGTTTAATTATATACAGCATTTTGAGCAAATAGCATGATTTATCATTTGTATTATTATTCGCTATATTGTGATCTTTTCATCCACCTGCCAGACCGTCGTGTCTGACCCACTACTTTTGGTACTCAGGTTCAGATTTCTTCGTCCCGAGTTGAGAGCTTTGTTGGCTGTGGAGCCATGTTTGGCAGGTTGTTTTGTCGGCTATGTCATGTAGACATTGAGCTTGACATCGGAGCTACGTCATACTTGGGGTAGTGATTATAGCTTATTGTTGTATGACTTTTATTAGCCTTTTCTTGGGATTCTTAATTAATGTACATTGATAATTGTAACTTGAACATATATGGGAATGTAATATCCTGTTACTGTCAGCTCTGCAATTTATTGTGATGGTTTACTCCAGTCTGATATGATTCTTGATATGATAGCTATATGCTAGAGGTTGAGTGCGACGCGGAATCCGATGGCCACAGACTCCGGGTCGCAACGCCACGAAAGCTTCCGCAAAATATTCAGAATGTGTTGTCTTCACACACGCGGATCCTGGGAGAAGTAAAATATATTTATGCTTAATCCCATTCCCGCCCCCGAGGTTCCGGTGCGGGGGCGTGACAGTGTTGTTGTGCCTGGCCTTGGTTGGCATTCCTTCTTACCGGCTCATTATTTTTCTACCTATTTTCTTTAATCTCTTCTATAACTTTATTATCCTCATCCTCAACCCAATAAGCAGTGTGGACTAGATCATCAAATGCTTATGGGTGTTGTGAGGTGACTTCTCTGTGAATAATGGCTCTGAGACCTCGGATGAACCTCATTTTCTTCTTTGCATCTGTGCCAACTAGTTCTTCTATAAACCGGGACAGTCGCGTGAACTGATAGACATAGTCTCGGACATATAAATCACCTTGTTTGAATTGTTCGAACTCTATCTATTTTTGTTCCATTATGTGCTCTGGAATGAGCTTCCTGTCGAATTACTTGTTGAAAGTGTCCCACGCAACTTCGTTATCAATAGTGTGGTATGGAGTGTGGACGATTTTCCACCATGAAGCGGCCACTCTCCTGAACATATAAGTGGCCAATGAGACTCTTTAGTGCCCGGTGGAACGGAAGACTTTGAATATATTCTTAGTGTGGACTAGCCACTCTTCGGCATCCAGAGGATCTTCATTGCCATGATACTCGGTCACACGCATTTAAACTTCTCAAAGAAGGCTCTAGGGTCCCATTCACACTATCCTGCGATTACAATTTGTCGTGCCTAGGGTATTGAGATTTGCTGCTACTGTCTCTATATAAACTCCAAAAATTGCGCCATGAACTCCGCATCTTCCCTCATTAATTTTGGCTTGTTGTTCTGCCTATTGTTGCGCCAACTATGTTTGGGCCTTGTGCTGCTTAGTCAAGTTCTCATTTTGACCCTTCTGTTGGTCTGTTAGTGCTTGTAGCAGCGTGTTAAATCTATCTTCATTTGCGTTGTTGCTATTCCCAGAGGTAGCATGACTGATCTCAGTCTACGATCGCCTATGCATCTACAAGGACCAGCAAACGTGAGACACAAAATATGGTAATGCATATAATATACATGTATATGACTATAGTATGAGAAATTGTAAAATAATGTGTTAAATTCACAACGATCAAAGTACAAAAAATATGAGAAAGATTCATTTCACAAAACTATGATTTTGCATTTCTTTCTCAAATCTATGTTACATGGGCTCATGTTTTCACCTCATGGATGCAAGTTATTTATAAATCTCATGTCAAGACTCCTCCATCTGGCCTTAAATGGTCTTAAAACTAAATAAAAATGAAAATATAACTGAAGAAATGAAAGAAAACTGCAAAAATCAGTTTCTATGAGCCCATGTCTGACCAAACAGGAACTGGTTGGACATGGCTCACTGTTTGCCTGTTTGTGTCTCTTTTTCTGTCCAATCTCCTCCCAATCTAGCTACCAAGTTGTTTTTATTCGTCCACCACTGAAATGAGATAGTTTTACTAAGTGGTTTGGTGGTTAGGATTTGATTTTGACTAACAATAATCTTTGAGATTCATCACTTATTTTTCAATGACTATTTTTGTATCATCTAAGGGAGTTGCTGGTTTTTTTATACCAACAGGTGTTCAAGGTTGTGTCATTCTAGATCCTTGTTTGTGGAAAGGTAGAATGAAGCCTAAGGGGCGTTCACGAAAACACTTCGAAGTCATGGACAACCTATACTCCTTTAAGAGAGAAAACCAAAGAAATGACTTAAAGTCATGGATTTTGGTCAGAAAGGGGTTGGTAAGACTATGAATACTTGGTTTTTTACTCTAGTAGAACACTCAAGAGGATGAAGAGGAAGTTTTAGAGGTTGAGGAAGGTTTATTTATTTATTTATTTATTTTTATTTAAGATTCTTGAAGCAGAACTTCACCTTTTAGAAGGGAGGTTTTGGATTGGAAGAGGTTTTCCTTTAGAATTCACGAGGTTTGGAGAATACCAAGGGTTACAGGTGTTGCTAGATGCTTGAATGGTCGCCCAAGGAACAAGGAAAGAAAGAAAACCCAAGAAGGAATCCCAAGCATGCATAGAAGTCCAACATGGGGCCCCACCAGCCACCTTGCACGCCCAAGGGGGGTCCCCCTTCTGTTGCAAAACACAATTTCAAGATCTTTGAAGAAATTCCAATTGAAAGTGGGGCCCAATGATGAGAGATTTCCAAGAAAGTAAGGAGTCCACAAAATTAGAAAGTCTTGCATAGCAAGACGACAACTTTGGAAAGACCCTTTAAATCCCATTATTTTCTCCTTAATTCTCTCCTAAACCTTCCAAAAATCGTTTCAAAATTGGAGACCAAGTGACAAAGACTAGGGCCCGTTTGGCATCGTTCCAATGGGCCGTTCCCATTTTTTCGTGGGACAAATCTATGAGAATTGTGTTTGGTTGGTATTTTGGTCGTTCTAGATCTTCATTTTGCTTGCACAATCCCAAAAATCTTGTCCCGCTGGTGTAAGAAATAGAAAACGATTAGATTTCATTTTTTTAAGAACTCTCGGGCACGATTTCTAGTATTCGGTCCTTTTCCTGTGCTCTCAAAATCGATATAAGGACTATCAACATGTATATTTTCCATCCCGCTTGCATTCACCAAAAACATCTTCTCTTTCTGCTCCGACCTGCAAGTCTCCAAAAGCTCCTGATACGACTCCATCCCTCATCTCTCTCCCTTCTCTCTGTCTCCATATACCTCTTTGCATCTCTCTCTCTGTCACTCTTTGTGTCTCTCCTCCAGTCCGACGACCCAGATGTCCTTTCTCTCTCCCTCTCTCTCTCAATATCCCATACAGACCACCAATGTAATCTACCTAACCCCCTCTTACTCTCTCACCCTCTTAGATCCCTCCCCTTGTCTCCCTTCTCATCTCCCTCTTACTCTCTCTCTGCATCTATCTCAGGGTAGGCGACCCACACAAATCTGACACCCCCTCACAATCATCCTCCCCTCCGCCCCCCCTAAAAATCCCTTTCTATTCTCACAAACCACACGACACATCTGTTTTTTTTTCTTGATTTGATTCATATATGGTGCTTGCTACTATCTTTTGACAACTGATTAATTTCTTTTATGGTTTCTCTTCCTGTAGTGTTTTTTACCATTTCTATAATTTTTTGAAAGATTGTATTATATGATAGCCATGGTTCTCTTTATTTCAATAAATCTGCCATTGATGAAGACTTGTTAAAATTCATGTACTGGTGGATTTCTCCTGTGGAAGTAATGAAAAAGTTCTTTATGCTATTTTGATTCAGTCATTGTTTGGTTATTTTGTTTTTTGAGATTTTTTAAGCATTATTTTAGTCATAAGTTTGAATACATTTGGAATTAAGCAAGTTGAAAAAATTAAATTATTATTGACCTTTGAATCTTAAGGATAATGGGGCCTGTAGATTTATGAAGAGGTGATCATTGTTCTTGTTAAGTTTTAGGTATAACAGTGAAGGGACTTTGATATAAGTGTTTGTATTGTTGCTTATTTGGGTGTGTCATGTCCATGTTCTTTTAGCTCCTTAGTGAATTTACGAATATTCATATTAAATCAAAATTCAATATTGTTGAGAAATATGATTTTTTTTATTTTATTTCTTAGAATAAAACTGTTATGTTGTTACCAAACAAGTTCCCCACAGCATATTCTTAATGGAACAAATTAATATAATATTCTCAAACAAGTTTTGCACAGATTGGTCTCGGCACAAACCAGCCTCGACACAACCCGGTCTTGGCGCAAATTTTGGAACAAACAGAAACAATGCCAAACGAGGCCCTAAGTTCTCTCAAACTCGAGAAGCAAGTTTGAAAATTAAATTATAAAAGGAGGCCAAGTAGGGCGGTGTAAGACCTCGACCCGAGAGAACCTGATTAGCGTTAATTAAGTCGTGTGTTAGTCTTAAGCGTGATTAGTAGTCTTTGACTAAGTTGTGTTTGAAATAGCTTTTGAGATAATTTTGGAGAATTTTGAGTGCTTTGGTGACTAGTGGGGCCCTTTGGGGGTTCCTTTTGTGACTTTGCGTTTACTAGGGGATTTATTGGAGATCCTTATATCTATTGTTTTAATTCCGTTTTGTTTATCTTGTTAATCCCTACAACTTTTATGCTGATCTCGTGCCCGTCCGAGATCCCGAGACCCGATTTCCTAGCCTTAAGGGCAAAACAGTCTTTTTATACTAAATCTGTACCCAAAACTTGATATCCCCGAAACCTGCGAAACATATACTTTTTGAAAAATAGATATTTCGACGATCACTTTTCTCTTCTTCGTCGAATTCGTTCGAAGTCCCGGAAGTCGTGATTTCAGCCCACAAAGATCTCACTAGCGGAGCCCACTCCGCACTTGCTTTATAAGGAAATCCATCTTTCTCATTTCCCTTTTTCCAACTCAAACCAAATACAAAGCTAGGGTTTTCCTTCTTTCTTCTTCTTCTTGCTTCTCCATCCTCAATCCACTCCCAAACTTGCACCTATAGGAGATTTAAGGCCATCATCTTCTTCATCTCTTTGAGGGCTTTCTCTTAATAGCTTTTATGGAGAAAACCACCTACTCCAAGGCTTCCTTTAGTACTAACCTAGCATTTTGAAGAACTCCCATGTGAGTAATCCTTCCCTTCTTTTGATGTTGTGTTCTCCTAGCCTAAGGGAATCTCCACCTCTATTATTGAAGCTTCTTCCTCCCCATACTATGTTTTGACTCTTTTAGGGTTTTATTTTGGGGTTTTTGCTTGTAGCTTGGACCATTGACTTGGAAGGCTTGTTAGAGCTTGATTTGCTTGAATAGAGACCTAAGGCAAGTGAATGATTTGATTTTCATGAGCTTTCAATGGTTTTGGTATTTCCACTCATGCCTATTTATTGCATTGATTTGAAATAAATGTTCATGATAGAGCATTGATAGTGCATTTATGTCATAGGAATGTATTGGTGCATGGCATTTAATTTTCTCTTGTTTTGTCCCAATTGTACTCTTATGTGTAATGGTTTCCTTCCTTCTTTCTTTGTATTGGATGTGATGTTGATGGAGGAGAATGGAATGGGTATTGTAAGAGATTTGATGTTGTTTGGAATGAAGTTTTGGACTCCTCATTGGATGTATAAAAGAGGCTAGAAAGAGGTTGTAGAAGGAAGAGATAGAGAGGAGCTGAACTGTCCCGAAATCAGTTTCTGAACAATTCGTTCGAGCGAACATGACACTTCGCTCGAGCGAAGTGTCCAGAAAAGGGTTTGGAGCATTCCAGTAGGCAGTTCGCTCGAGCGGACCCCTTGGTCGCTCGAGCGAACCTCCCATAACTCGTTTCAGAGAGTGGTTAGTTCAAGCGAACCAATACTTCGCTCGAGCCAACCTAACTCTGGATGAGTTTGCTCGAGTGACCTCAACTTCGCTCGAGCGAACCCACCCAGACAACCATTCCAGAGAGCTAACCGCTCGAGCAAACCTTCAGTCCGCTCAAACGATGGATACTGTTCACCTGGGACTGTTTTGGGAGCATAAATAAAATGTTTATATATTTGAGAGAGTTTGTTGGGAACTCCATTGTGTTGAGAAGAACCGTTCATATGATTTGACATCCGTTTGAGAAAGAAACAACGTCACGAAGATTTCATTTGAAGTTGAAAAATCCGAAGTATATAAGGACCCCGGGATGTCCCCAAACTCAAGGAGTACTAAACCTTTATCTAATTATACATACGGGATCCCTATTCACTTTGAGTAATTATAAACCCGAAACTCCGATTGTTTATTGTACTTTACTAATCCCGAGATTTATACTACATGCCTTGTTTTCCAGAAAGCATTGAAATTACACTTGAAATAGTTACTTGTCTTGAAGTGCATTGCACCACATAAAATGATAGTGTGCCTTTGAGCACCCTCGTCCTGCCCGTCTATTTACTTGTACTTGATTTATTTACACATGTCTCGATTTGTTACTTGACCTATAAGTCGGTATCACTAAGCTTGGATAACCTTGTCGATTTGATCTACCGACCTAGAGATCCCCTCCCGTCCCGCCAGCTGCAGTTTGGATCCCGATGCCCGATTTATTACCGTGGTCCCGTCCCGATACCCGGTTCGCTACCGTGGTCCCGTCCCATATATTTATATTGTATATGTATGTTTCGTTGAATCGCCTCACCTCGTGTGACTGAGACCAACGCCCCGATATGCTCTCTTCACTTTGGTGATAGAGGACTTAGCTTCATGTGATCGCCATCTTACTTATTTCCCGATTCCTTGGATATCCATACATGTTTTACACTGTACTATGTTTTCATTAAATGATTCGATTCTTTTATGAAGTTTTGATCGAACAAGTTTAAATGCTTTCAAAGGTAAATGTAGTCGTTATTGAATTGTTATGTCTTTTCACCCATTTGTCAAACCGTCGTGTTTGACCCACTCTTTGGTACTCAGGTCCCGTTGCCGGTTACCTTGAGGAGGAGCCAGAGGAGGCGGTCGATGAACCGCAACGCTTAGTTGAGTGGCGTGCTGATGATGTCGTGTAGACATTCGATTGCTATGAGAGACATAATATTTTGGGAACATTTAACCATTCTTTTGGGTTATTATTTTGTTTATATTGGCCTTTGTTGGCCTCTATTTTTGGGAATGTAATTAAATGATCTTTTGTATAAACTCTAACTTACTTTTGGGAACATGCTAATGATTATTGCTCATTCTGATACAGTATATTACTTGTGTTATTATCTTTATGACTAGAGATGGTTTGAATATTTGATTTACTACATGCTTCCGCACTTAATAGAAATGTTCATATATGGTTGTGATATCCTCACCACGGACACCTGTGGGAAATTAAATAAATGTGCACGCTTTACACTCATCACCAACCAATCTCAATCACCAATTAGTCCCGATCCCGGATTAGGACCTCGGTGACCCGGTCCGGGGTTGCGACAGGCGGGACGTCCCCATGGTTGCAATCCCATAGCCTCCGCCACCCCGCCACACCCCACCTCCCCCCTTCTTTCCAAGAGGCTTAAAAGGCTTTTTTTTTTTTTTTTTTATTTTAAGATTAAGATGATGGAGGGGTGAACTTTTGTCTAATCTAAGGAAGAATGTGAGTTGTACTCTTTTACTACTTCTATGGATGGACATGATAATCAAGGTGTTGTCTTTTTAATTGTTTAGTTATTTTCATCCACCATTATGTTTCTTTGATTTTTTATTTTCCCAAGATAGTATTTTCCCCAGATATTTAGAATCCTTAGGAACCTCTAAGGATAAAAATACAATTATTGGAGCCTAGATGAGGATGGCATCTCTCATTAAAAACAATTTTGAAGTTGCATCTTGACCCATCCTTATGGGAGAACAAATCTAAGCTATATGTATTTCTAGTCCTTAGAGGCAACGGATCTAATTTCCTTAGATTGCAAATTTCATATTTTGATTTTGATTTTTCCTCCAATTGGTTTTTTTAGTTTTTGTACAGTGGTTGCATCATCATAGTTTTAGAATAGGGTTTTTAGCATAGGATCTTTTTATATTAGGAATTTTTAATTGGTTGTAAAGATTGTAATTAATTTTTTGATTATTCTTGCCTGATTGTATAGCTTTTGTTTAGGTTAATTTTATATTTTCAGTTAGGTTAGATCAACGAGATGTATATGGATTCTTCTACAGTCGTCGTCTCACCTCACCTCCGCTGATGCACTCGCCGCCGCCCGCCACCAAATTCATATTCTCCCCCTCCTCTTTCTTTTCCTTTTCCTCCTCCTCTTTTCTTCTCCATTTTCCTCTTTTTTTTCTCTTTCCCTCCCTATATATTCATGTTTCAGGTACAAACAAGATGACAGCCAAAAGGGGCAAATCAAATGCCCTTTTAGGGTTTCGTTGCATTTTTTATGCTTAGTTGAGTAACTTGAGTTGCGTATTAAAAACTTGCCACTTTGTGGGCAACACAATGGGGTCCACCTGCATAAAATCCAAACTGCCCAAAATAATCTCCACTCTCTTATTTGTTCCCTAAGAAAGTCTCATAATAAATGGAAATTTCTCTACCATCAAATTAAACAATTGATCAATTTAAAAGAATATATAATTTAATATAATAGATCTTACGACATCACATCTTTTAATAGAATGAAATTTGGACGGGAGGCCTATATAAGATGTGGGCAACTATCTTAAGCAGTTTAGATTCTTGTAGGTGGGCCCACTATGAAGCATGAAAGACTTACCGACTATCTTCACTCTTTTCTTTTCTTCCAAATTGCATCTTACTAAAAGGGCATACCTAAACCATTATAAAACAAATGCTTCTTTTTGTGTGGGCCCGTAACAAATTTCTAAAATAGGAGTCGGCCCTGTAAATTAATCACTTATAAAACATGTAGAGTAATGATTCTAATCATGTAGCAAGACCAATTCATTGTGGCCCAACTATGATTTGATAGAAAGGCTTACAAATCTATTACAAGAGGTGATAGTTAATGTTAATGGTTGGGATTTTCGATACGGCTACATTTAAAGAATTTATAAATTATAAGAACATTAAAACTTGACATATTTTTTATTTAATCATTAATGATCGGATAGCGATACAAGATCTTTTGACTTAGGGGGGACCAATATTTTTATTTATAATTGGTACTAATGGGAAAAAATATTCTTTTCTAGCATTTTATAATATTCTAAACTTTTTGGGTGTTTTTCTAAAAAAGAATTTTGGGCAAAAAAAATATCACGTTGCGACGACTGCAACCAATATTGTGCCGGTATCTGTTTTTGGTCCATTGTTGGGGTTGGTTTATATCACGACCAATACCGCGATTTTTAAACCATGGTGACAACTCCTATTGGCTAACCTTGGACGTTGACCCGGTTAGATGCAAGTAAATAACCAGGGTAAGGATGATTGGAAGGGTCCTACTGGGTCCTACTTGAGACCATGATTGGAGATCTTAACCATCTCATCAATGGCCTCGAAATTCTGTAGTTATATATGCACTTTTTTATACTAGATTTTTTTTTTCACAAAAAGGCCCCTATACTTTCATGAAACCTCAAAAAGAACCCAACAACTTTTGTTTATATTAAAAATCCCCTTGACTGCCGATCAAGGACAGGAAAACTTGTCATTCTAGTTCTCCAACTTCTTTTGTTTTACCATTTTGTGTCTTCCGATGAATGATGTACCGTGGAGAGTTGTTGGTAGCTTGATGAATGATGAACCTTGGAAATTTTTTGCAAAAGGATGTCACTGCTGCTGTTACAACTTACAACCATCAAAACAAAGAGAATGTTTCATTTTGTAGGTTTGTGACCTTTTAGTCATAGCAAATTAGTATATTTTAACAAATGCTTGAGCATCATGTCAGTTTCTATCTTTTTTTTATACCTATTTCCAAAGGTAGTATTGATGCAGATTCTAAGTCTGGACCACAACAAAGTACACCAAAGTTTCTGCAATGCAGTTTCTCCACAATCCACCATATAATGAAGTCTAAATAATCACACTATCACTTTACGTGTAAAACACTCCAATTACATGGTCTTCCTCTACTAGGGGAAGGAAGCTAACTTTATAATTAATAAGGATAAAGCTCAACAAAAGATAAGATATATGACACTTTATTGGAAATATTAATGAATTTCTAAGCAAGATAAAAATAGAGACTTTGATGAAAAACAATCTTTTTTTTATTTTTTTATAAATTGAATGTCAGTTTGGTTTTATTTATTTATTTTTTGTATTAAGAGGGAGACTTCCATTGTTAAATTAATTAAGCACCTACATGTTGTCCTTTTAGATTTGGGTTTCATAATAAAAAAATCCTCTAAAATATATGCATTTCTTTTAATTTCAAGTTATTTATGCATTGGTTTGGGGTTCGGAATTTTTTTTTATTCTTTAAAAAATGAGACATATTGATGATGGTTAGTTTTACCTATAATTATATATATATATATATATTTTCAGATTCGACGGAGATTTCTACTATGAAAATGATTAAGTCCGCTTCCATGATTGAATATCATTGATCTATTTTATATATATTTTACTTTCTCTTACTTTTAAATCTTATCTTCTTCCTTTCTGCCTTTGAATAAAAATGGAGAAGAAGAATATTTAGAAAGTGGAGTAAAATTATAGGATGATCGGTTAGTTTTACTGATAAACATGGATGTTAAAATGATCATTAGTTGAATGCCTATCATTAAAACAAACCATTTCTTGGCTCCCATGTGATAGTTATGAATATTACTTATTTCTTTAACTATTATTTTCTGTTTGTGTATAACACTCTGTTTGTCAATTTCCAAATCCAACCATAAAAAGAGTTGAGTTTGGTTATTCTTGAATGAGATTTTGAACCAATGTTTTTAGATCTATAAAATTGATTCCAATCATGTGGCTTGTTTATCAAAGTTGTTGAAAAAATTGGATTTAGATGATCATTACTTGAAAGTTCTACAGTTATGTTCACAATGTTAGATGCATACTAATTGTTATGAACAATTTTTTTTTTTTTTTAGTTGCTTCACGTGGTTATTATTTGTGACTAGCATGCTTAGAAATATAGGCTTTTGTTGAGACTGAAGAATGCAGTGAAAGCTAAAGAGGAATAAGAAGATGATCTTAAGTGTTTATCTTATATCTCATTTTGCTTTCTGTTTGTGCCACTAATTGGACAGAGGTGAAATGCTACTATTTCTTGCACATCTTGGTTTTAGGGTCAAGTTACAATGAAGTGGACTTGAATGGACTTGAGCTAGGTGAATAGGTTACTCCTTACTACAAATGTTTCTATTTGATATTTTTGCTTGTGAATGATTTATTTTATTGATTATAGGCATAGCCAATATCACTGATAGAATAATGGATGCTTTTATTTTATTTTATTCTAATACATATGATCATGTAAATAATGACATTTTTCACGGACATCAGTTATGATTGATTCAATTATCTTTTGTCTCAATTCTTCATTTGAAAAGGACGATACTTTATTGCATTGCATGTGCTTAACACGGGCACCTTTTGCTAGTTATTATATATGAAAGAGATATGATTCAATTTCGCACTTGAGCTATAATTTCGCAATTGATTGAGAAATTGAAGCTCAATTTTAATTTCAATTTTAACTTGAAGGTGAAAGTTTAGGAATTCGAGAGAAATTTTCGATTTTAGCCATCTAAATAAAGAGTCTAATCTAAAATGAGTTTCCTTTTAGAGAGTCCAATCTTTACAGTCTCTAATCAATCAATGCATATTTAGATTTTCTTATCTAATGTCATAGGTAAATCTTATTTGTCTATAGGTAGCTAAATGACATCTAAGGCTGCCAAACAACTGGATTGCACATTGTCGTTGTCATTATCAAATTTGATGGTTTTTTATCTTTTCTTTTTTAGTTTTAGTTTTCCTTTTTTATTGGTTTCTCATGGTTTTTTTTTTCTATTTCTTCTAAATCACACTTCTTATTTCTATACATTTTTTTAAAGCATTTTCTAGTGTTTGATGATTTTTTTTCTTTTATCTAGCCCTGTTTTATGTTTTTTTTTTTCCAATTTTGATGGGTTCTTTTTTAGTTTTCGTGGTGATAGGTTTTATGGATTTATGGTTTTTCTTTTATTTTTTTGTTTCAATTTTTGGTTTTTAGGCATTGGGTTCCCATGGGTTTATTTATTTCTTCTAAGTTGTTCCTGTTATTAGATTATCTATGGACTTTTATTTTCATGTTGTATTTTTATGGCGTTTTTATCAAAAAAAATAAATTATCATGACTTTATTCTTCTATTTCGGAAGATTGTTTGAAATAAAATACTCAACTAATCTCAAACAAATTAAAGTGCTTTCATTTTGAAATTAACCAACTATACTTTTTGATTATTATTATAAGTTTTAGTCTTGATTGTGATTTTTACCATCTCAATATAACTTAGAGTACTAAATATTATTTAAAAAATATATTCTTTTTAATATTGTAAATTATATTGGCGCGGGCATGTTTTGCTAGTTTTCGTGAAGGTTGTTAGAGGGGGAGACCCATTAGGTAATGGATATTTGGGTTATGTAACAGAAGAGGCGATGGGTCGGATTTGATCAAATTCAAGTATTTTGATGATATCATGGAAGAGGTCCTATAACTGGAGAATGGTTTCTGATGGCATCAATGAAGAAAATTGAATGGAGACAAAAATGAAAAAAGAAAGAGATAAATGCAGATGGATTGAGTGAGGTAGGACTTGATTGGTTTTGGTTGGTTATTGAAGAAAAACTATTCACATAGATGGAGAAAATATTGGGAAGAGGGAATAATTTGAGATCAGTTAAGGGAGATCTAAAGGGTTTCTTTAGAGAGAGATGCAAAGGCCATTGAGTCAAAGGAGTTATTTTGGTGTTTGGTGGTTATTGGTAGCATGAAGTGGCTGATTTTTTATTTTTATTATTTAAGGGAAGTGGGTGAGTTATTAACTATTTATGAGTTCTATTTAGTATTCGTGATGGCATGGGTGGACTCAAGTAGCGGCACATGGGTGCGGTCGCACCCATCAAACAGTGGTGCACATCCAAAACCCATATGAAAATTTTGGGTCTACTTCCAAAAATGCAATAAAAATTATGGGGCTACCTTCAAAACTCATATGAAAACCCTCAATTTTCCCCAAAACCAAACTACCGCAACCCTCAGAGGAAAATCCTGGGTCCATCACTGCATAATGGTCAGTATATTTAAGAAAAGACTGGTCTTTTGAGTTGATTTCGCTTTTCAGATGGGAGAAAGAAGTTCTGGCAAATGTGCAATCTTAACTTTTATGTAAATGTTTCAACCAAATTTTTTTTATGTAAATGTAAAGGGAAAAATAGTAAAATAGAAAACAAAGTGGAGAGTGACAACAGAAAGTCACCTTTTCTTAACCCCAGCATTAGTCACGGGATCTTTTAGTAAACACATAAAGTAGAGGGGCTTTTTTGAGGTTTTGTGAAAATGTAGGGGCTTTTTGTAGGCTTTGTGAAAATATAGGGGCCTTTCTGTAAAGAGCTCTTAAATCATTAAATATTGGGCACTACAGTGAAACGGTTCTAATCATCAGATCATACCATATGATAAATTAGCCAATCTATGATGAGACCTTTCGATCCAAAGGAATTATTTGCAAGTCCACTCACATCCTACTTTTGAGTTTTGGATATCTTTCACATCTAACTAAATTCATGGTAAAAATGTGTAAGATTTGTGATAACAAAGTTGAATAAAGATAATAATAAATAAATAAAAATAAAGTCCAAATGTTACTATTGAGGATGGACCAGTCACTTAAAGTTCTCCCTTCCAAATGGTTAGAATTGATTTTTCTTTTTGGTAACCTAGCTAAGGGGTTGGGAGCTGTCAGACCCCGACCCAGGTTTAGTATGATTAATGTTGTTTTAGCCGATGATTAGTCTCTAAGTGGGATTAGAGGACAATTAGCTTGGGTTTTATCTAGATTAGAATTTTGAATAGCTTTGGGGAATTTTGAGAGCCGTCGAGCTTGGTCTGACATGGCCCAGGGTGACCGTGTGACTCGTGTTTGGGAAATTTATTCTTTATTTCGAAAAATTCAGATATCGACTTGTTTTGATTTGGCATATTTGACTCTACGACTTTTCTTTTTGTTCTGTATGTGTTCGAACCCCAGAAATTCCGTTTTTCGAGAAAAAAGGCAAAACCGACTTTTCACACCAAATCTGTATATGATTTTTTATATTTGCAAATCATGAGGAAAATATACTTTTAGGAAACTAGATATTTCAACGATCGATTTTCCCTTCTTCGTCGATCTCATCCGGGACCAACAAATGATGATTTCAGCCATTTGAACCTTTTGGGCCAGTGGGGGCCATAACTCATTTGAAACAACTAAAAAAAACCCACGTCTGTCTTCTCCTTCCTATTTCCCTGTTTCAGTTTAGAACTTGAGAAAAGCTCTCATTCTTCTCTCTTTCCAGCCATTTTCCCTCTTTGCATGACACCATTTTTGAAGAATTCCTGCTGGAACTACCTTCTTCTTGTTTGGAACTTTAAAAGGTAAGCAATGGCTTCCCTCCTACAACCTTGGCTTTGTTTGGCCCTTTAGAACTTCCTTATCTTGCATGCAATGTTTTCTATGGAGAAGCCCCTTTTGTCTTTCAAAAGGTTGGATTTTTTAGATGTTTGCTTGGGGGTTCTTGTATAGATTGGACGCTTTCTGTGATAGAGGAATTCTTGGAGTGATTTAGGACCCTTTTGGATTTGAGGCAAGTGAATATTATGATAATGAATGCATGCAATCTGAATGTTTGTTTTTCTCAAAACTTTGAATTGAAAAGCTCATGCACCCAATTGTTTCTATGTACATAGATATTTCTTTTCAAAGAAGGGTAAATTGCATGGTTTCTGAGTATGTTTTATGTGAATGATTTTCTTTACAGCCTCATGGATTTTCCTTTGTCAAATGACTATCTTAAGTTATTGGAAATGCACCTCAGAACTTTACATTTCTATGATCATGTGTGTTTTTCAGAATTTGGATGGTGATTGGAATAATTTGTGATGGTTGTGGTTGAATGGAGGTTGTATGATGCTTAGGGAAGTTCTGAATGGTGTAGGAAGGAAATTGGATGTGAATGGAGGAGATAGGAGGGACTGTTTGTAAACAGAAGCATAATTTTCTACAGGAAAAACGAGCCTAGAAAGTAGCTATGGCTGCTCGAGCGGGCTAGGCTCTGTCTGGTGCAGGAGCAAGCAGAGCGAGCGAGCTTTGGCCCGTTCGAGCGAGCAATATTCTCGAAGGTTCCGCTCGAGTGGAGCGGACCTGGGCTCTGCCCCAGGGTTGTTTCTTGCACATTATTTGCCCTGTTTAGATGTGTAGACCCCCTAAGGACCCCTGGTTGCTAGGGGAGGGAAATGTGGAATACAAAACACTTGATATGATTGAAAACAAAGGGGAAGAACATGGAATGTTCGATAATTGAATTACCGTGGAATTTCTACTAGCCTCGATGTGCGCTTTATGTTCTTAATTGTTGGAGATCTTCGGAGGCACTAAATCCTTTGTTCACCGATCGACATTAAGGAACTAAGTGTATAACGAGACGACCCTAGGTAAGCCAATCAACCACTACACATTACCTTATTCCAAGTTAGTATATTTATACGTCTTTCTTATAAATCGATTTGAAATAGCTTTGAGTGGTTCGCCACGTTTGAAAAATATCGGTAAGGCTACTCGTTTTATTCGCTTCATATTTGTTCGTTTGTACCTTATTTCGGAGTAGTCCTTTTATCGATTTGGAATGTACTTTGTTGATTTGATTTATTCAGATTTTGGTCGGCACCACTAATCTTAGGTCGCCTAGTCGGGCTGATCACCCGGCTTGGGATCCTAAATTATTTTGCCAATTGCAGCTTGGACACTTTGATTGATTGCTATCCATTTCGCGACGGACTATGATTGTTACCCCATCTATATTGGGCTATTGTTGTATCATTTGCTTGTTCCGGCCATTTTATATGGCTACGGTTATTGGTTGCTCTTATTACTTCGGTAAGAAGAGAATATAGCTCAGTTTGAGTAGCCATTGCTTTGTTCGGGTCGTATTAACCTTTTAAAAGATTCCCATTGTCCATTATTGAATTCGGTATTTTTTTTCCTTATTTCATCATTAATTATACTTAGACTTTCAAATGTACTATTATGAATTTATAATGTTTTGCAAACACTTGTTATTCTGTTATATGTTTTATTTGCTTGCCATACCGTCATGTCTGATACTCATTTGTTTGGTGGCAGATGTCGACCCCGCCGCCTTTGAGGTGGAGCGTGAGGAGGAGGCGGTTGAGTCGCCGATTGCTCGAGAGTGGCAGCCTAACGATGTCATCTAGACATTACGTTGGGTGATGAGACACGTATCACATTTTGGGAATTGATGATGTTATTTTGGGAACTTGTTCTACTAGCCTTTGTTGTCTTTTTATGATGGGAATTGTAAACTTTAAACTTTTTTTAGATTGTGGTTAAAGTTGAAGTAAACTAGGGGACGCTTATGTTTATATTTCTCATTTTGATGCAAGCCTTGAATGTCTTTATTTACGTTTGATTTTAATTATGTGTTTGCTACATGCTTACGCGCATATATGTTCATTGTGAATTTGATTGTTAGATTGTGATGGATCGCGTTTGAATCCTCACCGCGGAAACCTGTGGGAAAGCAACAAGCGCGGGGGCGAAAATTTCTAGCCTGCCGCGCCGCGGCTCCGGATTAGGGCCTCGGTTGGCTTGGTCTCCGTCCGAGGTCGTGATAGGACTAGTATTAGAGCGAGAAATGTTTTAGGCAATTAAAAGAAAATATAAACATAGGGACATTGCGAGGATTCGTTAGAACTTTCGTTAGTTAGTATCGATTGTGATTACGGGTGCGCTTTCCTTAATTTATTTTATTATACTAACAAGTGGTTTTGCAGCACTATGCCTCCACGTAGAGACAACACCAATGCTAATCCCTCTGGCAGTAACAGTGGTAGTGCCAACCCATCAGGGGATAATCAGCTTCAACTAATTATGCAGATGATGGTAGAACAACAACAAAAGGCAAATGAAAATCATGACAAATTGCAAGTGTAGATGGCTAAGAAAGATGAAGAATTGGCACAAGTTCAGAGGCAACTGGTAGAAATGTTGGGAAGAAGACTGGAACCGGTGTAGGCTCCACATATGGGACCTTAGATTGTTATCCAAAATAGGGATCATGACCCTAACATGTTATTTGAGAAGTTTCGAAAGAGAGGCCCAAAAGAATTTACAAGGCAAGAAGACCCTTTGGCAGCGGATGATTGGCTATCTCACACAGAGAATATCTTTGATCTTTTTAGATGCACGGTCAGACAGTGGGTTCACTTGACAGCCTCTATGTTTACAGGATTGGCAGACATTTGGTGGAAGACACTGAAAGATGGCTATCAAAATATTGCAAATGACGATGCTTGGACTGCCTTCAAGGAATAGTTCGGTGAGAAGTATGTGCCCTCTCACATCAAGATGCAAAAAGCCATAGAATTTCAATTGCTCAAACAAGAGGACACCTTGAATATATCACCAAATTTGAGAGGCTGTCCCGGTATGCTCCAAAACTAGTTAACACCAAGCAGAAGAAAATCATCAAGTTCCTAGAAGGACTCAATCCTATAATTGAGAGAGAGATGCTACCGGTGTTGTTTTACCTACTACCTTCCAAGAGGCAGTCAAACGAGCTTATAAGTTTGAGACATCAATAACAAGATCATTCAAGACGCTCAGAGGAAACGTCAGCAGCAACAAGGCCAGAGATCCCATTAGAACAAAAAGCCAAGGCAAGATCATAATCCTTTAAGGCAAGGTGCATGTGACCACTGTGGCAAAAATCATCCTTCCCATCTATGCTACAAGGTCACCAGTGGGTGCTTTAAATGTGGCCTTACTGACCACATAGTGAAGGATTGCCCAAACAATAGGAATCAAGGCAATAGGCCTCCTCAGTAGCAACCTAGATAAGCACCTCAGCAAAATCAGCAAGCAGTACAGAAAACCAACCAAGGCAGCCACAGCAGCAGAATCAGCAACAACAGCCACGCCAATCACCTCAGAATCAAAATGCCCGTCCACCTCAGCAAATTAGAAATTCACAGCAAGGGAGACCGAATTAGAATCGGAATAGACAACAACAACATGGTCGTGCATACTATCTGAACCAAGTGGACGCGGATGCAACAGGCACCGTTGTGGAATGTACACTCTTTGTTTGTGGAGTAGAAGCTAAAATACTATTTGACCCTGGATCCACACACTCATTCTTGTCTCCCATGTTTGCAAAACTGATTGATGTACCTGTTCGCGAACTTGCATTTACTTTGACTGTCACAACACCAGTAGGGAAACAAGTTGTTTGTAGCACTTACCATCCTAGTTGCACGGTTAAGATAGGAGGGGTTACATTCCTAGCAGACCTTATTCTTTTGGACATGCATGACTTCGATGTCATATTAGGGATGGATTGGTTAGCAGGTCACCATGCCATTATGGACTATTTTAACAAAACCATTACTTTCAAATTGGACGAGACACCCACTGCGGTGAAATTTCATGGAGAGAAAATGATATCACAAGCTAGCTTCATTTCAGCTTTATCAGCAGCTAAATTATTAAAAAGTGGATGTGAGGGATACATTGCGCTTATCACGGAGGATAAACAATACCGAGGGGTGGAGGAAATCCCTGTTGTGTGTGAATTAACTGATGTCTTTCTAGAAAAAATTCTAGGTTTACCACCAGTTAGGGAGATTGATTTCACATTAAAACTTATGCCAGGAACCACTCCGATCTCCATTGCACCATACAAAATGGCTCTGGCAGAGTTGGGTGAACTTAAAATCCAGTTGCAAGAATCGTTAGAGAGAGGTTTTATTAGACCAAGTATCTCACCTTGGGGAGCCCCAGTGTTGTTTGTCAAGAAGAAGGATGGAAGCTTGAGAATGTGCATAGATTACAGAAGAGTGAACCAAGTGACCATAAAAAGTAAATATCCGTTGCCAAGGATAGATGAGCTGTTTGATCAGTTACAAGGAGCAGAATACTTTTTGATGATTGACTTGAGGTTCGGATACCACCAGTTAAGAGTCAGAGAATCGGATGTACCGAGAACAGCGTTCCGGACTAAATATGGGCACTATTAATTTTTGGTGATGCCCTTTGGACTGACGAATGCGCTAACAGTATTTATGGCCCTAATGAACAAGATCTTTGCACCTCACTTAGATTAGTTCACAATTGTTTTTATTGGTGACATTTTGGTGTATTCCAAGTCTAGAGAAGATCATGAGCAGCATCTGAGGACATCACTGCAACTTCTTAGAAACAATCAGTTGTATGCTAAGCTTGGGAAGTGTGAATTTTGGCTAGAACAAGTTGCTTTTCTAGGCCATATTATCTCTAAAGAAGGTTTGGCCGTCGATTCAACAAATAATGAGGCAGTGATAAGTTGGGAAAGGCCGAAAAGTGTGATAGAAATCCGAAGTTTTCTGGGTTTTGCAGGCTACTGCAGAAGGTTTGTGCAGGCATTTTCATTTATTGCAGCACCTTTGACCAAATTAACCCAGAAGAATGTACCATATGTGTGGTCAGATTAGTGTGAAGCCAGATTTGAAGAGTTGAAAAGGAGGTTAACTACAGCACCTATTCTCACTTTACCTTCGGGTAGTGGTGGTTTTGTGATTTATACCGACGCTTCAAATATGGGACTCGGATGTGTGTTGATGCAAGATGGCAAGGTCATAGCGTATAGCTTAAGGAAATTGAAGGAGCATGAGAAAAATTATGCAACGCATGACTTAGAATTGGCAACGGTAGTCTTTGCATTGAAGATGTGGAGACACTACCTCTATGGAGAAAATTTTGAAGTCCATTCAGACCACCGCAGTCTAGAATATCTATTTTTTTAGAAGGAGTTGAACATGAGATAGAGGTGGTGGATAGAATATATCAAAGACTATGACTTTCCGATCATTTATCATCCGGGGAAAGTGAATGTAGTGGCAGATGAATTGAACAAAAAGTCAGTAAGTGTGACCAGTTTGCAAGGGATTTACAATTGTTAGCAGTTTGAAGACTTGGGAGTTGAATTTCAACCTTTGAGGCAGGGTGTCATGTTGGCAAACATGTTAGTGCTTGAGCCTACTTTCATTCAGAAGAATAAAGAGAGTCAGTTGCAAGATCCAGACTTAGCTAGAGTTGTTGAACACATTTGCAGAACGTCCAGATTTTCGAATCGTGGATGGAGTACTTTACTTCCATGACCGACTCTGTGTTCCAAAGATAAATGATTTGAGGAATGACATAATGGTGGAAGCTCACAACACTAGGTATTCCATGCACCCGAGGAGTACAAAGATGTATCACAACTTGAAAAACAGATTTTGGTGGAACAATATGAAGAGAGAAATATCAGCTTTCATGTCTTGGTGCATGACATGTCAGTTGGTAAAGGCAGAACATCAGAAGCCACCTGGTCTTTTGTAAAGTCCTTTTTATCCCATTCCGCCAAAAACATAAAACGTCCCTCCCATATTTTCAAAGAGGCTCATGTCGTTCCCTCCCTTCTGTTCTCCCCCTATTGTCAACAAGCCCATCTCAATCCCGTCGGACATGAGAGATGGCTTGAAGACGATCTCTGCAGAACTCCCTCTGCGGATCAAGATGATCCGCACCACCATTACTAACAAACAGGAAGGGTTCTCATTTGGGGTAAATCAAGGTTCGACTCTCATTTCTCTGGCTTTCATCTTCTTGTTCAATTTTCATGCTTTTGGGCGTTCTCAAATATATGGATAGAGATGGAAATTAGGGCTGGATTTTGTGGATTTTGATTTTGGGGGTTTAGGGTTTCTTTAAGTTAGAAATTTTGGGGATTCAGCGTCTCTCTGTATTTAGTATCTCCTACTTTTTGCCCTTGCTTCATACCTAAGACATCAAGGGTCAAGGGGTAGTGCATGTGGAAGATGGCCATCTTAACAAAAAAACCAAACACAGAGAAAGGGAGAAGAACAAGAAAAGGAATTAGTGAGACAAAAAATGGATGCCAAGGAACATACAGTTTTAATTAAAGCCAATGAGAGAAAAAAAGGAAAAGGTGCCTACGAACATACATCTTTACCTGTTTTTCTATCTTTTCATGTTTCCAATTTGGATAAACATTTTTTTTTTATTTTGCTATATTTGAATAATATCTTATCGATTCCTGTGGTTTAGACCAGGGAAAAGAAATTTCTCTTTCCTTTTTTTCCTTTCATTTCTTGGGTGTTTTACAATGCTTTTGTTAAACATCATGAGTCGGTAGAGGAGGAAATCTAAAGCTTTAGAAATTTTGGATGTACTCGTCAAATAGAAATGAGCCCTCTTGATATGGGTTGTTTGTCTGCACCCAGTTATATATGAAGTCAATCCACATGCTTAATGGTTGAGCTTTGAAAATCGATGCTGTAAAAGAAAGGAAGATCGAGCTCTGTTTTTTGCCATTTCTGTCTTTGTTGGAGATTGTTGCTTCTTCTTTTGGATTTTTAGTTGGATATATAATCTAGTTTGTAAGATCTGAGAGCCTGGTGGTTGTCTTGGATGAAAGGAGTTTTGTTCACAATGGTTGTTGAAGTGTGGGGATGATGGCCACCAAACCTAAGGTTCCTTATTTTTAGTTTGGTTCTTGTTGGTAACTTGATGGCCACTAAGCCTGAACTGGCTATGAACTTCTTAAGATATTTGTTTCTGTATATCTTTAGTGGTTTGCAGTTCTTATCGAAGCGTTGTTTGACTGAAAGGTATTAAATATATACCCTCTAAAGATATTTGTTTCTGTATACTTGGCCAGTTCTATTTATGAAAATTACTTGGCATCTATTTCGATAATAAGATGTGATATATTGGCATCAATTTATTTGGTTTTTTAATTTTTAAAGTGGAGAAGATTTAGGTCTTCTTTGCTTTATTATGGCTTTAATTCTAAGTCATTATCTTTTCTTGAATAGGCTTATGTTACCAGATTTTGGGGTGAAACTCATTGAATTTTGATGCATTGGGACTTTGAGAAAGCAAGCTTCTGAGTTTAAGATTGGGAACTGAACATTCATTTGCAGGTGTGTTATGAAATCCTATTACAAGTAAGCATTCTGTTTTTATGTGTTTTATTATTCTGTTTGTTAAGTACTTTTTATAAATTGTTCCAACCCATTTCTTGATTTTCTTTTGTACGGAAGGAGGACTCTATGTAGATATTACTTATGTTGGAAAAGTAATTGGATGCAAAGTAAGCATTGAGATTTGAAATTGAACAATTAAAAGAGAAGTTGCAAGTCTTATTCGAGGGCTTTTTCCTCCCGAAACACCAGACTTGATAGACAACTTTGGAGAAGAGGTAAGGCACAACAAATATGATGAGATTGTACCATTTTTTTTTTGTTGTTGTTAGAAATAAGATTGATGAATGTTATTAGAAGGTTAAGAGTTGAATGTAGTATGTATGGATTTTCAAATATTGTAAGTTATACATTTGAGTTTAAGCTAGTATATATTGATTTCAATTTTAGATTTTGTGATTGTATGAATGTGTATTGACATGAATGTTAAAGGTTAAGTGTTCTATTTAAAAATATTTGAATTTAAAGGTAAAAGAAATTGGCGCTATATTTTTTTTAAAATATTTTTTCATTTAGGGACAGTTCAAAACCGTTCCAGGATAAAAAAAAAGGTTGGCTAGAGAACGGTTCAAATTGGTCAAAATTAAAGAATTGGAACAGTTTTAACATGTATTGGAATGGATTTAAACCGCTCCAGAATCCTTATGTTTGAACGGCCATAGACCATTCTAATTTTCGTATTTTGGAACGATTTTAATCTGTTCCAATGTTTTAGAGACACCCTTTTTTGGCGCGGTTCATAACCGTTCCAGAATGCATTAGAAATAGTCCAAAACCGTTCCTAATGACGATTTTTGGTGTAGTGAAATGGGAACATCTCACGATGGATTTCGTCTTTGGTTTACTTACCACTAGTAAAAGAAACAATGCCATTTGGATTATCATGGACCGTTTGACGAAGTCTACACATTTCATTCCATTAAAGATAGGTAAGAAGATGCACATGTTACCTCTTGCAGAAGCATTTGTGAGCGAGATTGTCAGCCGTCATGGCCAACTAGTTTCCATTACTTCAGACCGAGATAGCGGATTTGTCTCGAGATTTTGGAAGACATTGCATGAGTCCATGGGTACGAAACTCCAGTTCAACACAGCGTATCACCCGCAGACAGATGGCTAGTCAGGAATGACCATTCAGACATTGGAAGACATGCTTAGAGCTTATGTACTGTTAGACCCCGACCCAGACCAGTTCGATTAGTGTGCGATTAGTATGTGTTTAGTCTTAAGTGGGTTTAGTTGTGGTTGGGTTAGAAGTGATTAGCTTTAGTCCTGGACATAGCTTTGGGAATTTTGAGAACGTTTAGTATTGATTAGACACACTCAAGAAGGCTTGAGTGCACGTGTAAGCTTGGGAAGATCGTATCGTTTTCCGTGTGAGTGTGGTTTTGATTTCATTTGAATGATCTTTTTATGTGTTACAACTTTCGTTTTAAGACCATTCCTGTTTGAAGCCCAAAAACTCATGTTTTGGCCCAAGGAGGGTAAAATTGTCTTTCTTGCACAAATCTGGACACAATTTTCGAGATCTCAAAACCATGTCAAAAATATACTTTTTGGAAACTAGATATTTCGACGATCATTTTATCCTTCTTCGTCGAAGTCATCCGAGGCCCACAAGACCATGTTTTAGTCACTTCAAGTTCAAGCCAAATGGGGCCCATGAGTCATCACTTATTCCCCTTTCCCCTCCCTTTTCATTCATTTCCCAATCTCTGCAACTTTTGAGTCTAGGGCAAGAGAGAAAACCTCTTTTCTCCTTCATCTTCCTCACTTGGTTTGATCTAGCTAGAGAGCTCCAAAGGAAATTCTAAGACTACCATTTTCTTCATCTCCTTGCAAGCTCTCCATTGATACAAGTTTCTTGAGTTTTCAAGTTGGGCAAGAGCTCCTTTTTCTTCCCTCTCTCTTGTTTGACCTTCTCTAGGTAAGAGCTTCAACCCATATTTTTCATGGAGTCATTTTAGTTCCTTAAGATCATGTTTTTCATGTTTTCAAACCCTATTTGGAAAATGGGTTCCTTGTTTCCATTTTGAGTGAGTTTTGTGTGTTTTCTTGTTTTTGCTTGTAGTGTGAGATTAGCTTGTGTGAAGAGCTTGGAGGAGAGTGTTTAGCATTTGGGCAAGGCAAGTAATCTCTATAGGATCATGGTGCATGTTTATTTTAAGCTACATTGTTGTTTGAGAAGTTTTGAACATGAATATGTTTACAAGTTTCATACTCATGATTTCCTTTGTGTTGGATGTTTAAAGTTTGGAAAAATATATGTTTTGTCCCTTGGAGAGTATGTAGACTCAGGGAATATAAGTGGAATGAGAATGAATGGAAGTGAAGAAGAGAAATGTGAAAAATCTGTGCTGAAACGCATTCCCGTGCACTGGCGGTCAGTACAGCGGTCAGCTCGCGGCTAGCCGCCTGTGCCCACTGCGGCTAACCGCAGGCTGACCGAACCCAGCGGTTCCTTTTCCAGAAGCTAGAATTTTCGCCTGGGTTCAGCGGTCAGCTCCGCGGTCAGCCCACGGCTAACCGCCAGTCCCACTTGCGGTTAACCGCAGGCCAACCGAGGATTTCGGTTCCTTTTCCAGAAGCTGACATTTCGACCATGTTTCACGGTCAGCTCCACGGTTAGCTAGCGGCTAGCCGCCTCGTCCCATCACGGCTAACCGCTGGCCAACCGCGCATGCGGTTCCTTTTCCCGAGAGCTAAACACAGAATTTCATTCCAGCGGTCAGCCTGGCGGTCACCTTGCGGCTAGCCGCCAGACCCCAGTTCGGCTAGCCGACACCTGACCGCGAGGTGACCGAATTTGACAAGTTTCCTATTTTGAAGAGTTTTGCAAGAAGGAAAAAACTAGAACATGTTAAGTGACCTCTAGCCTGATTTTGTGCACTCGAAACCCAAAATGTCTTTGAACTTCTGGGGCACCAATCCTTTCCTAAAATTCTACTGTTTGGGTCTCAATTGCACAAAGATAAATCAAAGGTCCTTGCTTGTGCTTGATAGGCCTTGTGTTCGTTTTTCGGTTTTTGATATGATGAATATCATCGTGAACTTGTTTTGAAGTGTTAGTACAAGCTTGTTTTGAAGTTTTGTTAAGAAAAAGGGGATCACTTCCTAAGCGTGTTTTGCATAAATATTATGCCTCGTGCTAGTCGTGCTCGTCGTGTTGTGATAAGTGATTTCCCCCTTTTTATCTCGACGTGTTTGATCGTGCTTCGCGTGTTTTGTGCATTCATGAATTAAGTAAACACCACTGAGCTTAGACTGCCCTTTCGGTTTGATCCACTGTCTGGGGGTCTTTAAACATGTGGACTGTCTGCAGACTGGTCGTGTATTTATTACACATCGTGCGTGTCCGGTTCCGCGGCCGGAATTCCCGTCTTTGTGGGAAATCGTGTCGTGCTTATATTATGTATATCGTGCTTGTCGTGCGTGCTTGCTCTTTTCATTATATAAATGATAGAGAAAGGATGGGCTCTTTGTGGATTGTAACTTTTCATGATATATTTAGTACTCATGCTAGTTTGTTTTGATACCTCAGCTATTGTGACAGTTCAAATCAAGTATTCGATTTCAAGTGTTTTTCCAAAGTATTATTGTCATGTTCATGCCTATATTGATTACCTGCCAAACCGTCGTGTTTGACCCTTGCTTGTTGGTGCCCAGGTGCAGGAGACGTTGCCTTTGAGGCGGAGCGTCAGGAGGAGGCTTGTGAGCCAACTCCCGTGAGAGAGTGGCAGCCCGACGATGTCATCTAGATGTCGGTCTGGTTCTTGAGTTTCGTCACATTTTGTCTTAGGGTTCTTTTGTTTATGTTGGAGATGTGTATTGGCCTCTGTTGGCCTCTCTTGGGAATTGTAACAAAACTTAATTTACTTTCTTGTTAGACTTGTAACTTGAACAATGTTGGGAATGCATTATTCCTTTGATACTTTGTCTTGTATATTATTGTGATAGCACCTAAATATTTTACTGGTGCTTATCTAGTTGTGTTTTGCTACACGCTTCCGCAAATCGTGTACGTGTGAGCCAGATTCCGCGTGTCTTTGGGAATCCTCACCGCGGGAACCTGTGGGAAAACAATGATCAAATAAGAATAATCACAATCAACACCGTCGCGGGGCCTGGGATCCGTTCCGGGGTCGCGACAGGACTGGTATCAGAGCGAGACATGTTTCAGGCACTTAAAAGAAACTAGAAAGGTCTTAGGAACGTGGCGAGGATTCGTGAGTTCGATAGATTCGTTCGTATAGGACCTTAGAAACCCTTGTACCATGTTTATTGTGTGCTAACTACTTGTCTTACAGCAATATGCCTCCGAGAAAAGCCCCAAATCATCATGCTTCAGGCAGTAATCAGAATGAGTCAGATGCATCTGAGACACCGACAGCCACACAGTTTCAGGAACTTATGCAAGCCATGATAGCACAGCAAAGGCAGGCTAATGAGAACCAAGCAAGGTTTCAAGAGCAGTTGGCTAAGAAGGATGATGAGATGGCACAAGTTCAAAGGCAGTTATTAGAAGTACTTCAGAACAGGAATGTAGCACCACCTGCAGGTCCACAAATCGTTATTCAGAATAGGGATCCTGACCCTAATGCTCTATTTGAGAAGTTTAGGAAGAGAGCACCCAAAGAATTTTCGGGCAATGAGGACCCACTAGTGGCAGATGACTGGCTAGTCAATACGGAGAAGATCTTTGATGTCTTCATGTGCACGGGTATACAGAAGGTCAACCTCACAGCTTCATTATTTTATGGGCTTGCAGACCGGTGGTGGCAAACAGTTAAGGACCCTTATGCGTTGATGGCAGATGAAGAGGCTTGGGCAGCATTCAAGATACAGTTTCAAGACAAGTACATTCCCTCTCATGTCAAGAGGCAGAAGGCTATTGAGTTTCAGCAGCTCAAGTAAGGTAGCATGACAGTGTTGGATTATGTCACCAAATTTGAAAGATTGGCGAGGTATGCCACCGAGTTGATTGACACGGAAAGGAAGAAGATCACTAAGTTCTTGGAAGGGTTGAACCCCATCATTATGAGGGATGTCATAGGAGTAGTGCCTCCAGCTACATATGATGATGCAGTCAAGCGGGCTTATACATTTGAAGATATTAATAATATGATTGTTCAGGACAGGAAGCAGCAATATCAGCAGCAAAATCAGAGGCAACAACAGGGCAAGAAGCCAAGCCAAGAGCAAGGCCATGTGAGGCAAGGTTGTGGACATTGTGGCAAGAATCATGAAACTCACGAATGTCGTAAGGCCATGGGTGCCTGTTTCAAGTGTGGGGCTATGAATCATTCAATCAAGGATTGCCCACTACTTCAGAATCAGGGGAACAGAAACCAGCAACAGAGACAAGTAGCTCCTCAGAATCAAGCACCAGTTCAGAATCAGATGAGACCACCTCAGCAGCAGCAGGCTAGGCAACCAGGACAGAATCAGAATGCTCGTCCTCCACAGCAGAACAGACAAGGCCAGGGAAGGCAGAATCAAGTACCAAACCGGCTACAGATGCATGGACGGTTGTATTATCTCAACCGTGCAGATGCTGAAGCGGCAGGAGACGTGGTAGAAGGTAAACTTCTTGTTTGTGGGGTAGAAGCCCAGATTTTGTTTGATCCCGGATCCACTCACTCTTTTTCATCCCCTAGTTTTGCTAAGTTGATTGATGCACCATGTAGTGAGTTGGATTACATTTTGGTAGTGACCACTCTAGTAGGGAAACAAGTTGTGTGTAGAAACCATTATCCTAGTTGTACAGTGTTGTTAGGGGATGTTAATTTGCCGGCCAACCTCATAGTTTTGGACATGCATGATTTTGATGTCATTTTAGGCATGGATTGGTTAGAAGCATATCATGCCACCATGGATTGTTTTAGTAAGACCATCACATTCAGATTCCAAGGACCACAGGCAGAATTGATATTTCAGGGGAACAGGAGGAAATCTCAGGCAGGGTTTATTTCAGTGTTGAAGGCAAGCAGATTAGTGCAGGGTGGGTGTCAGGAATTTATTGCGTTTATCACGGAGGATAAACAGTCCCAAGGGGTGGAGGATATCCCCATTGTGTGTGAATTTCCGGATGTTTTTCCAGAAGAAATCCCGGGTTTACCACCAATTAGAGAAGTTGAGTTCACAATTGAGCTTCTTCCAGGGACAGCTCCGATCTCAATTGCACCATACAGGATGACTCCAGCAGAAATGGGTGAGCTAAAGCTCCAATTGCAAGAATTGTTGAGCAAAGGTTTTATTAGGCCAAGCGTTTCACCGTGGGGAGCACCGGTGTTATTTGTGAAGAAGAAGGATGGAAGCTTGAGAATGTGCATTGACTACAGGAAGTTGAACCATGTGACAGTGAAGAACAAGTATCCTTTGCCAAGGATAGACGAATTGTTTGACCAATTACAAGGAGCAGCCTATTTTTCCAAGATAGACTTGAGGTCAGGGTACCACCAATTGAGAGTTAGAGACTCAGATGTTCAGAAAACAGCCTTTAGAACAAGATATGGGCACTATGAGTTCTTAGTGATGCCCTTTGGTTTGACAAATGCACCAGCAGTCTTTATGGCTTTGATGAACAAGGTCTTTGCACCATATTTGGATCACTCTACGGTAGTGTTTATTGATGATGTCCTGGTATATTCCAAGAGTAAGAAGGAGCATGAAGAACATTTGAGGACAGCGTTGCAGCTCTTGAGGGACAACCAGTTATATGCGAAACTCAGTAAGTGTGAATTCTGATTAGAGCAAGTTGCTTTTCTAGGCCACATCATCTCCAGAGAAGGTTTAGCAGTTGATCCGGCCAAGATAGAGGCAGTTGTTAGTTGGGTGAGGCCAAGCAGTGTGACAGAAATTAGAAGCTTCTTGGGGTTAGCAGGCTACTACAGAAGATTTGTCCAAGGTTTTTCGTCCATCGCAGCCCCTTTGACAAAATTGACTAGGAAGAATGTTCCATTTGTGTGGACCGATCAGTGTGAAACCAGTTTCCAAGAGTTGAAAGGAAGGTTAACCACAGCCCCAATCCTTACATTACCCTCGAGCAACGACGGATTTATTGTTTTTACAGATGCGTCGAATGTGGGACTAGGTTGTGTATTGATGCAGGATGACAAAGTGATTGCCTATGGCTCGAGACAGTTGAAGGACCACGAGAAGAATTATGCAACTCACGACTTGGAGTTAGCAGCAGTTGTTTTCGCATTGAAGATGTGGAGACACTACCTCTACGGAGAGAAGTTTGAGGTCCATTCAGATCACAGAAGTTTGCAATATTTATTCTCTCAGAAGGAGTTGAACATGAGGCAGAGGAGGTGGATGGAATATATCAAAGATTATGACTTTCCAATCAAGTATCATCCAGGCAAAGTGAATGTGGTAGCAGATGCGTTGAGCAGAAAATCAGTAGTTATGGCTAATTTGAGAGGAATGTGTGTCTTACAGCAGTTTGAAGAGTTGGGTGTAGAAGTGCAAACCCTTAGATTGGGTGCGATGTTAGCGAACATGACAGTTTCAGAACCTACCTTCATCCAGAAGATTAAGGAAAATCAGTTACAAGATCCAGACTTGCCTAAGATAGTGGAAGTCATTGCAGAACGCCCCGATTTCAAGATGGTGAATGGGATATTGTATTTCCGTGACCGGTTGTGTGTGCCAAATGTGGATGATTTGAAGAATGAGATAATGAACGAAGCTCACAGTACGAGATATTCTATGCATCCGGGTAGCACGAAAATGTACCATAATTTGAAGAATAGGTTTTGGTGGAATAACATGAAGAGAGAGATAGTAGCTTTTGTATCTCGTTGCCTAACGTGTCAGTTGATCAAGGCAAAGCATCAGAAGCCTCCAGGTTTGTTACAGCCTTTGGAAATTCCGGAGTGGAAATGGGAGCACATTACCATGGATTTCGTCTCCGGTTTGCCTAATACTAAGAAGGGAAATAATGCAATTTGGATCATTGTAGATCGTCTGACAAAGTCTGCTCACTTCATTCCGATGAAGACAGGGAACATGATGCATATGGCACCACTTGCGAAGTTATTTGTTGATGAGATTGTTAGTAAACATGGTCAGCCCGTCTCCATTACTTCAGATAGAGACAGTAGATTTGTTTCAAAGTTTTGGAAAACTCTTCATGAGTCGATGGGTACCAAACTTCAGTTCAGCACAGCTTATCATCCTCAGACCGATGGTCAGTCAGAAAGGACGATACAGACTCTCGAAGACATGTTGCGTGCTTGTGTATTGGATTTCAAGATTCAGTGGGATGAATGCCTACCGCTTTGCGAATTTGCTTATAACAATAGTTACCACTCTAGCATCGGTATGACACCTTTCGAAGCACTCTATGGTAGAAGATGCAGAACTCCGGTTTGCTGGGAAGAAGTCGGTGAACGTAGTTTTCATGGACCGACGATAGTTGGAGAGACAAGTGACAAGGTCAAGCTGATTCAGGAACGGTTGAAGATCGCCCGTAGTAGGCAGAAGAGTTATGCAGATACTCGCAGAAGAGAATTGCAGTTTCAGGTGGGTGACAAGGTGTTCTTGAAGATCTCACCAGTTAGAGGGACTTTGAGATTTGGACAGAAAGGCAAGTTGTCTAGAAGATTTATTGGTCCGTATGAGATTCTGAGTAAGATTGGAGATGTTGCTTATAGACTCGCGTTACCGCCGGAATTCTCCGGGGTACACAATGTTTTTCATGTTTCTATGCTCAAGAAATATGTCTCTAGTCCTGCACACATTTTACAGCATGAGCCTTTGGAGATTCGGGAAGATGCTTCGTATGTGGAGAGACCGATTAGAATCATTGACACTAAGGAGCAAGAATTGAGGAATCGGACTATTCATTGGGTCAAAGTGCTTTGGGAAAATCACGAACCAGAGGAAGCCACCTGGGAGTTGAGAGAGCAAGTGCAGAGAAAGTATCCACACCTTTTACCTGAGGTAAATGTTTGATTTATTTGGTGGACCAAATATCCTAAGGGGTGGAGGATGTTAGACCCCGACCCAGACCAGTTCGATTAGTGTGCGATTAGTATGTGTTTAGTCTTAAGTGGGTTTAGTTGTGGTTGGGTTAGAAGTGATTAGCTTTAGTCCTGGACATAGCTTTGGGAATTTTGAGAACGTTTAGTATTGATTAGACACACTCAAGAAGGCTTGAGTGCACGTGTAAGCTTGGGAAGATCGTATCGTTTTCCGTGTGAGTGTGGTTTTGATTTCATTTGAATGATCTTTTTATGTGTTACAACTTTCGTTTTAAGACCATTCCTGTTTGAAGCCCAAAAACTCATGTTTTGGCCCAAGGAGGGTAAAATTGTCTTTCTTGCACAAATCTGGACACAATTTTCGAGATCTCAAAACCATGTCAAAAATATACTTTTTGGAAACTAGATATTTCGACGATCATTTTATCCTTCTTCGTCGAAGTCATCCGAGGCCCACAAGACCATGTTTTAGTCACTTCAAGTTCAAGCCAAATGGGGCCCATGAGTCATCACTTATTCCCCTTTCCCCTCCCTTTTCATTCATTTCCCAATCTCTGCAACTTTTGAGTCTAGGGCAAGAGAGAAAACCTCTTTTCTCCTTCATCTTCCTCACTTGGTTTGATCTAGCTAGAGAGCTCCAAAGGAAATTCTAAGACTACCATTTTCTTCATCTCCTTGCAAGCTCTCCATTGATACAAGTTTCTTGAGTTTTCAAGTTGGGCAAGAGCTCCTTTTTCTTCCCTCTCTCTTGTTTGACCTTCTCTAGGTAAGAGCTTCAACCCATATTTTTCATGGAGTCATTTTAGTTCCTTAAGATCATGTTTTTCATGTTTTCAAACCCTATTTGGAAAATGGGTTCCTTGTTTCCATTTTGAGTGAGTTTTGTGTGTTTTCTTGTTTTTGCTTGTAGTGTGAGATTAGCTTGTGTGAAGAGCTTGGAGGAGAGTGTTTAGCATTTGGGCAAGGCAAGTAATCTCTATAGGATCATGGTGCATGTTTATTTTAAGCTACATTGTTGTTTGAGAAGTTTTGAACATGAATATGTTTACAAGTTTCATACTCATGATTTCCTTTGTGTTGGATGTTTAAAGTTTGGAAAAATATATGTTTTGTCCCTTGGAGAGTATGTAGACTCAGGGAATATAAGTGGAATGAGAATGAATGGAAGGGAAGAAGAGAAATGTGAAAAATCTGTGCTGAAACGCATTCCCGTGCACTGGCGGTCAGTACAGCGGTCAGCTCGCGGCTAGCCGCCTGTGCCCACTGCGGCTAACCGCAGGCTGACCGAACCCAGCGGTTCCTTTTCCAGAAGCTAGAATTTTCGCCTGGGTTCAGCGGTCAGCTCCGCGGTCAGCCCACGGCTAACCGCCAGTCCCACTTGCGGTTAACCGCAGGCCAACCGAGGATTTCGGTTCCTTTTCCAGAAGCTGACATTTCGACCATGTTTCACGGTCAGCTCCACGGTTAGCTAGCGGCTAGCCGCCTCGTCCCATCACGGCTAACCGCTGGCCAACCGCGCATGCGGTTCCTTTTCCCGAGAGCTAAACACAGAATTTCATTCCAGCGGTCAGCCTGGCGGTCACCTTGCGGCTAGCCGCCAGACCCCAGTTCGGCTAGCCGACACCTGACCGCGAGGTGACCGAATTTGACAAGTTTCCTATTTTGAAGAGTTTTGCAAGAAGGAAAAAACTAGAACATGTTAAGTGACCTCTAGCCTGATTTTGTGCACTCGAAACCCAAAATGTCTTTGAACTTCTGGGGCACCAATCCTTTCCTAAAATTCTACTGTTTGGGTCTCAATTGCACAAAGATAAATCAAAGGTCCTTGCTTGTGCTTGATAGGCCTTGTGTTCGTTTTTCGGTTTTTGATATGATGAATATCATCGTGAACTTGTTTTGAAGTGTTAGTACAAGCTTGTTTTGAAGTTTTGTTAAGAAAAAGGGGATCACTTCCTAAGCGTGTTTTGCATAAATATTATGCCTCGTGCTAGTCGTGCTCGTCGTGTTGTGATAAGTGATTTCCCCCTTTTTATCTCGACGTGTTTGATCGTGCTTCGCGTGTTTTGTGCATTCATGAATTAAGTAAACACCACTGAGCTTAGACTGCCCTTTCGGTTTGATCCACTGTCTGGGGGTCTTTAAACATGTGGACTGTCTGCAGACTGGTCGTGTATTTATTACACATCGTGCGTGTCCGGTTCCGCGGCCGGAATTCCCGTCTTTGTGGGAAATCGTGTCGTGCTTATATTATGTATATCGTGCTTGTCGTGCGTGCTTGCTCTTTTCATTATATAAATGATAGAGAAAGGATGGGCTCTTTGTGGATTGTAACTTTTCATGATATATTTAGTACTCATGCTAGTTTGTTTTGATACCTCAGCTATTGTGACAGTTCAAATCAAGTATTCGATTTCAAGTGTTTTTCCAAAGTATTATTGTCATGTTCATGCCTATATTGATTACCTGCCAAACCGTCGTGTTTGACCCTTGCTTGTTGGTGCCCAGGTGCAGGAGACGTTGCCTTTGAGGCGGAGCGTCAGGAGGAGGCTTGTGAGCCAACTCCCGTGAGAGAGTGGCAGCCCGACGATGTCATCTAGATGTCGGTCTGGTTCTTGAGTTTCGTCACATTTTGTCTTAGGGTTCTTTTGTTTATGTTGGAGATGTGTATTGGCCTCTGTTGGCCTCTCTTGGGAATTGTAACAAAACTTAATTTACTTTCTTGTTAGACTTGTAACTTGAACAATGTTGGGAATGCATTATTCCTTTGATACTTTGTCTTGTATATTATTGTGATAGCACCTAAATATTTTACTGGTGCTTATCTAGTTGTGTTTTGCTACACGCTTCCGCAAATCGTGTACGTGTGAGCCAGATTCCGCGTGTCTTTGGGAATCCTCACCGCGGGAACCTGTGGGAAAACAATGATCAAATAAGAATAATCACAATCAACACCGTCGCGGGGCCTGGGATCCGTTCCGGGGTCGCGACAGGACTGGTATCAGAGCGAGACATGTTTCAGGCACTTAAAAGAAACTAGAAAGGTCTTAGGAACGTGGCGAGGATTCGTGAGTTCGATAGATTCGTTCGTATAGGACCTTAGAAACCCTTGTACCATGTTTATTGTGTGCTAACTACTTGTCTTACAGCAATATGCCTCCGAGAAAAGCCCCAAATCATCATGCTTCAGGCAGTAATCAGAATGAGTCAGATGCATCTGAGACACCGACAGCCACACAGTTTCAGGAACTTATGCAAGCCATGATAGCACAGCAAAGGCAGGCTAATGAGAACCAAGCAAGGTTTCAAGAGCAGTTGGCTAAGAAGGATGATGAGATGGCACAAGTTCAAAGGCAGTTATTAGAAGTACTTCAGAACAGGAATGTAGCACCACCTGCAGGTCCACAAATCGTTATTCAGAATAGGGATCCTGACCCTAATGCTCTATTTGAGAAGTTTAGGAAGAGAGCACCCAAAGAATTTTCGGGCAATGAGGACCCACTAGTGGCAGATGACTGGCTAGTCAATACGGAGAAGATCTTTGATGTCTTCATGTGCACGGGTATACAGAAGGTCAACCTCACAGCTTCATTATTTTATGGGCTTGCAGACCGGTGGTGGCAAACAGTTAAGGACCCTTATGCGTTGATGGCAGATGAAGAGGCTTGGGCAGCATTCAAGATACAGTTTCAAGACAAGTACATTCCCTCTCATGTCAAGAGGCAGAAGGCTATTGAGTTTCAGCAGCTCAAGTAAGGTAGCATGACAGTGTTGGATTATGTCACCAAATTTGAAAGATTGGCGAGGTATGCCACCGAGTTGATTGACACGGAAAGGAAGAAGATCACTAAGTTCTTGGAAGGGTTGAACCCCATCATTATGAGGGATGTCATAGGAGTAGTGCCTCCAGCTACATATGATGATGCAGTCAAGCGGGCTTATACATTTGAAGATATTAATAATATGATTGTTCAGGACAGGAAGCAGCAATATCAGCAGCAAAATCAGAGGCAACAACAGGGCAAGAAGCCAAGCCAAGAGCAAGGCCATGTGAGGCAAGGTTGTGGACATTGTGGCAAGAATCATGAAACTCACGAATGTCGTAAGGCCATGGGTGCCTGTTTCAAGTGTGGGGCTATGAATCATTCAATCAAGGATTGCCCACTACTTCAGAATCAGGGGAACAGAAACCAGCAACAGAGACAAGTAGCTCCTCAGAATCAAGCACCAGTTCAGAATCAGATGAGACCACCTCAGCAGCAGCAGGCTAGGCAACCAGGACAGAATCAGAATGCTCGTCCTCCACAGCAGAACAGACAAGGCCAGGGAAGGCAGAATCAAGTACCAAACCGGCTACAGATGCATGGACGGTTGTATTATCTCAACCGTGCAGATGCTGAAGCGGCAGGAGACGTGGTAGAAGGTAAACTTCTTGTTTGTGGGGTAGAAGCCCAGATTTTGTTTGATCCCGGATCCACTCACTCTTTTTCATCCCCTAGTTTTGCTAAGTTGATTGATGCACCATGTAGTGAGTTGGATTACATTTTGGTAGTGACCACTCTAGTAGGGAAACAAGTTGTGTGTAGAAACCATTATCCTAGTTGTACAGTGTTGTTAGGGGATGTTAATTTGCCGGCCAACCTCATAGTTTTGGACATGCATGATTTTGATGTCATTTTAGGCATGGATTGGTTAGAAGCATATCATGCCACCATGGATTGTTTTAGTAAGACCATCACATTCAGATTCCAAGGACCACAGGCAGAATTGATATTTCAGGGGAACAGGAGGAAATCTCAGGCAGGGTTTATTTCAGTGTTGAAGGCAAGCAGATTAGTGCAGGGTGGGTGTCAGGAATTTATTGCGTTTATCACGGAGGATAAACAGTCCCAAGGGGTGGAGGATATCCCCATTGTGTGTGAATTTCCGGATGTTTTTCCAGAAGAAATCCCGGGTTTACCACCAATTAGAGAAGTTGAGTTCACAATTGAGCTTCTTCCAGGGACAGCTCCGATCTCGATTGCACCATACAGGATGACTCCAGCAGAAATGGGTGAGCTAAAGCTCCAATTGCAAGAATTGTTGAGCAAAGGTTTTATTAGGCCAAGCGTTTCACCGTGGGGAGCACCGGTGTTATTTGTGAAGAAGAAGGATGGAAGCTTGAGAATGTGCATTGACTACAGGAAGTTGAACCATGTGACAGTGAAGAACAAGTATCCTTTGCCAAGGATAGACGAATTGTTTGACCAATTACAAGGAGCAGCCTATTTTTCCAAGATAGACTTGAGGTCAGGGTACCACCAATTGAGAGTTAGAGACTCAGATGTTCAGAAAACAGCCTTTAGAACAAGATATGGGCACTATGAGTTCTTAGTGATGCCCTTTGGTTTGACAAATGCACCAGCAGTCTTTATGGCTTTGATGAACAAGGTCTTTGCACCATATTTGGATCACTCTACGGTAGTGTTTATTGATGATGTCCTGGTATATTCCAAGAGTAAGAAGGAGCATGAAGAACATTTGAGGACAGCGTTGCAGCTCTTGAGGGACAACCAGTTATATGCGAAACTCAGTAAGTGTGAATTCTGATTAGAGCAAGTTGCTTTTCTAGGCCACATCATCTCCAGAGAAGGTTTAGCAGTTGATCCGGCCAAGATAGAGGCAGTTGTTAGTTGGGTGAGGCCAAGCAGTGTGACAGAAATTAGAAGCTTCTTGGGGTTAGCAGGCTACTACAGAAGATTTGTCCAAGGTTTTTCGTCCATCGCAGCCCCTTTGACAAAATTGACTAGGAAGAATGTTCCATTTGTGTGGACCGATCAGTGTGAAACCAGTTTCCAAGAGTTGAAAGGAAGGTTAACCACAGCCCCAATCCTTACATTACCCTCGAGCAACGACGGATTTATTGTTTTTACAGATGCGTCGAATGTGGGACTAGGTTGTGTATTGATGCAGGATGACAAAGTGATTGCCTATGGCTCGAGACAGTTGAAGGACCACGAGAAGAATTATGCAACTCACGACTTGGAGTTAGCAGCAGTTGTTTTCGCATTGAAGATGTGGAGACACTACCTCTACGGAGAGAAGTTTGAGGTCCATTCAGATCACAGAAGTTTGCAATATTTATTCTCTCAGAAGGAGTTGAACATGAGGCAGAGGAGGTGGATGGAATATATCAAAGATTATGACTTTCCAATCAAGTATCATCCAGGCAAAGTGAATGTGGTAGCAGATGCGTTGAGCAGAAAATCAGTAGTTATGGCTAATTTGAGAGGAATGGGTGTCTTACAGCAGTTTGAAGAGTTGGGTGTAGAAGTGCAAACCCTTAGATTGGGTGCGATGTTAGCGAACATGACAGTTTCAGAACCTACCTTCATCCAGAAGATTAAGGAAAATCAGTTACAAGATCCAGACTTGCCTAAGATAGTGGAAGTCATTGCAGAACGCCCCGATTTCAAGATGGTGAATGGGATATTGTATTTCCGTGACCGGTTGTGTGTGCCAAATGTGGATGATTTGAAGAATGAGATAATGAACGAAGCTCACAGTACGAGATATTCTATGCATCCGGGTAGCACGAAAATGTACCATAATTTGAAGAATAGGTTTTGGTGGAATAACATGAAGAGAGAGATAGTAGCTTTTGTATCTCGTTGCCTAACGTGTCAGTTGATCAAGGCAAAGCATCAGAAGCCTCCAGGTTTGTTACAGCCTTTGGAAATTCCGGAGTGGAAATGGGAGCACATTACCATGGATTTCGTCTCCGGTTTGCCTAATACTAAGAAGGGAAATAATGCAATTTGGATCATTGTAGATCGTCTGACAAAGTCTGCTCACTTCATTCCGATGAAGACAGGGAACATGATGCATATGGCACCACTTGCAAAGTTATTTGTTGATGAGATTGTTAGTAAACATGGTCAGCCCGTCTCCATTACTTCAGATAGAGACAGTAGATTTGTTTCAAAGTTTTGGAAAACTCTTCATGAGTCGATGGGTACCAAACTTCAGTTCAGCACAGCTTATCATCCTCAGACCGATGGTCAGTCAGAAAGGACGATACAGACTCTCGAAGACATGTTGCGTGCTTGTGTATTGGATTTCAAGATTCAGTGGGATGAATGCCTACCGCTTTGCGAATTTGCTTATAACAATAGTTACCACTCTAGCATCGGTATGACACCTTTCGAAGCACTCTATGGTAGAAGATGCAGAACTCCGGTTTGCTGGGAAGAAGTCGGTGAACGTAGTTTTCATGGACCGACGATAGTTGGAGAGACAAGTGACAAGGTCAAGCTGATTCAGGAACGGTTGAAGATCGCCCGTAGTAGGCAGAAGAGTTATGCAGATACTCGCAGAAGAGAATTGCAGTTTCAGGTGGGTGACAAGGTGTTCTTGAAGATCTCACCAGTTAGAGGGACTTTGAGATTTGGACAGAAAGGCAAGTTGTCTAGAAGATTTATTGGTCCGTATGAGATTCTGAGTAAGATTGGAGATGTTGCTTATAGACTCGCGTTACCGCCGGAATTCTCCGGGGTACACAATGTTTTTCATGTTTCTATGCTCAAGAAATATGTCTCTAGTCCTGCACACATTTTACAGCATGAGCCTTTGGAGATTCGGGAAGATGCTTCGTATGTGGAGAGACCGATTAGAATCATTGACACTAAGGAGCAAGAATTGAGGAATCGGACTATTCATTGGGTCAAAGTGCTTTGGGAAAATCACGAACCAGAGGAAGCCACCTGGGAGTTGAGAGAGCAAGTGCAGAGAAAGTATCCACACCTTTTACCTGAGGTAAATGTTTGATTTATTTGGTGGACCAAATATCCTAAGGGGTGGAGGATGTTAGACCCCGACCCAGACCAGTTCGATTAGTGTGCGATTAGTATGTGTTTAGTCTTAAGTGGGTTTAGTTGTGGTTGGGTTAGAAGTGATTAGCTTTAGTCCTGGACATAGCTTTGGGAATTTTGAGAACGTTTAGTATTGATTAGACACACTCAAGAAGGCTTGAGTGCACGTGTAAGCTTGGGAAGATCGTATCGTTTTCCGTGTGAGTGTGGTTTTGATTTCATTTGAATGATCTTTTTATGTGTTACAACTTTCGTTTTAAGACCATTCCTGTTTGAAGCCCAAAAACTCATGTTTTGGCCCAAGGAGGGTAAAATTGTCTTTCTTGCACAAATCTGGACACAATTTTCGAGATCTCAAAACCATGTCAAAAATATACTTTTTGGAAACTAGATATTTCGACGATCATTTTATCCTTCTTCGTCGAAGTCATCCGAGGCCCACAAGACCATGTTTTAGTCACTTCAAGTTCAAGCCAAATGGGGCCCATGAGTCATCACTTATTCCCCTTTCCCCTCCCTTTTCATTCATTTCCCAATCTCTGCAACTTTTGAGTCTAGGGCAAGAGAGAAAACCTCTTTTCTCCTTCATCTTCCTCACTTGGTTTGATCTAGCTAGAGAGCTCCAAAGGAAATTCTAAGACTACCATTTTCTTCATCTCCTTGCAAGCTCTCCATTGATACAAGTTTCTTGAGTTTTCAAGTTGGGCAAGAGCTCCTTTTTCTTCCCTCTCTCTTGTTTGACCTTCTCTAGGTAAGAGCTTCAACCCATATTTTTCATGGAGTCATTTTAGTTCCTTAAGATCATGTTTTTCATGTTTTCAAACCCTATTTGGAAAATGGGTTCCTTGTTTCCATTTTGAGTGAGTTTTGTGTGTTTTCTTGTTTTTGCTTGTAGTGTGAGATTAGCTTGTGTGAAGAGCTTGGAGGAGAGTGTTTAGCATTTGGGCAAGGCAAGTAATCTCTATAGGATCATGGTGCATGTTTATTTTAAGCTACATTGTTGTTTGAGAAGTTTTGAACATGAATATGTTTACAAGTTTCATACTCATGATTTCCTTTGTGTTGGATGTTTAAAGTTTGGAAAAATATATGTTTTGTCCCTTGGAGAGTATGTAGACTCAGGGAATATAAGTGGAATGAGAATGAATGGAAGGGAAGAAGAGAAATGTGAAAAATCTGTGCTGAAACGCATTCCCGTGCACTGGCGGTCAGTACAGCGGTCAGCTCGCGGCTAGCCGCCTGTGCCCACTGCGGCTAACCGCAGGCTGACCGAACCCAGCGGTTCCTTTTCCAGAAGCTAGAATTTTCGCCTGGGTTCAGCGGTCAGCTCCGCGGTCAGCCCACGGCTAACCGCCAGTCCCACTTGCGGTTAACCGCAGGCCAACCGAGGATTTCGGTTCCTTTTCCAGAAGCTGACATTTCGACCATGTTTCACGGTCAGCTCCACGGTTAGCTAGCGGCTAGCCGCCTCGTCCCATCACGGCTAACCGCTGGCCAACCGCGCATGCGGTTCCTTTTCCCGAGAGCTAAACACAGAATTTCATTCCAGCGGTCAGCCTGGCGGTCACCTTGCGGCTAGCCGCCAGACCCCAGTTCGGCTAGCCGACACCTGACCGCGAGGTGACCGAATTTGACAAGTTTCCTATTTTGAAGAGTTTTGCAAGAAGGAAAAAACTAGAACATGTTAAGTGACCTCTAGCCTGATTTTGTGCACTCGAAACCCAAAATGTCTTTGAACTTCTGGGGCACCAATCCTTTCCTAAAATTCTACTGTTTGGGTCTCAATTGCACAAAGATAAATCAAAGGTCCTTGCTTGTGCTTGATAGGCCTTGTGTTCGTTTTTCGGTTTTTGATATGATGAATATCATCGTGAACTTGTTTTGAAGTGTTAGTACAAGCTTGTTTTGAAGTTTTGTTAAGAAAAAGGGGATCACTTCCTAAGCGTGTTTTGCATAAATATTATGCCTCGTGCTAGTCGTGCTCGTCGTGTTGTGATAAGTGATTTCCCCCTTTTTATCTCGACGTGTTTGATCGTGCTTCGCGTGTTTTGTGCATTCATGAATTAAGTAAACACCACTGAGCTTAGACTGCCCTTTCGGTTTGATCCACTGTCTGGGGGTCTTTAAACATGTGGACTGTCTGCAGACTGGTCGTGTATTTATTACACATCGTGCGTGTCCGGTTCCGCGGCCGGAATTCCCGTCTTTGTGGGAAATCGTGTCGTGCTTATATTATGTATATCGTGCTTGTCGTGCGTGCTTGCTCTTTTCATTATATAAATGATAGAGAAAGGATGGGCTCTTTGTGGATTGTAACTTTTCATGATATATTTAGTACTCATGCTAGTTTGTTTTGATACCTCAGCTATTGTGACAGTTCAAATCAAGTATTCGATTTCAAGTGTTTTTCCAAAGTATTATTGTCATGTTCATGCCTATATTGATTACCTGCCAAACCGTCGTGTTTGACCCTTGCTTGTTGGTGCCCAGGTGCAGGAGACGTTGCCTTTGAGGCGGAGCGTCAGGAGGAGGCTTGTGAGCCAACTCCCGTGAGAGAGTGGCAGCCCGACGATGTCATCTAGATGTCGGTCTGGTTCTTGAGTTTCGTCACATTTTGTCTTAGGGTTCTTTTGTTTATGTTGGAGATGTGTATTGGCCTCTGTTGGCCTCTCTTGGGAATTGTAACAAAACTTAATTTACTTTCTTGTTAGACTTGTAACTTGAACAATGTTGGGAATGCATTATTCCTTTGATACTTTGTCTTGTATATTATTGTGATAGCACCTAAATATTTTACTGGTGCTTATCTAGTTGTGTTTTGCTACACGCTTCCGCAAATCGTGTACGTGTGAGCCAGATTCCGCGTGTCTTTGGGAATCCTCACCGCGGGAACCTGTGGGAAAACAATGATCAAATAAGAATAATCACAATCAACACCGTCGCGGGGCCTGGGATCCGTTCCGGGGTCGCGACAGGACTGGTATCAGAGCGAGACATGTTTCAGGCACTTAAAAGAAACTAGAAAGGTCTTAGGAACGTGGCGAGGATTCGTGAGTTCGATAGATTCGTTCGTATAGGACCTTAGAAACCCTTGTACCATGTTTATTGTGTGCTAACTACTTGTCTTACAGCAATATGCCTCCGAGAAAAGCCCCAAATCATCATGCTTCAGGCAGTAATCAGAATGAGTCAGATGCATCTGAGACACCGACAGCCACACAGTTTCAGGAACTTATGCAAGCCATGATAGCACAGCAAAGGCAGGCTAATGAGAACCAAGCAAGGTTTCAAGAGCAGTTGGCTAAGAAGGATGATGAGATGGCACAAGTTCAAAGGCAGTTATTAGAAGTACTTCAGAACAGGAATGTAGCACCACCTGCAGGTCCACAAATCGTTATTCAGAATAGGGATCCTGACCCTAATGCTCTATTTGAGAAGTTTAGGAAGAGAGCACCCAAAGAATTTTCGGGCAATGAGGACCCACTAGTGGCAGATGACTGGCTAGTCAATACGGAGAAGATCTTTGATGTCTTCATGTGCACGGGTATACAGAAGGTCAACCTCACAGCTTCATTATTTTATGGGCTTGCAGACCGGTGGTGGCAAACAGTTAAGGACCCTTATGCGTTGATGGCAGATGAAGAGGCTTGGGCAGCATTCAAGATACAGTTTCAAGACAAGTACATTCCCTCTCATGTCAAGAGGCAGAAGGCTATTGAGTTTCAGCAGCTCAAGTAAGGTAGCATGACAGTGTTGGATTATGTCACCAAATTTGAAAGATTGGCGAGGTATGCCACCGAGTTGATTGACACGGAAAGGAAGAAGATCACTAAGTTCTTGGAAGGGTTGAACCCCATCATTATGAGGGATGTCATAGGAGTAGTGCCTCCAGCTACATATGATGATGCAGTCAAGCGGGCTTATACATTTGAAGATATTAATAATATGATTGTTCAGGACAGGAAGCAGCAATATCAGCAGCAAAATCAGAGGCAACAACAGGGCAAGAAGCCAAGCCAAGAGCAAGGCCATGTGAGGCAAGGTTGTGGACATTGTGGCAAGAATCATGAAACTCACGAATGTCGTAAGGCCATGGGTGCCTGTTTCAAGTGTGGGGCTATGAATCATTCAATCAAGGATTGCCCACTACTTCAGAATCAGGGGAACAGAAACCAGCAACAGAGACAAGTAGCTCCTCAGAATCAAGCACCAGTTCAGAATCAGATGAGACCACCTCAGCAGCAGCAGGCTAGGCAACCAGGACAGAATCAGAATGCTCGTCCTCCACAGCAGAACAGACAAGGCCAGGGAAGGCAGAATCAAGTACCAAACCGGCTACAGATGCATGGACGGTTGTATTATCTCAACCGTGCAGATGCTGAAGCGGCAGGAGACGTGGTAGAAGGTAAACTTCTTGTTTGTGGGGTAGAAGCCCAGATTTTGTTTGATCCCGGATCCACTCACTCTTTTTCATCCCCTAGTTTTGCTAAGTTGATTGATGCACCATGTAGTGAGTTGGATTACATTTTGGTAGTGACCACTCTAGTAGGGAAACAAGTTGTGTGTAGAAACCATTATCCTAGTTGTACAGTGTTGTTAGGGGATGTTAATTTGCCGGCCAACCTCATAGTTTTGGACATGCATGATTTTGATGTCATTTTAGGCATGGATTGGTTAGAAGCATATCATGCCACCATGGATTGTTTTAGTAAGACCATCACATTCAGATTCCAAGGACCACAGGCAGAATTGATATTTCAGGGGAACAGGAGGAAATCTCAGGCAGGGTTTATTTCAGTGTTGAAGGCAAGCAGATTAGTGCAGGGTGGGTGTCAGGAATTTATTGCGTTTATCACGGAGGATAAACAGTCCCAAGGGGTGGAGGATATCCCCATTGTGTGTGAATTTCCGGATGTTTTTCCAGAAGAAATCCCGGGTTTACCACCAATTAGAGAAGTTGAGTTCACAATTGAGCTTCTTCCAGGGACAGCTCCGATCTCGATTGCACCATACAGGATGACTCCAGCAGAAATGGGTGAGCTAAAGCTCCAATTGCAAGAATTGTTGAGCAAAGGTTTTATTAGGCCAAGCGTTTCACCGTGGGGAGCACCGGTGTTATTTGTGAAGAAGAAGGATGGAAGCTTGAGAATGTGCATTGACTACAGGAAGTTGAACCATGTGACAGTGAAGAACAAGTATCCTTTGCCAAGGATAGACGAATTGTTTGACCAATTACAAGGAGCAGCCTATTTTTCCAAGATAGACTTGAGGTCAGGGTACCACCAATTGAGAGTTAGAGACTCAGATGTTCAGAAAACAGCCTTTAGAACAAGATATGGGCACTATGAGTTCTTAGTGATGCCCTTTGGTTTGACAAATGCACCAGCAGTCTTTATGGCTTTGATGAACAAGGTCTTTGCACCATATTTGGATCACTCTACGGTAGTGTTTATTGATGATGTCCTGGTATATTCCAAGAGTAAGAAGGAGCATGAAGAACATTTGAGGACAGCGTTGCAGCTCTTGAGGGACAACCAGTTATATGCGAAACTCAGTAAGTGTGAATTCTGATTAGAGCAAGTTGCTTTTCTAGGCCACATCATCTCCAGAGAAGGTTTAGCAGTTGATCCGGCCAAGATAGAGGCAGTTGTTAGTTGGGTGAGGCCAAGCAGTGTGACAGAAATTAGAAGCTTCTTGGGGTTAGCAGGCTACTACAGAAGATTTGTCCAAGGTTTTTCGTCCATCGCAGCCCCTTTGACAAAATTGACTAGGAAGAATGTTCCATTTGTGTGGACCGATCAGTGTGAAACCAGTTTCCAAGAGTTGAAAGGAAGGTTAACCACAGCCCCAATCCTTACATTACCCTCGAGCAACGACGGATTTATTGTTTTTACAGATGCGTCGAATGTGGGACTAGGTTGTGTATTGATGCAGGATGACAAAGTGATTGCCTATGGCTCGAGACAGTTGAAGGACCACGAGAAGAATTATGCAACTCACGACTTGGAGTTAGCAGCAGTTGTTTTCGCATTGAAGATGTGGAGACACTACCTCTACGGAGAGAAGTTTGAGGTCCATTCAGATCACAGAAGTTTGCAATATTTATTCTCTCAGAAGGAGTTGAACATGAGGCAGAGGAGGTGGATGGAATATATCAAAGATTATGACTTTCCAATCAAGTATCATCCAGGCAAAGTGAATGTGGTAGCAGATGCGTTGAGCAGAAAATCAGTAGTTATGGCTAATTTGAGAGGAATGGGTGTCTTACAGCAGTTTGAAGAGTTGGGTGTAGAAGTGCAAACCCTTAGATTGGGTGCGATGTTAGCGAACATGACAGTTTCAGAACCTACCTTCATCCAGAAGATTAAGGAAAATCAGTTACAAGATCCAGACTTGCCTAAGATAGTGGAAGTCATTGCAGAACGCCCCGATTTCAAGATGGTGAATGGGATATTGTATTTCCGTGACCGGTTGTGTGTGCCAAATGTGGATGATTTGAAGAATGAGATAATGAACGAAGCTCACAGTACGAGATATTCTATGCATCCGGGTAGCACGAAAATGTACCATAATTTGAAGAATAGGTTTTGGTGGAATAACATGAAGAGAGAGATAGTAGCTTTTGTATCTCGTTGCCTAACGTGTCAGTTGATCAAGGCAAAGCATCAGAAGCCTCCAGGTTTGTTACAGCCTTTGGAAATTCCGGAGTGGAAATGGGAGCACATTACCATGGATTTCGTCTCCGGTTTGCCTAATACTAAGAAGGGAAATAATGCAATTTGGATCATTGTAGATCGTCTGACAAAGTCTGCTCACTTCATTCCGATGAAGACAGGGAACATGATGCATATGGCACCACTTGCAAAGTTATTTGTTGATGAGATTGTTAGTAAACATGGTCAGCCCGTCTCCATTACTTCAGATAGAGACAGTAGATTTGTTTCAAAGTTTTGGAAAACTCTTCATGAGTCGATGGGTACCAAACTTCAGTTCAGCACAGCTTATCATCCTCAGACCGATGGTCAGTCAGAAAGGACGATACAGACTCTCGAAGACATGTTGCGTGCTTGTGTATTGGATTTCAAGATTCAGTGGGATGAATGCCTACCGCTTTGCGAATTTGCTTATAACAATAGTTACCACTCTAGCATCGGTATGACACCTTTCGAAGCACTCTATGGTAGAAGATGCAGAACTCCGGTTTGCTGGGAAGAAGTCGGTGAACGTAGTTTTCATGGACCGACGATAGTTGGAGAGACAAGTGACAAGGTCAAGCTGATTCAGGAACGGTTGAAGATCGCCCGTAGTAGGCAGAAGAGTTATGCAGATACTCGCAGAAGAGAATTGCAGTTTCAGGTGGGTGACAAGGTGTTCTTGAAGATCTCACCAGTTAGAGGGACTTTGAGATTTGGACAGAAAGGCAAGTTGTCTAGAAGATTTATTGGTCCGTATGAGATTCTGAGTAAGATTGGAGATGTTGCTTATAGACTCGCGTTACCGCCGGAATTCTCCGGGGTACACAATGTTTTTCATGTTTCTATGCTCAAGAAATATGTCTCTAGTCCTGCACACATTTTACAGCATGAGCCTTTGGAGATTCGGGAAGATGCTTCGTATGTGGAGAGACCGATTAGAATCATTGACACTAAGGAGCAAGAATTGAGGAATCGGACTATTCATTGGGTCAAAGTGCTTTGGGAAAATCACGAACCAGAGGAAGCCACCTGGGAGTTGAGAGAGCAAGTGCAGAGAAAGTATCCACACCTTTTACCTGAGGTAAATGTTTGATTTATTTGGTGGACCAAATATCCTAAGGGGTGGAGGATGTTAGACCCCGACCCAGACCAGTTCGATTAGTGTGCGATTAGTATGTGTTTAGTCTTAAGTGGGTTTAGTTGTGGTTGGGTTAGAAGTGATTAGCTTTAGTCCTGGACATAGCTTTGGGAATTTTGAGAACGTTTAGTATTGATTAGACACACTCAAGAAGGCTTGAGTGCACGTGTAAGCTTGGGAAGATCGTATCGTTTTCCGTGTGAGTGTGGTTTTGATTTCATTTGAATGATCTTTTTATGTGTTACAACTTTCGTTTTAAGACCATTCCTGTTTGAAGCCCAAAAACTCATGTTTTGGCCCAAGGAGGGTAAAATTGTCTTTCTTGCACAAATCTGGACACAATTTTCGAGATCTCAAAACCATGTCAAAAATATACTTTTTGGAAACTAGATATTTCGACGATCATTTTATCCTTCTTCGTCGAAGTCATCCGAGGCCCACAAGACCATGTTTTAGTCACTTCAAGTTCAAGCCAAATGGGGCCCATGAGTCATCACTTATTCCCCTTTCCCCTCCCTTTTCATTCATTTCCCAATCTCTGCAACTTTTGAGTCTAGGGCAAGAGAGAAAACCTCTTTTCTCCTTCATCTTCCTCACTTGGTTTGATCTAGCTAGAGAGCTCCAAAGGAAATTCTAAGACTACCATTTTCTTCATCTCCTTGCAAGCTCTCCATTGATACAAGTTTCTTGAGTTTTCAAGTTGGGCAAGAGCTCCTTTTTCTTCCCTCTCTCTTGTTTGACCTTCTCTAGGTAAGAGCTTCAACCCATATTTTTCATGGAGTCATTTTAGTTCCTTAAGATCATGTTTTTCATGTTTTCAAACCCTATTTGGAAAATGGGTTCCTTGTTTCCATTTTGAGTGAGTTTTGTGTGTTTTCTTGTTTTTGCTTGTAGTGTGAGATTAGCTTGTGTGAAGAGCTTGGAGGAGAGTGTTTAGCATTTGGGCAAGGCAAGTAATCTCTATAGGATCATGGTGCATGTTTATTTTAAGCTACATTGTTGTTTGAGAAGTTTTGAACATGAATATGTTTACAAGTTTCATACTCATGATTTCCTTTGTGTTGGATGTTTAAAGTTTGGAAAAATATATGTTTTGTCCCTTGGAGAGTATGTAGACTCAGGGAATATAAGTGGAATGAGAATGAATGGAAGGGAAGAAGAGAAATGTGAAAAATCTGTGCTGAAACGCATTCCCGTGCACTGGCGGTCAGTACAGCGGTCAGCTCGCGGCTAGCCGCCTGTGCCCACTGCGGCTAACCGCAGGCTGACCGAACCCAGCGGTTCCTTTTCCAGAAGCTAGAATTTTCGCCTGGGTTCAGCGGTCAGCTCCGCGGTCAGCCCACGGCTAACCGCCAGTCCCACTTGCGGTTAACCGCAGGCCAACCGAGGATTTCGGTTCCTTTTCCAGAAGCTGACATTTCGACCATGTTTCACGGTCAGCTCCACGGTTAGCTAGCGGCTAGCCGCCTCGTCCCATCACGGCTAACCGCGCATGCGGTTCCTTTTCCCGAGAGCTAAACACAGAATTTCATTCCAGCGGTCAGCCTGGCGGTCACCTTGCGGCTAGCCGCCAGACCCCAGTTCGGCTAGCCGACACCTGACCGCGAGGTGACCGAATTTGACAAGTTTCCTATTTTGAAGAGTTTTGCAAGAAGGAAAAAACTAGAACATGTTAAGTGACCTCTAGCCTGATTTTGTGCACTCGAAACCCAAAATGTCTTTGAACTTCTGGGGCACCAATCCTTTCCTAAAATTCTACTGTTTGGGTCTCAATTGCACAAAGATAAATCAAAGGTCCTTGCTTGTGCTTGATAGGCCTTGTGTTCGTTTTTCGGTTTTTGATATGATGAATATCATCGTGAACTTGTTTTGAAGTGTTAGTACAAGCTTGTTTTGAAGTTTTGTTAAGAAAAAGGGGATCACTTCCTAAGCGTGTTTTGCATAAATATTATGCCTCGTGCTAGTCGTGCTCGTCGTGTTGTGATAAGTGATTTCCCCCTTTTTATCTCGACGTGTTTGATCGTGCTTCGCGTGTTTTGTGCATTCATGAATTAAGTAAACACCACTGAGCTTAGACTGCCCTTTCGGTTTGATCCACTGTCTGGGGGTCTTTAAACATGTGGACTGTCTGCAGACTGGTCGTGTATTTATTACACATCGTGCGTGTCCGGTTCCGCGGCCGGAATTCCCGTCTTTGTGGGAAATCGTGTCGTGCTTATATTATGTATATCGTGCTTGTCGTGCGTGCTTGCTCTTTTCATTATATAAATGATAGAGAAAGGATGGGCTCTTTGTGGATTGTAACTTTTCATGATATATTTAGTACTCATGCTAGTTTGTTTTGATACCTCAGCTATTGTGACAGTTCAAATCAAGTATTCGATTTCAAGTGTTTTTCCAAAGTATTATTGTCATGTTCATGCCTATATTGATTACCTGCCAAACCGTCGTGTTTGACCCTTGCTTGTTGGTGCCCAGGTGCAGGAGACGTTGCCTTTGAGGCGGAGCGTCAGGAGGAGGCTTGTGAGCCAACTCCCGTGAGAGAGTGGCAGCCCGACGATGTCATCTAGATGTCGGTCTGGTTCTTGAGTTTCGTCACATTTTGTCTTAGGGTTCTTTTGTTTATGTTGGAGATGTGTATTGGCCTCTGTTGGCCTCTCTTGGGAATTGTAACAAAACTTAATTTACTTTCTTGTTAGACTTGTAACTTGAACAATGTTGGGAATGCATTATTCCTTTGATACTTTGTCTTGTATATTATTGTGATAGCACCTAAATATTTTACTGGTGCTTATCTAGTTGTGTTTTGCTACACGCTTCCGCAAATCGTGTACGTGTGAGCCAGATTCCGCGTGTCTTTGGGAATCCTCACCGCGGGAACCTGTGGGAAAACAATGATCAAATAAGAATAATCACAATCAACACCGTCGCGGGGCCTGGGATCCGTTCCGGGGTCGCGACATGTACTGGATTTCAGGACTTAATGGGATGAGAGTTTATCTCTTTGTGAATTTGCTTATAATAATAGTTACCACTCATGCATAGGGATGACTCCTTTTGAAGCATTGTATGGCAGGAGGTGCAGAACTCCAGTGTGTTGGGAAGAAGTCGGTGAACGCAGCTTTCATGGACCGACATTGATTGGAGAGACAAGTGAAAAGGTCAAGCTTATCCATGAGCGTTTGGAAATTGCCAGAAGCCGACAAAAGAGCTACGCCGATGTTCGAAGAAGAGATCTTCAGTTCCAAGAACGAGATAAAGTGTTTTTGAAGGTGTCACCGGCTAGAGTAACTTTGAGGTTCGGGCAGAAGGGTAAGTTGTCGAGGAGATTCATTGGATCATATGAGATTTTTAGTCGCGTTGGTGACGTGGCCTATAGACTAGCTTTGCCACTAGAGCTCGCAGGTGTGCATAATGTATTTCACGTCTCAATGTTGAAGAAGTATCTTGCAGACTCTTCACACGTGTTACATCATGAGCCATGAGATTCGGGAAGACGCCACCTATGTTATGAAACCAGTTAGGGTCATTGACATGAAAAAACAAGAGTTGAGAACTTGAACTATCCATTGGGTAAAGGTACTTTGGGAGAACCAAAGACCGAAAGAGGCTACTTGGAAATTGCATGATTAAGTTCCGAAGAAGTACCCTCACCTGCTACCAGAGGTTAGTTGTGATTTGGAGGACCAAATGCTCTAAGGGGTGGAGGTTGTTAGACCCCGACCCCGGTTTAGTATGATTAATTTTGTTTTAGACGATGATTAGTCTCTAAGTGGGATTAGAGGACGATTAGCTTATGTTTTGGCTATATTAGAATTTTGAATAGCTTTGGAGAATTTTGAGAGCCGTCGAGTTTGGTCTGACACAGCCCGGGTGACCTTGTGACACGTGTTTGGGAAATTTCTCTATTTCAAAAAATCAAGATTTCGACTTATTTTGATTTGTCATATTTGACTCTACGACTTTTTTGTTTGTTCCATATGTGTTCGAACCTTAGAAATTCCATTTTTCGAGAAAAATGGCAAAACTAACTTTTCACAACAAATATGTGCATGATTTTCGATATTTGCAAATCATGAGGAACATATACTTTCTGGAAACTAGTTAGTTTGATGATCGATTTTCCCATCTTCGTCAATCTCATCCGGGACCCACAAATGATGATTTCAACCATTTGAAACTTTGGGGCCAGTTGGGCCCACAACTCATTTGAAACAACTAAAAAAAAAAAAAACCACGCCTGTCTTCTCCTTCCCATTTCCCTGTTTTAGTTCAGATTTTGAGAAAAGCTCTCCTTCTTCTCTCTTTCCAGCCATTTTCCTTCTTTGCATGTCCCTCTTTCTTCGTGCTAATTGGAAATCTGAATCCACTATCTTCTTCCTCAATCTCTGGGCTTTCCAAGGACACCATTTTTGAAGAATTCCTGCTGGAACTACCTTCTTCTTTAAGCTTCCCTTCTTGTTTGGAACTTCTAAAGGTAAGCAATGGCTTCCCTCTTGCAACCTAGGTTTTGTTTGACCCTTTAGAACCTCTTTATCATGCATGCAAGGTCTTCTATGGAGAAGCCCTTTTTGTCTTTCAAAAGGTTGGATTTTTTAGATGTTTGCTTAGGGGTTCTTGTGTAGATTGGAGGCTTTTTGTGATAGAGGAGTTCTTGGAGTGATTTAGGACCCTTTTGGATTTGAGGCAAGTGAATATTATGATAATGAATGCATGCAATCTGAATGTTTGTTTTTCTCAAAACTTTGAATTGAAAAGCTCATGCACCCAATTGTTTCTATGTACATAGATATTTGTTTTCAAAGAAAGGTAAATTGCATGGTTTCTGACTATGTTTTACGTTAATGGTTTTCTTTACAGCCACATGGATTTTCCTTTGTCAAATGGTTATCTTAAGTTATTGGAAATGCACCTCAGAACTTTATATTTTTATTATCATGTGTGTTTTTCAGAATTTGGATGGTGATTGGAATAATTTGTGATGGTTATGGTTGAATGGAGGTTGTATGATGCTTAGGGAAGTTTTGAATGGAGTAAGAAGGAAATTGGTTGCGAATGGAGGAGCTAGGAGGGACTGTTTGTAAACAGAAGCAGAATTTTCTGCAGGAAAAGCGAGCTCAGACAGTAGCTATGGCCGCTCGAGCGAGCCAGGCTCTGTCTGGCGCAAGAGCAGGCAGAGCGAGCTTTGGCCCGTTCTAGCGAGCAAGCTTCTGGGAGGCTTTGCTCGAGTGGAGGTTCCCTCGCTCGAGCGGACCTAGGCTGTGCCCCAGGGTTGTTTCCTGCACATTGTTTGCCCTGTTTAGATGTGTAGACCCCCTAAGGACCCCTGGATGCTAGGGGAGGGAAATGTGGAATACAAAACACTTGATATGATGGAAAACAAGGGGGAAGAATGGGGAATGTTCGATAATTGAATTACCGTGGAATTTCTACTAGCCTCGATGTGCGCTTTATGTTCTTAATTGTTAGAGATCTTCGGAGGCATCAAATCCTTTGTTCACAAACCGACATTAAGGAACTAAGTGTATAACGAGACGACCCTAGGTAAGCCAATCAACCACTACACATTACCTTATTCCAAGTTAGTATATTTATACGTCTTTCTTAAAAATCGATTTAAAATAGCTTTGAGTGGTTCACCACGTTTGAAAAATATCGGTAAGGCTACTCGTTTTATTCGCTTCATATTTGTTCATTTGTACCTTATTTCGGAGTAGTCCTTTTATCGATTTGGAATGTACTTTGATGATTTGATTTATTCGGATTTTAGTCGGCACCACTAATCTTGGGTCGTCTAGTCGGGCTAATCACCCGGCTTTGGATCCTAAATTATTTTGCCAACTACAGTTTGGACACTTTGATTGATTGCTATCCATTTCGCGGCGGACTATGATTGTTACCCCATCTATATTGGGCTATTATTGTATCATTTGCTTGTTCCGGCCATTTTATATGGCTAAGGTTATTGATTGCTCTTGTTACTTCGGTTATAGGAGAGTATAGCTTAATTTGAGTTGCCATTGTTTTGTTCGAGTTGTATTAATCTTTTAAAAGATTCCCATTGTCCATTATTGAACTCAGTATTTGTTTTCCTTATTTCATCATTAATTATACGTAGACTTTCAAATGTACTATTATGAATTTATAATGTTTTGCAAGCACTTGTTATTCTGTTATCTGCTTTATTTGCTTGCCAGACCATCGTGTCTGATACTCATTTGTTTGGTGGCAGATGTCGACCCCGCCGCCTTTGAGGCGAAGCATGAAGAGGAGGCGGTTGAGTCGCCAGTTGCTTGAGAGTGACAGCCCAACGATGTCATGTAGACATCGGATTGGGTGATGAGACACGTATCACATTTTGGGAATTGATGATGTTATTTTGGGAACTTGTTCTACTGGTCTTTGTTGGCCTTTTATGATGGGAATTGTAAACTTTAAACTTGTTTTAGATAGTGGTTAAACTTGAACTAAACTAGGGGTTGCTTATGTATATATTTCTCATTTTGATGCAAGACTTGAATGTCTTTATTTACCTTTGATTTTAATTATGTGTTTAATACATGCTTCCGTGCATATATGTTCATTGTGAATTTGATTGTCGAATTGTGATGGATCGTGTTTGAATCCTCTCCGCGGAAACCTGTGGGAATGCAACAAGTGTGCGTGGGCGAAATTTTTCAGCCCGTCGCACCGCGGCTTCAAATTATGGCCTCGGTTGGCTCGGTCTCGGTCCAGGGTCGTGACAGGACCTATCACCCATCCACAAGTAGGGAGAGAAACCCAATACACAAGAAGGGATAACCCGTACATATGGGGAGTGAGTACTTGCACATGTGACTAGAGAGAACCCACACACATGCAAGAAGGTTGAACTTGCACATGCGGGAAGTAGGAAAAGACTAGGGAGCCAAGGTTGCCAACCAATTGAGTAACCTGCCCGTTCATTGTAAAGCCTGCTTAAATGTTCTTTTAGACCATGCCCATCTTTTGTATGCATAGATAAAGGTGTTAAAAAAAAAACCGAAAACCGTCTAATCAACCAATTCGAGCGACGGTTAATAACCGTGTTTTACGGTTACAGTTATTAAAATCGAAAAATCGTGCTTCATGATTCGATTGCGGTTTTCAGTCTCGACTCATAGTTATTAATCGAACCGAACCGTTTTCCAAAACACACGGTTAACTGAACCATTACACTTAAAAAAAAAAACAAAAGGTCCTAAATGAAATAAAATGACTTAAGTTAAACCCCCTTTCCTCATCTTGCTTTCTCTATGAATTTTTTTTATTTGTATTTCAATATTTTTTGTTTATGTTTTCTTTGATATGTATAGATATTGCTTTTATATTGGAATATATGTATTTTTTTAGCTTGTATTTGAATTAATCGTAACTGAACCGTCAAATACGGTTAACCACGGTTTGATTTTTAATAATTTTTTAGGGTACAGTTACGGTTTTTAAAAATTGAAAACGGTAAAATATGGTTCGGTTAACGGTTTTTCCAAAACAAACGATTAACTGAACAATTACACCCCTATGCATAGAGTGGAGCCCTCTCTGCAGGGTTGTTCTGGCTAGTTCCCTTGAAATCATTCGCGCAATAAGATGACATGAATGATTGAAAGTGTCTAGGGAAGACGATTTTGTGGGACCCCGGGTAATTTAGTGGTCCACTAGACCAATCAAAATGGCACATGTTAAAAAAAAATTATGAAGTAATATCCCCGTGGTAAGTTTACCCAGCAGGACTATTTTTTGGGCACAAGCATGACCCAACAACACTCGCGCACCATGTAAATTTGTGGTGGGGCTCAAACACAACACATGGGAGCAAACCCACACTTCATGCCCGTGAACCATGACCTGGGCGGGTAGCACTTGTTCATTTTATTTTATAAGAAAACTTGGAGTTTTACATTAAATTAATTAAATTGACAGTGGCCAATTCTCCGTCAGCCCACTCCAATTTTCATTGGAAGAGACATACACTGGTGTCAGCGGCGACTAGACATTTATTGAGGACCATGCAGAGGTTTCCTCATTCAACAAGGGAAGAATCGACAATGATAGAGATATCCTACTAGCTATTTCCCATAATCATGAAGAGTTTGTACAAGAAAGGGAGGCTAATTAGGAATGGGAAGCTACTCAACTACACCATTTAAAGCACACAACCACTAGACTCAGAAGTCCTCGGGATAATGAAAGAATTGTTGGAGAATGCATGTGATGAATTAAGGACCCAACCCTCCATTTCAGAGTGAAAAAAAAAAAAAAAAAAAATTGTTGGAGGACATGTAAGCATCAACAGGGCCAATCTTTGTACCTCTTGCACATATGAGCATCAACAAAGTATTAACAAGGAGATCCTCATCATAAGCAGATCCAGTGGCGATAACACCATCAAACCCAATCACCATGTAAAGTATTCGAGGAACGTCCTTAACCCAGACATGCCAATCTGATCCACTATCTCCGCACCCCTTTGGTAATTTTATATGTAAAATAAAGTGTAATAAATCATCAAATTAAGAGAGAATAAAATATAATAGGGTTATGATGATATTTTATTTTTAGTTGTTTAGTATAGAATCTTTTTGACTTTTTTTTTATAGAAAAGTAGAGCTTTTTTCTCTTTTAGTGGAGAAAGGAGGATGCTTTTTTACTTTTTTCTTTTATGAAAAAGATGTAAGAAATTTTGAATTAAAGTACAATTGATGTGACTCTTTGTATTAGAAATGGAGGCTTTACTTGACTTTTACTAATCTAGTAAAGTGCCAAAAGATTTATCCGAGAAATGGGGGAAATGATCATTTTAAACATCCGGAAAATAGAAAATCTAAAGATTTGTTTTCTAAGGAATATATACATGAATAATGTGATTGACATCTACAATGTTGATCATAAATTTTAAAATTTCTCATATTTAATGTTATATGCTATTCATCTTATATACATACACATATATATTATATCAATTGATTTTTATTACAATTTTGAACATCTCAATGAAGATAACATTATTTTAAATTTTTATAACTGTTTAATGTTTTTGTAAATATTTAATATTATGACTTTCATTGTCCCTGCTAAGCATGTGGGCATTTTCTTAGTATATGTGATACTCTGTAGATAAGATGTCAAACTACCCATCAATCCGACCATTATGTTGCTCTAAGTGGACGTCACTAACGCCAACATTGCACCCATTTAGAGGCGAACTACTATATATATCTCCTACAACTACTGGATGAAGGATAGTACAAGTGGCGGATGTAAGACTTTTATTCGAGGGGGTGGACGATGGCCATAATGTTATTTTCTTTATTACTTTATCGTTTGAAGGGGCGACAAATTATTTTTTATGGGGCATGTGTCGTCTGGCCCAAAGAGGCCTTTCATGATTTTTTGAGGTCGATTAGTCCGCCCTTTGTCTTTATCTACATGGGACCCATCACATCCGGCCCATCGACCCTTCTATAGGACCCATTGTTCACATATTTCACTAATGCTTGTCATGGGTGTGAGATCCCTCCTGCCTGGGCTTGCCTATCTTGCATGCTCGCTTGCTTGTCCCCCAGGGGGCTTGGACTACACTAAGTCCCGCATCGAAAATAGATGAGTCTTGATCCTACGCTTATAAGTTAAGCCCCGTCTTAACTCAATATGAGGCCTTTTAAAACCGTGCAGCCCCGAAAACTGTAAGAATTCTAGAGTTAAGTGCTCTTGGGCGGATGAGTGATCTCCCAGTGCGGGGGACTATTTACACAATGCCACCATGATTACGTTATTTAGATGGGCCCACCTTAAGATTTGGTTTAATTGTCACTCAAAGGATATTTTGATAATTTAGGAGTCATTTTCTCATACAAATTTGCACATACTTGATGTGTGAAGATTTAACCAAATATGCTTAAGAAAGTTTAAGTGTATGTAAACATTGAACAAATATACGAGTGGTGTGAGCCAAATGGGATAAGACCCATGAGAGTGGTTGAAGTGATGCGTGTATATATATATATATATATATATATATATATATATATATATAGACACACACACACACTTACTTTTTCTAATTAATTTGTTATAAAATGAGTTTATATTATTACACAAATGAGTTTATCATTCACTCAATCTATGAGTAATACTTATTAATTTGGATGAGAGTGAACCCGTGCGACACGGGCTTTATGCTACTTTGCATAATCCATTAACTTAGGAGTCAATACTACAAAAAAAAAGAGCTTTTTTCATATACGCCCCTAAGGTTGTAAGATTTGTAAATAGGCCCCTATGGTTTTAGTATTTGCAGATAGACACCTTTCATTTTAATACCTTTCGTGTCCCCAAAATCAGTAGCCAACCAACTATCAAAAGCTTTTAGCATGAGATGACACATTTGCCCATCTCTTTATCCTTATATGGTTAAATTCAAAGGCTTGAATTTATTTTTCTCTAAAGATTATAATATTGATAATTACATTTCGTAGGAGAGAATAACCGTATGTAAATTTATTTTTATCAATAGAGGGCCTATTTCATTAAATCCAAATATATTATAATGACAATCAATGCATGTGCTTATAATTAGTTATAATTGATCTAATCCATGCATGACCTACCATTAAATTGATGAAAGTTTCAAAATACATAATTAGGCTTTATGTGCATTAAAAAGTTATTGAGAGAGACCGTTGGGGATTGGGATACAATAATGGAATTCCGGTAAATAATAATATACTCATATTTGCTTAATTGATATAAGGGCAAAGTTGTCATTTTTATAAAAGTTCAACACAAATCCCATGGTCATTACCCATTTTCTTTAGAAATACTGATTTTGGGGCATGCGTATTGAAACGAAAAGGTAGGGACCTATATGTAAATACTAAAATCACATGGGACTATTTACAAATTATATAAACCTCAGAGGGTATATAAAAATAAAACCTCAGGAAAAAACCTTGGATACAAGGGACAAGAAAAAGTTAAAGAATTCAAAATGGAGATGAAAGAGGAACGCACCTACTCCAATCTTCACAACTAGTCCTTTTGTTTACTGAAACTTGTACGCCCACCGAAAAAAAAAATTCCTCGCACTAACGCAATGCTAGCTCAAGTCACGTGTAGTGTTTATTCACGTGTACTGTTTGTAAAAATCATCCCATCCTGTTAACATCTACAATCCATCTAGGAATGAATATCATAAAACAATTGAAGAAACTAAAACCAATACACTATTCAAATAATCCACCTATTCATTTAATAAAAACTAAGTCGACCAGCCGTGCTTAATGACCGGCAAGTAAAAAAATGGTATAATAAGATTGATAGCGGTAAACACTTTAAAATACAATTAATTTTATGAATTGATCATAATCAAAATTTATGGGCTTCAATATTAAAAAATTAGAAAACGAAAAGTAATGAAACAATGTAAAATTTTATATGAAGTAAGAATTCAATACAAATTTAAGGTGGAAGATGTTGAAACTAAAATAAAAAGTTTTTTTAGATACATTTAATAATATGTATAAAAACTCAGAAGGAAGAAAAATTCATGAACTCTCAGTAATGCTGGACTCCCAAATTAGAGAAGTAAAAAAAGAAAAAAATGGTTATAATAGAATTCAAATAGATGTTATCGTAACTAACATATCCCTAAAACTTAAAGACTAAAGAGACATTTGTACGATATATAAGGATCCTCTACATTCAATATATTTTGTAAAGTATAAGATTAAAACACATAAAAGAGAGAAAAATAATAAATGTGACATAAATGAAAAAAATAAAACAAAGTAGATAAATCTAAGGCCAACTCCACCAAGTGAGAAGATACTTACGGAATAAAAACTAAATTATAAGTCTTGCTAAGTTTTTCTATAAGTATTCTCAATCATTGGAACCATAAATATTATAAATATACATACAAGAAAATGGTCCAAAGTATATGTTAATAGGATACAATAGAAGAAATCATGGAAATGATATGGGGTCTAATTGAGATCTGTATTCTTTTGGGGCGGTTTGTTTCCCTGTGTTAAATATAATCTTTTGCCATTTAGAGAAGAAAAAAAAAATTCATGTAAATGATATGGAACATATTTTCCTGTAACAGTTTTGACATGAATTTATCTTTCGTCTCCCCTCAGTCCAAAGCTGGCCGCCCTATATATTGACTACTTTTGATATTATTTTTATTATTCTACAAAAATTTTATGTGGTGAAGGTTAACAAAACATAGACTGTAAGGTCCCGTACCCCGATAAAGTAATTAGCACAATTAATTGCACTTTTAGCTAATTAAGCTCATTTAGAAACTAAACAGATCTGGTTTACTATTAGAATCGTGTGTGTGAAGTTTGGTTGTGATCCGAATACGTTTGGGGTATAGTAGGGGGTAGTTATATAATTTTTGAAAAGTCTGAGGGATTTTTCGTAATCTCCGTTTTCTGAGATTTTTATGTTAGGGTCTTCATTTGTTGCAATTTTCATTCATTTTCATGTTAACTTGATCTCTCATGCACTCATACTTTTAAATTTTGGTATCTTTATGCATTTTTATTTTAGTTTCATTGTTGGCATGATGATTGTTAAGACTTGAGTTTTATGCATGATTTAAATCTTTCAATTCACTTTCAAAGTTATTTTCAAATGAAAATTTGAAATTCATGCATACATATGTTTTGAATCACATTTTAAAACTCCATTTTAATCATGTTTGTCTCAAGTCAAGTCTAGTTCTCCATGGCCAATCTTCCCTCTTTAGAAAACCATTTGATCAACCGAAATGCACAATTCGGTCAACCGAATTTTCACAGAGTTGTAGCGTTTGGATTTTCCGACCATTGGGAATTCAATCAACTGAACTAAAATTCGGTTAACCGAACAAAGAGCCGTTGACAACTTTTTTGTATAAATTTGAGCTATTCCTTGGGATTTGTGCCAACGCTTTTGAGTATTTTGAGCGCCAAGGAAGGTGGAAGAGCTAGGCTAGGTTAGAGGAAGGCTAGGAGGGCTAATTAATGGATTTCAACATTTGATTCTTCAAATGGGTTTGCTCTCTTGATCTTAGAATTAATTAATACCTTGTTTTCAATCTTGGTTTTCATTAAATGGCATAATTTAGTGTTCATCTGAATTGTTCAAATGTAAAATGATTCACATGCTTAGATTTTAATCATGTTTAGTAATTTCATTACAACATTTGAATGGATTTACACATGTTATTAAAATCATGTTTTGAACAAACTTTCTAGAATTTAATTAGGTTGAATTTTCTAAAACTAGTTTGTTCATCATTTAAAAACATGTGTGCATCATTTAACCGTTCTATCTCTCATTTATGGTTTTCACCATTGCATCATTTATGAACATTTAATTTAAAAAAGAGATAGAGGCTTTCAAGTATATGCATCATTCATGGATCTTTACGTTCACTATGCATATGTCTTAAATTAGGTTTTCACTTTTATATCAGCCTTAGAAACAAATTATGTATTCAAGTTAATTAACCTTCACCAAAGTATAATTGGCAATAGAAAATTAAAATTGGATAAAGTTTTGAGCTCACCCTATTCACCCCCCTCTAGGGTTCGGATCTTGGACTTTCATTTTACACCGTTGGATACGTGACCTAATTTTCCGAACTTTATCCATCTATAGCAACCTGACTCGGACCCTCAAATCCCTCGAAACTTGACCTGAAGTCCCTTAAAGACTAAATTGTAATTTCCCCAAAACCCCTTTCCTTTTATAAGGACTGTGCAATTGACCTTTTCACTTCACCTCAGCGCAACCGTCTCCCCTCCCTTCTCCTTGTTCAAGTGAAGAATCCAAGGTGCCCCACCATCAACCATCACCACCATCATCTTCCTTCGGGCCCCACGATCATCCCCATACTCTTTTCAAGCTCTTTCTCCCTCCCACACACCTCTTGGTAAGCTCTCCTCTCCCTTGTAGTTAGGGTTTTTGGATTTTCAATTTAAATGTTCCAGTCTATCCAATTAGCTCCCTCCTCCTTGATTTGTGTAGGTGAATTGTGGGTTTTGATTATTTTCCTATGATTCTTAGATTCTGGGCATTTAGGAGCTGGGGTTCACTGTTTGGAGTGTTTCTCACCAAGGCAAGTGGATATTCATTATGCTAATATGTTATGCAACTATTAATTGTTGAATTCCATGCTTCGAATGCATTGTTAGATACCCTATGCTCATTTGATTTTCATTGTATTGTAAATGTTAAGATATGTTACACTAAATTGATTGAATTAGATTAAATTGATGGATGGGTGGGCTGGTGGTTGTTTGTGATTCATTAGAGAGGGCTTGGCCCTAGTTTTGATTGATATCAGGAGATGGAGATATTCCCCCTGTTTCTAAATAAAATGGCTTATGTGAAAGTCAAGTCGCTTGAGACAACTTGTTTTAAAAATTCTATTTGGTTTCTACGACGACCTTACGACTAGTTGTGGAGATAGCCATGAAATGGGTATTGCCCTATGGAAATAGATATACTTGAGGCCTTTTCCAGAATTGTTTCTATTGTTTTCCTAGCTACAGTGAGCTCATGGTGAGCCGTGAGCTAATTGTTGGTCTACCGTGAACATTGTATTTTCTTTTGAAGGGATTTTTTTTTCATAGGTCTGTTGGGCTTAGAATTGATACCCTTGGAACCCTATAATGAAGACCAATCCGTGGACGTTAGTGAGGGACGTTTTGAGCCAACATACCCTTACTCTCTCCTTGGATCGTGTAGCAATGTCTCATACAAGGAGGGCAATGATTGACATAGGATCGGATAAGATAATTTTTTTCGTAGTTTTGTTGGGCTTAGAATTGGTACCCTTGAAACCCTATAATGAAGACCAATTTGTGGACCCTAGTGATGGATGTTTTGAGCCAATGTACCCTTACTCTCTCCTTGGATCGTATAGCGATGTCTCATACAGAGATCACCTAGGATCGGATTGTTTATTCCCTTTGACCATTGATCGATATGAAACGACTTGTAGTGTCTTTCATTTGATGTCTACATGTCTCGTACATGTTCTATAGGTTTTTATTGTTAATATCGTTGGGATTACATCGAGTTCCTAAATTGATCGTACTTAGGATCCCCATTAATTGTCATTGCATTGAATGACATGATGAGGCTAGGCGGCCTTGATTGTGAGGGCTTAGAGAGGACTACCATGATTATCATTGTAATTGTAAGTGAAGAATGGAAGTGATGTAAGTGAATGATGGATTGATTGAACGATTGATGGAAACTGGTCCCCTCGTGAATTATGAAATCATGTTCACGTAGGAAGAGCACAACCCTCACTGATTGTCTTAGAATTCTCGTGTTGGGTACCATTCAGTTGTTTACGTCCAAAACAAAAGGGTACACCTGTGGGTGGGCTATATATGTATTGATAGACAAATTGAGCGACAGCGGATCGTATAGGTCTATATTCCAGGTGGCCATCTGATGTATTGATCGTCCCGGGGTAAGACCTTATATTTTGTCCTGGGTTTATTGTAAGGTACTGAACCTTACTGGGTCAGTTGGGCCCAATAATAGGCTCATTGACCCATTTATTTTGTTATTATTATAATTATTTGTATTTTAGATATTTAAGTGGGTTTAGATCATGAGCGAGTTCCTTCTAGTGTTAGATTAGTGTCTGTGAAGTTTCATGCAACTCTGAGTGCGTTTGACCCTAGTAGGGGGTAATTTGCAATTTAGGAAAAATTGAGTGTTTTTACGAAAATTCCAAATGCCATGATTTTTGGCTTCATTGTAAAGGTCTCGTCGCGCTGATCATTTTTGTCTTCTGGCTCGTCGCGATCCGACTATCAAAAACCCTTCAAGTGGTCCATTCCTTCACCGGACCCACTTAGGGGCAAATCAGTCTTTTTCCCTTCCCTCTCTTCTTAAATAGAGATTAACCCTAATCTTTTCATTCCAAATCTCTGCAAAGAAAGCTAAAACAATTTCTTCTTCTTCTTCCTCTTCTTAAGCTCCAGAACTCTAACCGGGAGAGATCACCTTCACAATCCGGACCGCACATCTTCTTCCTCTTGATCTTCTCTTTCCATTGATCCTAGTTTGGTAAGGTTTCTCTCACCTTCATCCTTTCAATCATTTTCTCTTTTGGTTAGATTTAGGTTCTTCTTAATCTTTTTCCTTTCCCTCTCCTTCTTGGTGTTCTAGATTGCTTTTGAGCGGGGTAGATTGTAGTTTTCGCGGTAGAAAGCTTCTTCTCAAGCTTTTCCCAATTTCTAATCTTCTTCTTGGTTGAGGCAAGTAGATATGCAATTTATAATTGATCATTGTCTCTATTGTTTTTTATTGATTGCAATGATATCTATGTTAGATTTCCCTAAATCCTAAGCTTGTTGTTGATCTTGTATTGGGATTGACATTGTCAGGTTAGGTTTCGGGATTTGGGTTTAAATTAATTTGTAATTGGTAAACTTCAATGTTTAAATTGTTATAATGGAAGTTAAATGATGAATGTGATGAAATGGGAACATGGAGGCTCGTTTTCTGCAGATTAGCTATGGATTGGTCGGAGGAAAAAGGAGAGAAAAACTCATTTTCGGGTGTTCAAGTCGTACAGTGCTGATCAATCGGACTGCAGACCGATCGATCAGACAGAATTTGGTCTCAGTTAATTGAGACGGATCTCAAACCGATCGATCGGGTGACTTTTTAATTGAGACAGATTACAGTCCGATCGATCAGACCCTTTTGTCCGATCGATCAGATGACAATTTTCTAACAGCAATTGGAAACTTCGAACACTTGTAACTTTTAATCCGCCTGTTGGATTTCTACATATTATATACCGTTGGAAAGCCCTTAAGATGTAGAATTCAATGGTTTGGTTTCATCACGATCGGAGGTCAGGAAGTAATGTAAATACTCAGATTATTGATCTAGCCTATATTTTATTGGAAATGAGACCAGTAACTTAGGTTGGAGCCTTAGATGTTGGAAACCATGAACCTACTATCACTTAACCATTAATGGGGATTAAATCGTAGCACGTGGCTTGGTGTGCTTCGATTGGGTTGTCTTGGTGTTCGTGTATTACACATGGTTTAACCGAATGCCTATGAAATTGTTTCGTCAGATACTTAACATGATTGTACACCAAGGAATTTCCCTAGAAGCATCGTTGATTTAATTTCCACACGTACTCCGCTAAGACATGTAGAGTACATGGATGACACCACTTGCCTAGGTTTGGATTGTAATTCCTCATTGACTTGTGAGTTGTATCCGTTGTTAGAATTCCTTGTACATTCTCCCTTGGCATAAAATACTTAACTAATTATGAAACATAAATCCTTGTAGGACTAGGATATGGACCTGACTTAGAATGTATCGTAGGAACCTTGTGTCATGTATTTGATAAACATGACTGGCTAGTAAGGAAGGGATTATCAAGTGTTTAACTTGTCTTGTATTATTTGAATGAGATAATCCTTATGAGCATGTCTTGTACATTGACCTAGCCAGGCTTGCTTGTCTTGGTCTATTCTCGTGTCAACACCACTTTATTATTATTTGCATGTCATAGCCATCTGCAGTTTGGAGTTTTATTTGATGGGCCGGTTACTTGGACATCGGGGTGGGCAGTCGGCGTTGGACGGCGTCCATGACGTTGAATAGCTGAGAGCGGGTTTGGATCGTGCTGCTATTCCCAGGACCGGGAGCTAGGATCCCACTGGAGCCGGACTTTGGTATCAGTAGTCTGGCCTGGATTGTTACTGATACCCCATGATGCGGCTTGGACATCTTCGGAGTCTCCCTTTTGTTTCTTGCATTGCATTGTTGGATAGTGGTTATTGCTAGATGATGTTAGTATTTCTGTTTTTGTCTCTTACGATTATTATTCATGCTTTATGCCTAGTTTCGCTTTTCTTGTATTCACATGATATTATACTTGTCATTATTCTATACTTGATGCATGTCATGTCATTGATACGTTGCTTATCTATTGCTCAACATGTCGTTGACTCTGTTCCTTGGTGTGCAAACACCTCAGGTAAATATTACTATAAGGAGCAGGCAGGTGAGGAGATCCTCTGAGGAGGAACGAGAGTGGCATGCCGATGACGTAGAGTAGCGTCATTGATCCTGGCACGAGAGAGATTCATTGGGACTTCATTAGATTCTTTTTATTCTTTATTATCTCTCGTTGAAACTTTCACATTATTGATTTCATTATTGTTTCAAATGGCCTTGATTAGTGGGATGGCCATTGTAATAAATTAACTTCTTTGTTTAAGATTTATTTTATTTCTTGTTCAACTTTAATATTTATTGAGATTCATTATTCCTTGTTGATATCCAAATATGCCTAGAATTGTATGAATTCCGCAAATTTTTATTATATCCTCACAGCGGACTTACGATCCTTGGGCCTAAAGGACAAATTTTTTAATTAGTTCTAAATTTCACTCCCGGGATCCGATTTTTTTTTCTCTAATCGGGTTCGGGGGACGTGACATTTATTACCCGATGAATTGATTGAGCAACATAATACTCCATCAATATTCTCTACTACACTCGGTATGAGACAGGAAGGCAACGAGACTATCCCGCGGTGTATAAGCCTATGTGGACCGCCGTTATTGATAGCATTGATAGGACTCTGAATTTTATTTTATATTATATGTTGATATTCATGCCTTATGCTTTAGCTTCCTACCTTTAACTTCAAATGACCACATTTTCTTTACTTGCTTTGATATTGCATATCTATATTCACATGTATATCTACTTGCCGGCTATTCATAATCTGATGATATTATGCTTGGTGCATATGTACCGAGCGCCTCAGTGTCGAGAAGGATGAGGAGGAAACACCGCTTCAGGTAGTTCAACATGTTGGTGATCATGAGTGGTGTGCCGACGACATAGTTTGACGTCATTCTGACTAGCATAGGAGTGCCTCACATACTTTTGAGATAGTTTGTATCATTTGTATTGATTGGCCTAGGTTTTTGTTAGATGCCATGTAACTAGACTTTATATTGTACATCTTTTTATTAAACTTCAATCTTATTAATGGTAAATGCAATTTACTTTGAAATGTCATTTGTACCATCTATATTTATGTGGAACTTTCGGTTGTATTTTGGTTGACTGAGGAAATGCTTCCACCTTAACGTTGGCTTCAATCTTGTGGGGCCATGATTGGAGGCCATGTTGTGTGGTTTATCAACGAAAATTTTAATTAGCCCCTAATCTCACGCATAATCCCCATGCTCATCGGCAGGGGCGTGCCACAGACATCCCCATGTTGTGGTTTCTCCAATCCAGGTTGGACCAAGGGAGTATTTGAGCAATTACCTTTATGGATACCTCTCCACCTTGGTCTCTGTGTCTCTGCGGTAACTCGATCCCGAAAGAAACTAATGATATTATGTTATGGAGGTCAAAGGTAAGGCTAGGTTTTATTTATAAAGGGTAGGATTCAAGATAGTTCTATGATGGAACTTAGGGACCTTTAAGGCCTGTTTGGGTACTTAACTTCTAAAGTAAATGGAGCTGCTATTTGCACATTTATAATTGCTCCATGCACATCCATCCATAGGACCCCTTTGAAAAATCTTCAACATAATCCTCCCTTCCATTCCTCTCCCTGTTCAACCGCCCACCTTTGCCCTGCATCCACCTCCCTCCCTCTCCCTACTTCTCTCTCACTCTCCTTCTCCCTATCTCTCTCCCTTTCTATGCTCGCCACCCAACTCTGCCTCCTCTCCCTCTCCTTCTCCTTGTCCCTCCCTATCCCAGTGCCCACCTCTGCCCTCTCCCTCCCCTTTTCCATGTCTCTCCTGTTAGATTGTATGGTCTCAATCCATCAGTTGATGTAATAAAACTGATTAATTTATTTATTCATCAATAAAATCAAGCTTTCCTTTCATGAGATGAATGATGTTTTATTACTTAATGCACATGACCAATACACATGACATAATGGTTCATGAGATGAACATGGTCTCATTAGTATATTAGATGTGATATATGTATATGGATGAGATCCAGATATAGGAGACATGTGTCACAAATCTTATATTTAAAAATATCTTCACAACCAGTGATGAGACTTGGCATCTCATTTGATAAGGTTGCAACACTTTGATCACTATGAGATAGTGTGATTTGTCTCGATCATCAGAATGTAAGAATCTGGATCATAGTGCTGGTACATTGGATGTATTGAAGGACCATGAGAAGCACCTTATGAAATACTGTCTCGATTTTAAAGTCTGCTCTCATAATTCCCTAGCAATAGGCTCTCAATTCTGAGACATTGATGAACTCACGTTTCTGTCTATTCATTTGCTTTGAGTCATCTATGACTGAGGCCAACTGTAGGTCAACACCTCGGTGTCTTGGGTACGTGGTAGTAAGATTGTGGGAACATCCAATGACAAAGATTGAATCTATCTATATTATCCCCTTGTGCCAATTAATGGATTTGTCATTACTAAGTGTGCACCCATCTCAATTAAGAGTTAATTGGATGATACTGATGATCACTGTGATTAATTGTGGCTAAAGAATAATAAGATGTGAGTCTAAGATTGGATGAGACAGATTTATTCCAATTGATCAATGGATATTGATAGAGGGGCCTACTTGTGGTAATTAGGAAGTTTAGGGTCTTCATTGTAATTTATTCCTAAGACTGGAGTGCAATTGCATTTATATAGTGGTGTTATTTGCAATTAACTGTGGGCCCGGATTGCACATGAGATGTGGGGTCACGATGTCTCAGTTGGAGTAAACTTTCTATGGAATCCCTAGTGGTTCCCACGCTAGTCCAAGTTATTAGAAAGATACTAATCTTATTTGAACTCCAAAAATGAAGAAATTAGAAAGTTACTATTTCTATTTGAAGTGAGACTTCTAATAGTGGTAATAGTAAGTTAGTAATTAGTGTGAAAGTGAGACTCCTAATTCAATTAGTAAGAGAGGAAGAGATGAGGTTGCTTTAGGGCTATAAAAAGGGGAAGCATCGCCTTGGATGTCTAACTCTTGGATCCCACGCCCAAACCCCTCTAGTGCAAGTGTTGCACAACTCTTCTTCTTCTCTTCTCTCTTCTAATTCTCTTCTAGTTCCTTGGAATTTCTGCAGGGTTTTCTCTTGGAGATCCCACCCATCTTCTTGAGAAAAGAGATCTGATAAGTGAGTCATAGCGTGGAAGACAACAAGGTCTTGAAGATCTTTAATTACTTCAAGAAGAGTTCTTGATCAAGTTAATTGTCTTCTCCTCCATTAGAGCACTACCGGACTTCAAAGGTATAATCTACTTCTCTACTTGTTGTGGATTATTTTGTTGCATGTAGTTACTGATTTCTAACTTATAGATAGGTTTTTTTTTTTTTTGATGTATTTGATTAATGAGATAGAATGATTGCATCTTGAATATGGTTTATGGCCTTATGAGTATTTGATCCCTGAGTCAAGTGGGTCAAAAGTTTTAAAAATCTGTCAACGAGGCCCACCTACTTCCAACATCTCTCTCTCCCTCATGGTTTAAAATATCGGCCGATACCGGTACGTATCGGCATGTATTGCAACGATATTTTTATGTGAACCGGTGATTTGAAAAATATCGCAGAACTATCGGTCATATCGGCCAATATTATGAAAATATTAATACCGCCGGCATTTTCAAAATTGGCAATATGGGGAACGGTTTTGGGGGATATTTTTTCTCGGTTACAATAGGAAAACGGGGCGGGGGGGGGGGCGCGGCGGGGCGGGCGGACTAGGGAGGAACATCGACATCCGGCGACTGCATCTTCTCCTTCCCTCTCCTTCTTTCAGTTCTTCTCTGTGTCTCTGTCGGTGAGAACAAAGTGGCAATAGTTCTTTTTAACTTTTACCTATATCTTTAATCTCTCCCCTGTGGTATGTACTCTGGACTTTTGCAGTGTGGCACGATGGTCTTTATAACATATTTGTGGTCCCTACAGTGGGGCCCACTTATATATGAAACCTAGACTTCCTAATTGTGGGCACGCCAAATTAAAATCGGGCCACCAAATCACCAATCAAATTGAAATTGGGCTCACTATGTGACTAATATATTAAAAATAGTATGTTTTATATTATTCAATATATATTGGTGGGCCCAATTCCTTGAAGTATAGTGCATTTTTTTTTACTTCTACTTGTACCCTACTTATTGGGTCTACTTAAGAAAAAACCAAACTTCTAGAAAGAAAACCTCCCTAATAGGTGCTTAACAGATTTTATTGTAATACAAGTTAGACCCAATGTCATATTGATCACATATATAAAGTGAATAAAATATGAATAAAAACTCTTTAGTAGCCAATATGAGCTATATCAATGCATTTATAAATTATAAAATAGGCCTAAATATCAAACACTAGAACTTAACATATTTTATAATTCAAAATCAAATATCAATACAGGATGTCGTGATTTAGGGGGACCGATATTTTGATTTATAGTTGCTATTAATAGAAAAAATACTATTTTATAGCATTTTCTAATATTTTGAATTTTCTGGATATTTTTGTAGATTTTTTTATTAAAGAAAAACTTCACACCGCAATGACCGCGATGGACCGATAATCGCGACCGATACTGATATCGTATCAGTTTTTGGGCCTGGTCGATACCGCGACCAATACAGCCATTTTAGACCGTGCTCTCCCTATTTCTCTCTCCCTCTCTTTCTCCTTGGTTGTCGTCCCTCTCCCTCTCACTTTCGGCCACTTAGGGCAAAAAAGTAATCATTCTTTTGCAATATCACAAACAACTATGGAAAAATCGATATTATATAAAATTTGAACTGTTTTTTTGGCTCACACCTTCCTTTTTCAAGCCCCTGCATATTCCAAAGTTTTTTTTAGTTAATTTATTTATTTTAGTTCCAAAGATAGGACTTGAAAGTCCTAAATCTCATTTATGTCTCTAGTGCCTTTTTTTTTTTTCTTTTGGAAAATACTCTCATAATTATGTGTTTTCAGCCAAATTAACAGGCTTAGGGAAATTATAAAACGCCCTTCTACCCAGCAATATTGGAAACAGCGAAGTCATGCCATGTTGTGAAGACAATTGCATTCATGATTAGCTTTTGGACCTTCCCCGGTTTTCAACTGCACTCGTCTTCCTAACAATCCAAAATCATTCAGTTCTTAAGACCTTCTTGCTTGCTTTCGTGGTTGACTTGTAGGTGGTAGGGAAGAACCATTTATAGATTTCTTTTTTTCTGGATACTTGATTTGGTTACTAATTACTATCAATTATTTCAATTAAAAGCGGGGAAAAGACCGTTTTCAGTCCATCTCTTCTCTACTGCTCTAAAACCTTCAAAGGTCCTTTGTTTCTCTTGGTTTAGCGAGAGAGCATACAATATTCCAAGTGTCATTAATTTAGACTTTGTAAGTGGGTTTGTTCTTTTTTATTGTTCTTTTTAAAGCAAAGGATATTGATTTTGGAGTAACCCAATGGACCCATGCACTAAAACTCCTCTGAATGCTCCAAATGCTGAACTCAGTCACATCTCTTTCAAGTTTCGACTCGAGCATTTCAATGCTCAAGAGCGTTTCCGTTTTTTAAGACGGAAAATGTAGGGTGAGAAAAGAGGAAGATAAGAAGTTTGAAAAGTTCAAAATGTTGGATATATCTCCTTTTTTTTTTTTTTTTTTTTCAATTTTTGTGATATCAAAAAATGGGTAGTTCATCAGTTTGCCGTGTGAATTTTTTTTTGGGGGGGGGGGGGGGGGGGAATTGATTTTTAAGGGCAGCGGGGAATTTCACACGGGGGGGGGGGGGGTGGGATTTTCAAGGGCAGCGGGGAATTTCACACTCTAAAAGGCGTCTACCATCCAAAATGCAAGGAAGATTACATAATGTAACATCCCGACCTATAACCCATATTAATTATAATTAATTGCGTGATTAGTTAGTAAGTGTGTTTAGAGTCTTAGCAAGTAGGATTTGACGTATGGATCTCGCGTGCGAAGTCTCGCGTGACTCAGAATGCGTTTGGGTATCATAGGGGTGTGTGTCGCTATTTTTGAAAAGTTCTAAGGGCTTTTTAATATTTTTCACTTTTCGATATTTTGGCACCATCGGGTAGATTACCTAATTTTTCAGGCTTTATCCTTCTGTTACATTCCGATCCAGACCTCTGAACCCGACCCAAAATCTGACCTGACCCGTACCCATCCAAGCCCATTTTATTAATTTCCATCTCATCCCATCATGCCCCACCCCACCTAATCCCACGTGCAGCCCCATACCCATTTCCCCTTTTCATTCATGTTAGGTCAAAACCCACCTTTTCCTCCTCATTCCTCATCTTCATTCCTCACCAACAGCAGCCTCTCCCCTCTCTTTCTCTCATCTCTGTCGTCCTCCCTCTCTCACTCACGTCGTTACCGCCGGACTCCAAGCTCGTCGCCGCTAGTCATCTCCGGCGAACCCAGCCCACTCCATCTCTCTCCCTCTTCCAAGCACACTGCCACCCCATCTCTTTCTTTCTCTCTCTATTTCTTCCCTCATTTTTCCCTTTTCCATTTCTCCTTCTTTCCCTGATTTTCCCCCTCCATGCTGCCGGCGTGAATCACCCCTCCCCGTTTCCTTTTTCCACTCTCTCTCTCTTCCTTTCTTTCTCTCTCATTCCTCTAGCTGCCAACGATTTTGACCCATACCCATATCATTCCCTCTCATTTTCTCATCATCTCATTTCATTTTCTCTCATCTCATCTCCCTCACCTCACTCCACTCACCACGTTGACTTTCTCCTCAGACCCACCCATCTCACCATTTCTTTCTTTCTTTCTTTATTTCTTCCATTCTGTCTTTTACATTTTTCTGTCAATGGGCACCAAATCAAGTGGGCCCCATTACCTCCCCATATCCATTTCAATTCTTTTTATCTTTTTCTCAATCTCTCTCACTCACTTTGCTACAAACGGACTATAAATACAGCCCTCACCCCCACCCTCGATCATCACCATCATCTCCGCGTGGACACCGTGAGCATCTCTTCCTCAATTTCAAGCCACCACTCCATCTACCCATCCGTTTGGTAAGTTTCATTTCCCCTATATTTGGTTTATATACTTTGGGTGTGGAGTTGTGTTTAGTTAGCTTAGAGCTTTCCATTCTTTTAGTTTATATTATAATTTAGTTTTATTTGCTAATGTTTCCTTGGGTTTGGTTTGTTGGGCATTGAGCTAGGGTTTTTGGATTTGACCATTTTTCCACCAAAGGCAAGTAGATATTTATATATATGGTTGGATATGTTTGTCTTTCCTTTGATTTGATGATTGGTGATGATTTAGATGACCACATGCTCATTGATACTTTAAATGTTGAAAATATGATAATATAAATTGAATGGTTGGATTGGGATGGATGTTGGTTGAATGGACTTGATAAGAGGGGGTATGAATGTATGTGGAGAGGGCTAGGCCCTATTTTCTTTGTTTGCAGGATTAGAATGGAATGACTAGGCCCTTCATACTGACTGATTACATGTTCTGCGATTTTGGAAAGGGGTTTCCACCCATTTCACTTCAGTTGCAGAACTGAGGTTCTGTAACCGCGGTGAATGTGGTTGACCGGCCACACACAATGAGGCTCTCTGGAGCTTGATGAAGAACACTGTGTACTCCATTTGTTTACAACTTCCGGTCTACCGGATTGGGTCGGGTCGATCGGGTACTCTGTGTGGGATGTGGATCGGGCCCACTGCTGGATACCTTTTTGAAGGGCCCATTTTACACTCTTTTAGTTGGACTTAGGTGGAACTTCGGTTACCCTTTTTGGACTCATTTGACTATATGTGAAGATGTTTTGAGCCAATGTTCTTCACGGTTAATTCGGTTATGTCGGGTTACAACCCATCTCAATCTTGAACGGTACGGGATAACGGGATACCCCCCTTTATATCTATGTACGAAGATTGTTTGTTTGGGTATCGCGAACCCTAATTCCCTTCGTTGACTGAGTATGATTATACGATGCCTCGGGTTTAACATTGTACCTAGGATTGGATTGTCTATCGCTTCTGATTCCAAATTATTCTGTTTGGTACTTGTCTATATGCTATGTTCATGTTCCTTAGTTTCGTTTGCTTCGTTTTGTTTTGAGATTACTTGATGAACCTAGGTGTTGAACTTATGATTCTTTTTTATGTTCCGCTTGTTTTGACGATTGATGAAGGTTTGAGGCTAGGTGGCTTTGATTGTAAGAGCTTGATGAGGACTACTTATGGTATTGACATTTGAAGAAGCTTGCTTGATTGATCTTAACTTGATAATGGAAAGTTGTATCTCTTTTGTTGATAAATTTTGTTCGCGCAAGAAAGCGTAGCCCCTCACTATTGCTTGTTTAGGAATCTTTGTGTCCGGCACCACTCAGTTGTATATGGCCCAACACAGATGGAGCACCATCTGTGTGAGGACTTTGATGAACGTCTGCGCAGTACGACATTTTACTTGTTGATGGATCTTGCTTGTTTGCCAAGTCATTACTGTGCCTTGTTGCCAAGTTACTACTTGTGCCTTGTTGCCAGGTATATCCTATGTCTTGATATCTCCACCACAACTCAATGGGAGTAGGGAGGGCAATGACACTATCCCGTGGTAATTAGCATATGTGGACCGCCTATCTTGCTAGATGTTCATGTTAGTTTATTTATGATTCATATACTATGCACTTCTTACGATCAGGATGCTATGTATGTTATATGATCTTGTCTATTGTCTATTCTGATTCGTTCTGCATATCTATTGATGTTTTATATTTATATCTGCCTGCCAACCATCGTTTCTGATGATACTACTCTTGGTGCATAGGTACCGAGCCCTTCTAGTTCGAGGAGGAGACGACGAAAGAGATTTAAGCGGATCATTCTGATGACCTCCTAAACTATAGTACGGACGACTGTATAGCCATACCGACCCCGTACTCGAGTGCCTCATGTTTATTTTTGGATAGATTCATCTTTTGGTTCTTTTGGTTATTATTTTAGTTAGGCCCAAGTTTTATCGTGGTTTTTCATTGTAATTAATACTTTTGTTTAATTGTTTCAAACTTAAACTTAGATAATATATTTCCGTATTGCTCATAACTATACATCTTGAGATATTACTTGTTTATATGAAGCTTCCGCTATTGATTTATGTATTCGAGGAAATATTTATACCTCACATCGATCTTCGATCCATTTGGGACATGATTGGGGGCAAGGGTTATTATTATGTTGAAAAATTTTAATTGATCATAATCTCCTTGATTTCACTTTCGGGGGTGTGACACATGATTGGGGGCAAGGGTTATTATTATGTTGAAAATTTTTAATTGATCATAATCTCCTTGATTTCACTTTCGGGGGTGTGACACAGAATATAAACCCTGGTTGATGATTTTGTGGTGAATAAGTAGTATAAGCATTACCATTCAAAAAAAAAAAAAAAAAAAATAGTTTAAACATTATAACTACTTTCATTGTTAACTGACCCCCAAATCGACCAACCCATGCCACTCAAGTCAGAGTGTTAGTATTATCATTAATACCATTAATAACTAACCCATGCCACTCGAGTCAGAGTGTCAGTATTATCATTAATACCATTAATAACTGACCCCTAAATCAATCAACATCCATAAGTCAAGAACCAGATGGCCAAACTTCCATCTGTTTTACCAAACCTTATATTTCCCAAAGAAACTCCCAGGAATAATTCCAACTTCCTTCTTTTAACTGCCCAAATATAAAATTTTACCAACCCCAATCAAATACACATACATTTAGAGAGAGAGAGAGACTCACGTGATGATGTTCATGAATCCCGGGATCTGCCCCAGACACCATTGAAGATCAATCTTAAAGAGAAGTGATTTTTGGGTTGGCTTATTTTATACAAGAATCTAATACGACATTGTTTTATTATAATCTTTTGCTGTGTTGATGTTGGCCTTTTTCTTAATGTTATTCGATTGTTTAAACCTTTAAGCAGATCTTCCATGAAATATCCCTTGAATGGGAGCATCTCATACCAAGATGTCGAGATCTACCTTTGTTCTTGTCAAGAGTCCAGTCCCTGGTTGCCACGTGTCCAGATCAGTTTTATTTAACTATCCCATGGTTGGCAATATGTCATGTTAAAATGGGCGACCATGTTTGACCTACTCATATTGGAGGCGTATATGGTTGTATAGTAATTTCCGGCTTCTGGGTTCAGATCCAGATAAGTTTAGATGGTTATTACTGAAATGTTACATACAAAACAACCGTAAATCATTTGGTAACAGAAACTTACAAAGTAGGACGAGGTTGATAGGTGGTTTTTTTTTTATTTTTAAAAAGGACGAGGTTGATAGTAAGAATCCTAGTTAGCACATTTTTAACTAAAGATGATCTCCATTAAATTCGACCTGACCCGGTCCATAAGGTTACAGGGTAGGCCGGGTTTGAAAAGGGTAATTATGGGTTGGGGTGGGTTTGGGTTTTAGCCCGAACTATACCAAACCAGCCCATTGTCATCTCTATTCATATCACACTTTTTCGTTGGCCAGGTTGGGCTTGTGGTCGATGCAATGGTTTGAGTTTAATGCCCAATAAATTGTTAGACTAGGGATGCAGATGCGCATCTAATACCTAAAAGGAACTGTTTTTTTTTTTTTTTTCTCTTGTAACAAACCCAAGGGGGCTTAGACCTAAGAAAGCCCATCATGTGGGAAGTGTAAGATTCGGACCCTGATTAATTATGTTCAATACTAATTAATTATAATTAGTGATAATTACTATACTTTAGAGATAATTAAGTGTGTTTAGTTATTAATTTGGTAGATTTAGAGGTTCTCGTTATGATTTAAGTAAAGTTAGACACGGATTGGCCAAGCTTGGGGTAAACTCAGATCTATGTGTAAATTCTAAAAACCTTGAAGGGAGGTGGGGTACACTCATATCGATGTGTAAATTCTAAAAACCTTGAGGGGAGGTTCGTTTGGAGGGTGTTTAACTAAATTTGAGAGCCAGAATGATGTTTTGTAAGTTCCGGGGAGTTTTGGGAACTTTTGGGCCAAGTTCGGTAGTTGGGACAGCATGGTTAGAATTTTGGAATATATGAAAGGTATTTTGAAAATTTCAGAAAAATACCACTTCAAGCTCAGTAGATAGCCCAAACTATTTCAAGGAGTCTTTGTGTTGAGGTCGCAATCATTCGATGTTCGGAAACCGCTCATTTTGCAACATCTCTCTTAAGTAATGTAAGACTCTTACCCGAGTTACCCCGAATAGTACTAATTTAGTAGTGTATTAGTTCTAAGCGAAATTAGTAGCTTTTGGTTAAGTTGGGAATAGAATATCTTTTTCTATAGTTTTGGAGAGTTTTGGGTCCCTTTTTATTTAGCGGGATCCTTTGGGTGTTCTTTTAGCGACTTTGCGTGTACGTGGGGGATTATTCGAGATTCCTATAATTCATGTTTTGACTCCATTTGACTCATCTCATTAATCTCTTCAACTTTCATGTTAATCTCGTCCCAGTTTAAAACCCCGAAACCCAACTTTTCCAATATTGAGGGCAAAACAGTCTATTTATACCAAATTTGGACACAAAAATTCGATATCTCCGAAACTCTCGAAATATATACTTTTTAGAAACTAGATTTTTCGATGATCATTTTTCCCTTCTTTGTTGAACTCATCCGAGGTCCCGAAAGTCATGATTTCAGCCCGATAAGATTTGCTAGTGGTAGAGCCCACTCTCACTTGATATATATAGAAGAACCCATTTCCTTATCCCCTTCTTCCAGCTCAAATCCAACCTAAGCTAGGGTTTTTCTCTTCCTCTTCTTCTTCTTCTTCTTCTTGCTCTTACATCTCCAAATCACTATCAACACCAATGACAAAATGGAAGTCATCTTCTTCTTTCGCACTATAAGAGCTCTCTCTTGATACTATTTGTGGAGGAAATCACCCATTCCAAGACCCTCTTGTAGCTAACTTTGTCCATTTGAAGAGCCACCAAGTAAGCTTTTCTTTCCATCTTCTAGATATGGGTTCTTCTCACCTTAGAGAGCCTTCTTTTATCTTATTGCAAGTTCTTTCTTCCCCATTCATGGTTGTGACCATTTAGGGTTTGTATTTGGGGTTTTTGAATGTGTTTGTAGGTTGGCCTTGAGAAAGGGAGATTAAAAGCCTCCTTAACTTGTTAGAGACCCAAGGCAAGTGGATGAATGAGTATTTAAGTGTTTTCATTTCAATGGTGAATGTGATTTTCAACTTCATGCTTTTGGTGATTGAATATACATGCTTCTTTCTATGATTTCCATTTATTTCAAAGATGGACAGGCCTCGCTCTTCTTGTTTAACTTCTTGGAAAAATCTATGTTATTGATTTTGCCAAAGCATTGTTATTGGGTTTGTGAATCTTGTATGTGATTGGGTTTCTTTTGATGAAATGAGGTGATTGGGGATGTTTGATGGAAGATTTAGATGGTGGTTTGTGTGGGGTTTAATGGAGGATTCAAGCCTCTCATTTGGGCGTAGAAATGAAGCTCAAAGAGATTTGTAAGAAGGAAAAAGGAAGGAGCCCGAAATTGCAATTCTGCAGGTTCTGGACAGTTTGCTCGAGCAAACTCCATCCAGAAGTCAGTTAGTTCGAGCGACCTTGACAGATCGCTTGAGCCAACCTAAACTGGGCAGGTCCACTCGAGTGAACCCGAATCCGCTCGAGCAAACCCTCCCAGAAAGTCCACCACTCGAGTGAACTTTAGATCCGCTCAAGTGATGTGCACTGTGCACCTGGGGTTATGTTGGGAGCAGGAACGTAATGTTTAAATGTTTGGAAGAGGTTGTTTGGAGCTTCATTGTAATGGGGAAGTTTAGAGACAATGTACGAAGCCCATTTTAGAAAGAAACCCCATCACGAAGATTTATTAATGACTTTTGATCTAACAATGTATACAGGGAGCCCGAAATGTCTTCAAACCTCAAGGAGTACCAAGTTTATATTAAATTCGACATACGGGACCCCTTTTCACATTGATTTGGATCTTGAACCCCGATGCCCGACCCATAAGATTTGGAAATTCAATGATGTCCTATTGTTCCTGAAATTGTAATATGCATTTCTCGAAATTTATGCTATGTGATTTGTCTTTTCCGAAAACAATGAAATTATATTTATAGCATTTTGTAGTCTCATTGTACATTGTCCGATGTTAAAGTGATAATTGTGCCTATGAGCACCCCGTCCCGCCCATTTATGTAATTGCATCATATGTATCTTTATACATGTCCCGATTGCTTGCATATGACCTATGAGTCGGCACCACTAAGCTTGGACTACCTTGTCGGCCTGATTCACTGACTTGGAGGTCCCCCTCCCGTCTAACCAACTGCAGTCTTGATCCCGTCCCGTCCTGGCACCCGGTTCGTTACCGTGGTTCCGTCCCGTATAGTTATATATATGTATATATTTTCGTTGAATCTAATCACATCGTGTGTTAGAGATCAACGCCCCAATGTGCTCTCATCAGTTCGGTGATAGATGATTTAGTTTTGTGTGGTTGCCACCTTGTTAGTTCCCGATTCTTTGGTACCTTTCCATACTTTTATATTGCATGTGTTTTCCAGTAAATGATTCATTTATTTTATAAAAATTATTATTTAAATAGGTTTTAATGTTTTCCAAGGCAAATTCATTTATTATTATGTTGTTATATCCTTTCACCTACCTGCCAGACCGTCGTGTTTGATCCATTCTTTGGTACTCAGGTCCAGACGTTGTTTATCCCGAGGAGGAGCATGAGGAAGCAGTCAGAGAACCCCGACATTTAGAGGAGTGGCAGGCCGACGATGTCATTTAGACATTTGGTCGCCTTGAAAAGCGAAACATTTTGGAGATATGACTAATACATTCTTTTGGGAATTACTTTGGCCTTACTGGCCTTTGTTGGCCTTTATTTTTGGGGAGTGATAATTAACTGATCTTTTATATAGACATATAACATTTATTTTTGGGGAAAAATACTTTAATGATCATTGCTCATTCTGGCATCAATTGTTCATACATGCTATTGTTCTTGTTATTTTGAAATGAATTATGAGTTGATTTGCTACACGTTTCCGCACTTGGACAAAAATACTATGTTGATGTGATATCCTCACCGTGGACACTTGTGGGAAATCAAGTGCACGGATGGTATCCTGTTCTTTATTAATACGTGTACATATTAGCACTATGGCATTATGTATTATTGCATTGACAACATCAATCATGAAAGTCCGGGATCCTAACCCGGGGTGGGGGGGGAGCTACAAGTTAATGACCAATTATGTCAAATTTTAACTTCTTTAAAACTAACTAGCCACTAGTGATGATTATCAAATAAAATGCGGAAGCTAATAAAAACAATCACCACAAACATACACCATCACACAATGATTTATAGTGGTACGACCTCAATGCCTACATCCACCACCAGCTTGTGAACCAACACCCACCGGATTTCCACTATCTATGCTTTCAAAAGGCTAAGCAATAACCTTTACAATATGCTTTCCAAGGCTAAGCAATAACCTCTACAATGATGTTTTTCTAGGCTAAACAACAACCTATCAATGCGCTTTTCTAGGCTAAGCAATAACCTTTACAAGATGCTTTTCCTAGGCTAAGCAATAACCTTTATAATAAGAAATATTTCTTTCAAAGTAGTGTCTACACAAACACTCAAAGAGATACAATTTAAGCTCAATACATTTGCCTCTTAAATAGGTTGAAATGAAAGTTTAAAACAAGATACAAGCATACACAAACAAATAGCTAAGTTATGTGCTCAAAGTGTATGAATGTTTACTTCAATCAATTTCTAAAATGAAACTCTTAAATGAATGCTTGATGCATTTGAAAATCTAAGTGCAGAAAATGATGATTGAAGTGATAAGCTAATCACATGAAATATTCAAAACAACTTGGAAAGACATACTACACAAGTTGTATGAAGTTTAAATATTAAAACACATGTGATTGAGACATGAGTGTTTGCAAAACAATTTAATATGCTAAAGTGATATGGTGTTTGCAAAACAACTCAGTTAAAGTTAGAAATATGAAGTTACATCTAGTTAACCATAAATGGATTTTAAATGGAATGGAAATCAATCTAAGAAATAGCCCTCTAGGTTTCTCAGCTTATTCCCCTTCCTTAGGCTTCAAAATGGTTCCAAAGATTCACTCAACAAGCCTCAAGAAAGAAAGGAATGAAATGGACTATTATAGAAAAAACAGTCCAATGGCTAGTTGGCTCGGTCGACACCATGACCCTTGGGTCGACCGGGCCCAACGGTTATATTAGCCAACGGCTAGTTTCCCTAGTCGACCGGGTATACTGGCCATAAATCCCAACAGCTAGTTGGCTCGGTCGACCGGGTAAACTGGCCTGGGATGAGTTCCTGCAGAAATTGCAATTTTCCAAAGATGAAACTTGGAACTCATGGCTAGTGTGATTTAAGCATAATAAAAAGATTCTAAAAAAGAGGAATGTATGTAAATCACAAACCTAGATGTCTAACTCGATTTTCCAAAAATATGCATGAAGAACTAGGTTTTCAAAAGTGCATTTTAAGTTCTAAAACATGCATGATTAAATCATTTGAAAATCAAATGCAAATGCAAGCTAGAAACTTAGATTTCAAAGTCCAAACTAAGATGCATGAGTGTGTGATCAAATGACGGTGAAAGTGATAGTGAATCCATCAAATTAACAACAAACAAAAACCTAACAATCTCCCCTTTTGCAATTTGATGGCAACTAAGATGATCACAACACTTCTATTACTTTGGCTTTTTTGAACGGCTCTGTTCTTGAAATCTCTTGAATGTAGCTTCGTCCGAATGACGAATTCGTTGTGAGCTTTAACTTAATATTTTCAGGATTTCTCCCCCTTCGTTAGAGCTCTCCCTTATTCTTTGCATTCAAGCGATCTTCCTCTTTAGTCCTTGAACAGATCTCCCCCTTGGTTAGATCTGATCTTCTCTCCCCCTTTGTTTGATCTTCTCTTTGTCGGATATTCTGATCTTCTCTCCCCCTTTGTCATCGAATTGCAAAGGAACCTCTAGACATTAGAAAACAAATACCTTTCAGTAGCACCTGTTACCAAATGAGATCTAAAATGTAGTGCGGAACAAGTTATCATGTATGTTGGTTTGTCTATGCATTGTTTGAATGAAGCTGAGACAACAAATATTAATTGAGAGAATATATAGTTCAAAGTATCATAAACATTTATCAAGAGGAATATAATAAGAAGATAAGAGATGAACAAGTGAAACTGTAATTTTCATTGATTTAAGCATAGAAGTTTAGTACAGATTTCACAAATTACATGACCAATACAAAAATCAAAATATCATGGTCAGTAATCAAAATATCAGTGAGTTGATAGATAAAAAATACATCAATGAAAGTCAATCTATCACTACCCCCCTAAAAAAGAAATGCCCTCGTAAGATCTAAGAAGAATCTATAGGAGATGGGGGCATCACATCATCATGGCGTCTGCAGCTGCTGGAGATGTTCGAGAGATATTTCAGGGTTTTCTTCATCATCCCTGAAACCTCTTGCCTAAACTCTTGAAACTCTGTGCGCATGGTAGCAACTACTTGCTCCACAGATACGCTGCTGAGGGGGCTGGGGCTGACGAGGTTGGGGCTCTGGCTGACGAGGCTGGGGCTGCTGCTGATCTGCAATCTCTGTCTCTGCAGCCTCAATCTCAGCATCTCCTTTTGCAACGGGGTTTACTCTCTGTGGTGGTGGAAGCTTCATTAAGAGAATATTTGTTTTGTTGAAGACCGTTGTAGAATCAGGTCTCTCAGAAGCAGGAGGAATCACACCAAAAGATCTGGCGATCTGGGTAATGAGAAACCCGAAAGGAGCAGCACAAGGCTGAGAGCCTGTGATAACCCAGATGATATGGTGCATGATGACTGATGGAATGCACATAAGAACATCAGTAATCACATTGAAAAGAAGATTTACCATGTAGGGTGTTATTTCAGTCTTGTTCCCTTTCCTAGGATAGATGGAATGAGTAAAGATGATATGAATAATACGAAGGGAAGGGATCATAGAGGAGGCTTGAAGGTAGTTTTTGGCACACCAGTCCTCAGGTTTACCATAAAGAGCTCGAGTCACTGACTCTCTCTCATTAAGAGGCAGGACTTCTGAAATAAACCTTGGGCCATCAGACCTAGGTATGCCTAAGATGGAGGAAATCATATCAATGGTGACCACCTCTTCACCATGAAGGAATCTGATAGTAAAAGAATTTGCAGTAGAGGCACAAATAGATTCATAAAGGCCATGGACTGAAGAAGCATAGGTATTGCCACTCCAAGTTAGGATGCTACCCCATCCAATGGCTTCAAGAATAGCCGGGACATCATAGTCCACTAAATCTTTGACTGTGCACATTTTCTCAACAATAATCCCTTTGCTCCAGAAAGATTTGACAATAGAGGATGGAGAGGGAATGTGATTGAATCTAATCTCTGGAGGAGGAACAGCTTCAGGAGAGGATGAGGGAGATCTATGGGAAGAAGATGCTTGGCCTATTTTGGACTTTTTGCTTGGCCTCCTAATGGTTTGCTTTGTGCGTGCCATTTTTGAAGATTTCAATGAGAAGGATGCTCAAGACAATAGACAAGAGCTGAAAATGGGCACTGCTATAGCAAACTGAAAAATGAAGTGGTTCAGGCAATCTGTCAAACACTTGGAATGCAGAATTTGAGGCCGGGGAAAATCACAGAACAAAATTACTCAAACTGAGCCAAGAGGTCTACAAATGATCTTGGAGAGCAAAACAATTAATTCAAATCAGATGACCAGCAACAAACACAAGAAACCGAATCCAACCTTGATTCCAATAACTACACAGATCACTAGAAGAGTCAACATAGAGCTTGGACAACTAGATTGGAAGAGGTCTCAAAAATCCTTGGACAAGCTAGACAAAACACACACAAGAAATGAAATCAACAAATACATCTGCTTGAGTGAGTTGAAGATGCCCAACAGTGATGAGGACGCCCAACAGAGAGGACGAGGATGATTAATGTCAGGCCCTGACCCAGGTTTAGTATATATTATTATTGTTTTAACTGTGATTAGTCTTTAAGTGGGATTAGGGGACGATTAGCTTGGATTTTTAGTTAGATTAGAATTTTAGATAACATTAGGGAATTTTGAGCGCGTTGAGTTTAGTTTGACCGGGCCCGGGGTGGCCCGTGTGTCACGTGTTAGTATGAGAATTTGATTTATGAAAAATATGGATTTTGACATTTTTGAATTTGTTAGTTTGATCCCAATAACTTTCATTTTTGCTCCGTTTGCATTTGAAACCTAGAAATCGCGTTTTCCGAGAAAAAGGGGTAAAACATTCTTTTCACACCTAAATCTGTGTATAAACTTCGAAATTTGAAAATCATGAGGAAAATATACTTTTTGAAAACTAGATTTTTCAACGATCATTTTTGTTTTCTTTGTCGTTTTCATACGGGACCCACAAGTGTTAGTTCCAGCCCTTGGAAGGTTTGGGGCCCATGGGGCCCACACTCACTTAAACCCAAGTCAAAAATCATGCTACAGTGTCTTCTTCCTCCATTTTTGTTTCCTGCAACGGCTGTAGCTGAGAGAGAGCCTCTTTGTTCTTCACACTTTCTCTCTTTGCATGTCTTGCTTTTGATGCTCAAGTGAAAAACAAACCACACCATTGTGTTCCCCATCTCTCAAGCTTTCCAACTATACAATTTTCAAGAGATTTCAGTTGTGTTCATCATCCTCTTCAAGCTCTCCTTCTTCTTTAGAACTTCTCAAGGTTAGCAATGACTTCTTCCTTGAATTTCTAGTTTTGAATGGGCCATTAGAGTAATTTCTTCATGCATGCAAGGAGGCTCTTTGAGAGCTCCTTCCCTTTTCAAATAATGAATTTCTTGAATGGGTTTTTCCATGGATTTTGGTGTAGATTGGAGCTGCTGTGTTTGAGAGCTTCTTTAGAGTGTGTTGAGACCTTTCCATTGGACTAGAGGCAAGTGAATAAATTAGATTTGAATGCATGCAAACAAATGGGTCTTCTTCTCAAAGTTTTGTTGAATTATTATCTTAGATTTGGAATGGTTGTTCTCTCCATGATTTGGAATCAGATTGTATGTGATTTTCATGCAGGAAATGGTTACTATTTTAGTGCATAAAGTCATGATCTGTCACTATTTTACAATGTTGAAAAATGGGTTCTCCAAGCTTTGTTTTTTTTTAACACATTTCATCTTGAACTCTTGTTTGGTGATGGTCATTGGAATGATAATTGATGGGTCAGGCCCAAATAACTCGGTCCGCAATGACGGATTAGACCTAAACGGCTCGGCTCACGGTAATGGGTCGGGTCTGACTGACCCAAGTCCATGATGGGCCCAGTCTATATCCACCCTTTAGGGACCGGGTCCAGATCCATCGAATGACAGAGTCAGACCACGCGTCGTTCCACCTACCGGCTTTCACCAAGTCCATCGGAGGAGATCTCACCTGCTCATCCGTTGAGGACAGTGCGGGAGACTCTACCAGATTGGAGCGCACATCGTTGGAGATCGCTGGAGATTGGGGAAAGACTATAAAAGGAGAGTCCTACTAACGGAGGAAGGCAGATTGAATTTTCTCACTATCATTGTATCTGACTACTTTGTAATCTCCTCCTCAGAGCAGTAAAGTGATCACTTGAAGTGGACGTAGGTCATTCCGACCGAACCACTATAAACCTTCTCTCTCTCTTCATTAATTTCTACATTAATTACATATCACTTGACCGGTGGTGCCCGAAAGCCACTTTTTGGCATCATCAGTTTGGCGCCGTCTGTGGGAATCGAAAAGAATTTCCTTTTTTCAAAAAGCCATGCCGATCACCAGGTCAACAAGGCGACAAGATGGTAACCCCTCGCGCGAGGGTAATCCTCCACCGACCAACCCCGCACCGAATGCTCCCGCTCCCTCTCCTCAGCAGATGCTGGAGACCATGCAGCAGTTGGTAACTCAGAACCAACAAATACTGCAGCTCATGCTGGCGAGTCAGGGAGGAGCACTAGGTGCAGGACCGCAAGAAGTACCATGCTCGGAGCAACTGGTCGCTCCACGCAGAGGGGCACCTCACCCGGGCGCCCGTCCACACGGTGCCCGGGGCCGAGGCGCCAACCGAGGCCGCCTTCACCTGGGCGCCCAACCCCTGGGCGCCCAGGGTCGAGGACTACAGCTGGGCGCCCAGCATCCTCAGGGCGCCCGTCATCATGGCGCCCATGCCCAGGGGACATCTGCTGGAGCTCCGCCTGTCGTCCCACATGGAAGACTCTTGGTTGATCCTGAAGGCCGCGCTCATCTCGACGTACCCCCTCCCCCGGGCGGGTCGAATCGCGGTGGACTTCCACCCCCTCCCTCTGCTTCCAATCATGAGGATCCTGATTTCCAGGAGATGGGAAGTGGAAATTACAGCCTGGAAGACAAGAGCCAGTTCCAAGGTCAATCCAGAGAAGCTCCCAACCTTTGGGACGAGAAGTTCAAAGAGATGCAAAATCAGATAGGCAACGTCTTCAATGCCATGAAGGCACAGGTACCAGAATCCATTGACTATCTGGTACAACGAACGGATACACCGTTCAAACCCTCCGTGGCAAACTACCCCCTCCCCAGAAAATTCAAAATGCCGACCATGGAGACTTTCGATGGAAACAAGGACCCACTGGACCACTTGGAAACCTATAAAACCCTAATGCAACTACACAACATCCCTGACGAGATCATGTGTAGAGCGTTTCCAACCACCTTGAAGGGTTCCGGGAGGCAATGGTTCTCCAGTCTCGCCCCAACCTCCATTTCTACCTTTGCAGAATTGAGTAAGTCCTTCGTGTCTCACTTTATTAGAGGACGTCGCCACCAGAAGCCCGCCACACACCTGCTCAGCATAAAGCAGGATAAGAACGAAAGCCTCAGGAGCTATCTCACTCGTTTTAACGAGGAGGTACTCCAAGTCGAAGAGCCAGATGACAAGGTCTCCATGACAGTCTTCATTGGAGGCCTCCGTTCTTCGAGCTTCCTATTCTCGGTGATGAAGCGCCCGCCAAAGAGCTTTCCTGAACTGCTGGCAAAAGCCCAGAAGTACATGAATGCAGAAGACATCACCAGGGCTAGGCGAGGGGAGTCGTCCAGACCAGAAGGCAAGGGGAAGGAGCGAGACAGAGAGGATAGGAAGGAGAACAGCAGCAACAAGAGAAGCAGAACGGAGAGGGTACCCGCCAGAGAGAGGCTTGGTCCAGCTCCTTAGAGGGATAGGCAGGCCTTCACCCCCCTCAATGCCTCCGTCGGACACATCTTGTTGCAGATCCAAGATGATCCCGTGGTTAAATGGCCAGGGAAGATGAAGTCTCCCCCAAACCGCAGGAATCCTAACAAATATTGTCGCTTCCATCGCGACCATGGCCATGATACAGACGACTGCTACGAGCTAAAGAAGCAGATCGAGGACCTCATCCAGCGCGGCCACCTGCGCCAATATGTTACTGGGAGAGCTCAAGCACCATCACCACCTCGTCATCAAGAGAATTAGCAGCCCTTCGGAGAAATTCACACTATCTCCGGAGGATCGGCGGAGTCGCTCTCAACGATGAAGGCCCACTCCAGAAAGGCCAGACATACTGAGGAAGCACGTCCGTCCAAAGTGCCCCGGCAAGGAGATGGCGAGGTCATATCCTTCTCGGATAGGGACCTGGAAGGAGTGCAGCTCCCCCACGACGACCCATTGGTTATATCCCTGACCATCGCCAATTTCCAGGTACATAGGATCCTGGTAGATAGTGGCAGCTCCGCTGACATACTGTATGCAGATGCTTATGACAAGTTGAGCCTAGGTAGGGAAAGGCTCCGACCTGTTAAGTCACCTCTTATTGGTTTCTCAGGAGAGAAGGTGTACCCCCTGGGAGCGATTAAGCTCCCAGTCACCGCCGGAGTGGCACCCCGAAGCTCCACAATCATGGTCGACTTCCTGGTGCTTGACTGCCCATCAGCTTACAACGTCATATTGGGCCGACCTGCCCTCAATACGTTAAAGGCTGTTCCATCCACCTATCACCTCATCATCCGTTTTCCAACCCCTAATGGAATCGGAGAGGTCAGGGGAAACCAGTTGGCTGCCAGGGAATGCTACGTCTCCTCAGTAAAAGATAAAAAACAGAAGGAAGCGTTGCAGATTGAGACCCTTGATCCAAGGGATGACTCCACCATTGAGAGGGGAGAACCAGTTGAAGCACTCATCACTGTGGTCTTAAATGAAGACCTCCCTGATTGGAAAGTGTACATTGGCTCTTCTCTCCCTGAAGACCTGGTCCGCCGCTTGACCAACTTCCTGAAGAACAACATGGACATCTTTGCATGGTCACATGCAGATCTTAAAGGGATTGATCCCAAAGTCGCCACTCATCGCCTCAATGTCGACCCCCAGCACAAGCCTGTCCGACAAAAGCTGAGGGGCGCCTCCACTGAGAGGGCCCAAGCAATGGACAAGGAGGTCGGGAAGCTGATAGAGAATGGAGCTGTAAGGGAGGTAGCATACCCCGAATGGCTCTCTAATGTTGTGATGGTGACGAAATCCAATGGGAAGTGGCGCCTGTGCGTCGACTTCACTGACCTTAACAAGGCATGCCCGAAGGACAGCTTCCCGTTTCCTAGGATCGACCTCCTCATCGATGCCACGGCGGGTCACGAACTTCTCTCCTTCCTGGATGCTTATTCTGGGTACAATCAGATCAACATGCATCCCCCAGACCAAGAGAAGACGTCATTCATCACCCCGAAAGGGACCTATTGCTATAGGGTCATGCCTTTCGGACTGAAGAATGCAGGGGCGACCTACCAACGCCTAGTGAACAAAATGTTTCACTCTCAGATTGGGCGTACCATGGAGGTTTATGTGGACGACATGCTGGTGAAGAGCCTTGCCGCCACAGATCACATCAATCATCTCCAAGAAACCTTCAGTGTTCTCAGGCTCTATCACATGAAGTTAAATCCCGAGAAGTGTGCCTTCGGAGTGGGGTCCGGAAAATTCTTGGGCTTCATGGTCAATCAAAGGGGGATAAAGGCGAATCCCGACAAAATCAAGGCTATATTGGACATGAAGTCGCCCACCTCCACCAAGGAGCTGCAACGCCTCAATGGAAGGGTGGCAGCACTTAACAGATTTGTCTCCAAGTCTGCAGACAAGTGCTTGCCTTTCTTTAAAATCCTCAGGAAGGCTTTCGAGTGGGGGCCCGAGGCGGAGGAGGCCTTCCAGAAGCTTAAAGCCTACTTGGCCACTCCCCCTCTTCTTTCACATGCTGCACCAGGAGAGGTGTTGTGTCTGTACCTCTCTGCTTCCCCCTCAGCAGTCAGCTCCGTCCTCATCAGAGATCATGATGGAATGCAGAAGCCCATTTACTATGTAAGTAGAGCATACCGAGGGGTAGAGTCTAGATACACAGAGCTGGAAAAACTGGCACTCGCCCTCATTTCGACAGCAAGGCGGCTGCGTCATTATTTCCAAAGTCATACAATTGTTGTTGTTACTGATCAACCTTTGAAGAGAGTACTGGGAAAGCCGGATGTATCCGGAAGGCTCGTCAAATGGGCAGTAGAGCTGGGAGAGTTTGATGTTCAGTACCAGCCAAGGTCTGCCATCAAAGCGCAAGCCTTGGCAGACTTTGTAGCTGAGTTTACACGTGCAGAGGGGGAGACAGATGAACTAGCCTCGCCCATACAAGGTGGGTCGCCACCGGAGGAGGATAATGAAGAGGTCACCCGCACGACTCCAGATCTTCAAGCCTCAGCGGGGGACCAGACAGCCCTGGGCGCCCAGGCATCTCTTGACCTGGGCGCCCAGGCCTCTCCAGCACCCCTGGGCGCCCAAGGCTTGGGCGCCCAGACCTCCTCAGCATCCCTGGGCGCCCAAACATCCCTTGCCCTGGGCGCCCAGGCCTCTCCAGCACCCCTGGGCGCCCAAGGCTTGGGCGCCCAGGCCTCCTCAGCATCCCTGGGCGCCCAGGCATCTCCAGCAGCCCTGGGCGCCCAAGCAATGCCTACTTCGGGCGCCCCGTTGCTTCCTGTTTCTCAATCAGGCGTCCAGAATCCCTCAGTACCACTATGGAAACTTTTTGTGGACGGCTCTGCGACCAGCATTGGAGGTGGAGCGGGTCTTGTATTAATCAGCCCTGACGGCACACCCCTCAAGTGTGCAGTGAAATTTCACTTTCCAGCCTCCAACAATGAGGCTGAGTACGAGGCACTCCTCTCTGGTTTGAAGTTGGCATTGGAAATGAACGCCCGACACCTCATCGCTTACAGCGACTCTCAGCTGATAGTGAACCAGGTAAAGGGCGAGTTCGAAGCAAAGGAAACAAGAATGCAGGACTATCTCAGCCTAGTGAAAAAGTTGATCCCGCAATTCCAACACTTCTAAATCAGTCATATCCCCCGGGAAAGTAACGTTGCTGCGGATACACTTGCCAGGCTCGCCTCGTCCATTGAGACCTCACCAGACGAACCAACATTCCTTGGGCACCAGCTCGAACCGAGCCAGATGAATGAGAGTACTGCAAACATCAACTGTGCTACAGCTGAAACGAGCTGGATGACCCCGATAAGGGCCTACCTTCAAGAGGGCACATTGCCTGAGGACTCCCTTGAGGCGAGGAAACTGAGGATGAGAGCCTCCAAATTTACACTTTTGCAGGATGTCCTCTACAAGAAAGGTTACTCGTTGCCCTTGTTGAGGTGCCTCTCTCCCGAAGAAGCTGATTATGCCCTGCGAGAAATCCACGAGGGAATTTACGGGAACTACTCGGGCGGGCGCTCCCTTGCTCACAAAGCACTTAGGCAAGGCTTCTTTTGGCCCAGCATGCTAGCTGACGCCAAAGAATTTGCCAGGAAGTGTGACAAATGCCAGCGCTTTGCCACTGTCCCAAGGCAGCCATCAGAGGAACTCACTACCATCATGAGCCCATGGCATTTCTCCAAGTGGGGGATCGACATCCTAGGCCCCCTTTCGATGGGTAAAGGGCAATGTAAATTTGTAGTGGTCGCCGTCGACTACTTCACGAAGTGGGCGGAGGCGGAACCCCTGGCAAGGATCACAGACTCCAAAGTAAAGGACTTTGTCTGGAAAAGCATAGTTTGCCGCTTTGGGATCCCACATGCCATCGTCAGTGACAACGCAAAGCAATTTGACAACAAGCTCTTCAACTCGTTTTGCTCTGACCTTCAGATCAAGCAGCCCCACTCCAGCCCGGCACATCCACAGGCAAACGGGCAGGCGGAGGTCATGGTGCGAACGGTCCTGCGAAATTTGAAGACAAGGCTTGAAAGAGCAAAGGGCCTTTGGGTGGACGAGCTTCCCGGGGTATTATGGGCATATCGGACCACGCCAAGAGCTCCAACTGGGGAAACCCCTTTATCTCTCGCCTTTGGGACTGAAGCAGTCATCCCAGTTGAGATTGGGGTCCACTCTCTTAGAGTTCAGCACCATGACCCAGACACCAATGAGGAGGGACTGCGCATCAACCTTGATTTGGTGGATGAAGCGAGGGAGATGGCCAACATCCGCAATGCTGAGTACAAGCGACGCATGGCCAAACACTATAACTCAAGGGTAAAGCCTCGCCCCCTCCAACTCGGAGATCTGGTTCTCAAAAAAGTCATCCTCGCCACTAAGGATTTTCGGGAAGGCAAGTTAGGCCCGAATTGGGAAGGTCCTTATCTCATAACGGAGGTGGTGAGACCTGGCACTTACAGGATTCAGGATTCGGAAGGAAAAGTCCTACTTCATCCGTGGAATGCAGAACATCTGAAGAAATATTACCAGTGACCAGTGAAGGGGAAAGAAGCAATGGACAGGGGTAGTTCAAGTTTTTTCTTAGCACTTTGTAAAATGTTCTTTTACCATGAGCAATGGATAAATAAAGTCCTATATTCTATTCATTCCAAATGTTAGGCTACATAAACTGTCTTTTAAAAAAAAAAAATACTACATGTAATGAAGCATGGCAAAATCTCCTACATCCTAACTACTCTCATCGCTCCCCTCGTCGTCCTCATCATCCTCCCCATCCTCCTCGCCATCCTCTGTATCATCAGGCTCCTCGCTGGGCAAAAAGCCTGAAAAGTCAAGGGCAGGGAAAGCAGCAGTAATCTTCCCTCGGAGCTCCTCATACCCATCGATAAAGGCATTGGCGACGCCATCCGCTAGCTCCGACTCAGCTCTATCGCGCGCTGCCTTCATCTCTGTTGCCACGGCAGCCTCTCTGAGCGACCCCCTCTCGCGGGCCTGCACGAGCTCAGCCTCCCTGAGTGAAGCCCTCTCGCGGGCCTCCACCAACTCAGCCTCTCTGAGCGACGCCCTCTCGCGGGCCTGCACGAGCTCAGCCTCCCTGAGTGAAGCCCTTTCGCGGGCCTCCACCAACTCAGCCTCCCTGAGTGAAGCCCTCTCGTGGGCCTCCACCAACTCAGCCTCTGCCCTCCTCGCCCCCTCACGGGCTAACGAAAGCGCAGTCTCGAATCTGGACTCCCTCTCGCAGGCAGTCAAGAGATCACCTTCCGCCTTAGTAGCCCTCTCGCTGGCTGACGAGAGCTCAGTCTCTAACCTGGTCGCCCTCTCGCGGGCCGCCCCAAGATCGGCTTCCCTATCAGCCTCAAGGGCAGCAATCTTCCGCTGAGCAATGGAGTACACCTTCCGCAGATTTTCATTCTCTCGCATCAACTGGCTGTTGTGTTTGGCTTTTGACAGCAAGCTGATGGATGCAGTGGAAGCCTGGAGCAATACGAAAAGAAATGAGACAAAAAAAATATTTTGAAAGTCTGGAGAAAAGGAAAAGCCTTTACCTGAGCCAGACCCTCTAGGAAGGTATCTATGACCCTCTCAGTACCCAAAGAAGTGATCCGTGAAACCTCATGAGGAATCACGAATCTCCCGAGCCTCTCCCGGATCACCGGCGGGTTGCCCAACATATGACTCTGATCAGCCCCTGCAGGATTCCCCGGACGTTGGGGACATGAATGAGGGGCAGAAGGTGCAGCTGGAAAGGAAGACTCTCGAATAGCCATTGGAGCAGAAGAGGTGGCTGGCTGGGGGGACACTGTTGGAGAGGCCGCCCTATGAGAACACAGCAGTGCCCCCGATGAAGGGGCAGATGCGAAAGAACTGGCCCTGAAAGACACTGGCGGGGAGTCCCCTCTTGTGGCGCTGTCTATCCTCGCCATCTTGGAAGGAGGGCCACTCCTACTTAAAAGGAGAGCCCCGATCCTCCCTCTATCCACTGCAGCAAAAGCCAAAAATGTTACTTGTGTATATAAAAAAACAAGAGAGAAAAGAGAAATGAAACGCAGAAGTTAAATACTCTTTCTCTTCGCGGGAGGCGCCTGAGAAGGGCCACTAACTCCACCACTTTCTTTGGGTAAAAGAACACCCAAATCTTTTTCGGGATGGTCTCTTACCGCCTGTAACTTCCGCTCCTGACTGGTAGAGAGCACCGGCGCGTCTGCAAATAGGCAACGGGTGAGCACATAAATAATATCAATAAATGTGAAAAAGTAGCAAAGGAGTGGCTTACCAAGTCTCCTGGCATCTCCCCATCGAGTTGGCACCAATACTCGATTTGTCTCAGAGGCTCATTCTCCGCCAACAAAGAAGAAACGGGATTTCCAACTATGGCAGTTGGAACGAAGACCCGTAAGCAGGTTGCCCCCCTAGGGGCAAGGTAGTACCATCCCCTATTTGGGGCCGGAGACTCAATCAAGCTATAGGCAGCATGGAATTCCACAGGAGAAGCATCCTCTTGATGAACCCTCCTCCATAGTGCAAGAAAGCCAAGCAGAACCCTCCAACCATTGGGTGCTAATCGCCCCGGGGTCAGTGAGAAGTAATGAAGAACGCAACAAATGGGGGAGGGCAGGGGGAACCTAAGCCCAGCTTCGAGCATCTCTTCGTAAATAGCAATCTCACCTGAGGAGTCGTCACAAGCGGGTTCGTCCGCCTCAGCCCGACGGCATAACACAGTTGGAGGAATAGGATAGGCAGAGGCAATTCTCAAAACATCATTATCAGTACTGAGCAAACTGAAAATAGTACTCACCTTGGACCCCCTGTCCTCGACGACCACTTTTCCTCGATACTTTTTGCGATGAGGACGTGTCGTGTCCACCTCCGTGCCGCCAGTACTCATCTCTCCATCAATAGTAGGCCGGGCCGGACTCCTCGCTGCAGCAGTAGGGGCTGCACGCCCATCAGTACAAGCATCAGGAGTTGCTCGCCCACCGGCAGTGAGGGCTGCACGCCCGCCCCTGGTAAGGGGGCCCACCTGGGCGCCCCAATTCTCCACAGTAGCCTGCGCCACAGCAGGGGCGCCTCCTGCCTGGGCGCCCCGTCCCTCCTCACCCGCGTGGTGCACGGCAGCAACCCCTGCAGCAGTGGCGCCCCCACCTGGGGAGCCCGACGTCTCGCCACCTGCATCAGAGGACCCCACGGCAGCCGCGCCTGACCGTCCGGCGACGATCGACTGCCCACCACGCGCAATCAGCGAAGCAGCGGGGTCGCTCGCCTGGGCGCCCCATCTCCCCACGCCCGCCTGACGCACGACCTTGGCCGACGCCACGCAACCAGCAGCTGGGGCGCCCCCACCTGAGGCGCCCAATCCGGCATCATCTGCCTCGCCCATAGCTGGGCGTCCATTAGCCTCGCCCGCAGAGCATCCATCAGCCTCGCCTGCAGAGCGTCCATCAGCCGCCTCGCCCACAACTCCGGGGGCGCCCCGTCGAACGGCCTTCTCGCCAGCAGCAGGGGCGCCCCACCGTCCAATGGTCTTCTCGCCAGCAGCACGGGTGCCCGCCTGGGCGCCCCGAGTCTCGTCCAGAGTGGCGTTCAGCGCAACAGTGGAGGCGCCCTGGGCAGGGGCGCCCCGAGTGGCATCCAGCGACGCCTCACCCTTGCCCAGTCCGCTGCTTGCAACAGCTCGACCAGCGTCCCCGTCACCGGCACCTCTCGATTGGTTGTTTTCTAACTTCTCTTGCTTTGCCATGGGTTTTTCTTTCTCTGAACAACAAGGAGTATCAATGGCTGCCCTCTCTCCTTTGTAGCAAGCAGAAGACAAAAAGTAAAGCAATAAGTAAAAAACAAAGTGGGCAACCCACTTTATTTATAACCTTTACAGTAGGGTTTTCAAATGAGAGAGGATGGCCTGGGGGACACCCCTGTTAGGGATTTTGTAATTTGCAATTTGGTGGATGCATTTGCACTTTAGCATCATTTGAATTCACACACTAGCATTGTTTTTAGAAACCTTGAAATCTAGTTTTATTCATGCATAGCTTTATAGATTTTGAAAAGCTTTTGTTTTATGCATGGTTTGGTTTTAAACTTGGATGCATTAGTTTTGAAACCCAAACTCTTTTGAAAACCTATTTCCTTGTGCATTATATTTGGAAAATCATCTTGACAATTTAGGTTTGAACTTTGCATACATTCATCCCTTCATAATCATATGTGTATGCATTGTTTTTGAAAAAGGAGTTTTTAGAAATCAAGCTAGCCTATGGTTTAAAGTTTCAAATCATTTTAGGCTTTGGATGTTTCATGTTTTTATACTTCTTTGGATGATTTAAAACATGTGAAAAAGCTTGATTTTATTGGCCCAAAAGATCCCCAAAGAAAATCTTCAAGAAACCCAAAAAATGGGAAAATCTGGGCAGGCCCGGTCAACCGACCATGTGTGGCCGGTCAACCAGCCAAGAGGCCCGGTCAACCGGCCACACACTGGCCGGTCAACCGGGCTCCTGAAGCCAAACGGCTCTTTTTTTGACCGTTGTGTTTGGCCGGTCAACCTGCCATGTCATAGCCGGTCAACCGGGGATATAGCCGTTGGGCTGTTTTGGGGATATAAATGAGTTCTTTCCTTTGTCTTTTGTTAGAGATTTTGAAACCCTCTTTGAGGAGCTTTGAGAGAAGACAAAGGGGATGATCTAAGAGACATCAAGGGGTCATTAAGTGAAGCTTAAGCTTGGATCAACTAAGTTAAATCTCCAAGTAAGTTTTACTTTTATTAATCATTTGTTATGTGCTTTATTTGAAACTTTGGAAAATGATTTCAAGCATGATAACAATGATGTGTTGAATCCTTTCTTCCCTCCATCTTTGATATTCAAGATTGGATTCATCACTTTGATTTCAACCCAAGTTTTGTTTTAAACTTTCTTAATCATGCTTAGCCTAAAATCTTTGATTTCCTTTAATGCATGATTCTTTGTCTTGGTTGAAACTTCCTTTGTTGTTTTCATACATTTAAACTTTAGTTAAATTAATTTGGTTTTGAAAACAACATGCACATGTATCACATGTTCTAAATTAGCCATTTTCACACAACTTGTTAGTCCTTGATTTTCATGTCATAAACAAGTTGAATTTCATACATGTGATTTGCATAAGACTTCAATCAAACCTTTTATGAGCTTTTAACTTTGAATTGCTTTAAGCAATATATTGAGTGAGCCTTCTTTTTAAACTTGATTGGAGTCATCACACACACACCTCATAAGCATACAACTTTGCATTCATAGAGTGTTTGTGTGAGTTTGGTTTAAACTTTCATATCCGCCTATTTAGAGGCAATTTATTTGAGCTTAAAATTGTAATCTCTTAGAGTGTTGAGTAAACACTTTCTTAGAGAAATATTGATTTGTAAAGGTTATTGCTTAGCCTAAGAAAAGCATTGTGTAAGGTTATTGCTTAGCCTAAGAAAAGCATTTTGTAAAGGTTATTGCTTAGCCTCTAAAAGCACATTGAGAGGTTGTTGTTTAGCCTTGAAAAGCAACATTGTAAGGGTTATTGCTTAGCCTAGTAAAAAGCATAAATAGTGAAATCCGGTGGGGTGTTGGATACACAAGCCGGTAGTGGATGTAGGCACGTTGGCCGAACCACTATAAATATTGTGTTGTGGTGATTGCTATGTGGTGTTTGTTTTTGTATTAGCTTCCGCATATTGTATGACAATTCATCACTTGTGACTAGTTTAGTTTAAGAAATTAAAATTGATTTAAATTGGTCATAATTGTAGCTCACCCTATTCACCCCCCCTCTAGGGTTAGGATCCTCGTGGACTTTCAACCCCCTGACCCCCTCTGCGGAGGGCATATATTAAAAGGGAAATTCAAGAATGAAAGAAATCGCCAGGAGGACTCTGCTGGGAAAACAACAAACCGCTCAACATGAAAAAGCCTGATGTTCAAAATGTCTCCCTTTCAAAGTTTTTGGCGCGAGACATTGAGGGGCAAATGATGGGTCAGGCCCAAATAACTCGGTCCGCAATGACGGATTAGACCTAAACGGCTCGGCTCACGGTAACGCGTCGGGTCTGACTGACCCAAGTCCATGATGGGCCCAGTCTATATCCACCATTTAGGGACCGGGTCCAGATCCATCGAATGACAGAGTCAGACCACGTGTCGTTCCACCTACCGGCTTTCACCAAGTCCCGCGGAGGAGATCTCACCTGCTCATCTGTTGAGGACAGTGCGGGAGACTCTACCAGATTGGAGCGCACATCGTTGGAGATCGCTGGAGATTCTCCCCACCCGTTGAGGAAAGACTATAAAAGGAGAGTCCTACTAACGGAGGAAGGCAGATTGAATTTTCTCACTATCATTGTATCTGACTACTTTGTAATCTCCTCCTCAGAGCAGTAAAGTGATCACTTGAAGTGGACGTAGGTCATTCCGACCGAACCACTATAAACCTTCTCTCTCTCTTCATTAATTTCTACATTAATTACATATCACTTGACCGGTGGTGCCCGAAAGCCACTTTTTGGCATCATCAATAATGATTAATGTGGTTGGATAGAGTTGATTGAATGTTGATAGAAGTGTAGAAAGTTGTAGTTGGATGATGGGAATGCAAAGGAATGGAAAGAAGGAGGAGGGAAATTCAAAAACAAAAGCAAGAGGGAGGAAGAAACAGTGCAGATTTCCTGCACTGAACTGGACTGGACAGAGCCCAGTCCGCTCGAGCGGGCCATGGCTCTGCCTGGCAGCAGCCCAGCCAGAGAGCAGGGCCGCTCGAGCGGGCCTGGCCCCTGTTTCAGGCCCAATTCTGGGTAGTTTATAAGCTGATTGCAGGCCCGTTTTCTGGGCAGTTTCCAGGCCAATTTCAGGCCCCATTTCTGGGCAGTTTTCAAGCTGATTTCAGGCCTGTTTTCAGCCCATTTCAGGCCTGTTTTCCATCCCATATCAGGCCCAATTTCTGGGCTATTTTCTAGGCCATTTCAGGCCCAATTTCTGGGCTGTTTTCCAGCCCATTTCAGCCCTTTTCCCCCACTATTTGAAGCCCATTTAAACCCATTGAAGCATAGTAGTATGAGATGTATACATTGAATCAAATTACCGTAAATCATGGAATTTAAATGGGAAAAATGATGGAATTGTTTGATGTTAGAATTACCCGGGAAATTCATTCAAGTCTTAATATACACTCTATATCTTTAATTGTCAGAGATCTTCAGTGACACCAAGCTTTACATATATTATTGACATTAATGGTCTAAGTGTATGTCAAGACGACCCGTGGTAAGCCATTAAACCACTATACATTAATTCATTCCAAGTTAAGAAAATTTGTATACTTTTTACAAATTGTTTTGAAATAGATTTGAGTGGTTTGCCATGTTTAGAAACATCGGTAAGGGTACTCATTTGATTCGTTCGAATTTGTCAGTATGTATTTGTCTGGAGTAGTTCCTTTTATCGATTTTGGAAATGTATTACTATGATTTGATTTGTATTAATTCAGGTTTTGGTTTTGAATGGCACCACTAAGCTTAGGTCACCTAGTTGGGCTGATCACCCGGCTTGGGATCTTAAAATTATTTGCCAACTGCAGTTTGGATTCTATTTGTTTGCTCCGGCCATGGCAACAGTTCTGTATTCCGGTCCCACGAGTAGTGGCAACGGCTTCTGTCTGTTTGTTCCGGCCATTTTATATGGCAACGGCTATTTGTCTGTGTGCTCTTGTTACTTCAGTAATAGGAGAATATAACTATATGTGGTTTGCTAATATTTTGATTATTTGTCAGTTAGTTTGAAACATTTAAACTATGAAATTCTTTCATTTGTATAGATTTGGTTCTTTTGGTTTACTCTTTATATATGTTTCGTTTCAATTGTATTTTTATGATTTAAATATAACATTTATAAAACTTATATACCTAATCTGCTTTATTCACTTGCCAGACCGTCGTGTCTGATACTCTTTTGTTTGGTGTCAGATGTCGGACCCGCAGATTTTGAGGCAGAGCACGTGGTTGAGGCGGTAGAGCCGCCAGTGGAGCGCGAGTGGCAGCCCAACGATGTCATGTAGACATCGTGTTGGAATTTGAGCTGGGATAACATTTTGAGAACTTAGTTTATGACCTCATCAGTCTTCTTTTGGGATGTATAAATTAAATATACTTTTGTGATCCTCACAACTTTCACTAACTTCGGGTTATACCTTTTATATATTTCTCTTTTGATACAGAGTTTGTGCAATTATCTTATATCTCATTTGGTTTTTATTTTGCTATAAGCTTCCGCATATTATTATTTGTTGTGAATTCGATTAATTGGTTGTGATGGATCGTCTGGATTCCTCACCGTGGAATCCTGTGGGAAAATAAATAGCGTGTGCGGGCGGAATTTTCTGACCCGTCGCGCCACGTCCCCCGGATTAAGGACTTGATTATCAGGGCCTCAGTCCCGGGGCGTGACAATTAAGAATGATGATAAAAGATGGACGATGATCAAGGTCTGAGAAAAAGAGAAAGATTCCAGGTAGAAAGATCTTGAAGTGAAGAAACCTGAAATTTGGAAGAGGAGACCTAAAGCCTGCACACTGCTATCGACCTGCAATGGAGAAAAGAAATTCTGTTTGAAACAGAAACTGTCCAGCGCAATTGTTTAAGTTGCTGGGTGCGCATGCTCGGTCAACCGGCCACTTTACTCTGTCGACCGGGCAAACTGGGAAACCTGATATCTGATAAGGTTCAGAGTAAAAAGGGCCTGACTAATCATGGGTCAAACTACAAGCAAACTACCCTTAAACCTAGTTATCAAACAAGCAAAAAAATCTTAGAAAAGAGATTTTATGAAATCAATTCTAAATAATTCCTTTCGAAATAATGAAGACTTGTAAGACTAAAATCATTTTTCAAAAATATTTAATTTTGACAAATATTGTTTGACTTGTTGACACCAAAAAAGTCACTTTGCCTTTTCAACATCAAGAAGCCATATGAAGCCGCATCCTACCACAAAACAGGCAATGCTGCTTCAAGCATCAGATCTTGTTAGAATAAAACAAAAATGGCAAGATCCTTCAAGACAGCCAAAAGAGGGGTTCACATGAAGTTTCGGGTCATTCCAACATCATTTAACCCAACTTCACTCCTCCGGTAGCCAAACATGCGCTCTTGGCGGCAACGACATCGAAGATATCAAAACTTCGATCAGAGCCTGTGAATGGTCTCAAAATACCTCTAAAGGCATCCATGTCAAATTTCAAGTCAAATCGACAACGTTTGACCCTCCATCAACTCTCGAGTAGTAAAATCAAGCCTCTTGGAGGTGAGAACCACCGAGGCCATCACTCATGAAACGGAGCACATGGGCAGCTTTAACATACTTCCAAAGGGCTGCACGTCAAATTTCAGGTCATTCCGACAATGTTTGACTTGACTTTGACGCTCCGAAACAAAATCAAGGCTACCGGCGGCGGAGCACCCCGGGACCACAACACCGAAATTGGAGCCAATGGTTCGTCTCAAAATGACTCCAATAGGCTCCTTGTCAAGTTTCAAGTCAATCGGGCATCGGTTGACCGCACATCACCGGGCGACATCTTCCCCACGGCGAAATCAAGTCTACTGGCGACAGGACCCCACACGACTTCAAGACTTAAACAAAAGCCCATGGTTGGTGCTATTTACTGCTCAACAGGTTTCACCTCAAATTTTGGGTCATTCCGACATCGTTTGACCTAGTTTCGACTCTTGATAGAAAATTGGCTACAAAGTCTTCGGTTTTTCAAAAAAATAGGAAACTTTGTGCTCCGATTTGAATGGCTCCTCGTCAAGATTTCTTCAGGAGAATCAAGTCAATAAATGAGGAGAAATGTCAAGAAAAATGCAGGAGAAAACGGCGACGAAAAAGACCAAACAACGACCGAGAAATGGCGACCAAAAGGGGAGAAATCCCCATGGTCGCCGACGACCTTGGCCCATGGACGCCGCCGGCGACCATGGAAATCCGGGTCGCCGGATTTGTCGCCAGGTGGCCCGTTTTCCGCCCTTTTTCTTGTTTTGGGAGTTTCAGCCCCCGTGATTTCATGAAAATCTGATTTTTTATGCTCGAAATTGACTGCTCTCCATTGACATCTCGGATCCGCCGTCAAGAGCATGAAATCATTATTGACCACTCCAAGATCGCCAACCGGCTGACCAAGAAAGTGCACTTTCTGTCCGATCGATCGAGAAATCAACAAGACAGATGTCACCGGCCCGCTGGTATTAACCAATGTCTGAAGTTGCATCGCCATCTGACATCAAACAACATGCGGATCCATCGACGATCATCACAAGAAGAATTCCAAAAGACGCGGCACGGCACGCGACTCTTGAAATGCCCTGGCAACCACTTAATGCCGTTAATTGACCCGTTTTATGACAACTTAATGCGGTCATTAACCCATTATTTTGGACGACTCAATCAGAATCAAGCAAATGGGAGTTACAAATCCAAGCAATCATGTCATTAAAACCATGAAACTCCCTTCATCATGGAAATTAAGGGCGATTAAATGCCCATCATCTCCCACCGGCCAATCATAAGCCAAGAAAAAGGAGTTACAAAATTAAGAAATAAAAACTTGTAACTCCTCTCATCATGGAGGATCAATGCCATCAATGCTCACAAACCCAGCTTAAGGCCACCAAAAGCCTATAAAAGGAGGGTCATTCCAAGGAAGAAGAACCCTTGGACCTGTCCAGAAAAATTCAAGAAAAAACCCTTGGACCCGTCCAGAAAAATTCAAGAAAACTCTGAAGAATTCTCGAAGAAACCTTGCTACTCTGTTGCAAAAGAAGCACCACAAGGTGATCGAAGTCCCTTGGGGGGGCAACCCCCCCAAGGTCTCCTCTGTCCTTCTATCCAACATGGCCTAAACACGGCTCTTCAGTCCGTTTACTCGCTTTTTATTGGATATAGGACCTCCCCTTGGTCTTTATCCTCTAAAAAGCCGAGGCCCAAGCAAGCCAAAGAATCGGAGCATCAAGCGTTCTCATTTGAAGGACGATGACAAAGTCCATACATGACTTGCGACCGTCGATCTGAACGAGTCCCCACAATCTCCTGAGAAGTTAGATATCTTTTCTTACTTTTCTTTGTATTTTGTATTATTTGTAAAGAGACAAAAAAAATCACATCTCTTGTCTTTTTTCATTGATAAGATTTGTAAATCGCCTTTCACAGCACAAAACCGCCTTCTACAGCACAAAAATCGCCTTCCACGACAAACAAAATGAAATCGCCTCTCTCGGCATTTAAAAAATTGTATCTTTCTTAAAATATATGTGCAATGGAAAGTTAGAAAAAGGAATTGATTTCCTTTCTACTTATGAAGGTGAATCTCCGGATCACCATTTCAAATTCCAAGTAGAACAGAAAATCTGGCATACCCGTACAAAAAATGTTAATGACCTTGCTTTTCCTCCGCCGCCATGCTCTCGGCAGCCCCAGGGGTGGGAAGGAGAGGACGAAAGGTAGGAGCCCCCATCATGACTATGAATCCATTCAAATTTAAACAATTTGAAAAACAAATCAATTGACTAAGAAAGTATAACTTTTTAAAATTTTTTCAAATCAAATTGATCATAAACATGCATTTTATCATAAAATACCTTTTTAAATTCAAAATGCATTTTCAACAAGCAAGACTCAACCAAATGAATTTGAAACCTAAAGTAGATACTAAGAAGGTAGAAAGAACTAGATTCAAGACCAACTAGACATATAACTATAAGAAAAGGTTGGTCCTATCTATCTAAAAAGCGTTAATATTTTTCTAAAGGTCTAACCTTAGGTATCCATCTAAGGTCTTGAACTTTGGAGTCTATTTTTGAAATTCCACCAACTAGAGGATATAAAGATTAAGTTCTTTTAGACTTGACATCATATCTTTGAGGTTTGACTATTTTATACTTAGATTGATGATTAGTCTTTGGAAGTTGGTGTTTCATTTTCTTTTTATTCTTCTCATTTCTTTTAGCTTTTCCTCCCTCTTTTTGTCTTTTGAACTTTAAGTTTTACTTTTCAACCTTTTTCAAGAATTCTTTCATTTCCAAGGTTAAAGGAGGTAAAGTGAGAAGTTTCTTTTTGATAGATTTATTTTGACTATTAGTCTTTTTAAAGTCTATCTTGGATGACTCTTGTTAAAATGTTTTAACTTGTTTGAACTTCCTAGAGTCTTCCTTGGAATTCACTGTCTTACCCTTCATAGAATTAGATTTTGCTTTCTTATGTTCAAAGATGGGTTTAGACATATGACTTTTTCTTAATTTGCACTCACATTTGAAATACCCTTCCTTGTTAGGTATTTTGTTTTTGCAATTTGGTGGATGCATTTGCATATTGGCATCATTTGAATTCACACACATGCATTGATTTAAAATATCTTGAAATCTAGTTTTATACATGCATTGGTTTTTAGTTTTGGAAAAGTTTTTGGTTTATGCATGTTTTGGTTCGAATCTTGGATGCATTGGTTTTAGAACCCAAAACTCTTTTGAAAACCTAATTCCTTGTGCATTATATTTGGAAAATCATGTTAGGTATTTAGGTTTGAGCTTTGCATGCATTCATTTAAAAAAGAATCATTTTTGTATGCTTGTTCACTTGAAAAGAGTTTTTATCAAATCAAGCTAGCCTTTGGTTTTAAACCTTTGAATCATTTTAGGCTTTGTGTGTTTCATGTTTTTAAATGTTTTAAAACATGTTTTTAAGCTTGGTTTAGTGACCCACAAAATTCCACAAAGAAAATCTTCAAAATGCAAAAGTTGGAATTTTTGGGGGTGTCCCGGCAGTGTCGCCGGTCGACCGAGACCTGGGTCTCGGTCGACCGAGAACACTGCAGGGCAAATGGACAGTTTTTGAACTGAAGCCCCAACGGTCAGAAATCTGACCGTTGTGCCTTCTCGGTCGACCGAGACCCCTTTGCCGGTCGACCGAGAACTAGCCGTTGGCAACTTTTTGGCTATAAAGTCCATTCATTTCCAACCTTTTTCAATGCTTGAACTATGAACCTTTGAGAGCATTTTGGAGCCATTGAAAGGGGAAGAAGTTGGAAAGGCTAGGAGGCATTTAGGAGAGCTAAAGCTTGGATTATTAAGTTAAACCACCAAGTAAGCTCTACCTTTATTAATCATAGTTATGTGCTTTGTTTAAACTATTGGTATATGATATTTAGCATAATAACTATGATGTGTTGAATCCATTCTTCTTCTAATCTTTGGTCTAATTAAGATTGGATTCTTCACCTTTGTTTTCAATCCAAGTTGTTAACTTTTTAAATCATGCTTAGACAAAATCTTTGTTTTTCTTTCATAGCATGAGTCTTTTACTTGGTTGAAACATTGCTTGTTGTTTTCATTCATTTAAGCATTAGTAAAATTAATTTGGTTTTGAAAACAACATGCACATGCATCACATGTTCTAAATTAGTCATTTTTATACAACTTGTTAGTTCTTGATTTTTATGTCATAAACAAGTTGAATTTCATACATGTGATTTGCATAAGACTTCAATCAAATCTTTTATGAGCTTTAAACTTTGAATTGCTTTAAGCAATATATTGAGTGAGCCTTCTTTTTAAACTTGATTGGAGTCATCACACACACACATCATAATCATACACTTTTGCATACATAGAGTGTTTGTGTGAGTTTGTATTAAACTTTCATAACCGCCTATTTAAGAGGCAATGTCATTGAGCTAAAATTGTAATCTCTTAGAGTGTTGAGTAAACACTTTCTTTGAGAAATCTTGAATTGTGTAAGGTTATTGCTTAGCCTAAGAAAAGCATTTTGTAAAGGTTATTGCTTAGCCTCTAAAAGCACATTGATAGGTTATTGCTTAGCCTTGAAAAGCATCTTGTAAAGGTTGTTGTTGAGCCTTAGAAAAACAACATTGTTAGGGTTATTGCTTAGCCTTTGAAAAAGCATACTTAGTGGAAATCCGGTGGGGTGATTGGTTTCACAAGCCGGTAGTGGATGTAGGCATTGAGGCCGAACCACTATAAACATTGGTGTTGTGGTGCATGCTATGTGGTGATTGTTTTTGTTTAGCTTCCGCATTTTATTTGATTAATCATCACATGTGACTAGTTTGTGTTAAGAATTAAAATTGGTTTAAATTGGTCACAATTGTAGCACACCCTATTCACCCCCCCCTCTAGGGTTAGGATCCTCGTGGACTTTCAATTGGTATCAGAGACAAGTGCTCTATCCCTTAGGATCAAGTGTTTGGAACTCTTGATTAGGTGTAAAAACCTAGAGTTAAAACCCTAGAGTTGTCCTTTTATTGAAAATCATTAGAATGGACTCCACTATGCTAGACTTTGTAGATTCTTCTAGACCCCTCATTCTTCCATCTTATGGAGATTCAAACATTGAAATTAAGGAATCTCAACTTGAATTAAAAGAAGAAGAATATGATGAACTTGAAGCCTATGAGGAATTGTACACATGGTCCTTAGAGGTTTCCAAGAAAAATAAAAGATTAAAAGAAGAATCTATAAGGCTAAACCAAGAATTAGACTCTTCTAAAAATGAACTTAGAGAAAAAGATGAATTTATAAATTGTGTAGAATCTAAGTTCATGATCTCTTTAAATAATCTATCTAACATTCAAGATGAACTAAGAGAATTAAAGATGGATTATGATAATGTCAATAAGGAAAATTTAATTCTAAGAGATCAAATAAAAAGGCAAGATAAAGACTCTAACAATCTTGAATCTAAATTGACTATCTCTAAGGAAAATTTATCAAATGCTCAAGATGAATTAAATAAGACTAAGATAAATTGTGATGAGCTTAAAAAGGAAAATTGTAACCTAAGAGATACAATTAAAAGACAAGATGAAAACATTAACTATTTAAAATCCAAGTTGACAATTTCAAATGAAAATTTGTCTAATGCACAAAGTAATTCAAAAACTTTAGAACTTGGATCTAATGTTGTTAATGAGCTTAATTCTAAGTTAAAACTTGCCTATGAAGAGCTAAACAATTATAAGGAAATTGAAAATGAACTTTCAAAAGTCAAACATGAAGATTCAATCCTTATAACCAAAGTCACTCAACTTGAAAACTATAAACAAAAGTATGAGTGCAAGGTTACCCAAAGTGAAGATAGACTTGAAAAATTATTTAAAATGGGTAAACCTCATGGAGATAGGACGGGTATTGGATTCAATAGGAATATGTCTTATGACCCTAAATTCACCAACACTTTTGTGAAAGGTGAGTCCTCTTTCTCTAGCACTCTTCCTCCCTTGCCCAAATCAAAATGTAATTATTGTGGCATTGAAGGGCATTTTACATTTGAGTGCAAACTAAGGAAAAGAAGCTATGTGTCTAAACCCATCTTTGAACTCAAGAAAGTAAAATCAAACTTGAAGGGTAAGACACTAAAAACAAAGGAAGACTCCATAAAGCTTAAACAAGTTAAACCAATTAACAAGGAGTCTCCAAAAATAGATTCTAAAAAGGTTAAACAAGTCAAACCAAGTTTAAAAGAATCTATTAACAAAAAGCTTCTCAACCTACCTCCCTTAAGTCAAAACATGAAAGAACTTTTGAAGAAATTTACTAAGTTAAATCTAAATTTCAAAAGTCAAAGAAAGGGAGAAAATAAGAAGAAAAGAAATTTGAAGCAATCCCCTATGAAACAAACACACCAACTCTCTAAGACTAATCATCAATCTAAAATAGTCAAACCTCAAAGATTTGATGTTAAGTCTAAAAGAATTTATCAAGTCAAATCTCCTTTAGTTGGTGAGAACCCCAAACTAGACCTCAAAGTTCAACCCTCCCAAGACCTTAGGTGGATTCCTAAAGTTCGATACTTAGACAAACCTTAGGGTCTTGAACCTCATTGACCAACCTACTCTTTATTAGTTAAATCACTATGTTGGTCATGATTGCATTTGCATTTTGTTTCTTTTAGTTAGATTTCTTAAAATGCATTGCTTCTTTATGATCATTTGATTTTGGTTTCATGCACCATTCTAAGTTACATGTCATGGTTTTCAAAATCTTTTGATTATAATCTCATCATGTTTGATTTGCTTGTTGCACTCATATGTTTTGCATTGCATTTCTACATGATTAATTGATTGTGATGTTAAAAGCTTTCATAGCTAATTTGTCATGATCAGTTGTTGTTAGATCATTTGATGGATGTCTTAGTTAGATCCTTTTTGTAAATCAAATGATTTGAATCAATTCAAGTTTTTCCATGGATTTATAAGGTATACCTTTATATGGAAAATCATTGTTTTGAAAAATCAACTTGTATGTGTTTTAATGAAGTTATATCTTTTCAAATACAATGTTGATAATTGATCTTCAAAATCATTCCTTTATGCTCATTGTTGGATTTTGTTTTTCAAAATGATTTGAAGATTGTTTTGAATGGAAATGCTTTTTAATCTCATTAGTTATATTCATCTAAGCATGTTCCATTATTCTCATTTCCTTTTTCTTTTGGTTTCATTATCTTTAGAAATGGAAATGTATGTTGTTTGCATCTCTAGCTTGTGTGTTTACATTCTTTTCATATGCAAATGACTATTGGTTCCATGTAAGGTTGTGAACTTGTATTTTTTTTGAAACCATACTAGAACCCAAATCCATCCTCTATGCTCACTAGTCATATCTTTATGGATGGTTATGATGTTGATTCATGTGTATTCTCTTGATATCATCCTTATACATGTTTCAACCTCATATTAGTGTTCTTGATCATATGAACCTTTTTGAAATCCATTACTTGTATTTCATAGTTATATCTCTTGTTTGATGGATTTCTTAGTGTTGAATTCATATGATCTAGACACTTTGGAAATTGCATGCATTACAAAGCTTTATCCTTTTGCATTGCAATTTGCCTTGTTCATCACTATGCTCTTTAGGAATATCATTAAAAGTGATGAATATGCATTTATGATGCTTGATGGTAGTTTATCACATCCTTGCTTTTACTCATGTTATCACATTCAATTGGTTTCTTTTGGTATAACTTTCCATTGATTTCATATCCAATTGATATCTTATCTTGTGTATGTGATAGACCTTGTGTGCATTGGACTAAACTTGATAAGTAATATGATCATTCCATGTCACACACCATTAGCATCATAATGCTCATGATTGCCACCTCTTTTGTTCTTAGAGTTATATCTCATGACCACCATGTTTATGTGTTCATAATAATGGTTGGTTATTAGTTGAGGTTGGCTTCATGTTTGAAATTCATTTCACTCATTCTTGCACATTAATAGTCATATTTATTGTTTGAATGAAATGATTTCAAAACTTACATAGCATATGATTTTCATTAGTTATATTGATTGATGCTATGTTTGAGTAAACCCCATTGCATCATGGATAGCTCTTATTTGGATTTTTTCTAATAGTAATATTCTTAAATCCATTTTAGAGTGATTGAGTTTATAGTCACATCCTTTAATCTCAATTGATATGTTTATTTCAATTGGTATCCATGATCGTTAATGACCTTGCTCTCTTTTGGTAATTTGATCATATGAGCCCTATAGTTAAATGAATCTAATCCTTTCCTTGAAGTTAACCCTCACTTGGTTAAACCATCTACTTCTTGAATCTAATAGTTATATCTTGTCAAAAGCTTGACAAAAGAAGAGAATGGATTGAGGGGGAGTGTAAACCTTCATAGGAAGAATTAGTTTTGATCAAATTCACCCTTGGAATGCTAATGAGCCCTTAGAGTTAACTTACATACATGATAGCCTGTTATGAATTTCATTTTCGATTTCATTTGTTAACAGGTGCTACTAAAGGTATTCTTCTTGTCTCATGTGTGTAGGTACCTTTGCAATTTAATGTCAAAGGGGGAGAGAGAGTTCAAGTGTGACTCAAAGATCTCCTACTCTTCAAAGGGGGAGAGAGTTCGAGAGTTCAAGTACTCGAAGATCTCCTATCCATCAAAGGGGGAGAAAGAACTCAAGTTCTCAAAGGGTGAAGAGAATGTCCAAGCTTCCTAAGGAGAGTTGTGTATGATCTTCTACAAAGGGAGAGAATGCATACCTTGCCAAAGGGAGAGAGAGGCATGGTCAAAGGGGGAGAGCAAATAGGAGAAAGAAAGCTTGGAGCTAAAGGAGATGCTTGGATAAAGAAAGAAAGAAGCAAGAAAGCTTGAAGAATGATCAAGCTCCAAGCATCAAGAAGATTGAAGAAAAGAGCCCAAGAGCCCAAGCTAAGAGAAGGAGCATCCAAGAAGAAGATTTCAAGACTTGTCCAGCTGAGGGGGAGCTGAAGACAGAGTGTATAATTTCAATGATGAGTAAGTTGCCATCAAATTGCAAAGGGGGAGATTGTTAGGTATTTTGTTTTTGCAATTTGGTGGATGCATTTGCATATTGGCATCATTTGAATTCACACACATGCATTGATTTAAAATATCTTGAAATCTAGTTTTATACATGCATTGGTTTTTAGTTTTGGAAAAGTTTTTGGTTTATGCATGTTTTGGTTCGAATCTTGGATGCATTGGTTTTAGAACCCAAAACTCTTTTGAAAACCTAATTCCTTGTGCATTATATTTGGAAAATCATGTTAGGTATTTAGGTTTGAGCTTTGCATGCATTCATTTAAAAAAGAATCATTTTTGTATGCTTGTTCACTTGAAAAGAGTTTTTATCAAATCAAGCTAGCCTTTGGTTTTAAACCTTTGAATCATTTTAGGCTTTGTGTGTTTCATGTTTTTAAATGTTTTAAAACATGTTTTTAAGCTTGGTTTAGTGACCCACAAAATTCCACAAAGAAAATCTTCAAAATGCAAAAGTTGGAATTTTTGGGGGTGTCCCGGCAGTGTCGCCGGTCGACCGAGACCTGGGTCTCGGTCGACCGAGAACACTGCAGGGCAAATGGACAGTTTTTGAACTGAAGCCCCAACGGTCAGAAATCTGACCGTTGTGCCTTCTCGGTCGACCGAGACCCCTTTGCCGGTCGACCGAGAACTAGCCGTTGGCAACTTTTTGGCTATAAAGTCCATTCATTTCCAACCTTTTTCAATGCTTGAACTATGAACCTTTGAGAGCATTTTGGAGCCATTGAAAGGGGAAGAAGTTGGAAAGGCTAGGAGGCATTTAGGAGAGCTAAAGCTTGGATTATTAAGTTAAACCACCAAGTAAGCTCTACCTTTATTAATCATAGTTATGTGCTTTGTTTAAACTATTGGTATATGATATTTAGCATAATAACTATGATGTGTTGAATCCATTCTTCTTCTAATCTTTGGTCTAATTAAGATTGGATTCTTCACCTTTGTTTTCAATCCAAGTTGTTAACTTTTTAAATCATGCTTAGACAAAATCTTTGTTTTTCTTTCATAGCATGAGTCTTTTACTTGGTTGAAACATTGCTTGTTGTTTTCATTCATTTAAGCATTAGTAAAATTAATTTGGTTTTGAAAACAACATGCACATGCATCACATGTTCTAAATTAGTCATTTTTATACAACTTGTTAGTTCTTGATTTTTATGTCATAAACAAGTTGAATTTCATACATGTGATTTGCATAAGACTTCAATCAAATCTTTTATGAGCTTTAAACTTTGAATTGCTTTAAGCAATATATTGAGTGAGCCTTCTTTTTAAACTTGATTGGAGTCATCACACACACACATCATAATCATACACTTTTGCATACATAGAGTGTTTGTGTGAGTTTGTATTAAACTTTCATAACCGCCTATTTAAGAGGCAATGTCATTGAGCTAAAATTGTAATCTCTTAGAGTGTTGAGTAAACACTTTCTTTGAGAAATCTTGAATTGTGTAAGGTTATTGCTTAGCCTAAGAAAAGCATTTTGTAAAGGTTATTGCTTAGCCTCTAAAAGCACATTGATAGGTTATTGCTTAGCCTTGAAAAGCATCTTGTAAAGGTTGTTGTTGAGCCTTAGAAAAACAACATTGTTAGGGTTATTGCTTAGCCTTTGAAAAAGCATACTTAGTGGAAATCCGGTAGGGTGATTGGTTTCACAAGCCGGTAGTGGATGTAGGCATTGAGGCCGAACCACTATAAACATTGGTGTTGTGGTGCATGCTATGTGGTGATTGTTTTTGTTTAGCTTCCGCATTTTATTTGATTAATCATCACATGTGACTAGTTTGTGTTAAGAATTAAAATTGGTTTAAATTGGTCACAATTGTAGCACACCCTATTCACCCCCCCCTCTAGGGTTAGGATCCTCGTGGACTTTCATTCCTTACCACAATAATGACATTTTGTTTTGGGCAAAGGAGAAAGAGTGCTAGAGAAAGAGGACTCACCTTTCACAAATGTATTGGTGAATTTAGGGCCATGTGAAGTATACCTATCAAATCTAAGACCGTCCTATCTCTTTGAGATTTACCCAATCTAAATAATTTTTCAAATTTCTCTTCACCTTGGGTAAATTTGCACTCATACTTTTGTTTGTAACTTTCAAGTTGAGTGACTTTGTTTATAAGGATTGAATTTTCATTTTTAACTTTTCGTAATTCATTTTCAATTTCCTTATTGTTGTTTAGTTCTTCATGGGCAAGTTTTAAATCAAATTTAAGTTCATTAATAACATTAGATCCAAGTTCTAGAATTTTTATCTTATTTTGAGCATTAGATAAATTTTCCTTAGAAATGGTTAACTTGGATTCTAGGTTGTTAATGTTTTTGTCTTGCCTTTGTAATTGATCTCTTAGATTTAGATTTTCTTTATTAAGCTCATCACAACTTATTTTAATTTCATTTAGTTCATCTTTGATATTAGATATGTTATGTAAAGAGATCATAAACTTAGAGTCTAAACAATGTATTACTTCTTTCTCTCTAAGTTCATCTTTTGAAGAAACTAATTCTTTGTTTAGCTTTTTAGATTCTTCTCTTAATTTTTCATTTTTCTTAACAAGCTCTAAGGACAATGTATATAATTCATCATATGCTTGTTGAAGGTCATCTTCATTTTCATCGTTTTCTTCTTCTTTTAAGTGAAATTGAGATTCATTAATTTGAAGGTTTGAATCTCTAATAGATGGAAGAAAGAGGGGTCTAGAGGAATCTACACAAAAATCTAAACAATCTAACTTAGTGGAATCCATTCTAATAGTATTCATTCAAACACAACACTAGGGTTTTAGCTCTAGGTTTTTATACCTAATCAAGAGTTCCAAAACACTTGATCCTAAAAAAGAGCACAAGGCTCTGATACCAATTGAAAGTCCGGGATCCTAACCCTAGAGGGGGGGGGGGGGGGGGGGGGGTGGGGAATAGGGTGAGCTACAAGTTAGTGACCAATTATGCCAAATTTTAACTTCTTTAAAATTAACTAGCCACTAGTGATGATTATCAAACAAAATGAGGAAGCTAATAAAAACAATCACCACAAACAGACACTATCACACAATGATTTATAGTGGTTCGGCCTCAATGCCTACATCCACCACCAGCTTGTGAACCAACACCCCACCGGATTTCCACTATCTATGCTTTTTAAAAGGCTAAGCAATAACCTTTACAATATGCTTTCCAAGGCTAAGCAATAACCTCCACAATGATGTTTTTCTAGGCTAAACAACAACCTATCAATGTGCTTTTCTAGGCTAAGCAATAACCTTTACAAGATGCTTTTCCTACGCTAAGCAATAACCTTTACAATAAGAAAGATTTCTCTCAAAGTAGTGTCTACACAAACACTCAAAGAGATACAATTTAAGCTCAATACATTTGCCTCTTAAATAGGCTGAAATGAAAGTTTAAAACAAGATACAAACATACACAAACAAATAGCTAAGGTGTGTGTTCAAAGTGTATGAATGTTTACTTCAATCAATTTCTAAAATGAAACTCTTAAATGAATGCTTGATGCATTTGAAAATCGAAGTACATAAAATGATGATTGAAGTGATAAGCTAATCACATGAAATATTCAAAACAACTTGGAAAGACATACTACACAAGTTGTATGAAGTTTAAATATTAAAACACATGTGATTGAGACATGAGTGTTTGCAAAACAATTTAATATGCTAAAGTGATATGGTGTTTGTAAAACAACTCAGTTAAAGCTAGAAATCATGTAAATATGAAGTTACAAATAGTTAACCATGCATAGATTTTAAATGGAATGGAAATCAATCTAAACTTGAAAGATATACCTTTAAATATCAAACATTTTGATTTCCAATAGCCCTTTAGCTTTCTTAGCTTATTCCCCTTCCTTAGGCTTCAAAATGGTTCCAAAGATTTACTCAACAAGCCTCAAGAAAGAAAGGAATGAAATGGACTATTATAGAAAAGACAGTCCAAAGGCTAGTTGGCTCGGTCGACCCCATGACCCTCGGGTAGACCGGGCCCAACAGTCACATTAGCCAACGGCTAGTTTCCCCGGTTGACCTGGATAGGGCTCGGTTGACTGGGTATAATGGCCATAAATCCCAACAGCTAGTTGGCTTGGTCGACCGGGTGCAGGGGTTGTTGACCGGGTAAATTGGCATGGGATGAGTTCCTGCAGAAATTGCAATTTTTCAAAGATAAAACTTGGAACTCATGGCTAGTGTGATTTAAGCATAATAACAAGATTCTAAAAAAGAGGAATGTATGCAAATCACAAACCTAGATGTCTAACTCGATTTTCCAAAAATATGCATGAAGAACTAGGTTTTCAAAAGTGAATTTTAAGTTCTAAAACATGAATGATTAAATCAATTGAAAATCAAATGCAAATGCAAGCTAGAAACTTAGATTTCAAAGTCCAAACTAAGATGCATGAGTGTGTGATTAAATGACGGTGAAAGTGATAGTGAATCCATCAAATTAGTAACAAACAAAAACCTAACAAATCATTCATCATCCAAATAATCATGTCCCGATCCCGGATTAGGTCGGTAACCCGGTCCGGGTCGCGACAGATTGGTATCAGAGCGAGACATGTTTCAGGCAATTAAAAGAAACTAGAAATCCTAAGGACGTGGCGAGGATCCATTAGACCTTTCGTTAGCTAGAATCGTGTGAGCAATGTGTGACCCTCTAGTTGATTATTATGTGCTAACATCTTGTTTTGCAGCATTATGCCACCTCGTAAGAGACCAGTAAACGACAATCCCACCTCCAGCAATAGTGATCACACTGGGCTAGTTGAGGAAGATACTCCTGATAACACCATGCAGAATCAGTTTCAACAGATGATGCAGGCCATGCTTGATCAACAACATCAAGCCAATGAGAATCAAGCTCGGTTACAAGAACAAATGCTTAAGAAGGATGAAGATCATGCCAGGGAGTTAGCACAGATGCAAAGACAGTTGCTAGAGGTCTTGGAAAGGAGGCCTGAACCGATTCCAGCTCAACCAGCAGGCCCACAAATTGTCATCAATCAAAAGGAACATGACCCAAATGCTTTGTTTGAACGATTTTGGAAGAGAGCTCCGAAAGAGTTTGCTGGGACAAAGGACCCATTAGCTGCAGATGATTAGTTAGAGCATATAGAGAACATCTTTGAAGTCTTCCAATGCACAGGAGGAGAACAAGTGAAACTTGCAACGTCATTGTTTACTGGTTTAGCAGACATATGGTGGAAGACAGTCAGGGAAGAGTATAGAACCATGGCAAATGCAGAGGCCTGGGCTAGTTTCAAGAGGCAGTTTGGTGACAAGTATGTACCCACTCATGTAAAGAGGCAGAAGACAATAGAATTCCAGTAGCTTCTGCAAGGAAACATGACAGTTCTCGAATACCTCACTAAGTTTGAAAGGTTGTCCAGATATGCTTCGGAGTTAGTAAACACCACTCAGAAGAAGATTGCAAAATTCATTGAAGTACTTAACCTAATCATAGATGTCACGCGCCCAAACCAGAACCTCGGGGCGCGAATGGTATTAAGGATAATTATATTTTTCTTTCTCCCAAGATCCGTGTGTGTGAAGACAACACATTCCATTATACTCTGAATAATTTTGCGGAAGCTTTCGTGGCGTTGCGACCCAGAGTCCGTGGCCATCGGATTCCGCGTTGTACTCAACCTCTAGCATATAACTATTATATCAAGGACCATATCAGACTGGAGTAAATCATTACAACCAAGTATAGAGCTGACAATACAGGATATTACATTCCCATACATGTTCAAGTTACAATTATCAATGTACATTAATTAAGAATCCCAAGAAAAGGCTAATAAAAGCCATACTGCAGCTGGCATCGGGACCACGGTAATAAACCGGGCATCGGGATCCAAACTGCAGCCGGCGGGACGGGAGGGGGAATCTCCAAGTGAGTGGATCAGACTAACAAGGTTATCCAAGCTTAGTGGTGCCGACTCATACGTCAAATATCAGAAATCAAGACATGTGTAAATAAATAAAGTACAAGTAAATAAATGGGCGGGACGGGGGTGCTCAAAGGCACAACTGTTGTTTCATGTCGGGCAATACATTCCGGGGCTAGCAATTATTACAAATACACTTTCAATACTTTCGGGAATAATAAGTCATGAAGTATAAATTTGGGAACAATGAAATACTATAAAACTTTTGAAATCTCAGGACAAGTATCTGGATTCAACACTAGTTCAAGGTGGATAGGGATCCCGTATGTCGATTTCGGTATAGACTTGGTACTCTTTGAATTTGAAGACATTTCGGGCTCCTTATACACTTTTGTGAATTCAAAACTTCAATGAATCTTTGTGACATGGTTTTCTTCTCAAACGGGCTTCATACGTATCTCCCGATGAACAGTCCCTATCATTCTCTAAAAGGGTTCACGAATGATTGGGATGGAAACCCCTTCCATTTCTCTTCATTTCAGGGTTTCTGGGTGTTTTTGGTTGGCTAGCGGTTAGCCGCCGATGGGTTCGGCGGTTAGCCGCTAGCTAACCGTGTGGCTGACCGCGCCTTTGGGGATGAAATGAAGCTCTCTGGAAAAGTGACCGCGGCTGTGCGGTTATCTGGCGGTTAGCCTCCAGTCACCAGGCGGCTAGCCGGCAGGTGACCGCCAGGTGCGGAGAAGCCCTTCTGTAACCAGATTTGAGCCCTTTTTCTCCCTTAAACCATTTCCCTTCATTCCCATTCATCTTCATACAATAAAATGAGCTAAAAGCTCCTCCCATACACAATCAAAATTTCACAAACATCCATCCTAAACACCTCCATCTCTTTACATTCAATCACCAAAGAGAGAAGAAACCCACTAATCACAAGGATCCATTGAGCTATTAACAAGAAATAATGAAAACTATAAACCAATGTTTTCAAGACATTAAATGAGCTAAAAAGTATGGCTGCTGGTACTGTAGCTAGAGAGTTGCAGTCGATGGAGAGTGGAAAAATGAGGGAGAAAGAGAGGGTGGTGTTATATAATAAGTGGAGGTGGGGTTCACACTAAGTAGAACTTGCAATGGAAATTAGAGGGCTTTCCAGACCTCGGATCAAGAAACTTAAAACATGAAAAGTGTCCGGTATAAGATTATGTTTCCAACAAGGTCAATATTGACATACTTCTGGGGTCCACAGAAAAAGTCAACTTTTTGGTCAAAGGGGTCAAAATAATGGAAAATTTGGGATTTCAAGGGTTAAAACATCGATTTTTGGTCTTCGGGTGCGATTGACGCAGAAGGGAAATATGTTTCTCATAAAATCTAGTTTTCAAAAAGTATAATTTTGGTATGGTTCTGGGATCTTGAAATTTGGGTCCAGATTCAATGTGAAAAGACCGATTTTGCCCCCAGGGCTGGAAAAACTGATTTTCGGAGCTTCGAATGGGTACGGAGTGAACACGCAAGTTGTAGAGATTAACAACCTAAGTCAAACGAGGTTAAAACAAGAATTATCGGAAATTTTGAATAATCTCCCAATCACGTGCAAAGTCACTAAAAGAACCCCCAAAGGGTCCCACTAATCACAAAGGCACTCAAAACTCCCCAAAACTAGTGAAAAACCATTATAGCTAACAAACTCAACCCAACAAACACTAATCCCACTAAAAGAAACTAATCCATAAATAAAACAACACCAATCCAGGAAATTAGGGGTCGGGTTCTCACATCCTCCCCCCCTTAGAACATTTGGTCCTCCAAATGAACTAAACAAACCCAAAAACAAGTGGGGACATTAATCCCACACTTTAAAAACAAAACCTCAAACGACTGCTCCAAATTGGTCCTCTCGGAAGCACTCGAACTCGCTGGGTCATCCTCGCTGTAGAACTCTTCGGTCAACTATCAACAGTTGTCAGACATTCAAGTATAGATCCTTTCTGTAGTCGGCTGCTGAAATCTAACTTCCAATGCCTTGTATCTTGCTGGGTCTACTTTGCCACATTGTTGCTGTCTCGACCCCGGACCGGGCCCCTACTAAGCCAGTCCGGGATAGGGATCTAATGATGTACCACATCAGTTTAATAATACCATACATTTATTTAATTTCCCACAGGTGTCCGCGGTGAGGATATCACAACCATAAACGAATATTTCTTTTAAGTGCAAAAGCATGTAGCAAATCAAATAGTCAAACTATCCCTAGTCATGAAGACAACATCAAGTATAAAATACTGTATCAGAATGAGCAATGATCATTGGCATGTTTCCCAAAAGTAAGTTAAAGTTTAAACAAAAGATCATTTAGTTACATTCCCCAAAAATAGAGGCCAACAAAGACCAATATAAACAAAACAATAACCCAAAAGAATGGTTAAATAGTTTTTACCAAAATGTTACGTCTCTTGTAGCAACCAGACATCTAAATGACATCATGTAAAACCCCGACCCGAGTGAACCCGATTAGTACTAATTAAGTTGCGTGTTAGTTCTAAGCTTGATTAGTGATTTTGGCTAAGTTGGATTCGGAATAGCTTTTGTTATAGTTCTGGGGAGTTTTGGTTGTCTTGTGATTAGTGGGACCCTTTTTGGGGTTTTCCTTTTTATGGCATGGCATGTGCTTGAGGATTTATCGGAGATTTTTGCATTCTTGGTTTTAATCCCGTTTTATTGGTATTGTTATTCCATACAACTTTCACGTTGATCCCGTCCCTGTTTGAGATCCCGAAACCCGATTTCATAGCCTTGAGGGCAAAACAGTCATTGCACACAAAATCTGTACCCCAAAACTTGATATTCCCGAAACCCGCGAAACATACACTTTTTGGAAACTAGATATTTCGACGATCAATTCTTCCTTCTTCGTCGAATTCATCCGAGGTCCTGAAAGAGATGATTTCAGCCCAACTAGTGCCTTTAGTAGTGGGACCCAACTCATTGTTAACATAGGGAAGCCACTCTTCATTCCATTCCTTCTTCATGTTCCAGCACAAGAGGAGAGCTTAGGGTTTCCTTGCAACTCTCCTTATTCTTCTTGCTTCTCCATCTCCAACCCACACTAATCTTGCACCAAACTTGAAATGGAAATCACCATCTTCTTCCTCATCTTACAAGCTTCATCTTGATATCATTTGTGGAGAAATCTTACAACCTTGAGACCTCTCTAGAGCTAGCCTTCTTCATTTGAAGGTCATCCAAGTAAGTAACCCTCCCCATCTCCTAGATTAGTGTCCCTCTATCTCTTGATAAGCTCCATTTGCATTATTGAAAGTTCTATCATTCTCATTCTTTGTTTGACCCATTTTAGGGTTTGTTTTGGGGATTTTTGATTGTAGCTTGGAAGTGAGCTTAAGAAGTGTTTAGAGGCTTGATTTTTGGCTAGCTTGGACCTAAGGCAAGTGAATGATTGGAGTGTTTTTGGGTTTTACATGGTTTGGTGAAACATTAATGATCTTCTCATGCTTTTATTGATTTTCATTGTGGAAATAAATGTTCTTGATGGAGTATTAAAGGATGCATTTATGGTCATTAAAGATATGTTAGCTCATAGCATTTAATTCTTCTTGTTTGGTTCCAAATGTATCTTATGTGAAATGGTGTCCTTCTTCTTTCCTTCTTATATTAAATGTGTTATTGATGGAGGAGAGAATGGGATGAATGTGATGAAAGGATTTGATGTAGTTTGCTTGAAGTATTACGCTCCTCATTTGATGTAGAAAAGGGGCTAAAAGGGAGTTGTAGAAGGAAGGGATAGAGGGGAGCTGAACTGGCCCGGAATCAGTTCCTGGATAGTTCGCTCGAGCGACCATGACACTTTGCTCGAACGACCTGTCCAGAAAAGGGTTCGGAGCATTCCAGTAGCTGGGTCGCTCGAGCGCACCCTTGGTCGCTCGAGCGCACCCTTGGTCGCTTGAGCGGACATCCCAGAACTCATTCCAGAGAGTTGTTCGTTCGAACGCATTTAAATATTCGCTCGACCCAATGAGTTCGTTCGAGCGACCTCAACTTCGCTCGAGCGAACCCACCCAGACAGCCATTCCAGAGAGCGACTCGCTATAGCGAACTCTCCAGTCCGCTCGAGTGAGAGGCCCCGTTGGGCAAGGCTATGTTTGGGACGATGTTTAACTATTTCAATGTTTGGGTCTATTCTCTGAGAACCCCGCGATGGCAAGGAGAATTGCTAAACAATGTATGAGGCCATTCGTGGAAAGAAACCATATCACAAAGATTTCATTCGAAGTGTTGAAACTTCAAGGTGCATAAGGAGCCCGGAATGTCTTCTAACTCGAGGAGTACCAAGTCTTTATTATAATCGACATACGGGACCCCTATACACTAAATAGATCTTGAAACCAGTATTTTACCCGAAATTGTTATAGTTCATTGTTTCACTTCATTCCAAGATTTATATTATATGATTTGTTTTCCCGAAGGCATGATAGTTACACTAGTAACATGGACTTGTCCCGAAGAGTATTGCCCGACATGAAATGAAAGTTATGCATTTGAGTATTCTTGCCCCGTCCATTTATTTACTTGAACTTGATGTATTTTGCATATGTCTCGATTTGTTGGTTAACCTATGAGTCGGCATCACTAAGCTTGGATACCTTGTCGGTTTGATCCACCGACTTAGAGATCCCTTTCCAGTCCCGCCAGCTGCAGTTTGGATCCCGATACTCGGTCTATTACCGTGGTCCCGTCCTAATACCCGGTTCGCTACCGTGGTCCCGTCCCGTATATTTATATTGTATATATGATTTGCGTTGAATCTCCTCACTTTGTGTGACTGAGTTCAACGTCCCGTTATACTGTTGTCACTTTAGTGACAGAGGACTTAGTATTATTTGATTGCCATCTTGTTAGTTTCCGATTCCTTGGATACCTTATGTGTTTTATCTTGTTTACTTGTTTTCTAGCAAATGATTTATCTACTTTATGAGAGTTCTTGGTTAAACAGATTTCTATGCTTTTCAAGATATTTCCTTTATTATATGTTGTTATATCTTTCACTCTCTTGCCAGACCGTCGTGTCTGACCCATTTGCTTTGGTACTCAGGTCCCGTTGCCGGCTACCTTGAGGAGGAGCCGGAGGAGGCGGTAGGTGAGCCGCAACCTCTAGTCGAGTGGCGTGCCGACGATGTCATGTAGACATCGGGTTGCTAAGAGAGGCGTAACATTTTGAGGGGTTCTATTTAACCATTCTTATGGATTACTGTTTTGTTTATATTGGCCTTTGTTGGCCTCAAATTTTTGGGGATGTAACTAAATGATCTGTTGTTTAAACTTTAACTACTTTTGGAGAACATGCTATAGTTCATTGCTCATTCTGATACAGTATTTTATACTTGATGTTAATGCTTTCATGACTAGAGACAGTCTGACTAGTTGATTTGCTACATGCTTCCGCACTTAAAAGAAATATTCATTTATGGTTGTGATATCCTCACCACGGACACCTGTGGGAAATTAAATAAATGTATGTCATCATTTAAACAGATGTGATGTGGATCATCATCACCACTAATGTCCCGACTCCGGATCAGTCACGTGGGGGCCGGTTCGGGGTCGCGACACATCATCAGCATGCCACTCAACTAGGGGCTGCGGTTCACCTACCGCCTCCTCCGCAAGGTAACCGGCAACGAGACCTGAGTACCAAAGAAAATGGGTCAGACACGACGGTCTGGCAAGAGAGTGAAAAGATACAACAACATATAATAAAAGAAATATCTTGGAAAGCATAGAAATCTGTTTAAGCAAGAACTTTCATAAAGGAGATAAATCATTTACTAGGAAACAAATAAACAAGATAAGACATGTAAGGTATCCAAGGTATCGGGAACTAACAAGATGACAATCACTCAAAGCTAAGTCTTCTATCACCAAAGTGACAAGAGTGTAACGGGACTGGTCTCAGTCACACAAGGTGAGGAGATTCAACGAAAAACATATATACAATATAAATATACGGGACGGGACCACGGTAATAAACTGGGCATTGGGATCCAAACTGTAGTTGGCGGGACGGGAGGGGGATCTCCAAGTCGGTGGATCAAACCGACAACGTTATCCAAGCTTAGTGATGCCGACTCATAGCTCAATTAACAAATCGAGACAGGAACAAGTAAATCAAGTGCAAGTAAATGAACAGGCGGGACAAGGGTGTCCAAGGAATAATTTCCATTTCATGTGGTGCAATACATTTCAGACAAGTAGCTGTTACTAGTGTAACTTCAATGCTTTCGGGAAAACAAGTCGTGTAATGTAAATCTCGGAAATGAGGGAATACAATGAACTATTATGATTTCGGTAAAATATTGGTTTCAAGATTTATTTAAGGTGAATAGGGGTCCCGTATGTCGATTATAATAATGACTTGGTACTCCTTGAGTTTGAAGAGATTCCGGGCTCCTTATACTCTTTACGATTTTCAAAACTTTAAATGAGCTTATAGATAATACTAGATGGTACGATTAAAAATTGAAACTATAAACAGTCCATCCTAAGCATGATGTTAATCCTGAAGCACCGTACAGCCTACTCAGTCACCGAAAGGGATAGGATTCGCGATACCCAAGGAAATAGACTTCGTGTATAGATATAAGGAGGATATCGCATTGTCCCATACCGTTCATGATTGAATTGGATTGGATTCTGATGCAACCGAACTAACCGTGAAGAACGTCGGCTCAAGACCTCCTCACATATAGTCCAATGAGTCCAAAAAGGGTAGCCAAAGTCCCACCTAAGCCCATCCAAAAATAGGGTAAAAATCCTTTCCAGCAAGGATTTCTCAGTTGGCCCGGTTGACCTGGTCAAGGCCCGGTCGACCCCGTACACAGCAGCCCCGGTCGACCTGAGAAAATCAGGTCGACCTGGTCCTTGTGTGCCCGGTCGACCGAGCCCATGGCCGGTCGACCAGGAGTTGTAATTGAAATGGGTGCACAGTGTTTTGGTCAGGCTCCCAGGGAGCCTGACCTTGTGTCGCCGGTCGATCGAGCCCCCGTGGGGTCGACCGCGTACACTGCGGAACATAACCCAGGTTCTGTTCTGCAGTGGGCTGGGTCCTTCTTTTTTTCCCTCCTTTCAACACTTATACAACCACCACAAGACTAGAGATAAGAAAGCTATAAATTCATGATTCCAAGACATTAAATGAACTAGCAAGATGCATTATGAGCATTTATTTCAACAATGTAAATCAATAAAAGCATGAAAAATTCATAAATGTTTCACTAAATCATTTAAAACTCAAAACACCTAATCATCCACTTGCGTTAGGTCCAAGCTAGCAAAACCAAGCCTCTAATCACCTCTTAAGCTCAACTCCAAGCTACAAGCAAAAACCCCAAAAACAAACCCTAAAATGGGTCAAACAAAGAATGAAAAGGATAGAACTTTCAATAATGAAAATGGAGCTTCTCTAGGGCTAGAAGAACACAAATCTAGAAGAGGGAGAAGATTGCTTACTTGGATGACCTTCAAATGGAAAAAGCTAGCTCAAAGGAAGTCTCAAAGTTGAAAGGTTTCTCCACAAATGGTATCAAAAGATAGCCTTCAAGATGAGGAAGAGAATGGTGATCTCCATTTTGATGTTGGTGCAAGATTAGTAGGAGATTGAGATGGAGAGAGCAAGAAGAAGGAGAAGAAGGTTGCAAGAAACCCTAGGCTGCCTTTTGTGCTGGAAAATGGAGATGGGAGATGGGTTTCTCCTTATATAAGCAATGAGGATGGGTCCCACTACTTAAGAACTCTTTGGGCTGAAATCATGTCTTTCGGGACTTCAAATGAATTCGACGAAGAAGGAAGAAATGATCACCAAAATATCTAGTTTCTAAAAAGTATATGTTTCGCGGGTTTCGGGGATATCAAGTTTTGGGTACAGGTTTAGTGTAAAAAGACTGTTTTGCCCCTCGAGGCTAGTAAATCGGGTTTCGGGGCCTCGAATGGAAACGGGATCAACATGAAAGTTGTAGGGATCAATAAGATAAATGAAACGATATAAGAACGCAATTAAAGACGATTCCGAAAAATCCCCCAAGTAAATGCAAAGTCATAAGGGGAACCCCCAAAGGGCCCCACTAGTTATCAAAGCACTCAAAATTGCCCAAAACTAAAACAAAAGCTATTCCAAACCAAACTTAGCCAAAATCACTAAACACGCTTAGAACTAAAACACAACGTAACTAGCACTAATCGGGTTCACTCGGGTCGGGGTCTTACAGTTGCACTTGTTGAAAATTCCCGAATAGCTTTCTGACAAACTCATCAAATCCCAGAAATCTCTATCTCTTGAAATATTGCCTTGTCCTTCTATCTGTCCTTGGCTTCAGGCAATTGGTGACGCTGAGTATTACCAGATGTCTCTTACTTTAGGCAATGTCGTCCAGTCCTCGGTACTCTTCTGTTATCTCTGTCAAAGTTGTCGAAATTAAGTCTCCTGCCAATGCAAAATCTTCGAGGTGAATGACTTGGAAATCTGTCACTCCATCATATGCCAAGCTGATTCAATCAAACGTTTGGACGGTCCTCTGAACACTTCACTCATCTCTATCTGCTCATTGAAAACACACGGTTCACAACTTTATAGGTTTCCAGCTTTGACTAGACCTGCTAACACCTTAACTGTCATGCTACTCCACATGTCCAAACTTCGTGAGGTGTGCTTCTGTCAAATTCATTCTTCTCTAAATCTTTCAACTGTCATTGTCCATAGGTGATGATTGTCCTGCTCGTATCTGTACTCTGCCCAAACTGATGTTCTATAAGTCGGTAAAGTCCACTAAATCTTCTCTATCATGTGATCAGGTAACAATCAGTTCCACATACAACTCTCTCTACACTGCTGCTGAAAACTAGTTTCCTATGCTTTTAACCATCCACTGAGACATCCTGCTGAGTCGACTTCACCATCATTCTGTAATCATTGAAAATCATCTAACACTTATTCGACAAAAGTTCATCAATATCTATGAAATTTCTAACTTTTCACGTCTTCTTGAAGCTACACCACTGAAAATCACCTCAAATCTCATAAAGTCCACCACTTATTCGGCTTATGGAGTATTCTGACTTAGGAAAATAATCCAAGTTTATCCAAAAATCTACACATACTTACCTGACGAACCATCTGACGGTACACGATCAACTGTAATTGGGTCTCGATATGCTGCTCACATTCCTTACTGACGAAAAATTGGTTGCAAATTCCTTCTCTAGCTCCATCTGTGACAACTAAAAGTAGAAAAATCTGCCAATGTCCTTCGAGAAACATGTGCTAAGTCCACAAAACTCTGACTCTCTGGCGCAAAAACAAGGAAAAGGTACTAAATGTGGGTGCGGAGACATTAAATTCTCCCCCACTAGAAAGGAATTTGGTCCCCCAAATTCTCTAACAACAAGGACAAGAAAAGGAGACAAAGATAGTCTCCCCCACTAGAAGAAAACAAACACGAACTCATAGAAACAATAACTAGACAAAAGAAAACGAGTCCTCACCACACGTCTTAAGGTTCCTAGAGTGTTTTATTTCCTAGAAACCTGCCCGCTCTGATACCAGTCTGTCACGCCCCCAAACCAGAACCTCGGGGCGTGAATGGGATTAAGGATAATTATATTTGTCTTTCTCCCAAGATCCGCATGTGTGAAGACAACACATTCCAATACACTCTGAATATTTTTGCTGAAGCTTTCGGGGCATTGCGACCCAGAGTCCGTGGCCATCGGATTTCGCGTCGTACTCAACCTCTATCATATAACTATTATATCAAGGACCATATCAGACTGGAGTAAACCATTAAAATCAAGTACAGAGCTGACAGTACAGGATATTACATTCCAATACATGTTCAAGTTACAATTATCAATGTACATTAATTAAGAATCCCAAGAAAAGGCTAATAAAAGCCATATAATAACAAGTTATAAACCACTACCCATTTATGACGCAACTCCGATGTCAAGCTCAATGTCTACATGACATAGCCGACAAGACCACCTGCTTTCTATGACTCCACAGCCAACAAAAGCACTCATCTCGGGACGAAGAAGTCTGAACCTGAGTACCAAAAGTAGTGGGTTAGATACGACGGTCTGGCAGGTGGATGAAAAGATAATAAATATGCTGAGAATTAAAACATATGATAATTAATGTTATTTAATCAAAGGCTACATATAATTAAAACGAGTGGAGAATCGTGGATCACTGACAAAACATGTATTCATTTAAAGCATGAGTTAAACATTGAGATCTAACAAAACATATATTCATTTACATCATCTATAAAAGCATAGATATTTGACAATGGGGTGTTTATTTAAAACATGTGTAAATATAGAGATCTGGCAAAACAAACATTCATTTGAAACATATGTAAAAGCATGAATATTCGACAAACCGGGTATTCATTTAAAGTGTGTGTAACCATAGAAATCTGGCAAAACAAATGTTCATTTGAAATTTATGTAAAAGCATGAGTATTCGACAAATTGGGTATTCATTTAAAGCGTGTGTAACCATAGAGATCTAGCAAAACAAATGTTCATTTGAAACATATGTAAAAGCATGAGTATTCGACAAACTGGGTACTCATTTAAAGCGTGTGTAACCATAGAAATCTGGCAAAACAAATGTTCATTTGAAACATATGTAAAAGCATGACTATTCGACAGAACGGGTATTCATTTAAAGCGTGTGTAACCATAGAAATCTGGCAAAACAAATGTTCATTTGAAACATATGTAAAAGCATGACTATTCGACAGAACGGGTATTCATTTAAAGCGTGTGTAACCATAGAAATCTGGCAAAACAAATGTTCATTTGAAACATATGTAAAAGCATGAGTATTCGACAAACTGGGTATTCATTTAAAGCGTGTGTAACCATAGAAATCTGGCAAAACAAATGTTCATTCGAAACATATGTAAAAGCATGGATATTTAACAAATCGGGTATTAATTTAAAACATGTGTAAACATAGGGATCTGGCAAAACAAGTGTTCATTTGAAACATGTGTGTGTACAAGGAACGGGAAACAACATGACAATAACTGAATTTACCTTGTAAAATATTAACACCTGTTTAAATAATAACTTTCATAAAAGAAATGAATCATTTACTGGAAAACAAATAAGCAATATAAAACATGTAAGGTATCCAAGGAATCGGGAACTAGCAAGATGGAAACCACACGAAGCTAAGTCCTCTATCACCGAAGTGACAAGAGCATATCGGGGCGTTGATCTCAGTCACACGAGGTGAGGAGATTCAACGAAATATACATATAAACATAATAATAATACGGGACGGGGCCACGGTAGCAAGCCAGGCATCGGGAACCACGGTAGCGAACCGGGTATCGGGAACCACGGGAGCGAGCATTGTATCGGGACGGGACCACGGTAATAAACCGGGCATCGAGATCCAAACTACAGCTGGAGGGACGTGAGGGAGAATCTCCAAGTGAGTGGATCAGACTAACAAGGTTATCCAAGCTTAGTGGTGCTGACTCATAGGTCAAATATCAGAAATCAAGACATGTGTAAATAAATCAAGTACAAGTAAATAAACGGGCGGGACGGGGGTGCTCAAAGGCACAACTGTCGTTTCATGTCATGCAATACATTTCGGGGCTAGCAATTATTACAAATACACTTTCAATACTTTCGGGAATAATAAGTCATGAAGTATAAATTCGGGAACAATGAAATACTATAAAACTTTTGAAATCTCAGGACAAGTATCGGGATTCAAGACTAGTTCAAGGTGGATAGGGATCACGTATGTCAATTTCGATATAGACTTGGTACTCTTTGAATTTGAAGACATTTCGGGCTCCTTATACACTTTTGTGAATTCAAAACTTCAATGAATCTTTGTGACGTGGTTTTCTTCTTAAACGGGCTTCGTATGTATCTCCCGATGAACAGTCCCCATCATTCTCTAAAAGGGTTCACGAATGATTGGGATGGAAACCCCTTCCATTTCTCTTCATTTCTATTCATTTCAGGGTTTCTGGGTGTTTTCGGTTGGCTAGCGGTTAGCCGCTGGTTAACCGTGTGGCTGACCGCGCCTTTGGGAATGAAATGAAGCTCTCTGGAAAAGTGATCGCGGCTGTGCGGTTATCTGGTGGTTAGCCTCCAGTCACCAGGCGGCTAGCCTCCATTATCAAGGGCTAGCCTTCAGTTATCAGGGGCTACCCTCCAGTCACCAGGCGGCTAGCCGGCAGGTGATCGCCAGCTGACCGCCAGGTGCGGAGAAGCCCTTCTGTAACCATATTTGAGCCCTTTTTCTCCTTTAAACCATTTCCCTTCATACCCATTCATCTTCATACAATAAAATGAGCTAAAAGCTCCTCCCATACACAATCAGAATTTCACAAACATCCATCCCAAACACCTCCATCTCTTTACATTCAATCACCAAAGAGAGAAGAAACCCACTAATCACAAGGATCCATTGAGCTATTAACAAGAAATAATAAAAAAATATAAACCAATGTTTTCAAGACCTTAAATGAGCTAAAAAGCTCCTCAAATGCATCATTCAATACTTCCATTCTCCTCATTTCAAATTTCTCCCTATCCATTCTTTCCACTCACAATCAATCTCAAGGTAGAGAAAACTCATTTATGTGAAACCATTTGAAATCTTGACAACATGATGCATACATGTCCAAGTATGAACAAGAGAGAAATAAACTCATCAATATGCATCTTTAAAGGCAATAGAAACCACTGCAAAAAGAATAGATAAAGCACATTAAGAATCATTAGTGAAAAGTCAAGATCTCTCAATAAAACATATAAATTTTCAAACAACCCATTCATCCACTTGCCTTGGGTCCAAACTAGCAAACCAAGCTTCTAATCACACTCTCAAGCTCAAGATCAACAATCTCTACAAAAACCCCCAAAATAAACCATTACAAACCCTAAAATGGCAAATCAAGAAAAACAAGGAATGGGTCCAAACCAAACTAGGAAATAGAACCTAAGGGAAAGCCATAGCTCAATAATAGAAGATGGAAAGAAGTCCTTACCTCTAGGGTCATCAATCAACTAGAAGAAGCTTGGAATAGGGGCTGCCCCCCTTGGTTTCCCACGAAAATGATGTCAAACGAGAGAAGAGGTGAAGGGGAAGAAGTTGCTGGAGTTCCCTCGTCGGATTGGTGGCTTGGAGGTTACATTAGAGCAAGAGAAATGGAAGAAAAAGAAGAAGGATGGCTGCTGGTACTGTAGCTAGAGAGTTGCAGTCGATGGAGAGTGGAAAAATGATGGAGAAAGAGAGGGTGGTGTTATATAATAAGTGGAGGTGGGGTTCACACTAAGTAGAACTTGCAATGGAAATTAGAGGGCTTTCCAGACCTCGGATCAAGAAACTTAAAACATGAAAAGTGTCCGGTATAAGATTATGTTTCCAACAAGGTCAATATTGACATACTTCTGGGGTCCACAGAAAAAGTCAACTTTTTGGTCAAAGGGGTCAAAATAATGGAAAATTTGGGATTTCAAGGGTTAAAACATCGATTTTTGGTCTTCGGGTGCGATTGACGCAGAAGGGAAATATGTTTCTCATAAAATCTAGTTTTCAAAAAGTATAATTTTGGTATGGTTCTGGGATCTTGAAATTTGGGTCCAGATTCAATGTGAAAAGACCGATTTTGCCCCCAGGGCTGGAAAAACTGATTTTCGGAGCTTCGAATGGGTACGGAGTGAACACGCAAGTTGTAGAGATTAACAACCTAAGTCAAACGAGGTTAAAACAAGAATTATCGGAAATTTTGAATAATCTCCCAATCACGCGCAAAGTCACTAAAAGAACCCCCAAATGGTCCCACTAATCACAAAGGCACTCAAAACTCCCCAAAACTAGTGAAAAACCATTATAGCTAACAAACTCAACCCAACAAACACTAATCCCACTAAAAGAAACTAATTCATAAATAAAACAACACCAATCTAGGAAATTAGGGGTCGGGTTCTCACATCCTCCCCCCCTTAGAACATTTGGTCCTCCAAATGAACTAAACAAACCCAAAAACAAGTGGGGACATTAATCCCACACTTTAAAAACAAAACCTCAAACGACTACTCCAAATTGGTCCTCTCGGAAGCACTTGAACTCGCTGGGTCATCCTCGCTGTAGAACTCTTCGGTCAACTATCAACAGTTGTCAGACATTCAAGTATAGATCCTTTCTGTAGTCGGCTGCTGAAACCTAACTTCCAATGCCTCGTATCTTGCTGGGTCTACTTCACCACATGGCTGCACTTGTTGAAAATTCCCGAATAGCTTTCTGACAAACTCTTCAAATCCCAGAAATCTCTAACTCTTAAAAGATTGCCTTGTCCTTCTATCTGTCCTTGGCTTCAGAAAATTGGTGACGCTGAGTATTACTAGAGGTCTCTTACTTTAGGCAATGTCGTTCAGTCCTCGGTACTCTTCTGTCATCTCTGTCAAAGTTGTCGAAATTAAGTCTCCTGCCACTCCTTCATATGCCAAGCTGATTCAATCAAACGTTTGGACGGTCCTCTGAACACTTCACTCACTCTATCTGCTCATTGAAAACACACGGTTCATAACTTTGTAGGTTTCCAGCTCTGACTAGACCTGCTAACACCTTAACTATCATGCTACTCCACATGTCCAAACTTCGTGAGGTGTGCTTCTGTCAAATTCATTCTTCTCTGAATCTTTCAACTGTCATTGTCCATAGGTGATGATTCTCCTGCTTGTATCTGTACTCTACCCAAACCGATGTTCTACAAGTCGGTAAAGTCCACTAAATCTTCTCTATCATGTGATCAGGTAACAATCAGTTCCACATACAACTCTCTCTACACTGCTGCTGAAAACTAGTTTCCTATGCTTTTAACCATCCACTGATACATCCTGCTAAATCGACTTCACCATCATTCTGTAATCATTGAAAACCATCTAACACTTATCCGACAAAAGTTCATCAATATCTGCGAAATTTCTAACTTTTCACGTCTTCTTGTAGCTACACCACTGAAAATCACCTCAAATCTCATAAAGTCCACCACTTATTCGGCTTATGGAGTCTTCTGACTTAGGAAAATAATCCAAGTTTATCCAAAAATCTACACTTACTTACCTGAGGAACCATCTGACGGTACACGAGCAACTGTAATTGGGTCTCGATATGCTGTTCACATTCCTTACTGACGAACAATAAGACAGGAATTATCGAAAATTTTGAATAATCTCCCAATCACGCGTAAAGTCACTAAAAGAACCCCCAAAGGGTCCCACTAATCACAAAGGCACTCAAAACAGCCCAAAACTAGTGAAAAATCATTCTTGCTCACAAACTCAACCCAACAAACACTAATCCCACTAAAAGAAACTATTCCAGAAATAAAACAACACTAATCCAGGAAATTTGGGGTCGGGTTCTCACAATAGAGAGGGATGCTACGGGAGTTGTGCCACCTCAACTTTTGAAAAGGCTATCCAGAGGGCTTACAAATTTGAAAATTTGAACAACAAGATCCTCAGAATTCAGGAAAAGAGTCAGGCTTACCAACAGAACCACCAACAAAGGAATCAGCCGAATAAAAGGAATAAGCCAGAACAGAATGTTCAGAATTAGATAGTTTGTATCCACTGTGGGAAGAACCATGAGAGTACCCAGTGCCGTACCATTACAAGAGCATGCTTCATGTGTGGTTCGATGAACCATCAGATGAGAGATTATCCAGGACCAAATTGGCAAAATCAGCAACACCAAGGAGCACAGTGCCCGGTACCACCTCAGAATGCATCGATTGTCCAGAATCAAGCAAGACCACCTCAACAACAAGCACCATAGCAACAATATAGACCACAATAACAACAGGGACATAATCAAAATCAGCGTCCCCCGCAACATAACAGGAATATTCCACAGGGAAGGCAGCAGCAAGCTCAGAACAGGCCACAACTACGAGGGCAAATTTATGCAGTCAATAGAGCTAATGCAGAGGCAACGGGCAATGTAGTGGAAGGTACACTCCTTGTTTGTGGAATTGAAGATAGAATTTTATTTAACCCTGGCTCTACACACTCACTTCTATCCCCTGAGTTTTCTAAAATGATTGATGTGCATGTGAGAGAACTTGAATTTATTTTGACTGTGGCTACTCCAGTAGGCAAACAAGTTGCATGTAGAACTTTTTATCCTAGTTGCACAATTCTAATAGGAGAAGTGGTGTTACGGGCAAATCTCATTTTAATGGAGATGCATGACTTCAATATCATCCTACGAATGAATGGGTTGGCAAGATACCACGCTACGATGGATTGTTTCCATAAGACCCTCACCTTTAAACTAAATGAGACATCGGCAAGTGTATTGTTTCAGGGAGAAAGGAGGGATCCTCATGGGGGGTTTGTCTCAGCATTGAAAGCTGATAGACTTTTGAAATATGGATGTGAAGCTTATTTGGCGTTTATCACAGAGGATAAACGGTCCCAAGGGGTGGAGGAGATCCCTATTGTTTGGGAATTCTCGGATGTTTTTCTAGAAGAGATTCCAGGATTGCCACCCACCAGAGAAATTGATTTCACCATTGAGTTATTACCAGGGACCGCTCCGATTTCTATTGCACCTTATAGGATGGGCAGAATTGGGAGAATTGACGATACAATTGCAAGAATTGTTAGACAAAGGTTTTGTTAAACCTAGTATCTCGCCATGGGGAGCTCCAGTTTGTTTGTAAAAAAGAAAGATGGTTCGATGAGGATGTGCATTGACTACAGAAGATTGAACCAAGTAACTATCAAGAACAAATACCCATTGCTAAGGATAGATGAACTGTTTGATCAGTTACAAGGTGCTTCATATTTTTCGAAGATAGATTTGAGATCCGGTTATCATCAGCTGTGTCACGTCCCCCGAACTCGATTAAAGAATTAACCGGATTCGGGGAGTGAAATTTAGGGCTAATTAAATTTTTTTGTCCTTTAGGCCCAAGGATTGTAAGTCCGCTGTGAGGATAATGCATTTCAAACCTCATAAATATAACCATTCGCGGAATTTATACAATTCAAACCATATATGGATATCAACAATGAATAATAATCTCATTAAAATTAAAGTTGTAATGGAGCAAGTTAAGACTAATCAAGGAGTTAAATTATTTACAATATAATCCCAATAGCTACAACCATAGAATGAATAAAGTCAATGAGAAAAAGGTACGATAGCAAGGGATAAATAAAAGAATGTATATAAAAATCCAAGAATGCCCCAGGTGAATCTCTCTCGTGCCGGGAATGATGACGCTACTCTACGTCATACGCACGCCACTCTCGTTCCTCCTCTGTTGGTTAAGGATCTCCTCACCTGCTGGCTCCTCGTAGTAATCACTTGAGGGGTCTGCACACCAAGGAACAAGTCAACGACATGTTGAGCAATAGATAAGAAAAATACAGTAAACATAACATGCATCAAGTGTAAGAATTAAAGACAAATACAAGATCATAAGAATACAAGGGAATGATACTAGGCATACAACATGAGTAATAATCATCAGAAGCAATAAATGGAACCTAACATCAACTAGCAATCACCACCAACCATGCAATGCAATGCAAGAATCAAGAGGGAGGCTCCGGGGATGTCCTAGCCACCTCACGGGGTACCAGTAACAATCCAATCCAGACTACTGATACCAAAGTCCGGCTCCAAGGGGATCTTAGCTCCCGGTCCTGGGAATAGTAGCACGGTCCGAGCCCACTCCCAACTATTCAACGCCATGGACGCCGTCCAAAGCCGACTGCCCACCTTGATGTCCGAGTAGCGGGCCCATCAATAAACCCCAAACTGTAGCTGCCCATGAGATGCAAATGATAATGAAGTGGTGTAGACACAATGGAAAAACCAAGACAAGCAAGTCTGGCTAACTCAATACACAAGACATGATCATAGGGATTATCTCATTCAAGACATTACTAAACAAGTCAAGCCACACGATAATCCCTTATACATTAGCCAGTCATGTTCATCCTTACATGACATGGGGTTCTAAGGTACATTCTAAGTCAGGTCCAAGTCCTAATCTACGAGGATTTATGTTTCATAATTAGAGAAGTGTTTTATGCCAATTGAGTATACAAGGAAACGAATTCAATGGATACAATTAATAAGTCAAGGAGGAATTACAATCCAACCTAGGTACATGTTGTCAATCCCTGTACCTCACATGGCCTAACGGAGTACGAGTGAAAATTGGATTAACGATGTTTCTAAGGAAGTTTCTCGGTGTACAATCATGTTAAGCATCAATTGATTCAGTTCCATACGCATTCGGTCACCCCATGTGTAGTACACGAATTCCTAGACAACCCCATCTAAGCACACCAAGCCACGTGCTATGATTTTAACCCTATTCATGGTCATATGAGAGTGGGTTCATGGTTTCCAATGTCTAAGGCCCAAACCTAGGTTAACAGCCTTGTTTCCAACAAAAAGTGGTCTAAATTATTAATCTCAATCCTTACCTCACTTATTGATCTCTAGTTTTCACGAAACATGTACCATTGGATTCTACATTCCAAGAGCTTTCCAACGGTATATGGCTAGCAAAAAATCCAATGCACCGTTCGAAAGTTATGGTCTTTGGAAATCTGTCCAAATATCAGTCAAGTACCAAGAGTTCGAGCTCTTGGAGGGAGAGTTCGAACTCTCACTCTAGGCCAACATCGCCCGAGGAGTCGAATGTTTGAACGTCAGGGAGGAACGGTTGAATGTTCGACGTCTCACTCCCGATGCCCGAGAGGTCCAGAGTTCGATAGTTAAAGAAGAATGTTCGAAAGTCCAAAGTCCACGCCAATCACCCGAATGTGCCACCGTTTGAACGTTCAGGAGGAACATTCGAACGTTCATCACCAGTCTACCATCTGCAGGTTCCAACATTCAAAGGAGTGTTTGAACATTCGAATGCAAAAACCCAATTTTCACTGTTCATCAACCCATACCAATTCCTACTCCATTTTAAACCCTTCCAGGGATTTACCTGCACAAGATTGAGCCACCATGCTCCCCCAACAATCCATTCCATCCATTTACATCAAATCTAAAATTATCACTTACAAATTAAATCAAGGCGATTACCAAAACCTAATCTAACATGTTATTCTACAAATTAAAATCCAAACGGCTTGGCATTTGGGTATTCTATCATTTAATCAAAATCAATAAATAAAACAAAGCATTCATGTTATATTATAATTTGCAGATCTACTTGCCTCAACCAAAAAGATGGAAAGTGGGGAAAACTCGAGGAGGAGCCCTACTACCACGAAAACCAGGATCTATCCTAACCAAACATAACCTAAAATGCAGAGGAGAGGAAAGGAAATGAAAAGATCAAGATCAGGCCTAAATCTATCACAAGGAAAGGTGATTAAAAAGATGAAAATGAGAAAGGCCTACCCAAACTAGGATCAAGAGAGAGAGGAGATCGAGAGGAAGAAGATGAGTGGCTCTGATCTTCAAGATGGTCTCTTCCGGGGAGAGTTCTGGAACTTAGAGAAATGAGGAAGAAGAAGAGGCTATAGAACATCCATTGCATAGAATGAAAAGGGATTAGGGCTAATCCCTACTTAAAAAGAAGAGAAGGGGAAAAGACTTAATGCCCTTAAGTGGGTCTGGATGAGGAATGGATCATTTGAAGGGTTTCTGGTCATCGGATCGCAATGAGCCAAGAGACAAAAATGATCAGTGCGACGAGAAATTTCCAAAGAACCCATAATCACGGCGATTGGGATTTTCCGGAAAAACACTCAAATTTTCCTTAATTTGCAAACTACCCCCTAGCTAGGTTAAACGCGCTCGAAATCGCACGAAACTTTACAGACACTATTCCAATGCTCAAAGAAGCTCGTTCAAGGTCTAAACCCAGTTAAATATCTAGCAAAATTATTAATTAAAATAATAACTAAATAAATGGGTCAATGGGCCTGCTGTTGGGCCCAACCGACCCAGTAAGGTCGCGGGCCTTACAAGCTGAGAGTCAGAGAATCAGATGTACTAAAGACAACTTTCCAGATGAGATATGGACACTATGAATTTCTAGTGAACCCACTTCAGTTGACTAATGCACCAACAGTATTCATGGCATTGATGAACAAGATATTTGCACAGTATCTGGATCAGTTTGTAGTAGTGTTTATTGATGATATTTTGGTGTACTCCAAGACCTAGGAAGAATATGAAAAACATCTAAGGATAGCACTACAATTTCTAAGATACAGCCAGATGTATGCGAAGCTCAATAAGTGTGAATTTTGGCTAGAACAAGTAGCAGTTTTGGGGCACATCATCTCCAAAGAAGGGTTGTCAGTGGATCCGTCCAAGATTGAGGCAGTGGTGAAGTGGGAAAGAATGAAGAATGTGTCAGAAATTAGAAGCTTTCTGGGATTGGCAGGGTATTACCGGAGGTTTGTGCAAGGATTTTTGTCGATTGGGTCACCATTGAAGAAGTTGACCAGGAAAAATGTGCCGTATGTGTGGACAGATCAAGTGAGGCCAGTTTCCAAGAGCTGAAAAAGAGGTTGACTACAGTACCAGTCCTTACCTTACCTTTCGAAAGCGGTTGTTTTACTATTTTTACCAATCTTTCGAATGTTGGACTTGGCTGTGTGTTGATGTAAGAGGGAAAGGTTATTGCTTATGGATCCCGGCAGTTGAAAGATCACGAGAAGAACTATGCAACCCATGATCTTTAGTTGGCGGTGGTTGTCTTTGTGTTGAAAATGTGGAGACACTATCTTTATGGAGAGAAGTTTGAAGTCCACTCCGACCGCCGCAACTGATGGGGGCTCCGACCTTTCGTCCTCTCCTTCCCACCCCTGGGGCTGCCGGGAACATGGCGGAGGAGTAAAAGCGAGGTCATCAACATTTTTTGTACGGGTATGCCAGATTTTCTGTTCTACTTGGAATTTGAAATGGTGATCCGGAGATTCACCTTCACAAGTAGAAAGGAACTCAATTCTTTTTTCTAACTTTCCATTTTATATATATTTTAAGAAAGAGACAATTTTTTAAATGTAGTGAGAGGCGATTTCATCTTGTTTGCTGTGAAAGGCGATTTTTGTGCCGTAGAAGGCAGTTTTGTGCCGTGAAAGGCGATTTACAAATCTTATCAATGAAGAAAGACAAGAGATGCAATTTTTTTCTCTTTACAAATAATACAAAATACAAAGAAAAGTAAGAAAATGTATCTGACTTCTCAGGAGATTGTGGGGACTCGTTCATATCGACGGTCGCAAGTCATGTATGGACTTCGCCATCGTCTTTAGATGAGAACGCTTGGTGCTTCGATTCTTTGGCTTGGCTTGGACCTCAGTTTGTTTAGAAGATAAAGACCAAGGGGAGGTCCTATATCCAATAAAAAAATGAGTAAACGGGCTGAAGAGCCGTGTTTAGGCCATGTTGGATAGAAGGAGAGAGGAGACCTTGGGGGGTGGCCCCCCCAAGGGACTTCGATCACCTTGTGGTGCTTTTTTTGTAGCAGAGTAGCAAGGTTTCTTCGAGAATTGTTCAGAGTTTTCTTGAATTTTTTTGGACGAGTCCAAGGGTCCTTCTTCCTTGGAATGACCCTCATTTTATAGGCTTTTGATGGCCTTAAGGTGGGTTTGTGAGCATTGATGGCATTGATCCTCCATGATGATAGGAGTTATAAGATTTTATTTCTTAATTTTGTAACTCCTTTTTCTTGGCTTATGATTGGCCGGTGGGAGATGATTGGCATTTAATCGCCCTTAATCTCCATGATGAGGGGAGTTTCATGGTTTTAATGCTATGATTGCTTGAATTTGTAACTCCCATTTGCTTGATTCTAATTGGGCCGTCCAAAATAATGGATTAATGACCGCATTAAGTTGTCATAAAACGGGTCAATTAATGGCATTAAGTGGTCGCCAGGGCATTTGAAGAGTCGCGGGCCGTACCGCGTCTTTTGGAATTCTTCTTGTGATGATCGCCGATGGATTTTCATGTTGTTTGATGTTGGATGGCGATGCAACTTCAGACATTGGTTGATAGCGGCGGGCTGGTGACATCTGTCTTATTGATTTCTTGATTGGTCGGACAGAAAGTGCACTTTTTTGGTCAGCCGGTTGATGATCTTGGAGCGATCAATGATGATTTCATACTCTTGACGGTGGAACCGAGATGTCGATGGAGATCAGTTGATTTTGAGCATCAAGAATCGGATTTTCAGGAAATCATAGGGGCTGGAACTCCCGAAATGCGAAAAGAGGGTGGAAAACAGGCCAGTTTCCATGGTCACTAGCGACCATGGGCTCGGGTCGCCGGCGACCATGGGCTCGGGTCGCCAGCGGCGACCATGGGCCAAGGTCGCCGGCAACCATAGGCGATGGTCGCCGCCGCCGACCATGGTGATTTCTCCCCTTTTGGTCGCCGTTTCTCGGTCGTTCTTTAGTCTTTTTCGACGCCGTTTTCTCTTGCATTTTTCTTGACATTTCTCCTCATTTACTGGTTTGATTCTCCTGAAGAAAATCTGATGAGAAGCCGTAAAAATCGGGGCACAAAGTTTCCTATTTTTTTGGAAAAGCCGAAGACTTTGTAACCGATTTTCCGTCAAGAGTCGAAACTAGAACAAAAGATATCGAAATGACCTGAAATTTGAGGTGAAGCCTTCTTAGAAGTAGATAGGACCAACCATGGGCTTTTGTTTGAGCTTTGAAGCCGTGTGGGGTCCCGTCGCCAGTAGGCTTGATTTTGCCTCGAGGAAGATGCCGCGCTTTGATGTGCGGTCAATCGATGTCCGATTGACTTGAAATTTGACAGGGAGCCTATTGGAGTCATTTTGAGATGATCCGTTGGCTCCGATTTGGATGTCATGGTCTCGGGGTGCTCCGTCGCTAGTAGCCTTGATTTTGTTTCGGAGGGTCAAAGTCGGGTCAAACATTGTCGAAATGACCTGAAATTTGACGTGCAACCCTTTGGAAGAATGTTGAAGGTGCCCATGTGCTCCGTTTGATGAGTGATGGCCTCGGTGGTTCTCACCGCCGAGAGGCTTGATTTTACTGCTCGAGAGTTGATGGAGGGTCAAACGTTGTCGGTTTGACTTGAAATTTGACATGGAGCCCTTTGGAGGTATTTTGAGACCATCCGTAGGCTCTGATCGAAGTTTTGATGTCTTCGACGCCGTCACCTCCAAAAGCGCCTGTTTGGCTGTCGGAGGAGTGAAGTTGGGGGGGTCAAATGATGTTGGAATGACCCGAAACTTCATGTGAACCCCTTTTTTGGCTGTCTTGAAGGATCTTGCAGTTTTTGTTTGATTCTGACAGGATCTGATGCTTGAAGCAGCAATGCTTGTTTTGTGGTAGGACGCGGCTTCATGTGACTTCTTAATGTTAAAGAGGCAAAGTGACTTTTTTTTTGTGTCAACAAATGCCCCTTTGAGGTACATCGATGATTAGCTTTTGGAGTCGATGTGCCTTAAAGAGAAACTTGAAGGAGAGCTTCTGACTTGACCAAGAGTCTTTGAGCATTTATTTTATAGCCTTTTGAGTTTCCAAGGGGATTTTATGGTACTGAGAGGGATCACGTACCATCTCAAGGCAAAGTTTTGAAAATGACATGAGGGAGTTGGATTCGCGTTTTGGATTTTGGGTTTTCCTTTTGACCTTGTGAACCTAAGGGCTGTATGTGGCGCATTAGGCGGTCAAGATGATTTTTTTGTTTTTGACCTTGTGACCTAACAAGCTGTATGTGGCAGGTTAGGGGGTCGGGATTTGATTTTTGATTTTGACCTTGTGACCCCACAAGCTGTATGTGGCAAATTGGAGGGTCAGATTTGGTTTTGAGCTTGTGACCTAACAAGCTGTATGTGGCGAGCCAGGGGGTCAGGATTTCTTTTTGGTTTTGGCCTTGTGACGTAACAAGCTTTATGTGGCGAGTTTGGGGGACCAGAGTTTGGTTTTTTTGTGGATTGTCAATTTAAAGATTTTGGCTTAATTTGGTTCATGAGGTTGGATGGTTTGGTTTTTTGGAACTCACAAGGCTTTTTTTTTTTTGAATGGTTCAATCGACTCAAGAGAGGCATGAAACCATTTTGTATGCTCTTGGCAAAGGAGATTTTTGATAGGAAGCCCCTTTTAGTGCCTAGGTGGTCAAACCTGACTCATGTGGGCTAACCCATGGGATCTTAAGCTTTGGAGATGGCTTAGATCTCATATGATGTCATTTTGTAAAGAATATCTAAAAATATCTCTTGTGGGTAGAGAACATCTAGAAATATCCTTACTTGGAGAGAATCTCTCATGCTTCCTTGTTTTTGGGAGAGATTTTCTCAAAGTATCTTTCTTTGTGAGAGAATATTTCATTCCCTTTCTTTTTGGAGAGAATTTCTCAAAGAATCTTCTTTTTAAGAGAGAATATCTAAAATCTCATTTCTTTTGGGAAAGTTGCTAGTTTTTAGCACTTACCTCCTTGATTTTCTCCTTGTTTCTTCTTTTGGTTTGCTCTCCTCTATAAAAGCAAAGGAGGTTGGATCTCTTGCCCTTATTGCTTTCTTTTTGCAAAAGTCTTCAAGAGTGCTCCAAGATCAAGAACTCTTCTTCTTCTTCAAGAATCTTCTAGTTCTTTCTTCTTCTCTATCCATGGCTTCAAGTAAGTTTTATTCCTTCACAAGAAACTCCATGTAGAAGTAGAAATTCTTTTTTTTTTCTTCTTTCTTTTTCTTTTTCTCCACGTGTTTTCTTTTTTTTTTCACGTGCTACTGTTCTTTTTTTTTTGCTGACGCTTTTTTTTTTGCACTTTTTTTTTCTTGGCTGTACGGACAGGTCCGTACGGACCTGGCCATACTGCCACGTGGCAGTGGGCCACGGCCTGCTGGCTAAATTTTTTCTTCTCTCTTCTTTTTTTTTTGAAGAGATTTCTCTCTCTGTTTTTTTTCTTTTTTTTTTTGCTCACCATGATAATGAAGTTTATGCAATCCAAGATGTTTATGCATTTTTCTTTCTCCTTTTTTTTTTTTTTTTATGCATCAAGATAGAAGGCTAGAGTTTCTAGGCCAAGTCAACATGAATTTTGAATTTGACAAAGTTTGATTGGTTTTGACCAAATTGGGTTGGAATTGGTCAAACTTTGGTTAAAGTTTTCCTAGCATCAAATGCATGGTGATTTTTTTTTATGCATGATTTTTAGTAAATTGATTGGGAGCATGATGATACGTACCTGAAAATCTTTTGCAAGTTTTGGGATTTGGAGCTCGTAGCAATGTTGAGCCCTTTCCTGATCTTGCTGGATTTTGAGGAGCTTTGCAAGTTTTGGAGTTTGGAGCTCGCAACAATGTTGAGCCTGTGAGAACCCGACCCCTAATTTCCTGGATTAGTGTTGTTTTATTTGTGGATTAGTTTATTTTAGTGGGATTAGTGTTTGTTGGGCTGAGCTTGTGAGCTAGAATGGTTTTTCACTAGTTTTGGGGTGTTTTGAGTGCCTTTGTGATTAGTGGGACCCTTTGGGGGTTCTTTTAATGACCTTGCGCGTGATTGGGAGATTATTCAAAATTTTTGATAATTCTTGTTTTGGTCTCGTTTGACTTATTTTGTTAACCTCTACAACTTTCGTGTTGACTTCGTTCCCGTTCGAGACCCCAAAACCCTACTTTCCTAATGTTAGGAGCAAAACAGTCTTTTCACACCAAATCTGGACCCAAATTTCGAGATCCTAGAACCATGCAAAAATTATACTTTTTGAAAACTAGATTTTATGAGAAACATTTTCCTCTTCTTCGTCGATTGCATCCGAGGCCCAGAAATTGATGTTTTACCCTTGGCAAGTTTTAAGTGTGGTGGGGCCCACACCCACTCATTATAAAAAGATAACTCTCCCCTCTTCTTACTCATTCATTGCAGCCCAAAGGGGGAGCTTTGCAACTGAGCTTCTCCTCCCTTTTCTTCTTGTTTTCTCCTCCCCATTCATGGGGGAAACCCTTTCCATTTGGAAACTCAACCATGCCATCTTATTCCCCATCTCTCTAGCTTCCCATGGATGTTATTTTTGTGCAAAACCAAGGTGGGCAGCCCCTATTTCAAGCTTCTTCTTGTTGATTAATGGCCCTAGAGGTAAGGACTTCTTTCCATCTTCTATTGTTGAGCTATGACTTTCCCTTAAGTTCTATTTCCTAGTTTGGTTTGAGCCCATTCCTTGTCTTTCTTGAATTGCCATTTTAGGGTTCTAAATGGGTTTGTTTTTGGGGGTTTTTGGCTTGCTTGTAGGGTTGCTTGAGAATGTTTGGAGAGCTTGATTAGCTAATTGGAACCCAAGGCAAGTGGATAAATGGATGGTTTGAATGTCATCAAGTTTGATGAGAAAATCCTAAATTTTATTGCTTGTTCTTGATAATTTGATACATGTTTTCACATATGCTTCTTGCCACATTTCTATTGATTTCGAAAATGCATATTAATGGGTCTTTCTCTCTTGTTAAGTCTCTTGGAAATGTATGCATTTTATTTGGTCAAAGTTTGTTCATATGGTTTTATAGAAATGTGGTTGATTTTATTGTTTTTCCATACATGCTTATTTATTACTTTGACTTGAAATGAATGCTCATGAAGAGCCTTGATAGTGCATTTATTGTCATAGAGATGTATTGGTTCATAGCATTTAATTTTCCCTTGTTTTATCTCAAATGTACTCTTGTGTGTAATGGTTACCTTCTTTCTTTCCTTGTATTGAATGTGATATTGATGGAGGAGAATGGGATGGATGTGGTGAAAGATTTGATGTTATTTGAATGAAGTTTTAGACTCCTCATTTGATGTATAAAAGTGGCTAAAAAGAGGTTGTAGAAGGAAGAGATAGAGAGGAGCTGAACTGGTCCGGAATCAGTTTCTGGACAGTTCGCTCGAGCGAACATGACACTTCGCTCGAGCGAAGTGTCCAGAAAAGGGTTCGGAGCATTCCAGTAGCTTGGTCGCTCGAGCGGACATCCCAGAATCTGTTCCAGAGAGTCGTTCGTTCGAGCGCACTAAAAACTTCGCTTGACCCAATGAGTTAGCTACAGCGACCTCAACTTCGCTCGAGCGAACCCACCCAGACAACCATTCCAGATAGCTCCTCGCTCGAGCGAACTGAGCGAACTCTCCGGTTCGCTCTAGCGATGAGCTTTGTTGGTTAAAGGCCATGTTTGGGACAATGATGAACTATTTCAACGTATTGGGACTATTCATTGGGAACCCCTCTATGTCAAGGAGATTTACTAAGCAATGTATGAGGCCATTTGAGAAAGAAACCATATCACGCGGATGTCATTTGAAGTTTTGAAAGTTCGGAGTGTATAAGGAGTCCGGAATGTCCCCAAACTCAAAGAATACCAGATTTTTATTAGATTGACATACGGAGTCCTTATTCACTTCAAATAGATCTTGAACCCAAAATTCCAATTGTTTATTGTACCTTATTGATCCCGAGATTTATAATACATGTCTTGTTTTCCCGAAAGCATTGATGTACACTTGAAATGGTTACTTGACTCGAAGTGCATTGCACCACATGAAATGACAGTGTACCCTTGAGCACCCTCGTCTTGCCCATTTATTTATTGTACTTGATTTACTTGCATATGTCTCGATTTATTATTTGACCTATTAGTCGGCACAACTAAGCTTGGATAACCCTGTTGGTCTGATCCACCCACTTGGAGATCCCCCTCTTGTCCCGCCAGCTACAGTTTGGATCCCGCTACCCGATTATTACCGTGGTCTTGTCCCGATGCCGCAGATTGCTACTGTGGTTCCCGATGCCCGGCTCGCTACAGTGGTCATGTATAGTATATGTATTTATGAGATCCACTGTTTCTCCTCACCTCGAGTGACTGAGATCAGTGCCTAGTATATGTATATGTATTTATGAGATTCACTGTTTCTCCTCACCTCGAGTGACTGAGATCAGTGCCTAGTTATTGCTCTGTCACTTTAGTGATAGAGGACTCAGCTTCGTGTGGTTGCCATCTTGCTAGTTCCCGATTCCTTGGATACCCTATATTGCTTATTTGTTTTCCGGTAAATGATTCATTTCTTTTATGAAAGTTATTATTTAAACAGGTGTTAATATTTTCCATGGTAAATTCAGTTATTGTTATGTTGTTTCCCGTTCCTTGTACACACACTTGCTTTTAAATATGTTTTACATGACACTTGTTTTGCCAGATCCCTATGTTTTTACTTGTTTTAAATGAATACCCAATCTGTTAAATATCCGTGCTTTTAAATATGTTTTACATGACACTTGTTTTGCCAGATCCCTATGTTTTTACATGTTTTAAATGAATACCCGATCTGTTAAATATCCGTGCTTTTAAATATGTTTTAAATGACACTTATTTTGCCAGATCCCTATGTTTACCCATGTTTTAAATGAATGCCCGATTTGTTAAATACTCATGCTCTTATATATGTTTCAAATGAACATTTGTTTTGTCAGATTCTATGGTTACACACGCTTTAAATGAATACCCGGGTTGTCGAATACTCATGCTTTTACATATGTTTCAAATGAACGTTTGTTTTGTCTGACCTCTATATTTACACATGTTTTAAACGAACACCCGATTGTCAAATATCTATGCTTTGATAGATGATGTAAATGAACATATGTTTTGTTAGATCTCCATGTTTAACTCATGCTTTAAACGAATACATGTTTTGTCAGAGATCCACGATTTTCCACCCGTTTGATTATATGCAGCCTTTGATTAAACGACATGAATTATCATATGTTTTAATTCTCAGCATATTTAGTATATTTTCATCCACCTGCCAGACCGTCGTGTTTGACCTACTACTTTTGGTACTCAGGTCCAAACTTCTTCGTCCCGAGATGAGTGCTTTCTTTGGCTGTGGAGCCATGATTTGCAGGTTGTTTTGTCGGCTATGTCGTGTAGACATTGAGCTTGACATCGGAGTTGCGTCACACATGGGTAGTGGTTATTAGCTTGTTGTGGCTTTTATTTGCCTTTTCTTGGGACTCTTAATTAATGTACATTGATAATTGTAACTTGAACACATATGAGAATGTAATATCCTGTTGCTGTCAGCTCTGTACTTTGTTGTGATGGTTATTCCAGTCTGATATGGTTCTTGACATAATAGCTATATGCTAGAGGTTGAGTGCGACGTGGAATCCGATGGCCACGGACTCCGGGTTGTAACGCCACGAAAGCTTCCGCAAAATATTTAGAGTGTGTTGGAATGTGTCGTCTTCACTCACGCGGATCTTGGGAGAAAGAAAAATATTATTACCCTTAATCCCATTCGCGCCCCGAGGTTCTAGTTTGGGGGCGTGACAGAGCCCCTTTTCAAGCTTGCGGAGATTTGATGAGATTGGTTTGATCTTGCTGTTTACCTCACCTACTGGTTGAGTGAGGCTGTTTTTGCTGGAGGAGATGGTACGCACATCAGGCCGCATTGTATTTTTCCGGCTTGTCAGATGGAGTTTGGAGAGCGGCTTGCTTTGGTGTCTGCTCTTTACTCCTATTTGTGTACCGAACTGCAGGCTGCTGCTTTTCTTGTTCGGCTTGGGCTCCCTATGAACAGGGTGTTTTCAGCCCATATTTTCTATTCGTGGTATGTATACCACTGTCCCGGCTTCCTTCGGTTAGGAGTTGCGCAGGATGATGACCCTTTCATGATTCAGTTGGCTAGAGGGACAACCGTTTCCAAATCTTTTTTGTCTTCCCGTTTGAGGATCCGACGGTTCAGGGACGTCGAGATTGGGTAATCTTTAGTGAAATTTCTCCAGGTTTGAGGAAGAAGGCTGTTGATTTTGGTGTTTCCCGTGATTCCACCAGAGCCGGTTCGGGAAGACACTATTCTTTGACAAACGCGAAAAAGAGGTGGCTTTTTAACATACGTGTTGGTACGATGGTGTACCGGAGACATCTTTTTGTTGATATCCAGCCGTATGTTCCCTCACGTTATGCGCTGCAGTTGAACTTCTCTCAAGGCATTGTTGGAGCGCCTTCGAGCATGGTGAAGCATTTTGGAGGTTTGCAGGATGGGAGGAATGCATGGGCTTTTTACAGTGCGGAGGACACTATCGCCATGATTTCCTATCCTGAGTTGCCCACTTTCCGGACTGCTGGCTTTACGAAGTGGTTCGTAAAGAGCTTTTTAGTGTACCAGGGGCTTTCCAAGAAGGAGCTTGATGTGAAACAATCTTCTGGGAATGATCTTGGTAGATTAGATGGAGTCCGCCGAGAGGAGGTTCTGGCCTTCCTTGCTGGTGAGAAACACAAGATAGACTTTCTCGATAAACATGACGTCATTAGATCTGGATCTGTACAAGAGATACCTGGTGAGGTCTTGAGACAACTAAAAGAGGAGAAGGCCGAGATCGACGCTTTGATGCAAGCGGAACGAATGAAGGCTTCCTTGGAGTCCATTGGGAGGAGCAGACCATCTGGTGAGGAGTCAGGCGAAGGTCCTGACTTTGATGATGGGACGGGTACTTCGAGTAAACCGGTCCATAGGAGCAAGAGGAAGAGAGGACAACGCCGTAATAAGAGACAACACGATGACTCTCTTGATTCAGAAGTCCCTTGTAACACCCCGACCGGAGTGAACCCGATTAGTGTTAATTAAGTCATGTGTTAGTCTTAAGCGTGATTAGTAGTCTTTGACTAAGTTTGGTTAGGAATAACTTTTGATATAGTTTTGGGGAATTTTGAGTGCTTTGGTGACTAGTGGGCCCTTTGAGGGTTCCTTTTATGACTTTGCGTTTACTTGGGGGAATTTTCGGAATTGTTTTGATTTGTGTTTTTATCCCGTAATATTTGTCTCGTTAATCCCGACAACTTTCATGTTGATCCCATTTCCGTTCGAGACCCCGAAACCTGATTTCCTATCCTTGAGGGAAAAACAGTCTTTTTACACCAAATCTGTACCTAAAACTTGATATCCCCGAAACCCGTGAAACATATATTTTTTGGAAACTAGATATTTTGGTGATCATTTCTTCCTTCTTTGTCGAATTCATTCGAGATCTCGAAAGACATGATTTCAGCCCAAAGAGTTTCTTAAGTGGTGGGGCCCATTCTCATTGCTTATATAAGGAAAACCCATCTTCCATTTCCCTATTCCAGTACAACACTTGAACCTAGGGTTTCTTGCAACTTTTCTCTTCTTCTTCTTGCTCTCTCCATCTCAATCTCCCACCAAACTTGCACCAACATCAAAATAGAGTTCATCATTCTCTTCCTCATCTTGAAGGCTACCCATTGATACCATTTGTGAAGAATATTGGAATATAGGTGGGCCTTCCAGACAGGTTTCAAAAAGTTTTGACCCACTTGATGCAGGGATCAATAATCTAGAAGGGAACAAACCCAATCCAGGATGCAATCTCTCAAAATCATAAATCATGTACAGCAATATATACTATCTAAAAGATAGAAAACAACACATCAACATGCAACCACGAAATCTACAGCATACAAGGATGTAGATATACCTTTGGAGCTTTGTAGTTCTCTATGTAAGTCCATGGGGATCCGAACCCTAGAGGGGGGGTGAATAGGGTGAGCTCCAATTATGACCAATTTTAACAAATTTAACTTCTTTAAAACAAACTAGTCACAAGTGATGATTAATCATACAAGATGCGGAAGCTAACAAAAGAATCACCACAAAGCAATCACCATCACACAAGTATTTATAGTGGTTCGGCCTCAATGCCTACATCCACTACCGGCTTGTGAACCAACACCCCACCGGATTTCCGCTATTTATGCTTTTCAATAGGCTAAGCAATAACCTTTACAATATGCTTTCCAAGGCTTAGCAATAACCTTTACAATGATGTTTTTCAAGGCTTAACATCAACCTATACACTATGCTTTTATAGGCTAAGCAATAACCTCTTCAACCATAGGTTGGTTATCTCACTAAATTAGTGTCTAACATACACTTGATGGAGATTCTATTAAGCTCATTACAATGCCTCTTAATTAGGCGGATATGGAAGTGAAAAACTAATACACACTCACACTATGAATGCAAAGATGAAAGTACATGAAGTGTGTGTGTGTGGTCCTCAATCATTTTGAAAATGAAAGCTCATAAATGTATGCCTAAGGCTTTTGAAAGTTTTAGCTCAAAAACATTTATGATTGAGGAAATGCTAATCACATGTTAAAAGTAACAACTTGTTAATGAGATCAAAGATTTACAAGTTGTATGAAATTAATTAGCTCTAAACATGTGAAGCATAGGGATGTCAATCAAATCAACATGTAGCTCAAAACATAAAAATAGATTTGATTGAAAAGAGGGGACAAATCATATGTAATTATAAATACAACTTGAAAGTGATATTCCTATCAAAGTAAGGCAAGTTGTGAAACTTTAAAACAATAATACACATATGATTTGTAAAGATGTTGAATCCAAAACATAAGATACATTTGAAAGAGATTTTCTTATGATGGAAAAACAACAACCAAAGATTCAACCAAGTATATGAATCATGTTACATATTTCATTAACATGATCTACTTAGATTTACCAAAGATAAAGTACTACTTGGATTGAATCAATGGTGATGCATCCAAAACAATAGATCAATTCAAAATATAGAACATGCTAAGGATACAACACATCATAGTTTATCATGTTGCTAAAGATTTACCTAAGATAAAACAAAACATGAAAACATATGATTTGTAAAGAAGTTGAGTCCAAAACATAAGATAGTTTTGAAAGTGATTTTCTTATGATGGAAAAACAACAACCAAAGATTCAACCAAGTATAGGAATCATGTTACATATAATTTCAAAGGTTCTTTCATTAACATGATCTACTTAGATTTACCAAAGATTAAGTACTACTTGGATTGAATCATATGGTGTTGTATCCAAAACAATAAATCAACTCAAAACATAAAACATGTTAAGGACACAACACAAACATAGTTTAACATGCTAGAAATGATTTACCAAAAATAAAACAAAGCATGAAAACATATGATTAAGGAAAGTAAAGCCTACTTGGAGATTTAACTTCATTAATCCAAGCTTTAGCTTTCCTAATGCTCCCCTTCATCCCTTAGTTCATTTCCCTTCTATTTGCCTCAAAACCCCTCAAGGAGGGCCTTAAAATTCCCAACTTTTGGCAAAGGAAAGAACTCATATATATAGCAAAAAGTGCCCAACAGCTAGTCCTCGGTCGACCTAGACACAGGTCTCGGTCGACCGAGAAAGCACAACGGTCATATTTCTGACCGTTGGCATGTTACAGTTCAGAAACTGTCCACTCGACCGACAGTGGTCCCGGTCGACCGGGAAGCAGGTCTCGGTCGACCGGCGACACTGCCAGGTCACTCCCCTTTTGCAAAATTTCCAACTTTTGCACATTTGAAGGTATTTCTTTGGGAGGATTTTTGGGCCACTAAATCAAGCTTGGTAACATGTTTTAGATCAATCTAAGATGTTTAAAAACATGAAACACAAAGAGCCTAAAATGATTTGAAACTTTACAACCAAAGGCTAGCTTGATTTGATAAAACTCTTTTTCAAAAACAATGCATACAAAAATGATTCTGAAAATGATGAAAGTATGCAATGCACAAACCTATCTTCTCAAATGATTTTCCAAATATAAAGCACAAAGAATTAGGTTTTCAAAAGAGTTTGAATACTAAAAACAATGCATCCAAGTATAAAACCAAAACATGCATAAAACAAAACTTTTACCACTTTTAAAAGCAATGCATGTATTAAATCAAGATTTCAAGATATTTTAAATCAAAGCAAGTGTGTGAATTCAAATGATGTGAAAATGCAAATGCATCCATCAAATTGCAAATACAAAATCCCTAACAATCTCCCCCTTTGCAATTTGATGGCAACTTACTCAACATAGAAATTACACACTTAGTCTTCAGCTCCCCCTAAGCTGGACAAGTCTTGAAATCTTCTTGGATGCTCCTTCTCTTAGCTTGGGCTCTTGGGCTCTTTTCTTCAATCTTCTTGATGCTTGGTGCTTGATCAAACTTCAAGCTTTCTATTCATCTTCCTCTTTATGACCAAGCATTTTCTTTAGCTCCAAGCTTTCTTTCTTCTATTTGCTCTCCCCCTTTGACCATGCCTCTTTCTCCCTTTGGTACTCTCCCCCTTTGAAGAATAGGAGATCTTTGAGTACTCGAACTCTCTCCCCCTTTGACATTAAATTGCAAAGGTACCTACACACATGAAATAAGGAAAATACCTTTAGTAGCACCTGTTAACAAATGAAATCGAAAATGAAATACATAACAGGCTATCATGTATGGAAGTAGTCTCTAAGGGCTCAAAGGCAATCCAAGGGTCAATTTGATCAAAACTAATACTTCCTATGAAGGTTTACACTCCCCCTCAATCCATTCTCTTCTTTTGTCAAACATTTGACAAGATATAACTATTTGGTTCAAGAAGTAGATGGTTTAACCAAGTGAGGGTCAACTTCAAGGAAATGATTAGATTCATTTAACTATAAAGCTCATATGATCAAATTGCCAAAAGAAAGCAAGGTCAATGGGAAAAGCAATCATGGATATCAATTGGAAAAACAAAGAATACCAATTGAGATTTAAGGATAAGACTATTAAATCAATCACTCTAAAATGGATTTAAAAATATAACTATTAGGAAACATCCAAATTAGAGCTATCCATGATGAAATGGGGTTTACTAAACATAGCATCAATCAATATAACTATGAAAATCATATGCTATGTAAGTTTTGAAAATCATTTCATTCAAACAATAAATATGACTATTAAAGTGCAAGAATGAGTGAAATCAAATTCAAACGTGAAGCCAACCTCAACTAATAACCAACCACTATTATGAACACATAAACATGGTGGTCATGAGATATACCTATAAGAGCAAGGAAGGTAGCAACATGAAAATTATGATGCTAATGGTGTGTGACATGGAACAAATGTATAACTATCAAGTTCAAACCAATGTACACATGGTTTATCACATTCACAAGAAATCAAATCAATTGAAAATTTTACCAATTGAAACCAATTGAATTTGATAACATGATAAAGAGCAAGAATGTGGCAAACACAAAGTTCCATCAAGCATCATAAATGCATATTTATCACTTTTAAAGATATAACTAATAAGCATAGTGATGAACAAGGTAAATTGCAATGCAAAATTATATAACTTTGAAATGCATGCAATTTCCAAAGTGACTAAATCATATGAATTCAACTACTAAGATATCCATCAACCATCATAAATGCAAGGAATGGATTTCAAAGAGTTTCATATGATTAAGATCACTACTTATGAAGTTGAAACATGTATAAGGATGATACCAAGAGAATCTACATGAATCAACATCATAACCATCCAAAAAGATATGACTAGAGAGCATAGAGGATGGATTTTAGTTCTAGTATGGTTTCTACAAAAGTAATAAATAACACAACCATACATAGAACGATTTGACATTTGCATAGAGAGGATCAATCACACTCAAGATCTAACTCATACCAATCATCAAAAAAGAATATAACTATTTAAGCACAAGAAGGTATGAAGTTAAGGGTAGCAATCTATCATGCAACATCTCCACTCTTAGCAAATGTACTAAGCTTACAATGCAATGGACAATGGATATGAGGTTTAAACCAAATGAACTTAGCACATAAAATCACATATGTACTTAAAAAGCTCAAAAACAAGATTTTACTATAAAGCACATAAACAATCATTAAAATGCATTAATGAGAATATACCAAGTTAGGCACAAACATGCAAATCAATGAAACCATATCCAACCAAGCAATGTAAGACATCAAAATCAATTTGCATAAAGAATGTAACTAAATGAGCAAAGATGCAAATTGTTTGTAAAAAAAAAATATTTCCTTCCAAATGATATAATCATAAATAGGCACAAGGAAATAGATTCAAGGAAAATGCTTCTATAAATACAACCAATAAAGCTTAGAACATTTTCCAAAGTTTCTCAAATCACTTCAATATATGAAATTCCAATAAAGAATCATTTAGAATTAAGAGCAAGTGAATTTGAAAAACAAGGAGTGTACTATTGTAAAATTTTCAAATTGTAAAACAATAGACACTCACAAAGTTTCCATACCAAGAGATATAACTTTGAAAAACAATGGAAAACTTAAATAGATTCAAATCATTTGATTTACAAAAAGGATCTAACTATGACAAACATCAAATGATTTTCCAACATCAATTGATCATGAAAAAACTAGCTATGAAAGCATTTGCAATCATAATCAATTGATCATGAATAGATAAGCATTACAAGAGATATAACTATTTGAACAAAATGCAAATCCATCATGAAAGTATTGCAATCAAAGGATTTTGAAAACCATGAGATATAACTTAGAAGTTCATGAATACAAAATCAAATGATCACAAAGAAACATTGCATTTTAAAAGATGTGACTATAAAGCAACAAAATGCAAATGTAACAAGACCAACAAATAGATATAACTAAAAAGAATAGGTTGGTCTAGGGAGGATCAAGGCCTTAAGGCTAGTCTAAATGTGTACCAATGAAGATTCACCTAAGGTCTTGAAAAGGATGTCCTTGAGAGAACACTTTGAGGACTCACCAACTCTTAAAGATATAACTTGAAAAAGACTAAGAGTGGTGCAATGAGGCTAGGGAAATTCATTTTCAATCATAGTGGAAATCATCAAAAAGATATGCAATAAATCACAACACTAGGGTTCTAATCTAGCAAGGATCAACTCCGGGTTGTTAAGCCCTAAAATGGAGTAACCCTCTCTGATACCACTTGTAAGTCCATGGGGATCCAAACCCTAGAGGGGGGTGAATAGGGTGAGCTCCAATTATGACCAATTTTAACAAATTTAACTTCTTTAAAACAAACTAGTCACAAGTGATGATTAATCATACAAGATGCGGAAGCTAACAAAAGAATCACCACAAAGCAATCACCATCACACAAGTATTTATAGTGGTTCGGCCTCAATGCCTACATCCACTACCATCTTGTGAACCAACACCCCACCGGATTTCCGCTATTTATGCTTTTCAATAGGCTAAGCAATAACCTTTACAATATGCTTTCCAAGGCTTAGCAATAACCTTTACAATGATGTTTTTCAAGGCTTAACATCAACCTATACACTATGCTTTTATAGGCTAAGCAATAACCTCTTCAACCATAGGTTGGTTATCTCACTAAATTAGTGTCTAACATACACTTGATGGAGATTCTATTAAGCTCATTACAATGCCTCTTAATTAGGCGGATATGGAAGTGAAAAACTAATACACACTCACACTATGAATGCAAAGATGAAAGTACATGAAGTGTGTGTGTGTGGTCCTCAATCATTTTGAAAATGAAAGCTCATAAATGTATGCCTAAGGCTTTTGAAAGTTTTAGCTCAAAAACATTTATGATTGAGGAAATGCTAATCACATGTTAAAAGTAACAACTTGTTAATGAGATCAAAGATTTACAAGTTGTATGAAATTAATTAGCTCTAAACATGTGAAGCATAGGGATGTCAATCAAATCAACATGTAGCTCAAAACATAAAAATAGATTTGATTGAAAAGAGGGGACAAATCATATGTAATTATAAATACAACTTGAAAGTGATATTCCTATCAAAGTAAGGCAAGTTGTGAAACTTTAAAACAATAATACACATATGATTTGTAAAGATGTTGAATCCAAAACATAAGATACATTTGAAAGAGATTTTCTTATGATGGAAAAACAACAACCAAAGATTCAACCAAGTATATGAATCATGTTACATATTTCATTAACATGATCTACTTAGATTTACCAAAGATAAAGTACTACTTGGATTGAATCAATGGTGATGCATCCAAAACAATAGATCAATTCAAAATATAGAACATGCTAAGGATACAACACATCATAGTTTATCATGTTGCTAAAGATTTACCTAAGATAAAACAAAACATGAAAACATATGATTTGTAAAGAAGTTGAGTCCAAAACATAAGATAGTTTTGAAAGTGATTTTCTTATGATGGAAAAACAACAACCAAAGATTCAACCAAGTATAGGAATCATGTTACATATAATTTCAAAGGTTCTTTCATTAACATGATCTACTTAGATTTACCAAAGATTAAGTACTACTTGGATTGAATCATATGGTGTTGTATCCAAAACAATAAATCAACTCAAAACATAAAACATGTTAAGGACACAACACAAACATAGTTTAACATGCTAGAAATGATTTACCAAAAATAAAACAAAGCATGAAAACATATGATTAAGGAAAGTAAAGCCTACTTGGAGATTTAACTTCATTAATCCAAGCTTTAGCTTTCCTAATGCTCCCCTTCATCCCTTAGTTCATTTCCCTTCTATTTGCCTCAAAACCCCTCAAGGAGGGCCTTAAAATTCCCAACTTTTGGTAAAGGAAAGAACTCATATATATAGCAAAAAGTGCCCAACAGCTAGTCCTCGGTCGACCTAGACACAGGTCTCGGTCGACCGAGAAAGCACAACGGTCATATTTCTGACCGTTGGCATGTTACAGTTCAGAAACTGTCCACTCGACCGACAGTGGTCCCGGTCGACCGGGAAGCAGGTCTCGGTCGACCGGCGACACTGCCAGGTCACTCCCCTTTTGCAAAATTTCCAACTTTTGCACATTTGAAGGTATTTCTTTGGGAGGATTTTTGGGCCACTAAATCAAGCTTGGTAACATGTTTTAGATCAATCTAAGATGTTTAAAAACATGAAACACAAAGAGCCTAAAATGATTTGAAACTTTACAACCAAAGGCTAGCTTGATTTGATAAAACTCTTTTTCAAAAACAATGCATACAAAAATGATTCTGAAAATGATGAAAGTATGCAATGCACAAACCTATCTTCTCAAATGATTTTCCAAATATAAAGCACAAAGAATTAGGTTTTCAAAAGAGTTTGAATACTAAAAACAATGCATCCAAGTATAAAACCAAAACATGCATAAAACAAAACTTTTACCACTTTTAAAAGCAATGCATGTATTAAATCAAGATTTCAAGATATTTTAAATCAAAGCAAGTGTGTGAATTCAAATGATGTGAAAATGCAAATGCATCCATCAAATTGCAAATACAAAATCCCTAACAATCTCCCCCTTTGCAATTTGATGGCAACTTACTCAACATAGAAATTACACACTTAGTCTTCAGCTCCCCCTAAGCTGGACAAGTCTTGAAATCTTCTTGGATGCTCCTTCTCTTAGCTTGGGCTCTTGGGCTCTTTTCTTCAATCTTCTTGATGCTTGGTGCTTGATCAAACTTCAAGCTTTCTATTCATCTTCCTCTTTATGACCAAGCATTTTCTTTAGCTCCAAGCTTTCTTTCTTCTATTTGCTCTCCCCCTTTGACCATGCCTCTTTCTCCCTTTGGTACTCTCCCCCTTTGAAGAATAGGAGATCTTTGAGTACTCGAACTCTCTCCCCCTTTGACATTAAATTGCAAAGGTACCTACACACATGAAATAAGGAAAATACCTTTAGTAGCACCTGTTAACAAATGAAATCGAAAATGAAATACATAACAGGCTATCATGTATGGAAGTAGTCTCTAAGGGCTCAAAGGCAATCCAAGGGTCAATTTGATCAAAACTAATACTTCCTATGAAGGTTTACACTCCCCCTCAATCCATTCTCTTCTTTTGTCAAACATTTGACAAGATATAACTATTTGGTTCAAGAAGTAGATGGTTTAACCAAGTGAGGGTCAACTTCAAGGAAATGATTAGATTCATTTAACTATAAAGCTCATATGATCAAATTGCCAAAAGAAAGCAAGGTCAATGGGAAAAGCAATCATGGATATCAATTGGAAAAACAAAGAATACCAATTGAGATTTAAGGATAAGACTATTAAATCAATCACTCTAAAATGGATTTAAAAATATAACTATTAGGAAACATCCAAATTAGAGCTATCCATGATGAAATGGGGTTTACTAAACATAGCATCAATCAATATAACTATGAAAATCATATGCTATGTAAGTTTTGAAAATCATTTCATTCAAACAATAAATATGACTATTAAAGTGCAAGAATGAGTGAAATCAAATTCAAACGTGAAGCCAACCTCAACTACACATATGATTTGTAAAGATGTTGAATCCAAAACATAAGATACATTTGAAAGAGATTTTCTTATGATGGAAAAACAACAACCAAAGATTCAACCAAGTATATGAATCATGTTACATATTTCATTAACATGATCTACTTAGATTTACCAAAGATAAAGTACTACTTGGATTGAATCAATGGTGATGCATCCAAAACAATAGATCAATTCAAAATATAGAACATGCTAAGGATACAACACATCATAGTTTATCATGTTGCTAAAGATTTACCTAAGATAAAACAAAACATGAAAACATATGATTTGTAAAGAAGTTGAGTCCAAAACATAAGATAGTTTTGAAAGTGATTTTCTTATGATGGAAAAACAACAACCAAAGATTCAACCAAGTATAGGAATCATGTTACATATAATTTCAAAGGTTCTTTCATTAACATGATCTACTTAGATTTACCAAAGATTAAGTACTACTTGGATTGAATCATATGGTGTTGTATCCAAAACAATAAATCAACTCAAAACATAAAACATGTTAAGGACACAACACAAACATAGTTTAACATGCTAGAAATGATTTACCAAAAATAAAACAAAGCATGAAAACATATGATTAAGGAAAGTAAAGCCTACTTGGAGATTTAACTTCATTAATCCAAGTTTTAGCTTTCCTAATGCTACCCTTCATCCCTTAGTTCATTTCCCTTCTATTTGCCTCAAAACCCCTCAAGGAGGGCCTTAAAATTCCCAACTTTTGGCAAAGGAAAGAACTCATATATATAGCAAAAAGTGCCCAACAGCTAGTCCTCGGTCGACCTAGACACAGGTCTCGGTCGACCGAGAAAGCACAACGGTCATATTTCTGACCGTTGGCATGTTACAGTTCAGAAACTGTCCACTCGACCGACAGTGGTCCCGGTCGACCGGGAAGCAGGTCTCGGTCGACCGGCGACACTGCCAGGTCACTCCCCTTTTGCAAAATTTCCAACTTTTGCACATTTGAAGGTATTTCTTTGGGAGGATTTTTGGGCCACTAAATCAAGCTTGGTAACATGTTTTAGATCAATCTAAGATGTTTAAAAACATGAAACACAAAGAGCCTAAAATGATTTGAAACTTTACAACCAAAGGCTAGCTTGATTTGATAAAACTCTTTTTCAAAAACAATGCATACAAAAATGATTCTGAAAATGATGAAAGTATGCAATGCACAAACCTATCTTCTCAAATGATTTTCCAAATATAAAGCACAAAGAATTAGGTTTTCAAAAGAGTTTGAATACTAAAAACAATGCATCCAAGTATAAAACCAAAACATGCATAAAACAAAACTTTTACCACTTTTAAAAGCAATGCATGTATTAAATCAAGATTTCAAGATATTTTAAATCAAAGCAAGTGTGTGAACTCAAATGATGTGAAAATGCAAATGCATCCATCAAATTGCAAATACAAAATCCCTAACACTCTAATGGAGAATTTGAGTTCTTTCCTTTGATGATGAACACATTCACTATCCAATTCAGAATCTCCAACACCTTTTGATCTTCCACACTTATTTATTTCTTTTCTTGCAATGTGGTATGGATGTTCTGATGCCAAAATGCGACCAAAACTTGCAAGTGGCCGAGGTCGGTAAAGACCCCCTTTGGTTCCTGGATCTCCCAAATGGCCTAGGTTGGCGAGTTCACCAGACTGGGTGATGGCAGGCCTTGCTGCCTCTTGACCAATGGCTGGGCTTCAATTTCATGCCCCCGAGGTGAGTCCCTTAGGAAGGTTAGTTTTGGACTTACACCCGGAGGTACGGCCCTGTTGCTGGAGAGCCGGGGTCATGCCCTTATCTTTGGTGAACATTTTTGGTGGCTCCAGGGGTCTTGGGCCGAACTCGGGGGCAGGCCGAATTTCGTGAGATGGTCTTATGACCGAACCCAAAGAGGCTGGCGCGAGGGCCGGAGCCTTGGGGAGTTGGTCCTATGACCGAACCCAAAGAGGCTGGCGCGAGGGCCGGAGCCTTAAGGAGTTGGTCCTATGACCGAACCCAAAGAGGCTGGCGTGAGAGCCGAAGCCTTTGGGGAGTTCGTCCTACGACCGAACTCGAAGAGGCTGGCGTGAGAGCCGGAGCCTTGGTCCTATGACCGAACCCAAAGAGGCTGGCGTGAGAGCCGAAGCCTTTGGGAGTTGGTCCTATGACCGAACCCAAAGAGGCTGGCATGAGAGCCGAAGTCTTTGGGGAGTTGGCCCTACGACCGAACTCAAAGAGGTTGGCGTGAGAGCCGGAGCCTTGGTCCTATGACCGAACCCAAAGAGGCTGGCGTGAGAGCCGAAGCCTTTGGGGAGCTGGTCCTCAGACCGAACTCAAGGAGGCTGGCGTGAGAGCCGGAGCCTTGGGGAGTTGGTCCTATGACCGAACTCGAAGAGGCTGGCGTGAGAGCCGGAGCCTTGGTCCTATGACCAAACCCAAAGAGGCTGGCGTGAGAGCCGAAGCCTTTGAGGAGTTGGCCCTACGACCGAACTCAAAGAGGCTGGCGTGAGAGTTGGAGCCTTTCTCATAACTCAAAAGATATAAGGCACATTTCTTCCACAAGGTCCTTCTTTATTGATTTATCATTTTGAGTACATCTAGAAGTAATATTTCTTGAGGTGTGCAACATTCCATGGTCGGGGCAATTCTCTGCCATCCATGCTCTCCAGTCTGTAGGCCGACCTCCCGGAGACCGAGATAAACTTGAAGGGGCCAAGCCAGTTTGGTGCGAGCTTGCCCTCGTTAGGATCTTTATCTGCTGGAAGCGCCCTTTTTAAGACGAGTTCCCCAACTGAGAACCTCCTTTCTTTGACCATTTGATTGTACCCTTTGGATAATTGCTGTTGGTAAGAGGCCAAGCGTACTGACGCCGCCTCTCTTCGTTCCTCAGCCAGGTCGAGCTCTTTGGCGAGGCTCACTTCATTCTGTCCCTAATCAAAGAGATCCGACCTCAAGGTCGGGAGACCGACTTCTAGAGGGATCACGGCTTCCATTCCGTGTGCCAGAGAGAAAGGAGTTGCCGAAGTGGACCGTCTCGGGGTGGTCCTGTATGCCCAAAGAACACTTGGTAGTTCTTCCACCCATCTGCCTTTAGCCTTATCAAGCCTCTTTTTCAGTCCGTTCAATACCACTTTGTTTGAGATTTCTGCTGGCCCATTGCTCTGTGGGTAGGCCGGAGTTGGGTAGAGGTTCCTGATACCGAGCTTCTGGCAGAAGTTTTTGAAGAAGTTCGAATCGAATTGGGTCTCGTTGTCCGAGACCAGTGCTCTGGGGATTCCGAACCTTGTGACGATGTTCATTCTTCGTGTCATGCTCGGTGATGGAGGATAAGGGTTCAGCCTCTATCCATTTTGTGAAGTAATCAATACCCACCATCAACCATCTTTTGTTTCCTGGAGTTCGGTGAAGAGGACCCACGATGTCCAGTCCCCACTGGGCGAAGGGCCATGGGCTGGAGAGAGGACTTAGGTCCTGAGCTGGCTGGTGCAAGGAGTGGGAGAACTTCTGACATTTTTCACATTTTCTGGCGTAGAGCTGGGCATCCTTCTGCATGTAGGGCCACCAATAGCCCTGGCTGATAGCTCTGTAGGCCAGTGACCTTCCTCCGATGTGGCTTCCACAGATTCCTTCGTGAATCTCAAAGAGGAAGTCTTCCACCTTGCTTGGGTGAACGCATTGGAGATACGGTTCTGTGAAGGACTTTCTGTAGAGCTTCATATCTGGGGATAGCAAAAAATGAGCTGCTTTCATTCTGACCTTGTGGGCTTCATTCCTGTCTTCAGGGAGTTTATCTTCCTTTAGGAATGCTGTGATTGGATCCATCCAGCTCGGACCGAGGCTGACGCAAAGGACCTGCCGAGGTGGGAGGAGCTCTATGCTTGGTTTTTTCAATGCCTCCACATCAATTGTCCTCCTTTTCCCTGCTTCTACGGCCGAGGCCAAGTTGGCCAGGGCGTCTGCGTGGCAGTTGGACCGACTTGCCTCACCTCCGCTTTCTCAAACTGGGAGAGGAGCTGTTTTGTGTGGGCTAAGTAGGCTGCCATCCTTTCATCTCGGGCTTGGTATTCCCCGCTTAGTTGGTTTGTCACCAGCTGAGAGTCGCTGAAGACTACTAACTGACGTGCCCCCAGTATTCTCGCGCTACCGAGACCTGCAATCAGTGCTTCATATTCTGCTTCATTATTGGAGGCTTTGAAATCCAGGGTCAGGGCTTGCTCGATGACGAGGCCTTCTGGAGACTGGAGGACTATGCCGGCGTCAGCCCTTTTGGACGTAGAGGATCGGTCCACAAAGACCTTCCAGGCCTACTTCAGGAACTGCTCCCAAGAACGGTCTTCTTCGGCCTCGGGCTCTACTGCCTTCATACACCTATCGCCCCCTAGTTCGGTATCGAGTGAGGTTGGTGCCGAACTTGGAGAGGTGAACTCAACGATAAAATCCGCCATGACTTGTGCTTTGATTGCCGTCCTGGGTTGATACTGGATATCGAATTGACCCAGTTCGACGGCCCACTTGGAGATTCGGCCAGAAAAGTCCGCCTTGCGGAAAAGGGATTTGAGTGGGAATTCCGTGATGACCACCACCGTGTGTGTCTGGAAGTAATGGGAGAGCTTGCGAGAGGCGCTAATGAGTGCCAATGCTAGCTTTTCGAGTGGCAGATATCTGGTCTCGGCGTCGAGCATGGTTTTGCTGGTGTAATAGATAGGGTGTTGTTGCTTGTCGTTCTCTCGAACTAACACCGAGCTCACTGCATGGTCCGAGACTGCGAGGTAAAGATAGGAAGATCGCCTTGTGATGGAGTGGACAATAGTGGCGGTGAAGAGAGGTACTCCTTGAGTTTTTCCAGTGCCAAGTCACATTCAGGGGTCCATTGAAACTTGGAATTCTTCTTCAGGAGCTGAAAGAAAGGACAACACTTGTCCGAAGCTCGGCTGATGAAGCGATTTAGTGCAGCAGCCATACCCGTGAGTCTTTGGACTTGTTTGGCCGAGGTCGGGCTCTGGACACCCTGGATAGCTGCAATCTGCTCCGGATTAGCTTCAATTCCCCTCCAGGTCACCAGGCTTCCTAGGAACTTGCCAGAGCCGACGCCAAACACACACTTTCAAGCATTTAGTTTGAGTTGGAACTTCCTGAGGACGGCGAATGTCTGGCGTAGGTCCGTCAGATGGTCCTACGACTCCTTGGACTTGACCACCATGTCATCAATGTAGACTTCCATCGTTTTCCCGAGCTGGTTCTGAAACATCTTCGTGACCAGCCTCTGATACGTTGCACCGGCATTTTTCAACCCAAAGGGCATCACCTTGTAACAGTAGATGCCCCGAGGTGTTATGAATGCTGTTTTTTCCTCATCAGGCCTGTGCAGTGGGATCTGGTGGTAGCCTCGGTATGCGTCTAGGAAGCTCATTCTGTCGTGTCCCGAGGTGGCGTCGATCATCTGATCGATCTTTGGAAGGGGGAAGCTATCCTTGGGGCAGGCTTTGTTGAGGTCGGTGAAGTCCACGCAGACCCTCCACTTGCCATTCTTCTTCTTTACCACTACTGTATTAGCTAGCCACTCTGGATAGTGTACTTCACGGATTGCCCCGGCCTCAAGGAGTTTATCCACCTCTTCCATCACTGCTTCTGTTTGGGGAACTCCTGTTCTGCGGGCTTTCTGCACTACGGGTTTGTGTCCGGGATTAACATTCAACTGGTGACACATGACCTCGGGGTCGATCCCGGGCATCTCATATGGAGTCCAAGCGAAGACGTCTTTGTTTTGCAGTAGGAAGTCCAGTAGCTCGGCCTTCTCATTGTCGGGGAGCTGGCTACCCAATAGGAAGTAGCGTTCGGGGTCTTCGGGATTTATTCTGACCTCGGTGAGCTCTTCTATGCTCTTCTGCCCCGCTGTCCGCCCGACATCTTCGATCTCGGCCTCGAGGTCGGCCATATGCACCTGCTTTGGCTCCGTCTCTCCGGGTGCCACGACCATGAGGCACTCCCTGGCCATCTGCTGATTTCCCCACACGGTCACTATCTCGACCGCTCCTCCAGCCTTCTCTAATGGGAACTTGAGTTTCTGGTGGAGGGTGGAGGGCACTGCCTCCATGGCATGCAGCCAACTTCGCCCCAGGATCACATTGTACGGGGACGGTGCTTCTACCACCATAAAGTCTGCCCTCTTCGTAGAGCCCCCTACCCGGACTTCAAGCGAAATCCTTCCCTTGGGATATACCGGTTTGGCGCTGAACCATATCAAAGGGACGCGGGCTTCCTGTAGATCGGACTCGGTCAGGCCGAGCTGCTTGAAACAACTAAAGTAGATGATCTCGGCTGAGCTTCCTGGGTATATAAGGACGCGCTTCGTAGTATAATTGTTGAGCCGCAGGGTAAGGATGAGGGCATCGTTGTGGGGGAGCTGGACCCCTCTCGGGTCGTCGTCTGAGAACCAGATCCTGGGCTTTTCCTTCGTAGCCCTCTTTGGTGCGCTCTCCAGCTCAGCTGACATCACCTGCTTGCCATGGGCAGCCTTCCTCGCCTTTGACCGAGATTGGACACTTCCCTCACTTGGAGGGGGAGCCAGGTGAATGACATTGATGATACCTGCTGGCTCGTCGCTATCCTGATCGTCACCGGGAGGGGTATGCTGCTGAGCTTGGTTGACTCTTTCTTCCTCCTTGATGTATTCCCGGAGGTGCCCGTCCTTGATGAGCCTTTCAAGGTGGGACTTCAGAGCCATGCAGTCCTCAGTCATGTGCCCGTGCTGCCTGTGGCAGGAACAGTTCTTACTTCGGTTCCGGGTGGACGGATCACCCTTCATTGGCTCTGGCCACTGGAAGTAGGGCTCTGCCTTGATTTTGTTCATGAGTCTCTAAATAGGCTCTTTGAAGACGACATTGACGGCCCTGTAAGGATCGTTTGTAGGCCCGGGGGGCTGGAAGTTCGGCCTCTTGCTGCTGCCCGAGACGAAGGTTGGGAAAGATGCCGAACTGGTCTCCTTACCCCTTTTCTTGTCTGGCCTTTGCCTGGGGGGCATTCCCTCTCCTTTGGAAGCTTGGTTCTTCTGGGGGAGCCCGAATCGCTCTTTGCCATGAGCTTCATCTTCTTCCTGCTCGATGTACTGGTTCACCCTTGCCATCAGCGCTTTCATCGTGGTCACAGGGGACCAGACTAGGTCCTTTCGGAGCTTGTTTCCTGGGAGTAAGCCCTGCCGGAAGCACATGATGGCGATGTCATCATTGGCGTCGGTGATCTGGCTGTATATCGTCCAGAATCTCCTGGCGAATGCAGTGATACTCTCACTGTCCCTCATCCGGATCGCCATGAGGTTGCCGCCTGTCGCGACCCCGGACCGAGAGATCCGGGATCGGGACTAATATTGATGTTAGGATGATCCACAACTGCTTAATAATACCATATGATTTATTTAATTTCCCACAGGTGTCCGCGGTGAGGATATCATAACCATAATTGAATATTTCTGTTAAATGCGGAAGCATGTAGCAAATCAAATAGTCAAACCATCCTTGGTCATAAAAACAATAACACCAGACTAAAATACTGTATCAGAATGAGCAATGATTTATAGCATGTTTCCAAAGGTTGTTAAAGTTAGACAAAATATCATTTAGTTACATTCCCCAAAATTAGAGGCCAACAAAGGCCAATGTACACAAAACAACAACCCAAAAGAATGGTTAAATAGTTCCCCTCAAAATGTTACGCTTCTCAAAGCAATCTGATGTCTACATGACATCGTCAGCAAGCCACTCGATTAGAGGTTGCGGCGCGCCTACCGCCTCCTCCGGCTCCTCCTCAAGGAAGCCGACAACGGGACCTGAGTACCAAAGCAAAGGGTCAGACACGACGGTCTGGCAAGAGAAAGCAAGGATACAACAATATCTAATACAAGAAAATCTCTGGCGAAGCGTATAAATCTGAGTTAAGCAAGAACTCTCATAAAATAGATAAATCATTTGCGATGAACAAGTAAACAATATAAAACATATCAGGTATCCAAGGATTCGGGAACTAACAAGGTGGCAATCACATAAAGCTAAGTCCTCTGTCACTAAAGTGACAACAGTATCACGGGACGTTGATCTCTGTCACACAAGGTGAGGAGAAACAACGTATACATATATACAATATAATTATACGGGAACGGGACCACGGTAGGGAACCGGGTATCGGGACGGGACCACTGTATTAGACCGGGTATCGGGATCCAAACTGCAGCTGGCGGGACGGGAGAGGGATTTCCATGTCAGTGGATCAGACTGACAAGGTATCCAAGCTTAGTGATGCCGACTCATAGGATAAAACCAATCGAGGCATATCAAGTATTCAAGTACAGTAAATAAACGGTAAAACGGGGGTGCTCAAGGGCACACTGTCTTTCCATATCGGGCAATACATTTCGGGGCAATTCACTGTTACTATTGTAGCTCCAAAGCTTTCGAGAAAACAAGTCATGCGATGAAATTCCTGGGAATGAGGTGAAAAATACACTATAATGAAATTCGGGTAAAATATCAATTTAGAAATCCAATTAAGTGAATAGGGGTCCCGTATGTCTATTATAGCCCTTACTTGGTACTCTTTGAGTTTTGAGACATTCCGGGCTCCTTATGCACTCTTACGATTTTTCCAAAATTTCGAATGACATATTTGTGATATGGTTTCTTTCTCGGATGGCATCAAGCAATGCCTAGTGAATCCCCTTCGATTGACAAAGCTCAACGCTCGAACGAACCGGAGAGTTCGTTCGAGCGGGGAGCTTTTCGAAATCTGGGGAATTTCGGTTACCTGGCGGTTAGCCGCCGCTGGGATGGGCGGCTAGCCACTGGCTGACCGCGGCTGGGCTGCAGAAATGCAGCTTACTGGAAAGCTGACCGCCAAGTGCGGTTAGCTGGCGGTTAGCCGCTGATGTGTTCGGCGGTTAGCCGCTGGCCAACCGTGGAGCTGATTGAGTTTTGAGGAGAAGAAGTGTGCTCTCTGGAAAAGCCACCGTGACATTTCGGCTAGCTGGCGGTTAGCCGCCAGTCACCAAGCGGCTAACCGCCGGGTGACCGCAGGCTGACCGCCAGTGCGGGAATCACCCGCTGTGTTCAGATTTTTGAGTCACTTTCCTCCTCAAAACCATCCTCCTCACTTTTACTTAATCCTTGACACAAAACTGAGCTAAAAGCTCCTCCAATGCATCTAATTACACTTCTCCCAAGGCTCCCATAATTGTTCATGCATCACTTCCTTCATCAACATCCCATTCCATACAAAGAAAGAAGGAAACCATTTCACCATAGAGTACTTTGGGTATAAACAAGAGAAGAATTAAATGCCATTCATTACTACACTTATAAGTCATAAATGCAATACCATGAATGCACTACCAAAGCTCCATTATGAACATTTATGTCAAAGCAATGTAATAAATAGACATGAGTGAAAAACACCAAAAAAAATCATGGAACTTATAAAGATCAAAACATCCACTTGCCTCTAGTCCAAGCTAGTTGAAATCAAGCCTTTTATCACCTCTATTGCTCAAAGCCAAGCTACAAATCAAAAATCCCAAAAACAACCCTAAAATGGGTTACACAAGGAATGACAATGAACAAACCAACAATAATGCAAATGTAGTACCTCATGGCCTAGGAGACAACAAATCTAGAAGATGAGAATGATCACTTACCTTGAAGGTCCTCTAATGGCAATCGTAAGCTCAATGAAGGTCTTGGAATGGAGAGTTCTCCTCACAAATGGTACCAATGGAAAGCTTGAGAGATGAGGGAGTGATTGGTGATCTCCAATGTTTGATTGATGAGCCCTAGGTGTGGCTTGGGGATGAAGAAACAAGAAGAAGAAGAAGAAAAGCACAAGAGCAAACCCTAGGCTCAGTGGTGCTGGAACAAGAATGGAGAGTGAATGAGAAAGAAGAGATGGGTTCTCTTTTGTTAACAAAGGGAGCTTGGGTCCCACAACTTAAGGAACTATATTAGCTGAAATCATCTACTTCGGGACCTCGGATGGGTTCGACGAAGAAGGAAGAAATGATCGTCGAAATATCTAGTTTCCAAAAGGTACATGTTTCGCGGGTTTCGGGGATATCGAGTTTTGGGTACAGACTTGGTGTGCAATGACTGTTTTGCCCTTTAGGCTATGAAAATCGGGTTTCGGGATCTCGACTGAATACGGGATTAACATGAAAGTTGTTGAGATCTACAAGATGCATGCAACGGGCCAAAAACATAATCCACAATAAATCGGGAAATTCCTCGAGAAAATACAAAGCCGAAAAGGGAACCCCCAAAGGGCCCCACAAGCTACCAAAACAAATCAAGACAATCGAATTAGCCCGAAACCATAATCAAAGCTAATCCAAACCCAACTTAACCAGAAATCACTAATCAAGCTTAGCACTAACACGCAACTTAATTAGCACTAATCGGGTTCACTCGGGTCGGGGTCTTACATTAACTGAGTGCAAAAACATGCAGAAATCTGAACATAAACTGAGTACAAAAACCCTTATGAGATCCACCTTGAATAGCCAAAGGCAATGAATAAATGAAATAGCAATTTCACATCAAACCTTGAAAAAGAAACACAAATTTAATTGTATGCAATCCAATATCCATTTATTCACTTGCCTTTACTCCAAAAAGGGTCACAAACCACTCTAAGAAACTCTCAAATACAGCGGCTCCAATCTACACCAAAAAAATCAAAAGAAGAACACACTAAAATCCACCCAATTTGAAATAGAAAGGAGCTCTCAAGAAACTCTTTTACATGCATGATAAAAGAGTCTTAAAGGGTCTAAAAAAAACAAGATTTCAAGAGGGGAAGCCATTGCTAACCTTTCACAGCTCTAAGCAAGAAGAAAGACTTGGAGAAGAAGGTGGTTCCAGCTGATTTTCTTCAAGAACAGTACCAATGGGAAGCTAGAGGTGAGGAGAGGAGATTTATGAAGTCAAATCTCTAAGTAGCACTCAAGAGGTACACATGCAAGAGGAGAGAAGGTGGCTGGAAATGGAAGAGAATGAAAACATTTTCTCAGCACAGTTGCAGGAAAAACAAAATGAAGGAGAAGAAGGCCTCTAACGTGGGCCCACTGACTGCACTCACATCTCTGTTACTGGATATTTATTGGTTATTTAATGGAATGACATCTTTCTCTTAATACTTGTGTATATGTATGGTTGTGTAAGGCCCATTGTTTTCTAGTAATGACTTAGGTGTGTAGTGGCTACACACAGTAAGGTCTGAGTCATGGACACTTGAAACAATAAACTTGTTCATAACTGAGAGATGGAGTTGGGCACTTCATCTTGGTATAAGTTATAATGAGATACTCTCCTGTATTCAGGGTGACTTACCTAAGTCACGGGAGGCTTTTCCAGATTTATCTCATTAGTGCATGTGTCATGCATTGAACAGGACCATTTGTAGGTGTGATCTCTAAAATAGTACTATCACAGAGAGAGATCAAATCACCTCTTGCTACTGAGTGACCAGTGCTCTTAATCTTGAGCATTTGTGGATGAACTGACGAAGTCGAGTTCTTGTACTTTAATTCACTATGGGTGAGATCCTGTTCATGGGTCAACAGCTCTGTGTTTTGGGTACTCGGGCTTGATTAGTTGGGACGTGCAAATGCAATATGGAATCTATGCCATCGTGTGATGGAATGATCGTCCCCTTAGAATTATCCGATTAATCATCAGAATCTAAGATCTTAGTATATGGATGTTCCATATGGATATTGAACTTGTGGGTCGCTCCCTGGATCAAGAGAATGATATCCGGATGATGATTAGGTCAAGGATATGAAGTTCTAAGGTTGAGATGTAATCAAGAAGGTATATAGTACATCGGTTAACCTACTTGATTATGGATGTTACATGGAGGGGCATTGTGGTCATTATACTTGGTAGGTCAAAGACAATCGTTAGTTTATGATGAGCTTGATATGCAATTTAATATTTGTCCCTGGAGTGCAACCATAACTCTCTAGTGGAATGAGTTAAGGTTAAAATGGTCTTAATGTTGCTATGGGTTTAGCATGGACATTTTGGTCATTTTGGGAGCCAAGGGCAAATATGTCTTTTGGTCCCTTCTCTAGTCACTTTCCCATATTGGCGAGGTTTCCTAAATTGTTTAAATGTGTGGAGAAATAATTTTGAGTTTAAATTCAAATAGGCCCATGTTGGCATACATGAATTACAACTCTAGATAAATTATTTGATGCATGGGCCATAGTGTGTGGACTAGTCAATGTGGTCCCTAGTAATTGGGTCCCAAGTTTGTGTAGGTCCCGTTGCTTGGAAGGATTTCTTTTTGTGCAAGTTCCTAAAGTTTAGTAGCTTTCTAATTAATTTTGGAAACTAAACTAGAAAGGGAAAGGGTGGACATCCATGTGGCTGGTTGCTTATTCTTTTTATGGAAAGTTCCTAGTTTTTCTCCTTGGTTTCCTAGTTCTTTCAAGATACTTTCTCTCCAAGAAATCAGCATTATATATAGCTGATCCCTTTTCATATTGGGCGTGCAACATATTAAGAAAAGGGGGGAGAAACTACTTGGGGTGTGGGATACATTGGAGAAAGAGAAAACAGCCACATAGTCTCTTGGACGTCCATAGTTGCATTGCCTTATTGCACATCAGATTTCACCTTGGGCTGGTCCACGTTTTTCTTCTTGAGGAAGAAGCACATCAGGTCTGGTCTTTCTCACATAAGATCAAGAGAAACAAGAAGGAGAAACCTAGTTTGAGATCCCACCATCAAAGCCCAATCAGATTGGGAAGTGAAATAGAGAAGAAGATCAAAGGCAACTCCACTGCAGGAAATTCCAGCAACTTGTTTGCTGATTGCAGTCTGAGTTCAGCCTTTTGGATCCTTTATTTCAGAGATTTGAAGTCTACATATCATCAAGGTAAGAGCCTTCTAGTATCTCCTTTAATTGTACACATGTTGATTATGATTTCATGGAGTTTTTTATGCATGATTCATGGCTGGAAAATCAGATTAGTATCAGTTTTTGAAAACTAGATCAGCCATGGACGTCCTCTGTAATATGATTACAGATCTGTAATGCATTATCTTTCAAACGCCAGTGGGCAGCACTGGAGGTACTGACTGGGTCGGCTGAGGCTGCGATTCTGATTGCAAAAATGGTGGAAATGAGGGTTGTTCCGGAGGAAAGGACGAGGCCCTCCCGGACTTTGAAGACCCTCTGCCGCCGTGTCTGGTTTTCGGAGGCATGGGTTTTGCAGGTTTGGTTTTTGGTGGAAATCCTGTTCCCACAGACGGCGCCAACTGTAAGTGCCTAAAAATTACGGACTTGGTTGTTGGGGGATTAAGCTCTTGATGGAGATCTTGGGGGAGATAAAGGGAAATGATTGAGCCTCCGATGACCTGAAAAAGGGAAGGTAAAAGTCAGAGCCCCTGGCTATATGTAGCCGAAGGCACTCCGATGTTTAAGTCAGTGTGAGAACTGAAAAGAACGGAGAAGGAGGGCTCTGGGAGGGAGAGATTGTGCGTCCCTTACATGGCTCTCCTTCATGCAATATATAAACGTGAAAGTCATCATTGGACTGTCCCCAAGAAGGGACAGAAGTCCTATCAGTCTGTACTCTTATATCCTGAGTGGGGGTAGGTGAAAAGGGAATGTCCCATCGGACCATCATCCCATACCTACGGACACGACCCCTAGATAAGGCGTGCCCCTTATCTAGGTCCGGCGCCCACTCTGTTTGTCAGCTCGCCGTTTCCGTCACGGCAGTGCATTTATGGCTGCATTTATGGCTGAGTGACAGGGGCCGAGATCGGGCTAGGGGCTGAGACCGAGGTTGAAACTCGTGACGTAGCCACCGAGACTCGTTCCATGGTTTTTCTGAGATGGCGCTGTGGCCGACCTTGGGGGGTACCGAGACCAGGGGTAAACCGAAATCGGGGAATGGCCCCACCTAAATCCGTGATTACAAATAGACCCCACACACTTAGTCATGTGATTTAGTTGTGTTTTATAGTCTTAATAGATAGTTGGAATGAATGAGATGTTGGGAGTTTAATGGAGATAATTACAGAAGTTTTGCACTCAGTTTTGTGTCATTGAGAGGTGAATAAATTCTGGATACAAGAAGGAAGGAAGAAACAGTGCAGATTTCCTGCACTGAACCGAGTGGGCCTGGCCCCTGTTTCAGGTCCAATTCTGGGTTGTTTTCAGGCCCTTCTCTGGGCTGTTTTCTGGCCCGTTTCAGGTCTGTTTTAGGCCCGTTCAACCCCATTTCCAGACCAATTTCTGGGCTGTTTTGCAACCCATTTCAGGCCCATTCCAGGGCTGATTTCTACCCCAATTTCTGGGCTGTTTTCCAGCCCATATCAGGCCCAATTTCTGGGCTATTTTCTAGGCCATTTCAGGCCCAATTTATGGGTTGTTATCCAGCCCAATTCAGCCCATTTCAGGGCTATTTTCCAGCCCATTTCAGCCCTTTTTCCAGCCCTTTTTCCCCACTATTTGAAGCCCATTTAAACCCATTGAAGCATAGTAGTATGAGATGTATACATTGAATCAAATTACCGTAAATCATGGAATTTAAATGGGAAAAATGATGGAATTGTTTGATGTTAGAATTAATCGGGAAATTTATTCAAGTCTTAATATACACTTTATATCCTTAATTGTCGGAGATCTTCAGTGGCACCAAGCTCCGCCTATATTATCGACATTAAGGGATTAAGTGTATGTCAAGACTACCCGCGGTAAGCCATTAAACCACTATACATTAATTCATTCCAAGTTAAGAAAATTTGTATACTTTCTACAAATTGTTTTGAAATAGATTTGAGTGGTTTGCCACATTTGGAAACATCGGTAAGGCTACTCATCTGATTCGTTCGAATTTGTCAGTATGTATTTGTCTGGAGTAGTTCCTTTTATCGATTTTGGAAATGTATTACTATGATTTGATTTGTATTAATTCAGGTTTTGGTTTTGAATGACACCACTAAGCTTAGGTCACCTAGTTGGGCTGATAACCCGGCTTGAGATCTTAAAATTATTTGCCAACTGCAGTTTGGATTCTGTTTGTTTGCTCCGGCCATGGCAACGGTTCTGTATTCCGGTCTCACGAGTAGTGGCAACGACTTCTGTCTGTCTGTTCCGGCCATTTTATATGGCAACTGTTATTTGTCTATGTGCTCTTGTTACTTCAGTAATAGGAGAATATAGCTACATGTGGTTTGCCAATATTTCGATTATTTGTCAGTTAGTTTGAAACATTTAAACTATGAAATTCTTTCATTTGTATAGATTTGGTTCATTTGGTTTACTCTTTATATATGTTTCATTTCAATTTTAAACATGACATTTATAAAACTTGTATACCTCATATGCTTTATTCACTTGCCAGACCGTCGTGTCTGATACTCTTTTGTTTGGTGTCAGATGTCGGACCCGCAGATTTTGAGGCGGAGCACGCGGTAGAGCCGCCAGTGGAGCGCGAGTGGCAACCCAACGATGTCATTTAGATGTCGTGTTGGAATTTGAGCTGGGATAACATTTTGGGAACTTAGTTTATGACCTCATCGGTCTTCTTTTGGGATGTATAAATTAAATATACTTTTGTGATCCTCACAACTTTAACTAACTTTGGGTTATACCCTTTAAATATTTCTCTTTTGATACATAGTTTGTGCAATTATCTTCTATCTCGTTTGGTTTTCATTTTGCTACAAGCTTCCGCATATTATTATTTGTTGTGAATTCGATTAATTGGTTGTGATGGATCGTCTGGAATCCTCACCGCAGAATCCTGTGGGAAAATAATTAGCGTGTGTGGGCGGAATTTTCTAACCCGTCGCGCCACGTCCCCCGGATTAAGGACTTGATTATCAGGGCCTCGGTCCCGGGGCGTGACAGTGAAAGAGAGGAGAACTTAGAGAGGAAGAGAACTTGTACAACTCTTGCACAAAGGGACTGAAGTTGGTATATGTATTATGCACGACCAAGAGGGGTTTATTCCTCTTTATATAGCCTTCCATTCCACCTCTTTTCCTATTTGAAATAGAAGTTTAACTCTCATTACAAAATAGTAAACTTCTCCCTTACTAGTTGCCATAGAAGTCTCACTTTCACAACAATTAGTAGCTTTCTCCTTTCTAATTAAAATAGAAGTCATACTTCCATTAATAATTAGTAGCTTATCATTACCACTATTAGAAGTCTCACTTCAAATAGAAATAGTAACATTCCTTTTAGAGTTCAAGTAGAATTAGTATCTTTCTAATAACTTGGGCTAGCGTGGGGACCACTAGGGATTCCTTAGAAAGCTGGCTCCAACTGGGACACGCGACCCCACATCTCATGTGCAATCCGGGCCCACAGTTAATTGCAAATAACTCCACTATATAAATGCAATTGAACTCCAGTCTTAGGAATAAATTACAATGAAGACCCTAAACTTCCACATTACCACAAGTAGGCCCCTCCATCTATATCCATGGATCAAATGGACCTGTCCACCAAATTAGATCCATATCTTATTATCCTTGAGCCCCAATTAATTATAATGATCATTTGGTACCGATTCAATTAACTCTTAATTGGAATGGGTGCACACTTACCAATGATAAATCCATTAATTGGCACAAGGGGATATTAAAGATAGATTCCATCTTGACCATTAAATGTTACCACAACGCTACTACCATGTACCCAAATCACTGAGGTGTTGACCTACAATTGGCCTCACTCATTGGTGACTCAAAGCAAATGAATAGATAGAAACTTGAGTTCATTAATGTCTCAGGATTATGAGCCTATTGCTAGGGAATTATGAGAGCAGACCTTAAAATAAAGACAGTGTATATAAGGTGCTTCTCATGGTCCTTCAGTACATCCAATGTACCAGCACCATGATCCAGAATCTTACATTCCGATGATCGAGACAAATCACACTATCTAATAGTGATCAAAGTGCTGCAACCTTGTCAGATGAGACGTCCAATCTCATCACTGGTTGTGACGATATTTAAGTATAAGATTTGCAATACATGTCTCCTGTATGTGGATCTCATCCATACACATGTATTACATCTAGTATACTTGTGGACTCCGGTTCATCTCATGAGCCATTATGTCATTCGTATTGGTTATGTGCAAGTATATAAAACACCATTTATCTCATGAAAGGAAAAGCATGAATTGTATTGATAAATAAAGAAGTTAATCAATTTATTACATCATATACCCTTGGTATTGAGACCATCAAAACTAACATAGAAAACCTCCCATTCCAAGATCTTCTTTGAGATAACTTTTGCCATTTGAAGGTCATCCAAGTAAGCAATCTTCTCCATCTTCTAGATTTGTATTCTTCTAGTCCTTGAGAAGCTTCATTTTCATTATTGTGAGTTCTATCTTCTTCATTCATTGTTTGACCCATTTTAGGGTTTGTTTTGGGAGTTTTTTTATTGTAGCTTGGATCTTAAGCTTAAGAGGTGATTAGAGGCTTGGTTTTCCTAGCTTGGACCTAAGGAAAGTGGATGATTAGATGTTTTGAGCTATAAATGATTTGATGAAATTTAAGTGATTTTACTCATGTTTTTATTGATTTGCATTGTTGAAATAAATGCTCATAATGAATCTTGCTAGCTCATTTAATGTCTTGAAAACATTGGTTTATAGTTTTCATTATCTCTATTCTTTGTTGGTTGTTTATGTGTTGAAAGGAGGTAAAAAGAGAAGGACCCATCTCACTGCAGAACAGAACCTGGGTTCTGTTCCGCAGTGCACGCGGTCGACTGGCGACACAGGGAACCTGACCAAAACACTATTTACCCCATTTCAGTTACAATTGCCGGTCGACCGTCCATGGGCTCGGTCGACTGGGCACACAGGGACCAGGTCGACCTTACCTCCTCAGGTCGACCGGGGGTGCTGTGTATAGGGTCGACCGGGCCTTGACTAGGTCGACCGAGCCAACTGCAAATTCCTTGCTGGAAGGGATTTTTACCCTATTTTTGGATGGACTTAGGTGGGACTTTGGTTACCCTTTTTGGACTTATTTGACTATATGTGAGGATGTCTTGAGCCGACGTTCTTCACGGTTATTCCGGTTGCATCAGAATCCAATCTAATTCAATCTTGAACGGTACGGGACAATGGGATACCCCTTTATATCTATGCACGAAGTCTGTTTCTTTTGGTATCACGAATTCTATCCCCTTTCGATGACTGAATAGGTTGTGCGATGCTTCAGGATTAATATTGTACTTAGGATTGGGTTGTCTATAGTTTTGATTTTTAATCGTACTATCTGATACTATCTACAGGCTCATTTAATGTTTTGAAAATCCTAAAGCGTATAAGGAGCCCAAAATGTCTTCAAACTCAAGGAGTACCAAGTCATTATTACAATCGACATACGGGACCCCTATTTACCTTAAATAAAACTTGAAACCGATATTTCACCCGAAATTGTAATAGTTCATTGTATTTCTTTATTCTCGAAACTTACATTACATGACTTGTTTTCCCGAAAGCATTACATTACATGACTTGTTTGCCCGAAAGCATTAAAGTTACACTTGTAACAGTTACTTGTCTTGAAGTGCATTGCACCACATGAAATGAAAATTATGCTTTGAGCATTCTTGCCCCACACGTTTATTTACTTGCACTTGATTTACTTGCACACGTCTCGATTTGTTATTTGACCTATGAGTCGGCACCACTAAGCTTGGATAACCTTGTCAGCTTGATCCACTGATTTGGAGATCCCCCTCTTATCCCGCCAATTGCAGTTTGGATCCCGCTACCCGGTTATTACTGTGGTCTTGTCTCGATGCCAAAGATTGCTACTGTGGTTCCCGATGCCCGGCTCGCTACCGTGGTCATGTATAGTATATGTATATGAATTTATAAGATCCACTGTTTCTCCTCACCTCGAGTGATTGAGATCAGTGCCTAGTTATTGCTCTGTCACTTTAGTGATAGAGGACTTAGCTTCGTGTGGTTGCCATCTTGCTTGTTTCTCGATTTCCTTGGATACCCGTATATATTTTACACTACACTATATTTTCAATAAATGATTCATTTCTTTTATGAAAATGATTGATCGAACAGGTTTAAATGCTTTTAAAGGTAAATGTATTTGTTATGTTTTATTGTTATGTCTTTTCACCCGTTTGCTAAACCGTTGTGTTTGACCCACTCTTTCCTACTCAGGTCCAGACATTGTCTATCCCGAGGAGGAGCTTGAGGAGGCAGTCAGTGAATCGCAGCGCCTAGTTGAGTGGCATGCTGATGATGTCAATTAGACACTTGGTTGCTACGAGAGACGTAACATTTTGGGAAACTATTTAACCATTCTTTGGGGATTGGTATTTTGTTTTTATTGGCCTTTGTTGGCCTCTATTTTTGGGAATATAATTAAATGATCTTTTGTATAAACTTTAACTTACTTTCGGGAAACATGCTAATGATCATTGCTCATTCTGATACAGTATTATACTTGTGTTACTGTCTTTATGACTAGAGATTGTTTGAATATTTGATTTGCTATACGCTTCCGCACTTAACCGAAATGTTCATGTTGGAAATAGGTGGGCCATTCAGATAGGTTTCAAACACTTTTGACCCACTTGATGCATGGATCAACTATCTAGAAGGCAACAAACCCAATTAAGGATGCAATCCCTCAAACTCATAAATCTTGTACAACAATATAACTTATCTAGAAGATAGAAAACAACACTTAAACATGCAACCATGAAATCTACAACATAAAAGGATGTAGATTATACCTTTGGAGCTTGGTAGTGCTCTAATGGAGAAGTTGTGACTTTCTTTGATTATGAAACACTTTCACTAATCAAATCAGAATCTCCAACACCTTTTGATCTTCCACGCTATGACCCGTATCAGATTCTCTTTTCTCAAGAAGATGGTGGAATCTCCAAGAGAAAACCCTAAAGGAAACTAGAAGAGAACTATAAGAGGGAGAGGAAGAGAAGTGTGCAACACTTGCACAATCCTAGGCTTGGGCGTGAATTCCAATAGTGGAATTGTGCATAGGGACATCCAAGGCACTCCTCCTCTAATTTATAGCTCTTAAGCAACCTCCTCCTACTAATTGAAATAGAAGTTTTACTTCTACAATAATTAGAAACATACTAAATCACAATTAGAAGTCTCACTTCAAATATGATTAGTAACTTTCTCTTTTTCTAATTAAAATAGAAGTCTTACTTCCATTAATAATTAGTAACTTACTATTACCACTATTAGAAGTCTCACTTCAAATAGAAATAACAGCTTTCTATTTCCTTTTAGAATTCTACTAGAATTAGTATCTTTCTAATAACTTGGGCTAGCGTGGGGACAACTAGAGATTCCTTAGAAAGTTGGCTCCAACTGGGACACGCGACCCCACATCTCATGTGCAATCCGGGCCCACAGTTAATTGCAAATAACTCCACTATATAAATGCAATTGAACTCCAGTCTTAGGAATAAATTACAATGAAGACCCTAAACTTCCCAATTACCACAAGTAGGCCCCTCCATCTATATCCATAGATCAATTGGACCTGTCCACCAAATTAGATCCATATCTTATTATCCTTGAGCCCCAATTAATTATAATGATCATTTGGTACCAATCCAATTTACTCTTAATTGGAATGGGTGCGCACTTACCAATGATAAATCCATTAATTGGCACAAGGGGATATTAAAGATAGATTCCATCTTGACCATTAAATGTTTCCACAGCTCTACTACCACGTATCCAAATCACCGAGGTGTTGACCTACAATTGGCCTCACTCATTGGTGACTCAAAGCAAATGAATAGATAGAAACTTGAGTTCATTAATGTCTCAGGATTATGAGCCTACTGCTAGGGAATTATGAGAGCAGACATTAAAGTAAAGACAGTGTATATAAGGTGCTTCTCATGGTCGTTCAATACAACAAATGTACCAGCACCATGATCTAGAATCTTACATTCCGATGACCGAGACAAATCACACTATCTCATAGTGATCAAAGTGCTGCAACCTTGTCTGATGAGATGCCCAATCTCATCACTGGTTGCAAAGATATTTAAGTATAAGATTTGCAATACATATCTCCTGTATGTGGATCTCATCTATGCACATGTATTACATCTAGTATACTTGTGGACTCCGGTTCATCTCATGAACCATCATGTCATTCGTATTGGTTATGTGCAAGCATATAATTAAACACCATTCATCTCATGAAAGGAAAGCATGATTGTATTGATAAATAAAGAAATTAATCAATTTATTACATCATCTACTTAGTGTTGAGACTATAAAACTAACAGTTCATATATGGTTGTGATATCCTCACCGCGGACACCTGTGGGAAATTAAATAAATGTGCACACTTTACACTCATCACCTAACATCTCACCAACCAATCTCAATCACCAATTAGTCCCGATCCCGGATTAGTCCGATAGGCCCGGTTCGGGGTAGCGACATCCCTCCCACCATTGTTAAAGAGATGTCAGGGGACGCTGATGAGCCTCCAGAAAAGAGCAGTCAAGAGGAAGTGACCGTTGGTGAAGGAATGATTCATCCTCTTTCTCTTTCCATTTCTTTTTGCTGAGATTTTCTTGTTTTTTATTTTCTTTCTCACCCCTTTTTAGTGGAAGATGATGATTTGGTGATGCTGAGGTTCCGGCTGATGAAGCAGTGACGGATCCGATTGCGGCATCTGAAGAAGAACCGAGGGACTCTGGAGTGATTCCAGAATCTTCACTTGGTATGACTTCTTTGTATTTTTTTTGTCTGTGCTGTCATTTGCTAACATGTTGCTTGTTTTCTTATCAGTTAACTTGCCACAGGATTCCGACAATTTCGAGCTATCCATGGATGCGGCCTTTGACGATGCTTCGGATGAACTCATGGAGGTAGAAAGTATTCCGCCGATCGTCGAAGAAGGTATTTGTAGCAATAACCCTGATAATAATGATTTTTCAATAGGATCATTGTAAGACCCCGTCCCGAGTGAACCCGATTAGTGTTAATTAAGTCATGTGTTAGTCTTAAGCGTGATTAATATTCTTGGATCAAGTTGGGTTTGGAATAGCTTTTGAAATAGTTTTGGGTATTTTAAGTGCTTTGGTGACTAGTGGGGCCCTTTGGGAGTTCCTTATATGACCTTATGTTTACTTGGGGGATTATCTGAGATTCCTATGATTTGTGTTTTCATCCCGTTTTACTTATCTCATTAATCCCAACAACTTTCATGTTGATCCCATCCCCGTTCGAGACCCCGAAACCCTATTTTATTGCCTTGAGGGCTAAATAGTCTTTTTACACTAAATCTGTACCCAAAACTTGATATCCCCGAAACCCCCGAAACATATACTTTTGGAAACTAGATATTTCGGCGATCATTTCTTCCTTCTTCGTCGAATTCGTTCGAGATCCCGAAAGACATGATTTCAGCCCAAAGAGTTTCTTAAGTGGTGGGACCCATTCCCATTGCTTATATAAGGAGAACACTGTTAGGGATTTTGTATTTGCAATTTGATGGATGCATTAACATTTGAGCATCATTTGATTCACACACTTGCATTGAATTAGAAAATCTTGAAATCTTGATTTTCACATGCATTGGCTTTTATACTTGTAGAAATCTTGATTTATGCATGTTTTGTTTTTAAATATTGGATGCATTTAAATTTGAAAAGAGTTTTATCAAATCAAGCAAGCCATTGGTTTTATAATTTCGAATCTTTTTTGGAATTTTATGTTTCATGTTTTAAAACCCTTAGAATGATTTAAAACATGTTTTTAAGCTTGATTTAATGGCCCAAAAAAATTCCCAACCAAAAATATTTTGAAAAATGGATTTTAGGGAATTTTGGTCCCAGGCCAGAAACGCAGCGTACCAGGTCGACCGCGCCAGGCCCAGGTCGATTGGGTATACTGCTGTTGGCCATTTTTCAAACGGTCACTTTTTTGACTGTTGTGAAGGCCAGGTCGACCGGGGACTAGCCGTTGGGCAGTTTTGAGCTATAAAATGTAGTTCTTTCCTTTGTCAAAGTTGGAGATTTTTAAGCCTTCTTAGAGGTGTTTGGAGACAAGACAAAGGGGATGAACTAAGAGAGACCAAAGAGTCATTTGGAGAGCTAAAGTTTGGATTAATGAAGTTAAATCTCTAAGTAAGCTCTACCTCTCTTAACCATATGTTATATGCTTTGTTTAAATTATTGGTAAATGATTTTTAGCATGATAACTATGATGTGTTGAATCCATTCTTCTCTTAATCTTTGATCTAATCAAGATTGGATTCTTAACTTTGTTTTCAAACCAAGTTTTGTTTTAAAGTCTTCATTAATCATGCTTAGCCTAAATCTTTGATTTCTTGTAGCATGATTCATTTTCTTGGTTGAAACTCTATTTGTTGTTTTCATTCATTTAAACCTTAGTCAAATTAATTTGTTTTTGAAAACAACATTGCACATGCATCACATGTTCTAAGTTAACAAATTTCATACAACTTGTGAGCTCTTGATTTTCATGTCATTAACAAGTTGATATTCATACATGTGATTTGCATCAAACTTCTATCAACTCTTTTATGTGCCTTAATCTTTTAAATGCTTTGAGCATATATTGATTGAGCTTTCTTTTTAAACTTGATTGAAGTTATCACACACACACATCATGAGCATACACATTTGCATTCATATACTGTTTGTGTGAGTTTGTTTTAAACTTTCATATTAGCCTAATTAAGAGGCAATTTCATTGAGCTTAAATTGTATCTCTTAGAGTGTTCTTTTGTGAAGACACCTTCTTAGAGAAATCCTTCATTTGTAAAGGTTATTGCTTAGCCTAAGAAAAGCATTGTGTAAAGGTTATTGCTTATCTTAAGAAAAGCATTTGTAAAGGTTATTGCTTAGCCTAAGAAAAGCATTGTGTAAGGGTTATTGCTTAGCCTATTGAAAAGCATAAATAGTGGAAATCCGGTGGGGTGATTGGATCACAAGCCGGTAGTGGACGTAGGCATTGAGGCCGAACCACTATAAATCCTTGTGTGATGGTGCTTGCTTTGTGGTGATCCTTGTGTAAATCCGGTTCACTCGAGCGATGAGCTTTGTTGGTCAAAGGAGATTCACTGGACAATGTATGAGGCCATTTGAGATAGAAACCATATCACGAAGATTTCATTTCAAGTTTTGAAAATTTAAAGTGTATAAGGAGCCCGAGATGTCCCCAAACTCAAAGAGTACCAAAATATTATTAGATCGACATACGGGATCCCTATTCACTTCAAATAAATCTTGAACCCGATACTTTACACGAAATGTCAATTGTTTATTGTACTTTATCGATCCCGAGATTTATACTACATGCCTTGTTTTCTCGAAAGCATTGAAGTACACTTACAATGGTTACTTGTCTTGAAGTGCATTGCACCACATGAAATGACAGTGTGCCCTTGTGCACCCCCGTCCTGCTCGTTTATTTACTTGTACATGATTTACTTGCATATGTCTCGATTTGTTATTTGACCTATGAGTCGGCACCACTAAGCTTGGATAACCCTGTTGGTCTGATCCACCGACTTGGAGATCCCCCTCTTGTCCCGCCAGCTGCAGTTTGGATCCCGCTACCTGGTTATTACCGTGGTCTTGTCTCGATGCCGCAGATTGCTACTATGGTTCCCGATGCCTGGCTTGTTACCGTGGTCATGTATAGTATATGTATATGTATTTATAAGATCCACTGTTTCTCCTCACCTCGAGTGACTGAGATCAGTGCCTAGTTATTGCTCTATCTCTTTAGTGATAGAGGACTTAGCTTCGTGTGGTTGTCATCTTGCTTGTTTCCCGTTTCCGTAGTTACCTGTACATGTTTTATAATGCACATTCGTATTTAAATAAATGTTTATAGAAATTGTTATTTAAACAGGTTTAAATGCTTTTGAAGGTAAACTCATTTATTATCATATTGTCATTGTATTTTACCCATTTGCCAAACCGTCGTGTTTGACCCACTCTTTGGTACTCAGGTCCCGTTGTTGGTTATCCCGAGGAGGAGCACGAGGAGGCGGTCGGAGAACCGCAGCAGTTAGTTGAGTGGCATGCTGATGATGTCATTTAGACATTGGTTTGCTAGAGAGAGATAACATTTTGGGAGAACTTGTAACCATTCTTTTGGGGATTGGTATTTTGTTTATATTGGCCTTTGTTGGCCTCTATTTTTGGGAAATGTAATTAAATGATCCTTGTATAAACTTTAACTTACTTTTGGGTAACATGCTAATGATCATTGCTCATTCTGATATAGTACTATACTTGTGCTATTATCTTTATGATTAGAGATGGATTGAATATTTGATTTGCTACATGCTTCCGCACTTAATAGAAATGTTCATATATGATTGTGATAATCCTTACCGCGGACACATGTGGGAAATTAAATAAATATATGGCATTAATCCGAGGTGCTACATCATCATTTTAGTCCCGATCCCGAACTAGTCCTTCGGACCCGGTTCGGGGTCGCGACAGCGGCTAACCGCTAGCTGACCGAAATTGCCTAGAAACATGGAAATGGAGAGAAATGAAGAGGATTCCCGTCCCAATCATTTGTGCACCCTTTTTGAGAATGATGGGGACTGTTCACTTGGAGCTATGTTTGGAGCCTGTTCGAGAAATAAATCACATCACAAAGACTCATTGAAGTTTTGAAAACCCTAAAGCGTATAAGGAGCCTGGAATGTCTTCAAACTCAAGGAGTACCAAGTCATTATTACAATCGACATACGGGATCCCTATTCACCTTAGACAAATCTGGAAATCTTTATATTACTCAAAATTGTATTAGTTCATTGTATTTCCTTATTCCCGAGTCTTACATTACATGACTTGTTTTCCCGAAAGCATTGAAGTTACTTGTCCCGAAATGTATTGCCCGACATGAAATAACAGTTGTGCCTTTGAGCATTCTTGCCCCGCTCGTTTATTTACTTGCACTTGATTTACTTGTACATGTCTCGATTTGTTATTTGACCTATGAGTCAGCACCACTAAGCTTGGATAACATCGTTGGTCTGATCCACTGTGAGAACCAGACCCCTAATATCTTGGATTAGTGTTATTTTATTTGTGGATTAGTTCTTTTAGTGGGATTAGTGGTTGTTGGGTTGTGGGAGAACCCGACCCCTAATCTCTTGGATTAGTGTTGTTTTATTTGTGGATTAGTTCTTTTAGTGGGATTAGTATTTGTTGGGTAGAGTTTGTGAGCTAGAATGGGTTTTCTTCTAGTTTTGGGCTTTTGAGTGCTTTGGTAGCTTGTGGGGCCCTTTGGGGGTTCCCTTTTCGGCTTTGCTTTACTTGTGAGATTTTCCCGATTTGTTTCGTATTGTGTTTTTGGCCCGTTGCATTCATCTTGAGGAATCCTACAACTTTCATGTTGATCTCGTATCCATTTGAGAACCCGAAACCCGATTTCTTGGCCTTGAGGGCAAAACAGTCTTTTCACACCAAATCTGTACCCAAAACTAGATATTCTCGAAATCCGTGAAACATACACTTTTTGGAAACTAGATATTTCGACGATCATTTCTTCCTTCTTCGTCGAATCCATCCGAGGTCCCGAATTAGATGATTTCAGCCACCCAAGTCCCTTAAGTTGTGGGGCCCAAACCTCACTTGTTTATAAGGGGAACCCATCTCCTTCATTCACTCCATTCTCCATTGTTCCAGCTGAGCCTAGGGCTTTTCTTGCAACTTCATCTCCAAGCCACACCAATAGTTCCTCAATCAAGAAATGGAGACCATCATCTTCTTCCTCATCTTGCAAGCTTCCCATTGATACCATTTGTGAAGAGAACCCTCCATCACAAGACTTCCTTTGAGCTTACCTTGTCCATTAGAGGACCTTCCAAGTAAGTGATTCTTCCCATCTTCTAGATTTGTAATCTTCTAGCCTTAGAGAAGCTCCACCTTGATTGTTGGAAAGTTTCATTGTCATTTCATTGTTTAACCCATTTTAGGGTTGTTTTGGGGGTTTTTTGTAGAGATTGTGGATCTTGAGCCTAAGAGGTGATTAGGAGCTTGATTTGCTTGATTAGAGTCAAAGGCAAGTGGATGAATGGATTGTTTTGATTATTAGCATGTTTTGTGAGAAAATCTTGATTCATTAATGGTTTTGGTGATTTTATTAGTTGTCTTTAATATGATTAATATTGATTTCGAAATGTGCTTATTGATGAGTTATTTCCCTCTTGTTCATACTTGGAAAATGTATGCATCATATTGTCAAGGTTTCAAATGATTTCACATGAATGAGTTTTCTCCACCTTGTGATTAATTGTGAATGGAAAGAATGGAAAGAATGAAAAGAGAGGAATTTGAAATGATTTCACATGAATGAGTTATTTCCCTCTTGTTCAGTTTGAGTCCAGTGAAATTTGATATTGTGTTTTTTTTTGGAAACCTTTGGGCTTTCTATGAGTCCTAGAGGTGTATACCTTAGTGTTAAGACCAATTGTACCCTAATCTAAGGTCTCTAAGACTAGGGAACTAAAAGAAAGAATGGTGATGATCTAGGCACTAATTCTCGGTTTTAGGTGGGACCCTGGCTACCCTCTTTGGACTGTTTGAACCATGTGTGAGAATGTCTTGAGCCGACATGCCTCACGGTTGGTTCGGTGGCATCGGAGTTAATCCATTTCAATCTTGAACGGGATGGAACGACGCGATATCTTCTTTATATCTAAACACAAGTCTATTTCCTTGGTTATCGCTAATTCTATTCCTTTCGATGACTGAGTAGGTTGCTCGATGTTTCCGGATTAATGTCATGCCTAGGATGGACCGTTTATAATCTTGATTCTTGCTATTGTAACATCTAGTATTACCCATAAGCTCATTTTAAGTTGTGAAAATAGTAAAAGTGCATAAGGAGCCCAGAATGTCTTCAAACTCAAGGAGTACCAAGTAATTATTATAATCGACATACGGGACCCCTATTCACTTAAATAGATCTTGCAATCAATATTCTTCCCGAAATGGTATAGTGCATTATATTTCCTCATTTCCCGAGATTTGCATCACATGATATGAAAGTGTGCCCTTGAGCACCCCGTTTTACCCGTTTATTTATTGTACTTGATTTACTTGTTTCCCCGAAAGCATTGAAGTTACACTAGTAACAGTTATTTGTCCCGAAATGTATTGCCCGATATGAAGTGACAGTGTGCCCTTCAGCACCCCCGTTTTACCCGTTTATTTATTGTACTTGATTTACTTACATATGTCTCGATTGGTTTTGACCTATGAGTCGGCATCACTAAGCTTGGATACCTTGTCGGTTTGATCCACCGACTTGGAAATCCCTCTCCCGTCCCGCCAGCTGCAGTTTGGATCCCGATACCCGGTTATTGCCGTGGTCCCGTCCCGATACCCGATTCGCTACCGTGGTCCCGTTCCCGTTCCCGTATATTTATTATTGTATATATGATTTACGTTGAGTCTCCTCACCTTGTGTGACTGAGACCAACGTCCCGCTCTTGTCACTTCGGTGATAGAGGACTTAGCTTCTTGTGATTGCCATCTTGCCAGTTCCCGATTCCTTGGACACCCGACATGTTTTATATTGTTTACTTGCTTTCCGATAAATGATTCGTTTCCTTTATGAAAGTTGTTATTTAAACAAGTGCTAATATTCTCCAATGTAAATTCAGTTATTATTATATTGTTTTCTGTTCTTTGTACCCGCACATGTTTTAAATGAATGCCCGATCTGTTGAAGAACCATGCTTTTACATATATTCCATACGATCAATGATTTTGCTAGATTTATATGATTACACGTGTTTTAAGGGAATACCCGAATTGTTAAATACCCGTGCCTTATTTTAAAGGACATTTGGTTTGTCAGATATCTATATTTATACCTGTTTTTAAATGAATACCCGAATTGTTAAATACCCATGCTTTGAAATATGTTTGAAATGACACTTGTTTTGCCAGATCACTATGTTTATACCGGTTTCAAATGAATATCCGATTTGTTAAATATCCCTGCTTTGAGATATGTTTTAAATGAACACTAGTTTTGACAGATTGCTTTGGTTACACCGGTTTTAAATGAACACCCGGTTTGTTAAATATCCGTCTTTCCACATATGTTTCAAATGAACTTTGGTTTTGCCAGACTGCTATGGATACCTGATTTGTTGTATACTTGTGTTTTTACTTAAGTCTCAACTGAACGTTTGTTTTGTCAAACTACTATATTTATACATGTTTTAGACGAATACCCGATTGTCAAATATCAATGATTAGAGATGATGTAAATGAATACATGTTTTATTAGATCTTCATGTTTTACCCATACTTGAAATGAATACAGGTTTTCCCCGAGATTCCCGACCTTGCACCCGTTTAATTATATGCAGCACTTGATCGATTAGCATGATTTATTATATGTTTTATTCCTTAGTATATTTGTGATCTTTTCATCCACCTGCCAGACCGTCGTGTCTGACCCACTACTTTTGGTACTCAGGTTCAGATTTCTTCGCCCGAGTTGAGTGTTTTTGTTGGCTGTGGAGCCATGCCTTGCAGGTTGGTTTGTCGGCTATGTCATGTAGACATTGAGCTTGACATCGGAGCTACGTCACATTTGGGTAGTAGTTTATAGCTTATTGTTGTATGGCTTTTATTAGCCTTTTTCTTGGGATTCTTAATTAATGTACATTGATAATTGTAACTTGAACATATTTGGGAATGTAATATCCTGTTACTGTCAGCTCTGTAAATTATTGTGATGGTTACTCCAGTCTGATATGACTCCTGATATAATAGCGATATGCTAAAGGTTGAGTGCGACGCGGAATCCGATGGCCACGGACTTCGGGTCGCAACGCCACAAATGCTTCCGCAAAATATTCAGAATGTGTTGGCATGTGTTGTCTTCACACACGCGGATCCTGGGAGAAGTAAAAATACATTTATGCTTTAATCCCATTTCCCGCCCCCGAGGTTCTGGTTCGGGGGCGTGACAGGTTGAGTTTGTGAGCTAGAATGGTTTTTCTTCTAGTTTTGGGCTTTTGAGTGCTTTGGTAGCTTGTGGGGCCCTTTGGGGGTTCCTTTTTCGGCTTTGCATTTTCTTGTGAGATTTTCCCGATTTGTTTCGTATTGTGTTTTTGGCCCGTTGCATTCATCTTGAGGAATCCTACAACTTTCATATTGATCCCGTATTCATTTGAGAACCCGAAACCCGATTTCTTGGCCTTGAGGGCAAAACAGTCTTTTCACACCAAATCTGTACCCAAAACTCGACATTCTCGAAAACCGTGAAACATATACTTTTTGGAAACTAGATATTTCGACGAAAATTTCTTCCTTCTTCGTCGAATTCATCCGAGGACCCGAGAGAGATGATTTCCGCCAAGTTAGTTCCTTAAGTTGTGGGACCCCACCCTCTCAATTGTTATCAAAAGAGACCCTTCCCCTTCCTTCTCCATTTTCATGTTCCAGCACAACCATTGAGTCTAGGGTTTTCCTTGCTCCTTCTTCTTCTTCTTGCTCCCCATCACTCAATCCACTTCCAAGCTTGCACCAAGAAGAGATTGGAGGCCACCATCTTCTTCATCTCCTTGAGAACTTTCTTTCCATAGCTTTTGTGGAGCTCACCAACCATTACAAGATTCCCTTAGAGCTTACCATTTCCATTAGAGGACCTTACAAGTAAGTGTTCCTCTTCATCTTCTAGATTTGTAATCTTCTAGCCTTAGAGAAGCTCCACCTTGATTATTGAAAAGTTTCATTGTCATTTCATTGTTTAACCCATTTTAGGGTTTGTTTTGGGGGTTTTTGTAGAGATTGTGGATCTTGAGCTTGAGAGGTGATTAGGAGCTTGGTTTGTGAGATTGGAACCCAAGGCAAGCGGATGAATGGATGGTTTTAATGTTATCAAAGTTTATGAGAAAGTCCCAAGTTTATTTCTTGTTTTTGATCATTGGATACATGTTGCACATATGCTCCTTGTCACATATATATGGATTTCGAAATTTGCACATTAATGGTTGTTTCTATCTTGTTAATCTCTTGGAGAGGTATGCATTTCATTTGATCAAGTTTACTCATATGGTTTTATAAGGAATAGGATTGGTTTGGCTATTCATGGTTATGTTTATGAGCTACATTGATTTGAAATTGATACTCATTTATAGAGTTGTGCTAAAACATCTTTGGTTATGGAAATGTGATCAATAGACCTTGTTTATCTATAAATGTTGACTCAAATGAACCCTTGTCTATGATGGGAACTCCTCTCCTTGTTTGAGGATTGAATGTGAAGAAAGAGGTTGGATTTAATGATTCATTGAAGTCTTGATGGGAGTTTTATTGTAATTAGGATGTTGTTGAAGTAAGGAAAAACTCATTTGTATAAGTGTTGGAAAGGAAAAAGGAAGAGAAAGAGAGGAACTGAACTGCCCGGAATTCAGTTTCTGGACAGTTCGCTCGAGCGACCATGACAGTTCGCTCGAGCGACCTGTCCAGAAAGGGATACGAGTTTTCCAGTAGCCTGGTCGCTCGAACGCATTTAAATAACCGCTCGACCGATGAGTTCGCTCGAGCGAACCCTTAGATTCGCTCGAGCGATGCGGTCTGCCTGGCATGATGCGCTAGTACAGAAATTTGAGTGCAGTGGGTTTTGAGGTTTATTTTTCTTTGTGGGCCTTGGCTAACCCCCTCGGACTCACTCGACCATACGTGAGAGCGTCTGGAGCCGATGCTCGTCACGGTTGTTTCGGATGCATCGAAGTTCAACCCATTTCAATCTTGAACGGGATGGAACGACGCGATATCTTCTTTATATCTAAACACAAGTCTTTCCCTTGGTTATCGCGAATTCCATTCCTTTCGGTGACTGAATAGGTTGCTCGATGTTTCCGGATTAATGTCATGCCTAGGATGGACCGTTGATAATCTTGATTCTTGCTATTGTAACATCTAGAACTACCCATAAGCTCAAGTTAAGATTTTAAAATAGTAAAAGTGCATAAGGAGCCCGGAATGTCTTTAAACTCAAGGAGTACCAAGTAATTGTTATAATCGACATACGGGACCCCTATTCACTTAAATAGATCTTGAAACCGATATTTTTACCCGAAATTGTTATAGTTCATTGTTTCACCTCTTTTCCCGAGATTTGCATTACATGACTTGTTTTCCCGAAAGCATTGGAGTTACTCTAGTAACAGTCATTTGTCCCGAAGTGCATTGCATCACATGATACGACAGTGTGCCCTTGAGCACCCCGTTTTACCCGTTTATTTATTGTACTTGATTGACTTGTTTCCCGAAAGCATTGAAGTTACTTTAGTAACAGTTATTTGTCCCGAGATGTATTCCCGATATGAAGTGACAGTGTGCCCTTGAGCACCCCCGTTTTACCCGTTTATTTACTGTACTTGATTTACTTGCATATGTCTCGATTGGTTTTGACCTATGAGTCGGCATCACTAAGCTTGGATACCTTGTCGGTTTGGTCCACCGACTTGGAAATCCCTCTCCTGTCCCGCCAGCTGCAGTTTGGATCCCGATACCCGGTTATTGCCGTGGTCCCGTCCCGATACCCGGTTCGCTACCGTGGTCCCGTTCCCGTATATTTATTATTGTATATATGATTTACGTTGAGTCTCCTCACCTTGTGTGACTGAGACCAACGTCCCGCTCTTGTCACTTCGGTGATAGAGGACTTAGCTTCTTGTGATTGCCATCTTGCCAGTTCCCGATTCCTTGGACACCCGACATGGTTTATATTGCTTACTTGTTTTCAGATAAATGATTCATTGCTTTTATGAAAGTTGTTATTTAGATAAGTGTTAATGCTCTCTATTGTAAATTCAGTCACTATTATATCGTTTTATGTCCTTTGCACACGTACATGTTTTACATGAATGCCGGTTGGGTGAATACCCGTGCTTTTACATATGTTTCAAACGATCAATGATTTTGCTAGATTTATATGATTACACATGTTTTAAAAGAATACCCGAATTGTTAAATATCCGTGCTTTATTGTAAATGACATTTGGTTTGTCAGATATCTATGTTTATACCAGTTTTCAAATGAATATCTGATTTGTTAAATATCCCTGCTTTGAGATATGTTTTAAATGAACACTAGTTTTGACAGATTGCTTTGGTTACACCGGTTTTAAATGAATACCCGGTTTTGTTAAATATCTGTATTTTCACATATCTTTCAAATGGACTTTGGTTTTGCCAGGCTGTTATGGATACTTGATTTGTTGTAAACTTGTGTTTTACTTATGTTTCAAATGAACGTTTGTTTTGTCAAACCACTATATTTATACATGTTTTAGACGAATACCCGATTGTCCAATATCTATGATTATAGATGATGTAAATGAATACATGTTTTATTAGATCTTCATGTTTTACCCATACTTGAAATGAATACAGGTTTTCCCCGAGATTCCCGACCTTGCACCCGTTTAATTATATGCAGCACTTGATCGATTAGCATGATTTATTATATGTTTTATTCCTTAGTATATTTGTGATCTTTTCATCCACCTGCCAGACCGTCGTGTCTGACCCACTACTTTTGGTACTCAGGTTCAGATTTCTTCGCCCGAGTTGAGTGTTTTTGTTGGCTGTGGAGCCATGCCTTGCTGGTTGGTTTGTCGGCTATGTCATGTAGACATTGAGCTTGACATCGGAGCTACGTCACATTTGGGTAGTAGTTTATAGCTTATTGTTGTATGGCTTTTATTAGCCTTTTTCTTGGGATTCTTAATTAATGTACATTGATAATTGTAACTTGAACATATTTGGGAATGTAATATCCTGTTACTGTCAGCTCTGTAAATTATTGTGATGGTTACTCCAGTCTGATATGACTCCTGATATAATAGCGATATGCTAAACGTTGAGTGCGACGCGGAATCCGATGGCCACGGACTTCGGGTCGCAACACCACAAATGCTTCCGCAAAATATTCAGAAAGTGTTGTCTTCACACACGCGGATCCTGGGAGAAGTAAAATACATTTATGCTTAATCCCATTTCCCGCCCCCGAGGTTTCGGTTCGGGGGCGTGACATCCACCGACTTGGAGATCCCCCTCTCGTCCCGCCAGCTGCAGTTTGGATCCCGCTATCCGGTTATTACCGTGGTCTTGTCCCGATGCCGCAGATTGCTACTGTGGTTCCCGATGCCCGGCTCGCTACCGTGGTCATGTATAGTATATGTATATGAATTTATCAGATCCACTGTTTCTCCTCACCTCAAGTGACTGAGATCAGTGCCTAGGTATTGCTTTGTCACTTTTGTTGGAAAATAGGTGGGCCTTTTGGATAGGTTTCAAAAACTTTTGACCTACTTGATGCAGGGATCAACTATCTAGAAGGCAACAAACCCAATCCAGGATGCAATCCCTCAATCTCATAAACCATGTACAGCAATATATCCTATCTAAAAGATAGAAAACAACACCTAAACATGCAACCACGAAATCTACAACAAACAAGGATGTAGATTATACCTTTGGAGCTTTGTAGTGCTCTAATGGAGAAGTTGAATTCTTTCTTTGATGATGAACACCTTCACTAATCAAACTAGAAACTCCAACACCTTTTGATCTTCCACACTATGACCCGTATCAGATTCTCTTTTCTCAAGAAGATGGTGAAATCTCCAAGAGAAAAACCCTAGAGGAAACTAGAAGAGAAACTAGAAGAGGGAAATGATGTGCAACAACTTGCACAAAGAGAGGAAGAGAGTGAGATGGGCATGAATCCCTAGGTGGGATTAACATGGAGGACGTCCAAGCCACCTCCCTATCTCCTTTTATCGCACTTAAGCAACCTCCTCTTTCTAATTGAAATAGAAGTCTTACTTCCATAACAATTAGTTGCTTACTAAATCGCAATTAGAAGTCTTACTTCAAATATGATTAGTAACTTCCTCTTTTACTAATTAAAATAGAAGTCATACTTGCATTAATAATTAGTAACTTACTATTACCACTATTAGAAGTCTCACTTCAAATAGAAATAGTAACTTTCTATTTCCTTTTAGAGTTCTACTATAATTAGTATATTTCTAATATCTTGGGCTAGCGTGGGGACCACTAGGGATTCCTTAGAAAGCTGGCTCCAACTGGGACACGCGACCCTACATCTCATGTGCAATCCGGGCCCACAGTTAATTGCAAATAAATCCACTATATAAATGCAATTGCACTCTAGTCTTAGGAATAAATTACAATGAAGACCCTAAACTTCCACATTACCACAAGTAGGCCCCTCCATCTATATCCATGGATCAAATGGACCTGCCCACCAAATTAGATCCATATCTTATTATCCTTGGCCCCAATTAATTATAATGATCATTTGGTACCGATCCAATTAACTCTTAATTGGAATGGGTGCGCACTTACCAATGATAAATCCATTAATTGGCACAAGGGGATATTAAAGATAGATTCCATCTTGACCATTCAATGTTCCCACAACTCTACTACCACGTACCCAAATCACCGAGGTGTTGACCTACAATTGGCCTCACTCATTGGTGACTCAAAGCAAATGAATAGATAGAAACTTGAGTTCATTAATGTCTCAGGATTATGAGCCTATTGCTAGGGAATTATGAGAGCAGACCTTAAAGTAAAGACAGTGTATATAAGGTGCTTCTCATGGTCCTTCAATATATCCAATGTACCGGCACCATGATCCAGAATCTTACATTCTGATGATCGAGACAAATCACACTATCTCATAGTGATCAAAGTGTTGTAACCTTGTCAGATGAGATGCCCAATCTCATTACTGGTTGTGAAGATATTTAAGTATAAGATTTGCAATACATATCTCCTGTATGTGGATCTCATCCATACACATGTATTACATCTAGTATACTTGTGGACTCCGGTTCATCTCATGAACCATTATGTCATTCGTATTAGTTATGTGCAAACAAGTAATAAAACACCATTCATCTCATGAAAGGAAAGCAATAATATATATTGATAAATAAAAAAATTAATCAATTTATTTATCATATACTGGTATTGAGACCATAAAACTAACAACTTTAGTGATAGAGGACTTAGCTTCGTGTGGTTGCCATCTTGCTTGTTTCCCGATTTCCTTGGATACCCGTACATGTTTTATACTGCACTTATGTTTTTAATAAATGATTCATTTCTTTTATGAAAATTATTGATCGAACAGGTTTAAATGCTTTTAAAGGTAAATTTATTTATTATGTTTTATTGTTATGTCTTTTCACCCGTTTGCCAAATCGTCGTGTTTGACCCCCTTTTGGGTACTCAGGTCCAGACATTGTCTATCCCGAGGCGGAGCTTGAGGAGGCGGTCGGTGAACCGCATCACCTAGTTGAGTGGCATGCTGATGATGTCATTTCGACATTTGGTTGCTACGAGGGACGTAACATTTTGGAAAACTGTTTAACCATTCTTTGGGGATTGGTATTTTGTATATATTGGCCTTTGTTGGCCTCTATTTTTGGGAATGTAATTAAATGATCTTTTGTATAAACTTTAACTTACTTTTTGGAAACATGCTAATGATCATTGCTCATTCTGATACAGTATTTTTACCTGTGTTATTGTCTTTATGACTAGAGATGGTTTGAATATTTGATTTACTACACGCTTCCCCACTAAATAGAAATGTTCATATATGGTTGTGATATCCTCACCGCAGAACCTGTGGGAAATTAAATAAATGTACACACTTTACACTCACCAGCCAATGTCAATCACCTCCAATTAGTCCGGATCTCGGATTAGGACCTAGGTGACTCGGTCCGGGGTCGCGACAATCATATTCATACCTTTTTTTTGTTTTGTTTTGTTGGCAGGTTGTGAGGTAGCAGGAGAAGTTCTTCCATCTTTCTCATTGCCAGAGCAGGGGATGCCTGCAGTTGGTCCGGAAGTAGAGACTTCTTCTTCCAGTTTCAATGCAGCAGAGATGAAATCTTCTGAGCAAATTCCTTCACCAGTGTCTCCGATTAGAAAGAGCTTAATGATCACTCCTCCGACAGGGCATGACTGGTAGATTGTATGTTCTCAATCCATCAGTTGATATAATAAATAATGAATTTCTTTATTTATCAATAAAATCATGCTTTCCTTTCATGAGATGAATGTTATTTTATTACTTAATGCACATGACCAATATATATGATATAATGGTTCATGAGATAAACCGGGTCCCATTAGTATATTAAATGTGATGTATGTATATGGATGAGATCCACATACGGGAGACATGTATCACAAATCTTATACTTTAAAATATCTTCGCAACCTGTGATGAGACTGGGCATCTCATCTGATAAGGTTGCAGCACTTTGATCACTATGAGATAGTGTGATTTGTCTCGATCATTAGAATGTAAGATTCTGGGTTATAGTGCTAGTACATTGGATGTATTGAAGGACCATGAGAAACACCTTATGAATACTGCCTCGATTTAAGGACTGCTCTCATAATTCCCTAGCAATAGGCTCTTAATCCTGAGACATTGATGAACTCAAGTTTCTATCTATTCATTTGCTTTGAGTCATCAATGAGGAGGCCAATTGTAGGTTAACACCTCGGTGTCTTGGGTACGTAGTAGTAGGACTGTGGGAACATCCAATGATCAAGATGGAATCTGTCTATATTATCCCCTTGTGCCAATTAATGGATTTATCATTAGTAAGTGCGCCCATCTCGATTAAGAGTTAATTGGATGGTACTGATGATCACTGTGGTTAATTGGGGCTCAAGGATAATAAGATGTTGATCTAAGATTGAATGAGACAGATTTATTCCAATTGATCCATGGATAGTGATAGAGGGGCCTACTTGTGGTAATGTGGAAGATACTAATTATAGTAGAACTCTAAAAGGAAATAGAAAGTTACTATTTCTATTTGAAGTGAGACTGGTAATAGTAAGTTACTAATTATAATGGAAGTAAGAATTCTATTTAAATTAGAAAGAAGAGAGGTACTAATTATTAGAGAAGTGAGACTTCTATTTCAATTAGATAGCAAAGAGGTGGTTTTGCAAAAGCTATAAATAAAGGAGATAATGGGGCTGGACGTCCCCATGAATTCCCACCTAGGGATTCACGCCCAAGGCTTTTTTGTACAAAAGTTGCACATGCTCCTTCTCCTTTCTTCCCTCTTCTAGTTCTTTTCTAGTTTCCTTAAGAGTTTTCTCTTGGAGATCCCACCCATCTTCTTGAGAAAAGAGATCTGATAAGAGGGTCATAGAGTGGAAGATCAATAGGTATTGGAGATTCTTGTTTGATACTTGAAAGAGTTTCATCAACAACAACTTCTCCATTAGAGCACAACCGGGCTCATATGGTATAATCTACTTCCTTGCATGTTGTAGATTTTATGAATGCTTGTTAGCTGTTTTTCTATCTTCTAGATAGGTTTATTTACTGATCATGATGGCTGAGATTGGGGACATGGATCCTGGATTGGGTTTGATTGCCTTCTGGATACTTGATCCCTGAGTCAAGTGGGTCAAAAGTTTTGAAAGCCTATCCACGAGGCCCACCTATTTCCAACAATGACATGGGCAGTCGACCAATGGAGAGGGACGAGCCTTCATCCGGGCCACCTCTTGAGTATGCGAAGAAAGTGTTGAAGAGCGTTTTGAGCTTATGGGTCAAAACTCTTTCTTCTGGCCATCTGGAAGCCGATTTTGGCATGATTAAGCATGTACAGGACATCCTTGCGATAGCGAAGATGTCGGTCTGGACATTGCAGGTGCGAAGGCTTTCGTTGATGCAGTCATAGCTCTAGGCAAAAAGTGGAATGAAACCAAGAGCTTCCCAAGTGGTGACTTCTTCAATGAGATGTTTTTGAAGCCTTCTGGCGAAGTCAAGTCTGAGCTGAATGAGATCTCGCAGACTCGGAAGCATTTCGTTCAGGAGAGGAACGTCATCGAGTTGGCTATCATTGAGCTAACAGAAGATCTATGCCGTATTGATAGGGAGGTCGTCGAGACCAGGCAGCGTCTTGAGCTATTGGAGGAACAAGCTGCTGCAAAATGGACCGCCATTGTGGAAGCTCGTGCTAGAGAAGGCACTTTGATTCGCCAACTCGAGGAGGTTGAGATCAATCTTCGGAGGAGGACTCAAGAGTACAAGCAATGACAGATTCTTTGGGAAGAGCTTCCCCGTGCTGCAGATGGGTCGCGGCGTTCCGCAACTTTTTATGGGAAGATTTTGAGAAGCGTGGCCAGGAAGCTTTAGAGGCTAAGGCCAAGAGTCTGCTTGAGGAGTTGAATCTTTGGTTGAATACCATGTTAGACTGAGCTCCTGACTTTTGTAACAAACTCTTTTTCTTCTTTCTTTTGGTACCTCCATGTAGAAACACTTTTGGTACTCTATATACTTTTTACTCAAATTCTTTTTGATGAAAATAAGCAAAAGTTGGATGAGAATGTTTGTTTGAAGATTTGATCTAAAGGTTATCATCTTTTGTCAAAGGGTTGTTTTGGGCATAAAAGCCAAATTTTGTGGTGAAAGCCTGGTTTTTTGATAGCTTGAAAGCTAGATTTTGAGATGGCATGGGAGTCGAATTTTTTTTTGGCATGGAAGCCGAAATTTTGTGGCGTAAGAGCCAAAATTTGTTTGTGGCATGGAAGCCAAGGTTTTTTTTGAAATGGCATGAATTTGGGTTGGCATGAGAGCCAGGTTTTTTGAATTGGCATCAGAGCCGGGTTTTTTGAGATGGCATGAGAGCCAAATTTTATGGCGTAAGAGCCAAAATTTATTTGTGGCATGGAAGCCATGTTTTTTTTTTTTTGAGATGGCATGAAAGCCATTTTTTTTTTGAAGTGGCACGAAAGCCGATTTTTTTTGAAGTCGAGTGAAAGCCGATTTTGGGTTGGCATGAGAGTCATTTTTTTTTTGAAATGGCATGAGAGTCGGTTTTGTTTGTTGGCATGAAAGCCAAAATTTTGGGGTGGCATGAGAGCCGATTTTTTTTAAAACCGAGTTTTGTTTTGTTGGCATGAAAGCCAAATTTTAGATTTTGGGCATGAAAGCCGAAATTTTGTTTTTGGCGTAGAAGCCATATTTTTGTTTTTGGCGTGGAAGCCGATTTTGTTTTTTTTTTGGCGTAGAAGCCAATTTTGGTTTTCAAAATGCAAGTATCACCTAAAAGTCGCCTCCCTGCTGAATGGTATTGCAAGTATCGATGGAATGTCGCTTCCTTGCTCATTCAGTTTGCGAGTATCGATGGAATATGGCCTCCTCGCGAATTGGGGTGCAAGTATCGACTGGATGTTGCTTCCTTGCGAATTGGGGTGCAAGTATCGACTGGATGTCGCTTCCTTGCTTTTTCAACAATTTTGGTTTTGTGGGTATCGATTGAATGTCGCTTCCCCACGATTTTTGAAATTTGTGGTTTTCTTTTTTTTGGACCTCGGTTTTTGTTTGAATTTTGGGTTTGTGGATATCAATTGGAATGCTGCGTCTCCACGATTTTTGAAATTTTTTGCAAGTATCGACAAAGTGTTTCTTCCTTGCGATTTTGAAATTTTTGGAAGTATTGAATGGGGTTCGCATCCTTCTGATTTTTGTGTTTTGCGAGTATCGACTGAGCGCCGCTTCCCCGCGGTTTCTAAGAAACCATTTTTGTTTAAAGACACGAGGGTCATAAATTTTGACTCAAAACCAATTTTGGTTGTAAAAGTCGGGGTGGATTAGGGTGGAAATTCCTGAGTCCTGATTTTATTTCAAACCATGAATTTTGGGTTCAAGGATTGAAAATTTGGTCAAGTCCAGGAAGATGCTCCTAAACTTGGATTTTTGGATTTTTTTTGAACAATGAAACTATGAAAGTAAGCATTATTTTGAGAGTTTTTTTTTAGAAATTTCAACATAAGGATGAAAATTCCAAAAGGAGTGGGTTTGACGAGCAAGTACCTAGAAACAGGTTTTGACCATGCATGCATTGCTCTAACCCAGTGGCGTAAGTCTTGAAGGGTAATACCGCTTCAAGAATTTGCTGTTGATGAGCAGTATACATTTGTTGCCCTCCATGTTTAGAAGAGCGTATGCGCCGTTGGAGAAGACTATATCGATGACAAAGGGTCCCTCCCATTTTGGTTCGAGTTTTCTATTGGATTTGTGGGCGAAAACCATTGGCCTTTTTATTGCGAGAACCAAGTCACCTTTTTTATAAGCGCGTTGCCTGACCTTCTTGTCGAAAGATCTTGCCATGCGTGCTTGGTACAGCTCAATGCTTTGTAGAGCTTCAAGCCGTCTTTCATTGAGATTGTCCAGTTCATGGAGTCTCAATTTGACATTGCTTTCTTGTGTCATGTCATTTTGCAAAGATACCCTTAAGGTAGGAATTTGTACTTCCAAAGGGACAACAACTTCCCACCCATAGACCAAAGAGAATTGTGTGCTATGGGTTGGTCCTCGAACAGTGGTTTGATAAGCCCACAAAGCTTTGGGTAGTTTGTCGCCCCAGTCTTTTTTGTGACTAGTGACCATCTTCTTGAGAATTTTGCAGAGTGTTTTGTTGAAGGCCTCTGCCAGTCCGTTCGCCGCCGGATTGTACGGACTTGAAGGACAACTTTGGATTTTGTACTTGTCGCAGAACCTATAGAATTTGTGATCCCGGAATTGTGGTCCGTTATCATGGATGAATCTTTTAGGTATGCCGAAGCGACAAATAATGTTGGTGAATGAAGGACTGATGAGGTCTTCATTTCGCTAAGCGCAAATGCTTCTGACCACTTGGAAAAATAATCCGTAGCGGCGAAGATGAAGTGATGGCCTTTGCTTGATGAGGGAGAGATAGGACCTATGATGTCCATACCCCAGGCTTTAAAAGGCCATGAGATCGTTGTAGGATGTAGCCATTCTGGAGGCATGTGGACATAATCTCCATGAACTTGGCATTGTTGGCAGCGTTTAGCAAATTGCATAGCGTCCGCTACCATGGTAAGCCAATAATAACCTAACCTTTTTATCTGATCGTAGAGCTTAGAACCGGCTTGACGCGCTCCATAAAGACCAGCATGTACTTCTTTGAGAGTTTCCTCGGCTTCTTGTTGTGACAAGCAGCGTAGAAGTACTCCATTGAAGGATTTTCTGTAAAGCATTTTTGAAGGAATATCCAAATGAAAGTTTGGGGCTCGTCTTTGAAGGCTTACCCATTCTTTTGGATTTTCAGGTAGGATTCCGAACATAATGTAATCAATGAATGGATCCCTCCAGTCGCCGATTGGAGGTTTGAGGATGGATATCCGACTTCCAACCACTTGGTGGCATTCAACAACTGCTTAGTGAGTATTAAGAGGAGGGAGAATCCTTCTTTGACTCACTGTGATTTACATGTTTTCCCCCTCTTGGATTGCCATAGATGCAGCGAGTCCGGCTAGGGCATCTGCACGAATGTTTTCACCTATGGGGATGTGGGTGATGTGACAGATGTCAAACTTCTGTCGAAGCGATTGCGCCTTGTTGTAGTAAGGCAATAGATCAGGCTTCCTGACTTCAAATTTCTGATTCATCTGGTTGACGATCAGTTGAGAGTCCCCAAAAGCTTCTAGCAGCATGATGATGCTAGATTCGAGGGCGAGTTCCAATCCTATAATCAGGGGGTGATACTCAGCTGCATTGTTTGAACATGGCTCCAGTAGTGAGAAAGCATGTGGAATCATGTATTTGTCAGGACTAACAAAGAGAATGCCAATTCCCGATATTTGCTTTCCTTTTTCATTTGTCCTGGTTGTACCATCAAAGTATATGTCTCAGGAAGCATTTGGTAAGGAAGTTTCCACATTGTAGACAGATTCGTCTGGGAGATCATCCCTTAGTGGAGAATCCTTAGGCAATGGGTGCTCTGTGAGAAAGTCTGCTAGAGCTTGGCCTTTGATTGCTTTCTGTGGCACATACCGAATATCGAATTGCGACAGAAGGATGGACCATTTTGCCAATCGGGCATTGAGAGAACCTGCTTTTGTGACAAGGACCTTTAAGAGATTGATCCTCGAAATCAGGTATACTATGTTGGACAGCAGATAGTGATGCAACTTTTGTACGTCAAACATCACTGCAAGACATTTTTTTTCGACTGGAGAGTAGCGATGCTCTGCACCTACCAACATGCGGCTGAGGGTATATAGCCCTCTGCTTTTGACGGCGAGGTCATCAACGTAACATTTGACTGTCTCGTGCTGCATATCTTGGAATATCCTCATCATAGCCCTCTGATATGTTGCACCAGCTTTTTTTCATACCAAATGGCATGACTGTGTAGCAATACACGCCAAATGGAGTCCGAAATGATGTGTCTTTCATCTTCAGGATTCATCTTTATCTGATTGTGTGAGAACCCGACCCCTAATCTCTTGGATTAGTGTTGTTTTATTTGTGGATTAGTTCTTTTAGTGGGATTAGTAGTTGTTGGGTTGAGTTTGTGGGCTAGAATGGTTATTCTTCTAGTTTTGGGCTTTTGAGTGCTTTGGCAGCTTGTGGGGCCCTTTGGGGGTTCCCTTTTCGGCTTTGCTTTTCTTGTGAGATTTTCCCGATTTGTTTCGTATCGTGTTTTTGGCCCGTTGCATTCATCTTGAGGAATCCTACAACTTTCTTGTTGACCTCGTATCCATTTGAGAACCCAAAAACCGATTTCTTGGCCTTGAGGGCAAAACAGTCATTGCACACCAAATCTGTACCCAAAACTTGATATTCTCGAAATCCGTGAAACATATACTTTTTGGAAACTAGATATTTCGACGATCATTTCTTCCTTCTTCGTCGAATCCATCCGAGGTCCCGAATTACATGATTTCAGCCACCCAAGTTCTTTAAGTTGTGGGACCCATTCTCACTTGCTTATAAAAGGAGACCCTTCTCCTTCATTCACTCCATTCACCATTGTTCCAGCTGAGCCTAGGGTTTTCCATTGTGCAACTTCTTCTTCTTCTTGCTTCTTCATCTCCAAGCCACACCAATCTTGCACCAAACTAGAAATGGAGATCATCAATCTCTTCCTCTCCTTGCAAGCTTCATCTTAATAGCATTTTTGGAGAAATCCATCAACATTGAGACCTTCCTTGAGCTTGTTCTTCTCATTTGAAAGTCATCCAAGTAAGTGATTCTTCCCATCTTCTAGAATTGTAATCTTCTAGCCTTAGAGAAGCTCCACCTTGATTATTGGAAAGTTTCATTGTCATTTCATTGTTTAACCCATTTTTGGGTTGTTTTGGGGGTTTTTGTAGAGATTGTGGATCTTGAGCCTAAGAGGTGATTAGGAGCTTGATTTGCTTGATTAGAGTCAAAGGCAAGTGGATGAATGGATTGTTTTGATTATTAACATGTTTGTGAGAAAAATCTTGTTTCATTAATGGTTTTGGTGATTTTAATAGTTGTCTTTAATATGATTAATATTGATTTCAAGATGTGCTTATTGATGAGTTATTTCTCCCTTGTTAATCTCTTGGAAATGTATGCATCATATTGTCAAGGTTTCAAATGATTTCACATGAATGAGTTTTCTCCACCTTGTGATTAATTTTGAATGGAAAGAATGGAAAGAGAGGAATTTGAAATGAGGAGCTCTTTAGCTCATGTTATTGTCTTGGAAACATGTATTTAAACCATCTTGTTTATGGTTCTTTGTGATTGATTATATGTTGGAAGGAAAGGAAACAAAGAGGAAGAAAAAATCAGCTTTCCCGGACCTGCTGTACCCAGGTCCGATCGATCGGACCTACAGGCCGATCGATCGGACTGTCAGTAACTGTAAGCCTTTTTGGGCCGATCGATCGGCCGATCGATCGGACCCTGTACATTCTGTTTGAGTCCAGTGAAATTTGATATTGTGTTTTTTTTGGAAACCTTTGGGCCTTCTATGCGTCCTAGAGGTATATACCTTAGTGTTAAGACCAATTGTACCCTAATCTAAGGTCCCTAAGACTTGGGAACTAAAAGGAAAGAATGGTGATGATCTAGACACAAATCCTTGGTTTTAGGTGGGACCCTTACCCTTTTTGGACTGTTTGGACCATGTGTGAGAATGTCTTGAGCCGACACGCCTCACGGTTGGTTCGGTGGCATCGAAGTTCAATCCATTTCAATCTTGAACGGGATGGAACGACGCGATATCTTCTTTATATCTAAACACAAGTCTATTTCCTTGGTTATCGCTAATTCTATTCCTTTCGATGACTGAATCGGTTACTCGATGTTTCCGGAGTAATGTCATGCCTAAGATGGACTGTTTATAATCTTGATTCTTGTTATTGTAACATCTAGTACTACCCATAAGCTCATTTTAAGTTTGGAAAAGTAGTAAAAGTGCATAAGGAGCCCGGAATGTCTTCAAACTCAAGGAGTACCAAGTAATTGTTATAATCGACATACGGGACCCCTATTCACTTAAATAGATCTTGAAACCGATATTTTTACCCGAAATTGTTATAGTTCATTGTTTCACCTCTTTTCCCGAGATTTGCATTACATGACTTGTTTTCCCGAAAGCATTGAAGTTACACTAGTAACAGTTATTTGTCCCGACATGTATTGCCCGATATGAAATGTTAGTGTGCCCTTGAGCACCCCCGTCTTGCCCGTATATCTATTGTACTTGATTTACTTGCATTGTCTCGATTGTATTTGACCTATGAGTCGGCACCACTAAGCTTGGATAACCTTGTTGGTCTGATCCACCGACTTGGAGATCCCCCTCTTGTCCCGCCAGCTGCAGCTTGGATCCCGATACCCGGTTATTACCGTGGCCTTGTCCCGATACCGCAGATTGCTACTGTGGTCCCCGATGCCCGGCTCGCTACCGTGGTCCCGTATAGTATATGTATATGCATTCATGAGATCCCCTGTTTCTCCTCACCTCGAGTGACTGAGATCAGGGCCTAGTATATGTATATGCATTCGTGAGATCCCCTGTTTCTCCTCACCTCGAGTGACTGAGATCAGGGCCTAGTATATGTATATGTATTGATATGAGATCCCCTGTTTCTCCTCACCTCGAGTGACTGAGATCAGGGCCTAGTTATTGCTCTATCGCTTTAGTGATAGAGGACTTAGCTTCGTGTGGTGGCCATCTTGCCAGTTCCCGATTCCTTGGACACCCGACATGTTTTATATTGCTTACTTGTTTTCAGATAAATGATTCATTGCTTTTATGAAAGTTGTTATTTAAACAAGTGTTAATATTCTCCAATGTAAATTCAGTTATTGTTATATTGTCTTCTATTCTTTGTACCCGTACATGTTTTAAATGAATGCCGGTTGGGTGAATAACCATGCTTTTACATATGGTTCTAACGATCGATGGTTTTGCTAGAGTTATATGATTTCACATGTTTTAAAATGAATACCCGAGTTATTAAATGTCCATGCTTTGGAATGTGTTTTAAATGACACTCGTTTTGTTAGATCCCGATGTTTATACATGTTTTAAGTGAATACCCGAATTGCTGAACATTCGTACTTTGTTTTAAATGACACTTGTTCTGCCAGATCACTATGTTTATACCGGTTTCAAATGAATACCCGATTTGTTAAATATCCCTGTTTTGAAATATGTTCTAAATGACGCGTGTTTTGTCAGGTTTCTATGTTTATACTTGTTTCAAATGATTACCCGAGCTATTTAACATCCATGCTTAAGAATATGTTTTAAATGACACGCGTTTTGCCAGATCCCTATGTTTATACCTGTTTTAAAGGAATGCCCGATCTGTTGAAGATCCATGCTTTGAAATATGTTTAAATGAACGTGGTTTTGCCAAACTTCCATATTCATACATGTTTTCCACGAACACCCGATTGTCAAATATCTATGCTTTTATAGATGATGTAGATGAACATATGCTGTATTAGATCTTCCTGTTTTAACCATGTTTGAAAAGAATACATGTTTTATCCGAGATTCCTGAGTTTTCACCCGTTTAATTATATGCAGCATTTTGAGCAAACAGTATGATTTATCATTTGTATTATTATTCGTTATATTGTGTTCTTTTCATCCACCTGCCAGACCGTCGTGTCTGACCCACTACTTTTGGTACTCAGGTTCAGATTTCTTCGCCCCGAGTTGAGTGCTTTTGTTAGCTGTAGAGCCATGCTTTGCAGGTTGTTTTGTCGGCTATGTCATGTAGACATTGAGCTTGACATCGGAGCTACGTCACATTTGGGTAGTAGTTTATAGCTTCTTGTTGTATGGCTTTTATTAGCCTTTTTCTTGGGATTCTTAATTAATGTACATTGATAATTGTAACTTGAACATATTTGGGAATGTAATATTTTGTTACTGTCAGCTCTGTAAATTATTGTGATGGTTACTCCAGTCTGATATGATTCTTGATATAATAGCTATGGGCTAAAGGTTGAGTGCGACGCGGAATCCGATGGCCACGGACTTCGGGTCGCAACGCCACAAATGCTTCCGCAAAATATTCAGAATGTGTTGTCTTCACACACGCGGATCTTGGGAGAAGTAAAATACAATTTATGCTTAATCCCATCTCCCGCCCCCGAGGTTTCGGTTCGGGGGCGTGACAGATTGTAGCCAGAGAATCCATCCATGAATGTCATTCGCTCGAATCCGTAGGTGTTGTCGATCATCACCTCTGGTATGGGGAGCGAAAATTTATCTTTAAGGCAAGCATTATTCAGGTCTTTATAGTCAATACAGACCCTGATCTACCCGTTTTTTTTTGTCACGGGGACAGTGTTGGCTATCCAGTCGGGATGTTGTTCCACACGGATGAAGCCAACATTTTTGAGTTTCTGAACTTCTTGTTCAATGTTGTCCATCACATCAGGACAAAATCTTCTTTGGCCTTGTTTGACAGGCTTGATGTCTTTTTGCAGATTGAGTTTGTGAATTGCTGTTTTGGGGTCTAAGCCAGGCATTTTAGCGTAAAACCATTGTCACGCCCCCAAACCGAAACCTTGGGGGCGCGAATGGGATTAAGCATAAATATATTTTTCTCCCAAGATCCGCGTGTGTGAAGACAACACATTCCAACACATTCTGAATATTTTTTTCGGAAGCTTTCGTGGCGTTGCGACCCGGAGTCCGTAGTCATCGGATTCCGCGACGCACTCAACCCCTAGCATATAGCTATTATATCAAGAACCATATCAGACTGGAGTAAACCATCACAACAAAGTACAAAGCTGACAGTAACATGATATTACATTCCCATATATGTTCAAGTTACAATTATCAATGTACATTAATTAAGAATCCCAAGAAAAGGCTAATAGAAGCCATACAACAATAAGCTATTAACCACTACCCCATATATGACCTAGCTCCGATGTCAAGCCCAATGTCTACATGACATAGCCAACAAAACAACCTGCAACTCATGGCTCCACAGCCAACAAAAACACTCAGCTCGGGACAAAGAAATCTGGACCTGAGTACCAAAATAGTGGGTGTCGCGACCCCGGACCGGGAAATCCCCGAAGGACGGACGGATCCGGGGTCGGGACATTAATTGTGTGTCATGAACCAACAACATATACATTTTTATTTTAATTTCCCACAGGTGTCCGCGGTGAGGATATCACAACCTTGCATGAATGTTTCTTTTTAATGCGGAAGCGTGTAGCAAATCAAATAGTTAGACTATCTCTAGTCATGCAAGCATTTACATCAATATCAAACTGTATCAGAAAGAGCAATGATATATAGCATGTTTCCCAAAGGTTGTTAAAGTTAGACAAAAATATCATTTAGTTACATTCCCAAAATTAGAGGCCAACAAAGGCCAATATTACAAAATAATAACCCAAAGAATAGTTAACAAGTCCTTCCCAAAATGTTACGCCTCTTGGCAACCCGATGTCTACATGACATCGTCAGCACGCCACTCAACTAGAGGCTGCAGCTCACCTACCGCCTCCTCCGGCTCCTCCTCAAGGAAACCGGCAACGGGACCTGAGTACCAAAGCAAAGGATCAGACACGACGGTCTGGCAAGAGAGTGAGAAGATACAACAACATAAAATAGATGAAATATCTCGAAAAGCATGGAAATCTGTTTAAGCAAAAACTCTCATGAATAGATAAATCATTTGCTAGAAAACATGTAAACAAGATAAAACTCATAGGGTATCCAAGGAATCAGGAACAAGCAAGATGGCGACCACACGAAGCTAAGTCCTCTATCACTAAGGTGATAGAGTAATAACTAGGCCCTGGTCTCAGTCACTCGAGGTGAGGAGAAACAGGGGATCTCATAAAAATACATATGCATATACAATACTATACATGACCACGGTAGCGAGCCGGGCATCGGGGACCACAGTAGCAATCTGCGGTATCGGGACAAGACCACGGTAATGACCGGGCATCGGGATCCAAACTGCAGCTGGCGGGACAAGAGGGGGATCTCCAAGTCAGTGGATCAAACCAACGAGGTTATCCAAGCTTAGTGGTGCCGACTCATGGGTCAAATACAATCGAGACAATGCAAGTAAATCAGATACAAGTATATATAATCAAGCGGGCAAGACGGGGGTGCTCAAGGGCACACTGTCATATCATGTGGTGCAATGCACTTCGGGTCAAGTAACCATTTCAAGTGTACAACAATGCTTTCGGGGAAAACAAGTCATGTAATGTAAAATCTTGGAAATGAAGAATATAATGAACTATACCAATCCGGGAAAGATAATGATTTTAAGATCTATTTGAGTGAATAGGGGTCCCGTATGTCGATTATTGAAATGACTTGGTACTCCTTGAGTTTGAAGACATTCCGGGCTCCTTATGCACTTTTACACTTTTCAAAACTTCGAATGACATCCTTGTGATATGGTTTCTTTCTCAAATGGACTCATACAATGCCTAGTGAATCTCCTTTGATCGATAAAGTTCATCGCTCGAACGAACCGGAGAGTTCGTTCGAGCGGGGAGCTTTTCGAAATCTGGAGAATTTCGGTTACCTTGCGGTCAGCTGGCGGTTAGCCGCCGATGCATTCGGCGGTTAGCCGCTTGGTAACCGTGGAGCTGACCGAATTTCAGGTGAGAATTCTGATGCTCTCGGGAAAAGGAACCGTGATTGTGCGGTTGGCTGGCGGTTAGCCGCCGATGGGTTCGGCGGTTAGCCGCTGGATAACCGTGAGGCTGACCGCGTTTTCAGGTGGAAAATGATGCTCTCTGGAAAAGTCACCGCGGTGCGCGGTTAGCTGGCGGTTAGCCGCCGATGCATTCGGCGGTTAGCCGCTGGCTAACCGTGAGCTGACCGCCAGTTACGAAAATGCTCACTGAGTCCAGTTTTGAGTCATTTTCCTCCTCAAAACCATCTTCCTCACATCCACAAAGTCCTTACAATAACATTGAGCTAATAGTTCCTCCAATGCCTCTCTTTATACTTCTCCAAATCCTCATTAAGAGTTCTCTCCATCACTTCTTCCATGTCAAATCCAATGCAAATAAAAGAGAAGTAAACCATTTCACCAACATTCATCTAAGCTATCACAAGAACAATAAATGCTCTACCAACATGTTTATAAAACATTGAATGAAACTATCAAGATACATTATGAGCATTTATTTCAAACAAACCTCATTAAATGAAAGTATGGAAAATCCATGAAGACTACACCAAATCATTTCAAAATTAAAAACATCCAAACATTCACTTGCCTCTATTCCAAGCTAGTTGAAAACAAGGCTTTAATCACCTCTATTGCTCAAAGCCAAGCTACACATCAAAAATCCCAAAAAACAACCCTAAAATGGGTTACACAAAGAATGATAATGAATAAACCAACAAAAATGCAAATGTAGCTTCTCAAGGGCTAGAGGAACACTAATCTAGGAGATGGGAAGAATCACTTACTTGGATGGTCTTCAAATGAAGAGGACTAGTTCAAAGAAGATCTCTAGATTGATGGGTTCCTCCAAAAACGGTATCAATGGAATGCTTGCAAGATGAGGAAGGAGAAGATGACCTTCATTGCTTGGTTGGTGGACTATTGGTGAGTCTTGGAGATGAAGAAGCAAGGAGAAGAAGAAAACCACAAGAACCCTAGGTTCAGTTGTGCTGGAGCAATGGAGAGTGAATGAGAAAGAAGAGGTGGGTTCTCTTTTGTTAACAATGAGGAGCTTGGGTCCCACAACTTAAGAAGCTAAATGGACTGAAATCATCTAATTCGGGACCTCGGATGAATTCGACGAAGAAGGAAGAAATGTTCGTCGAAATATCTACTTTCCAAAAAGTACATGTTTCGCGGGTTTCGAGAATAATGAGTTTTGGTACAGATTTGGTGTGTAAAGACTGTTTTGCCCTCAAGGCCAAGAGTTCGGGTTTCGTGATCTCAAACGAGAACGGGATCAACATGAAAGTTGTTGGAATCCACAAGATGAATGCAACGGGCCAAAAACACAATTCACAACAAATCGGGAAATTTCTCGAGAAAATACCAAGCCGAAAAGGGAACCCCCAAAGGGCCCCACAAGAAATCCAAAACACACAAAGTAGCCCAAAACAAAAATCAAGGTTAAATCTAAACCCAACTTAACCAAGAATCACTAATCAAGCTTAGCACTAACACGCAACTTAATTAGCACTAATCGGGATCACTCGGGTCGGGGTCTTACATCCTCCACCCCTTAGGGCATTTGGTCCTCCAAATGAAACACAAGACTCACCTCTGGTAGAAGATGGGAATACTTCTTCTGCACTTGATCTCTTAATTCCCAAGTTGCCTCTTCCGGTCCATGGTTCTCCCAGAGTACTTTCACCAACTGAATAGTCCGAGTCCTCAACTCTTGCTCCTTTGTGTCAATGATCTCAACGGGCTTCTCAGCATAAGTAGCATCCTCTCGAATCTCCAACGGCTCGTGCCGGAGCACATGTGAAGGATCGGGGACATACTTCTTCAACATGGACACATGAAAGACGTTGTGTACACCAGATAGCTCAGGTGGTAAGGCTAGTCTATAAGCCACTTCGCCGATCTTGCTCACAATGTCATATGGTCCGATGTACCTCCGTGATAGCTTGCCTTTCTGCCCAAATCTCAATGTTCCCCTAGTAGGTGACACTTTCAAGAAGACCTTGTCTCCTTCCTTGAACTGTAGATCTCTGCGATGGGAGTCTGCATAGCTCTTCTGTCTACTCCTGGACACTTTCAGACGCTCTTGAATCAACTTGATCTTGTCGCTGGTTTCACTAACCATAGTCGGTCCATGGAAACTGCGAGTACCAACTTCTTCCCAACAAACAGGTGTCCTACACCTTCTGCCATACAAAGCTTCAAAAGGAGCCATCCCAATGCTCGAGTGGTAGCTGTTGTTGTAAGCGAATTCACACAACGGTAGAGTCTCATCCCACTGAGTCTTGAAGTCTAACACACAAGCACGGAGCATATCCTCAAGAGTCTGAATCGTCCTCTCTGACTGGCCATCTGTCTGAGGGTGATAAGCTGTGCTGAACTGTAATCTCGTACCCATAGACTCATGCAATGTCTTCCAGAATCTCGAGACAATTCTGCTGTCTCTGTCGGATGTGATCGAAACTGGCTGCCCATGACGACTGACAATCTCGCTGACAAACAACTCTGCCAAAGGTAGCATATGCATCTTCTTCCCTGTCTTCATAGCAAGGAAATGCGCTGACTTGGTGAGACGGTCCACAATGACCCAAATCGCATCGTTACCTCTGCTAGTCTTCGGTAATCCCGAAATAAAGTCCATGGTAATGTGCTCCCACTTCCATTCCGGAATCTCTAACGGTTGCAACAACCCTGGAGGCTTCTGATGCTCTGCCTTAATCAACTGACAGGTCATGCAACGGGAGACAAATGCTGCAATCTCTCTCTTCATATTGTTCCACCAAAATCTTCCCTTCAAGTTCTGATACATCTTCGTGCTGCCTGGATGCACAGAGTACTTCGTGCTATGAGCCTCAGTCATGATGTCGTTTCTCAAATCTTCAATGTTAGGCACACACAAACGGTCACGGTAGTACAAAACTCCATCAACAAAACGGAAGTCAGGACGTTCTGCTATATGTTCTGAAATCTTAACCAACTCTGGATCTTGCAACTGACTGTCCTTGATCTTCTGAATGAAAGAAGGTTCTGCCACTGTCATGTTAGCCAACAAAACACCCTTCCTTAGGGGCTGCACGTCTAGACTCAACTCTTCAAACTGCTCAAAAATACAAGTGCCGCTAAGATTCGCCAAGCCTACCGATTTCCTACTCAAGGCATCTGCAACTACATTGGCCTTCCCCGGGTGGTACTTGATTGGAAAATCATAGTCCTTGATATATTCCATCCATCTTCTCTGCCTCATGTTCAAATCCTTCTGTGAAAACAAGTACTGTAAGCTGCGGTGGTCGGAGTGAACTTCGAACTGCTCTCCATAGAGGTAATGTCTCCACATTTTCAACGCGAACACAACCGCTGCTAACTCCAAATCATGGGTGGCATAGTTCTTCTCGTGCTCTTTCAACTGCCGGGATCCATAAGCAATCACTTTTCTCTCTTGCATCAATACACAACCAAGTCCAACATTAGAAGCATCGGTAAAAATGGTGAAACCGCCGCTTCCAGATGGCAAAGTAAGGACTGGTGCTGTAGTCAATCTCTTCTTTAGCTCTTGGAAACTCTCTTCACACTGCTCTGTCCACACATATGGTGCATTTTTCCTTGTCAACTTCGTCAATGGTGACGCAATCGACGAAAAACCTTGCACAAACCTCCGATAGTAACCTGCCAATCCCAGAAAACTCCTGATTTCTGTCACATTCTTCGGTCTTTCCCAATTCACTACTGCTTCAATCTTGGACGGATCCACTGCCAAACCTTCTCTAGAGATAATGTGCCCCAAAAATGCTACTTGGTCTAGCCAAAATTCACACTTGTTAAGCTTAGCATACAGCTGATTCTCTCTCAAGAGTTGCAATGCGATTCTCAAGTGCTCTTCATGCTCTTCCTTGGTCTTGGAGTACACCAAAATGTCATCAATGAACACCACTACAAACTGATCCAGGTACTCCGCAAAAATCTTGTTCATCAATGCCATGAACACTGCCGGTGCATTAGTCAACCCAAATGGCATCACTAGGAACTCATAGTGGCCATATCTCGTCCGGAAAGCTGTTTTCAACACATCTGATTCTCTAACTCTCAGCTGATGGTAACCGGATCTCAAGTCAATCTTCGAAAAGTATGATGCACCTTGCAACTGATCAAACAATTCGTCTATTCTTGGTAAGGGATACTTGTTCTTGATGGTCACTTGATTCAATCTCCTATAATCAATACACATCCTCATTGAACCATCTTTCTTCTTAACAAACAACACTGGAGCTCCCCAGGGTGACACACTTGGTCTCACAAAACCTTTGTCCAACAACTCTTGTAACTGAGTCTTCAACTCTCCCAATTCTGCTGGAGCCATTCTATAAGGTGCAATAGATATCGGAGCGGTCCCTGGTAGCAACTCGATAGTGAAATCGATCTCTCTCATAGGTGGCAAACCTGGAATCTCCTCCGGAAAAACATCCGGGAATTCCCAAACTATTGGAATCTCCTCCACCCCTTGGGACCGTTTATCCTCCGTGATAAACGCTAAATAAGCTTCACAACCACTTCTCAAAAGTCTGTCAGCCTTCAACGCTGAAACAAACCCTGCACGAGGATTCCTCCTCTCTCCCTGAAATGACACTCCTGCTGGTGTCTCAACCAACCTGAAAGTAAGGGTCTTATGGAAACAATCCATTGTGGCATGGTACCCTGCCAGCCAATCCATCCCTAGGATGACATCATAATCAAACATCTCCAAAGAAATGAGATCTGCGGTTAAAACCACTTCTCCTATCTGGACTGTGCAACTAGGATAAAAGGTTCTACAAACAACTTGTTTACCTACTGGGGTTGCCACAGTCAAAATGAACTCCAATTCTATAGCATGCATATCAATCAACTTAGCAAACTTATGGGACACGAAAGAATGTGTAGAGCCAGGGTCAAACAAAATCATAGCTTTAATCCCACAAACAAGGAGTGTACCTTCTACAACATTACCCGCTGCCTCTGCATCCACTCTGTTGGCTCCGTAGATTTGGCCTCGCAGTTGGGGCCTATTCTGTGCCTGCTGTGGCCTGCCTTGGGGTGCATTCCTATTCTGCTGTGGTGGACGCTGCTGTCCCTGCTGATTTCGGGCCTGCTGTTGTGGCTGCTGTTGCTGTCTGAACTGTTGTTGCTGTGGTGCTTGCTGCTGAAGTGGCCTAGGTTGGTTTTGGATAGCCAATGCATGCTGTGGTGGTGGTGGTGGACGTTGTGGCCCTTGCTGCTGCTGCTGATGGCCCTGTCTGTTTGGCCTAGGGCAATCCCTCATCCTATGGTCCATGGAACCACACCTGAAGCACGCTCCTGTGATGGTACGACACTCAGCACTAGCGTGGTTCTTCCCACAGTGGATGCACACCACTGGATTCTGTACATTAGGCCCTGTCCTCTGCCTCTTGTTATGATGGTTCCTTTGATGCTGATAGTTCTGCTGCTGCTGGGCTGGACCCTTGCCTTGCACCTTGAGGATCTTGTTGTGGAAGTTTTCGAACTTGTAGGCTCTCTTGACAGCTTCATCAAAAGTTACCGGTGGTACCACTCCAGTGGCATCTCTCTCAATGAAGGGATTAAGCCCGTCAAAGAATTTAGCAATTTTCTTCTCCACCGTATCTATTAACTCCGGGGCATACCTAGACAATCTCTCAAACTTAGTAAGATATTCCAAGACTGTCATGTTCCCCTGCACCAACTGTTGAAACTCTATAGCCTTCTGCTTCTTGACGTGGGCGGGCACATATTTGTCATGAAACTGCCTCTTGAAATTTGCCCAAATCTCAGCATCAGGCATTGTTCTATATTCTTCTCTCACTGTCTTCCACCATCTATCTGCTGTGCCCAAAAAAAGGGATGTTGCAAGCTTCACTCTATCTGCTCCTGTACACTGAAAGATCTCAAATATGTTCTCTGTGTGCTCTAGCCAATCATCTGCAGCTATGGGGTCCTCTTCCCCAAGAAACTCCTTTGGAGCCCTCTTCCTGAACCGTTCAAAAAAGGCATTTGGATCATTTTGCCTTTGGTTTATGACTATGGCTGGTTGGGGTTGCACCGGTTCAGGTCTCCTCTGCAAGACCTCAAGCAATTGCCTCTGCATTTCTTGCATCTCTCTAGCATGGTCTTCCTCTCTCTTCAGCATTTGTTCTTGTAACCTCGCTTGATTTTCATTAGCCTGACGCTGCTGATCAAGCATTGCCCTCATCATATCCTGGAATTGGTTAGGTGGATGACCATGGTTCTCAACTATATCTTCTTCTAAAGGCCCTGTATGCTCACTATTGCTTGCAGTAGGGTTGCCATTCAACGGTCTCTTACGTGGAGGCATGATGCTGCAAAACAAATGGTTAGCACATAATAATCCAATAAAAGGGTCACACATTGCTCACACGATACTAGCCAACGAAAGATCTAACGGATCCTCGCCACGTCCTTAGGATTTCTAGTTTCTTTTAATTGCTTGAAACACGTCTCGCTCTGATACCAGTCTGTCGGGACCCCGGACCGGAAGTCCCAATCCGGGATCGGGACCATTAGTGTGTGATGATTATTCAAGAGGATTACCCACATCCTCAAAATAATCTTATTTAATTTCCCACAGGTGTCCGCGGTGAGGATATCAAAACCTTGCATGGATATTTCTTTTTAATGCGGAAGCGTGTAGCAAATCAAATAGTTAGACTATCTCTAGTCATGCAAGCATTTACATCAATATCAAACTGTATCAGAAAGAGCAATGATATATAGCAATGTTTCCCAAAAGTTGTTAAAGTTAGACAAGTTATCATTTAGTTACAATCCCCAAAATTAGAGGCCAACAAAGGCCAATATTACAAAATAATAACCCAAAGAATAGTTAACAAATCCTTCCCAAAATGTTACGCCTCTTGGCAACCCGATGTCTACATGACATCGTCAGCACGCCACTCAACTAGAGGCTGCAGCTCACCTACCGCCTCCTCCGGCTCCTCCTCAAGGAAACCGGCAACGGGACCTGAGTACCAAAGCAAAGGATCAGACACGACGGTCTGGCAAGAGAATGACAAGATACAACAACAATAATAGAGGAAATCTCTTGAAAAGCATATAAATCTGTTTAAGCAAGAACTCTCATAAAGCAGGTAAATCATTTGCTATAAAACAAGTAAACAAGATAAACAAGATAAAACATATGAGGTAACCAAGGAATCGGGAATAACAAGGTGGCAATCACATAAAGCTAAGTCCTCTGTCACTAAAGTGACAACAGTATCACGGGACGTTGATCTCAGTCACACAAGGTGAGGAGAAACAACGTATACATATATACAATATAACTATACGGGAACGGGACCACGGTAGCGAACCGGGTATCGGGACGGGGCCACGGTGGTAAACCGGGCATCGGGATCCAAACTGCAGCTGGCGGGACGGGAGAGGGATTTCCAAGTCAGTGGATCAGACTGACATGGTATCCAAGCTTAGTGATGCCGACTCATAGGATAAAACCAATCGAGACATATGCAAGTAAACCAAGTACGGTAGATAAACGGGTAAAACGGGGTGCTCAAGGGCACACTATCATTTCATGTCGGGCAATGCATTTCGGGACAATTAACTGTTACTAATGTAACTCCAATGCTTTCGGGAAAACAAGTCATGTAATACAAGTCTTGGAAACGAGGTGAAATAACGAGTTATAACACATTTCGGGTAAAATACCAATTTCAAAATCTATTTAAGTGAATAGGGGTCCCGTATGTCTATTGTAGTCCTTACTTGGTACTCCGTGAGTTTGAAGACATTCCGGGCTCCTTATTCACTTTTATGATTTTTCAAAGTTTCGGATGACATCTTTGTGATATGGTTTCTTTCTCGGATGGCATCAACAATGCCTAGTGAATCCCTTTCGATTGACAAAGCTCAACGCTCGAACGAACCGGAGAGTTCGTTCGAGCAGGGAGCTTTTCGAAATCTGGGAAATTTCGGTTACCTGGCGGTTAGCTGGCGGTTAGCCGCCGATGCATTCGGCGGTTAGCCGCTGGGTAACCGTGGAGCTGACCGAATTTCAGGTGAGAATTCTGATGCTCTCGGGAAAAGGAACCGTGATTGTGCGGTTGGCTGGCGGTTAGCCGCCGATGGGTTCGGCGGTTAGCCGCTGGCTAACCGTGAGGCTGACCGCGTTTTCAGGTGGAAAATGATGCTCTCTGGAAAAGTCACCGCGGTGCGCGGTTAGCTGGCGGTTACCGATGCATTCGGCGGTTAGCCGCTGGCTAACCGTGAGCTGACCGCCAGTTACGAAAATGCTCACTGAGTTCAGTTTTGAGTCATTTTCCTCCTCCAAACCATCTTCCTCACATCCACAAGGTCCTTACAATAACATTGGGCTAATAGTTCCTCCAATGCATCTCTTTATACTTCTCCAAATCCTCATTAAGAGTTCTCTCTATCACCTCTTCCATGCCAAATCCAATGCAAGAATAGGAAGGAAAACAAACCATTCCACAAACATTCATCTAAGCTATCACAAGGACAATAAATGCTTTACCAACATGCTTATAAAACAATGAATGAGGCTATTAAGATATCTTATGAGCATTTATTCCAAAACAAAATACATTAATGATAATATGGAAAATCCATAAATACTAAGCCAAACCATTTCAACTTAAAAAAACATTCGAGCATTCACTTGCCTCAAGTCTTCAATTAATGATATTAAGCTCTATCAAGTCCTCCAAGAAAATGGTCCAAGCTACAATGCAAAATCCCCAAATAAAGCCCTAACATGGGTCAAACAATATAATGACTAGGAAACCTTTCAAAAATGGAAATGTAGCTTAACAAGAACTAGAGGAACACTAATCTAGGAGATGGGGAGAATCACTTACTTGGATGGTCTTCAAATGAAGAGGACTAGTTCAAAGAAGATCTCTAGATTGATGGGTTCCTCCAAAAACGGTATCAATGGAATGCTTGCAAGATGAGGAAGGAGAAGATGACCTTCATTGCTTGGTTGGTGGACTATTGGTGAGGCTTGGAGATGAAGAAGCAAGGAGAAGAAGAAAACCACAAGAACCCTAGGTTCAGTTGTGCTGGAGCAATGGAGAGTGAATGAGAAAGAAGAGGTGGGTTCTCTTTTGTTAACAATGAGGAGCTTGGGTCCCACAACTTAAGAAGCTAAATGGACTGAAATCATCTAATTCGGGACCTCGGATGAATTCGACGAAGAAGGAAGAAATGTTCGTCGAAATATCTACTTTCCAAAAAGTACATGTTTCGCGGGTTTCGAGAATAATGAGTTTTGGTACAGATTTGGTGTGTAAAGACTGTTTTGCCCTCAAGGCCAAGAATTCGGGTTTCGTGATCTCAAACGAGAACGGGATCAACATGAAAGTTGTTGGAATCCACAAGATGAATGCAACGGGCCAAAAACACAATTCACAACAAATCGGGAAATTTCTCGAGAAAATACCAAGCCGAAAAGGGAACCCCCAAAGGGCCCCACAAGAAATCCAAAACACACAAAGTAGCCCAAAACTAAAATCAAGGTTAAATCTAAACCCAACTTAACCAAGAATCACTAATCAAGCTTAGCACTAACACGCAACTTAATTAGCACTAATCGGGATCACTCGGGTCGGGGTCTTACAATATGCATTTCGAAATCAATAGAAATGTGACAAGAAGCATATGTGCAAACATGTATCCAATGATCAAGAACAAGTAATAAAACTTAAGATTTTCTCATAAAACTTAATAACATTCAAACCATCCACTTGCATTTCTCTTCCAAAATCACTTCAAATCCTCATTAAACTCCAATGAACAATTAAATTCAAACACCTCTTTAAATGAGTATCAATTCAAGTCAATGTGACTTATAACATAACCATGAATAGCCAATCCAACCTCATTCCTTATAAAACCATATGAACAAACTTGACTAAATAAAATGCATACATTCCCAAGAGTTCCAAGAGATTTAACAAGAGAGAAAAACCAATTCATATGCATTTCGAAATCAATAGAAATGTGACAAGAAGCATATGTGCAAACATGTATCCAACGATCAAGAACAAGTAATAAAACTTAAGATTTTCTCATAAAACTTATTAACATTCAAACCATCCACTTGCATTTCTCTTCCAAAATCACTTCAAATCCTCATTAAACTCCAATGAACAATTAAATTCAAACACCTCTTTAAATGAGTATCAATTCAAGTCAATGTGACTTATAACATAACCATGAATAGCCAATCCAACCTCATTCCTTATAAAACCATATGAACAAACTTCACTAAATAAAATGCATACATTCCCAAGAGTTCCAAGAGATTTAACAAGAGAGAAAAACCAATTCATATGCATTTCGAAATCAATAGAAATGTGACAAGAAGCATATGTGCAAACATGTATCCAACGATCAAGAACAAGTAATAAAACTTAAGATTTTCTCATAAAACTTATTAACATTCAAACCATCCACTTGCATTTCTCTTCCAAAATCACTTCAAATCCTCATTAAACTCCAATGAACAATTAAAATCAAACACCTCTTTAAATGAGTATCAATTCAAGTCAATGTGACTTATAACATAACCATGAATAGCCAATCCAACCTCATTCCTTATAAAACCATATGAACAAACTTGACTAAATAAAATGCATACATTCCCAAGAGTTCCAAGAGATTTAACAAGAGAGAAAAACAAATTCATATGCATTTCGAAATCAATAGAAATGTGACAAGAAGCATATGTGCAAACATGTATGCAATGATCAATAACAAGTAATAAAACTTAAGATTTTCTCATAAAACTTAATAACATTCAAACCATCCACTTGCATTTCTCTTCCAAAATCACTTCAAATCCTCATTAAACTCCAATGAACAATTAAATTCAAACACCTCTTTAAATGAGTATCAATTCAAGTCAATGTGACTTATAACATAACCATGAATAGCCAATCCAACCTCATTCCTTATAAAACCATATGAACAAACTTGACTAAATAAAATGCATACATTCCCAAGAGTTCCAAGAGATTTAACAAGAGAGAAAAACCAATTCATATGCATTTCGAAATCAATAGAAATGTGACAAGAAGCATATGTGCAAACATGTATCCAACGATCAAGAACAAGTAATAAAACTTAAGATTTTCTCATAAAACTTAATAACATTCAAACCATCCACTTGCATTTCTCTTCCAAAATCACTTCAAATCCTCATTAAACTCCAATGAACAATTAAATTCAAACACCTCTTTAAATGAGTATCAATTCAAGTCAATGTGACTTATAACATAACCATGAATAGCCAATCCAACCTCATTCCTTATAAAACCATATGAACAAACTTGACTAAATAAAATGCATACATTCCCAAGAGTTCCAAGAGATTTAACAAGAGAGAAAAACCAATTCATATGCATTTTGAAATCAATAGAAATGTGACAAGAAGCATATGTGCAAACATGTATGCAATGATCAAGAACAAGTAATAAAACTTAAGATTTTCTCATAAAACTTAATAACATTCAAACCATCCACTTGCATTTCTCTTCCAAAATCACTTCAAATCCTCATTAAACTCCAATGAACAATTAAATTCAAACACCTCTTTAAATGAGTATCAATTCAAGTCAATGTGACTTATAACATAACCATGAATAGCCAATCCAACCTCATTCCTTATAAAACCATATGAACAAACTTGACTAAATAAAATGCATACATTCCCAAGAGTTCCAAGAGATTTAACAAGAGAGAAAAACCAATTCATATGCATTTCGAAATCAATAGAAATGTGACAAGAAGCATATGTGCAAACATGTATCCAACGATCAAGAACAAGTAATAAAACTTAAGATTTTCTCATAAAACTTAATAACATTCAAACCATCCACTTGCATTTCTCTTCCAAAATCACTTCAAATCCTCATTAAACTCCAATGAACAATTAAATTCAAACACCTCTTTAAATGAGTATCAATTCAAGTCAATGTGACTTATAAGATAACCATGAATAGCCAATCCAACCTCATTCCTTATAAAACCATATGAACAAACTTGACTAAATAAAATGCATACATTCTCAAGAGTTCCAAGAGATTTAACAAGAGAGAAAAACCAATTCATATGCATTTCGAAATCAATAGAAATGTGACAAGAAGCATATGTGCAAACATGTATCCAACGATCAAGAACAAGTAATAAAACTTAAGATTTTCTCATAAAACTTATTAACATTCAAACCATCCACTTGCATTTCTCTTCCAAAATCACTTCAAATCCTCATTAAACTCCAATGAACAATTAAATTCAAACACCTCTTTAAATGAGTATCAATTCAAGTCAATGTGACTTATAACATAACCATGAATAGCCAATCCAACCTCATTCCTTATAAAACCATATGAACAAACTTGACTAAATAAAATGCATACATTCCCAAGAGTTCAAAGAGATTTAACAAGAGAGAAAAACAAATTCATATGCATTTCGAAATCAATAGAAATGTGACAAGAAGCATATGTGCAAACATGTATGCAATGATCAATAACAAGTAATAAAACTTAATATTTTCTCATAAAACTTAATAACATTCAAACCATCCACTTGCATTTCTCTTCCAAAATCACTTCAAATCCTCATTAAACTCCAATGAACAATTAAATTCAAACACCTCTTTAAATGAGTATCAATTCAAGTCAATGTGACTTATAACATAACCATGAATAGCCAATCCAACCTCATTCCTTATAAAACCATATGAACAAACTTGACTAAATAAAATGCATACATTCCCAAGAGTTCCAAGAGATTTAACAAGAGAGAAAAACCAATTCATATGCATTTCGAAATCAATAGAAATGTGACAAGAAGCATATGTGCAAACATGTATCCAACGATCAAGAACAAGTAATAAAACTTAAGATTTTCTCATAAAACTTAATAACATTCAAACCATCCACTTGCATTTCTCTTCCAAAATCACTTCAAATCCTCATTAAACTCCAATGAACAATTAAATTCAAACACCTCTTTAAATGAGTATCAATTCAAGTCAATGTGACTTATAACATAACCATGAATAGCCAATCCAACCTCATTCCTTATAAAACCATATGAACAAACTTGACTAAATAAAATGCATACATTCCCAAGAGTTCAAAGAGATTTAACAAGAGAGAAAAACAAATTCATATGCATTTCGAAATCAATAGAAATGTGACAAGAAGCATATGTGCAAACATGTATGCAATGATCAATAACAAGTAATAAAACTTAATATTTTCTCATAAAACTTAATAACATTCAAACCATCCACTTGCATTTCTCTTCCAAAATCACTTCAAATCCTCATTAAACTCCAATGAACAATTAAATTCAAACACCTCTTTAAATGAGTATCAATTCAAGTCAATGTGACTTATAACATAACCATGAATAGCCAATCCAACCTCATTCCTTATAAAACCATATGAACAAACTTCACTAAATAAAATGCATACATTCCCAAGAGTTCCAAGAGATTTAACAAGAGAGAAAAACCAATTCATATGCATTTCGAAACCAATAGAAATGTGACAAGAAGCATATGTGCAAACATGTATGCAATGATCAAGAACAAGTAATAAAACTTAAGATTTTCTCATAAAACCTAATAACATTCAAACCATCCACTTGCATTTCTCTTCCAAAATCACTTCAAATCCTCATTAAACTCCAATGAACAATTAAATTCAAACACCTCTTTAAATGAGTATCAATTCAAGTCAATGTGACTTATAACTTAACCATGAATAGCCAATTCAACCTCATTCCTTATAAAACCATATGAACAAACTTCACTAAATAAAATGCATACATTCCCAAGAGTTCCAAGAGATTTAACAAGAGAGAAAAACCAATTCATATGCATTTCGAAATCAATAGAAATGTGACAAGAAGCATATGTGCAAACATGTATGCAATGATCAAGAACAAGTAATAAAACTTAAGATTTTCTCATAAAACTTATTAACATTCAAACCATCCACTTGCATTTCTCTTCCAAAATCACTTCAAATCCTCATTAAACTCCAATGAACAATTAAATTCAAACACCTCTTTAAATGAGTATCAATTCAAGTCAATGTGACTTATAACATAACCATGAATAGCCAATCCAACCTCATTCCTTATAAAACCATATGAACAAACTTGACTAAATAAAATGCATACATTCCCAAGAGTTCCAAGAGATTTAACAAGAGAGAAAAACCAATTCATATGCATTTCGAAATCAATAGAAATGTGACAAGAAGCATATGTGCAAACATGTATCCAACGATCAAGAACAAGTAATAAAACTTAAGATTTTCTCATAAAACTTAATAACATTCAAACCATCCACTTGCATTTCTCTTCCAAAATCACTTCAAATCCTCATTAAACTCCAATGAACAATTAAATTCAAACACCTCTTTAAATGAGTATCAATTCAAGTCAATGTGACTTATAAGATAACCATGAATAGCCAATCCAACCTCATTCCTTATAAAACCATATGAACAAACTTGACTAAATAAAATGCATACATTCTCAAGAGTTCCAAGAGATTTAACAAGAGAGAAAAACCAATTCATATGCATTTCGAAATCAATAGAAATGTGACAAGAAGCATATGTGCAAACATGTATCCAACGATCAAGAACAAGTAATAAAACTTAAGATTTTCTCATAAAACTTATTAACATTCAAACCATCCACTTGCATTTCTCTTCCAAAATCACTTCAAATCCTCATTAAACTCCAATGAACAATTAAATTCAAACACCTCTTTAAATGAGTATCAATTCAAGTCAATGTGACTTATAACATAACCATGAATAGCCAATCCAACCTCATTCCTTATAAAACCATATGAACAAACTTGACTAAATAAAATGCATACATTCCCAAGAGTTCCAAGAGATTTAACAAGAGAGAAAAACCAATTCATATGCATTTCGAAATCAAAATAAATGTGACAAGAAGCATATGTGCAAACATGTATCCAATGATCAAGAACAAGTAATAAAACTTAAGATTTTCTCATAAAACTTAATAACATTCAAACCATCCACCTGCATTTGTCTTCCAAAATCACTTCAAATCCTCATTAAACTCCAATGAACAATTAAATTCAAACACCTCTTTAAATGAGTATCAATTCAAGTCAATGTGACTTATAACATAACCATGAATAGCCAATCCAACCTCATTCCTTATAAAACCATATGAACAAACTTGACTAAATAAAATGCATACATTCCCAAGAGTTCCAAGAGATTTAACAAGAGAGAAAAACAAATTCATATGCATTTCGAAATCAATAGAAATGTGACAAGAAGCATATGTGCAAACATGTATCCAATGATCAAGAACAAGTAATAAAACTTAAGATTTTCTCATAAAACTTAATAACATTCAAACCATCCACTTGCATTTCTCTTCCAAAATCACTTCAAATCCTCATTAAACTCCAATGAACAATTAAATTCAAACACCTCTTTAAATGAGTATCAATTCAAGTCAATGTGACTTATAACATAACCATGAATAGCCAATCCAACCTCATTCCTTATAAAACCATATGAACAAACTTGACTAAATAAAATGCATACATTCCCAAGAGTTCCAAGAGATTTAACAAGAGAGAAAAACCAATTCATATGCATTTCGAAATCAATAGAAATGTGACAAGAAGCATATGTGCAAACATGTATCCAACGATCAAGAACAAGTAATAAAACTTAAGATTTTCTCATAAAACTTATTAACATTCAAACCATCCACTTGCATTTCTCTTCCAAAATCACTTCAAATCCTCATTAAACTCCAATGAACAATTAAATTCAAACACCTCTTTAAATGAGTATCAATTCAAGTCAATGTGACTTATAACATAACCATGAATAGCCAATCCAACCTCATTCCTTATAAAACCATATGAACAAACTTCACTAAATAAAATGCATACATTCCCAAGAGTTCCAAGAGATTTAACAAGAGAGAAAAACCAATTCATATGCATTTCGAAATCAATAGAAATGTGACAAGAAGCATATGTGCAAACATGTATCCAACGATCAAGAACAAGTAATAAAACTTAAGATTTTCTCATAAAACTTATTAACATTCAAACCATCCACTTGCATTTCTCTTCCAAAATCACTTCAAATCCTCATTAAACTCCAATGAACAATTAAAATCAAACACCTCTTTAAATGAGTATCAATTCAAGTTAATGTGACTTATAACATAACCATGAATAGCCAATCCAACCTCATTCCTTATAAAACCATATGAACAAACTTGACTAAATAAAATGCATACATTCCCAAGAGTTCCAAGAGATTGAACAAGAGAGAAAAACAAATTCATATGCATTTCGAAATCAATAGAAATGTGACAAGAAGCATATGTGCAAACATGTATGCAATGATCAATAACAAGTAATAAAACTTAAGATTTTCTCATAAAACTTAATAACATTCAAACCATCCACTTGCATTTCTCTTCCAAAATCACTTCAAATCCTCATTAAACTCCAATGAACAATTAAATTCAAACACCTCTTTAAATGAGTATCAATTCAAGTCAATGTGACTTATAACATAACCACGAATAGCCAATCCAACCTCATTCCTTATAAAACCATATGAACAAACTTGACTAAATAAAATGCATACATTCCCAAGAGTTCCAAGAGATTTAACAAGAGAGAAAAACCAATTCATATGCATTTCGAAATCAATAGAAATGTGACAAGAAGCATATGTGCAAACATGTATCCAACGATCAAGAACAAGTAATAAAACTTAAGATTTTCTCATAAAACTTAATAACATTCAAACCATCCACTTGCATTTCTCTTCCAAAATCACTTCAAATCCTCATTAAACTCCAATGAACAATTAAATTCAAACACCTCTTTAAATGAGTATCAATTCAAGTCAATGTGACTTATAACATAACCATGAATAGCCAATCCAACCTCATTCCTTATAAAACCATATGAACAAACTTGACTAAATAAAATGCATACATTCCCAAGAGTTCAAAGAGATTTAACAAGAGAGAAAAACAAATTCATATGCATTTCGAAATCAATAGAAATGTGACAAGAAGCATATGTGCAAACATGTATGCAATGATCAATAACAAGTAATAAAACTTAATATTTTCTCATAAAACTTAATAACATTCAAACCATCCACTTGCATTTCTCTTCCAAAATCACTTCAAATCCTCATTAAACTCCAATGAACAATTAAATTCAAACACCTCTTTAAATGAGTATCAATTCAAGTCAATGTGACTTATAACATAACCATGAATAGCCAATCCAACCTCATTCCTTATAAAACCATATGAACAAACTTCACTAAATAAAATGCATACATTCCCAAGAGTTCCAAGAGATTTAACAAGAGAGAAAAACCAATTCATATGCATTTCGAAATCAATAGAAATGTGACAAGAAGCATATGTGCAAACATGTATCCAACGATCAAGAACAAGTAATAAAACTTAAGATTTTCTCATAAAACTTAATAACATTCAAACCATCCACTTGCATTTCTCTTCCAAAATCACTTCAAATCCTCATTAAACTCCAATGAACAATTAAATTCAAACACCTCTTTAAATGAGTATCAATTCAAGTCAATGTGACTTATAACATAACCATGAATAGCCAATCCAACCTCATTCCTTATAAAACCATATGAACAAACTTGACTAAATAAAATGCATACATTCCCAAGAGTTCCAAGAGATTTAACAAGAGAGAAAAACCAATTCATATGCATTTCGAAATCAATAGAAATGTGACAAGAAGCATATGTGCAAACATGTATGCAATGATCAAGAACAAGTAATAAAACTTAAGATTTTCTCATAAAACTTAATAACATTCAAACCATCCACTTGCATTTCTCTTCCAAAATCACTTCAAATCCTCATTAAACTCCAATGAACAATTAAATTCAAACACCTCTTTAAATGAGTATCAATTCAAGTCAATGTGACTTATAACATAACCATGAATAGCCAATCCAACCTCATTCCTTATAAAACCATATGAACAAACTTGACTAAATAAAATGCATACATTCCCAAGAGTTCAAAGAGATTTAACAAGAGAGAAAAACAAATTCATATGCATTTCGAAATCAATAGAAATGTGACAAGAAGCATATGTGCAAACATGTATGCAATGATCAATAACAAGTAATAAAACTTAATATTTTCTCATAAAACTTAATAACATTCAAACCATCCACTTGCATTTCTCTTCCAAAATCACTTCAAATCCTCATTAAACTCCAATGAACAATTAAATTCAAACACCTCTTTAAATGAGTATCAATTCAAGTCAATGTGACTTATAACATAACCATGAATAGCCAATCCAACCTCATTCCTTATAAAACCATATGAACAAACTTCACTAAATAAAATGCATACATTCCCAAGAGTTCCAAGAGATTTAACAAGAGAGAAAAACCAATTCATATGCATTTCGAAACCAATAGAAATGTGACAAGAAGCATATGTGCAAACATGTATGCAATGATCAAGAACAAGTAATAAAACTTAAGATTTTCTCATAAAACCTAATAACATTCAAACCATCCACTTGCATTTCTCTTCCAAAATCACTTCAAATCCTCATTAAACTCCAATGAACAATTAAATTCAAACACCTCTTTAAATGAGTATCAATTCAAGTCAATGTGACTTATAACATAACCATGAATAGCCAATCCAACCTCATTCCTTATAAAACCATATGAACAAACTTCACTAAATAAAATGCATACATTCCCAAGAGTTCCAAGAGATTTAACAAGAGAGAAAAACCAATTCATATGCATTTCGAAATCAATAGAAATGTGACAAGAAGCATATGTGCAAACATGTATGCAATGATCAAGAACAAGTAATAAAACTTAAGATTTTCTCATAAAACTTATTAACATTCAAACCATCCACTTGCATTTCTCTTCCAAAATCACTTCAAATCCTCATTAAACTCCAATGAACAATTAAATTCAAACACCTCTTTAAATGAGTATCAATTCAAGTCAATGTGACTTATAACATAACCATGAATAGCCAATCCAACCTCATTCCTTATAAAACCATATGAACAAACTTGACTAAATAAAATGCATACATTCCCAAGAGTTCCAAGAGATTTAACAAGAGAGAAAAACCAATTCATATGCATTTCGAAATCAATAGAAATGTGACAAGAAGCATATGTGCAAACATGTATCCAACGATCAAGAACAAGTAATAAAACTTAAGATTTTCTCATAAAACTTAATAACATTCAAACCATCCACTTGCATTTCTCTTCCAAAATCACTTCAAATCCTCATTAAACTCCAATGAACAATTAAATTCAAACACCTCTTTAAATGAGTATCAATTCAAGTCAATGTGACTTATAAGATAACCATGAATAGCCAATCCAACCTCATTCCTTATAAAACCATATGAACAAACTTGACTAAATAAAATGCATACATTCTCAAGAGTTCCAAGAGATTTAACAAGAGAGAAAAACCAATTCATATGCATTTCGAAATCAATAGAAATGTGACAAGAAGCATATGTGCAAACATGTATCCAACGATCAAGAACAAGTAATAAAACTTAAGATTTTCTCATAAAACTTATTAACATTCAAACCATCCACTTGCATTTCTCTTCCAAAATCACTTCAAATCCTCATTAAACTCCAATGAACAATTAAATTCAAACACCTCTTTAAATGAGTATCAATTCAAGTCAATGTGACTTATAACATAACCATGAATAGCCAATCCAACCTCATTCCTTATAAAACCATATGAACAAACTTGACTAAATAAAATGCATACATTCCCAAGAGTTCCAAGAGATTTAACAAGAGAGAAAAACCAATTCATATGCATTTCGAAATCAAAATAAATGTGACAAGAAGCATATGTGCAAACATGTATCCAATGATCAAGAACAAGTAATAAAACTTAAGATTTTCTCATAAAACCTAATAACATTCAAACCATCCACTTGCATTTCTCTTCCAAAATCACTTCAAATCCTCATTAAACTCCAATGAACAATTAAATTCAAACACCTCTTTAAATGAGTATCAATTCAAGTCAATGTGACTTATAACATAACCATGAATAGCCAATCCAACCTCATTCCTTATAAAACCATATGAACAAACTTGACTAAATAAAATGCATACATTCCCAAGAGTTCCAAGAGATTTAACAAGAGAGAAAAACAAATTCATATGCATTTCGAAATCAATAGAAATGTGACAAGAAGCATATGTGCAAACATGTATCCAATGATCAAGAACAAGTAATAAAACTTAAGATTTTCTCATAAAGTTTTAATAACATTCAAACCATCCACTTGCATTTCTCTTCCAAAATCACTTCAAATCCTCATTAAACTCCAATGAACAATTAAATTCAAACACCTCTTTAAATGAGTATTGTCACGCCCCCGAACCGAAACCTCGGGGGCGGGAGATGGGATTAAGCATAAATGTATTTTACTTCTCTCAGGATCCGCGTGTGTGAAGACAACACATTCTTAATATTTTGCGGAAGCATTTATGGCGTTGCGACCCGAAGTCCGTGGCCATCGGATTCCGCGTCGCACTCAACCTTTAGCCCATAGCTATTATATCAAGAATCATATCAGACTGGAGTAATCATCACAATTAATTACAGAGCTGACAGTAACAGGATATTACATTCCCAAATATATTCAAGTTACAATTATCAATGTACATTAATTAAGAATCCCAAGAAAAAGGCTAATAAAAGCCATACAACAATAAGCTATAAACTACTGCCCAAATGTGACGTAGCTCCGATGTCGACTCAATGTCTACATGACATAGCCGACAAAACAACCTGCAAGGCATGGCTCCACAGCCAACAAAACACTCAACTCGGGGCGAAGAAATCTGAACCTGAGTACCAAAAGTAGTGGGTCAGACACGACGGTCTGGCAGGTGGATGAAAAGATAACAAATATACTGCAGAATAAAACATATGATAAATCATGCTATTCGATCAAATGCTGCATATAATTAAACGGGTGCAAAAGTCGGGAATCTCGGGGAAAACCTGTATTCATTTCAAGCATGGGTAAAACATGAATATCTAACAAAACATGTGTTCATTTACATCATCTATAAACATAGATATTTGACAATCGGGTGTTCGTCTAAAACATGTATAAATATAGTGGTTTGACAAAACAAACGTTCATTTGAAAAATATGTGAAAATACAGATATTTAATAAAACTGGGTGTTCATTTAAAACATATCTCAAAGCAGGGATATTTAACAAATCGGATATTCATTTGAAACCGGTATAAACACAGTGATCTGGCAAAACAAGTGTCATTTGAAACATATTTCAAAGCATGGGTATTTGACAATTCGGGTGTTCATTTAAAACATGTGTAATCACATAAATCTAGTAAAACCATCGATCGTTTGAAACATATGTAAAAGCATGGGTATTCGCCCAATCGGTATCCATTTAAAACATATACGTGTGCAAAGAACATAAAACAATATAATAGTGACTGAATTTACAATAGAGAGCATTAACACTTATCTAAATAACAACTTTCATAAAAGCAATGAATCGTTTATCTGAAAACAAGTAAGCAATATAAACCATGTCGGGTGTCCAAGGAATCGGGAACTGGCAAGATGGCAATCACAAGAAGCTAAGTCCTCTATCACCGAAGTGACAAGAGCGGGACGTTGGTCTCAGTCACACAAGGTGAGGAGACTCAACGTAAATCATATATACAATAATAAATATACGGGAACGGGAACGGGACCACGGTAGCGAACCGGGTATCGGGACGGGACCACGGCAATAACCGGGTATCGGGATCCAAACTGCAGCTGGCGGGACGGGAGAGGGATTTCCAAGTCAGTGGATCAGACTGGCAAGGTATCCAAGCTTAGTGATGCCGACTCATAGGATAAAACCAATCGAGACATATCAAGTAATCAAGTACAGTAATTAAACGGGGGTGCTCAAGGGCACGTAAATAAACGGGTAAACGGGGGTGCTCAAGGGCACACTGTCATTTCATCTCGGGCAATGCATTTCGGGACAAATGACTGTTACTAGAGTAACTTCAATGCTTTCGGGAAAACAAATCATGTAATGCAAATCTCGGGAAAAGAGGTGAAACAATGAACTATAACAATTTCGGGAAAAGTATTAATTTCAAGATCTATTTAAGTGAATAGGGGTCCCGTATGTCGATTATAACAATTACTTGGTACTCCTTGAGTTTGAAGACATTCCGGGCTCCTTATGCACTTTTACACTTTTCAAAACTTCGAATGACATATTTGTGATATGGTTTCTTTCTCGAATGGCCTCAAGCAATGCCTAATGAATCCCCTTCGGTCGACAAAGCTCAACGCTCGAACGAACCGGAGAGTTCGTTCGAGCGGGGAGCTTTTCGAAATCTGGGAGATTTCGGTTACCTGGCGGTTAGCCGCCGATGCATTCGGCGGTTAGCCGCTGGGTAACCGTGGAGCTGACCGAATTTCAGGTGAGAATTCTGATGCTCTCGGGAAAAGGAACCGTGATTGTCCGGTTGGCTGGCGGTTAGCCGCCGATGGGTTCGACGGTTAGCCGCTGGCTAACCGTGAGGCTGACCGCGTTTTCAGGTGGAAAATGATGCTCTCTGGAAAAGTCACCGCGGTGCGCGGTTAGCTGGCGGTTAGCCGCCGATGCATTCGGCGGTTAGCCGCTGGCTAACCGTGAGCTGACCGCCAGTTACGAAAATGCTCACTGAGTTCAGTTTTGAGTCATTTTCCTCCTCAAAACCATCTTCCTCACATCCACAAGGTCCTTACAATAACATTGGGCTAATAGTTCCTCCAATGCATCTCTTTATACTTCTCCAAATCCTCATTAAGAGTTCTCTCTATCACCTCTTCCATGCCAAATCCAATGCAAGAATAGGAAGGAAAACAAACCATTCCACAAACATTCATCTAAGCTATCACAAGGACAATAAATGCTTTACCAACATGCTTATAAAACAATGAATGAGGCTATTAAGATATCTTATGAGCATTTATTCCAAAACAAAACACATTAATGATAATATGGAAAATCCATAAATACTAAGCCAAACCATTTCAACTTAAAAACATTCAAGCATTCACTTGCATTTCTCTTCCAAAATCACTTCAAATCCTCATTAAACTCCAATGAACAATTAAATTCAACCACCTCTTTAAATGAGTATAAATTCAAGTCAATGTGGCTTATAACATAACCATGAATAGCCAATCCAACCTCATTCCTTATAAAACCATATGAACAAACTTGACTAAATAAAATGCGTACATTCCCAAGAGTTCCAAGAGGTTTAACAAGAGAGAAAAACCAATTCATATGCATTTCGAAATCAATAGAAATGTGACAAGAAGCATATGTGCAAACATGTATCCAATGATCAAGAACAAGTAATAAAACTTAAGATTTTCTCATAAAACTTAATAACATTCAAACCATCCATTCATCCACTTGCCTTTGACTCTAATCAAGCAAATCCAAGCTCCTAATCCCTTCTTAAGCTCACTTCCAAGCTACAATCAAAAACCCCCAAAAACAACCCTAAAATGGGTTACACAAAGGAAGATAATGAATGGGCTCAAATCAAACTAAGAAATAGAGCCTAAGGGAAAGCCATTGCACATCCAAGGAAAATGGGAAGGAGTCTTTACCTCTAAGGCCATGAATGAACAAGAAGAAGCTTGCAATAGGGGCTGCCCACCTTGGTTTCCCACAAAAATGGTGTCAAACAAGAGAGGAGATGAAGGAGAAGAAGTTGCCGGAGTTCCCTCGTCGGATTGGTAGCTTGGAGGCTCCATAAGAGCAAGAGAAATGGAAGAAACGGAGAAGAGGGGCTGCTGGCACTGTAGCTATGGAGGTTTCAGTCGATGGAATGGAGAAATGAGGGAGAAAGAGAGTGGAGTCACTTATATAATGGGTGGGTGTGGGTCCCACTACACTCAAAGCTTGCAAAGGGTAAAACATCTATTTGTGGGCCTCGGATGCGATCGACGAAGGAGAGAAAGATGTTTCTCAAAAAATCTAGTTTCCAAAAAGTATAACTTTGGCATGGTTCTGGGATCTCGAAATTTGGGTCCAGATTTGGTGTGAAAAGACTGTTTTGCCCTCAAGGCCAAGAAATCGGTTTTCGGGTTCTCAAATGGATATGGGATCAACATGAAAGTTGTAGGATTCCTCAAGATGAATGCAACGGGTCAAAAACACAATTCAAAACAAATCGGGAAAATCTCACAAGTAAAAGCAAAGCTGAAAAGGGAACCCCCAAAGGGCCCCACAAGCTACCAAAGCACTCAAAAGCCCAAAACTAGAAGAAAACTCATTCTAGCTCACAAACTCAACCCAACAACTACTAATCCCACTAAAAGAAACTAATCCACAAGAAAACAACACTAATCCAAGAGATTAGGGGTCGGGTTCTCACAAGTATCAATTCAAGTCAATGTGACTTATAACATAACCATGAATAGCCAATCCAACCTCATTCCTTATAAAACCATATGAACAAACTTGACTAAATAAAATGCATACATTCCCAAGAGTTCCAAGAGATTTAACAAGAGAGAAAAACCAATTCCTATGCATTTCGAAACCAATAGAAATGTGACAAGAAGCATATGTGCAAACATTTATCCAATGATCAAGAACAAGTAATAAAACTTAAGATTTTCTCATAAAACTTAATAACATTCAAACCATCCACTTGTATTTCTCTTCCAAAATCACTTCAAATCCTCATTAAACTCCAATGAACAATTAAATTCAAACACCTCTTTAAATGAGTATCAATTCAAGTCAATGTGACTTATAACATAACCATGAATAGCCAATCCAACCTCATTCCTTATAAAACCATATGAACAAACTTGACTAAATAAAATGCATACATTCCCAAGAGTTCCAAGAGATTTAACAAGAGAGAAAAACCAATTCATATGCATTTCGAAATCAAAATAAATGTGACAAGAAGCATATGTGCAAACATGTATCCAATGATCAAGAACAAGTAATAAAACTTAAGATTTTCTCATAAAACTTAATAACATTCAAACCATCCACCTGCATTTGTCTTCCAAAATCACTTCAAATCCTCATTAAACTCCAATGAACAATTAAATTCAAACACCTCTTTAAATGAGTATCAATTCAAGTCAATGTGACTTATAACATAACCATGAATAGCCAATCCAACCTCATTCCTTATAAAACCATATGAACAAACTTGACTAAATAAAATGCATACATTCCCAAGAGTTCAAAGAGATTTAACAAGAGAGAAAAACAAATTCATATGCATTTCGAAATCAATAGAAATGTGACAAGAAGCATATGTGCAAACATGTATGCAATGATCAATAACAAGTAATAAAACTTAATATTTTCTCATAAAACTTAATAACATTCAAACCATCCACTTGCATTTCTCTTCCAAAATCACTTCAAATCCTCATTAAACTCCAATGAACAATTAAATTCAAACACCTCTTTAAATGAGTATCAATTCAAGTCAATGTGACTTATAACATAACCATGAATAGCCAATCCAACCTCATTCCTTATAAAACCATATGAACAAACTTCACTAAATAAAATGCATACATTCCCAAGAGTTCCAAGAGATTTAACAAGAGAGAAAAACCAATTCATATGCATTTCGAAATCAATAGAAATGTGACAAGAAGCATATGTGCAAACATGTATCCAACGATCAAGAACAAGTAATAAAACTTAAGATTTTCTCATAAAACTTAATAACATTCAAACCATCCACTTGCATTTCTCTTCCAAAATCACTTCAAATCCTCATTAAACTCCAATGAACAATTAAATTCAAACACCTCTTTAAATGAGTATCAATTCAAGTCAATGTGACTTATAACATAACCATGAATAGCCAATCCAACCTCATTCCTTATAAAACCATATGAACAAACTTGACTAAATAAAATGCATACATTCCCAAGAGTTCCAAGAGATTTAACAAGAGAGAAAAACCAATTCATATGCATTTCGAAATCAATAGAAATGTGACAAGAAGCATATGTGCAAACATGTATGCAATGATCAAGAACAAGTAATAAAACTTAAGATTTTCTCATAAAACTTAATAACATTCAAACCATCCACTTGCATTTCTCTTCCAAAATCACTTCAAATCCTCATTAAACTCCAATGAACAATTAAATTCAAACACCTCTTTAAATGAGTATCAATTCAAGTCAATGTGACTTATAACATAACCATGAATAGCCAATCCAACCTCATTCCTTATAAAACCATATGAACAAACTTGACTAAATAAAATGCATACATTCCCAAGAGTTCAAAGAGATTTAACAAGAGAGAAAAACCAATTCATATGCATTTCGAAATCAATAGAAATGTGACAAGAAGCATATGTGCAAACATGTATGCAATGATCAATAACAAGTAATAAAACTTAATATTTTCTCATAAAACTTAATAACATTCAAACCATCCACTTGCATTTCTCTTCCAAAATCACTTCAAATCCTCATTAAACTCCAATGAACAAATAAATTCAAACACCTCTTTAAATGAGTATCAATTCAAGTCAATGTGACTTATAACATAACCATGAATAGCCAATCCAACCTCATTCCTTATAAAACCATATGAACAAACTTCACTAAATAAAATGCATACATTCCCAAGAGTTCCAAGAGATTTAACAAGAGAGAAAAACCAATTCATATGCATTTCGAAACCAATAGAAATGTGACAAGAAGCATATGTGCAAACATGTATGCAATGATCAAGAACAAGTAATAAAACTTAAGATTTTCTCATAAAACCTAATAACATTCAAACCATCCACTTGCATTTCTCTTCCAAAATCACTTCAAATCCTCATTAAACTCCAATGAACAATTAAATTCAAACACCTCTTTAAATGAGTATCAATTCAAGTCAATGTGACTTATAACATAACCATGAATAGCCAATCCAACCTCATTCCTTATAAAACCATATGAACAAACTTCACTAAATAAAATGCATACATTCCCAAGAGTTCCAAGAGATTTAACAAGAGAGAAAAACCAATTCATATGCATTTCGAAATCAATAGAAATGTGACAAGAAGCATATGTGCAAACATGTATGCAATGATCAAGAACAAGTAATAAAACTTAAGATTTTCTCATAAAACTTATTAACATTCAAACCATCCACTTGCATTTCTCTTCCAAAATCACTTCAAATCCTCATTAAACTCCAATGAACAATTAAATTCAAACACCTCTTTAAATGAGTATCAATTCAAGTCAATGTGACTTATAACATAACCATGAATAGCCAATCCAACCTCATTCCTTATAAAACCATATGAACAAACTTGACTAAATAAAATGCATACATTCCCAAGAGTTCCAAGAGATTTAACAAGAGAGAAAAACCAATTCATATGCATTTCGAAATCAATAGAAATGTGACAAGAAGCATATGTGCAAACATGTATCCAACGATCAAGAACAAGTAATAAAACTTAAGATTTTCTCATAAAACTTAATAACATTCAAACCATCCACTTGCATTTCTCTTCCAAAATCACTTCAAATCCTCATTAAACTCCAATGAACAATTAAATTCAAACACCTCTTTAAATGAGTATCAATTCAAGTCAATGTGACTTATAAGATAACCATGAATAGCCAATCCAACCTCATTCCTTATAAAACCATATGAACAAACTTGACTAAATAAAATGCATACATTCTCAAGAGTTCCAAGAGATTTAACAAGAGAGAAAAACCAATTCATATGCATTTCGAAATCAATAGAAATGTGACAAGAAGCATATGTGCAAACATGTATCCAACGATCAAGAACAAGTAATAAAACTTAAGATTTTCTCATAAAACTTATTAACATTCAAACCATCCACTTGCATTTCTCTTCCAAAATCACTTCAAATCCTCATTAAACTCCAATGAACAATTAAATTCAAACACCTCTTTAAATGAGTATCAATTCAAGTCAATGTGACTTATAACATAACCATGAATAGCCAATCCAACCTCATTCCTTATAAAACCATATGAACAAACTTGACTAAATAAAATGCATACATTCCCAAGAGTTCCAAGAGATTTAACAAGAGAGAAAAACCAATTCATATGCATTTCGAAATCAAAATAAATGTGACAAGAAGCATATGTGCAAACATGTATCCAATGATCAAGAACAAGTAATAAAACTTAAGATTTTCTCATAAAACTTAATAACATTCAAACCATCCACCTGCATTTGTCTTCCAAAATCACTTCAAATCCTCATTAAACTCCAATGAACAATTAAATTCAAACACCTCTTTAAATGAGTATCAATTCAAGTCAATGTGACTTATAACATAACCATGAATAGCCAATCCAACCTCATTCCTTATAAAACCATATGAACAAACTTGACTAAATAAAATGCATACATTCCCAAGAGTTCCAAGAGATTTAACAAGAGAGAAAAACAAATTCATATGCATTTCGAAACCAATAGAAATGTGACAAGAAGCATATGTGCAAACATGTATCCAATGATCAAGAACAAGTAATAAAACTTAAGATTTTCTCATAAAGTTTTAATAACATTCAAACCATCCACTTGCATTTCTCTTCCAAAATCACTTCAAATCCTCATTAAACTCCAATGAACAATTAAATTCAAACACCTCTTTAAATGAGTATCAATTCAAGTCAATGTGACTTATAACATAACCATGAATAGCCAATCCAACCTCATTCCTTATAAAACCATATGAACAAACTTGACTAAATAAAATGCATACATTCCCAAGAGTTCCAAGAGATTTAACAAGAGAGAAAAACCAATTCATATGCATTTCGAAATCAATAGAAATGTGAAAAGAAGCATATGTGCAAACATGTATCCAATGATCAAGAACAAGTAATAAAACTTAAGATTTTCTCATAAAACTTATTAACATTCAAACCATCCACTTGCATTTCTCTTCCAAAATCACTTCAAATCCTCATTAAACTCCAATGAACAAATAAATTCAAACACCTCTTTAAATGAGTGTCAATTGAAGTCAATGTGACTTATAACATAACCATGAATAGCCAATCCAACCTCATTCCTTATAAAACCATATGAACAAACTTCACTAAATAAAATGCATACATTCCCAAGAGTTCCAAGAGATTTAACAAGAGAGAAAAACCAATTCATATGTATTTCGAAACCAATAGAAATGTGACAAGAAGCATATGTGCAAACATGTATCCAATGATCAAGAACAAGTAATAAAACTTAAGATTTTCTCATAAAACTTAATAACATTCAAACCATCTACTTGCATTTCTCTTCTAAAATCACTTCAAATCCTCATTAAACTCCAATGAACAATTAAATTCAAACACCTCTTTAAATGAGTATCAATTCAAGTCAATGTGACTTATAACATAACCATGAATAGCCAATCCAACCTCATTCCTTATAAAACCATATGAACAAACTTCACTAAATAAAATGCATACATTCCCAAGAGTTCCAAGAGATTTAACAAGAGAGAAAAACCAATTCATATGCATTTCGAAATCAATAGAAATGTGACAAGAAGCATATGTGCAAACATGTATGCAATGATCAAGAACAAGTAATAAAACTTAAGATTTTCTCATAAAACTTATTAACATTCAAACCATCAACCTGCATTTCTCTTCCAAAATCACTTCAAATCCTCATTAAACTACAACGAACAATTAAATTCAAACACCTCTTTAAATGAGTATCAATTCAAGTCAATGTGACTTATAACATAACCATGAATAGCCAATCCAACCTCATTCCTTATAAAACCATATGAACAAACTTCACTAAATAAAATGCATACATTCCCAAGAGTTCCAAGAGATTTAACAAGAGAGAAAAACCAATTCATATGCATTTCGAAATCAATAGAAATGTGACAAGAAGCATATGTGCAAACATGTATCCAATGATCAAGAACAAGAAATAAAACTTAAGATTTTCTCATAAAACTTAATAACATTCAAACCATCCACCTGCATTTCTCTTCCAAAATCACTTCAAATCCTCATTAAACTCCAATGAACAATTAAATTCAAACACCTCTTTAAATGAGTATCAATTCAAGTCAATGTGACTTATAACATAACCATGAATAGCCAATCCAACCTCATTCCTTATAAAACCATATGAACAAACTTCACTAAATAAAATGCATACATTCCCAAGAGTTCCAAGAGATTTAACAAGAGAGAAAAACCAATTCATATGCATTTCGAAACCAATAGAAATGTGACAAGAAGCATATGTGCAAACATGTATCCAATGATCAAGAACAAGTAATAAAACTTAAGATTTTCTCATAAAACTTAATAAAATTCAGACCATCCACCTGCATTTCTCTTCCAAAATCACTTCAAATCCTCATTAAACTCCAATGAACAATTAAATTAAAACACCTCTTTAAATGAGTGTCAATTCAAGTCAATGTGACTTATAACATAACCATGAATAGCCAATCCAACCTCATTCCTTATAAAACCATATGAACAAACTTGACTAAGTAAAATGCATACATTCTCAAGAGTTCCAAGAGATTTAACAAGAGAGAAAAACCAATTCATATGCATTTCGAAATCAATAGAAATGTGACAAGAAGCATATGTGCAAACATGTATCCAATGATCAAGAACAAGTAATAAAACTTAAGATTTTCTCATAAAACTTAATAACATTCAAACCATCCACCTGCATTTGTCTTCCAAAATCACTTCAAAATCCTCATTAAACTCCGATGAACAATTAAATTCAAACACCTCTTTAAATGAGTATCAATTCAAGTCAATGTGACTTATAACATAACCATGAATAGCCAATCCAACCTCATTCCTTATAAAACCATATGAACAAACTTGACTAAATAAAATGCATACATTCCCAAGAGTTCCAAGAGATTTAACAAGAGAGAAAAACCAATTCATATGCATTTCGAAATCAAAAGAAATGTGACAAGAAGCATATGTGCAAACATGTATCCAATGATCAAGAACAAGTAATAAAACTTAAGATTTTCTCAAAAAACTTAATAACATTCAAACCATCCACCTGCATTTCTCTTCCAAAATCACTTCAAATCCTCATTAAACTCCAATGAACAATTAAATTCAAACACCTCTTTAAATGAGTATCAATTCAAGTCAATGTGACTTATAACATAACCATGAATAGCCAATCCAACCTCATTCCTTATAAAACCATATGAACAAACTTGACTAAATAAAATGCATACATTGCCAAGAGTTCCAAGAGATTTAACAAGAGAGAAAAACCAATTCATATGCATTTCGAAATCAATAGAAATGTGACAAGAAGCATATGTGCAAACATGTATCCAATGATCAAGAACAAGTAATAAAACTTAAGATTTTCTCATAAAACTTAATAACATTCAAACCATCCACCTGCATTTGTCTTCCAAAATCACTTCAAATCCTCATTAAACTCCAATGAACAATTAAATTCAAACATCTCTTTAAATGAGTATCAATTCAAGTCAATGTGACTTATAACATAACCATGAATAGCCAATCCAACCTCATCCCTTATAAAACCATATGAACAAACTTCACTAAATAAAATGCATACATTCCCAAGATTTCCAAGAGATTTAACAAGAGAGAAAAACCAATTCATATGCATTTCGAAATCAATAGAAATGTGACAAGAAGCATATGTGCAAACATGTATCCAACGATCAAGAACAAGTAATAAAACTTAAGATTTTCTCATAAAACTTAATAACATTCAAACCATCCACGTGCATTTCTCTTCCAAAATCACTTCAAATCCTCATTAAACTCCAATGAACAATTAAATTCAAACACCTCTTTAAATGAGTATCAATTCAAGTCAATGTGACTTATAACATAACCATGAATAGCCAATCCAACCTCATTCCTTATAAAACCATATGAACAAACTTGACTAAATAAAATGCATACATTCCCAAGAGTTCCAAGAGATTTAACAAGAGAGAAAAACCAATTCATATGCATTTCGAAATCAATAGAAATGTGACAAGAAGCATATGTGCAAACATGTATCCAATGATCAAGAACAAGTAATAAAACTTAAGATTTTCTCATAAAACTTAATAACATTCAAACCATCCACCTGCATTTGTCTTCCAAAATCACTTCAAATCCTCATTAAACTCCGATGAACAATTAAATTCAAACACCTCTTTAAATGAGTATCAATTCAAGTCAATGTGACTTATAACATAACCATGAATAGCCAATCCAACCTCATTCCTTATAAAACCATATGAACAAACTTGACTAAATAAAATGCATACATTCCCAAGAGTTCCAAGAGATTTAACAAGAGAGAAAAACCAATTCATATGCATTTCGAAATCAATAGAAATGTGACAAGAAGCATATGTGCAAACATCTATGTAATGATCAAGAACAAGTAATAAAACTTAAGATTTTCTCATAAAACTTAATAACATTCAAACCATCCACTTGCATTTCTCTTCCAAAATCACTTCAAATCCTCATTAAACTCCAATGAACAATTAAATTCAAACACCTCTTTAAATGAGTATCAATTCAAGTCAATGTGACTTATAACATAACCATGAATAGCCAATCGAACCTCATTCCTTATAAAACCATATGAACAAACTTGACTAAATAAAATGCATACATTCCCAAGAGTTCCAAGAGATTTAACAAGAGAGAAAAACCAATTCATATGCATTTCGAAATCAATAGAAATGTGACAAGAAGCATATGTGCAAACATGTATCCAATGATCAAGAACAAGTAATAAAACTTAAGATTTTCTCATAAAACTTAATAACATTCAAACCATCCACCTGCATTTGTCTTCCAAAATCACTTCAAATCCTCATTAAACTCCAATGAACAATTAAATTCAAACACCTCTTTAAATGAGTATCAATTCAAGTCAATGTGACTTATAACATAACCATGAATAGCCAATCCAACCTCATCCCTTATAAAACCATATGAACAAACTTCACTAAATAAAATGCATACATTCCCAAGATTTCCAAGAGATTTAACAAGAGAGAAAAACCAATTCATATGCATTTCGAAATCAATAGAAATGTGACAAGAAGCATATGTGCAAACATGTATCCAACGATCAAGAACAAGTAATAAAACTTAAGATTTTCTCATAAAACTTAATAACATTCAAACCATCCACGTGCATTTCTCTTCCAAAATCACTTCAAATCCTCATTAAACTCCAATGAACAATTAAATTCAAACACCTCTTTAAATGAGTATCAATTCAAGTCAATGTGACTTATAACATAACCATGAATAGCCAATCCAACCTCATTCCTTATAAAACCATATGAACAAACTTGACTAAATAAAATGCATACATTCCCAAGAGTTCCAAGAGATTTAACAAGAGAGAAAAACCAATTCATATGCATTTCGAAATCAATAGAAATGTGACAAGAAGCATATGTGCAAACATGTATCCAATGATCAAGAACAAGTAATAAAACTTAAGATTTTCTCATAAAACTTAATAACATTCAAACCATCCACCTGCATTTGTCTTCCAAAATCACTTCAAATCCTCATTAAACTCCGATGAACAATTAAATTCAAACACCTCTTTAAATGAGTATCAATTCAAGTCAATGTGACTTATAACATAACCATGAATAGCCAATCCAACCTCATTCCTTATAAAACCATATGAACAAACTTGACTAAATAAAATGCATACATTCCCAAGAGTTCCAAGAGATTTAACAAGAGAGAATAACCAATTCATATGCATTTCGAAATCAATAGAAATGTGACAAGAAGCATATGTGCAAACATCTATGCAATGATCAAGAACAAGTAATAAAACTTAAGATTTTCTCATAAAACTTAATAACATTCAAACCATCCACTTGCATTTCTCTTCCAAAATCACTTCAAATCCTCATTAAACTCCAATGAACAATTAAATTCAAACACCTGTTTAAATGAGTATCAATTCAAGTCAATGTGACTTATAACATAACCATGAATAGCCAATCGAACCTCATTCCTTATAAAACCATATGAACAAACTTGACTAAATAAAATGCATACATTCCCAAGAGTTCCAAGAGATTTAACAAGAGAGAAAAACCAATTCATATGCATTTCGAAATCAATAGAAATGTGACAAGAAGCATATGTGCAAACATGTATCCAATGATCAAGAACAAGTAATAAAACTTAAGATTTTCTCATAAAACTTAATAACATTCAAACCATCCACTTGCATTTCTCTTCCAAAATCACTTCAAATCCTCATTAAACTCCAATGAACAATTAAATTCAAACACCTCTTTAAATGAGTATCAATTCAAGTCAATGTGACTTATAACATAACCATGAATAGCCAATCCAACCTCATTCCTTATAAAACCATATGAACAAACTTCACTAAATAAAATGCATACATTCCCAAGAGTTCCAAGAGATTTAACAAGAGAGAAAAACCAATTCATATGCATTTCGAAATCAATAGAAATGTGACAAGAAGCGTATGTGCAAACATGTATCCAATGATCAAGAACAAGTATTAAAACTTAAGATTTTCTCATCAAACTTAATAACATTCAAAACATCCACTTGCATTTCTCTTCAAAAATCACTTCAAATCCTCATTAAACTCCAATGAACAATTAAATTCAAACACCTCTTTAAATGAGTATCAATTCAAGTCAATGTGACTTAGAACATAACCATGAATAGCCAATCCAACCTCATTCCTTATAAAATCATATGAACAAACTTCACTAAATAAAATGCATACATTCCCAAGAGTTCCAAGAGATTTAACAAGAGAGAAAAACCAATTGATATGCATTTCGAAATCAATAGAAATGTGACAAGAAGCATATGTGCAAACATGTATCCAACGATCAAGAACAAGTAATAAAACTTAAGATTTTCTCAAAAAACTTAATAACATTCAAACCATCCACCTGCATTTCTCTTCCAAAATCACTTCAAATCCTCATTAAACTCCAATGAACAATTAAATTCAAACACCTCTTTAAATGAGTATCAATTCAAGTCAATGTGACTTATAACATAACCATGAATAGCCAATCCAACCTCATTCCTTATAAAACAATATGACCAAACTTGACTAAATAAAATGCATACATTCCCAAGAGTTCCAAGAGATTTAACAAGAGAGAAAAACCAATTCATATGCATTTCGAAATCAATAGAAATGTGACAAGAAGCATATGTGCAAACATGTATCCAATGATCAAGAACAAGTAATAAAACTTAAGATTTTCTCATAAAACTTAATAACATTCAAACCATCCACCTGCATTTGTCTTCCAAAATCACTTCAAATCCTCATTAAACTCCAATGAACAATTAAATTCAAACACCTCTTTAAATGAGTATCAATTCAAGTCAATGTGACTTATAACATAACCATGAATAGCCAATCCAACCTCATTCCTTATAAAACCATATGAACAAACTTGACTAAATAAAATGCATACATTCCCAAGATTTCCAAGAGATTTAACAAGAGAGAAAAACCAATTCATTTGCATTTCGAAATCAATAGAAATGTGACAAGAAGCATATGTGTAAACATGTATCCAACGATCAAGAACAAGTAATAAAACTTAAGATTTTCTCATAAAACTTAATAACATTCAAACCATCCACGTGCATTTCTCTTCCAAAATCACTTCAAATCCTCATTAAACTCCAATGAACAATTAAATTCAAACACCTCTTTAAATGAGTATCAATTCAAGTCAATGTGACTTATAACATAACCATGAATAGCCAATCCAACCTCATTCCTTATAAAACCATATGAACAAACTTGACTAAATAAAATGCATACATTCCCAAGAGTTCCAAGAGATTTAACAAGAGAGAAAAACCAATTCATATGCATTTCGAAATCAATAGAAATGTGACAAGAAGCATATGTGCAAACATGTATCCAATGATCAAGAACAAGTAATAAAACTTAAGATTTTCTCATAAAACTTAATAACATTCAAACCATCCACGTGCATTTCTCTTCCAAAATCACTTCAAATCCTCATTAAACTCCAATGAACAATTAAATTCAAACACCTCTTTAAATGAGTATCAATTCAAGTCAATGTGACTTAGAACATAACCATGAATAGCCAATCCAACCTCATTCCTTATAAAATCATATGAACAAACTTCACTAAATAAAATGCATACATTCCCAAGAGTTCCAAGAGATTTAACAAGAGAGAAAAACCAATTCATATGCATTTCGAAATCAATAGAAATGTGACAAGAAGCATATGTGCAAACATGTATCCAATGATCAAGAACAAGTAATAAAACTTAAGATTTTCTCAAAAAACTTAATAACATTCAAACCATCCACCTGCATTTCTCTTCCAAAATCACTTCAAATCCTCATTAAACTCCAATGAACAATTAAATTCAAACACCTCTTTAAATGAGTATCAATTCAAGTCAATGTGACTTATAACATAACCATGAATAGCCAATCCAACCTCATTCCTTATAAAACAATATGAACAAACTTGACTAAATAAAATGCATACATTCCCAAGAGTTCCAAGAGATTTAACAAGAGAGAAAAACCAATTCATATGCATTTCGAAATCAATAGAAATGTGAAAAGAAGCATATGTGCAAACATGTATCCAATGATCAAGAACAAGTAATAAAACTTAAGATTTTCTCATAAAACTTAATAACATTCAAACCATCCACCTGCATTTGTCTTCCAAAATCACTTCAAATCCTCATTAAACTCCAATGAACAATTAAATTCAAACACCTCTTTAAATGAGTATCAATTCAAGTCAATGTGACTTATAACATAACCATGAATAGCCAATCCAACCTCATTCCTTATAAAACCATATGAACAAACTTGACTAAATAAAATGCATACATTCCCAAGAGTTCCAAGAGATTTAACAAGAGAGAAAAACCAATTCATATGCATTTCGAAATCAATAGAAATGTGACAAGAAGCGTATGTGCAAACATGTATCCAATGATCAAGAACAAGTATTAAAACTTAAGATTTTCTCATAAAACTTAATAACATTCAAAACATCCACTTGCATTTCTCTTCAAACATCACTTCAAATCCTCATTAAACTCCAATGAACAATTAAATTCAAACACCTCTTTAAATGAGTATCAATTCAAGTCAATGTGACTTATAACATAACCATGAATAGCCAATCCAACCTCATTCCTTATAAAATCATATGAACAAACTTCACTAAATAAAATGCATACATTCCCAAGAGTTCCAAGAGATTTAACAAGAGAGAAAAACCAATTCATATGCATTTCGAAATCAATAGAAATGTGAGAAGAAGCATATGTGCAAACATGTATCCAATGATCAAGAACAAGTAATAAAACTTAAGATTTTCTCATAAAACTTAATAACATTCAAACCATCCACCTGCATTTGTCTTCCAAAATCACTTCAAATCCTCATTAAACTCCAATGAACAATTAAATTCAAACACCTCTTTAAATGAGTATCAATTCAAGTCAATGTGACTTATAACATAACCATGAATAGCCAATCCAACCTCATTCCTTATAAAACCATATGAACAAACTTGACTAAATAAAATGCATACATTCCCAAGAGTTCCAAGAGATTTAACAAGAGAGAAAAACCAATTCATATGCATTTCGAAATCAATAGAAATGTGACAAGAAGCATATGTGCAAACATGTATCCAATGATCAAGAACAAGTAATAAAACTTAAGATTTTCTCATAAAACTTAATAACATTCAAACCATCCACCTGCATTTGTCTTCCAAAATCACTTCAAATCCTCATTAAACTCCAATGAACAATTAAATTCAAACACCTCTTTAAATGAGTATCAATTCAAGTCAATGTGACTTATAACATAACCATGAATAGCCAATCCAACCTCATTCCTTATAAAACCATATGAACAAACTTCACTAAATAAAATGCATACATTCCCAAGAGTTACAAGAGATTTAACAAGAGAGAAAAACCAATTCATATGCATTTCGAAATCAATAGAAATGTGACAAGAAGCATATGTGCAAACATGTATCCAATGATCAAGAACAAGTAATAAAACTTAAGATTTTCTCAAAAAACTTAATAACATTCAAACCATCCGCCTGCATTTCTCTTCCAAAATCACTTCAAATCCTCATTAAACTCCAATGAACAATTAAATTCAAACACCTCTTTAAATGAGTATCAATTCAAGTCAATGTGACTTATAACATAACCATGAATAGCCAATCCAACCTCATTCCTTATAAAACCATATGAACAAACTTGACTAAATAAAATGCATACATTCCCAAGAGTTCCAAGAGATTTAACAAGAGAGAAAAACCAATTCATATGCATTTCGAAATCAATAGAAATGTGACAAGAAGCATATGTGCAAACATGTATCCAATGATCAAGAACAAGTAATAAAACTTAAGATTTTCTCATAAAACTTAATAACATTCAAACCATCCACCTGCATTTGTCTTCCAAAATCACTTCAAATCCTCATTAAACTCCAATGAACAATTAAATTCAAACACCTCTTTAAATGAGTATCAATTCAAGTCAATGTGACTTATAACATAACCATGAATAGCCAATCCAACCTCATTCCTTATAAAACCATATGAACAAACTTGACTAAATAAAATGCATACATTCCCAAGAGTTCCAAGAGATTTAACAAGAGAGAAAAACCAATTCATATGCATTTCGAAATCAATAGAAATGTGACAAGAAGCATATGTGCAAACATGTATCCAATGATCAAGAACAAGTAATAAAACTTAAGATTTTCTCATAAAACTTAATAACATTCAAACCATCCACCTGCATTTGTCTTCCAAAATCACTTCAAATCCTCATTAAACTCCGATGAACAATTAAATTCAAACACCTCTTTAAATGAGTATCAATTCAAGTCAATGTGACTTATAACATAACCATGAATAGCCAATCCAACCTCATTCCTTATAAAACCATATGAACAAACTTGACTAAATAAAATGCATACATTCCCAAGAGTTCCAAGAGATTTAACAAGAGAGAATAACCAATTCATATGCATTTCGAAATCAATAGAAATGTGACAAGAAGCATATGTGCAAACATCTATGCAATGATCAAGAACAAGTAATAAAACTTAAGATTTTCTCATAAAACTTAATAACATTCAAACCATCCACGTGCATTTGTCTTCCAAAATCACTTCAAATCCTCATTAAACTCCAATGAACAATTAAATTCAAACACCTCTTTAAATGAGTATCAATTCAAGTCAATGTGACTTATAACATAACCATGAATAGCCAATCCAACCTCATTCCTTATAAAACCATATGAACAAACTTGACTAAATAAAATGCATACATTCCCAAGATTTCCAAGAGATTTAACAAGAGAGAAAAACCAATTCATTTGCATTTCGAAATCAATAGAAATGTGACAAGAAGCATATGTGTAAACATGTATCCAACGATCAAGAACAAGTAATAAAACTTAAGATTTTCTCATAAAACTTAATAACATTCAAACCATCCACGTGCATTTCTCTTCCAAAATCACTTCAAATCCTCATTAAACTCCAATGAACAATTAAATTCAAACACCTCTTTAAATGAGTATCAATTCAAGTCAATGTGACTTAGAACATAACCATGAATAGCCAATCCAACCTCATTCCTTATAAAATCATATGAACAAACTTGACTAAATAAAATGCATACATTCCCAAGATTTCCAAGAGATTTAACAAGAGAGAAAAACCAATTCATATGCATTTCGAAATCAATAGAAATGTGACAAGAAGCATATGTGCAAACATGTATCCAACGATCAAGACCAAGTAATAAAACTTAAGATTTTCTCATAAAACTTAATAACATTCAAACCATCCACTTGCATTTCTCTTCCAAAATCACTTCAAATCCTCATTAAACTCCAATGAACAATTAAATTCAAACACCTCTTTAAATGAGTATCAATTCAAGTCAATGTGACTTATAACATAACCATGAATAGCCAATCCAACCTCATTCCTTATAAAACCATATGAACAAACTTGACTAAATAAAATGCATACATTCCCAAGAGTTCCAAGAGATTTAACAAGAGAGAAAAACCAATTCATATGCATTTCGAAATCAATAGAAATGTGACAAGAAGCATATGTGCAAACATGTATCCAATGATCAAGAACAAGTAATAAAACTTAAGATTTTCTCATAAAACTTAATAACATTCAAACCATCCACCTGCATTTGTCTTCCAAAATCACTTCAAATCCTCATTAAACTCCGATGAACAATTAAATTCAAACACCTCTTTAAATGAGTATCAATTCAAGTCAATGTGACTTATAACATAACCATGAATAGCCAATCCAACCTCATTCCTTATAAAACCATATGAACAAACTTGACTAAATAAAATGCATACATTCCCAAGAGTTCCAAGAGATTTAACAAGAGAGAATAACCAATTCATATGCATTTCGAAATCAATAGAAATGTGACAAGAAGCATATGTGCAAACATCTATGCAATGATCAAGAACAAGTAATAAAACTTAAGATTTTCTCATAAAACTTAATAACATTCAAACCATCCACTTGCATTTCTCTTCCAAAATCACTTCAAATCCTCATTAAACTCCAATGAACAATTAAATTCAAACACCTGTTTAAATGAGTATCAATTCAAGTCAATGTGACTTATAACATAACCATGAATAGCCAATCGAACCTCATTCCTTATAAAACCATATGAACAAACTTGACTAAATAAAATGCATACATTCCCAAGAGTTCCAAGAGATTTAACAAGAGAGAAAAACCAATTCATATGCATTTCGAAATCAATAGAAATGTGACAAGAAGCATATGTGCAAACATGTATCCAATGATCAAGAACAAGTAATAAAACTTAAGATTTTCTCATAAAACTTAATAACATTCAAACCATCCACTTGCATTTCTCTTCCAAAATCACTTCAAATCCTCATTAAACTCCAATGAACAATTAAATTCAAACACCTCTTTAAATGATTATCAATTCAAGTCAATGTGACTTATAACATAACCATGAATAGCCAATCCAACCTCATTCCTTATAAAACCATATGAACAAACTTCACTAAATAAAATGCATACATTCCCAAGAGTTCCAAGAGATTTAACAAGAGAGAAAAACCAATTCATATGCATTTCGAAATCAATAGAAATGTGACAAGAAGCGTATGTGCAAACATGTATCCAATGATCAAGAACAAGTATTAAAACTTAAGATTTTCTCATCAAACTTAATAACATTCAAAACATCCACTTGCATTTCTCTTCAAAAATCACTTCAAATCCTCATTAAACTCCAATGAACAATTAAATTCAAACACCTCTTTAAATGAGTATCAATTCAAGTCAATGTGACTTAGAACATAACCATGAATAGCCAATCCAACCTCATTCCTTATAAAATCATATGAACAAACTTCACTAAATAAAATGCATACATTCCCAAGAGTTCCAAGAGATTTAACAAGAGAGAAAAACCAATTGATATGCATTTCGAAATCAATAGAAATGTGACAAGAAGCATATGTGCAAACATGTATCCAACGATCAAGAACAAGTAATAAAACTTAAGATTTTCTCAAAAAACTTAATAACATTCAAACCATCCACCTGCATTTCTCTTCCAAAATCACTTCAAATCCTCATTAAACTCCAATGAACAATTAAATTCAAACACCTCTTTAAATGAGTATCAATTCAAGTCAATGTGACTTATAACATAACCATGAATAGCCAATCCAACCTCATTCCTTATAAAACAATATGACCAAACTTGACTAAATAAAATGCATACATTCCCAAGAGTTCCAAGAGATTTAACAAGAGAGAAAAACCAATTCATATGCATTTCGAAATCAATAGAAATGTGACAAGAAGCATATGTGCAAACATGTATCCAATGATCAAGAACAAGTAATAAAACTTAAGATTTTCTCATAAAACTTAATAACATTCAAACCATCCACCTGCATTTGTCTTCCAAAATCACTTCAAATCCTCATTAAACTCCAATGAACAATTAAATTCAAACACCTCTTTAAATGAGTATCAATTCAAGTCAATGTGACTTATAACATAACCATGAATAGCCAATCCAACCTCATTCCTTATAAAACCATATGAACAAACTTGACTAAATAAAATGCATACATTCCCAAGATTTCCAAGAGATTTAACAAGAGAGAAAAACCAATTCATTTGCATTTCGAAATCAATAGAAATGTGACAAGAAGCATATGTGTAAACATGTATCCAACGATCAAGAACAAGTAATAAAACTTAAGATTTTCTCATAAAACTTAATAACATTCAAACCATCCACGTGCATTTCTCTTCCAAAATCACTTCAAATCCTCATTAAACTCCAATGAACAATTAAATTCAAACACCTCTTTAAATGAGTATCAATTCAAGTCAATGTGACTTATAACATAACCATGAATAGCCAATCCAACCTCATTCCTTATAAAACCATATGAACAAACTTGACTAAATAAAATGCATACATTCCCAAGAGTTCCAAGAGATTTAACAAGAGAGAAAAACCAATTCATATGCATTTCGAAATCAATAGAAATGTGACAAGAAGCATATGTGCAAACATGTATCCAATGATCAAGAACAAGTAATAAAACTTAAGATTTTCTCATAAAACTTAATAACATTCAAACCATCCACGTGCATTTCTCTTCCAAAATCACTTCAAATCCTCATTAAACTCCAATGAACAATTAAATTCAAACACCTCTTTAAATGAGTATCAATTCAAGTCAATGTGACTTAGAACATAACCATGAATAGCCAATCCAACCTCATTCCTTATAAAATCATATGAACAAACTTCACTAAATAAAATGCATACATTCCCAAGAGTTCCAAGAGATTTAACAAGAGAGAAAAACCAATTCATATGCATTTCGAAATCAATAGAAATGTGACAAGAAGCATATGTGCAAACATGTATCCAATGATCAAGAACAAGTAATAAAACTTAAGATTTTCTCAAAAAACTTAATAACATTCAAACCATCCACCTGCATTTCTCTTCCAAAATCACTTCAAATCCTCATTAAACTCCAATGAACAATTAAATTCAAACACCTCTTTAAATGAGTATCAATTCAAGTCAATGTGACTTATAACATAACCATGAATAGCCAATCCAACCTCATTCCTTATAAAACAATATGAACAAACTTGACTAAATAAAATGCATACATTCCCAAGAGTTCCAAGAGAGTTAACAAGAGAGAAAAACCAATTCATATGCATTTCGAAATCAATAGAAATGTGAAAAGAAGCATATGTGCAAACATGTATCCAATGATCAAGAACAAGTAATAAAACTTAAGATTTTCTCATAAAACTTAATAACATTCAAACCATCCACCTGCATTTGTCTTCCAAAATCACTTCAAATCCTCATTAAACTCCAATGAACAATTAAATTCAAACACCTCTTTAAATGAGTATCAATTCAAGTCAATGTGACTTATAACATAACCATGAATAGCCAATCCAACCTCATTCCTTATAAAACCATATGAACAAACTTGACTAAATAAAATGCATACATTCCCAAGAGTTCCAAGAGATTTAACAAGAGAGAAAAACCAATTCATATGCATTTCGAAATCAATAGAAATGTGACAAGAAGCGTATGTGCAAACATGTATCCAATGATCAAGAACAAGTATTAAAACTTAAGATTTTCTCATAAAACTTAATAACATTCAAAACATCCACTTGCATTTCTCTTCAAACATCACTTCAAATCCTCATTAAACTCCAATGAACAATTAAATTCAAACACCTCTTTAAATGAGTATCAATTCAAGTCAATGTGACTTATAACATAACCATGAATAGCCAATCCAACCTCATTCCTTATAAAATCATATGAACAAACTTCACTAAATAAAATGCATACATTCCCAAGAGTTCCAAGAGATTTAACAAGAGAGAAAAACCAATTCATATGCATTTCGAAATCAATAGAAATGTGAGAAGAAGCATATGTGCAAACATGTATCCAATGATCAAGAACAAGTAATAAAACTTAAGATTTTCTCATAAAACTTAATAACATTCAAACCATCCACCTGCATTTGTCTTCCAAAATCACTTCAAATCCTCATTAAACTCCAATGAACAATTAAATTCAAACACCTCTTTAAATGAGTATCAATTCAAGTCAATGTGACTTATAACATAACCATGAATAGCCAATCCAACCTCATTCCTTATAAAACCATATGAACAAACTTGACTAAATAAAATGCATACATTCCCAAGAGTTCCAAGAGATTTAACAAGAGAGAAAAACCAATTCATATGCATTTCGAAATCAATAGAAATGTGACAAGAAGCATATGTGCAAACATGTATCCAATGATCAAGAACAAGTAATAAAACTTAAGATTTTCTCATAAAACTTAATAACATTCAAACCATCCACCTGCATTTGTCTTCCAAAATCACTTCAAATCCTCATTAAACTCCAATGAACAATTAAATTCAAACACCTCTTTAAATGAGTATCAATTCAAGTCAATGTGACTTATAACATAACCATGAATAGCCAATCCAACCTCATTCCTTATAAAACCATATGAACAAACTTCACTAAATAAAATGCATACATTCCCAAGAGTTACAAGAGATTTAACAAGAGAGAAAAACCAATTCATATGCATTTCGAAATCAATAGAAATGTGACAAGAAGCATATGTGCAAACATGTATCCAATGATCAAGAACAAGTAATAAAACTTAAGATTTTCTCAAAAAACTTAATAACATTCAAACCATCCGCCTGCATTTCTCTTCCAAAATCACTTCAAATCCTCATTAAACTCCAATGAACAATTAAATTCAAACACCTCTTTAAATGAGTATCAATTCAAGTCAATGTGACTTATAACATAACCATGAATAGCCAATCCAACCTCATTCCTTATAAAACCATATGAACAAACTTGACTAAATAAAATGCATACATTCCCAAGAGTTCCAAGAGATTTAACAAGAGAGAAAAACCAATTCATATGCATTTCGAAATCAATAGAAATGTGACAAGAAGCATATGTGCAAACATGTATCCAATGATCAAGAACAAGTAATAAAACTTAAGATTTTCTCATAAAACTTAATAACATTCAAACCATCCACCTGCATTTGTCTTCCAAAATCACTTCAAATCCTCATTAAACTCCAATGAACAATTAAATTCAAACACCTCTTTAAATGAGTATCAATTCAAGTCAATGTGACTTATAACATAACCATGAATAGCCAATCCAACCTCATTCCTTATAAAACCATATGAACAAACTTGACTAAATAAAATGCATACATTCCCAAGAGTTCCAAGAGATTTAACAAGAGAGAAAAACCAATTCATATGCATTTCGAAATCAATAGAAATGTGACAAGAAGCATATGTGCAAACATGTATCCAATGATCAAGAACAAGTAATAAAACTTAAGATTTTCTCAAAAAACTTAATAACATTCAAACCATCCACCTGCATTTCTCTTCCAAAATCACTTCAAATCCTCATTAAACTCCAATGAACAATTAAATTCAAACACCTCTTTAAATGAGTATCAATTCAAGTCAATGTGACTTATAACATAACCATGAATAGCCAATCCAACCTCATTCCTTATAAAACCATATGAACAAACTTGACTAAATAAAATGCATACATTCCCAAGAGTTCCAAGAGATTTAACAAGAGAGAAAAACCAATTCATATGCATTTCGAAACCAATAGAAATGTGACAAGAAGCATATGTGCAAACATTTATCCAATGATCAAGAACAAGAAATAAAACTTAAGATTTTCTCATAAAACTTAATAACATTCAAACCATCCACTTGCATTTCTCTTCCAAAATCACTTCAAATCCTCATTAAACTCCAATGAACAATTAAATTCAAACACCTCTTTAAATCAGTATCAATTCAAGTCAATGTGACTTATAACATAACCATGAATAGCCAATCCAACCTCATTCCTTATAAAACCATATGAACAAACTTGACTAAATAAAATGCATACATTCCCAAGAGTTCCAAGAGATTTAACAAGAGAGAAAAACCAATTCATATGCATTTCGAAATCAATAGAAATGTGACAAGAAGCATATGTGCAAACATGTATCCAATGATCAAGAACAAGTAATAAAACTTAAGATTTTCTCATAAAACTTATTAACATTCAAACCATCCACTTGCATTTCTCTTCCAAAATCACTTCAAATCCTCATTAAACTCCAATGAACAAATAAATTCAAACACCTCTTTAAATGAGTGTCAATTCAAGTCAATGTGACTTATAACATAACCATGAATAGCCAATCCAACCTCATTCCTTATAAAACCATATGAACAAACTTCACTAAATAAAATGCATACATTCCCAAGAGTTCCAAGAGATTTAACAAGAGAGAAAAACCAATTCATATGTATTTCGAAACCAATAGAAATGTGACAAGAAGCATATGTGCAAACATGTATGCAATGATCAAGAACAAGTAATAAAACTTAAGATTTTCTCATAAAACTTAATAACATTCAAACCATCTACTTGCATTTCTCTTCTAAAATCACTTCAAATCCTCATTAAACTCCAATGAACAATTAAATTCAAACACCTCTTTAAATGAGTATCAATTCAAGTCAATGTGACTTATAACATAACCATGAATAGCCAATCCAACCTCATTCCTTATAAAACCATATGAACAAACTTCACTAAATAAAATGCATACATTCCCAAGAGTTCCAAGAGATTTAACAAGAGAGAAAAACCAATTCATATGCATTTCGAAATCAATAGAAATGTGACAAGAAGCATATGTGCAAACATGTATGCAATGATCAAGAACAAGTAATAAAACTTAAGATTTTCTCATAAAACTTATTAACATTCAAACCATCAACCTGCATTTCTCTTCCAAAATCACTTCAAATCCTCATTAAACTCCAATGAACAATTAAATTCAAACACCTCTTTAAATGAGTATCAATTCAAGTCAATGTGACTTATAACATAACCATGAATAGCCAATCCAACCTCATTCCTTATAAAACCATATGAACAAACTTCACTAAATAAAATGCATACATTCCCAAGAGTTCCAAGAGATTTAACAAGAGAGAAAAACCAATTCATATGCATTTCGAAATCAATAGAAATGTGACAAGAAGCATATGTACAAACATGTATCCAATGATCAAGAACAAGAAATAAAACGTAAGATTTTCTCATAAAACTTAATAACATTCAAACCATCCACCTGCATTTCTCTTCCAAAATCACTTCAAATCCTCATTAAACTCCAATGAACAATTAAATTCAAACACCTCTTTAAATGAGTATCAATTCAAGTCAATGTGACTTATAACATAACCATGAATAGCCAATCCAACCTCATTCCTTATAAAACCATATGAACAAACTTCACTAAATAAAATGCATACATTCCCAAGAGTTCCAAGAGATTTAACAAGAGAGAAAAACCAATTCATATGCATTTCGAAATCAATAGAAATGTGACAAGAAGCATATGTGCAAACATGTATCCAATGATCAAGAACAAGTAATAAAACTTAAGATTTTCACATAAAACTTAATAACATTCAAACCATCCACCTGCATTTGTCTTCCAAAATCACTTCAAATCCTCATTAAACTCCAATGAACAATTAAATTCAAACACCTCTTTAAATGAGTATCAATTCAAGTCAATGTGACTTATAACATAACCATGAATAGCCAATCCAACCTCATTCCTTATAAAACCATATGAACAAACTTGACTAAATAAAATGCATACATTCCCAAGAGTTCCAAGAGATTTAACAAGAGAGAAAAACCAATTCATATGCATTTCGAAATCAATAGAAATGTGACAAGAAGCATATGTGCAAACATGTATCCAATGATCAAGAACAAGTAATAAAACTTAAGATTTTCTCATAAAACTTAATAACATTCAAACCATCCACCTGCATTTGTCTTCCAAAATCACTTCAAATCCTCATTAAACTCCAATGAACAATTAAATTCAAACACCTCTTTAAATGAGTATCAATTCAAGTCAATGTGACTTATAACATAACCATGAATAGCCAATCCAACCTCATTCCTTATAAAACCATATGAACAAACTTGACTAAATAAAATGCATACATTCCCAAGAGTTCCAAGAGATTTAACAAGAGAGAAAAACCAATTCATATGCATTTTGAAATCAATAGAAATGTGACAAGAAGCATATGTGCAAACATGTATCCAATGATCAAGAACAAGTAATAAAACTTAAGATTTTCTCATAAAACTTAATAACATTCAAACCATCCACCTGCATTTCTCTTCCAAAATCACTTCAAATCCTCATTAAACTCCAATGAACAATTAAATTCAAACACCTCTTTAAATGAGTATCAATTCAAGTCAATGTGACTTATAACATAACCATGAATAGCCAATCCAACCTCATTCCTTATAAAACCATATGAACAAACTTGACTAAATAAAATGCATACATTCCCAAGAGTTCCAAGAGATTTAACAAGAGAGAAAAACCAATTCATATGCATTTCGAAATCAATAGAAATGTGACAAGAAGCATATGTGCAAACATGTATCCAATGATCAAGAACAAGTAATAAAACTTAAGATTTTCTCATAAAACTTAACAACATTCAAACCATCCACTTGCATTTCTCTTCCAAAATCACTTCAAATCCTCATTAAACTCCAATGAACGATTAAATTCAAACACCTCTTTAAATGAGTATCAATTCAAGTCAATGTGACTTATAACATAACCATGAATAGCCAATCCAACCTCATTCCTTATAAAACCATATGACCAAACTTGACTAAATAAAATGCATACATTCCCAAGAGTTCCAAGAGATTTAACAAGAGAGAAAAACCAATTCATATGCATTTCGAAATCAATAGAAATGTGACAAGAAGCATATGTGCAAACATGTATCCAACGATCAAGAACAAGTAATAAAACTTAAGATTTTCTCATAAAACTTAATAACATTCAAACCATCCACTTGCATTTCTCTTCCAAAATCACTTCAAATCCTCATTAAACTCCAATGAACAATTAAATTCAAACACCTCTTTAAATGAGTATCAATTCAAGTCAATGTGACTTATAACATAACCATGAATAGCCAATCCAACCTCATTCCTTATAAAACCATATGAACAAACTTCACTAAATAAAATGCATACATTCCCAAGAGTTCCAAGAGATTTAACAAGAGAGAAAAACCAATTCATATGCATTTCGAAATCAATAGAATTGTGACAAGAAGCATATGTGCAAACATGTATGCAATGATCAAGAACAAGTAATAAAACTTAAGATTTTCTCATAAAACTTAATAACATTCAAACCATCCACCTGCATTTGTCTTCCAAAATCACTTCAAATCCTCATTAAACTCCAATGAACAATTAAATTCAAACACCTCTTTAAATGAGTATCAATTCAAGTCAATGTGACTTATAACATAACCATGAATAGCCAATCCAACCTCATTCCTTATAAAACCATATGAACAAACTTGACTAAATAAAATGCATACATTCCCAAGAGCTCCAAGAGATTTAACAAGAGAGAAAAACCAATTCATATGCATTTCGAAATCAATAGAAATGTGACAAGAAGCATATGTGCAAACATGTATCCAATGATCAAGAACAAGTAATAAAACTTAAGATTTTCTCAAAAAACTTAATAACATTCAAACCATCCACCTGCATTTCTCTTCCAAAATCACTTCAAATCCTCATTAAACTCCAATGAACAGTTAAATTCAAACACCTCTTTAAATGAGTATCAATTCAAGTCAATGTGACTTATAACATAACCATGAATAGCCAATCCAACCTCATTCCTTATAAAACCATATGAACAAACTTGACTAAATAAAATGCATACATTCCCAAGAGTTCCAAGAGATTTAACAAGAGAGAAAAACCAATTCATATGCATTTCGAAATCAATAGAAATGTGACAAGAAGCATATGTGCAAACATGTATCCAATGATCAAGAACAAGTAATAAAACTTAAGATTTTCTCATAAAACTTATTAACATTCAAACCATCCACTTGCATTTCTCTTCCAAAATCACTTCAAATCCTCATTAAACTCCAATGAACAAATAAATTCAAACACCTCTTTAAATGAGTGTCAATTCAAGTCAATGTGACTTATAACATAACCATGAATAGCCAATCCAACCTCATTCCTTATAAAACCATATGAACAAACTTCACTAAATAAAATGCATACATTCCCAAGAGTTCCAAGAGATTTAACAAGAGAGAAAAACCAATTCATATGTATTTCGAAACCAATAGAAATGTGACAAGAAGCATATGTGCAAACATGTATGCAATGATCAAGAACAAGTAATAAAACTTAAGATTTTCTCATAAAACTTAATAACATTCAAACCATCTACTTGCATTTCTCTTCTAAAATCACTTCAAATCCTCATTAAACTCCAATGAACAATTAAATTCAAACACCTCTTTAAATGAGTATCAATTCAAGTCAATGTGACTTATAACATAACCATGAATAGCCAATCCAACCTCATTCCTTATAAAACCATATGAACAAACTTCACTAAATAAAATGCATACATTCCCAAGAGTTCCAAGAGATTTAACAAGAGAGAAAAACCAATTCATATGCATTTCGAAATCAATAGAAATGTGACAAGAAGCATATGTGCAAACATGTATGCAATGATCAAGAACAAGTAATAAAACTTAAGATTTTCTCATAAAACTTATTAACATTCAAACCATCAACCTGCATTTCTCTTCCAAAATCACTTCAAATCCTCATTAAACTCCAATGAACAATTAAATTCAAACACCTCTTTAAATGAGTATCAATTCAAGTCAATGTGACTTATAACATAACCATGAATAGCCAATCCAACCTCATTCCTTATAAAACCATATGAACAAACTTCACTAAATAAAATGCATACATTCCCAAGAGTTCCAAGAGATTTAACAAGAGAGAAAAACCAATTCATATGCATTTCGAAATCAATAGAAATGTGACAAGAAGCATATGTGCAAACATGTATCCAATGATCAAGAACAAGAAATAAAACGTAAGATTTTCTCATAAAACTTAATAACATTCAAACCATCCACCTGCATTTGTCTTCCAAAATCACTTCAAATCCTCATTAAACTCCAATGAACAATTAAATTCAAACACCTCTTTAAATGAGTATCAATTCAAGTCAATGTGACTTATAACATAACCATGAATAGCCAATCCAACCTCATTCCTTATAAAACCATATGAACAAACTTCACTAAATAAAATGCATACATTCCCAAGAGTTCCAAGAGATTTAACAAGAGAGAAAAACCAATTCATATGCATTTCGAAATCAATAGAAATGTGACAAGAAGCATATGTGCAAACATGTATCCAATGATCAAGAACAAGTAATAAAACTTAAGATTTTCACATAAAACTTAATAACATTCAAACCATCCACTTGCATTTCTCTTCAAAAATCACTTCAAATCCTCATTAAACTCCAATGAACAATTAAATTCAAACACCTCTTTAAATGAGTATCAATTCAAGTCAATGTGACTTATAACATAACCATGAATAGCCAATCCCACCTCATTCCTTATAAAACCATATGAACAAACTTGACTAAATAAAATGCATACATTCCCAAGAGTTCCAAGAGATTTAACAAGAGAGAAAAACCAATTCATATGCATTTCGAAATCAATAGAAATGTGACAAGAAGCATATGTGCAAACATGTATCCAATGATCAAGAACAAGTAATAAAACTTAAGATTTTCTCATAAAACTTAATAACATTCAAACCATCCACCTGCATTTGTCTTCCAAAATCACTTCAAATCCTCATTAAACTCCAATGAACAATTAAATTCAAACACCTCTTTAAATGAGTATCAATTCAAGTCAATGTGACTTATAACATAACCATGAATAGCCAATCCAACCTCATTCCTTATAAAACCATATGAACAAACTTGACAAAATAAAATGCATACATTCCCAAGAGTTCCAAGAGATTTAACAAGAGAGAAAAACCAATTCATATGCATTTTGAAATCAATAGAAATGTGACAAGAAGCATATGTGCAAACATGTATCCAATGATCAAGAACAAGTAATAAAACTTAAGATTTTCTCATAAAACTTAATAACATTCAAACCATCCACCTGCATTTCTCTTCCAAAATCACTTCAAATCCTCATTAAACTCCAATGAACAATTAAATTCAAACACCTCTTTAAATGAGTATCAATTCAAGTCAATGTGACTTATAACATAACCATGAATAGCCAATCCAACCTCATTCCTTATAAAACCATATGAACAAACTTGACTAAATAAAATGCATACATTCCCAAGAGTTCCAAGAGATTTAACAAGAGAGAAAAACCAATTCATATGCATTTCGAAATCAATAGAAATGTGACAAGAAGCATATGTGCAAACATGTATCCAATGATCAAGAACAAGTAATAAAACTTAAGATTTTCTCATAAAACTTAATAACATTCAAACCATCCACTTGCATTTCTCTTCCAAAATCACTTCAAATCCTCATTAAACTCCAATGAACGATTAAATTCAAACACCTCTTTAAATGAGTATCAATTCAAGTCAATGTGACTTATAACATAACCATGAATAGCCAATCCAACCTCATTCCTTATAAAACCATATGACCAAACTTGACTAAATAAAATGCATACATTCCCAAGAGTTCCAAGAGATTTAACAAGAGAGAAAAACCAATTCATATGCATTTCGAAATCAATAGAAATGTGACAAGAAGCATATGTGCAAACATGTATCCAACGATCAAGAACAAGTAATAAAACTTAAGATTTTCTCATAAAACTTAATAACATTCAAACCATCCACTTGCATTTCTCTTCCAAAATCACTTCAAATCCTCATTAAACTCCAATGAACAATTAAATTCAAACACCTCTTTAAATGAGTATCAATTCAAGTCAATGTGACTTATAACATAACCATGAATAGCCAATCCAACCTCATTCCTTATAAAACCATATGAACAAACTTGACTAAATAAAATGCATACATTCCCAAGAGTTCCAAGAGATTTAACAAGAGAGAAAAACCAATTCATATGCATTTCGAAATCAATAGAATTGTGACAAGAAGCATATGTGCAAACATGTATGCAATGATCAAGAACAAGTAATAAAACTTAAGATTTTCTCATAAAACTTAATAACATTCAAACCATCCACCTGCATTTGTCTTCCAAAATCACTTCAAATCCTCATTAAACTCCAATGAACAATTAAATTCAAACACCTCTTTAAATGAGTATCAATTCAAGTCAATGTGACTTATAACATAACCATGAATAGCCAATCCAACCTCATTCCTTATAAAACCATATGAACAAACTTGACTAAATAAAATGCATACATTCCCAAGAGCTCCAAGAGATTTAACAAGAGAGAAAAACCAATTCATATGCATTTCGAAATCAATAGAAATGTGACAAGAAGCATATGTGCAAACATGTATCCAATGATCAAGAACAAGTAATAAAACTTAAGATTTTCTCAAAAAACTTAATAACATTCAAACCATCCACCTGCATTTCTCTTCCAAAATCACTTCAAATCCTCATTAAACTCCAATGAACAATTAAATTCAAACACCTCTTTAAATGAGTATCAATTCAAGTCAATGTGACTTATAACATAACCATGAATAGCCAATCCAACCTCATTCCTTATAAAACCATATGAACAAACTTGACTAAATAAAATGCATACATTCCCAAGAGTTCCAAGAGATTTAACAAGAGAGAAAAACCAATTCATATGCATTTCGAAACCAATAGAAATGTGACAAGAAGCATATGTGCAAACATTTATCCAATGATCAAGAACAAGAAATAAAACTTAAGATTTTCTCATAAAACTTAATAACATTCAAACCATCCACTTGCATTTCTCTTCCAAAATCACTTCAAATCCTCATTAAACTCCAATGAACAATTAAATTCAAACACCTCTTTAAATGAGTATCAATTCAAGTCAATGTGACTTATAACATAACCATGAATAGCCAATCCAACCTCATTCCTTATAAAACCATATGAACAAACTTGACTAAATAAAATGCATACATTCCCAAGAGTTCCAAGAGATTTAACAAGAGAGAAAAACCAATTCATATGCATTTCGAAATCAATAGAAATGTGACAAGAAGCATATGTGCAAACATGTATCCAATGATCAAGAACAAGTAATAAAACTTAAGATTTTCTCATAAAACTTATTAACATTCAAACCATCCACTTGCATTTCTCTTCCAAAATCAGTTCAAATCCTCATTAAACTCCAATGAACAAATAAATTCAAACACCTCTTTAAATGAGTGTCAATTCAAGTCAATGTGACTTATAACATAACCATGAATAGCCAATCCAACCTCATTCCTTATAAAACCATATGAACAAACTTCACTAAATAAAATGCATACATTCCCAAGAGTTCCAAGAGATTTAACAAGAGAGAAAAATCAATTCATATGTATTTCGAAACCAATAGAAATGTGACAAGAAGCATATGTGCAAACATGTATGCAATGATCAAGAACAAGTAATAAAACTTAAGATTTTCTCATAAAACTTAATAACATTCAAACCATCTACTTGCATTTCTCTTCAAAAATCACTTCAAATCCTCATTAAACTCCAATGAACAATTAAATTCAAACACCTCTTTAAATGAGTATCAATTCAAGTCAATGTGACTTATAACATAACCATGAATAGCCAATCCAACCTCATTCCTTATAAAACCATATGAACAAACTTCACTAAATAAAATGCATACATTCCCAAGAGTTCCAAGAGATTTAACAAGAGAGAAAAACCAATTCATATGCATTTCGAAATCAATAGAATTGTGACAAGAAGCATATGTGCAAACATGTATGCAATGATCAAGAACAAGTAATAAAACTTAAGATTTTCTCATAAAACTTAATAACATTCAAACCATCCACCTGCATTTGTCTTCCAAAATCACTTCAAATCCTCATTAAACTCCAATGAACAATTAAATTCAAACACCTCTTTAAATGAGTATCAATTCAAGTCAATGTGACTTATAACATAACCATGAATAGCCAATCCAACCTCATTCCTTATAAAACCATATGAACATACTTCACTAAATAAAATGCATACATTCCCAAGAGTTCCAAGAGATTTAACAAGAGAGAAAAACCAATTCATATGCATTTCGAAACCAATAGAAATGTGACAAGAAGCATATGTGCAAACATTTATCCAATGATCAAGAACAAGAAATAAAACTTAAGATTTTCTCATAAAACTTAATAACATTCAAACCATCCACCTGCATTTGTCTTCCAAAATCACTTCAAATCCTCATTAAACTCCAATGAACAATTAAATTCAAACACCTCTTTAAATGAGTATCAATTCAAGTCAATGTGACTTATAACATAACCATGAATAGCCAATCCAACCTCATTCCTTATAAAACCATATGAACAAACTTGACTAAATAAAATGCATACATTCCCAAGAGTTCCAAGAGATTTAACAAGAGAGAAAAACCAATTCATATGCATTTCGAAATCAATAGAAATGTGACAAGAAGCATATGTGCAAACATGTATCCAATGATCAAGAACAAGTAATAAAACTTAAGATTTTCTCATAAAACTTATTAACATTCAAACCATCCACTTGCATTTCTCTTCCAAAATCACTTCAAATCCTCATTAAACTCCAATGAACAATTAAATTCAAACACCTCTTTAAATGAGTATCAATTCAAGTCAATGTGACTTATAACATAACCATGAATAGCCAATCCAACCTCATTCCTTATAAAACCATATGAACAAACTTGACTAAATAAAATGCATACATTCCCAAGAGTTCCAAGAGATTTAACAAGAGAGAAAAACCAATTCATATGCATTTCGAAACCAATAGAAATGTGACAAGAAGCATATGTGCAAACATTTATCCAATGATCAAGAACAAGAAATAAAACTTAAGATTTTCTCATAAAACTTAATAACATTCAAACCATCCACTTGCATTTCTCTTCCAAAATCACTTCAAATCCTCATTAAACTCCAATGAACAATTAAATTCAAACACCTCTTTAAATGAGTATCAATTCAAGTCAATGTGACTTATAACATAACCATGAATAGCCAATCCAACCTCATTCCTTATAAAACCATATGAACAAACTTGACTAAATAAAATGCATACATTCCCAAGAGTTCCAAGAGATTTAACAAGAGAGAAAAACCAATTCATATGCATTTCGAAATCAATAGAAATGTGACAAGAAGCATATGTGCAAACATGTATCCAATGATCAAGAACAAGTAATAAAACTTAAGATTTTCACATAAAACTTAATAACATTCAAACCATCCACTTGCATTTCTCTTCAAAAATCACTTCAAATCCTCATTAAACTCCAATGAACAATTAAATTCAAACACCTCTTTAAATGAGTATCAATTCAAGTCAATGTGACTTATAACATAACCATGAATAGCCAATCCAACCTCATTCCTTATAAAACCATATGAACAAACTTCACTAAATAAAATGCATACATTCCCAAGAGTTCCAAGAGATTTAACAAGAGAGAAAAACCAATTCATATGCATTTCGAAATCAATAGAATTGTGACAAGAAGCATATGTGCAAACATGTATGCAATGATCAAGAACAAGTAATAAAACTTAAGATTTTCTCATAAAACTTAATAACATTCAAACCATCCACCTGCATTTGTCTTCCAAAATCACTTCAAATCCTCATTAAACTCCAATGAACAATTAAATTCAAACACCTCTTTAAATGAGTATCAATTCAAGTCAATGTGACTTATAACATAACCATGAATAGCCAATCCAACCTCATTCCTTATAAAACCATATGAACATACTTCACTAAATAAAATGCATACATTCCCAAGAGTTCCAAGAGATTTAACAAGAGAGAAAAACCAATTCATATGCATTTCGAAATCAATAGAAATGTGACAAGAAGCATATGTGCAAACATGTATGCAATGATCAAGAACAAGTAATAGAACTTAAGATTTTCTCATAAAACTTATTAACATTCAAACCATCCACTTGCATTTCTCTTCCAAAATCACTTCAAATCCTCATTAAACTCCAATGAACAATTAAATTCAAACACCTCTTTAAATGAGTATCAATTCAAGTCAATGTGACTTATAACATAACCATGAATAGCCAATCCAACCTCATTCCTTATAAAACCATATGAACAAACTTGACTAAATAAAATGCATACATTCCCAAGAGTTCCAAGAGATTTAACAAGAGAGAAAAACCAATTCATATGCATTTCGAAACCAATAGAAATGTGACAAGAAGCATATGTGCAAACATTTATCCAATGATCAAGAACAAGAAATAAAACTTAAGATTTTCTCATAAAACTTAATAACATTCAAACCATCCACCTGCATTTGTCTTCCAAAATCACTTCAAATCCTCATTAAACTCCAATGAACAATTAAATTCAAACACCTCTTTAAATGAGTATCAATTCAAGTCAATGTGACTTATAACATAACCATGAATAGCCAATCCAACCTCATTCCTTATAAAACCATATGAACAAACTTGACTAAATAAAATGCATACATTCCCAAGAGTTCCAAGAGATTTAACAAGAGAGAAAAACCAATTCATATGCATTTCGAAATCAATAGAAATGTGACAAGAAGCATATGTGCAAACATGTATCCAATGATCAAGAACAAGTAATAAAACTTAAGATTTTCTCATAAAACTTATTAACATTCAAACCATCCACTTGCATTTCTCTTCCAAAATCACTTCAAATCCTCATTAAACTCCAATGAACAATTAAATTCAAACACCTCTTTAAATGAGTATCAATTCAAGTCAATGTGACTTATAACATAACCATGAATAGCCAATCCAACCTCATTCCTTATAAAACCATATGAACAAACTTGACTAAATAAAATGCATACATTCCCAAGAGTTCCAAGAGATTTAACAAGAGAGAAAAACCAATTCATATGCATTTCGAAACCAATAGAAATGTGACAAGAAGCATATGTGCAAACATTTATCCAATGATCAAGAACAAGAAATAAAACTTAAGATTTTCTCATAAAACTTAATAACATTCAAACCATCCACTTGCATTTCTCTTCCAAAATCACTTCAAATCCTCATTAAACTCCAATGAACAATTAAATTCAAACACCTCTTTAAATGAGTATCAATTCAAGTCAATGTGACTTATAACATAACCATGAATAGCCAATCCAACCTCATTCCTTATAAAACCATATGAACAAACTTGACTAAATAAAATGCATACATTCCCAAGAGTTCCAAGAGATTTAACAAGAGAGAAAAACCAATTCATATGCATTTCGAAATCATTAGAAATGTGACAAGAAGCATATGTGCAAACATGTATCCAATGATCAAGAACAAGTAATAAAACTTAAGATTTTCTCATAAAACTTATTAACATTCAAACCATCCACTTGCATTTCTCTTCCAAAATCACTTCAAATCCTCATTAAACTCCAATGAACAAATAAATTCAAACACCTCTTTAAATGCGTGTCAATTCAAGTCAATGTGACTTATAACATAACCATGAATAGCCAATCCAACCTCATTCCTTATAAAACCATATGAACAAACTTCACTAAATAAAATGCATACATTCCCAAGAGTTCCAAGAGATTTAACAAGAGAGAAAAACCAATTCATATGCATTTCGAAATCAATAGAATTGTGACAAGAAGCATATGTGCAAACATGTATGCAATGATCAAGAACAAGTAATAAAACTTAAGATTTTCTCATAAAACTTAATAACATTCAAACCATCCACCTGCATTTGTCTTCCAAAATCACTTCAAATCCTCATTAAACTCCAATGAACAATTAAATTCAAACACCTCTTTAAATGAGTATCAATTCAAGTCAATGTGACTTATAACATAACCATGAATAGCCAATCCAACCTCATTCCTTATAAAACCATATGAACAAACTTGACTAAATAAAATGCATACATTCCCAAGAGTTCCAAGAGATTTAACAAGAGAGAAAAACCAATTCATATGCATTTCGAAATCAATAGAATTGTGACAAGAAGCATATGTGCAAACATGTATGCAATGATCAAGAACAAGTAATAAAACTTAAGATTTTCTCATAAAACTTAATAACATTCAAACCATCCACTTGCATTTCTCTTCCAAAATCACTTCAAATCCTCATTAAACTCCAATGAACAATTAAATTCAAACACCTCTTTAAATGAGTATCAATTCAAGTCAATGTGACTTATAACATAACCATGAATAGCCAATCCAACCTCATTCCTTATAAAACCATATGAACAAACTTGACTAAATAAAATGCATACATTCCCAAGAGTTCCAAGAGATTTAACAAGAGAGAAAAACCAATTCATATGCATTTCGAAATCAATAGAATTGTGACAAGAAGCATATGTGCAAACATGTATGCAATGATCAAGAACAAGTAATAAAACTTAAGATTTTCTCATAAAACTTAATAACATTCAAACCATCCACCTGCATTTGTCTTCCAAAATCACTTCAAATCCTCATTAAACTCCAATGAACAATTAAATTCAAACACCTCTTTAAATGAGTATCAATTCAAGTCAATGTGACTTATAACATAACCATGAATAGCCAATCCAACCTCATTCCTTATAAAACCATATGAACAAACTTGACTAAATAAAATGCATACATTCCCAAGAGTTCCAAGAGATTTAACAAGAGAGAAAAACCAATTCATATGCATTTCGAAATCAATAGAATTGTGACAAGAAGCATATGTGCAAACATGTATGCAATGATCAAGAACAAGTAATAAAACTTAAGATTTTCTCATAAAACTTAATAACATTCAAACCATCCACCTGCATTTGTCTTCCAAAATCACTTCAAATCCTCATTAAACTCCAATGAACAATTAAATTCAAACACCTCTTTAAATGAGTATCAATTCAAGTCAATGTGACTTATAACATAACCATGAATAGCCAATCCAACCTCATTCCTTATAAAACCATATGAACAAACTTCACTAAATAAAATGCATACATTCCCAAGAGTTCCAAGAGATTTAACAAGAGAGAAAAACCAATTCATATGCATTTCGAAATCAATAGAAATGTGACAAGAAGCATATGTGCAAACATGTATGCAATGATCAAGAACAAGTAATAAAACTTAAGATTTTCTCATAAAACTTATTAACATTCAAACCATCCACTTGCATTTCTCTTCCAAAATCACTTCAAATCCTCATTAAACTCCAATGAACAATTAAATTCAAACACCTCTTTAAATGAGTATCAATTCAAGTCAATGTGACTTATAACATAACCATGAATAGCCAATCCAACCTCATTCCTTATAAAACCATATGAACAAACTTGACTAAATAAAATGCATACATTCCCAAGAGTTCCAAGAGATTTAACAAGAGAGAAAAACCAATTCATATGCATTTCGAAACCAATAGAAATGTGACAAGAAGCATATGTGCAAACATTTATCCAATGATCAAGAACAAGAAATAAAACTTAAGATTTTCTCATAAAACTTAATAACATTCAAACCATCCACTTGCATTTCTCTTCCAAAATCACTTCAAATCCTCATTAAACTCCAATGAACAATTAAATTCAAACACCTCTTTAAATGAGTATCAATTCAAGTCAATGTGACTTATAACATAACCATGAATAGCCAATCCAACCTCATTCCTTATAAAACCATATGAACAAACTTGACTAAATAAAATGCATACATTCCCAAGAGTTCCAAGAGATTTAACAAGAGAGAAAAACCAATTCATATGCATTTCGAAATCAATAGAAATGTGACAAGAAGCATATGTGCAAACATGTATCCAATGATCAAGAACAAGTAATAAAACTTAAGATTTTCTCATAAAACTTATTAACATTCAAACCATCCACTTGCATTTCTCTTCCAAAATCACTTCAAATCCTCATTAAACTCCAATGAACAAATAAATTCAAACACCTCTTTAAATGAGTGTCAATTCAAGTCAATGTGACTTATAACATAACCATGAATAGCCAATCCAACCTCATTCCTTATAAAACCATATGAACAAACTTCACTAAATAAAATGCATACATTCCCAAGAGTTCCAAGAGATTTAACAAGAGAGAAAAACCAATTCATATGTATTTCGAAACCAATAGAAATGTGACAAGAAGCATATGTGCAAACATGTATGCAATGATCAAGAACAAGTAATAAAACTTAAGATTTTCTCATAAAACTTAATAACATTCAAACCATCTACTTGCATTTCTCTTCTAAAATCACTTCAAATCCTCATTAAACTCCAATGAACAATTAAATTCAAACACCTCTTTAAATGAGTATCAATTCAAGTCAATGTGACTTATAACATAACCATGAATAGCCAATCCAACCTCATTCCTTATAAAACCATATGAACAAACTTCACTAAATAAAATGCATACATTCCCAAGAGTTCCAAGAGATTTAACAAGAGAGAAAAACCAATTCATATGCATTTCGAAATCAATAGAAATGTGACAAGAAGCATATGTGCAAACATGTATGCAATGATCAAGAACAAGTAATAAAACTTAAGATTTTCTCATAAAACTTATTAACATTCAAACCATCAACCTGCATTTCTCTTCCAAAATCACTTCAAATCCTCATTAAACTCCAATGAACAATTAAATTCAAACACCTCTTTAAATGAGTATCAATTCAAGTCAATGTGACTTATAACATAACCATGAATAGCCAATCCAACATCATTCCTTATAAAACCATATGAACAAACTTCACTAAATAAAATGCATACATTCCCAAGAGTTCCAAGAGATTTAACAAGAGAGAAAAACCAATTCATATGCATTTCGAAATCAATAGAAATGTGACAAGAAGCATATGTGCAAACATGTATCCAATGATCAAGAACAAGAAATAAAACTTAAGATTTTCTCATAAAACTTAATAACATTCAAACCATCCACCTGCATTTCTCTTCCAAAATCACTTCAAATCCTCATTAAACTCCAATGAACAATTAAATTCAAACACCTCTTTAAATGAGTATCAATTCAAGTCAATGTGACTTATAACATAACCATGAATAGCCAATCCAACCTCATTCCTTATAAAACCATATGAACAAACTTCACTAAATAAAATGCATACATTCCCAAGAGTTCCAAGAGATTTAACAAGAGAGAAAAACCAATTCATATGCATTTCGAAATCAATAGAAATGTGACAAGAAGCATATGTGCAAACATGTATGGAATGATCAAGAACAAGTAATAAAACTTAAGATTTTCTCATAAAACTTATTAACATTCAAACCATCCACTTGCATTTCTCTTCCAAAATCACTTCAAATCCTCATTAAACTCCAATGAACAATTAAATTCAAACACCTCTTTAAATGAGTATCAATTCAAGTCAATGTGACTTATAACATAACCATGAATAGCCAATCCAACCTCATTCCTTATAAAACCATATGAACAAACTTGACTAAATAAAATGCATACATTCCCAAGAGTTCCAAGAGATTTAACAAGAGAGAAAAACCAATTCATATGCATTTCGAAACCAATAGAAATGTGACAAGAAGCATATGTGCAAACATTTATCCAATGATCAAGAACAAGAAATAAAACTTAAGATTTTCTCATAAAACTTAATAACATTCAAACCATCCACCTGCATTTGTCTTCCAAAATCACTTCAAATCCTCATTAAACTCCAATGAACAATTAAATTCAAACACCTCTTTAAATGAGTATCAATTCAAGTCAATGTGACTTATAACATAACCATGAATAGCCAATCCAACCTCATTCCTTATAAAACCATATGAACAAACTTGACAAAATAAAATGCATACATTCCCAAGAGTTCCAAGAGATTTAACAAGAGAGAAAAACCAATTCATATGCATTTCGAAATCAATAGAAATGTGACAAGAAGCATATGTGCAAACATGTATCCAATGATCAAGAACAAGTAATAAAACTTAAGATTTTCTCATAAAACTTATTAACATTCAAACCATCCACTTGCATTTCTCTTCCAAAATCACTTCAAATCCTCATTAAACTCCAATGAACAATTAAATTCAAACACCTCTTTAAATGAGTATCAATTCAAGTCAATGTGACTTATAACATAACCATGAATAGCCAATCCAACCTCATTCCTTATAAAACCATATGAACAAACTTGACTAAATAAAATGCATACATTCCCAAGAGTTCCAAGAGATTTAACAAGAGAGAAAAACCAATTCATATGCATTTCGAAACCAATAGAAATGTGACAAGAAGCATATGTGCAAACATTTATCCAATGATCAAGAACAAGAAATAAAACTTAAGATTTTCTCATAAAACTTAATAACATTCAAACCATCCACTTGCATTTCTCTTCCAAAATCACTTCAAATCCTCATTAAACTCCAATGAACAATTAAATTCAAACACCTCTTTAAATGAGTATCAATTCAAGTCAATGTGACTTATAACATAACCATGAATAGCCAATCCAACCTCATTCCTTATAAAACCATATGAACAAACTTGACTAAATAAAATGCATACATTCCCAAGAGTTCCAAGAGATTTAACAAGAGAGAAAAACCAATTCATATGCATTTCGAAATCAATAGAAATGTGACAAGAAGCATATGTGCAAACATGTATCCAATGATCAAGAACAAGTAATAAAACTTAAGATTTTCTCATAAAACTTATTAACATTCAAACCATCCACTTGCATTTCTCTTCCAAAATCACTTCAAATCCTCATTAAACTCCAATGAACAAATAAATTCAAACACCTCTTTAAATGCGTGTCAATTCAAGTCAATGTGACTTATAACATAACCATGAATAGCCAATCCAACCTCATTCCTTATAAAACCATATGAACAATCTTCACTAAATAAAATGCATACATTCCCAAGAGTTCCAAGAGATTTAACAAGAGAGAAAAACCAATTCATATGTATTTCGAAACCAATAGAAATGTGACAAGAAGCATATGTGCAAACATGTATGCAATGATCAAGAACAAGTAATAAAACTTAAGATTTTCTCATAAAACTTAATAACATTCAAACCATCTACTTGCATTTCTCTTCTAAAATCACTTCAAATCCTCATTAAACTCCAATGAACAATTAAATTCAAACACCTCTTTAAATGAGTATCAATTCAAGTCAATGTGACTTATAACATAACCATGAATAGCCAATCCAACCTCATTCCTTATAAAACCATATGAACAAACTTCACTAAATAAAATGCATACATTCCCAAGAGTTCCAAGAGATTTAACAAGAGAGAAAAACCAATTCATATGCATTTCGAAATCAATAGAAATGTGACAAGAAGCATATGTGCAAACATGTATGCAATGATCAAGAACAAGTAATAAAACTTAAGATTTTCTCATAAAACTTATTAACATTCAAACCATCAACCTGCATTTCTCTTCCAAAATCACTTCAAATCCTCATTAAACTCCAATGAACAATTAAATTCAAACACCTCTTTAAATGAGTATCAATTCAAGTCAATGTGACTTATAACATAACCATGAATAGCCAATCCAACCTCATTCCTTATAAAACCATATGAACAAACTTCACTAAATAAAATGCATACATTCCCAAGAGTTCCAAGAGATTTAACAAGAGAGAAAAACCAATTCATATGCATTTCGAAATCAATAGAAATGTGACAAGAAGCATATGTGCAAACATGTATCCAATGATCAAGAACAAGAAATAAAACTTAAGATTTTCTCATAAAACTTAATAACATTCAAACCATCCACCTGCATTTCTCTTCCAAAATCACTTCAAATCCTCATTAAACTCCAATGAACAATTAAATTCAAACACCTCTTTAAATGAGTATCAATTCAAGTCAATGTGACTTATAACATAACCATGAATAGCCAATCCAACCTCATTCCTTATAAAACCATATGAACAAACTTCACTAAATAAAATGCATACATTCCCAAGAGTTCCAAGAGATTTAACAAGAGAGAAAAACCAATTCATATGCATTTCGAAACCAATAGAAATGTGACAAGAAGCATATGTGCAAACATGTATCCAATGATCAAGAACAAGTAATAAAACTTAAGATTTTCTCATAAAACTTAATAACATTCAGACCATCCACCTGCATTTCTCTTCCAAAATCACTTCAAATCCTCATTAAACTCCAATGAACAATTAAATTCAAACACCTCTTTAAATGAGTGTCAATTCAAGTCAATGTGACTTATAACATAACCATGAATAGCCAATCCAACCTCATTCCTTATAAAACCATATGAACAAACTTGACTAAGTAAAATGCATACATTCTCAAGAGTTCCAAGAGATTTAACAAGAGAGAAAAACCAATTCATATGCATTTCGAAATCAATAGAAATGTGACAAGAAGCATATGTGCAAACATGTATCCAATGATCAAGAACAAGTAATAAAACTTAAGATTTTCTCATAAAACTTAATAACATTCAAACCATCCACTAGCATTTCTCTTCCAAAATCACTTCAAATCCTCATTAAACTCCAATGAACAATTAAATTCAAACACCTCTTTAAATGAGTATCAATTCAAGTCAATGTGACTTATAACATAACCATGAATAGCCAATCCAACCTCATTCCTTATAAAACCATATGAACAAACTTCACTAAATAAAATGCATACATTCCCAAGAGTTCCAAGAGATTTAACAAGAGAGAAAAACCAATTCATATGCATTTCGAAATCAAAAGAAATGTGACAAGAAGCATATGTGCAAACATGTATCCAATGATCAAGAACAAGTAATAAAACTTAAGATTTTCTCAAAAAACTTAATAACATTCAAACCATCCACCTGCATTTCTCTTCCAAAATCACTTCAAATCCTCATTAAACTCCAATGAACAATTAAATTCAAACACCTCTTTAAATGAGTATCAATTCAAGTCAATGTGACTTATAACATAACCATGAATAGCCAATCCAACCTCATTCCTTATAAAACCATATGAACAAACTTGACTAAATAAAATGCATACATTCCCAAGAGTTCCAAGAGATTTAACAAGAGAGAAAAACCAATTCATATGCATTTCGAAATCAATAGAAATGTGACAAGAAGCATATGTGCAAACATGTATCCAATGATCAAGAACAAGTAATAAAACTTAAGATTTTCTCATAAAACTTAATAACATTCAAACCATCCACCTGCATTTGTCTTCCAAAATCACTTCAAATCCTCATTAAACTCCAATGAACAATTAAATTCAAACACCTCTTTAAATGAGTATCAATTCAAGTCAATGTGACTTATAACATAACCATGAATAGCCAATCCAACCTCATCCCTTATAAAACCATATGAACAAACTTCACTAAATAAAATGCATATATTCCCAAGATTTCCAAGAGATTTAACAAGAGAGAAAAACCAATTCATATGCATTTCGAAATCAATAGAAATGTGACAAGAAGCATATGTGCAAACATGTATCCAACGATCAAGAACAAGTAATAAAACTTAAGATTTTCTCATAAAACTTAATAACATTCAAACCATCCACGTGCATTTCTCTTCCAAAATCACTTCAAATCCTCATTAAACTCCAATGAACAATTAAATTCAAACACCTCTTTAAATGAGTATCAATTCAAGTCAATGTGACTTATAACATAACCATGAATAGCCAATCCAACCTCATTCCTTATAAAACCATATGAACAAACTTCACTAAATAAAATGCATACATTCCCAAGAGTTCCAAGAGATTTAACAAGAGAGAAAAACCAATTCATATGCATTTCGAAATCAATAGAAATGTGACAAGAAGCATATGTGCAAACATGTATCCAATGATCAAGAACAAGTAATAAAACTTAAGATTTTCTTATAAAACTTAATAACATTCAAACCATCCACCTGCATTTGTCTTCCAAAATCACTTCAAATCCTCATTAAACTCCAATGAACAATTAAATTCAAACACCTCTTTAAATGAGTATCAATTCAAGTCAATGTGACTTATAACATAACCATGAATAGCCAATCCAACCTCATTCCTTATAAAACCATATGAACAAACTTGACTAAATAAAATGCATACATTCCCAAGAGTTCCAAGAGATTTAACAAGAGAGAAAAACCAATTCATATGCATTTCGAAATCAATAGAAATGTGACAAGAAGCATATGTGCAAACATCTATGCAATGATCAAGAACAAGTAATAAAACTTAAGATTTTCTCATAAAACTTAATAACATTCAAACCATCCACTTGCATTTCTCTTCCAAAATCACTTCAAATCCTCATTAAACTCCAATGAACAATTAAATTCAAACACCTCTTTAAATGAGTATCAATTCAAGTCAATGTGACTTATAACATAACCATGAATAGCCAATCGAACCTCATTCCTTATAAAACCATATGAACAAACTTGACTAAATAAAATGCATACATTCCCAAGAGTTCCAAGAGATTTAACAAGAGAGAAAAACCAATTCATATGCATTTCGAAATCAATAGAAATGTGACAAGAAGCATATGTGCAAACATGTATCCAATGATCAAGAACAAGTAATAAAACTTAAGATTTTCTCATAAAACTTAATAACATTCAAACCATCCACTTGCATTTCTCTTCCAAAATCACTTCAAATCCTCATTAAACTCCAATGAACAATTAAATTCAAACACCTCTTTAAATGAGTATCAATTCAAGTCAATGTGACTTATAACATAACCATGAATAGCCAATCCAACCTCATTCCTTATAAAACCATATGAACAAACTTGACTAAATAAAATGCATACATTCCCAAGAGTTCCAAGAGATTTAACAAGAGAGAAAAACCAATTCATATGCATTTCGAAATCAATAGAAATGTGACAAGAAGCGTATGTGCAAACATGTATCCAATGATCAAGAACAAGTATTAAAACTTAAGATTTTCTCATAAAACTTAATAACATTCAAAACATCCACTTGCATTTCTCTTCAAACATCACTTCAAATCCTCATTAAACTCCAATGAACAATTAAATTCAAACACCTCTTTAAATGAGTATCAATTCAAGTCAATGTGACTTATAACATAACCATGAATAGCCAATCCAACCTCATTCCTTATAAAATCATATGAACAAACTTCACTAAATAAAATGCATACATTCCCAAGAGTTCCAAGAGATTTAACAAGAGAGAAAAACCAATTCATATGCATTTCGAAATCAATAGAAATGTGAGAAGAAGCATATGTGCAAACATGTATCCAATGATCAAGAACAAGTAATAAAACTTAAGATTTTCTCAAAAAACTTAATAACATTCAAACCATCCACCTGCATTTCTCTTCCAAAATCACTTCAAATCCTCATTAAACTCCAATGAACAATTAAATTCAAACACCTCTTTAAATGAGTATCAATTCAAGTCAATGTGACTTATAACATAACCATGAATAGCCAATCCAACCTCATTCCTTATAAAACCATATGAACAAACTTGACTAAATAAAATGCATACATTCCCAAGAGTTCCAAGAGATTTAACAAGAGAGAAAAACCAATTCATATGCATTTCGAAATCAATAGAAATGTGACAAGAAGCATATGTGCAAACATGTATCCAACGATCAAGAACAAGTAATAAAACTTAAGATTTTCTCATAAAACTTAATAACATTCAAACCATCCACGTGCATTTCTCTTCCAAAATCACTTCAAATCCTCATTAAACTCCAATGAACAATTAAATTCAAACACCTCTTTAAATGAGTATCAATTCAAGTCAATGTGACTTATAACATAACCATGAATAGCCAATCCAACCTCATTCCTTATAAAACCATATGAACAAACTTCACTAAATAAAATGCATACATTCCCAAGAGTTCCAAGAGATTTAACAAGAGAGAAAAACCAATTCATATGCATTTCGAAATCAATAGAAATGTGACAAGAAGCATATGTGCAAACATGTATCCAATGATCAAGAACAAGTAATAAAACTTAAGATTTTCTCATAAAACTTAATAACATTCAAACCATCCACGTGCATTTCTCTTCCAAAATCACTTCAAATCCTCATTAAACTCCAATGAACAATTAAATTCAAACACCTCTTTAAATGAGTATCAATTCAAGTCAATGTGACTTATAACATAACCATGAATAGCCAATCCAACCTCATTCCTTATAAAACCATATGAACAAACTTCACTAAATAAAATGCATACATTCCCAAGAGTTCCAAGAGATTTAACAAGAGAGAAAAACCAATTCATATGCATTTCGAAATCAATAGAAATGTGACAAGAAGCATATGTGCAAACATGTATCCAATGATCAAGAACAAGTAATAAAACTTAAGATTTTCTCATAAAACTTAATAACATTCAAACCATCCACGTGCATTTCTCTTCCAAAATCACTTCAAATCCTCATTAAACTCCAATGAACAATTAAATTCAAACACCTCTTTAAATGAGTATCAATTCAAGTCAATGTGACTTATAACATAACCATGAATAGCCAATCCAACCTCATTCCTTATAAAACCATATGAACAAACTTGACAAAATAAAATGCATACATTCCCAAGAGTTCCAAGAGATTTAACAAGAGAGAAAAACCAATTCATATGCATTTCGAAATCAATAGAAATGTGACAAGAAGCATATGTGCAAACATGTATCCAATGATCAAGAACAAGTAATAAAACTTAAGATTTTCTCATAAAACTTATTAACATTCAAACCATCCACTTGCATTTCTCTTCCAAAATCACTTCAAATCCTCATTAAACTCCAATGAACAATTAAATTCAAACACCTCTTTAAATGAGTATCAATTCAAGTCAATGTGACTTATAACATAACCATGAATAGCCAATCCAACCTCATTCCTTATAAAACCATATGAACAAACTTGACTAAATAAAATGCATACATTCCCAAGAGTTCCAAGAGATTTAACAAGAGAGAAAAACCAATTCATATGCATTTCGAAATCAATAGAATTGTGACAAGAAGCATATGTGCAAACATGTATGCAATGATCAAGAACAAGTAATAAAACTTAAGATTTTCTCATAAAACTTAATAACATTCAAACCATCCACCTGCATTTGTCTTCCAAAATCACTTCAAATCCTCATTAAACTCCAATGAACAATTAAATTCAAACACCTCTTTAAATGAGTATCAATTCAAGTCAATGTGACTTATAACATAACCATGAATAGCCAATCCAACCTCATTCCTTATAAAACCATATGAACAAACTTGACTAAATAAAATGCATACATTCCCAAGAGTTCCAAGAGATTTAACAAGAGAGAAAAACCAATTCATATGCATTTCGAAATCAATAGAATTGTGACAAGAAGCATATGTGCAAACATGTATGCAATGATCAAGAACAAGTAATAAAACTTAAGATTTTCTCATAAAACTTATTAACATTCAAACCATCCACTTGCATTTCTCTTCCAAAATCACTTCAAATCCTCATTAAACTCCAATGAACAATTAAATTCAAACACCTCTTTAAATGAGTATCAATTCAAGTCAATGTGACTTATAACATAACCATGAATAGCCAATCCAACCTCATTCCTTATAAAACCATATGAACAAACTTGACTAAATAAAATGCATACATTCCCAAGAGTTCCAAGAGATTTAACAAGAGAGAAAAACCAATTCATATGCATTTCGAAACCAATAGAAATGTGACAAGAAGCATATGTGCAAACATTTATCCAATGATCAAGAACAAGAAATAAAACTTAAGATTTTCTCATAAAACTTAATAACATTCAAACCATCCACTTGCATTTCTCTTCCAAAATCACTTCAAATCCTCATTAAACTCCAATGAACAATTAAATTCAAACACCTCTTTAAATGAGTATCAATTCAAGTCAATGTGACTTATAACATAACCATGAATAGCCAATCCAACCTCATTCCTTATAAAACCATATGAACAAACTTGACTAAATAAAATGCATACATTCCCAAGAGTTCCAAGAGATTTAACAAGAGAGAAAAACCAATTCATATGCATTTCGAAATCAATAGAAATGTGACAAGAAGCATATGTGCAAACATGTATCCAATGATCAAGAACAAGTAATAAAACTTAAGATTTTCTCATAAAACTTATTAACATTCAAACCATCCACTTGCATTTCTCTTCCAAAATCACTTCAAATCCTCATTAAACTCCAATGAACAAATAAATTCAAACACCTCTTTAAATGAGTGTCAATTCAAGTCAATGTGACTTATAACATAACCATGAATAGCCAATCCAACCTCATTCCTTATAAAACCATATGAACAAACTTCACTAAATAAAATGCATACATTCCCAAGAGTTCCAAGAGATTTAACAAGAGAGAAAAACCAATTCATATGTATTTCGAAACCAATAGAAATGTGACAAGAAGCATATGTGCAAACATGTATGCAATGATCAAGAACAAGTAATAAAACTTAAGATTTTCTCATAAAACTTAATAACATTCAAACCATCTACTTGCATTTCTCTTCTAAAATCACTTCAAATCCTCATTAAACTCCAATGAACAATTAAATTCAAACACCTCTTTAAATGAGTATCAATTCAAGTCAATGTGACTTATAACATAACCATGAATAGCCAATCCAACCTCATTCCTTATAAAACCATATGAACAAACTTCACTAAATAAAATGCATACATTCCCAAGAGTTCCAAGAGATTTAACAAGAGAGAAAAACCAATTCATATGCATTTCGAAATCAATAGAAATGTGACAAGAAGCATATGTGCAAACATGTATGCAATGATCAAGAACAAGTAATAAAACTTAAGATTTTCTCATAAAACTTATTAACATTCAAACCATCAACCTGCATTTCTCTTCCAAAATCACTTCAAATCCTAATTAAACTCCAATGAACAATTAAATTCAAACACCTCTTTAAATGAGTATCAATTCAAGTCAATGTGACTTATAACATAACCATGAATAGCCAATCCAACATCATTCCTTATAAAACCATATGAACAAACTTCACTAAATAAAATGCATACATTCCCAAGAGTTCCAAGAGATTTAACAAGAGAGAAAAACCAATTCATATGCATTTCGAAATCAATAGAAATGTGACAAGAAGCATATGTGCAAACATGTATCCAATGATCAAGAACAAGAAATAAAACTTAAGATTTTCTCATAAAACTTAATAACATTCAAACCATCCACCTGCATTTCTCTTCCAAAATCACTTCAAATCCTCATTAAACTCCAATGAACAATTAAATTCAAACACCTCTTTAAATGAGTATCAATTCAAGTCAATGTGACTTATAACATAACCATGAATAGCCAATCCAACCTCATTCCTTATAAAACCATATGAACAAACTTCACTAAATAAAATGCATACATTCCCAAGAGTTCCAAGAGATTTAACAAGAGAGAAAAACCAATTCATATGCATTTCGAAATCAATAGAAATGTGACAAGAAGCATATGTGCAAACATGTATCCAATGATCAAGAACAAGTAATAAAACTTAAGATTTTCCCAAAAAACTTAATAACATTCAAACCATCCACTTGCATTTCTCTTCAAAAATCTATTCAAATCCTCATTAAACTCCAATGAACAATTAAATTCAAACACCTCTTTAAATGAGTATCAATTCAAGTCAATGTGACTTATAACATAACCATGAATAGCCAATCCAACCTCATTCCTTATAAAACCATATGAACAAACTTCACTAAATAAAATGCATACATTCCCAAGAGTTCCAAGAGATTTAACAAGAGAGAAAAACCAATTCATATGCATTTCGAAATCAATAGAATTGTGACAAGAAGATATGTGCAAACATGTATGCAATGATCAAGAACAAGTAATAAAACTTAAGATTTTCTCATAAAACTTAATAACATTCAAACCATCCACCTGCATTTGTCTTCCAAAATCACTTCAAATCCTCATTAAACTCCAATGAACAATTAAATTCAAACACCTCTTTAAATGAGTATCAATTCAAGTCAATGTGACTTATAACATAACCATGAATAGCCAATCCAACCTCATTCCTTATAAAACCATATGAACAAACTTCACTAAATAAAATGCATACATTCCCAAGAGTTCCAAGAGATTTAACAAGAGAGAAAAACCAATTCATATGCATTTCGAAATCAATAGAAATGTGACAAGAAGCATATGTGCAAACATGTATGGAATGATCAAGAACAAGTAATAAAACTTAAGATTTTCTCATAAAACTTATTAACATTCAAACCATCCACTTGCATTTCTCTTCCAAAATCACTTCAAATCCTCATTAAACTCCAATGAACAATTAAATTCAAACACCTCTTTAAATGAGTATCAATTCAAGTCAATGTGACTTATAACATAACCATGAATAGCCAATCCAACCTCATTCCTTATAAAACCATATGAACAAACTTGACTAAATAAAATGCATACATTCCCAAGAGTTCCAAGAGATTTAACAAGAGAGAAAAACCAATTCATATGCATTTCGAAACCAATAGAAATGTGACAAGAAGCATATGTGCAAACATTTATCCAATGATCAAGAACAAGAAATAAAACTTAAGATTTTCTCATAAAACTTAATAACATTCAAACCATCCACCTGCATTTGTCTTCCAAAATCACTTCAAATCCTCATTAAACTCCAATGAACAATTAAATTCAAACACCTCTTTAAATGAGTATCAATTCAAGTCAATGTGACTTATAACATAACCATGAATAGCCAATCCAACCTCATTCCTTATAAAACCATATGAACAAACTTGACTAAATAAAATGCATACATTCCCAAGAGTTCCAAGAGATTTAACAAGAGAGAAAAACCAATTCATATGCATTTCGAAACCAATAGAAATGTGACAAGAAGCATATGTGCAAACATTTATCCAATGATCAAGAACAAGAAATAAAACTTAAGATTTTCTCATAAAACTTAATAACATTCAAACCATCCACTTGCATTTCTCTTCCAAAATCACTTCAAATCCTCATTAAACTCCAATGAACAATTAAATTCAAAGACCTCTTTAAATGAGTATCAATTCAAGTCAATGTGAATTATAACATAACCATGAATAGCCAATCCAACCTCATTCCTTATAAAACCATATGAACAAACTTGACTAAATAAAATGCATACATTCCCAAGAGTTCCAAGAGATTTAACAAGAGAGAAAAACCAATTCATATGCATTTCGAAATCAATAGAAATGTGACAAGAAGCATATGTGCAAACATGTATCCAATGATCAAGAACAAGTAATAAAACTTAAGATTTTCTCATAAAACTTATTAACATTCAAACCATCCACTTGCATTTCTCTTCCAAAATCACTTCAAATCCTCATTAAACTCCAATGAACAAATAAATTCAAACACCTCTTTAAATGCGTGTCAAATCAAGTCAATGTGACTTATAACATAACCATGAATAGCCAATCCAACCTCATTCCTTATAAAACCATATGAACAATCTTCACTAAATAAAATGCATACATTCCCAAGAGTTCCAAGAGATTTAACAAGAGAGAAAAACCAATTCATATGTATTTCGAAACCAATAGAAATGTGACAAGAAGCATATGTGCAAACATGTATGCAATGATCAAGAACAAGTAATAAAACTTAAGATTTTCTCATAAAACTTAATAACATTCAAACCATCCACTTGCATTTCTCTTCCAAAATCACTTCAAATCCTCATTAAACTCCAATGAACAATTAAATTCAAACACCTCTTTAAATGAGTATCAATTCAAGTCAATGTGACTTATAACATAACCATGAATAGCCAATCGAACCTCATTCCTTATAAAACCATATGAACAAACTTGACTAAATAAAATGCATACATTCCCAAGAGTTCCAAGAGATTTAACAAGAGAGAAAAACCAATTCATATGCATTTCGAAATCAATAGAAATGTGACAAGAAGCATATGTGCAAACATGTATCCAATGATCAAGAACAAGTAATAAAACTTAAGATTTTCTCATAAAACTTAATAACATTCAAACCATCCACTTGCATTTCTCTTCCAAAATCACTTCAAATCCTCATTAAACTCCAATGAACAATTAAATTCAAACACCTCTTTAAATGAGTATCAATTCAAGTCAATGTGACTTATAACATAACCATGAATAGCCAATCCAACCTCATTCCTTATAAAACCATATGAACAAACTTGACTAAATAAAATGCATACATTCCCAAGAGTTCCAAGAGATTTAACAAGAGAGAAAAACCAATTCATATGCATTTCGAAATCAATAGAAATGTGACAAGAAGCGTATGTGCAAACATGTATCCAATGATCAAGAACAAGTATTAAAACTTAAGATTTTCTCATAAAACTTAATAACATTCAAAACATCCACTTGCATTTCTCTTCAAACATCACTTCAAATCCTCATTAAACTCCAATGAACAATTAAATTCAAACACCTCTTTAAATGAGTATCAATTCAAGTCAATGTGACTTATAACATAACCATGAATAGCCAATCCAACCTCATTCCTTATAAAATCATATGAACAAACTTCACTAAATAAAATGCATACATTCCCAAGAGTTCCAAGAGATTTAACAAGAGAGAAAAACCAATTCATATGCATTTCGAAATCAATAGAAATGTGAGAAGAAGCATATGTGCAAACATGTATCCAATGATCAAGAACAAGTAATAAAACTTAAGATTTTCTCAAAAAACTTAATAACATTCAAACCATCCACCTGCATTTCTCTTCCAAAATCACTTCAAATCCTCATTAAACTCCAATGAACAATTAAATTCAAACACCTCTTTAAATGAGTATCAATTCAAGTCAATGTGACTTATAACATAACCATGAATAGCCAATCCAACCTCATTCCTTATAAAACCATATGAACAAACTTGACTAAATAAAATGCATACATTCCCAAGAGTTCCAAGAGATTTAACAAGAGAGAAAAACCAATTCATATGCATTTCGAAATCAATAGAAATGTGACAAGAAGCATATGTGCAAACATGTATCCAACGATCAAGAACAAGTAATAAAACTTAAGATTTTCTCATAAAACTTAATAACATTCAAACCATCCACGTGCATTTCTCTTCCAAAATCACTTCAAATCCTCATTAAACTCCAATGAACAATTAAATTCAAACACCTCTTTAAATGAGTATCAATTCAAGTCAATGTGACTTATAACATAACCATGAATAGCCAATCCAACCTCATTCCTTATAAAACCATATGAACAAACTTCACTAAATAAAATGCATACATTCCCAAGAGTTCCAAGAGATTTAACAAGAGAGAAAAACCAATTCATATGCATTTCGAAATCAATAGAAATGTGACAAGAAGCATATGTGCAAACATGTATCCAATGATCAAGAACAAGTAATAAAACTTAAGATTTTCTCATAAAACTTAATAACATTCAAACCATCCACGTGCATTTCTCTTCCAAAATCACTTCAAATCCTCATTAAACTCCAATGAACAATTAAATTCAAACACCTCTTTAAATGAGTATCAATTCAAGTCAATGTGACTTATAACATAACCATGAATAGCCAATCCAACCTCATTCCTTATAAAACCATATGAACAAACTTCACTAAATAAAATGCATACATTCCCAAGAGTTCCAAGAGATTTAACAAGAGAGAAAAACCAATTCATATGCATTTCGAAATCAATAGAAATGTGACAAGAAGCATATGTGCAAACATGTATCCAATGATCAAGAACAAGTAATAAAACTTAAGATTTTCTCATAAAACTTAATAACATTCAAACCATCCACGTGCATTTCTCTTCCAAAATCACTTCAAATCCTCATTAAACTCCAATGAACAATTAAATTCAAACACCTCTTTAAATGAGTATCAATTCAAGTCAATGTGACTTATAACATAACCATGAATAGCCAATCCAACCTCATTCCTTATAAAACCATATGAACAAACTTGACAAAATAAAATGCATACATTCCCAAGAGTTCCAAGAGATTTAACAAGAGAGAAAAACCAATTCATATGCATTTCGAAATCAATAGAAATGTGACAAGAAGCATATGTGCAAACATGTATCCAATGATCAAGAACAAGTAATAAAACTTAAGATTTTCTCATAAAACTTATTAACATTCAAACCATCCACTTGCATTTCTCTTCCAAAATCACTTCAAATCCTCATTAAACTCCAATGAACAATTAAATTCAAACACCTCTTTAAATGAGTATCAATTCAAGTCAATGTGACTTATAACATAACCATGAATAGCCAATCCAACCTCATTCCTTATAAAACCATATGAACAAACTTGACTAAATAAAATGCATACATTCCCAAGAGTTCCAAGAGATTTAACAAGAGAGAAAAACCAATTCATATGCATTTCGAAATCAATAGAATTGTGACAAGAAGCATATGTGCAAACATGTATGCAATGATCAAGAACAAGTAATAAAACTTAAGATTTTCTCATAAAACTTAATAACATTCAAACCATCCACCTGCATTTGTCTTCCAAAATCACTTCAAATCCTCATTAAACTCCAATGAACAATTAAATTCAAACACCTCTTTAAATGAGTATCAATTCAAGTCAATGTGACTTATAACATAACCATGAATAGCCAATCCAACCTCATTCCTTATAAAACCATATGAACAAACTTGACTAAATAAAATGCATACATTCCCAAGAGTTCCAAGAGATTTAACAAGAGAGAAAAACCAATTCATATGCATTTCGAAATCAATAGAATTGTGACAAGAAGCATATGTGCAAACATGTATGCAATGATCAAGAACAAGTAATAAAACCTAAGATTTTCTCATAAAACTTATTAACATTCAAACCATCCACTTGCATTTCTCTTCCAAAATCACTTCAAATCCTCATTAAACTCCAATGAACAATTAAATTCAAACACCTCTTTAAATGAGTATCAATTCAAGTCAATGTGACTTATAACATAACCATGAATAGCCAATCCAACCTCATTCCTTATAAAACCATATGAACAAACTTGACTAAATAAAATGCATACATTCCCAAGAGTTCCAAGAGATTTAACAAGAGAGAAAAACCAATTCATATGCATTTCGAAACCAATAGAAATGTGACAAGAAGCATATGTGCAAACATTTATCCAATGATCAAGAACAAGAAATAAAACTTAAGATTTTCTCATAAAACTTAATAACATTCAAACCATCCACTTGCATTTCTCTTCCAAAATCACTTCAAATCCTCATTAAACTCCAATGAACAATTAAATTCAAACACCTCTTTAAATGAGTATCAATTCAAGTCAATGTGACTTATAACATAACCATGAATAGCCAATCCAACCTCATTCCTTATAAAACCATATGAACAAACTTGACTAAATAAAATGCATACATTCCCAAGAGTTCCAAGAGATTTAACAAGAGAGAAAAACCAATTCATATGCATTTCGAAATCAATAGAAATGTGACAAGAAGCATATGTGCAAACATGTATCCAATGATCAAGAACAAGTAATAAAACTTAAGATTTTCTCATAAAACTTATTAACATTCAAACCATCCACTTGCATTTCTCTTCCAAAATCACTTCAAATCCTCATTAAACTCCAATGAACAAATAAATTCAAACACCTCTTTAAATGAGTGTCAATTCAAGTCAATGTGACTTATAACATAACCATGAATAGCCAATCCAACCTCATTCCTTATAAAACCATATGAACAAACTTCACTAAATAAAATGCATACATTCCCAAGAGTTCCAAGAGATTTAACAAGAGAGAAAAACCAATTCATATGTATTTCGAAACCAATAGAAATGTGACAAGAAGCATATGTGCAAACATGTATGCAATGATCAAGAACAAGTAATAAAACTTAAGATTTTCTCATAAAACTTAATAACATTCAAACCATCTACTTGCATTTCTCTTCTAAAATCACTTCAAATCCTCATTAAACTCCAATGAACAATTAAATTCAAACACCTCTTTAAATGAGTATCAATTCAAGTCAATGTGACTTATAACATAACCATGAATAGCCAATCCAACCTCATTCCTTATAAAACCATATGAACAAACTTCACTAAATAAAATGCATACATTCCCAAGAGTTCCAAGAGATTTAACAAGAGAGAAAAACCAATTCATATGCATTTCGAAATCAATAGAAATGTGACAAGAAGCATATGTGCAAACATGTATGCAATGATCAAGAACAAGTAATAAAACTTAAGATTTTCTCATAAAACTTATTAACATTCAAACCATCAACCTGCATTTCTCTTCCAAAATCACTTCAAATCCTAATTAAACTCCAATGAACAATTAAATTCAAACACCTCTTTAAATGAGTATCAATTCAAGTCAATGTGACTTATAACATAACCATGAATAGCCAATCCAACATCATTCCTTATAAAACCATATGAACAAACTTCACTAAATAAAATGCATACATTCCCAAGAGTTCCAAGAGATTTAACAAGAGAGAAAAACCAATTCATATGCATTTCGAAATCAATAGAAATGTGACAAGAAGCATATGTGCAAACATGTATCCAATGATCAAGAACAAGAAATAAAACTTAAGATTTTCTCATAAAACTTAATAACATTCAAACCATCCACCTGCATTTCTCTTCCAAAATCACTTCAAATCCTCATTAAACTCCAATGAACAATTAAATTCAAACACCTCTTTAAATGAGTATCAATTCAAGTCAATGTGACTTATAACATAACCATGAATAGCCAATCCAACCTCATTCCTTATAAAACCATATGAACAAACTTCACTAAATAAAATGCATACATTCCCAAGAGTTCCAAGAGATTTAACAAGAGAGAAAAACCAATTCATATGCATTTCGAAATCAATAGAAATGTGACAAGAAGCATATGTGCAAACATGTATCCAATGATCAAGAACAAGTAATAAAACTTAAGATTTTCCCAAAAAACTTAATAACATTCAAACCATCCACTTGCATTTCTCTTCAAAAATCTATTCAAATCCTCATTAAACTCCAATGAACAATTAAATTCAAACACCTCTTTAAATGAGTATCAATTCAAGTCAATGTGACTTATAACATAACCATGAATAGCCAATCCAACCTCATTCCTTATAAAACCATATGAACAAACTTCACTAAATAAAATGCATACATTCCCAAGAGTTCCAAGAGATTTAACAAGAGAGAAAAACCAATTCATATGCATTTCGAAATCAATAGAATTGTGACAAGAAGATATGTGCAAACATGTATGCAATGATCAAGAACAAGTAATAAAACTTAAGATTTTCTCATAAAACTTAATAACATTCAAACCATCCACCTGCATTTGTCTTCCAAAATCACTTCAAATCCTCATTAAACTCCAATGAACAATTAAATTCAAACACCTCTTTAAATGAGTATCAATTCAAGTCAATGTGACTTATAACATAACCATGAATAGCCAATCCAACCTCATTCCTTATAAAACCATATGAACAAACTTCACTAAATAAAATGCATACATTCCCAAGAGTTCCAAGAGATTTAACAAGAGAGAAAAACCAATTCATATGCATTTCGAAATCAATAGAAATGTGACAAGAAGCATATGTGCAAACATGTATGGAATGATCAAGAACAAGTAATAAAACTTAAGATTTTCTCATAAAACTTATTAACATTCAAACCATCCACTTGCATTTCTCTTCCAAAATCACTTCAAATCCTCATTAAACTCCAATGAACAATTAAATTCAAACACCTCTTTAAATGAGTATCAATTCAAGTCAATGTGACTTATAACATAACCATGAATAGCCAATCCAACCTCATTCCTTATAAAACCATATGAACAAACTTGACTAAATAAAATGCATACATTCCCAAGAGTTCCAAGAGATTTAACAAGAGAGAAAAACCAATTCATATGCATTTCGAAACCAATAGAAATGTGACAAGAAGCATATGTGCAAACATTTATCCAATGATCAAGAACAAGAAATAAAACTTAAGATTTTCTCATAAAACTTAATAACATTCAAACCATCCACCTGCATTTGTCTTCCAAAATCACTTCAAATCCTCATTAAACTCCAATGAACAATTAAATTCAAACACCTCTTTAAATGAGTATCAATTCAAGTCAATGTGACTTATAACATAACCATGAATAGCCAATCCAACCTCATTCCTTATAAAACCATATGAACAAACTTGACTAAATAAAATGCATACATTCCCAAGAGTTCCAAGAGATTTAACAAGAGAGAAAAACCAATTCATATGCATTTCGAAACCAATAGAAATGTGACAAGAAGCATATGTGCAAACATTTATCCAATGATCAAGAACAAGAAATAAAACTTAAGATTTTCTCATAAAACTTAATAACATTCAAACCATCCACTTGCATTTCTCTTCCAAAATCACTTCAAATCCTCATTAAACTCCAATGAACAATTAAATTCAAAGACCTCTTTAAATGAGTATCAATTCAAGTCAATGTGACTTATAACATAACCATGAATAGCCAATCCAACCTCATTCCTTATAAAACCATATGAACAAACTTGACTAAATAAAATGCATACATTCCCAAGAGTTCCAAGAGATTTAACAAGAGAGAAAAACCAATTCATATGCATTTCGAAATCAATAGAAATGTGACAAGAAGCATATGTGCAAACATGTATCCAATGATCAAGAACAAGTAATAAAACTTAAGATTTTCTCATAAAACTTATTAACATTCAAACCATCCACTTGCATTTCTCTTCCAAAATCACTTCAAATCCTCATTAAACTCCAATGAACAAATAAATTCAAACACCTCTTTAAATGCGTGTCAAATCAAGTCAATGTGACTTATAACATAACCATGAATAGCCAATCCAACCTCATTCCTTATAAAACCATATGAACAATCTTCACTAAATAAAATGCATACATTCCCAAGAGTTCCAAGAGATTTAACAAGAGAGAAAAACCAATTCATATGTATTTCGAAACCAATAGAAATGTGACAAGAAGCATATGTGCAAACATGTATGCAATGATCAAGAACAAGTAATAAAACTTAAGATTTTCTCATAAAACTTAATAACATTCAAACCATCTACTTGCATTTCTCTTCTAAAATCACTTCAAATCCTCATTAAACTCCAATGAACAATTAAATTCAAACACCTCTTTAAATGAGTATCAATTCAAGTCAATGTGACTTATAACATAACCATGAATAGCCAATCCAACCTCATTCCTTATAAAACCATATGAACAAACTTCACTAAATAAAATGCATACATTCCCAAGAGTTCCAAGAGATTTAACAAGAGAGAAAAACCAATTCATATGCATTTCGAAATCAATAGAAATGTGACAAGAAGCATATGTGCAAACATGTATGCAATGATCAAGAACAAGTAATAAAACTTAAGATTTTCTCATAAAACTTATTAACATTCAAACCATCAACCTGCATTTCTCTTCCAAAATCACTTCAAATCCTCATTAAACTCCAATGAACAATTAAATTCAAACACCTCTTTAAATGAGTATCAATTCAAGTCAATGTGACTTATAACATAACCATGAATAGCCAATCCAACCTCATTCCTTATAAAACCATATGAACAAACTTCACTAAATAAAATGCATACATTCCCAAGAGTTCCAAGAGATTTAACAAGAGAGAAAAACCAATTCATATGCATTTCGAAATCAATAGAAATGTGACAAGAAGCATATGTGCAAACATGTATCCAATGATCAAGAACAAGAAATAAAACTTAAGATTTTCTCATAAAACTTAATAACATTCAAACCATCCACCTGCATTTCTCTTCCAAAATCACTTCAAATCCTCATTAAACTCCAATGAACAATTAAATTCAAACACCTCTTTAAATGAGTATCAATTCAAGTCAATGTGACTTATAACATAACCATGAATAGCCAATCCAACCTCATTCCTTATAAAACCATATGAACAAACTTCACTAAATAAAATGCATACATTCCCAAGAGTTCCAAGAGATTTAACAAGAGAGAAAAACCAATTCATATGCATTTCGAAACCAATAGAAATGTGACAAGAAGCATATGTGCAAACATGTATCCAATGATCAAGAACAAGTAATAAAACTTAAGATTTTCTCATAAAACTTAATAACATTCAGACCATCCACCTGCATTTCTCTTCCAAAATCTCTTCAAATCCTCATTAAACTCCAATGAACAATTAAATTCAAGCACCTCTTTAAATGAGTGTCAATTCAAGTCAATGTGACTTATAACATAACCATGAATAGCCAACCCAACCTCATTCCTTATAAAACCATATGAACAAACTTGACTAAGTAAAATGCATACATTCTCAAGAGTTCCAAGAGATTTAACAAGAGAGAAAAACCAATTCATATGCATTTCGAAATCAATAGAAATGTGACAAGAAGCATATGTGCAAACATGTATCCAATGATCAAGAACAAGTAATAAAACTTAAGATTTTCTCATAAAACTTAATAACATTCAAACCATCCACTAGCATTTCTCTTCCAAAATCACTTCAAATCCTCATTAAACTCCAATGAACAATTAAATTCAAACACCTCTTTAAATGAGTATCAATTCAAGTCAATGTGACTTATAACATAACCATGAATAGCCAATCCAACCTCATTCCTTATAAAACCATATGAACAAACTTCACTAAATAAAATGCATACATTCCCAAGAGTTCCAAGAGATTTAACAAGAGAGAAAAACCAATTCATATGCATTTCGAAATCAAAAGAAATGTGACAAGAAGCATATGTGCAAACATGTATCCAATGATCAAGAACAAGTAATAAAACTTAAGATTTTCTCAAAAAACTTAATAACATTCAAACCATCCACCTGCATTTCTCTTCCAAAATCACTTCAAATCCTCATTAAACTCCAATGAACAATTAAATTCAAACACCTCTTTAAATGAGTATCAATTCAAGTCAATGTGACTTATAACATAACCATGAATAGCCAATCCAACCTCATTCCTTATAAAACCATATGAACAAACTTGACTAAATAAAATGCATACATTCCCAAGAGTTCCAAGAGATTTAACAAGAGAGAAAAACCAATTCATATGCATTTCGAAATCAATAGAAATGTGACAAGAAGCATATGTGCAAACATGTATCCAATGATCAAGAACAAGTAATAAAACTTAAGATTTTCTCATAAAACTTAATAACATTCAAACCATCCACCTGCATTTCTCTTCCAAAATCACTTCAAATCCTCATTAAACTCCAATGAACAATTAAATTCAAACACCTCTTTAAATGAGTATCAATTCAAGTCAATGTGACTTATAACATAACCATGAATAGCCAATCCAACCTCATTCCTTATAAAACCATATGAACAAACTTGACTAAATAAAATGCATACATTCCCAAGAGTTCCAAGAGATTTAACAAGAGAGAAAAACCAATTCATATGCATTTCGAAATCAATAGAAATGTGACAAGAAGCATATGTGCAAACATGTATCCAATGATCAAGAACAAGTATTAAAACTTAAGATTTTCTCATAAAACTTAATAACATTCAAAACATCCACTTGCATTTCTCTTCAAACATCACTTCAAATCCTCATTAAACTCCAATGAACAATTAAATTCAAACACCTCGTTAAATGAGTATCAATTCAAGTCAATGTGACTTATAACATAACCATGAATAGCCAATCCAACCTCATTCCTTATAAAATCATATGAACAAACTTCACTAAATAAAATGCATACATTCCCAAGAGTTCCAAGAGATTTAACAAGAGAGAAAAACCAATTCATATGCATTTCGAAATCAATAGAAATGTGAGAAGAAGCATATGTGCAAACATGTATCCAATGATCAAGAACAAGTAATAAAACTTAAGATTTTCTCAAAAAACTTAATAACATTCAAACCATCCACCTGCATTTCTCTTCCAAAATCACTTCAAATCCTCATTAAACTCCAATGAACAATTAAATTCAAACACCTCTTTAAATGAGTATCAATTCAAGTCAATGTGACTTATAACATAACCATGAATAGCCAATCCAACCTCATTCCTTATAAAACCATATGAACAAACTTGACTAAATAAAATGCATACATTCCCAAGAGTTCCAAGAGATTTAACAAGAGAGAAAAACCAATTCATATGCATTTCGAAATCAATAGAAATGTGACAAGAAGCATATGTGCAAACATCTATGCAATGATCAAGAACAAGTAATAAAACTTAAGATTTTCTCATAAAACTTAATAACATTCAAACCATCCACTTGCATTTCTCTTCCAAAATCACTTCAAATCCTCATTAAACTCCAATGAACAATTAAATTCAAACACCTCTTTAAATGAGTATCAATTCAAGTCAATGTGACTTATAACATAACCATGAATAGCCAATCGAACCTCATTCCTTATAAAACCATATGAACAAACTTGACTAAATAAAATGCATACATTCCCAAGAGTTCCAAGAGATTTAACAAGAGAGAAAAACCAATTCATATGCATTTCGAAATCAATAGAAATGTGACAAGAAGCATATGTGCAAACATGTATGCAATGATCAAGAACAAGTAATAAAACTTAAGATTTTCTCATAAAACTTAATAACATTCAAACCATCCACTTGCATTTCTCTTCCAAAATCACTTCAAATCCTCATTAAACTCCAATGAACAATTAAATTCAAACACCTCTTTAAATGAGTATCAATTCAAGTCAATGTGACTTATAACATAACCATGAATAGCCAATCCAACCTCATTCCTTATAAAACCATATGAACAAACTTGACTAAATAAAATGCATACATTCCCAAGAGTTCCAAGAGATTTAACAAGAGAGAAAAACCAATTCATATGCATTTCGAAATCAATAGAAATGTGACAAGAAGCGTATGTGCAAACATGTATCCAATGATCAAGAACAAGTATTAAAACTTAAGATTTTCTCATAAAACTTAATAACATTCAAAACATCCACTTGCATTTCTCTTCAAACATCACTTCAAATCCTCATTAAACTCCAATGAACAATTAAATTCAAACACCTCGTTAAATGAGTATCAATTCAAGTCAATGTGACTTATAACATAACCATGAATAGCCAATCCAACCTCATTCCTTATAAAATCATATGAACAAACTTCACTAAATAAAATGCATACATTCCCAAGAGTTCCAAGAGATTTAACAAGAGAGAAAAACCAATTCATATGCATTTCGAAATCAATAGAAATGTGAGAAGAAGCATATGTGCAAACATGTATCCAATGATCAAGAACAAGTAATAAAACTTAAGATTTTCTCAAAAAACTTAATAACATTCAAACCATCCACCTGCATTTCTCTTCCAAAATCACTTCAAATCCTCATTAAACTCCAATGAACAATTAAATTCAAACACCTCTTTAAATGAGTATCAATTCAAGTCAATGTGACTTATAACATAACCATGAATAGCCAATCCAACCTCATTCCTTATAAAACCATATGAACAAACTTGACTAAATAAAATGCATACATTCCCAAGAGTTCCAAGAGATTTAACAAGAGAGAAAAACCAATTCATATGCATTTCGAAATCAATAGAAATGTGACAAGAAGCATATGTGCAAACATGTATCCAATGATCAAGAACAAGTAATAAAACTTAAGATTTTCTCAAAAAACTTAATAACATTCAAACCATCCACCTGCATTTGTCTTCCAAAATCACTTCAAATCCTCATTAAACTCCAATGAACAATTAAATTCAAACACCTCTTTAAATGAGTATCAATTCAAGTCAATGTGACTTATAACATAACCATGAATAGCCAATCCAACCTCATTCCTTATAAAACCATATGAACAAACTTGACTAAATAAAATGCATACATTCCCAAGAGTTCCAAGAGATTTAACAAGAGAGAAAAACCAATTCATATGCATTTCGAAATCAATAGAAATGTGACAAGAAGCATATGTGCAAACATGTATCCAACGATCAAGAACAAGTAATAAAACTTAAGATTTTCTCATAAAACTTAATAACATTCAAACCATCCACGTGCATTTCTCTTCCAAAATCACTTCAAATCCTCATTAAACTCCAATGAACAATTAAATTCAAACACCTCTTTAAATGAGTATCAATTCAAGTCAATGTGACTTATAACATAACCATGAATAGCCAATCCAACCTCATTCCCTAATAAAACCATATGAACAAACTTGACTAAATAAAATGCATACATTCCCAAGAGTTCCAAGAGATTTAACAAGAGAGAAAAACCAATTCATATGAATTTCGAAATCAATAGAAATGTGACAAGAAGCATATGTGCAAACAGGTATCCAACGATCAAGAACAAGTAATAAAACTTAAGATTTTCTCATAAAACTTAATAACATTCAAACCATCCACTTGCATTTCTCTTCCAAAATCACTTCAAATCCTCATTAAACTCTAATGAACAATTAAATTCAAACACCTCTTTAAATGAGTATCAATTCAAGTCAATGTGACTTATAACATAACCATGAATAGCCAATCCAACCTCATTCCTTATAAAACCATATGAACAAACTTGACTAAATAAAATGCATACATTCCCAAGAGTTCCAAGAGATTTAACAAGAGAGAAAAACCAATTCATATGCATTTCGAAATCAATAGAATTGTGACAAGAAGCATATGTGCAAACATGTATGCAATGATCAAGAACAAGTAATAAAACTTAAGATTTTCTCATAAAACTTAATAACATTCAAACCATCCACCTGCATTTGTCTTCCAAAATCACTTCAAATCCTCATTAAACTCCAATGAACAATTAAATTCAAACACCTCTTTAAATGAGTATCAATTCAAGTCAATGTGACTTATAACATAACCATGAATAGCCAATCCAACCTCATTCCTTATAAAACCATATGAACAAACTTCACTAAATAAAATGCATACATTCCCAAGAGTTCCAAGAGATTTAACAAGAGAGAAAAACCAATTCATATGCATTTCGAAATCAATAGAAATGTGAAAAGAAGCATATGTGCAAACATGTATCCAATGATCAAGAACAAGTAATAAAACTTAAGATTTTCTCATAAAACTTAATAACATTCAAACCATCCACCTGCATTTGTCTTCCAAAATCACTTCAAATCCTCATTAAACTCCAATGAACAATTAAATTCAAACACCTCTTTAAATGAGTATCAATTCAAGTCAATGTGACTTATAACATAACCATGAATAGCCAATCCAACCTCATTCCTTATAAAACCATATGAACAAACTTGACTAAATAAAATGCATACATTCCCAAGAGTTCCAAGAGATTTAACAAGAGAGAAAAACCAATTCATATGCATTTCGAAATCAATAGAAATGTGACAAGAAGCATATGTGCAAACATGTATGCAATGATCAAGAACAAGTAATAAAACTTAAGATTTTCTCATAAAACTTAATAACATTCAAACCATCCACCTGCATTTGTCTTCCAAAATCACTTCAAATCCTCATTAAACTCCAATGAACAATTAAATTCAAACACCTCTTTAAATGAGTATCAATTCAAGTCAATGTGACTTATAACATAACCATGAATAGCCAATCCAACCTCATTCCTTATAAAACCATATGAACAAACTTGACTAAATAAAATGCATACATTCCCAAGAGTTCCAAGAGATTTAACAAGAGAGAAAAACCAATTCATATGAATTTCGAAATCAATAGAAATGTGACAAGAAGCATATGTGCAAACATGTATGCAATGATCAAGAACAAGTAATAAAACTTAAGATTTTCTCATAAAACTTAATAACATTCAACCCATCCACTTGCATTTCTCTTCCAAAATCACTTCAAATCCTCATTAAACTCCAATGAACAATTAAATTCAAACACCTCTTTAAATGAGTATCAATTCAAGTCAATGTGACTTATAACATAACCATGAATAGCCAATCCAACCTCATTCCTCATAAAACCATATGAACAAACTTGACTAAATAAAATGCATACATTCCCAAGAGTTCCAAGAGATTTAACAAGAGAGAAAAACCAATTCATATACATTTCGAAATCAATAGAAATGTGACAAGAAGCATATGTGCAAACATGTATGCAATGATCAAGAACAAGTAATAAAACTTAAGATTTTCTCATAAAACTTAATAACATTCAAACCATCCACCTGCATTTGTCTTCCAAAATCACTTCAAATCCTCATTAAACTCCAATGAACAATTAAATTCAAACACCTCTTTAAATGAGTATCAATTCAAGTCAATGTGACTTATAACATAACCATGAATAGCCAATCCAACCTCATTCCTCATAAAACCATATGAACAAACTTCACTAAATAAAATGCATACATTCCCAAGAGTTCCAAGAGATTTAACAAGAGAGAAAAACCAATTCATATGCATTTCGAAATCAATAGAAATGTGACAAGAAGCATATGTGCAAACAGGTATCCAACGATCAAGAACAAGTAATAAAACTTAAGATTTTCTCATAAAACTTAATAACATTCAAACCATCCACTTGCATTTCTCTTCCAAAATCACTTCAAATCCTCATTAAACTCCAATGAACAATTAAATTCAAACACCTCTTTAAATGAGTATCAATTCAAGTCAATGTGACTTATAACATAACCATGAATAGCCAATCCAACCTCATTCCTTATAAAACCATATGAACAAACTTGACTAAATAAAATGCATACATTCCCAAGAGTTCCAATAGATTTAACAAGAGAGAAAAACCAATTCATATGCATTTCGAAATCAATAGAAATGTGACAAGAAGCATATGTGCAAACATGTATCCAATGATCAAGAACAAGTAATAAAACTTAAGATTTTCTCATAAAACTTAATAACATTCAAACCATCCACTTGCATTTCTCTTCCAAAATCACTTCAAATCCTCATTAAACTCCAATGAACAATTAAATTCAAACACCTCTTTAAATGAGTATCAATTCAAGTCAATGTGACTTATAACATAACCATGAATAGCCAATCCAACCTCATTCCTTATAAAACCATATGAACAAACTTCACTAAATAAAATGCATACATTCCCAAGAGTTCCAAGAGATTTAACAAGAGAGAAAAACCAATTCATATGCATTTCGAAATCAATAGAAATGTGACAAGAAGCATATGTGCAAACATGTATCCAATGATCAAGAACAAGTAATAAAACTTAAGATTTTCTCATAAAACTTAATAACATTCAAACCATCCACCTGCATTTGTCTTCCAAAATCACTTCAAATCCTCATTAAACTCCAATGAACAATTAAATTCAAACACCTCTTTAAATGAGTATCAATTCAAGTCAATGTGACTTATAACATAACCACGAATAGCCAATCCAACTTCATTCCTTATAAAACCATATGAACAAACTTCACTAAATAAAATGCATACATTCCCAAGAGTTCCAAGAGATTTAACAAGAGAGAAAAACCAATTCATATGCATTTCGAAATCAATAGAAATGTGACAAGAAGCATATGTGCAAACATGTATGCAATGATCAAGAACAAGTAATAAAACTTAAGATTTTCTCATAAAACTTAATAACATTCAAACCATCCACCTGCATTTGTCTTCCAAAATCACTTCAAATCCTCATTAAACTCCAATGAACAATTAAATTCAAACACCTCTTTAAATGAGTATCAATTCAAGTCAATGTGACTTATAACATAACCATGAATAGCCAATCCAACCTCATTCCTTATAAAACCATATGAACAAACTTGACTAAATAAAATGCATACATTCCCAAGAGTTCCAAGAGATTTAACAAGAGAGAAAAACCAATTCATATGAATTTCGAAATCAATAGAAATGTGACAAGAAGCATATGTGCAAACATGTATGCAATGATCAAGAACAAGTAATAAAACTTAAGATTTTCTCATAAAACTTAAAAACATTCAACCCATCCACTTGCATTTCTCTTCCAAAATCACTTCAAATCCTCATTAAACTCCAATGAACAATTAAATTCAAACACCTCTTTAAATGAGTATCAATTCAAGTCAATGTGACTTATAACATAACCATGAATAGCCAATCCAACCTCATTCCTCATAAAACCATATGAACAAACTTGACTAAATAAAATGCATACATTCCCAAGAGTTCCAAGAGATTTAACAAGAGAGAAAAACCAATTCATATACATTTCGAAATCAATAGAAATGTGACAAGAAGCATATGTGCAAACATGTATGCAATGATCAAGAACAAGTAATAAAACTTAAGATTTTCTCATAAAACTTAATAACATTCAAACCATCCACCTGCATTTGTCTTCCAAAATCACTTCAAATCCTCATTAAACTCCAATGAACAATTAAATTCAAACACCTCTTTAAATGAGTATCAATTCAAGTCAATGTGACTTATAACATAACCGTGAATAGCCAATCCAACCTCATTCCTCATAAAACCATATGAACAAACTTCACTAAATAAAATGCAAACATTCCCAAGAGTTCCAAGAGATTTAACAAGAGAGAAAAACCAATTCATATGCATTTCGAAATCAATAGAAATGTGACAAGAAGCATATGTGCAAACATGTATCCAATGATCAAGAACAAGTAATAAAACTTAAGATTTTCACATAAAACTTAATAACATTCAAACCATCCACTTGCATTTCTCTTCAAAAATCACTTCAAATCCTCATTAAACTCCAGTGAACAATTAAATTCAAACACCTCTTTAAATGAGTATCAATTCAAGTCAATGTGACTTATAACATAACCATGAATAGCCAATCCAACCTCATTCCTTATAAAACCATATGAACAAACTTCACTAAATAAAATGCATACATTCCCAAGAGTTCCAAGAGATTTAACAAGAGAGAAAAACCAAATCATATGCATTTCGAAATCAATAGAAATGTGACAAGAAGCATATGTGCAAACATGTATCCAATGATCAAGAACAAGTAATAAAACTTAAGATTTTCTCAAAAAACTTAATACCATTCAAACCATCCACCTGCATTTCTCTTCCAAAATCACTTCAAATCCTCATTAAACTCTAATGAACAATTAAATTCAAACACCTCTTTAAATGAGTATCAATTCAAGTCAATGTGACTTATAACATAACCATGAATAGCCAATCCAACCTCATTCCTTATAAAACCATATGAACAAACTTGACTAAATAAAATGCATACATTCCCAAGAGTTCCAAGAGATTTAACAAGAGAGAAAAACCAATTCATATGCATTTCGAAATCAATAGAAATGTGACAAGAAGCATATGTGCAAACATGTATCCAATGATCAAGAACAAGTAATAAAACTTAAGATTTTCTCATAAAACTTAATAACATTCAAACCATCCACTTGCATTTCTCTTCCAAAATCACTTCAAATCCTCATTAAACTCCAATGAACAATTAAATTCAAACACCTCTTTAAATGAGTATCAATTCAAGTCAATGTGACTTATAACATAACCATGAATAGCCAATCCAACCTCATTCCTTATAAAACCATATGACCAAACTTGACTAAATAAAATGCATACATTCCCAAGAGTTCCAAGAGATTTAACAAGAGAGAAAAACCAATTCATATGCATTTCGAAATCAATAGAAATGTGACAAGAAGCATATGTGCAAACATGTATCCAACGATCAAGAACAAGTAATAAAACTTAAGATTTTCTCATAAAACTTAATAACATTCAAACCATCCACTTGCATTTCTCTTCCAAAATCACTTCAAATCCTCATTAAACTCCAATGAACAATTAAATTCAAACACCTCTTTAAATGAGTATCAATTCAAGTCAATGTGACTTATAACATAACCATGAATAGCCAATCCAACCTCATTCCTTATAAAACCATATGAACAAACTTGACTAAATAAAATGCATACATTCTCAAGAGTTCCAAGAGATTTAACAAGAGAGAAAAACCAATTCATATGCATTTCGAAATCAATAGAAATGTGACAAGAAGCATATGTGCAAACATGTATGCAATGATCAAGAACAAGTAATAAAACTTAAGATTTTCTCATAAAACTTAATAACATTCAAACCATCCACCTGCATTTGTCTTCCAAAATCACTTCAAATCCTCATTAAACTCCAATGAACAATTAAATTCAAACACCTCTTTAAATGAGTATCAATTCAAGTCAATGTGACTTATAACATAACCATGAATAGCCAATCCAACCTCATTCCTTATAAAACCATATGAACAAACTTCACTAAATAAAATGCATACATTCCCAAGAGTTCCAAGAGATTTAACAAGAGAGAAAAACCAATTCATATGCATTTCGAAACCAATAGAAATGTGACAAGAAGCATATGTGCAAACATTTATCCAATGATCAAGAACAAGAAATAAAACTTAAGATTTTCTCATAAAACTTAATAACATTCAAACCATCCACTTGCATTTCTCTTCCAAAATCACTTCAAATCCTCATTAAACTCCAATGAACAATTAAATTCAAACACCTCTTTAAATGAGTATCAATTCAAGTCAATGTGACTTATAACATAACCATGAATAGCCAATCCAACCTCATTCCTTATAAAACCATATGAACAAACTTGACTAAATAAAATGCATACATTCCCAAGAGTTCCAAGAGATTTAACAAGAGAGAAAAACCAATTCATATGCATTTCGAAATCAATAGAAATGTGACAAGAAGCATATGTGCAAACATGTATCCAATGATCAAGAACAAGTAATAAAACTTAAGATTTTCTCATAAAACTTATTAACATTCAAACCATCCACTTGCATTTCTCTTCCAAAATCACTTCAAATCCTCATTAAACTCCAATGAACAAATAAATTCAAACACCTCTTTAAATGAGTGTCAATTCAAGTCAATGTGACTTATAACATAACCATGAATAGCCAATCCAACCTCATTCCTTATAAAACCATATGAACAAACTTCACTAAATAAAATGCATACATTCCCAAGAGTTCCAAGAGATTTAACAAGAGAGAAAAACCAATTCATATGTATTTCGAAACCAATAGAAATGTGACAAGAAGCATATGTGCAAACATGTATGCAATGATCAAGAACAAGTAATAAAACTTAAGATTTTCTCATAAAACTTAATAACATTCAAACCATCTACTTGCATTTCTCTTCTAAAATCACTTCAAATCCTCATTAAACTCCAATGAACAATTAAATTCAAACACCTCTTTAAATGAGTATCAATTCAAGTCAATGTGACTTATAACATAACCATGAATAGCCAATCCAACCTCATTCCTTATAAAACCATATGAACAAACTTCACTAAATAAAATGCATACATTCCCAAGAGTTCCAAGAGATTTAACAAGAGAGAAAAACCAATTCATATGCATTTCGAAATCAATAGAAATGTGACAAGAAGCATATGTGCAAACATGTATCCAATGATCAAGAACAAGTAATAAAACTTAAGATTTTCTCATAAAACTTAATAACATTCAAACCATCCACTTGCATTTCTCTTCCAAAATCACTTCAAATCCTCATTAAACTCCAATGAACAATTAAATTCAAACACCTCTTTAAATGAGTATCAATTCAAGTCAATGTGACTTATAACATAACCATGAATAGCCAATCCAACCTCATTCCTTATAAAACCATATGACCAAACTTGACTAAATAAAATGCATACATTCCCAAGAGTTCCAAGAGATTTAACAAGAGAGAAAAACCAATTCATATGCATTTCGAAATCAATAGAAATGTGACAAGAAGCATATGTGCAAACATGTATCCAACGATCAAGAACAAGTAATAAAACTTAAGATTTTCTCATAAAACTTAATAACATTCAAACCATCCACTTGCATTTCTCTTCCAAAATCACTTCAAATCCTCATTAAACTCCAATGAACAATTAAATTCAAACACCTCTTTAAATGAGTATCAATTCAAGTCAATGTGACTTATAACATAACCATGAATAGCCAATCCAACCTCATTCCTTATAAAACCATATGAACAAACTTGACTAAATAAAATGCATACATTCTCAAGAGTTCCAAGAGATTTAACAAGAGAGAAAAACCAATTCATATGCATTTCGAAATCAATAGAAATGTGACAAGAAGCATATGTGCAAACATGTATGCAATGATCAAGAACAAGTAATAAAACTTAAGATTTTCTCATAAAACTTAATAACATTCAAACCATCCACCTGCATTTGTCTTCCAAAATCACTTCAAATCCTCATTAAACTCCAATGAACAATTAAATTCAAACACCTCTTTAAATGAGTATCAATTCAAGTCAATGTGACTTATAACATAACCATGAATAGCCAATCCAACCTCATTCCTTATAAAACCATATGAACAAACTTCACTAAATAAAATGCATACATTCCCAAGAGTTCCAAGAGATTTAACAAGAGAGAAAAACCAATTCATATGCATTTCGAAACCAATAGAAATGTGACAAGAAGCATATGTGCAAACATTTATCCAATGATCAAGAACAAGAAATAAAACTTAAGATTTTCTCATAAAACTTAATAACATTCAAACCATCCACTTGCATTTCTCTTCCAAAATCACTTCAAATCCTCATTAAACTCCAATGAACAATTAAATTCAAACACCTCTTTAAATGAGTATCAATTCAAGTCAATGTGACTTATAACATAACCATGAATAGCCAATCCAACCTCATTCCTTATAAAACCATATGAACAAACTTGACTAAATAAAATGCATACATTCCCAAGAGTTCCAAGAGATTTAACAAGAGAGAAAAACCAATTCATATGCATTTCGAAATCAATAGAAATGTGACAAGAAGCATATGTGCAAACATGTATCCAATGATCAAGAACAAGTAATAAAACTTAAGATTTTCTCATAAAACTTATTAACATTCAAACCATCCACTTGCATTTCTCTTCCAAAATCACTTCAAATCCTCATTAAACTCCAATGAACAAATAAATTCAAACACCTCTTTAAATGAGTGTCAATTCAAGTCAATGTGACTTATAACATAACCATGAATAGCCAATCCAACCTCATTCCTTATAAAACCATATGAACAAACTTCACTAAATAAAATGCATACATTCCCAAGAGTTCCAAGAGATTTAACAAGAGAGAAAAACCAATTCATATGTATTTCGAAACCAATAGAAATGTGACAAGAAGCATATGTGCAAACATGTATGCAATGATCAAGAACAAGTAATAAAACTTAAGATTTTCTCATAAAACTTAATAACATTCAAACCATCTACTTGCATTTCTCTTCTAAAATCACTTCAAATCCTCATTAAACTCCAATGAACAATTAAATTCAAACACCTCTTTAAATGAGTATCAATTCAAGTCAATGTGACTTATAACATAACCATGAATAGCCAATCCAACCTCATTCCTTATAAAACCATATGAACAAACTTCACTAAATAAAATGCATACATTCCCAAGAGTTCCAAGAGATTTAACAAGAGAGAAAAACCAATTCATATGCATTTCGAAATCAATAGAAATGTGACAAGAAGCATATGTGCAAACATGTATGCAATGATCAAGAACAAGTAATAAAACTTAAGATTTTCTCATAAAACTTATTAACATTCAAACCATCAACCTGCATTTCTCTTCCAAAATCACTTCAAATCCTAATTAAACTCCAATGAACAATTAAATTCAAACACCTCTTTAAATGAGTATCAATTCAAGTCAATGTGACTTATAACATAACCATGAATAGCCAATCCAACATCATTCCTTATAAAACCATATGAACAAACTTCACTAAATAAAATGCATACATTCCCAAGAGTTCCAAGAGATTTAACAAGAGAGAAAAACCAATTCATATGCATTTCGAAATCAATAGAAATGTGACAAGAAGCATATGTGCAAACATGTATCCAATGATCAAGAACAAGAAATAAAACTTAAGATTTTCTCATAAAACTTAATAACATTCAAACCATCCACCTGCATTTCTCTTCCAAAATCACTTCAAATCCTCATTAAACTCCAATGAACAATTAAATTCAAACACCTCTTTAAATGAGTATCAATTCAAGTCAATGTGACTTATAACATAACCATGAATAGCCAATCCAACCTCATTCCTTATAAAACCATATGAACAAACTTCACTAAATAAAATGCATACATTCCCAAGAGTTCCAAGAGATTTAACAAGAGAGAAAAACCAATTCATATGCATTTCGAAATCAATAGAAATGTGACAAGAAGCATATGTGCAAACATGTATCCAATGATCAAGAACAAGTAATAAAACTTAAGATTTTCCCAAAAAACTTAATAACATTCAAACCATCCACTTGCATTTCTCTTCAAAAATCTATTCAAATCCTCATTAAACTCCAATGAACAATTAAATTCAAACACCTCTTTAAATGAGTATCAATTCAAGTCAATGTGACTTATAACATAACCATGAATAGCCAATCCAACCTCATTCCTTATAAAACCATATGAACAAACTTCACTAAATAAAATGCATACATTCCCAAGAGTTCCAAGAGATTTAACAAGAGAGAAAAACCAATTCATATGCATTTCGAAATCAATAGAATTGTGACAAGAAGATATGTGCAAACATGTATGCAATGATCAAGAACAAGTAATAAAACTTAAGATTTTCTCATAAAACTTAATAACATTCAAACCATCCACCTGCATTTGTCTTCCAAAATCACTTCAAATCCTCATTAAACTCCAATGAACAATTAAATTCAAACACCTCTTTAAATGAGTATCAATTCAAGTCAATGTGACTTATAACATAACCATGAATAGCCAATCCAACCTCATTCCTTATAAAACCATATGAACAAACTTCACTAAATAAAATGCATACATTCCCAAGAGTTCCAAGAGATTTAACAAGAGAGAAAAACCAATTCATATGCATTTCGAAATCAATAGAAATGTGACAAGAAGCATATGTGCAAACATGTATGGAATGATCAAGAACAAGTAATAAAACTTAAGATTTTCTCATAAAACTTATTAACATTCAAACCATCCACTTGCATTTCTCTTCCAAAATCACTTCAAATCCTCATTAAACTCCAATGAACAATTAAATTCAAACACCTCTTTAAATGAGTATCAATTCAAGTCAATGTGACTTATAACATAACCATGAATAGCCAATCCAACCTCATTCCTTATAAAACCATATGAACAAACTTGACTAAATAAAATGCATACATTCCCAAGAGTTCCAAGAGATTTAACAAGAGAGAAAAACCAATTCATATGCATTTCGAAACCAATAGAAATGTGACAAGAAGCATATGTGCAAACATTTATCCAATGATCAAGAACAAGAAATAAAACTTAAGATTTTCTCATAAAACTTAATAACATTCAAACCATCCACCTGCATTTGTCTTCCAAAATCACTTCAAATCCTCATTAAACTCCAATGAACAATTAAATTCAAACACCTCTTTAAATGAGTATCAATTCAAGTCAATGTGACTTATAACATAACCATGAATAGCCAATCCAACCTCATTCCTTATAAAACCATATGAACAAACTTGACTAAATAAAATGCATACATTCCCAAGAGTTCCAAGAGATTTAACAAGAGAGAAAAACCAATTCATATGCATTTCGAAACCAATAGAAATGTGACAAGAAGCATATGTGCAAACATTTATCCAATGATCAAGAACAAGAAATAAAACTTAAGATTTTCTCATAAAACTTAATAACATTCAAACCATCCACTTGCATTTCTCTTCCAAAATCACTTCAAATCCTCATTAAACTCCAATGAACAATTAAATTCAAAGACCTCTTTAAATGAGTATCAATTCAAGTCAATGTGACTTATAACATAACCATGAATAGCCAATCCAACCTCATTCCTTATAAAACCATATGAACAAACTTGACTAAATAAAATGCATACATTCCCAAGAGTTCCAAGAGATTTAACAAGAGAGAAAAACCAATTCATATGCATTTCGAAATCAATAGAAATGTGACAAGAAGCATATGTGCAAACATGTATCCAATGATCAAGAACAAGTAATAAAACTTAAGATTTTCTCATAAAACTTATTAACATTCAAACCATCCACTTGCATTTCTCTTCCAAAATCACTTCAAATCCTCATTAAACTCCAATGAACAAATAAATTCAAACACCTCTTTAAATGCGTGTCAAATCAAGTCAATGTGACTTATAACATAACCATGAATAGCCAATCCAACCTCATTCCTTATAAAACCATATGAACAATCTTCACTAAATAAAATGCATACATTCCCAAGAGTTCCAAGAGATTTAACAAGAGAGAAAAACCAATTCATATGTATTTCGAAACCAATAGAAATGTGACAAGAAGCATATGTGCAAACATGTATGCAATGATCAAGAACAAGTAATAAAACTTAAGATTTTCTCATAAAACTTAATAACATTCAAACCATCTACTTGCATTTCTCTTCTAAAATCACTTCAAATCCTCATTAAACTCCAATGAACAATTAAATTCAAACACCTCTTTAAATGAGTATCAATTCAAGTCAATGTGACTTATAACATAACCATGAATAGCCAATCCAACCTCATTCCTTATAAAACCATATGAACAAACTTCACTAAATAAAATGCATACATTCCCAAGAGTTCCAAGAGATTTAACAAGAGAGAAAAACCAATTCATATGCATTTCGAAATCAATAGAAATGTGACAAGAAGCATATGTGCAAACATGTATGCAATGATCAAGAACAAGTAATAAAACTTAAGATTTTCTCATAAAACTTATTAACATTCAAACCATCAACCTGCATTTCTCTTCCAAAATCACTTCAAATCCTCATTAAACTCCAATGAACAATTAAATTCAAACACCTCTTTAAATGAGTATCAATTCAAGTCAATGTGACTTATAACATAACCATGAATAGCCAATCCAACCTCATTCCTTATAAAACCATATGAACAAACTTCACTAAATAAAATGCATACATTCCCAAGAGTTCCAAGAGATTTAACAAGAGAGAAAAACCAATTCATATGCATTTCGAAATCAATAGAAATGTGACAAGAAGCATATGTGCAAACATGTATCCAATGATCAAGAACAAGAAATAAAACTTAAGATTTTCTCATAAAACTTAATAACATTCAAACCATCCACCTGCATTTCTCTTCCAAAATCACTTCAAATCCTCATTAAACTCCAATGAACAATTAAATTCAAACACCTCTTTAAATGAGTATCAATTCAAGTCAATGTGACTTATAACATAACCATGAATAGCCAATCCAACCTCATTCCTTATAAAACCATATGAACAAACTTCACTAAATAAAATGCATACATTCCCAAGAGTTCCAAGAGATTTAACAAGAGAGAAAAACCAATTCATATGCATTTCGAAACCAATAGAAATGTGACAAGAAGCATATGTGCAAACATGTATCCAATGATCAAGAACAAGTAATAAAACTTAAGATTTTCTCATAAAACTTAATAACATTCAGACCATCCACCTGCATTTCTCTTCCAAAATCTCTTCAAATCCTCATTAAACTCCAATGAACAATTAAATTCAAGCACCTCTTTAAATGAGTGTCAATTCAAGTCAATGTGACTTATAACATAACCATGAATAGCCAACCCAACCTCATTCCTTATAAAACCATATGAACAAACTTGACTAAGTAAAATGCATACATTCTCAAGAGTTCCAAGAGATTTAACAAGAGAGAAAAACCAATTCATATGCATTTCGAAATCAATAGAAATGTGACAAGAAGCATATGTGCAAACATGTATCCAATGATCAAGAACAAGTAATAAAACTTAAGATTTTCTCATAAAACTTAATAACATTCAAACCATCCACTAGCATTTCTCTTCCAAAATCACTTCAAATCCTCATTAAACTCCAATGAACAATTAAATTCAAACACCTCTTTAAATGAGTATCAATTCAAGTCAATGTGACTTATAACATAACCATGAATAGCCAATCCAACCTCATTCCTTATAAAACCATATGAACAAACTTCACTAAATAAAATGCATACATTCCCAAGAGTTCCAAGAGATTTAACAAGAGAGAAAAACCAATTCATATGCATTTCGAAATCAAAAGAAATGTGACAAGAAGCATATGTGCAAACATGTATCCAATGATCAAGAACAAGTAATAAAACTTAAGATTTTCTCAAAAAACTTAATAACATTCAAACCATCCACCTGCATTTCTCTTCCAAAATCACTTCAAATCCTCATTAAACTCCAATGAACAATTAAATTCAAACACCTCTTTAAATGAGTATCAATTCAAGTCAATGTGACTTATAACATAACCATGAATAGCCAATCCAACCTCATTCCTTATAAAACCATATGAACAAACTTGACTAAATAAAATGCATACATTCCCAAGAGTTCCAAGAGATTTAACAAGAGAGAAAAACCAATTCATATGCATTTCGAAATCAATAGAAATGTGACAAGAAGCATATGTGCAAACATGTATCCAATGATCAAGAACAAGTAATAAAACTTAAGATTTTCTCATAAAACTTAATAACATTCAAACCATCCACCTGCATTTCTCTTCCAAAATCACTTCAAATCCTCATTAAACTCCAATGAACAATTAAATTCAAACACCTCTTTAAATGAGTATCAATTCAAGTCAATGTGACTTATAACATAACCATGAATAGCCAATCCAACCTCATTCCTTATAAAACCATATGAACAAACTTGACTAAATAAAATGCATACATTCCCAAGAGTTCCAAGAGATTTAACAAGAGAGAAAAACCAATTCATATGCATTTCGAAATCAATAGAAATGTGACAAGAAGCATATGTGCAAACATGTATCCAATGATCAAGAACAAGTATTAAAACTTAAGATTTTCTCATAAAACTTAATAACATTCAAAACATCCACTTGCATTTCTCTTCAAACATCACTTCAAATCCTCATTAAACTCCAATGAACAATTAAATTCAAACACCTCGTTAAATGAGTATCAATTCAAGTCAATGTGACTTATAACATAACCATGAATAGCCAATCCAACCTCATTCCTTATAAAATCATATGAACAAACTTCACTAAATAAAATGCATACATTCCCAAGAGTTCCAAGAGATTTAACAAGAGAGAAAAACCAATTCATATGCATTTCGAAATCAATAGAAATGTGAGAAGAAGCATATGTGCAAACATGTATCCAATGATCAAGAACAAGTAATAAAACTTAAGATTTTCTCAAAAAACTTAATAACATTCAAACCATCCACCTGCATTTCTCTTCCAAAATCACTTCAAATCCTCATTAAACTCCAATGAACAATTAAATTCAAACACCTCTTTAAATGAGTATCAATTCAAGTCAATGTGACTTATAACATAACCATGAATAGCCAATCCAACCTCATTCCTTATAAAACCATATGAACAAACTTGACTAAATAAAATGCATACATTCCCAAGAGTTCCAAGAGATTTAACAAGAGAGAAAAACCAATTCATATGCATTTCGAAATCAATAGAAATGTGACAAGAAGCATATGTGCAAACATCTATGCAATGATCAAGAACAAGTAATAAAACTTAAGATTTTCTCATAAAACTTAATAACATTCAAACCATCCACTTGCATTTCTCTTCCAAAATCACTTCAAATCCTCATTAAACTCCAATGAACAATTAAATTCAAACACCTCTTTAAATGAGTATCAATTCAAGTCAATGTGACTTATAACATAACCATGAATAGCCAATCGAACCTCATTCCTTATAAAACCATATGAACAAACTTGACTAAATAAAATGCATACATTCCCAAGAGTTCCAAGAGATTTAACAAGAGAGAAAAACCAATTCATATGCATTTCGAAATCAATAGAAATGTGACAAGAAGCATATGTGCAAACATGTATGCAATGATCAAGAACAAGTAATAAAACTTAAGATTTTCTCATAAAACTTAATAACATTCAAACCATCCACTTGCATTTCTCTTCCAAAATCACTTCAAATCCTCATTAAACTCCAATGAACAATTAAATTCAAACACCTCTTTAAATGAGTATCAATTCAAGTCAATGTGACTTATAACATAACCATGAATAGCCAATCCAACCTCATTCCTTATAAAACCATATGAACAAACTTGACTAAATAAAATGCATACATTCCCAAGAGTTCCAAGAGATTTAACAAGAGAGAAAAACCAATTCATATGCATTTCGAAATCAATAGAAATGTGACAAGAAGCGTATGTGCAAACATGTATCCAATGATCAAGAACAAGTATTAAAACTTAAGATTTTCTCATAAAACTTAATAACATTCAAAACATCCACTTGCATTTCTCTTCAAACATCACTTCAAATCCTCATTAAACTCCAATGAACAATTAAATTCAAACACCTCGTTAAATGAGTATCAATTCAAGTCAATGTGACTTATAACATAACCATGAATAGCCAATCCAACCTCATTCCTTATAAAATCATATGAACAAACTTCACTAAATAAAATGCATACATTCCCAAGAGTTCCAAGAGATTTAACAAGAGAGAAAAACCAATTCATATGCATTTCGAAATCAATAGAAATGTGAGAAGAAGCATATGTGCAAACATGTATCCAATGATCAAGAACAAGTAATAAAACTTAAGATTTTCTCAAAAAACTTAATAACATTCAAACCATCCACCTGCATTTCTCTTCCAAAATCACTTCAAATCCTCATTAAACTCCAATGAACAATTAAATTCAAACACCTCTTTAAATGAGTATCAATTCAAGTCAATGTGACTTATAACATAACCATGAATAGCCAATCCAACCTCATTCCTTATAAAACCATATGAACAAACTTGACTAAATAAAATGCATACATTCCCAAGAGTTCCAAGAGATTTAACAAGAGAGAAAAACCAATTCATATGCATTTCGAAATCAATAGAAATGTGACAAGAAGCATATGTGCAAACATGTATCCAATGATCAAGAACAAGTAATAAAACTTAAGATTTTCTCAAAAAACTTAATAACATTCAAACCATCCACCTGCATTTGTCTTCCAAAATCACTTCAAATCCTCATTAAACTCCAATGAACAATTAAATTCAAACACCTCTTTAAATGAGTATCAATTCAAGTCAATGTGACTTATAACATAACCATGAATAGCCAATCCAACCTCATTCCTTATAAAACCATATGAACAAACTTGACTAAATAAAATGCATACATTCCCAAGAGTTCCAAGAGATTTAACAAGAGAGAAAAACCAATTCATATGCATTTCGAAATCAATAGAAATGTGACAAGAAGCATATGTGCAAACATGTATCCAACGATCAAGAACAAGTAATAAAACTTAAGATTTTCTCATAAAACTTAATAACATTCAAACCATCCACGTGCATTTCTCTTCCAAAATCACTTCAAATCCTCATTAAACTCCAATGAACAATTAAATTCAAACACCTCTTTAAATGAGTATCAATTCAAGTCAATGTGACTTATAACATAACCATGAATAGCCAATCCAACCTCATTCCCTAATAAAACCATATGAACAAACTTGACTAAATAAAATGCATACATTCCCAAGAGTTCCAAGAGATTTAACAAGAGAGAAAAACCAATTCATATGAATTTCGAAATCAATAGAAATGTGACAAGAAGCATATGTGCAAACAGGTATCCAACGATCAAGAACAAGTAATAAAACTTAAGATTTTCTCATAAAACTTAATAACATTCAAACCATCCACTTGCATTTCTCTTCCAAAATCACTTCAAATCCTCATTAAACTCTAATGAACAATTAAATTCAAACACCTCTTTAAATGAGTATCAATTCAAGTCAATGTGACTTATAACATAACCATGAATAGCCAATCCAACCTCATTCCTTATAAAACCATATGAACAAACTTGACTAAATAAAATGCATACATTCCCAAGAGTTCCAAGAGATTTAACAAGAGAGAAAAACCAATTCATATGCATTTCGAAATCAATAGAATTGTGACAAGAAGCATATGTGCAAACATGTATGCAATGATCAAGAACAAGTAATAAAACTTAAGATTTTCTCATAAAACTTAATAACATTCAAACCATCCACCTGCATTTGTCTTCCAAAATCACTTCAAATCCTCATTAAACTCCAATGAACAATTAAATTCAAACACCTCTTTAAATGAGTATCAATTCAAGTCAATGTGACTTATAACATAACCATGAATAGCCAATCCAACCTCATTCCTTATAAAACCATATGAACAAACTTCACTAAATAAAATGCATACATTCCCAAGAGTTCCAAGAGATTTAACAAGAGAGAAAAACCAATTCATATGCATTTCGAAATCAATAGAAATGTGAAAAGAAGCATATGTGCAAACATGTATCCAATGATCAAGAACAAGTAATAAAACTTAAGATTTTCTCATAAAACTTAATAACATTCAAACCATCCACCTGCATTTGTCTTCCAAAATCACTTCAAATCCTCATTAAACTCCAATGAACAATTAAATTCAAACACCTCTTTAAATGAGTATCAATTCAAGTCAATGTGACTTATAACATAACCATGAATAGCCAATCCAACCTCATTCCTTATAAAACCATATGAACAAACTTGACTAAATAAAATGCATACATTCCCAAGAGTTCCAAGAGATTTAACAAGAGAGAAAAACCAATTCATATGCATTTCGAAATCAATAGAAATGTGACAAGAAGCATATGTGCAAACATGTATGCAATGATCAAGAACAAGTAATAAAACTTAAGATTTTCTCATAAAACTTAATAACATTCAAACCATCCACCTGCATTTGTCTTCCAAAATCACTTCAAATCCTCATTAAACTCCAATGAACAATTAAATTCAAACACCTCTTTAAATGAGTATCAATTCAAGTCAATGTGACTTATAACATAACCATGAATAGCCAATCCAACCTCATTCCTTATAAAACCATATGAACAAACTTGACTAAATAAAATGCATACATTCCCAAGAGTTCCAAGAGATTTAACAAGAGAGAAAAACCAATTCATATGAATTTCGAAATCAATAGAAATGTGACAAGAAGCATATGTGCAAACATGTATGCAATGATCAAGAACAAGTAATAAAACTTAAGATTTTCTCATAAAACTTAATAACATTCAACCCATCCACTTGCATTTCTCTTCCAAAATCACTTCAAATCCTCATTAAACTCCAATGAACAATTAAATTCAAACACCTCTTTAAATGAGTATCAATTCAAGTCAATGTGACTTATAACATAACCATGAATAGCCAATCCAACCTCATTCCTCATAAAACCATATGAACAAACTTGACTAAATAAAATGCATACATTCCCAAGAGTTCCAAGAGATTTAACAAGAGAGAAAAACCAATTCATATACATTTCGAAATCAATAGAAATGTGACAAGAAGCATATGTGCAAACATGTATGCAATGATCAAGAACAAGTAATAAAACTTAAGATTTTCTCATAAAACTTAATAACATTCAAACCATCCACCTGCATTTGTCTTCCAAAATCACTTCAAATCCTCATTAAACTCCAATGAACAATTAAATTCAAACACCTCTTTAAATGAGTATCAATTCAAGTCAATGTGACTTATAACATAACCATGAATAGCCAATCCAACCTCATTCCTCATAAAACCATATGAACAAACTTCACTAAATAAAATGCATACATTCCCAAGAGTTCCAAGAGATTTAACAAGAGAGAAAAACCAATTCATATGCATTTCGAAATCAATAGAAATGTGACAAGAAGCATATGTGCAAACAGGTATCCAACGATCAAGAACAAGTAATAAAACTTAAGATTTTCTCATAAAACTTAATAACATTCAAACCATCCACTTGCATTTCTCTTCCAAAATCACTTCAAATCCTCATTAAACTCCAATGAACAATTAAATTCAAACACCTCTTTAAATGAGTATCAATTCAAGTCAATGTGACTTATAACATAACCATGAATAGCCAATCCAACCTCATTCCTTATAAAACCATATGAACAAACTTGACTAAATAAAATGCATACATTCCCAAGAGTTCCAATAGATTTAACAAGAGAGAAAAACCAATTCATATGCATTTCGAAATCAATAGAAATGTGACAAGAAGCATATGTGCAAACATGTATCCAATGATCAAGAACAAGTAATAAAACTTAAGATTTTCTCATAAAACTTAATAACATTCAAACCATCCACTTGCATTTCTCTTCCAAAATCACTTCAAATCCTCATTAAACTCCAATGAACAATTAAATTCAAACACCTCTTTAAATGAGTATCAATTCAAGTCAATGTGACTTATAACATAACCATGAATAGCCAATCCAACCTCATTCCTTATAAAACCATATGAACAAACTTCACTAAATAAAATGCATACATTCCCAAGAGTTCCAAGAGATTTAACAAGAGAGAAAAACCAATTCATATGCATTTCGAAATCAATAGAAATGTGACAAGAAGCATATGTGCAAACATGTATCCAATGATCAAGAACAAGTAATAAAACTTAAGATTTTCTCATAAAACTTAATAACATTCAAACCATCCACCTGCATTTGTCTTCCAAAATCACTTCAAATCCTCATTAAACTCCAATGAACAATTAAATTCAAACACCTCTTTAAATGAGTATCAATTCAAGTCAATGTGACTTATAACATAACCACGAATAGCCAATCCAACTTCATTCCTTATAAAACCATATGAACAAACTTCACTAAATAAAATGCATACATTCCCAAGAGTTCCAAGAGATTTAACAAGAGAGAAAAACCAATTCATATGCATTTCGAAATCAATAGAAATGTGACAAGAAGCATATGTGCAAACATGTATGCAATGATCAAGAACAAGTAATAAAACTTAAGATTTTCTCATAAAACTTAATAACATTCAAACCATCCACCTGCATTTGTCTTCCAAAATCACTTCAAATCCTCATTAAACTCCAATGAACAATTAAATTCAAACACCTCTTTAAATGAGTATCAATTCAAGTCAATGTGACTTATAACATAACCATGAATAGCCAATCCAACCTCATTCCTTATAAAACCATATGAACAAACTTGACTAAATAAAATGCATACATTCCCAAGAGTTCCAAGAGATTTAACAAGAGAGAAAAACCAATTCATATGAATTTCGAAATCAATAGAAATGTGACAAGAAGCATATGTGCAAACATGTATGCAATGATCAAGAACAAGTAATAAAACTTAAGATTTTCTCATAAAACTTAATAACATTCAACCCATCCACTTGCATTTCTCTTCCAAAATCACTTCAAATCCTCATTAAACTCCAATGAACAATTAAATTCAAACACCTCTTTAAATGAGTATCAATTCAAGTCAATGTGACTTATAACATAACCATGAATAGCCAATCCAACCTCATTCCTCATAAAACCATATGAACAAACTTGACTAAATAAAATGCATACATTCCCAAGAGTTCCAAGAGATTTAACAAGAGAGAAAAACCAATTCATATACATTTCGAAATCAATAGAAATGTGACAAGAAGCATATGTGCAAACATGTATGCAATGATCAAGAACAAGTAATAAAACTTAAGATTTTCTCATAAAACTTAATAACATTCAAACCATCCACCTGCATTTGTCTTCCAAAATCACTTCAAATCCTCATTAAACTCCAATGAACAATTAAATTCAAACACCTCTTTAAATGAGTATCAATTCAAGTCAATGTGACTTATAACATAACCGTGAATAGCCAATCCAACCTCATTCCTCATAAAACCATATGAACAAACTTCACTAAATAAAATGCAAACATTCCCAAGAGTTCCAAGAGATTTAACAAGAGAGAAAAACCAATTCATATGCATTTCGAAATCAATAGAAATGTGACAAGAAGCATATGTGCAAACATGTATCCAATGATCAAGAACAAGTAATAAAACTTAAGATTTTCACATAAAACTTAATAACATTCAAACCATCCACTTGCATTTCTCTTCAAAAATCACTTCAAATCCTCATTAAACTCCAGTGAACAATTAAATTCAAACACCTCTTTAAATGAGTATCAATTCAAGTCAATGTGACTTATAACATAACCATGAATAGCCAATCCAACCTCATTCCTTATAAAACCATATGAACAAACTTCACTAAATAAAATGCATACATTCCCAAGAGTTCCAAGAGATTTAACAAGAGAGAAAAACCAAATCATATGCATTTCGAAATCAATAGAAATGTGACAAGAAGCATATGTGCAAACATGTATCCAATGATCAAGAACAAGTAATAAAACTTAAGATTTTCTCAAAAAACTTAATAACATTCAAACCATCCACCTGCATTTCTCTTCCAAAATCACTTCAAATCCTCATTAAACTCTAATGAACAATTAAATTCAAACACCTCTTTAAATGAGTATCAATTCAAGTCAATGTGACTTATAACATAACCATGAATAGCCAATCCAACCTCATTCCTTATAAAACCATATGAACAAACTTGACTAAATAAAATGCATACATTCCCAAGAGTTCCAAGAGATTTAACAAGAGAGAAAAACCAATTCATATGCATTTCGAAATCAATAGAAATGTGACAAGAAGCATATGTGCAAACATGTATCCAATGATCAAGAACAAGTAATAAAACTTAAGATTTTCTCATAAAACTTAATAACATTCAAACCATCCACTTGCATTTCTCTTCCAAAATCACTTCAAATCCTCATTAAACTCCAATGAACAATTAAATTCAAACACCTCTTTAAATGAGTATCAATTCAAGTCAATGTGACTTATAACATAACCATGAATAGCCAATCCAACCTCATTCCTTATAAAACCATATGACCAAACTTGACTAAATAAAATGCATACATTCCCAAGAGTTCCAAGAGATTTAACAAGAGAGAAAAACCAATTCATATGCATTTCGAAATCAATAGAAATGTGACAAGAAGCATATGTGCAAACATGTATCCAACGATCAAGAACAAGTAATAAAACTTAAGATTTTCTCATAAAACTTAATAACATTCAAACCATCCACTTGCATTTCTCTTCCAAAATCACTTCAAATCCTCATTAAACTCCAATGAACAATTAAATTCAAACACCTCTTTAAATGAGTATCAATTCAAGTCAATGTGACTTATAACATAACCATGAATAGCCAATCCAACCTCATTCCTTATAAAACCATATGAACAAACTTGACTAAATAAAATGCATACATTCTCAAGAGTTCCAAGAGATTTAACAAGAGAGAAAAACCAATTCATATGCATTTCGAAATCAATAGAAATGTGACAAGAAGCATATGTGCAAACATGTATGCAATGATCAAGAACAAGTAATAAAACTTAAGATTTTCTCATAAAACTTAATAACATTCAAACCATCCACCTGCATTTGTCTTCCAAAATCACTTCAAATCCTCATTAAACTCCAATGAACAATTAAATTCAAACACCTCTTTAAATGAGTATCAATTCAAGTCAATGTGACTTATAACATAACCATGAATAGCCAATCCAACCTCATTCCTTATAAAACCATATGAACAAACTTCACTAAATAAAATGCATACATTCCCAAGAGTTCCAAGAGATTTAACAAGAGAGAAAAACCAATTCATATGCATTTCGAAATCAATTGAAATGTGACAAGAAGCATATGTGCAAACATGTATCCAATGATCAAGAACAAGTAATAAAACTTAAGATTTTCTCATAAAACTTAATAACATTCAAACCATCCACCTGCATTTGTCTTCCAAAATCACTTCAAATCCTCATTAAACTCCAATGAACAATTAAATTCAAACACCTCTTTAAATGAGTATCAATTCAAGTCAATGTGACTTATAACATAACCATGAATAGCCAATCCAACCTCATTCCTTATAAAACCATATGAACAAACTTCACTAAATAAAATGCATACATTCCCAAGAGTTCCAAGAGATTTAACAAGAGAGAAAAACCAATTCATATGCATTTCGAAATCAATAGAAATGTGACAAGAAGCATATGTGCAAACATGTATGCAATGATCAAGAACAAGTAATAAAACTTAAGATTTTCTCATAAAACTTAATAACATTCAAACCATCCACCTGCATTTGTCTTCCAAAATCACTTCAAATCCTCATTAAACTCCAATGAACAATTAAATTCAAACACCTCTTTAAATGAGTATCAATTCAAGTCAATGTGACTTATAACATAACCATGAATAGCCAATCCAACCTCATTCCTTATAAAACCATATGAACAAACTTGACTAAATAAAATGCATACATTCCCAAGAGTTCCAAGAGATTTAACAAGAGAGAAAAACCAATTCATATGAATTTCGAAATCAATAGAAATGTGACAAGAAGCATATGTGCAAACAGGTATCCAACGATCAAGAACAAGTAATAAAACTTAAGATTTTCTCATAAAACTTAATAACATTCAAACCATCCACTTGCATTTCTCTTCCAAAATCACTTCAAATCCTCATTAAACTCCAATGAACAATTAAATTCAAACACCTCTTTAAATGAGTATCAATTCAAGTCAATGTGACTTATAACATAACCATGAATAGCCAATCCAACCTCATTCCTTATAAAACCATATGAACAAACTTGACTAAATAAAATGCATACATTCCCAAGAGTTCCAAGAGATTTAACAAGAGAGAAAAACCAATTCATATGCATTTCGAAATCAATAGAATTGTGACAAGAAGCATATGTGCAAACATGTATGCAATGATCAAGAACAAGTAATAAAACTTAAGATTTTCTCATAAAACTTAATAACATTCAAACCATCCACCTGCATTTGTCTTCCAAAATCACTTCAAATCCTCATTAAACTCCAATGAACAATTAAATTCAAACACCTCTTTAAATGAGTATCAATTCAAGTCAATGTGACTTATAACATAACCATGAATAGCCAATCCAACCTCATTCCTTATAAAACCATATGAACAAACTTGACTAAATAAAATGCATACATTCCCAAGAGTTCCAAGAGATTTAACAAGAGAGAAAAACCAATTCATATGCATTTCGAAATCAATAGAAATGTGAAAAGAAGCATATGTGCAAACATGTATCCAATGATCAAGAACAAGTAATAAAACTTAAGATTTTCTCATAAAACTTAATAACATTCAAACCATCCACCTGCATTTGTCTTCCAAAATCACTTCAAATCCTCATTAAACTCCAATGAACAATTAAATTCAAACACCTCTTTAAATGAGTATCAATTCAAGTCAATGTGACTTATAACATAACCATGAATAGCCAATCCAACCTCATTCCTTATAAAACCATATGAACAAACTTGACTAAATAAAATGCATACATTCCCAAGAGTTCCAAGAGATTTAACAAGAGAGAAAAACCAATTCATATGCATTTCGAAATCAATAGAAATGTGACAAGAAGCATATGTGCAAACATGTATGCAATGATCAAGAACAAGTAATAAAACTTAAGATTTTCTCATAAAACTTAATAACATTCAAACCATCCACCTGCATTTGTCTTCCAAAATCACTTCAAATCCTCATTAAACTCCAATGAACAATTAAATTCAAACACCTCTTTAAATGAGTATCAATTCAAGTCAATGTGACTTATAACATAACCATGAATAGCCAATCCAACCTCATTCCTTATAAAACCATATGAACAAACTTCACTAAATAAAATGCATACATTCCCAAGAGTTCCAAGAGATTTAACAAGAGAGAAAAACCAATTCATATGAATTTCGAAATCAATAGAAATGTGACAAGAAGCATATGTGCAAACATGTATGCAATGATCAAGAACAAGTAATAAAACTTAAGATTTTCTCATAAAACTTAATAACATTCAACCCATCCACTTGCATTTCTCTTCCAAAATCACTTCAAATCCTCATTAAACTCCAATGAACAATTAAATTGAAACACCTCTTTAAATGAGTATCAATTCAAGTCAATGTGACTTATAACATAACCATGAATAGCCAATCCAACCTCATTCCTCATAAAACCATATGAACAAACTTGACTAAATAAAATGCATACATTCCCAAGAGTTCCAAGAGATTTAACAAGAGAGAAAAACCAATTCATATACATTTCGAAATCAATAGAAATGTGACAAGAAGCATATGTGCAAACATGTATGCAATGATCAAGAACAAGTAATAAAACTTAAGATTTTCTCATAAAACTTAATAACATTCAAACCATCCACCTGCATTTGTCTTCCAAAATCACTTCAAATCCTCATTAAACTCCAATGAACAATTAAATTCAAACACCTCTTTAAATGAGTATCAATTCAAGTCAATGTGACTTATAACATAACCATGAATAGCCAATCCAACCTCATTCCTCATAAAACCATATGAACAAACTTCACTAAATAAAATGCATACATTCCCAAGAGTTCCAAGAGATTTAACAAGAGAGAAAAACCAATTCATATGCATTTCGAAATCAATAGAAATGTGACAAGAAGCATATGTGCAAACAGGTATCCAACGATCAAGAACAAGTAATAAAACTTAAGATTTTCTCATAAAACTTAATAACATTCAAACCATCCACTTGCATTTCTCTTCCAAAATCACTTCAAATCCTCATTAAACTCCAATGAACAATTAAATTCAAACACCTCTTTAAATGAGTATCAATTCAAGTCAATGTGACTTATAACATAACCATGAATAGCCAATCCAACCTCATTCCTTATAAAACCATATGAACAAACTTGACTAAATAAAATGCATACATTCCCAAGAGTTCCAAGAGATTTAACAAGAGAGAAAAACCAATTCATATGCATTTCGAAATCAATAGAAATGTGACAAGAAGCATATGTGCAAACATGTATCCAATGATCAAGAACAAGTAATAAAACTTAAGATTTTCTCATAAAACTTAATAACATTCAAACCATCCACCTGCATTTGTCTTCCAAAATCACTTCAAATCCTCATTAAACTCCAATGAACAATTAAATTCAAACACCTCTTTAAATGAGTATCAATTCAAGTCAATGTGACTTATAACATAACCATGAATAGCCAATCCAACCTCATTCCTTATAAAACCATATGAACAAACTTGACTAAATAAAATGCATACATTCCCAAGAGTTCCAAGAGATTTAACAAGAGAGAAAAACCAATTCATATGCATTTCGAAATCAATAGAAATGTGACAAGAAGCATATGTGCAAACATCTATGCAATGATCAAGAACAAGTAATAAAACTTAAGATTTTCTCATAAAACTTAATAACATTCAAACCATCCACTTGCATTTCTCTTCCAAAATCACTTCAAATCCTCATTAAACTCCAATGAACAATTAAATTGAAACACCTCTTTAAATGAGTATCAATTCAAGTCAATGTGACTTATAACATAACCATGAATAGCCAATCGAACCTCATTCCTTATAAAACCATATGAACAAACTTGACTAAATAAAATGCATACATTCCCAAGAGTTCCAAGAGATTTAACAAGAGAGAAAAACCAATTCATATGCATTTCGAAATCAATAGAAATGTGACAAGAAGCATATGTGCAAACATGTATCCAATGATCAAGAACAAGTAATAAAACTTAAGATTTTCTCATAAAACTTAATAACATTCAAACCATCCACCTGCATTTGTCTTCCAAAATCATTTCAAATCCTCATTAAACTCCAATGAACAATTAAATTCAAACACCTCTTTAAATGAGTATCAATTCAAGTCAATGTGACTTATAACATAACCATGAATAGCCAATCCAACCTCATTCCTTATAAAACCATATGAACAAACTTGACTAAATAAAATGCATACATTCCCAAGAGTTCCAAGAGATTTAACAAGAGAGAAAAACCAATTCATATGCATTTCGAAATCAATAGAAATGTGACAAGAAGCATATGTGCAAACATCTATGCAATGATCAAGAACAAGTAATAAAACTTAAGATTTTCTCATAAAACTTAATAACATTCAAACCATCCACCTGCATTTCTCTTCCAAAATCACTTCAAATCCTCATTAAACTCCAATGAACAATTAAATTCAAACACCTCTTTAAATGAGTATCAATTCAAGTCAATGTGACTTATAACATAACCATGAATAGCCAATCCAACCTCATTCCTTATAAAACCATATGAACAAACTTCACTAAATAAAATGCATACATTCCCAAGAGTTCCAAGAGATTTAACAAGAGAGAAAAACCAAATCATATGCATTTCGAAATCAATAGAAATGTGACAAGAAGCATATGTGCAAACATGTATCCAATGATCAAGAACAAGTAATAAAACTTAAGATTTTCTCAAAAAACTTAATAACATTCAAACCATCCACCTGCATTTCTCTTCCAAAATCACTTCAAATCCTCATTAAACTCTAATGAACAATTAAATTCAAACACCTCTTTAAATGAGTATCAATTCAAGTCAATGTGACTTATAACATAACCATGAATAGCCAATCCAACCTCATTCCTTATAAAACCATATGAACAAACTTGACTAAATAAAATGCATACATTCCCAAGAGTTCCAAGAGATTTAACAAGAGAGAAAAACCAATTCATATGCATTTCGAAATCAATAGAAATGTGACAAGAAGCATATGTGCAAACATGTATCCAATGATCAAGAACAAGTAATAAAACTTAAGATTTTCTCATAAAACTTAATAACATTCAAACCATCCACTTGCATTTCTCTTCCAAAATCACTTCAAATCCTCATTAAACTCCAATGAACAATTAAATTCAAACACCTCTTTAAATGAGTATCAATTCAAGTCAATGTGACTTATAACATAACCATGAATAGCCAATCCAACCTCATTCCTTATAAAACCATATGACCAAACTTGACTAAATAAAATGCATACATTCCCAAGAGTTCCAAGAGATTTAACAAGAGAGAAAAACCAATTCATATGCATTTCGAAATAAATAGAAATGTGACAAGAAGCATATGTGCAAACATGTATCCAACGATCAAGAACAAGTAATAAAACTTAAGATTTTCTCATAAAACTTAATAACATTCAAACCATCCACTTGCATTTCTCTTCCAAAATCACTTCAAATCCTCATTAAACTCCAATGAACAATTAAATTCAAACACCTCTTTAAATGAGTATCAATTCAAGTCAATGTGACTTATAACATAACCATGAATAGCGAATCCAACCTCATTCCTTATAAAACCATATGAACAAACTTGACTAAATAAAATGCATACATTCCCAAGAGTTCCAAGAGATTTAACAAGAGAGAAAAACCAATTCATATGCATTTCGAAATCAATAGAAATGTGACAAGAAGCATATGTGCAAACATGTATGCAATGATCAAGAACAAGTAATAAAACTTAAGATTTTCTCATAAAACTTAATAACATTCAAACCATCCACCTGCATTTGTCTTCCAAAATCACTTCAAATCCTCATTAAACTCCAATGAACAATTAAATTCAAACACCTCTTTAAATGAGTATCAATTCAAGTCAATGTGACTTATAACATAACCATGAATAGCCAATCCAACCTCATTCCTTATAAAACCATATGAACAAACTTGACTAAATAAAATGCATACATTCCCAAGAGTTCCAAGAGATTTAACAAGAGAGAAAAACCAATTCATATGCATTTCGAAATCAATAGAAATGTGACAAGAAGCATATGTGCAAACATGTATCCAATGATCAAGAACAAGTAATAAAACTTAAGATTTTCTCATAAAACTTAATAACATTCAAACCATCCACCTGCATTTCTCTTCCAAAATCACTTCAAATCCTCATTAAACTCCAATGAACAATTAAATTCAAACACCTCTTTAAATGAGTATCAATTCAAGTCAATGTGACTTATAACATAACCATGAATAGCCAATCCAACCTCATTCCTTATAAAACCATATGAACAAACTTGACTAAATAAAATGCATACATTCCCAAGAGTTCCAAGAGATTTAACAAGAGAGAAAAACCAATTCATATGCATTTCGAAATCAATAGAAATGTGACAAGAAGCATATGTGCAAACATGTATGCAATGATCAAGAACAAGTAATAAAACTTAAGATTTTCTCAAAAAACTTAATAACATTCAAACCATCCACCTGCATTTGTCTTCCAAAATCACTTCAAATCCTCATTAAACTCCAATGACCAATTAAATTCAAACACCTCTTTAAATGAGTATCAATTCAAGTCAATGTGACTTATAACATAACCATGAATAGCCAATCCAACCTCATTCCTTATAAAACCATATGAACAAACTTGACTAAATAAAATGCATACATTCCCAAGAGTTCCAAGAGATTTAACAAGAGAGAAAAACCAATTCATATGCATTTCGAAATCAATAGAAATGTGACAAGAAGCATATGTGCAAACATGTATCCAACGATCAAGAACAAGTAATAAAACTTAAGATTTTCTCATAAAACTTAATAACATTCAAACCATCCACGTGCATTTCTCTTCCAAAATCACTTCAAATCCTCATTAAACTCCAATGAACAATTAAATTCAAACACCTCTTTAAATGAGTATCAATTCAAGTCAATGTGACTTATAACATAACCATGAATAGCCAATCCAACCTCATTCCTTATAAAACCATATGAACAAACTTGACTAAATAAAATGCATACATTCCCAAGAGTTCCAAGAGATTTAACAAGAGAGAAAAACCAATTCATATGCATTTCGAAATCAATAGAAATGTGACAAGAAGCATATGTGCAAACATGTATCCAATGATCAAGAACAAGTAATAAAACTTAAGATTTTCTCATAAAACTTAATAACATTCAAACCATCCACGTGCATTTCTCTTCCAAAATCACTTCAAATCCTCATTAAACTCCAATGAACAATTAAATTCAAACACCTCTTTAAATGAGTATCAATTCAAGTCAATGTGACTTATAACATAACCATGAATAGCCAATCCAACCTCATTCCTTATAAAACCATATGAACAAACTTGACTAAATAAAATGCATACATTCCCAAGAGTTCCAAGAGATTTAACAAGAGAGAAAAACCAATTCATATGCATTTCGAAATCAATAGAAATGTGACAAGAAGCATATGTGCAAACATGTATCCAATGATCAAGAACAAGTAATAAAACTTAAGATTTTCTCAAAAAACTTAATAACATTCAAACCATCTACGTGCATTTCTCTTCCAAAATCACTTCAAATCCTCATTAAACTCCAATGAACAATTAAATTCAAACACCTCTTTAAATGAGTATCAATTCAAGTCAATGTGACTTATAACATAACCATGAATAGCCAATCCAACCTCATTCCTTATAAAACAATATGAACAAACTTGACTAAATAAAATGCATACATTCCCAAGAGTTCCAAGAGATTTAACAAGAGAGAAAAACCAATTCATATGCATTTCGAAATCAATAGAAATGTGACAAGAAGCATATGTGCAAACATGTATCCAATGATCAAGAACAAGTAATAAAACTTAAGATTTTCTCATAAAACTTAATAACATTCAAACCATCCACCTGCATTTGTCTTCCAAAATCACTTCAAATCCTCATTAAACTCCAATGAACAATTAAATTCAAACACCTCTTTAAATGAGTATTAATTCAAGTCAATGTGACTTATAACATAACCATGAATAGCCAATCCAACCTCATTCCTTATAAAACCATATGAACAAACTTGACTAAATAAAATGCATACATTCCCAAGAGTTCCAAGAGATTTAACAAGAGAGAAAAACCAATTCATATGCATTTCGAAATCAATAGAAATGTGACAAGAAGCATATGTGCAAACATGTATCCAATGATCAAGAACAAGTAATAAAACTTAAGATTTTCTCATAAAACTTAATAACATTCAAACCATCCACTAGCATTTCTCTTCCAAAATCACTTCAAATCCTCATTAAACTCCAATGAACAATTAAATTCAAACACCTCTTTAAATGAGTATCAATTCAAGTCAATGTGACTTATAACATAACCATGAATAGCCAATCCAACCTCATTCCTTATAAAACCATATGAACAAACTTCACTAAATAAAATGCATACATTCCCAAGAGTTCCAAGAGATTTAACAAGAGAGAAAAACCAATTCATATGCATTTCGAAATCAAAAGAAATGTGACAAGAAGCATATGTGCAAACATGTATGCAATGATCAAGAACAAGTAATAAAACTTAAGATTTTCTCATAAAACTTAATAACATTCAAACCATCCACCTGCATTTGTCTTCCAAAATCACTTCAAATCCTCATTAAACTCCAATGAACAATTAAATTCAAACACCTCTTTAAATGAGTATCAATTCAAGTCAATGTGACTTATAACATAACCATGAATAGCCAATCCAACCTCATTCCTCATAAAACCATATGAACAAACTTCACTAAATAAAATGCATACATTCCCAAGAGTTCCAAGAGATTTAACAAGAGAGAAAAACCAATTCATATGCATTTCGAAATCAATAGAAATGTGACAAGAAGCATATGTGCAAACATGTATCCAACGATCAAGAACAAGTAATAAAACTTAAGATTTTCTCATAAAACTTAATAACATTCAAACCATCCACTTGCATTTGTCTTCCAAAATCACTTCAAATCCTCATTAAACTCCAATGAACAATTAAATTCAAACACCTCTTTAAATGAGTATCAATTCAAGTCAATGTGACTTATAACATAACCATGAATAGCCAATCCAACCTCATTCCTTATAAAACCATATGAACAAACTTGACTAAATAAAATGCATACATTCCCAAGAGTTCCAAGAGATTTAACAAGAGAGAAAAACCAATTCATATGCATTTCGAAATCAATAGAATTGTGACAAGAAGCATATGTGCAAACATGTATGCAATGATCAAGAACAAGTAATAAAACTTAAGATTTTCTCATAAAACTTAATAACATTCAAACCATCCACCTGCATTTGTCTTCCAAAATCACTTCAAATCCTCATTAAACTCCAATGAACAATTAAATTCAAACACCTCTTTAAATGAGTATCAATTCAAGTCAATGTGACTTATAACATAACCATGAATAGCCAATCCAACCTCATTCCTTATAAAACCATATGAACAAACTTCACTAAATAAAATGCATACATTCCCAAGAGTTCCAAGAGATTTAACAAGAGAGAAAAACCAATTCATATGCATTTCGAAATCAATAGAAATGTGAAAAGAAGCATATGTGCAAACATGTATCCAATGATCAAGAACAAGTAATAAAACTTAAGATTTTCTCATAAAACTTAATAACATTCAAACCATCCACCTGCATTTGTCTTCCAAAATCACTTCAAATCCTCATTAAACTCCAATGAACAATTAAATTCAAACACCTCTTTAAATGAGTATCAATTCAAGTCAATGTGACTTATAACATAACCATGAATAGCCAATCCAACCTCATTCCTTATAAAACCATATGAACAAACTTGACTAAATAAAATGCATACATTCCCAAGAGTTCCAAGAGATTTAACAAGAGAGAAAAACCAATTCATATGCATTTCGAAATCAATAGAAATGTGACAAGAAGCATATGTGCAAACATGTATGCAATGATCAAGAACAAGTAATAAAACTTAAGATTTTCTCATAAAACTTAATAACATTCAAACCATCCACCTGCATTTGTCTTCCAAAATCACTTCAAATCCTCATTAAACTCCAATGAACAATTAAATTCAAACACCTCTTTAAATGAGTATCAATTCAAGTCAATGTGACTTATAACATAACCATGAATAGCCAATCCAACCTCATTCCTCATAAAACCATATGAACAAACTTCACTAAATAAAATGCATACATTCCCAAGAGTTCCAAGAGATTTAACAAGAGAGAAAAACCAATTCATATGCATTTCGAAATCAATAGAAATGTGACAAGAAGCATATGTGCAAACATGTATCCAATGATCAAGAACAAGTAATAAAACTTAAGATTTTCACATAAAACTTAATAACATTCAAACCATCCACTTGCATTTCTCTTCAAAAATCACTTCAAATCCTCATTAAACTCCAATGAACAATTAAATTCAAACACCTCTTTAAATGAGTATCAATTCAAGTCAATGTGACTTATAACATAACCATGAATAGCCAATCCAACCTCATTCCTTATAAAACCATATGAACAAACTTCACTAAATAAAATGCATACATTCCCAAGAGTTCCAAGAGATTTAACAAGAGAGAAAAACCAAATCATATGCATTTCGAAATCAATAGAAATGTGACAAGAAGCATATGTGCAAACATGTATCCAATGATCAAGAACAAGTAATAAAACTTAAGATTTTCTCAAAAAACTTAATAACATTCAAACCATCCACCTGCATTTCTCTTCCAAAATCACTTCAAATCCTCATTAAACTCTAATGAACAATTAAATTCAAACACCTCTTTAAATGAGTATCAATTCAAGTCAATGTGACTTATAACATAACCATGAATAGCCAATCCAACCTCATTCCTTATAAAACCATATGAACAAACTTGACTAAATAAAATGCATACATTCCCAAGAGTTCCAAGAGATTTAACAAGAGAGAAAAACCAATTCATATGCATTTCGAAATCAATAGAAATGTGACAAGAAGCATATGTGCAAACATGTATCCAATGATCAAGAACAAGTAATAAAACTTAAGATTTTCTCATAAAACTTAATAACATTCAAACCATCCACTTGCATTTCTCTTCCAAAATCACTTCAAATCCTCATTAAACTCCAATGAACAATTAAATTCAAACACCTCTTTAAATGAGTATCAATTCAAGTCAATGTGACTTATAACATAACCATGAATAGCCAATCCAACCTCATTCCTTATAAAACATATGACCAAACTTGACTAAATAAAATGCATACATTCCCAAGAGTTCCAAGAGATTTAACAAGAGAGAAAAACCAATTCATATGCATTTCGAAATCAATAGAAATGTGACAAGAAGCATATGTGCAAACATGTATCCAACGATCAAGAACAAGTAATAAAACTTAAGATTTTCTCATAAAACTTAATAACATTCAAACCATCCACTTGCATTTCTCTTCCAAAATCACTTCAAATCCTCATTAAACTCCAATGAACAATTAAATTCAAACACCTCTTTAAATGAGTATCAATTCAAGTCAATGTGACTTATAACATAACCATGAATAGCCAATCCAACCTCATTCCTTATAAAACCATATGAACAAACTTGACTAAATAAAATGCATACATTCCCAAGAGTTCCAAGAGATTTAACAAGAGAGAAAAACCAATTCATATGCATTTCGAAATCAATAGAAATGTGACAAGAAGCATATGTGCAAACATGTATGCAATGATCAAGAACAAGTAATAAAACTTAAGATTTTCTCATAAAACTTAATAACATTCAAACCATCCACCTACATTTGTCTTCCAAAATCACTTCAAATCCTCATTAAACTCCAATGAACAATTAAATTCAAACACCTCTTTAAATGAGTATCAATTCAAGTCAATGTGACTTATAACATAACCATGAATAGCCAATCCAACCTCATTCCTTATAAAACCATATGAACAAACTTCACTAAATAAAATGCATACATTCCCAAGAGTTCCAAGAGATTTAACAAGAGAGAAAAACCAATTCATATGCATTTCGAAATCAATAGAAATGTGACAAGAAGCATATGTGCAAACATGTATCCAATGATCAAGAACAAGTAATAAAACTTAAGATTTTCTCATAAAACTTAATAACATTCAAACCATCCACCTGCATTTGTCTTCCAAAATCACTTCAAATCCTCATTAAACTCCAATGAACAATTAAATTCAAACACCTCTTTAAATGAGTATCAATTCAAGTCAATGTGACTTATAACATAACCATGAATAGCCAATCCAACCTCATTCCTTATAAAACCATATGAACAAACTTCACTAAATAAAATGCATACATTCCCAAGAGTTCCAAGAGATTTAACAAGAGAGAAAAACCAATTCATATGCATTTCGAAATCAATAGAAATGTGACAAGAAGCATATGTGCAAACATGTATGCAATGATCAAGAACAAGTAATAAAACTTAAGATTTTCTCATAAAACTTAATAACATTCAAACCATCCACGTGCATTTGTCTTCCAAAATCACTTCAAATCCTCATTAAACTCCAATGAACAATTAAATTCAAACACCTCTTTAAATGAGTATCAATTCAAGTCAATGTGACTTATAACATAACCATGAATAGCCAATCCAACCTCATTCCTTATAAAACCATATGAACAAACTTGACTAAATAAAATGCATACATTCCCAAGAGTTCCAAGAGATTTAACAAGAGAGAAAAACCAATTCATATGAATTTCGAAATCAATAGAAATGTGACAAGAAGCATATGTGCAAACATGTATGCAATGATCAAGAACAAGTAATAAAACTTAAGATTTTCTCATAAAACTTAATAACATTCAAACCATCCACTTGCATTTCTCTTCCAAAATCACTTCAAATCCTCATTAAACTCCAATGAACAATTAAATTCAAACACCTCTTTAAATGAGTATCAATTCAAGTCAATGTGACTTATAACATAACCATGAATAGCCAATCCAACCTCATTCCTCATAAAACCATATGAACAAACTTGACTAAATAAAATGCATACATTCCCAAGAGTTCCAAGAGATTTAACAAGAGAGAAAAACCAATTCATATCCATTTCGAAATCAATAGAAATGTGACAAGAAGCATATGTGCAAACATGTATGCAATGATCAAGAACAAGTAATAAAACTTAAGATTTTCTCATAAAACTTAATAACATTCAAACCATCCACCTGCATTTGTCTTCCAAAATCACTTCAAATCCTCATTAAACTCCAATGAACAATTAAATTCAAACACCTCTTTAAATGAGTATCAATTCAAGTCAATGTGACTTATAACATAACCATGAATAGCCAATCCAACCTCATTCCTTATAAAACCATATGAACAAACTTCACTAAATAAAATGCATACATTCCCAAGAGTTCCAAGAGATTTAACAAGAGAGAAAAACCAATTCATATGCATTTCGAAATCAATAGAAATGTGACAAGAAGCATATGTGCAAACATGTATCCAATGATCAAGAACAAGTAATAAAACTTAAGATTTTCTCAAAAAACTTAATAACATTCAAACCATCCACCTGCATTTCTCTTCCAAAATCACTTCAAATCCTCATTAAACTCCAATGAACAATTAAATTCAAACACCTCTTTAAATGAGTATCAATTCAAGTCAATGTGACTTATAACATAACCATGAATAGCCAATCCAACCTCATTCCTTATAAAACAATATGAACAAACTTGACTAAATAAAATGCATACGTTCCCAAGAGTTCCAAGAGATTTAACAAGAGAGAAAAACCAATTCATATGCATTTCGAAATCAATAGAAATGTGACAAGAAGCATATGTGCAAACATGTATCCAATGATCAAGAACAAGTAATAAAACTTAAGATTTTCTCATAAAACTTAATAACATTCAAACCATCCACCTGCATTTGTCTTCCAAAATCACTTCAAATCCTCATTAAACTCCAATGAACAATTAAATTCAAACACCTCTTTAAATGAGTATCAATTCAAGTCAATGTGACTTATAACATAACCATGAATAGCCAATCCAACCTTATTCCTTATAAAACCATATGAACAAACTTGACTAAATAAAATGCATACATTCCCAAGAGTTCCAAGAGATTTAACAAGAGAGAAAAACCAATTCATATGCATTTCGAAATCAATAGAAATGTGACAAGAAGCATATGTGCAAACATGTATCCAACGATCAAGAACAAGTAATAAAACTTAAGATTTTCTCATAAAACTTAATAACATTCAAACCATCCACGTGCATTTCTCTTCCAAAATCACTTCAAATCCTCATTAAACTCCAATGAACAATTAAATTCAAACACCTCTTTAAATGAGTATCAATTCAAGTCAATGTGACTTATAACATAACCATGAATAGCCAATCCAACCTCATTCCTTATAAAACCATATGAACAAACTTGACTAAATAAAATGCATACATTCCCAAGAGTTCCAAGAGATTTAACAAGAGAGAAAAACCAATTCATATGCATTTCGAAATCAATAGAAATGTGACAAGAAGCATATGTGCAAACATGTATCCAATGATCAAGAACAAGTAATAAAACTTAAGATTTTCTCATAAAACTTAATAACATTCAAACCATCCACGTGCATTTCTCTTCCAAAATCACTTCAAATCCTCATTAAACTCCAATGAACAATTAAATTCAAACACCTCTTTAAATGAGTATCAATTCAAGTCAATGTGACTTAGAACATAACCATGAATAGCCAATCCAACCTCATTCCTTATAAAATCATATGAACAAACTTCACTAAATAAAATGCATACATTCCCAAGAGTTCCAAGAGATTTAACAAGAGAGAAAAACCAATTCATATGCATTTCGAAATCAATAGAAATGTGACAAGAAGCATATGTGCAAACATGTATCCAACGATCAAGAACAAGTAATAAAACTTAAGATTTTCTCATAAAACTTAATAACATTCAAACCATCCACGTGCATTTCTCTTCCAAAATCACTTCAAATCCTCATTAAACTCCAATGAACAATTAAATTCAAACACCTCTTTAAATGAGTATCAATTCAAGTCAATGTGACTTATAACATAACCATGAATAGCCAATCCAACCTCATTCCTTATAAAACCATATGAACAAACTTGACTAAATAAAATGCATACATTCCCAAGAGTTCCAAGAGATTTAACAAGAGAGAAAAACCAATTCATATGCATTTCGAAATCAATAGAAATGTGACAAGAAGCATATGTGCAAACATGTATCCAACGATCAAGAACAAGTAATAAAACTTAAGATTTTCTCATAAAACTTAATAACATTCAAACCATCCACGTGCATTTCTCTTCCAAAATCACTTCAAATCCTCATTAAACTCCAATGAACAATTAAATTCAAACACCTCTTTAAATGAGTATCAATTCAAGTCAATGTGACTTATAACATAACCATGAATAGCCAATCCAACCTCATTCCTTATAAAACCATATGAACAAACTTGACTAAATAAAATGCATTCATTCCCAAGAGTTCCAAGAGATTTAACAAGAGAGAAAAACCAATTCATATGCATTTCGAAATCAATAGAAATGTGACAAGAAGCATATGTGCAAACATGTATCCAATGATCAAGAACAAGTAATAAAACTTAAGATTTTCTCATAAAACTTAATAACATTCAAACCATCCACGTGCATTTCTCTTCCAAAATCACTTCAAATCCTCATTAAACTCCAATGAACAATTAAATTCAAACACCTCTTTAAATGAGTATCAATTCAAGTCAATGTGACTTAGAACGTAACCATGAATAGCCAATCCAACCTCATTCCTTATAAAATCATATGAACAAACTTCACTAAATAAAATGCATACATTCCCAAGAGTTCCAAGAGATTTAACAAGAGAGAAAAACCAATTCATATGCATTTCGAAATCAATAGAAATGTGACAAGAAGCATATGTGCAAACATGTATCCAATGATCAAGAACAAGTAATAAAACTTAAGATTTTCTCAAAAAACTTAATAACATTCAAACCATCCACCTGCATTTGTCTTCCAAAATCACTTCAAATCCTCATTAAACTCCAATGAACAATTAAATTCAAACACCTCTTTAAATGAGTATCAATTCAAGTCAATGTGACTTATAACATAACCATGAATAGCCAATCCAACCTCATTCCTCATAAAACCATATGAACAAACTTGACTAAATAAAATGCATACATTCCCAAGAGTTCCAAGAGATTTAACAAGAGAGAAAAACCAATTCATATCCATTTCGAAATCAATAGAAATGTGACAAGAAGCATATGTGCAAACATGTATGCAATGATCAAGAACAAGTAATAAAACTTAAGATTTTCTCATAAAACTTAATAACATTCAAACCATCCACCTGCATTTGTCTTCCAAAATCACTTCAAATCCTCATTAAACTCTAATGAACAATTAAATTCAAACACCTCTTTAAATGAGTATCAATTCAAGTCAATGTGACTTATAACATAACCATGAATAGCCAATCCAACCTCATTCCTTATAAAATCATATGAACAAACTTCACTAAATAAAATGCATACATTCCCAAGAGTTCCAAGAGATTTAACAAGAGAGAAAAACCAATTCATATGCATTTCGAAATCAATAGAAATGTGACAAGAAGCATATGTGCAAACATGTATCCAATGATCAAGAACAAGTAATAAAACTTAAGATTTTCTCAAAAAACTTAATAACATTCAAACCATCCACCTGCATTTCTCTTCCAAAATCACTTCAAATCCTCATTAAACTCCAATGAACAATTAAATTCAAACACCTCTTTAAATGAGTATCAATTCAAGTCAATGTGACTTATAACATAACCATGAATAGCCAATCCAACCTCATTCCTTATAAAACAATATGAACAAACTTGACTAAATAAAATGCATACATTCCCAAGAGTTCCAAGAGATTTAACAAGAGAGAAAAACCAATTCATATGCATTTCGAAATCAATAGAAATGTGACAAGAAGCATATGTGCAAACATGTATCCAATGATCAAGAACAAGTAATAAAACTTAAGATTTTCTCAAAAAACTTAATAACATTCAAACCATCCATCTGCATTTCTCTTCCAAAATCACTTCAAATCCTCATTAAACTCCAATGAACAATTAAATTCAAACACCTCTTTAAATGAGTATCAATTCAAGTCAATGTGACTTATAACATAACCATGAATAGCCAATCCAACCTCATTCCTTATAAAACAATATGAACAAACTTGACTAAATAAAATGCATACATTCCCAAGAGTTCCAAGAGATTTAACAAGAGAGAAAAACCAATTCATATGCATTTCGAAATCAATAGAAATGTGACAAGAAGCATATGTGCAAACATGTATCCAATGATCAAGAACAAGTAATAAAACTTAAGATTTTCTCATAAAACTTAATAACATTCAAACCATCCACCTGCATTTGTCTTCCAAAATCACTTCAAATCCTCATTAAACTCCAATGAACAATTAAATTCAAACACCTCTTTAAATGAGTATCAATTCAAGTCAATGTGACTTATAACATAACCATGAATAGCCAATCCAACCTCATTCCTTATAAAACCATATGAACAAACTTGACTAAATAAAATGCATACATTCCCAAGAGTTCCAAGAGATTTAACAAGAGAGAAAAACCAATTCGTATGCATTTCGAAATCAATAGAAATGTAACAAGAAGCATATGTGCAAACATGTATCCAACGATCAAGAACAAGTAATAAAACTTAAGATTTTCTCATAAAACTTAATAACATTCAAACCATCCACGTGCATTTCTCTTCCAAAATCACTTCAAATCCTCATTAAACTCCAATGAACAATTAAATTCAAACACCTCTTTAAATGAGTATCAATTCAAGTCAATGTGACTTATAACATAACCATGAATAGCCAATCCAACCTCATTCCTTATAAAACCATATGAACAAACTTGACTAAATAAAATGCATACATTCCCAAGAGTTCCAAGAGATTTAACAAGAGAGAAAAACCAATTCATATGCATTTCGAAATCAATAGAAATGTGACAAGAAGCATATGTGCAAACATGTATCCAATGATCAAGAACAAGTAATAAAACTTAAGATTTTCTCAAAAAACTTAATAACATTCAAACCATCCACCTGCATTTCTCTTCCAAAATCACTTCAAATCCTCATTAAACTCCAATGAACAATTAAATTCAAACACCTCTTTAAATGAGTATCAATTCAAGTCAATGTGACTTATAACATAACCATGAATAGCCAATCCAACCTCATTCCTTATAAAACCATATGAACAAACTTGACTAAATAAAATGCATACATTCCCAAGAGTTCCAAGAGATTTAACAAGAGAGAAAAACCAATTCATATGCATTTCGAAATCAAAAGAAATGTGACAAGAAGCATATGTGCAAACATGTATCCAATGATCAAGAACAAGTAATAAAACTTAAGATTTTCTCATAAAACTTAATAACATTCAAACCATCCACCTGCATTTGTCTTCCAAAATCACTTCAAATCCTCATTAAACTCTAATGAACAATTAAATTCAAACACCTCTTTAAATGAGTATCAATTCAAGTCAATGTGACTTATAACATAACCATGAATAGCCAATCCAACCTCATTCCTTATAAAATCATATGAACAAACTTCACTAAATAAAATGCATACATTCCCAAGAGTTCCAAGAGATTTAACAAGAGAGAAAAACCAATTCATATGCATTTCGAAATCAATAGAAATGTGACAAGAAGCATATGTGCAAACATGTATCCAATGATCAAGAACAAGTAATAAAACTTAAGATTTTCTCAAAAAACTTAATAACATTCAAACCATCCACCTGCATTTCTCTTCCAAAATCACTTCAAATCCTCATTAAACTCCAATGAACAATTAAATTCAAACACCTCTTTAAATGAGTATCAATTCAAGTCAATGTGACTTATAACATAACCATGAATAGCCAATCCAACCTCATTCCTTATAAAACCATATGAACAAACTTGACTAAATAAAATGCATACATTCCCAAGAGTTCCAAGAGATTTAACAAGAGAGAAAAACCAATTCATATGCATTTCGAAATCAATAGAAATGTGACAAGAAGCATATGTGCAAACATGTATCCAATGATCAAGAACAAGTAATAAAACTTAAGATTTTCTCATAAAACTTAATAACATTCAAACCATCCACGTGCATTTCTCTTCCAAAATCACTTCAAATCCTCATTAAACTCCAATGAACAATTAAATTCAAACACCTCTTTAAATGAGTATCAATTCAAGTCAATGTGACTTAGAACATAACCATGAATAGCCAATCCAACCTCATTCCTTATAAAATCATATGAACAAACTTCACTAAATAAAATGCATACATTCCCAAGAGTTCCAAGAGATTTAACAAGAGAGAAAAACCAATTCATATGCATTTCGAAATCAATAGAAATGTGACAAGAAGCATATGTGCAAACATGTATCCAATGATCAAGAACAAGTAATAAAACTTAAGATTTTCTCAAAAAACTTAATAACATTCAAACCATCCACCTGCATTTCTCTTCCAAAATCACTTCAAATCCTCATTAAACTCCAATGAACAATTAAATTCAAACACCTCTTTAAATGAGTATCAATTCAAGTCAATGTGACTTATAACATAACCATGAATAGCCAATCCAACCTCATTCCTTATAAAACCATATGAACAAACTTCACTAAATAAAATGCATACATTCCCAAGAGTTCCAAGAGATTTAACAAGAGAGAAAAACCAATTCATATGCATTTCGAAATCAAAAGAAATGTGACAAGAAGCATATGTGCAAACATGTATCCAATGATCAAGAACAAGTAATAAAACTTAAGATTTTCTCAAAAAACTTAATAACATTCAAACCATCCACCTGCATTTCTCTTCCAAAATCACTTCAAATCCTCATTAAACTCCAATGAACAATTAAATTCAAACACCTCTTTAAATGAGTATCAATTCAAGTCAATGTGACTTATAACATAACCATGAATAGCCAATCCAACCTCATTCCTTATAAAACCATATGAACAAACTTGACTAAATAAAATGCATACATTCCCAAGAGTTCCAAGAGATTTAACAAGAGAGAAAAACCAATTCATATGCATTTCGAAATCAATAGAAATGTGACAAGAAGCATATGTGCAAACATGTATCCAATGATCAAGAACAAGTAATAAAACTTAAGATTTTCTCATAAAACTTAATAACATTCAAACCATCCACCTGCATTTGTCTTCCAAAATCACTTCAAATCCTCATTAAACTCCAATGAACAATTAAATTCAAACACCTCTTTAAATGAGTATCAATTCAAGTCAATGTGACTTATAACATAACCATGAATAGCCAATCCAACCTCATCCCTTATAAAACCATATGAACAAACTTCACTAAATAAAATGCATATATTCCCAAGATTTCCAAGAGATTTAACAAGAGAGAAAAACCAATTCATATGCATTTCGAAATCAATAGAAATGTGACAAGAAGCATATGTGCAAACATGTATCCAACGATCAAGAACAAGTAATAAAACTTAAGATTTTCTCATAAAACTTAATAACATTCAAACCATCCACGTGCATTTCTCTTCCAAAATCACTTCAAATCCTCATTAAACTCCAATGAACAATTAAATTCAAACACCTCTTTAAATGAGTATCAATTCAAGTCAATGTGACTTATAACATAACCATGAATAGCCAATCCAACCTCATTCCTTATAAAACCATATGAACAAACTTGACTAAATAAAATGCATACATTCCCAAGAGTTCCAAGAGATTTAACAAGAGAGAAAAACCAATTCATATGCATTTCGAAATCAATAGAAATGTGACAAGAAGCATATGTGCAAACATGTATCCAATGATCAAGAACAAGTAATAAAACTTAAGATTTTCTCATAAAACTTAATAACATTCAAACCATCCACCTGCATTTGTCTTCCAAAATCACTTCAAATCCTCATTAAACTCCAATGAACAATTAAATTCAAACACCTCTTTAAATGAGTATCAATTCAAGTCAATGTGACTTATAACATAACCATGAATAGCCAATCCAACCTCATTCCTTATAAAACCATATGAACAAACTTGACTAAATAAAATGCATACATTCCCAAGAGTTCCAAGAGATTTAACAAGAGAGAAAAACCAATTCATATGCATTTCGAAATCAATAGAAATGTGACAAGAAGCATATGTGCAAACATCTATGCAATGATCAAGAACAAGTAATAAAACTTAAGATTTTCTCATAAAACTTAATAACATTCAAACCATCCACTTGCATTTCTCTTCCAAAATCACTTCAAATCCTCATTAAACTCCAATGAACAATTAAATTCAAACACCTCTTTAAATGAGTATCAATTCAAGTCAATGTGACTTATAACATAACCATGAATAGCCAATCCAACCTCATTCCTTATAAAACCATATGAACAAACTTGACTAAATAAAATGCATACATTCCCAAGAGTTCCAAGAGATTTAACAAGAGAGAAAAACCAATTCATATGCATTTCGAAATCAATAGAAATGTGACAAGAAGCATATGTGCAAACATGTATCCAATGATCAAGAACAAGTAATAAAACTTAAGATTTTCTCATAAAACTTAATAACATTCAAACCATCCACTTGCATTTCTCTTCCAAAATCACTTCAAATCCTCATTAAACTCCAATGAACAATTAAATTCAAACACCTCTTTAAATGAGTATCAATTCAAGTCAATGTGACTTATAACATAACCATGAATAGCCAATCCAACCTCATTCCTTATAAAACCATATGAACAAACTTCACTAAATAAAATGCATACATTCCCAAGAGTTCCAAGAGATTTAACAAGAGAGAAAAACCAATTCATATGCATTTCGAAATCAATAGAAATGTGACAAGAAGCGTATGTGCAAACATGTATCCAATGATCAAGAACAAGTATTAAAACTTAAGATTTTCTCATAAAACTTAATAACATTCAAAACATCCACTTGCATTTCTCTTCAAAAATCACTTCAAATCCTCATTAAACTCCAATGAACAATTAAATTCAAACACCTCTTTAAATGAGTATCAATTCAAGTCAATGTGACTTAGAACATAACCATGAATAGCCAATCCAACCTCATTCCATATAAAATCATATGAACAAACTTCACTAAATAAAATGCATACATTCCCAAGAGTTCCAAGAGATTTAACAAGAGAGAAAAACCAATTCATATGCATTTCGAAATCAATAGAAATGTGACAAGAAGCATATGTGCAAACATGTATCCAATGATCAAGAACAAGTAATAAAACTTAAGATTTTCTCAAAAAACTTAATAACATTCAAACCATCCACCTGCATTTCTCTTCCAAAATCACTTCAAATCCTCATTAAACTCCAATGAACAATTAAATTCAAACACCTCTTTAAATGAGTATCAATTCAAGTCAATGTGACTTATAACATAACCATGAATAGCCAATCCAACCTCATTCCTTATAAAACAATATGAACAAACTTGACTAAATAAAATGCATACATTCCCAAGAGTTCCAAGAGATTTAACAAGAGAGAAAAACCAATTCATATGCATTTCGAAATCAATAGAAATGTGACAAGAAGCATATGTGCAAACATGTATCCAATGATCAAGAACAAGTAATAAAACTTAAGATTTTCTCATAAAACTTAATAACATTCAAACCATCCACCTGCATTTGTCTTCCAAAATCACTTCAAATCCTCATTAAACTCCAATGAACAATTAAATTCAAACACCTCTTTAAATGAGTATCAATTCAAGTCAATGTGACTTATAACATAACCATGAATAGCCAATCCAACCTCATTCCTTATAAAACCATATGAACAAACTTGACTAAATAAAATGCATACATTCCCAAGAGTTCCAAGAGATTTAACAAGAGAGAAAAACCAATTCATATGCATTTCGAAATCAATAGAAATGTGACAAGAAGCATATGTGCAAACATGTATCCAATGATCAAGAACAAGTAATAAAACTTAAGATTTTCTCATAAAACTTAATAACATTCAAACCATCCACCTGCGTTTGTCTTCCAAAATCACTTCAAATCCTCATTAAACTCCAATGAACAATTAAATTCAAACACCTCTTTAAATGAGTATCAATTCAAGTCAATGTGACTTATAACATAACCATGAATAGCCAATCCAACCTCATTCCTTATAAAACCATATGAACAAACTTGACTAAATAAAATGCATACATTCCCAAGAGTTCCAAGAGATTTAACAAGAGAGAAAAACCAATTCATATGCATTTCGAAATCAATAGAAATGTGACAAGAAGCATATGTGCAAACATGTATCCAACGATCAAGAACAAGTAATAAAACTTAAGATTTTCTCATAAAACTTAATAACATTCAAACCATCCACGTGCATTTCTCTTCCAAAATCACTTCAAATCCTCATTAAACTCCAATGAACAATTAAATTCAAACACCTCTTTAAATGAGTATCAATTCAAGTCAATGTGACTTATAACATAACCATGGATAGCCAATCCAACCTCATTCCTTATAAAACCATATGAACAAACTTGACTAAATAAAATGCATACATTCCCAAGAGTTCCAAGAGATTTAACAAGAGAGAAAAACCAATTCATATGCATTTCGAAATCAATAGAAATGTGACAAGAAGCATATGTGCAAACATGTATCCAATGATCAAGAACAAGTAATAAAACTTAAGATTTTCTCATAAAACTTAATAACATTCAAACCATCCACGTGCATTTCTCTTCCAAAATCACTTCAAATCCTCATTAAACTCCAATGAACAATTAAATTCAAACACCTCTTTAAATGAGTATCAATTCAAGTCAATGTGACTTAGAACATAACCATGAATAGCCAATCCAACCTCATTCCTTATAAAATCATATGAACAAACTTCACTAAATAAAATGCATACATTCCCAAGAGTTCCAAGAGATTTAACAAGAGAGAAAAACCAATTCATATGCATTTCGAAATCAATAGAAATGTGACAAGAAGCATATGTGCAAACATGTATCCAATGATCAAGAACAAGTAATAAAACTAAAGATTTTCTCAAAAAACTTAATAACATTCAAACCATCCACCTGCATTTCTCTTCCAAAATCACTTCAAATCCTCATTAAACTCCAATGAACAATTAAATTCAAACACCTCTTTAAATGAGTATCAATTCAAGTCAATGTGACTTATAACATAACCATGAATAGCCAATCCAACCTCATTCCTTATAAAACCATATGAACAAACTTCACTAAATAAAATGCATACATTCCCAAGAGTTCCAAGAGATTTAACAAGAGAGAAAAACCAATTCATATGCATTTCGAAATCAAAAGAAATGTGACAAGAAGCATATGTGCAAACATGTATCCAATGATCAAGAACAAGTAATAAAACTTAAGATTTTCTCAAAAAACTTAATAACATTCAAACCATCCACCTGCATTTCTCTTCCAAAATCACTTCAAATCCTCATTAAACTCCAATGAACAATTAAATTCAAACACCTCTTTAAATGAGTATCAATTCAAGTCAATGTGACTTATAACATAACCATGAATAGCCAATCCAACCTCATTCCTTATAAAACCATATGAACAAACTTGACTAAATAAAATGCATACATTCCCAAGAGTTCCAAGAGATTTAACAAGAGAGAAAAACCAATTCATATGCATTTCGAAATCAATAGAAATGTGACAAGAAGCATATGTGCAAACATGTATCCAATGATCAAGAACAAGTAATAAAACTTAAGATTTTCTCATAAAACTTAATAACATTCAAACCATCCACCTGCATTTGTCTTCCAAAATCACTTCAAATCCTCATTAAACTCCAATGAACAATTAAATTCAAACACCTCTTTAAATGAGTATCAATTCAAGTCAATGTGACTTATAACATAACCATGAATAGCCAATCCAACCTCATCCCTTATAAAACCATATGAACAAACTTCACTAAATAAAATGCATATATTCCCAAGATTTCCAAGAGATTTAACAAGAGAGAAAAACCAATTCATATGCATTTCGAAATCAATAGAAATGTGACAAGAAGCATATGTGCAAACATGTATCCAACGATCAAGAACAAGTAATAAAACTTAAGATTTTCTCATAAAACTTAATAACATTCAAACCATCCACGTGCATTTCTCTTCCAAAATCATTTCAAATCCTCATTAAACTCCAATGAACAATTAAATTCAAACACCTCTTTAAATGAGTATCAATTCAAGTCAATGTGACTTATAACATAACCATGAATAGCCAATCCAACCTCATTCCTTATAAAACCATATGAACAAACTTGACTAAATAAAATGCATACATTCCCAAGAGTTCCAAGAGATTTAACAAGAGAGAAAAACCAATTCATATGCATTTCGAAATCAATAGAAATGTGACAAGAAGCATATGTGCAAACATGTATCCAATGATCAAGAACAAGTAATAAAACTTAAGATTTTCTCATAAAACTTAATAACATTCAAACCATCCACCTGCATTTGTCTTCCAAAATCACTTCAAATCCTCATTAAACTCTAATGAACAATTAAATTCAAACACCTCTTTAAATGAGTATCAATTCAAGTCAATGTGACTTATAACATAACCATGAATAGCCAATCCAACCTCATTCCTTATAAAACCATATGAACAAACTTGACTAAATAAAATGCATACATTCCCAAGAGTTCCAAGAGATTTAACAAGAGAGAAAAACCAATTCATATGCATTTCGAAATCAATAGAAATGTGACAAGAAGCATATGTGCAAACATCTATGCAATGATCAAGAACAAGTAATAAAACTTAAGATTTTCTCATAAAACTTAATAACATTCAAACCATCCACTTGCATTTCTCTTCCAAAATCACTTCAAATCCTCATTAAACTCCAATGAACAATTAAATTCAAACACCTCTTTAAATGAGTATCAATTCAAGTCAATGTGACTTATAACATAACCATGAATAGCCAATCCAACCTCATTCCTTATAAAACCATATGAACAAACTTGACTAAATAAAATGCATACATTCCCAAGAGTTCCAAGAGATTTAACAAGAGAGAAAAACCAATTCATATGCATTTCGAAATCAATAGAAATGTGACAAGAAGCATATGTGCAAACATGTATCCAATGATCAAGAACAAGTAATAAAACTTAAGATTTTCTCATAAAACTTAATAACATTCAAACCATCCACCTGAATTTCTCTTCCAAAATCACTTCAAATCCTCATTAAACTCCAATGAACAATTAAATTCAAACACCTCTTTAAATGAGTATCAATTCAAGTCAATGTGACTTATAACATAACCATGAATAGCCAATCCAACCTCATTCCTTATAAAACCATATGAACAAACTTCACTAAATAAAATGCATACATTCCCAAGAGTTCCAAGAGATTTAACAAGAGAGAAAAACCAATTCATATGCATTTCGAAATCAATAGAAATGTGACAAGAAGCGTATGTGCAAACATGTATCCAATGATCAAGAACAAGTATTAAAACTTAAGATTTTCTCATTAAACTTACTAACATTCAAAACATCCACTTGCATTTCTCTTCAAAAATCACTTCAAATCCTCATTAAACTCCAATGAACAATTAAATTCAAACACCTCTTTAAATGAGTATCAATTCAAGTCAATGTGACTTAGAACATAACCATGAATAGCCAATCCAACCTCATTCCTTATAAAATCATATGAACAAACTTGACTAAATAAAATGCATACATTCCCAAGAGTTCCAAGAGATTTAACAAGAGAGAAAAACCAATTCATATGCATTTCGAAATCAATAGAAATGTGACAAGAAGCATATGTGCAAACATGTATCCAATGATCAAGAACAAGTAATAAAACTTAAGATTTTCTCAAAAAACTTAATAACATTCAAACCATCCACCTGCATTTCTCTTCCAAAATCACTTCAAATCCTCATTAAACTCCAATGAACAATTAAATTCAAACACCTCTTTAAATGAGTATCAATTCAAGTCAATGTGACTTATAACATAACCATGAATAGCCAATCCAACCTCATTCCTTATAAAACAATATGAACAAACTTGACTAAATAAAATGCATACATTCCCAAGAGTTCCAAGAGATTTAACAAGAGAGAAAAACCAATTCATATGCATTTCGAAATCAATAGAAATGTGACAAGAAGCATATGTGCAAACATGTATCCAATGATCAAGAACAAGTAATAAAACTTAAGATTTTCTCATAAAACTTAATAACATTCAAACCATCCACCTGCATTTGTCTTCCAAAATCACTTCAAATCCTCATTAAACTCCAATGAACAATTAAATTCAAACACCTCTTTAAATGAGTATCAATTCAAGTCAATGTGACTTATAACATAACCATGAATAGCCAATCCAACCTCATTCCTTATAAAACCATATGAACAAACTTGACTAAATAAAATGCATACATTCCCAAGAGTTCCAAGAGATTTAACAAGAGAGAAAAACCAATTCATATGCATTTCGAAATCAATAGAAATGTGACAAGAAGCATATGTGCAAACATGTATCCAACGATCAAGAACAAGTAATAAAACTTAAGATTTTCTCATAAAACTTAATAACATTCAAACCATCCACGTGCATTTCTCTTCCAAAATCACTTCAAATCCTCATTAAACTCCAATGAACAATTAAATTCAAACACCTCTTTAAATGAGTATCAATTCAAGTCAATGTGACTTATAACATAACCATGGATAGCCAATCCAACCTCATTCCTTATAAAACCATATGAACAAACTTGACTAAATAAAATGCATACATTCCCAAGAGTTCCAAGAGATTTAACAAGAGAGAAAAACCAATTCATATGCATTTCGAAATCAATAGAAATGTGACAAGAAGCATATGTGCAAACATGTATCCAATGATCAAGAACAAGTAATAAAACTTAAGATTTTCTCATAAAACTTAATAACATTCAAACCATCCACGTGCATTTCTCTTCCAAAATCACTTCAAATCCTCATTAAACTCCAATGAACAATTAAATTCAAACACCTCTTTAAATGAGTATCAATTCAAGTCAATGTGACTTAGAACATAACCATGAATAGCCAATCCAACCTCATTCCTTATAAAATCATATGAACAAACTTCACTAAATAAAATGCATACATTCCCAAGAGTTCCAAGAGATTTAACAAGAGAGAAAAACCAATTCATATGCATTTCGAAATCAATAGAAATGTGACAAGAAGCATATGTGCAAACATGTATCCAATGATCAAGAACAAGTAATAAAACTAAAGATTTTCTCAAAAAACTTAATAACATTCAAACCATCCACCTGCATTTCTCTTCCAAAATCACTTCAAATCCTCATTAAACTCCAATGAACAATTAAATTCAAACACCTCTTTAAATGAGTATCAATTCAAGTCAATGTGACTTATAACATAACCATGAATAGCCAATCCAACCTCATTCCTTATAAAACCATATGAACAAACTTCACTAAATAAAATGCATACATTCCCAAGAGTTCCAAGAGATTTAACAAGAGAGAAAAACCAATTCATATGCATTTCGAAATCAAAAGAAATGTGACAAGAAGCATATGTGCAAACATGTATCCAATGATCAAGAACAAGTAATAAAACTTAAGATTTTCTCAAAAAACTTAATAACATTCAAACCATCCACCTGCATTTCTCTTCCAAAATCACTTCAAATCCTCATTAAACTCCAATGAACAATTAAATTCAAACACCTCTTTAAATGAGTATCAATTCAAGTCAATGTGACTTATAACATAACCATGAATAGCCAATCCAACCTCATTCCTTATAAAACCATATGAACAAACTTGACTAAATAAAATGCATACATTCCCAAGAGTTCCAAGAGATTTAACAAGAGAGAAAAACCAATTCATATGCATTTCGAAATCAATAGAAATGTGACAAGAAGCATATGTGCAAACATGTATCCAATGATCAAGAACAAGTAATAAAACTTAAGATTTTCTCATAAAACTTAATAACATTCAAACCATCCACCTGCATTTGTCTTCCAAAATCACTTCAAATCCTCATTAAACTCCAATGAACAATTAAATTCAAACACCTCTTTAAATGAGTATCAATTCAAGTCAATGTGACTTATAACATAACCATGAATAGCCAATCCAACCTCATCCCTTATAAAACCATATGAACAAACTTCACTAAATAAAATGCATATATTCCCAAGATTTCCAAGAGATTTAACAAGAGAGAAAAACCAATTCATATGCATTTCGAAATCAATAGAAATGTGACAAGAAGCATATGTGCAAACATGTATCCAACGATCAAGAACAAGTAATAAAACTTAAGATTTTCTCATAAAACTTAATAACATTCAAACCATCCACGTGCATTTCTCTTCCAAAATCATTTCAAATCCTCATTAAACTCCAATGAACAATTAAATTCAAACACCTCTTTAAATGAGTATCAATTCAAGTCAATGTGACTTATAACATAACCATGAATAGCCAATCCAACCTCATTCCTTATAAAACCATATGAACAAACTTGACTAAATAAAATGCATACATTCCCAAGAGTTCCAAGAGATTTAACAAGAGAGAAAAACCAATTCATATGCATTTCGAAATCAATAGAAATGTGACAAGAAGCATATGTGCAAACATGTATCCAATGATCAAGAACAAGTAATAAAACTTAAGATTTTCTCATAAAACTTAATAACATTCAAACCATCCACCTGCATTTGTCTTCCAAAATCACTTCAAATCCTCATTAAACTCTAATGAACAATTAAATTCAAACACCTCTTTAAATGAGTATCAATTCAAGTCAATGTGACTTATAACATAACCATGAATAGCCAATCCAACCTCATTCCTTATAAAACCATATGAACAAACTTGACTAAATAAAATGCATACATTCCCAAGAGTTCCAAGAGATTTAACAAGAGAGAAAAACCAATTCATATGCATTTCGAAATCAATAGAAATGTGACAAGAAGCATATGTGCAAACATCTATGCAATGATCAAGAACAAGTAATAAAACTTAAGATTTTCTCATAAAACTTAATAACATTCAAACCATCCACTTGCATTTCTCTTCCAAAATCACTTCAAATCCTCATTAAACTCCAATGAACAATTAAATTCAAACACCTCTTTAAATGAGTATCAATTCAAGTCAATGTGACTTATAACATAACCATGAATAGCCAATCCAACCTCATTCCTTATAAAACCATATGAACAAACTTGACTAAATAAAATGCATACATTCCCAAGAGTTCCAAGAGATTTAACAAGAGAGAAAAACCAATTCATATGCATTTCGAAATCAATAGAAATGTGACAAGAAGCATATGTGCAAACATGTATCCAATGATCAAGAACAAGTAATAAAACTTAAGATTTTCTCATAAAACTTAATAACATTCAAACCATCCACTTGCATTTCTCTTCCAAAATCACTTCAAATCCTCATTAAACTCCAATGAACAATTAAATTCAAACACCTCTTTAAATGAGTATCAATTCAAGTCAATGTGACTTATAACATAACCATGAATAGCCAATCCAACCTCATTCCTTATAAAACCATATGAACAAACTTCACTAAATAAAATGCATACATTCCCAAGAGTTCCAAGAGATTTAACAAGAGAGAAAAACCAATTCATATGCATTTCGAAATCAATAGAAATGTGACAAGAAGCGTATGTGCAAACATGTATCCAATGATCAAGAACAAGTATTAAAACTTAAGATTTTCTCATTAAACTTACTAACATTCAAAACATCCACTTGCATTTCTCTTCAAAAATCTCTTCAAATCCTCATTAAACTCCAATGAACAATTAAATTCAAACACCTCTTTAAATGAGTATCAATTCAAGTCAATGTGACTTAGAACATAACCATGAATAGCCAATCCAACCTCATTCCTTATAAAATCATATGAACAAACTTGACTAAATAAAATGCATACATTCCCAAGAGTTCCAAGAGATTTAACAAGAGAGAAAAACCAATTCATATGCATTTCGAAATCAATAGAAATGTGACAAGAAGCATATGTGCAAACATGTATCCAATGATCAAGAACAAGTAATAAAACTTAAGATTTTCTCAAAAAACTTAATAACATTCAAACCATCCACCTGCATTTCTCTTCCAAAATCACTTCAAATCCTCATTAAACTCCAATGAACAATTAAATTCAAACACCTCTTTAAATGAGTATCAATTCAAGTCAATGTGACTTATAACATAACCATGAATAGCCAATCCAACCTCATTCCTTATAAAACAATATGAACAAACTTGACTAAATAAAATGCATACATTCCCAAGAGTTCCAAGAGATTTAACAAGAGAGAAAAACCAATTCATATGCATTTCGAAATCAATAGAAATGTGACAAGAAGCATATGTGCAAACATGTATCCAATGATCAAGAACAAGTAATAAAACTTAAGATTTTCTCATAAAACTTAATAACATTCAAACCATCCACCTGCATTTGTCTTCCAAAATCACTTCAAATCCTCATTAAACTCCAATGAACAATTAAATTCAAACACCTCTTTAAATGAGTATCAATTCAAGTCAATGTGACTTATAACATAACCATGAATAGCCAATCCAACCTCATTCCTTATAAAACCATATGAACAAACTTGACTAAATAAAATGCATACATTCCCAAGAGTTCCAAGAGATTTAACAAGAGAGAAAAACCAATTCATATGCATTTCGAAATCAATAGAAATGTGACAAGAAGCATATGTGCAAACATGTATCCAACGATCAAGAACAAGTAATAAAACTTAAGATTTTCTCATAAAACTTAATAACATTCAAACCATCCACGTGCATTTCTCTTCCAAAATCACGTCAAATCCTCATTAAACTCCAATGAACAATTAAATTCAAACACCTCTTTAAATGAGTATCAATTTAAGTCAATGTGACTTATAACATAACCATGAATAGCCAATCCAACCTCATTCCTTATAAAACCATATGAACAAACTTGACTAAATAAAATGCATACATTCCCAAGAGTTCCAAGAGATTTAACAAGAGAGAAAAACCAATTCATATGCATTTCGAAATCAATAGAAATGTGACAAGAAGCATATGTGCAAACATGTATCCAATGATCAAGAACAAGTAATAAAACTTAAGATTTTCTCATAAAACTTAATAACATTCAAACCATCCACGTGCATTTCTCTTCCAAAATCACTTCAAATCCTCATTAAACTCCAATGAACAATTAAATTCAAACACCTCTTTAAATGAGTATCAATTCAAGTCAATGTGACTTAGAACATAACCATGAATAGCCAATCCAACCTCATTCCTTATAAAACCATATGAACAAACTTCACTAAATAAAATGCATACATTCCCAAGAGTTCCAAGAGATTTAACAAGAGAGAAAAACCAATTCATATGCATTTCGAAATCAATAGAAATGTGACAAGAAGCATATGTGCAAACATGTATCCAATGATCAAGAACAAGTAATAAAACTTAAGATTTTCTCAAAAAACTTAATAACATTCAAACCATCCACCTGCATTTCTCTTCCAAAATCACTTCAAATCCTCATTAAACTCCAATGAACAATTAAATTCAAACACCTCTTTAAATGAGTATCAATTCAAGTCAATGTGACTTATAACATAACCATGAATAGCCAATCCAACCTCATTCCTTATAAAACAATATGAACAAACTTGACTAAATAAAATGCATACATTCCCAAGAGTTCCAAGAGATTTAACAAGAGAGAAAAACCAATTCATATGCATTTTGAAATCAATAGAAATGTGACAAGAAGCATATGTGCAAACATGTATCCAATGATCAAGAACAAGTAATAAAACTTAAGATTTTCTCATAAAACTTAATAACATTCAAACCATCCACCTGCATTTGTCTTCCAAAATCACTTCAAATCCTCATTAAACTCCAATGAACAATTAAATTCAAACACCTCTTTAAATGAGTATCAATTCAAGTCAATGTGACTTATAACATAACCATGAATAGCCAATCCAACCTCATTCCTTATAAAACCATATGAACAAACTTGACTAAATAAAATGCATACATTCCCAAGAGTTCCAAGAGATTTAACAAGAGAGAAAAACCAATTCATATGCATTTCGAAATCAATAGAAATGTGACAAGAAGCATATGTGCAAACATGTATCCAATGATCAAGAACAAGTAATAAAACTTAAGATTTTCTCATAAAACTTAATAACATTCAAACCATCCACGTGCATTTCTCTTCCAAAATCACTTCAAATCCTCATTAAACTCCAATGAACAATTAAATTCAAACACCTCTTTAAATGAGTATCAATTCAAGTCAATGTGACTTAGAACATAACCATGAATAGCCAATCCAACCTCATTCCTTATAAAACCATATGAACAAACTTCACTAAATAAAATGCATACATTCCCAAGAGTTCCAAGAGATTTAACAAGAGAGAAAAACCAATTCATATGCATTTCGAAATCAATAGAAATGTGACAAGAAGCATATGTGCAAACATGTATCCAATGATCAAGAACAAGTAATAAAACTTAAGATTTTCTCAAAAAACTTAATAACATTCAAACCATCCACCTGCATTTCTCTTCCAAAATCACTTCAAATCCTCATTAAACTCCAATGAACAATTAAATTCAAACACCTCTTTAAATGAGTATCAATTCAAGTCAATGTGACTTATAACATAACCATGAATAGCCAATCCAACCTCATTCCTTATAAAACAATATGAACAAACTTGACTAAATAAAATGCATACATTCCCAAGAGTTCCAAGAGATTTAACAAGAGAGAAAAACCAATTCATATGCATTTTGAAATCAATAGAAATGTGACAAGAAGCATATGTGCAAACATGTATCCAATGATCAAGAACAAGTAATAAAACTTAAGATTTTCTCATAAAACTTAATAACATTCAAACCATCCACCTGCATTTGTCTTCCAAAATCACTTCAAATCCTCATTAAACTCCAATGAACAATTAAATTCAAACACCTCGTTAAATGAGTATCAATTCAAGTCAATGTGACTTATAACATAACCATGAATAGCCAATCCAACCTCATTCCTTATAAAACCATATGAACAAACTTGACTAAATAAAATGCATACATTCCCAAGAGTTCCAAGAGATTTAACAAGAGAGAAAAACCAATTCATATGCATTTCGAAATCAATAGAAATGTGACAAGAAGCATATGTGCAAACATGTATCCAACGATCAAGAACAAGTAATAAAACTTAAGATTTTCTCATAAAACTTAATAACATTCAAACCATCCACGTGCATTTCTCTTCCAAAATCACTTCAAATCCTCATTAAACTCCAATGAACAATTAAATTCAAACACCTCTTTAAATGAGTATCAATTCAAGTCAATGTGACTTATAACATAACCATGAATAGCCAATCCAACCTCATTCCTTATAAAACCATATGAACAAACTTGACTAAATAAAATGCATACATTCCCAAGAGTTCCAAGAGATTTAACAAGAGAGAAAAACCAATTCATATGCATTTCGAAATCAATAGAAATGTGACAAGAAGCATATGTGCAAACATGTATCCAATGATCAAGAACAAGTAATAAAACTTAAGATTTTCTCATAAAACTTAATAACATTCAAACCATCCACCTGCATTTGTCTTCCAAAATCACTTCAAATCCTCATTAAACTCCAATGAACAATTAAATTCAAACACCTCTTTAAATGAGTATCAATTCAAGTCAATGTGACTTATAACATAACCATGAATAGCCAATCCAACCTCATTCCTTATAAAACCATATGAACAAACTTGACTAAATAAAATGCATACATTCCCAAGAGTTCCAAGAGATTTAACAAGAGAGAAAAACCAATTCATATGCATTTCGAAATCAATAGAAATGTGACAAGAAGCATATGTGCAAACATGTATCCAATGATCAAGAACAAGTAATAAAACTTAAGATTTTCTCAAAAAACTTAATAACATTCAAACCATCCACCTGAATTTCTCTTCCAAAATCACTTCAAATCCTCATTAAACTCCAATGAACAATTAAATTCAAACACCTCTTTAAATGAGTATCAATTCAAGTCAATGTGACTTATAACATAACCATGAATAGCCAATCCAACCTCATTCCTTATAAAACCATATGAACAAACTTGACTAAATAAAATGCATACATTCCCAAGAGTTCCAAGAGATTTAACAAGAGAGAAAAACCAATTCATATGCATTTCGAAATCAATAGAAATGTGACAAGAAGCATATGTGCAAACATGTATGCAATGATCAAGAACAAGTAATAAAACTTAAGATTTTCTCATAAAACTTAATAACATTCAAACCATCCACCTGCATTTGTCTTCCAAAATCACTTCAAATCCTCATTAAACTCCAATGAACAATTAAATTCAAACACCTCTTTAAATGAGTATCAATTCAAGTCAATGTGACTTATAACATAACCACGAATAGCCAATCCAACCTCATTCCTTATAAAACCATATGAACAAACTTGACTAAATAAAATGCATACATTCCCAAGAGTTCCAAGAGATTTAACAAGAGAGAAAAACCAATTCATATGCATTTCGAAATCAATAGAAATGTGACAAGAAGCATATGTGCAAACATGTATCCAACGATCAAGAACAAGTAATAAAACTTAAGATTTTCTCATAAAACTTAATAACATTCAAACCATCCACGTGCATTTCTCTTCCAAAATCACTTCAAATCCTCATTAAACTCCAATGAACAATTACATTCAAACACCTCTTTAAATGAGTATCAATTCAAGTCAATGTGACTTATAACATAACCATGAATAGCCAATCCAACCTCATTCCTTATAAAACCATATGAACAAACTTGACTAAATAAAATGCATACATTCCCAAGAGTTCCAAGAGATTTAACAAGAGAGAAAAACCAATTCATATGCATTTCGAAATCAATAGAAATGTGACAAGAAGCATATGTGCAAACATGTATGCAATGATCAAGAACAAGTAATAAAACTTAAGATTTTCTCATAAAACTTAATAACATTCAAACCATCCACGTGCATTTCTCTTCCAAAATCACTTCAAATCCTCATTAAACTCCAATGAACAATTACATTCAAACACCTCTTTAAATGAGTATCAATTCAAGTCAATGTGACTTATAACATAACCATGAATAGCCAATCCAACCTCATTCCTTATAAAACCATATGAACAAACTTGACTAAATAAAATGCATACATTCCCAAGAGTTCCAAGAGATTTAACAAGAGAGAAAAACCAATTCATATGCATTTCGAAATCAATAGAAATGTGACAAGAAGCATATGTGCAAACATGTATCCAACGATCAAGAACAAGTAATAAAACTTAAGATTTTCTCATAAAACTTAATAACATTCAAACCATCCACGTGCATTTCTCTTCCAAAATCACTTCAAATCCTCATTAAACTCCAATGAACAATTACATTCAAACACCTCTTTAAATGAGTATCAATTCAAGTCAATGTGACTTATAACATAACCATGAATAGCCAATCCAACCTCATTCCTTATAAAACCATATGAACAAACTTGACTAAATAAAATGCATACATTCCCAAGAGTTCCAAGAGATTTAACAAGAGAGAAAAACCAATTCATATGCATTTCGAAATCAATAGAAATGTGACAAGAAGCATATGTGCAAACATGTATGCAATGATCAAGAACAAGTAATAAAACTTAAGATTTTCTCATAAAACTTAATAACATTCAAACCATCCACGTGCATTTCTCTTCCAAAATCACTTCAAATCCTCATTAAACTCCAATGAACAATTACATTCAAACACCTCTTTAAATGAGTATCAATTCAAGTCAATGTGACTTATAACATAACCATGAATAGCCAATCCAACCTCATTCCTTATAAAACCATATGAACAAACTTGACTAAATAAAATGCATACATTCCCAAGAGTTCCAAGAGATTTAACAAGAGAGAAAAACCAATTCATATGCATTTTGAAATCAATAGAAATGTGACAAGAAGCATATGTGCAAACATGTATCCAATGATCAAGAACAAGTAATAAAACTTAAGATTTTCTCATAAAACTTAATAACATTCAAACCATCCACCTGCATTTGTCTTCCAAAATCACTTCAAATCCTCATTAAACTCCAATGAACAATTAAATTCAAACACCTCTTTAAATGAGTATCAATTCAAGTCAATGTGACTTATAACATAACCACGAATAGCCAATCCAACCTCATTCCTTATAAAACCATATGAACAAACTTGACTAAATAAAATGCATACATTCCCAAGAGTTCCAAGAGATTTAACAAGAGAGAAAAACCAATTCATATGCATTTCGAAATCAATAGAAATGTGACAAGAAGCATATGTGCAAACATGTATCCAACGATCAAGAACAAGTAATAAAACTTAAGATTTTCTCATAAAACTTAATAACATTCAAACCATCCACGTGCATTTCTCTTCCAAAATCACTTCAAATCCTCATTAAACTCCAATGAACAATTACATTCAAACACCTCTTTAAATGAGTATCAATTCAAGTCAATGTGACTTATAACATAACCATGAATAGCCAATCCAACCTCATTCCTTATAAAACCATATGAACAAACTTGACTAAATAAAATGCATACATTCCCAAGAGTTCCAAGAGATTTAACAAGAGAGAAAAACCAATTCATATGCATTTCGAAATCAATAGAAATGTGACAAGAAGCATATGTGCAAACATGTATCCAATGATCAAGAACAAGTAATAAAACTTAAGATTTTCTCATAAAACTTAATAACATTCAAACCATCCACCTGCATTTGTCTTCCAAAATCACTTCAAATCCTCATTAAACTCCAATGAACAATTAAATTCAAACACCTCTTTAAATGAGTATCAATTCAAGTCAATGTGACTTATAACATAACCATGAATAGCCAATCCAACCTCATTCCTTATAAAACCATATGAACAAACTTGACTAAATAAAATGCATACATTCCCAAGAGTTCCAAGAGATTTAACAAGAGAGAAAAACCAATTCATATGCATTTCGAAATCAATAGAAATGTGACAAGAAGCATATGTGCAAACATGTATCCAATGATCAAGAACAAGTAATAAAACTTAAGATTTTCTCAAAAAACTTAATAACATTCAAACCATCCACCTGAATTTCTCTTCCAAAATCACTTCAAATCCTCATTAAACTCCAATGAACAATTAAATTCAAACACCTCTTTAAATGAGTATCAATTCAAGTCAATGTGACTTATAACATAACCATGAATAGCCAATCCAACCTCATTCCTTATAAAACAATATGAACAAACTTCACTAAATAAAATGCATACATTCCCAAGAGTTCCAAGAGATTTAACAAGAGAGAAAAACCAATTCATATGCATTTCGAAATCAATAGAAATGTGACAAGAAGCATATGTGCAAACATGTATGCAATGATCAAGAACAAGTAATAAAACTTAAGATTTTCTCATAAAACTTAATAACATTCAAACCATCCACCTGCATTTGTCTTCCAAAATCACTTCAAATCCTCATTAAACTCCAATGAACAATTAAATTCAAACACCTCTTTAAATGAGTATCAATTCAAGTCAATGTGACTTATAACATAACCACGAATAGCCAATCCAACCTCATTCCTTATAAAACCATATGAACAAACTTGACTAAATAAAATGCATACATTCCCAAGAGTTCCAAGAGATTTAACAAGAGAGAAAAACCAATTCATATGCATTTCGAAATCAATAGAAATGTGACAAGAAGCATATGTGCAAACATGTATCCAACGATCAAGAACAAGTAATAAAACTTAAGATTTTCTCATAAAACTTAATAACATTCAAACCATCCACGTGCATTTCTCTTCCAAAATCACTTCAAATCCTCATTAAACTCCAATGAACAATTACATTCAAACACCTCTTTAAATGAGTATCAATTCAAGTCAATGTGACTTATAACATAACCATGAATAGCCAATCCAACCTCATTCCTTATAAAACCATATGAACAAACTTGACTAAATAAAATGCATACATTCCCAAGAGTTCCAAGAGATTTAACAAGAGAGAAAAACCAATTCATATGCATTTCGAAATCAATAGAAATGTGACAAGAAGCATATGTGCAAACATGTATACAATGATCAAGAACAAGTAATAAAACTTAAGATTTTCTCATAAAACTTAATAACATTCAAACCATCCACGTGCATTTCTCTTCCAAAATCACTTCAAATCCTCATTAAACTCCAATGAACAATTACATTCAAACACCTCTTTAAATGAGTATCAATTCAAGTCAATGTGACTTATAACATAACCATGAATAGCCAATCCAACCTCATTCCTTATAAAACCATATGAACAAACTTGACTAAATAAAATGCATACATTCCCAAGAGTTCCAAGAGATTTAACAAGAGAGAAAAACCAATTCATATGCATTTCGAAATCAATAGAAATGTGACAAGAAGCATATGTGCAAACATGTATGCAATGATCAAGAACAAGTAATAAAACTTAAGATTTTCTCATAAAACTTAATAACATTCAAACCATCCACCTGCATTTGTCTTCCAAAATCACTTCAAATCCTCATTAAACTCCAATGAACAATTAAATTCAAACACCTCTTTAAATGAGTATCAATTCAAGTCAATGTGACTTATAACATAACCATGAATAGCCAATCCAACCTCATTCCTTATAAAACCATATGAACAAACTTGACTAAATAAAATGCATACATTCCCAAGAGTTCCAAGAGATTTAACAAGAGAGAAAAACCAATTCATATGCATTTCGAAATCAATAGAAATGTGACAAGAAGCATATGTGCAAACATGTATCCAATGATCAAGAACAAGTAATAAAACTTAAGATTTTCTCATAAAACTTAATAACATTCAAACCATCCACCTGCGTTTGTCTTCCAAAATCACTTCAAATCCTCATTAAACTCCAATGAACAATTAAATTCAAACACCTCTTTAAATGAGTATCAATTCAAGTCAATGTGACTTATAACATAACCATGAATAGCCAATCCAACCTCATTCCTTATAAAACCATATGAACAAACTTCACTAAATAAAATGCATACATTCCCAAGAGTTCCAAGAGATTTAACAAGAGAGAAAAACCAATTCATATGCATTTCGAAATCAATAGAAATGTGACAAGAAGCATATGTGCAAACATGTATCCAACGATCAAGAACAAGTAATAAAACTTAAGATTTTCTCATAAAACTTAATAACATTCAAACCATCCACGTGCATTTCTCTTCCAAAATCACTTCAAATCCTCATTAAACTCCAATGAACAATTACATTCAAACACCTCTTTAAATGAGTATCAATTCAAGTCAATGTGACTTATAACATAACCATGAATAGCCAATCCAACCTCATTCCTTATAAAACCATATGAACAAACTTCACTAAATAAAATGCATACATTCCCAAGAGTTCCAAGAGATTTAACAAGAGAGAAAAACCAATTCATATGCATTTCGAAATCAATAGAAATGTGATAAGAAGCATATGTGCAAACATGTATCCAATGATCAAGAACAAGTAATAAAACTTAAGATTTTCTCATAAAACTTAATAACATTCAAACCATCCACTTGCATTTCTCTTCAAAAATCACTTCAAATCCTCATTAAACTCCAATGAACAATTAAATTCAAACACCTCATTAAATGAGTATCAATTCAAGTCAATGTGACTTATAACATAACCATGAATAGCCAATCCAACCTCATTCCTTATAAAACCATATGAACAAACTTCACTAAATAAAATGCATACATTCCCAAGAGTTCCAAGAGATTTAACAAGAGAGAAAAACCAAATCATATGCATTTCGAAATCAATAGAAATGTGACAAGAAGCATATGTGCAAACATGTATCCAATGATCAAGAACAAGTAATAAAACTTAAGATTTTCTCAAAAAACTTAATAACATTCAAACCATCCACCTGCGTTTCTCTTCCAAAATCACTTCAAATCCTCATTAAACTCCAATGAACAATTAAATTCAAACACCTCTTTAAATGAGTATCAATTCAAGTCAATGTGACTTATAACATAACCATGAATAGCCAATCCAACCTCATTCCTTATAAAACCATATGAACAAACTTGACTAAATAAAATGCATACATTCCCAAGAGTTCCAAGAGATTTAACAAGAGAGAAAAACCAATTCATATGCATTTCGAAATCAATAGAAATGTGACAAGAAGCATATGTGCAAACATGTATCCAATGATCAAGAACAAGTAATAAAACTTAAGATTTTCTCAAAAAACTTAATAACATTCAAACCATCCACCTGAATTTCTCTTCCAAAATCACTTCAAATCCTCATTAAACTCCAATGAACAATTAAATTCAAACACCTCTTTAAATGAGTATCAATTCAAGTCAATGTGACTTATAACATAACCATGAATAGCCAATCCAACCTCATTCCTTATAAAACAATATGAACAAACTTCACTAAATAAAATGCATACATTCCCAAGAGTTCCAAGAGATTTAACAAGAGAGAAAAACCAATTCATATGCATTTCGAAATCAATAGAAATGTGACAAGAAGCATATGTGCAAACATGTATGCAATGATCAAGAACAAGTAATAAAACTTAAGATTTTCTCATAAAACTTAATAACATTCAAACCATCCACCTGCATTTGTCTTCCAAAATCACTTCAAATCCTCATTAAACTCCAATGAACAATTAAATTCAAACACCTCTTTAAATGAGTATCAATTCAAGTCAATGTGACTTATAACATAACCACGAATAGCCAATCCAACCTCATTCCTTATAAAACCATATGAACAAACTTGACTAAATAAAATGCATACATTCCCAAGAGTTCCAAGAGATTTAACAAGAGAGAAAAACCAATTCATATGCATTTCGAAATCAATAGAAATGTGACAAGAAGCATATGTGCAAACATGTATCCAACGATCAAGAACAAGTAATAAAACTTAAGATTTTCTCATAAAACTTAATAACATTCAAACCATCCACGTGCATTTCTCTTCCAAAATCACTTCAAATCCTCATTAAACTCCAATGAACAATTACATTCAAACACCTCTTTAAATGAGTATCAATTCAAGTCAATGTGACTTATAACATAACCATGAATAGCCAATCCAACCTCATTCCTTATAAAACCATATGAACAAACTTGACTAAATAAAATGCATACATTCCCAAGAGTTCCAAGAGATTTAACAAGAGAGAAAAACCAATTCATATGCATTTCGAAATCAATAGAAATGTGACAAGAAGCATATGTGCAAACATGTATACAATGATCAAGAACAAGTAATAAAACTTAAGATTTTCTCATAAAACTTAATAACATTCAAACCATCCACGTGCATTTCTCTTCCAAAATCACTTCAAATCCTCATTAAACTCCAATGAACAATTACATTCAAACACCTCTTTAAATGAGTATCAATTCAAGTCAATGTGACTTATAACATAACCATGAATAGCCAATCCAACCTCATTCCTTATAAAACCATATGAACAAACTTGACTAAATAAAATGCATACATTCCCAAGAGTTCCAAGAGATTTAACAAGAGAGAAAAACCAATTCATATGCATTTCGAAATCAATAGAAATGTGACAAGAAGCATATGTGCAAACATGTATGCAATGATCAAGAACAAGTAATAAAACTTAAGATTTTCTCATAAAACTTAATAACATTCAAACCATCCACCTGCATTTGTCTTCCAAAATCACTTCAAATCCTCATTAAACTCCAATGAACAATTAAATTCAAACACCTCTTTAAATGAGTATCAATTCAAGTCAATGTGACTTATAACATAACCATGAATAGCCAATCCAACCTCATTCCTTATAAAACCATATGAACAAACTTGACTAAATAAAATGCATACATTCCCAAGAGTTCCAAGAGATTTAACAAGAGAGAAAAACCAATTCATATGCATTTCGAAATCAATAGAAATGTGACAAGAAGCATATGTGCAAACATGTATCCAATGATCAAGAACAAGTAATAAAACTTAAGATTTTCTCATAAAACTTAATAACATTCAAACCATCCACCTGCGTTTGTCTTCCAAAATCACTTCAAATCCTCATTAAACTCCAATGAACAATTAAATTCAAACACCTCTTTAAATGAGTATCAATTCAAGTCAATGTGACTTATAACATAACCATGAATAGCCAATCCAACCTCATTCCTTATAAAACCATATGAACAAACTTCACTAAATAAAATGCATACATTCCCAAGAGTTCCAAGAGATTTAACAAGAGAGAAAAACCAATTCATATGCATTTCGAAATCAATAGAAATGTGACAAGAAGCATATGTGCAAACATGTATCCAACGATCAAGAACAAGTAATAAAACTTAAGATTTTCTCATAAAACTTAATAACATTCAAACCATCCACGTGCATTTCTCTTCCAAAATCACTTCAAATCCTCATTAAACTCCAATGAACAATTACATTCAAACACCTCTTTAAATGAGTATCAATTCAAGTCAATGTGACTTATAACATAACCATGAATAGCCAATCCAACCTCATTCCTTATAAAACCATATGAACAAACTTCACTAAATAAAATGCACACATTCCCAAGAGTTCCAAGAGATTTAACAAGAGAGAAAAACCAATTCATATGCATTTCGAAATCAATAGAAATGTGATAAGAAGCATATGTGCAAACATGTATCCAATGATCAAGAACAAGTAATAAAACTTAAGATTTTCTCATAAAACTTAATAACATTCAAACCATCCACTTGCATTTCTCTTCAAAAATCACTTCAAATCCTCATTAAACTCCAATGAACAATTAAATTCAAACACCTCATTAAATGAGTATCAATTCAAGTCAATGTGACTTATAACATAACCATGAATAGCCAATCCAACCTCATTCCTTATAAAACCATATGAACAAACTTCACTAAATAAAATGCATACATTCCCAAGAGTTCCAAGAGATTTAACAAGAGAGAAAAACCAAATCATATGCATTTCGAAATCAATAGAAATGTGACAAGAAGCATATGTGCAAACATGTATCCAATGATCAAGAACAAGTAATAAAACTTAAGATTTTCTCAAAAAACTTAATAACATTCAAACCATCCACCTGCGTTTCTCTTCCAATATCACTTCAAATCCTCATTAAACTCCAATGAACAATTAAATTCAAACACCTCTTTAAATGAGTATCAATTCAAGTCAATGTGACTTATAACATAACCATGAATAGCCAATCCAACCTCATTCCTTATAAAACCATATGAACAAACTTGACTAAATAAAATGCATACATTCCCAAGAGTTCCAAGAGATTTAACAAGAGAGAAAAACCAATTCATATGCATTTCGAAATCAATAGAAATGTGACAAGAAGCATATGTGCAAACATGTATCCAATGATCAAGAACAAGTAATAAAACTTAAGATTTTCACATAAAACTTAATAACATTCAAACCATCCACTTGCATTTCTCTTCAAAAATCACTTCAAATCCTCATTAAACTCCAATGAACAATTAAATTCAAACACCTCTTTAAATGAGTATCAATTCAAGTCAATGTGACTTATAACATAACCATGAATAGCCAATCCAACCTCATTCCTTATAAAACCATATGAACAAACTTCACTAAATAAAATGCATACATTCCCAAGAGTTCCAAGAGATTTAACAAGAGAGAAAAACCAAATCATATGCATTTCGAAATCAATAGAAATGTGACAAGAAGCATATGTGCAAACATGTATCCAATGATCAAGAACAAGTAATAAAACTTAAGATTTTCTCATAAAACTTAATAACATTCAAACCATCCACCTGCGTTTGTCTTCCAAAATCACTTCAAATCCTCATTAAACTCCAATGAACAATTAAATTCAAACACCTCTTTAAATGAGTATCAATTCAAGTCAATGTGACTTATAACATAACCATGATGAGCCAATCCAACCTCATTCCTTATAAAACCATATGAACAAACTTCACTAAATAAAATGCATACATTCCCAAGAGTTCCAAGAGATTTAACAAGAGAGAAAAACCAATTCATATGCATTTCGAAATCAATAGAAATGTGACAAGAAGCATATGTGCAAACATGTATCCAATGATCAAGAACAAGTAATAAAACTTAAGATTTTCTCAAAAAACTTAATAACATTCAAACCATCCACCTGCATTTCTCTTCCAAAATCACTTCAAATCCTCATTAAACTCCAATGAACAATTACATTCAAACACCTCTTTAAATGAGTATCAATTCAAGTCAATGTGACTTATAACATAACCATGAATAGCCAATCCAACCTCATTCCTTATAAAACCATATGAACAAACTTCACTAAATAAAATGCATACATTCCCAAGAGTTCCAAGAGATTTAACAAGAGAGAAAAACCAATTCATATGCATTTCGAAATCAATAGAAATGTGACAAGAAGCATATGTGCAAACATGTATCCAATGATCAAGAACAAGTAATAAAACTTAAGATTTTCTCATAAAACTTAATAACATTCAAACCATCCACTTACATTTCTCTTCCAAAATCACTTCAAATCCTCATTAAACTCCAATGAACAATTAAATTCAAACACCTCTTTAAATGAGTATCAATTCAAGTCAATGTGACTTATAACATAACCATGAATAGCCAATCCAACCTCATTCCTTATAAAACCATATGAACAAACTTGACTAAATAAAATGCATACATTCCCAAGAGTTCCAAGAGATTTAACAAGAGAGAAAAACCAATTCATATGCATTTCGAAATCAATAGAAATGTGACAAGAAGCATATGTGCAAACATGTATCCAATGATCAAGAACAAGTAATAAAACTTAAGATTTTCACATAAAACTTAATAACATTCAAACCATCCACTTGCATTTCTCTTCAAAAATCACTTCAAATCCTCATTAAACTCCAATGAACAATTAAATTCAAACACCTCTTTAAATGAGTATCAATTCAAGTCAATGTGACTTATAACATAACCATGAATAGCCAATCCAACCTCATTCCTTATAAAACCATATGAACAAACTTCACTAAATAAAATGCATACATTCCCAAGAGTTCCAAGAGATTTAACAAGAGAGAAAAACCAAATCATATGCATTTCGAAATCAATAGAAATGTGACAAGAAGCATATGTGCAAACATGTATCCAATGATCAAGAACAAGTAATAAAACTTAAGATTTTCTCATAAAACTTAATAACATTCAAACCATCCACCTGCGTTTGTCTTCCAAAATCACTTCAAATCCTCATTAAACTCCAATGAACAATTAAATTCAAACACCTCTTTAAATGAGTATCAATTCAAGTCAATGTGACTTATAACATAACCATGAATAGCCAATCCAACCTCATTCCTTATAAAACCATATGAACAAACTTCACTAAATAAAATGCATACATTCCCAAGAGTTCCAAGAGATTTAACAAGAGAGAAAAACCAATTCATATGCATTTCGAAATCAATAGAAATGTGACAAGAAGCATATGTGCAAACATGTATCCAACGATCAAGAACAAGTAATAAAACTTAAGATTTTCTCATAAAACTTAATAACATTCAAACCATCCACGTGCATTTCTCTTCCAAAATCACTTCAAATCCTCATTAAACTCCAATGAACAATTACATTCAAACACCTCTTTAAATGAGTATCAATTCAAGTCAATGTGACTTATAACATAACCATGAATAGCCAATCCAACCTCATTCCTTATAAAACCATATGAACAAACTTCACTAAATAAAATGCATACATTCCCAAGAGTTCCAAGAGATTTAACAAGAGAGAAAAACCAATTCATATGCATTTCGAAATCAATAGAAATGTGACAAGAAGCATATGTGCAAACATGTATCCAATGATCAAGAACAAGTAATAAAACTTAAGATTTTCTCATAAAACTTAATAACATTCAAACCATCCACTTACATTTCTCTTCCAAAATCACTTCAAATCCTCATTAAACTCCAATGAACAATTAAATTCAAACACCTCTTTAAATGAGTATCAATTCAAGTCAATGTGACTTATAACATAACCATGAATAGCCAATCCAACCTCATTCCTTATAAAACCATATGAACAAACTTGACTAAATAAAATGCATACATTCCCAAGAGTTCCAAGAGATTTAACAAGAGAGAAAAACCAATTCATATGCATTTCGAAATCAATAGAAATGTGACAAGAAGCATATGTGCAAACATGTATCCAATGATCAAGAACAAGTAATAAAACTTAAGATTTTCACATAAAACTTAATAACATTCAAACCATCCACTTGCATTTCTCTTCAAAAATCACTTCAAATCCTCATTAAACTCCAATGAACAATTAAATTCAAACACCTCATTAAATGAGTATCAATTCAAGTCAATGTGACTTATAACATAACCATGAATAGCCAATCCAACCTCATTCCTTATAAAACCATATGAACAAACTTCACTAAATAAAATGCATACATTCCCAAGAGTTCCAAGAGATTTAACAAGAGAGAAAAACCAAATCATATGCATTTCGAAATCAATAGAAATGTGACAAGAAGCATATGTGCAAACATGTATCCAATGATCAAGAACAAGTAATAAAACTTAAGATTTTCTCATAAAACTTAATAACATTCAAACCATCCACCTGCGTTTGTCTTCCAAAATCACTTCAAATCCTCATTAAACTCCAATGAACAATTAAATTCAAACACCTCTTTAAATGAGTATCAATTCAAGTCAATGTGACTTATAACATAACCATGAATAGCCAATCCAACCTCATTCCTTATAAAACCATATGAACAAACTTCACTAAATAAAATGCATACATTCCCAAGAGTTCCAAGAGATTTAACAAGAGAGAAAAACCAATTCATATGCATTTCGAAATCAATAGAAATGTGACAAGAAGCATATGTGCAAACATGTATCCAATGATCAAGAACAAGTAATAAAACTTAAGATTTTCTCAAAAAACTTAATAACATTCAAACAATCCACCTGCATTTCTCTTCCAAAATCACTTCAAATCCTCATTAAACTCCAATGAACAATTAAATTCAAACACCTCTTTAAATGAGTATCAATTCAAGTCAATGTGACTTATAACATAACCATGAATAGCCAATCCAACCTCATTCCTTATAAAACAATATGAACAAACTTGACTAAATAAAATGCATACATTCCCAAGAGTTCCAAGAGATTTAACAAGAGAGAAAAACCAATTCATATGCATTTTGAAATCAATAGAAATGTGACAAGAAGCATATGTGCAAACATGTATCCAATGATCAAGAACAAGTAATAAAACTTAAGATTTTCTCATAAAACTTAATAACATTCAAACCATCCACCTGCATTTGTCTTCCAAAATCACTTCAAATCCTCATTAAACTCCAATGAACAATTAAATTCAAACACCTCTTTAAATGAGTATCAATTCAAGTCAATGTGACTTATAACATAACCATGAATAGCCAATCCAACCTCATTCCTTATAAAACAATATGAACAAACTTCACTAAATAAAATGCATACATTCCCAAGAGTTCCAAGAGATTTAACAAGAGAGAAAAACCAATTCATATGCATTTCGAAATCAATAGAAATGTGACAAGAAGCATATGTGCAAACATGTATCCAACGATCAAGAACAAGTAATAAAACTTAAGATTTTCTCAAAAAACTTAATAACATTCAAACCATCCACCTGCATTTCTCTTCCAAAATCACTTCAAATCCTCATTAAACTCCAATGAACAATTAAATTCAAACACCTCTTTAAATGAGTATCAATTCAAGTCAATGTGACTTATAACATAACCATGAATAGCCAATCCAACCTCATTCCTTATAAAACCATATGAACAAACTTGACTAAATAAAATGCATACATTCCCAAGAGTTCCAAGAGATTTAACAAGAGAGAAAAACCAATTCATATGCATTTCGAAATCAATAGAAATGTGACAAGAAGCATATGTGCAAACATGTATGCAATGATCAAGAACAAGTAATAAAACTTAAGATTTTCTCATAAAACTTAATAACATTCAAACCATCCACCTGCATTTGTCTTCCAAAATCACTTCAAATCCTCATTAAACTCCAATGAACAATTAAATTCAAACACCTCTTTAAATGAGTATCAATTCAAGTCAATGTGACTTATAACATAACCATGAATAGCCAATCCAACCTCATTCCTTATAAAACCATATGAACAAACTTCACTAAATAAAATGCATACATTCCCAAGAGTTCCAAGAGATTTAACAAGAGAGAAAAACCAATTCATATGCATTTCGAAATCAATAGAAATGTGACAAGAAGCATATGTGCAAACATGTATCCAATGATCAAGAACAAGTAATAAAACTTAAGATTTTCTCATAAAACTTAATAACATTCAAACCATCCACCTGCGTTTGTCTTCCAAAATCACTTCAAATCCTCATTAAACTCCAATGAACAATTAAATTCAAACACCTCTTTAAATGAGTATCAATTCAAGTCAATGTGACTTATAACATAACCATGAATAGCCAATCCAACCTCATTCCTTATAAAACCATATGAACAAACTTCACTAAATAAAATGCATACATTCCCAAGAGTTCCAAGAGATTTAACAAGAGAGAAAAACCAATTCATATGCATTTCGAAATCAATAGAAATGTGACAAGAAGCATATGTGCAAACATGTATCCAATGATCAAGAACAAGTAATAAAACTTAAGATTTTCTCAAAAAACTTAATAACATTCAAACCATCCACCTGCATTTCTCTTCCAAAATCACTTCAAATCCTCATTAAACTCCAATGAACAATTAAATTCAAACACCTCTTTAAATGAGTATCAATTCAAGTCAATGTGACTTATAACATAACCATGAATAGCCAATCCAACCTCATTCCTTATAAAACAATATGAACAAACTTGACTAAATAAAATGCATACATTCCCAAGAGTTCCAAGAGATTTAACAAGAGAGAAAAACCAATTCATATGCATTTTGAAATCAATAGAAATGTGACAAGAAGCATATGTGCAAACATGTATCCAATGATCAAGAACAAGTAATAAAACTTAAGATTTTCTCATAAAACTTAATAACTTGCAAACCATCCACCTGCATTTGTCTTCCAAAATCACTTCAAATCCTCATTAAACTCCAATGAACAATTAAATTCAAACACCTCTTTAAATGAGTATCAATTCAAGTCAATGTGACTTATAACATAACCATGAATAGCCAATCCAACCTCATTCCTTATAAAACCATATGAACAAACTTCACTAAATAAAATGCATACATTCCCAAGAGTTCCAAGAGATTTAACAAGAGAGAAAAACCAATTCATATGCATTTCGAAATCAATAGAAATGTGACAAGAAGCATATGTGCAAACATGTATCCAACGATCAAGAACAAGTAATAAAACTTAAGATTTTCTCAAAAAACTTAATAACATTCAAACCATCCACCTGCATTTCTCTTCCAAAATCACTTCAAATCCTCATTAAACTCCAATGAACAATTAAATTCAAACACCTCTTTAAATGAGTATCAATTCAAGTCAATGTGACTTATAACATAACCATGAATAGCCAATCCAACCTCATTCCTTATAAAACCATATGAACAAACTTGACTAAATAAAATGCATACATTCCCAAGAGTTCCAAGAGATTTAACAAGAGAGAAAAACCAATTCATATGCATTTCGAAATCAATAGAAATGTGACAAGAAGCATATGTGCAAACATGTATGCAAAGATCAAGAACAAGTAATAAAACTTAAGATTTTCTCATAAAACTTAATAACATTCAAACCATCCACCTGCATTTGTCTTCCAAAATCACTTCAAATCCTCATTAAACTCCAATGAACAATTAAATTCAAACACCTCTTTAAATGAGTATCAATTCAAGTCAATGTGACTTATAACATAACCACGAATAGCCAATCCAACCTCATTCCTTATAAAACCATATGAACAAACTTCACTAAATAAAATGCATACATTCCCAAGAGTTCCAAGAGATTTAACAAGAGAGAAAAACCAATTCATATGCATTTCGAAATCAATAGAAATGTGACAAGAAGCATATGTGCAAACATGTATCCAACGATCAAGAACAAGTAATAAAACTTAAGATTTTCTCATAAAACTTAATAACATTCAAACCATCCACGTGCATTTCTCTTCCAAAATCACTTCAAATCCTCATTAAACTCCAATGAACAATTACATTCAAACACCTCTTTAAATGAGTATCAATTCAAGTCAATGTGACTTATAACATAACCATGAATAGCCAATCCAACCTCATTCCTTATAAAACCATATGAACAAACTTCACTAAATAAAATGCATACATTCCCAAGAGTTCCAAGAGATTTAACAAGAGAGAAAAACCAATTCATATGCATTTCGAAATCAATAGAAATGTGACAAGAAGCATATGTGCAAACATGTATCCAATGATCAAGAACAAGTAATAAAACTTAAGATTTTCTCATAAAACTTAATAACATTCAAACCATCCACTTACATTTCTCTTCCAAAATCACTTCAAATCCTCATTAAACTCCAATGAACAATTAAATTCAAACACCTCTTTAAATGAGTATCAATTCAAGTCAATGTGACTTATAACATAACCATGAATAGCCAATCCAACCTCATTCCTTATAAAACCATATGAACAAACTTGACTAAATAAAATGCATACATTCCCAAGAGTTCCAAGAGATTTAACAAGAGAGAAAAACCAATTCATATGCATTTCGAAATCAATAGAAATGTAACAAGAAGCATATGTGCAAACATGTATCCAATGATCAAGAACAAGTAATAAAACTTAAGATTTTCACATAAAACTTAATAACATTCAAACCATCCACTTGCATTTCTCTTCAAAAATCACTTCAAATCCTCATTAAACTCCAATGAACAATTAAATTCAAACACCTCTTTAAATGAGTATCAATTCAAGTCAATGTGACTTATAACATAACCATGAATAGCCAATCCAACCTCATTCCTTATAAAACCATATGAACAAACTTCACTAAATAAAATGCATACATTCCCAAGAGTTCCAAGAGATTTAACAAGAGAGAAAAACCAAATCATATGCATTTCGAAATCAATAGAAATGTGACAAGAAGCATATGTGCAAACATGTATCCAATGATCAAGAACAAGTAATAAAACTTAAGATTTTCTCATAAAACTTAATAACATTCAAACCATCCACCTGCGTTTGTCTTCCAAAATCACTTCAAATCCTCATTAAACTCCAATGAACAATTAAATTCAAACACCTCTTTAAATGAGTATCAATTCAAGTCAATGTGACTTATAACATAACCATGAATAGCCAATCCAACCTCATTCCTTATAAAACCATATGAACAAACTTCACTAAATAAAATGCATACATTCCCAAGAGTTCCAAGAGATTTAACAAGAGAGAAAAACCAATTCATATGCATTTCGAAATCAATAGAAATGTGACAAGAAGCATATGTGCAAACATGTATCCAACGATCAAGAACAAGTAATAAAACTTAAGATTTAATCATAAAACTTAATAACATTCAAACCATCCACGTGCATTTCTCTTCCAAAATCACTTCAAATCCTCATTAAACTCCAATGAACAATTAAATTCAAACACCTCTTTAAATGAGTATCAATTCAAGTCAATGTGACTTATAACATAACCATGAATAGCCAATCCAACCTCATTCCTTATAAAACCATATGAACAAACTTGACTAAATAAAATGCATACATTCCCAAGAGTTCCAAGAGATTTAACAAGAGAGAAAAACCAATTCATATGCATTTCGAAATCAATAGAAATGTGACAAGAAGCATATGTGCAAACATGTATCCAATGATCAAGAACAAGTAATAAAACTTAAGATTTTCACATAAAACTTAATAACATTCAAACCATCCACCTGCATTTCTCTTCAAAAATCACTTCAAATCCTCATTAAACTCCAATGAACAATTAAATTCAAACACCTCTTTAAATGAGTATCAATTCAAGTCAATGTGACTTATAACATAACCATGATTAGCCAATCCAACCTCATTCCTTATAAAACCATATGAACAAACTTGACTAAATAAAATGCATACATTCCCAAGAGTTCCAAGAGATTTAACAAGAGAGAAAAACCAATTCATATGCATTTCGAAATCAATAGAAATGTGACAAGAAGCATATGTGCAAACATGTATCCAATGATCAAGAACAAGTAATAAAACTTAAGATTTTCTCAAAAAACTTAATAACATTCAAACCATCCACCTGCATTTCTCTTCCAAAATCACTTCAAATCCTCATTAAACTCCAATGAACAATTAAATTCAAACACCTCTTTAAATGAGTATCAATTCAAGTCAATGTGACTTATAACATAACCATGAATAGCCAATCCAACCTCATTCCTTATAAAACAATATGAACAAACTTGACTAAATAAAATGCATACATTCCCAAGAGTTCCAAGAGATTTAACAAGAGAGAAAAACCAATTCATATGCATTTCGAAATCAATAGAAATGTGACAAGAAGCATATGTGCAAACATGTATCCAATGATCAAGAACAAGTAATAAAACTTAAGATTTTCTCATAAAACTTAATAACATTCAAACCATCCACCTGCATTTGTCTTCCAAAATCACTTCAAATCCTCATTAAACTCCAATGAACAATTAAATTCAAACACCTCTTTAAATGAGTATCAATTCAAGTCAATGTGACTTATAACATAACCATGAATAGCCAATCCAACCTCATTCCTTATAAAACCATATGAACAAACTTGACTAAATAAAATGCATACATTCCCAAGAGTTCCAAGAGATTTAACAAGAGAGAAAAACCAATTCATATGAATTTCGAAATCAATAGAAATGTGACAAGAAGCATATGTGCAAACATGTATGCAATGATCAAGAACAAGTAATAAAACTTAAGATTTTCTCATAAAACTTAATAACATTCAAACCATCCACTTGCATTTCTCTTCCAAAATCACTTCAAATCCTCATTAAACTCCAATGAACAATTAAATTCAAACACCTCTTTAAATGAGTATCAATTCAAGTCAATGTGACTTATAACATAACCATGAATAGCCAATCCAAGCTCATTCCTCATAAAACCATGTGAACAAACTTGACTAAATAAAATGCATACATTCCCAAGAGTTCCAAGAGATTTAACAAGAGAGAAAAACCAATTCATATCCATTTCGAAATCAATAGAAATGTGACAAGAAGCATATGTGCAAACATGTATGCAATGATCAAGAACAAGTAATAAAACTTAAGATTTTCTCATAAAACTTAATAACATTCAAACCATCCACCTGCATTTGTCTTCCAAAATCACTTCAAATCCTCATTAAACTCCAATGAACAATTAAATTCAAACACCTCTTTAAATGAGTATCAATTCAAGTCAATGTGACTTATAACATAACCACGAATAGCCAATCCAACCTCATTCCTTATAAAACCATATGAACAAACTTCACTAAATAAAATGCATACATTCCCAAGAGTTCCAAGAGATTTAACAAGAGAGAAAAACCAATTCATATGCATTTCGAAATCAATAGAAATGTGACAAGAAGCATATGTGCAAACATGTATCCAACGATCAAGAACAAGTAATAAAACTTAAGATTTTCTCATAAAACTTAATAACATTCAAACCATCCACGTGCATTTCTCTTCCAAAATCACTTCAAATCCTCATTAAACTCCAATGAACAATTACATTCAAACACCTCTTTAAATGAGTATCAATTCAAGTCAATGTGACTTATAACATAACCATGAATAGCCAATCCAACCTCATTCCTTATAAAACCATATGAACAAACTTCACTAAATAAAATGCATACATTCCCAAGAGTTCCAAGAGATTTAACAAGAGAGAAAAACCAATTCATATGCATTTCGAAATCAATAGAAATGTGACAAGAAGCATATGTGCAAACATGTATCCAATGATCAAGAACAAGTAATAAAACTTAAGATTTTCTCATAAAACTTAATAACATTCAAACCATCCACTTACATTTCTCTTCCAAAATCACTTCAAATCCTCATTAAACTCCAATGAACAATTAAATTCAAACACCTCTTTAAATGAGTATCAATTCAAGTCAATGTGACTTATAACATAACCATGAATAGCCAATCCAACCTCATTCCTTATAAAACCATATGAACAAACTTGACTAAATAAAATGCATACATTCCCAAGAGTTCCAAGAGATTTAACAAGAGAGAAAAACCAATTCATATGCATTTCGAAATCAATAGAAATGTAACAAGAAGCATATGTGCAAACATGTATCCAATGATCAAGAACAAGTAATAAAACTTAAGATTTTCACATAAAACTTAATAACATTCAAACCATCCACTTGCATTTCTCTTCAAAAATCACTTCAAATCCTCATTAAACTCCAATGAACAATTAAATTCAAACACCTCTTTAAATGAGTATCAATTCAAGTCAATGTGACTTATAACATAACCATGAATAGCCAATCCAACCTCATTCCTTATAAAACCATATGAACAAACTTCACTAAATAAAATGCATACATTCCCAAGAGTTCCAAGAGATTTAACAAGAGAGAAAAACCAAATCATATGCATTTCGAAATCAATAGAAATGTGACAAGAAGCATATGTGCAAACATGTATCCAATGATCAAGAACAAGTAATAAAACTTAAGATTTTCTCATAAAACTTAATAACATTCAAACCATCCACCTGCGTTTGTCTTCCAAAATCACTTCAAATCCTCATTAAACTCCAATGAACAATTAAATTCAAACACCTCTTTAAATGAGTATCAATTCAAGTCAATGTGACTTATAACATAACCATGAATAGCCAATCCAACCTCATTCCTTATAAAACCATATGAACAAACTTCACTAAATAAAATGCATACATTCCCAAGAGTTCCAAGAGATTTAACAAGAGAGAAAAACCAATTCATATGCATTTCGAAATCAATAGAAATGTGACAAGAAGCATATGTGCAAACATGTATCCAACGATCAAGAACAAGTAATAAAACTTAAGATTTAATCATAAAACTTAATAACATTCAAACCATCCACGTGCATTTCTCTTCCAAAATCACTTCAAATCCTCATTAAACTCCAATGAACAATTAAATTCAAACACCTCTTTAAATGAGTATCAATTCAAGTCAATGTGACTTATAACATAACCATGAATAGCCAATCCAACCTCATTCCTTATAAAACCATATGAACAAACTTGACTAAATAAAATGCATACATTCCCAAGAGTTCCAAGAGATTTAACAAGAGAGAAAAACCAATTCATATGCATTTCGAAATCAATAGAAATGTGACAAGAAGCATATGTGCAAACATGTATCCAATGATCAAGAACAAGTAATAAAACTTAAGATTTTCACATAAAACTTAATAACATTCAAACCATCCACTTGCATTTCTCTTCAAAAATCACTTCAAATCCTCATTAAACTCCAATGAACAATTAAATTCAAACACCTCTTTAAATGAGTATCAATTCAAGTCAATGTGACTTATAACATAACCATGATTAGCCAATCCAACCTCATTCCTTATAAAACCATATGAACAAACTTGACTAAATAAAATGCATACATTCCCAAGAGTTCCAAGAGATTTAACAAGAGAGAAAAACCAATTCATATGCATTTCGAAATCAATAGAAATGTGACAAGAAGCATATGTGCAAACATGTATCCAATGATCAAGAACAAGTAATAAAACTTAAGATTTTCTCATAAAACTTAATAACATTCAAACCATCCACTTGCCTTTCTCTTCCAAAATCACTTCAAATCCTCATTAAACTCTAATGAACAATTAAATTCAAACACCTCTTTAAATGAGTATCAATTCAAGTCAATGTGACTTATAACATAACCATGAATAGCCAATCGAACCTCATTCCTTATAAAACCATATGAACAAACTTGACTAAATAAAATGCATACATTCCCAAGAGTTCCAAGAGATTTAACAAGAGAGAAAAACCAATTCATATGCATTTCGAAATCAATAGAAATGTGACAAGAAGCATATGTGCAAACATGTATGCAATGATCAAGAACAAGTAATAAAACTTAAGATTTTCTCATAAAACTTAATAACATTCAAACCATCCACCTGCATTTGTCTTCCAAAATCACTTCAAATCCTCATTAAACTCCAATGAACGATTAAATTCAAACACCTCTTTAAATGAGTATCAATTCAAGTCAATGTGACTTATAACGTAACCATGAATAGCCAATCCAACCTCATTCCTTATAAAACCATATGACCAAACTTGACTAAATAAAATGCATACATTCCCAAGAGTTCCAAGAGATTTAACAAGAGAGAAAAGCCAATTCATATGCATTTCGAAATCAATAGAAATGTGACAAGAAGCATATGTGCAAACATGTATCCAATGATCAAGAACAAGTAATAAAACTTAAGATTTTCTCATAAAACTTAATAACATTCAAACCATCCACCTGCATTTGTCTTCCAAAATCACTTCAAATCCTCATTAAACTCCAATGAACAATTAAATTCAAACACCTCTTTAAATGAGTATCAATTCAAGTCAATGTGACTTATAACATAACCATGAATAGCCAATCCAACCTCATTCCTTATAAAACCATATGAACAAACTTGACTAAATAAAATGCATACATTCCCAAGAGTTCCAAGAGATTTAACAAGAGAGAAAAACCAATTCATATGCATTTCGAAATCAATAGAAATGTGACAAGAAGCATATGTGCAAACATGTATGCAATGATCAAGAACAAGTAATAAAACTTAAGATTTTCTCATAAAACTTAATAACATTCAAACCATCCACCTGCATTTGTCTTCCAAAATCACTTCAAATCCTCATTAAACTCCAATGAACAATTAAATTCAAACACCTCTTTAAATGAGTATCAATTCAAGTCAATGTGACTTATAACATAACCATGAATAGCCAATCCAACCTCATTCCTTATAAAACCATATGAACAAACTTGACTAAATAAAATGCATACATTCCCAAGAGTTCCAAGAGATTTAACAAGAGAGAAAAACCAATTCATATGAATTTCGAAATCAATAGAAATGTGACAAGAAGCATATGTGCAAACATGTATGCAATGATCAAGAACAAGTAATAAAACTTAAGATTTTCTCATAAAACTTAATAACATTCAACCCATCCACTTGCATTTCTCTTCCAAAATCACTTCAAATCCTCATTAAACTCCAATGAACAATTAAATTCAAACACCTCTTTAAATGAGTATCAATTCAAGTCAATGTGACTTATAACATAACCATGAATAGCCAATCGAACCTCATTCCTTATAAAACCATATGAACAAACTTGACTAAATAAAATGCATACATTCCCAAGAGTTCCAAGAGATTTAACAAGAGAGAAAAACCAATTCATATACATTTCGAAATCAATAGAAATGTGACAAGAAGCATATGTGCAAACATGTATGCAATGATCAAGAACAAGTAATAAAACTTAAGATTTTCTCATAAAACTTAATAACATTCAAACCATCCACCTGCATTTGTCTTCCAAAATCACTTCAAATCCTCATTAAACTCCAATGAACAATTAAATTCAAACACCTCTTTAAATGAGTATCAATTCAAGTCAATGTGACTTATAACATAACCATGAATAGCCAATCCAACCTCATTCCTTATAAAACCATATGAACAAACTTCACTAAATAAAATGCATACATTCCCAAGAGTTCCAAGAGATTTAACAAGAGAGAAAAACAATTCATATGCATTTCGAAATCAATAGAAATGTGACAAGAAGCATATGTGCAAACATGTATCCAATGATCAAGAACAAGTAATAAAACTTAAGATTTTCTCAAAAAACTTAATAACATTCAAACCATCCACCTGCATTTCTCTTCCAAAATCACTTCAAATCCTCATTAAACTCCAATGAACAATTAAATTCAAACACCTCTTTAAATGAGTATCAATTCAAGTCAATGTGACTTATAACATAACCATGAATAGCCAATCCAACCTCATTCCTTATAAAACAATATGAACAAACTTGACTAAATAAAATGCATACATTCCCAAGAGTTCCAAGAGATTTAACAAGAGAGAAAAACCAATTCATATGCATTTCGAAATCAATAGAAATGTGACAAGAAGCATATGTGCAAACATGTATCCAATGATCAAGAACAAGTAATAAAACTTAAGATTTTCTCATAAAACTTAATAACATTCAAACCATCCACCTGCATTTGTCTTCCAAAATCACTTCAAATCCTCATTAAACTCCAATGAACAATTAAATTCAAACACCTCTTTAAATGAGTATCAATTCAAGTCAATGTGACTTACAACATAACCATGAATAGCCAATCCAACCTCATTCCTCATAAAACCATATGAACAAACTTGACTAAATAAAATGCATACATTCCCAAGAGTTCCAAGAGATTTAACAAGAGAGAAAAACCAATTCATATCCATTTCGAAATCAATAGAAATGTGACAAGAAGCATATGTGCAAACATGTATGCAATGATCAAGAACAAGTAATAAAACTTAAGATTTTCTCATAAAACTTAATTACATTCAAACCATCCACCTGCATTTGTCTTCCAAAATCACTTCAAATCCTCATTAAACTCCAATGAACAATTAAATTCAAACACCTCTTTAAATGAGTATCAATTCAAGTCAATGTGACTTATAACATAACCATGAATAGCCAATCCAACCTCATTCCTTATAAAATCATATGAACAAACTTCACTAAATAAAATGCATACATTCCCAAGAGTTCCAAGAGATTTAACAAGAGAGAAAAACCAATTCATATGCATTTCGAAATCAATAGAAATGTGACAAGAAGCATATGTGCAAACATGTATCCAATGATCAAGAACAAGTAATAAAACTTAAGATTTTCTCAAAAAACTTAATAACATTCAAACCATCCACCTGCATTTCTCTTCCAAAATCACTTCAAATCCTCATTAAACTCCAATGAACAATTAAATTCAAACACCTCTTTAAATGAGTATCAATTCAAGTCAATGTGACTTATAACATAACCATGAATAGCCAATCCAACCTCATTCCTTATAAAACAATATGAACAAACTTGACTAAATAAAATGCATACATTCCCAAGAGTTCCAAGAGATTTAACAAGAGAGAAAAACCAATTCATATGCATTTCGAAATCAATAGAAATGTGACAAGAAGCATATGTGCAAACATGTATCCAATGATCAAGAACAAGTAATAAAACTTAAGATTTTCTCATAAAACTTAATAACATTCAAACCATCCACCTGCATTTGTCTTCCAAAATCACTTCAAATCCTCATTAAACTCCAATGAACAATTAAATTCAAACACCTCTTTAAATGAGTATCAATTCAAGTCAATGTGACTTATAACATAACCATGAATAGCCAATCCAACCTCATTCCTTATAAAACCATATGAACAAACTTGACTAAATAAAATGCATACATTCCCAAGAGTTCCAAGAGATTTAACAAGAGAGAAAAACCAATTCATATGAATTTCGAAATCAATAGAAATGTGACAAGAAGCATATGTGCAAACATGTATGCAATGATCAAGAACAAGTAATAAAACTTAAGATTTTCTCATAAAACTTAATAACATTCAAACCATCCACTTGCATTTCTCTTCCAAAATCACTTCAAATCCTCATTAAACTCCAATGAACAATTAAATTCAAACACCTCTTTAAATGAGTATCAATTCAAGTCAATGTGACTTATAACATAACCATGAATAGCCAATCCAAGCTCATTCCTCATAAAACCATGTGAACAAACTTGACTAAATAAAATGCATACATTCCCAAGAGTTCCAAGAGATTTAACAAGAGAGAAAAACCAATTCATATCCATTTCGAAATCAATAGAAATGTGACAAGAAGCATATGTGCAAACATGTATGCAATGATCAAGAACAAGTAATAAAACTTAAGATTTTCTCATAAAACTTAATAACATTCAAACCATCCACCTGCATTTGTCTTCCAAAATCACTTCAAATCCTCATTAAACTCCAATGAACAATTAAATTCAAACACCTCTTTAAATGAGTATCAATTCAAGTCAATGTGACTTATAACATAACCATGAATAGCCAATCCAACCTCATTCCTTATAAAACCATATGAACAAACTTCACTAAATAAAATGCATACATTCCCAAGAGTTCCAAGAGATTTAACAAGAGAGAAAAACCAATTCATATGCATTTCGAAATCAATAGAAATGTGACAAGAAGCATATGTGCAAACATGTATCCAATGATCAAGAACAAGTAATAAAACTTAAGATTTTCTCAAAAAACTTAATAACATTCAAACCATCCACCTGCATTTCTCTTCCAAAATCACTTCAAATCCTCATTAAACTCCAATGAACAATTAAATTCAAACACCTCTTTAAATGAGTATCAATTCAAGTCAATGTGACTTATAACATAACCATGAATAGCCAATCCAACCTCATTCCTTATAAAACAATATGAACAAACTTGACTAAATAAAATGCATACATTCCCAAGAGTTCCAAGAGATTTAACAAGAGAGAAAAACCAAATCATATGCATTTCGAAATCAATAGAAATGTGACAAGAAGCATATGTGCAAACATGTATCCAATGATCAAGAACAAGTAATAAAACTTAAGATTTTCTCATAAAACTTAATAACATTCAAACCATCCACCTGCATTTGTCTTCCAAAATCACTTCAAATCCTCATTAAACTCCAATGAACAATTAAATTCAAACACCTCTTTAAATGAGTATCAATTCAAGTCAATGTGACTTATAACATAACCATGAATAGCCAATCCAACCTCATTCCTCATAAAACCATATGAACAAACTTAACTAAATAAAATGCATACATTCCCAAGAGTTCCAAGAGATTTAACAAGAGAGAAAAACCAATTCATATCCATTTCGAAATCAATAGAAATGTGACAAGAAGCATATGTGCAAACATGTATGCAATGATCAAGAACAAGTAATAAAACTTAAGATTTTCTCATAAAACTTAATAACATTCAAACCATCCACCTGCATTTGTCTTCCAAAATCACTTCAAATCCTCATTAAACTCCAATGAACAATTAAATTCAAACACCTCTTTAAATGAGTATCAATTCAAGTCAATGTGACTTATAACATAACCATGAATAGCCAATCCAACCTCATTCCTTATAAAACCATATGAACAAACTTCACTAAATAAAATGCATACATTCCCAAGAGTTCCAAGAGATTTAACAAGAGAGAAAAACCAATTCATATGCATTTCGAAATCAAAAGAAATGTGACAAGAAGCATATGTGCAAACATGTATCCAATGATCGAGAACAAGTAATAAAACTTAAGATTTTCTCAAAAAACTTAATAACATTCAAACCATCCACCTGCATTTCTCTTCCAAAATCACTTCAAATTCTCATTAAACTCCAATGAACAATTAAATTCAAACACCTCTTTAAATGAGTATCAATTCAAGTCAATGTGACTTATAACATAACCATGAATAGCCAATCCAACCTCATTCCTCATAAAACCATATGAACAAACTTGACTAAATAAAATGCATACATTCCCAAGAGTTCCAAGAGATTTAACAAGAGAGAAAAACCAATTCATATACATTTCGAAATCAATAGAAATGTGACAAGAAGCATATGTGCAAACATGTATCCAATGATCAAGAACAAGTAATAAAACTTAAGATTTTCTCATAAAACTTAATAACATTCAAACCATCCACCTGCATTTGTCTTCCAAAATCACTTCAAATCCTCATTAAACTCCAATGAACAATTAAATTCAAACACCTCTTTAAATGAGTATCAATTCAAGTCAATGTGACTTATAACATAACCATGAATAGCCAATCCAACCTCATTCCTCATAAAACCATATGAACAAACTTGACTAAATAAAATGCATACATTCCCAAGAGTTCCAAGAGATTTAACAAGAGAGAAAAACCAATTCATATCCATTTCGAAATCAATAGAAATGTGACAAGAAGCATATGTGCAAACATGTATGCAATGATCAAGAACAAGTAATAAAACTTAAGATTTTCTCATAAAACTTAATAACATTCAAACCATCCACCTGCATTTGTCTTCCAAAATCACTTCAAATCCTCATTAAACTCCAATGAACAATTAAATTCAAACACCTCTTTAAATGAGTATCAATTCAAGTCAATGTGACTTATAACATAACCATGAATAGCCAATCCAACCTCATTCCTTATAAAACCATATGAACAAACTTCACTAAATAAAATGCATACATTCCCAAGAGTTCCAAGAGATTTAACAAGAGAGAAAAACCAATTCATATGCATTTCGAAATCAATAGAAATGTGACAAGAAGCATATGTGCAAACATGTATCCAATGATCAAGAACAAGTAATAAAACTTAAGATTCTCTCAAAAAACTTAATAACATTCAAACCATCCACCTGCATTTCTCTTCCAAAATCACTTCAAATCCTCATTAAACTCCAATGAACAATTAAATTCAAACACCTCTTTAAATGAGTATCAATTCAAGTCAATGTGACTTATAACATAACCATGAATAGCCAATCCAACCTCATTCCTTATAAAACCATATGAACAAACTTGACTAAATAAAATGCATACATTCCCAAGAGTTCCAAGAGATTTAACAAGAGAGAAAAACCAATTCATATGCATTTCGAAATCAATAGAAATGTGACAAGAAGCATATGTGCAAACATGTATCCAATGATCAAGAACAAGTAATAAAACTTAAGATTTTCTCATAAAACTTAATAACATTCAAACCATCCACCTGCATTTGTCTTCCAAAATCACTTCAAATCCTCATTAAACTCCAATGAACAATTAAATTCAAACACCTCTTTAAATGAGTATCAATTCAAGTCAATGTGACTTATAACATAACCATGAATAGCCAATCCAACCTCATTCCTTATAAAACCATATGAACAAACTTGACTAAATAAAATGCATACATTCCCAAGAGTTCCAAGAGATTTAACAAGAGAGAAAAACCAATTCATATGCATTTCGAAATCAATAGAAATGTGACAAGAAGCATATGTGCAAACATGTATGCAATGATCAAGAACAAGTAATAAAACTTAAGATTTTCTCATAAAACTTAATAACATTCAAACCATCCACCTGCATTTGTCTTCCAAAATCACTTCAAATCCTCATTAAACTCCAATGAACAATTAAATTCAAACACCTCTTTAAATGAGTATCAATTCAAGTCAATGTGACTTATAACATAACCACGAATAGCCAATCCAACCTCATTCCTTATAAAACCATATGAACAAACTTCACTAAATAAAATGCATACATTCCCAAGAGTTCCAAGAGATTTAACAGGAGAGAAAAACCAATTCATATGCATTTCGAAATCAATAGAAATGTGACAAGAAGCATATGTGCAAACATGTATCCAACGATCAAGAACAAGTAATAAAACTTAAGATTTTCTCATAAAACTTAATAACATTCAAACCATCCACGTGCATTTCTCTTCCAAAATCAATTCAAATCCTCATTAAACTCCAATGAACAATTAAATTCAAACACCTCTTTAAATGAGTATCAATTCAAGTCAATGTGACTTATAACATAACCATGAATAGCCAATCCAACCTCATTCCTTATAAAACCATATGAACAAACTTCACTAAATAAAATGCATACATTCCCAAGAGTTCCAAGAGATTTAACAAGAGAGAAAAACCAATTCATATGCATTTCGAAATCAATAGAAATGTGACAAGAAGCATATGTGCAAACATGTATCCAATGATCAAGAACAAGTAATAAAACTTAAGATTTTCTCATAAAACTTAATAACATTCAAACCATCTACTTACATTTCTCTTCCAAAATCACTTCAAATCCTCATTAAACTCCAATGAACAATTAAATTCAAACACCTCTTTAAATGAGTATCAATTCAAGTCAATGTGACTTATAACATAACCATGAACAGCCAATCCAACCTCATTCCTTATAAAACCATATGAACAAACTTGACTAAATAAAATGCATACATTCCCAAGAGTTCCAAGAGATTTAACAAGAGAGAAAAACCAATTCATATGCATTTCGAAATCAATAGAAATGTGACAAGAAGCATATGTGCAAACATGTATCCAATGATCAAGAACAAGTAATAAAACTTAAGATTTTCTCATAAAACTTAATAACATTCAAACCATCCACCTGCATTTGTCTTCCAAAATCACTTCAAATCCTCAGTAAACTCCAATGAACAATTAAATTCAAACACCTCTTTAAATGAGTATCAATTCAAGTCAATGTGACTTATAACATAACCATGAATAGCCAATCCAACCTCATTCCTTATAAAACCATATGAACAAACTTCACTAAATAAAATGCATACATTCCCAAGAGTTCCAAGAGATTTAACAAGAGAGAAAAACCAATTCATATGCATTTCGAAATCAAAAGAAATGTGACAAGAAGCATATGTGCAAACATGTATCCAATGATCGAGAACAAGTAATAAAACTTAAGATTTTCTCAAAAAACTTAATAACATTCAAACCATCCACCTGCATTTCTCTTCCAAAATCACTTCAAATCCTCATTAAACTCCAATGAACAATTAAATTCAAACACCTCTTTAAATGAGTATCAATTCAAGTCAATGTGACTTATAACATAACCATGAATAGCCAATCCAACCTCATTCCTTATAAAACCATATGAACAAACTTGACTAAATAAAATGCATACATTCCCAAGAGTTCCAAGAGATTTAACAAGAGAGAAAAACCAATTCATATGCATTTGGAAATCAATAGAAATGTGACAAGAAGCATATGTGCAAACATGTATCCAATGATCAAGAACAAGTAATAAAACTTAAGATTTTCTCATAAAACTTAATAACATTCAAACCATCCACCTGCATTTGTCTTCCAAAATCACTTCAAATCCTCATTAAACTCCAATGAACAATTAAATTCAAACACCTCTTTAAATGAGTATCAATTCAAGTCAATGTGACTTATAACATAACCATGAATAGCCAATCCAACCTCATCCCTTATAAAACCATATGAACAAACTTCACTAAATAAAATGCATATATTCCCAAGATTTCCAAGAGATTTAACAAGAGAGAAAAACCAATTCATATGCATTTCGAAATCAATAGAAATGTGACAAGAAGCATATGTGCAAACATGTATCCAACGATCAAGAACAAGTAATAAAACTTAAGATTTTCTCATAAAACTTAATAACATTCAAACCATCCACGTGCATTTCTCTTCCAAAATCACTTCAAATCCTCATTAAACTCCAATGAACAATTAAATTCAAACACCTCTTTAAATGAGTATCAATTCAAGTCAATGTGACTTATAACATAACCATGAATAGCCAATCCAACCTCATTCCTTATAAAACCATATGAACAAACTTGACTAAATAAAATGCATACATTCCCAAGAGTTCCAAGAGATTTAACAAGAGAGAAAAACCAATTCATATGCATTTCGAAATCAATAGAAATGTGACAAGAAGCATATGTGCAAACATGTATCCAATGATCAAGAACAAGTAATAAAACTTAAGATTTTCTCATAAAACTTAATAACATTCAAACCATCCACCTGCATTTGTCTTCCAAAATCACTTCAAATCCTCATTAAACTCCAATGAACAATTAAATTCAAACACCTCTTTAAATGAGTATCAATTCAAGTCAATGTGACTTATAACATAACCATGAATAGCCAATCCAACCTCATTCCTTATAAAACCATATGAACAAACTTCACTAAATAAAATGCATACATTCCCAAGAGTTCCAAGAGATTTAACAAGAGAGAAAAACCAATTCATATGCATTTCGAAATCAAAAGAAATGTGACAAGAAGCATATGTGCAAACATGTATCCAATGATCGAGAACAAGTAATAAAACTTAAGATTTTCTCAAAAAACTTAATAACATTCAAACCATCCACCTGCATTTCTCTTCCAAAATCACTTCAAATCCTCATTAAACTCCAATGAACAATTAAATTCAAACACCTCTTTAAATGAGTATCAATTCAAGTCAATGTGACTTATAACATAACCATGAATAGCCAATCCAACCTCATTCCTTATAAAACCATATGAACAAACTTGACTAAATAAAATGCATACATTCCCAAGAGTTCCAAGAGATTTAACAAGAGAGAAAAACCAATTCATATGCATTTGGAAATCAATAGAAATGTGACAAGAAGCATATGTGCAAACATGTATCCAATGATCAAGAACAAGTAATAAAACTTAAGATTTTCTCATAAAACTTAATAACATTCAAACCATCCACCTGCATTTGTCTTCCAAAATCACTTCAAATCCTCATTAAACTCCAATGAACAATTAAATTCAAACACCTCTTTAAATGAGTATCAATTCAAGTCAATGTGACTTATAACATAACCATGAATAGCCAATCCAACCTCATCCCTTATAAAACCATATGAACAAACTTCACTAAATAAAATGCATATATTCCCAAGATTTCCAAGAGATTTAACAAGAGAGAAAAACCAATTCATATGCATTTCGAAATCAATAGAAATGTGACAAGAAGCATATGTGCAAACATGTATCCAACGATCAAGAACAAGTAATAAAACTTAAGATTTTCTCATAAAACTTAATAACATTCAAACCATCCACGTGCATTTCTCTTCCAAAATCACTTCAAATCCTCATTAAACTCCAATGAACAATTAAATTCAAACACCTCTTTAAATGAGTATCAATTCAAGTCAATGTGACTTATAACATAACCATGAATAGCCAATCCAACCTCATTCCTTATAAAACCATATGAACAAACTTGACTAAATAAAATGCATACATTCCCAAGAGTTCCAAGAGATTTAACAAGAGAGAAAAACCAATTCATATGCATTTCGAAATCAATAGAAATGTGACAAGAAGCATATGTGCAAACATGTATCCAATGATCAAGAACAAGTAATAAAACTTAAGATTTTCTCATAAAACTTAATAACATTCAAACCATCCACCTGCATTTGTCTTCCAAAATCACTTCAAATCCTCATTAAACTCCAATGAACAATTAAATTCAAACACCTCTTTAAATGAGTATCAATTCAAGTCAATGTGACTTATAACATAACCATGAATAGCCAATCCAACCTCATTCCTTATAAAACCATATGAACAAACTTGACTAAATAAAATGCATACATTCCCAAGAGTTCCAAGAGATTTAACAAGAGAGAAAAACCAATTCATATGCATTTCGAAATCAATAGAAATGTGACAAGAAGCATATGTGCAAACATGTATGCAATGATCAAGAACAAGTAATAAAACTTAAGATTTTCTCATAAAACTTAATAACATTCAAACCATCCACCTGCATTTGTCTTCCAAAATCACTTCAAATCCTCATTAAACTCCAATGAACAATTAAATTCAAACACCTCTTTAAATGAGTATCAATTCAAGTCAATGTGACTTATAACATAACCACGAATAGCCAATCCAACCTCATTCCTTATAAAACCATATGAACAAACTTCACTAAATAAAATGCATACATTCCCAAGAGTTCCAAGAGATTTAACAGGAGAGAAAAACCAATTCATATGCATTTCGAAATCAATAGAAATGTGACAAGAAGCATATGTGCAAACATGTATCCAACGATCAAGAACAAGTAATAAAACTTAAGATTTTCTCATAAAACTTAATAACATTCAAACCATCCACGTGCATTTCTCTTCCAAAATCACTTCAAATCCTCATTAAACTCCAATGAACAATTAAATTCAAACACCTCTTTAAATGAGTATCAATTCAAGTCAATGTGACTTATAACATAACCATGAATAGCCAATCCAACCTCATTCCTTATAAAACCATATGAACAAACTTCACTAAATAAAATGCATACATTCCCAAGAGTTCCAAGAGATTTAACAAGAGAGAAAAACCAATTCATATGCATTTCGAAATCAATAGAAATGTGACAAGAAGCATATGTGCAAACATGTATCCAATGATCAAGAACAAGTAATAAAACTTAAGATTTTCTCATAAAACTTAATAACATTCAAACCATCTACTTACATTTCTCTTCCAAAATCACTTCAAATCCTCATTAAACTCCAATGAACAATTAAATTCAAACACCTCTTTAAATGAGTATCAATTCAAGTCAATGTGACTTATAACATAACCATGAATAGCCAATCCAACCTCATTCCTTATAAAACCATATGAACAAACTTGACTAAATAAAATGCATCCATTCCCAAGAGTTCCAAGAGATTTAACAAGAGAGAAAAACCAATTCATATGCATTTCGAAATCAATAGAAATGTGACAAGAAGCATATGTGCAAACATGTATCCAATGATCAAGAACAAGTAATAAAACTTAAGATTTTCTCATAAAACTTAATAACATTCAAACCATCCACCTGCATTTGTCTTCCAAAATCACTTCAAATCCTCATTAAACTCCAATGAACAATTAAATTCAAACACCTCTTTAAATGAGTATCAATTCAAGTCAATGTGACTTATAACATAACCATGAATAGCCAATCCAACCTCATTCCTTATAAAACCATATGAACAAACTTGACTAAATAAAATGCATACATTCCCAAGAGTTCCAAGAGATTTAACAAGAGAGAAAAACCAATTCATATGCATTTCGAAATCAATAGAAATGTGACAAGAAGCATATGTGCAAACATGTATCCAATGATCAAGAACAAGTAATAAAACTTAAGATTTTCTCATAAAACTTAATAACATTCAAACCATCCACTAGCATTTCTCTTCCAAAATCACTTCAAATCCTCATTAAACTCCAATGAACAATTAAATTCAAACACCTCTTTAAATGAGTATCAATTCAAGTCAATGTGACTTATAACATAACCATGAATAGCCAATCCAACCTCATTCCTTATAAAACCATATGAACAAACTTCACTAAATAAAATGCATACATTCCCAAGAGTTCCAAGAGATTTAACAAGAGAGAAAAACCAATTCATATGCATTTCGAAATCAAAAGAAATGTGACAAGAAGCATATGTGCAAACATGTATCCAATGATCGAGAACAAGTAATAAAACTTAAGATTTTCTCAAAAAACTTAATAACATTCAAACCATCCACCTGCATTTCTCTTCCAAAATCACTTCAAATCCTCATTAAACTCCAATGAACAATTAAATTCAAACACCTCTTTAAATGAGTATCAATTCAAGTCAATGTGACTTATAACATAACCATGAATAGCCAATCCAACCTCATTCCTTATAAAACCATATGAACAAACTTGACTAAATAAAATGCATACATTCCCAAGAGTTCCAAGAGATTTAACAAGAGAGAAAAACCAATTCATATGCATTTGGAAATCAATAGAAATGTGACAAGAAGCATATGTGCAAACATGTATCCAATGATCAAGAACAAGTAATAAAACTTAAGATTTTCTCATAAAACTTAATAACATTCAAACCATCCACCTGCATTTGTCTTCCAAAATCACTTCAAATCCTCATTAAACTCCAATGAACAATTAAATTCAAACACCTCTTTAAATGAGTATCAATTCAAGTCAATGTGACTTATAACATAACCATGAATAGCCAATCCAACCTCATCCCTTATAAAACCATATGAACAAACTTCACTAAATAAAATGCATATATTCCCAAGATTTCCAAGAGATTTAACAAGAGAGAAAAACCAATTCATATGCATTTCGAAATCAATAGAAATGTGACAAGAAGCATATGTGCAAACATGTATCCAACGATCAAGAACAAGTAATAAAACTTAAGATTTTCTCATAAAACTTAATAACATTCAAACCATCCACGTGCATTTCTCTTCCAAAATCACTTCAAATCCTCATTAAACTCCAATGAACAATTAAATTCAAACACCTCTTTAAATGAGTATCAATTCAAGTCAATGTGACTTATAACATAACCATGAATAGCCAATCCAACCTCATTCCTTATAAAACCATATGAACAAACTTGACTAAATAAAATGCATACATTCCCAAGAGTTCCAAGAGATTTAACAAGAGAGAAAAACCAATTCATATGCATTTCGAAATCAATAGAAATGTGACAAGAAGCATATGTGCAAACATGTATCCAATGATCAAGAACAAGTAATAAAACTTAAGATTTTCTCATAAAACTTAATAACATTCAAACCATCCACCTGCATTTGTCTTCCAAAATCACTTCAAATCCTCATTAAACTCCAATGAACAATTAAATTCAAACACCTCTTTAAATGAGTATCAATTCAAGTCAATGTGACTTATAACATAACCATGAATAGCCAATCCAACCTCATTCCTTATAAAACCATATGAACAAACTTGACTAAATAAAATGCATACATTCCCAAGAGTTCCAAGAGATTTAACAAGAGAGAAAAACCAATTCATATGCATTTCGAAATCAATAGAAATGTGACAAGAAGCATATGTGCAAACATGTATGCAATGATCAAGAACAAGTAATAAAACTTAAGATTTTCTCATAAAACTTAATAACATTCAAACCATCCACCTGCATTTGTCTTCCAAAATCACTTCAAATCCTCATTAAACTCCAATGAACAATTAAATTCAAACACCTCTTTAAATGAGTATCAATTCAAGTCAATGTGACTTATAACATAACCACGAATAGCCAATCCAACCTCATTCCTTATAAAACCATATGAACAAACTTCACTAAATAAAATGCATACATTCCCAAGAGTTCCAAGAGATTTAACAGGAGAGAAAAACCAATTCATATGCATTTCGAAATCAATAGAAATGTGACAAGAAGCATATGTGCAAACATGTATCCAACGATCAAGAACAAGTAATAAAACTTAAGATTTTCTCATAAAACTTAATAACATTCAAACCATCCACGTGCATTTCTCTTCCAAAATCACTTCAAATCCTCATTAAACTCCAATGAACAATTAAATTCAAACACCTCTTTAAATGAGTATCAATTCAAGTCAATGTGACTTATAACATAACCATGAATAGCCAATCCAACCTCATTCCTTATAAAACCATATGAACAAACTTCACTAAATAAAATGCATACATTCCCAAGAGTTCCAAGAGATTTAACAAGAGAGAAAAACCAATTCATATGCATTTCGAAATCAATAGAAATGTGACAAGAAGCATATGTGCAAACATGTATCCAATGTTCAAGAACAAGTAATAAAACTTAAGATTTTCTCATAAAACTTAATAACATTCAAACCATCTACTTACATTTCTCTTCCAAAATCACTTCAAATCCTCATTAAACTCCAATGAACAATTAAATTCAAACACCTCTTTAAATGAGTATCAATTCAAGTCAATGTGACTTATAACATAACCATGAATAGCCAATCCAACCTCATTCCTTATAAAACCATATGAACAAACTTGACTAAATAAAATGCATCCATTCCCAAGAGTTCCAAGAGATTTAACAAGAGAGAAAAACCAATTCATATGCATTTCGAAATCAATAGAAATGTGACAAGAAGCATATGTGCAAACATGTATCCAATGATCAAGAACAAGTAATAAAACTTAAGATTTTCTCATAAAACTTAATAACATTCAAACCATCCACCTGCATTTGTCTTCCAAAATCACTTCAAATCCTCATTAAACTCCAATGAACAATTAAATTCAAACACCTCTTTAAATGAGTATCAATTCAAGTCAATGTGACTTATAACATAACCATGAATAGCCAATCCAACCTCATTCCTTATAAAACCATATGAACAAACTTGACTAAATAAAATGCATACATTCCCAAGAGTTCCAAGAGATTTAACAAGAGAGAAAAACCAATTCATATGCATTTCGAAATCAATAGAAATGTGACAAGAAGCATATGTGCAAACATGTATCCAATGATCAAGAACAAGTAATAAAACTTAAGATTTTCTCATAAAACTTAATAACATTCAAACCATCCACTAGCATTTCTCTTCCAAAATCACTTCAAATCCTCATTAAACTCCAATGAACAATTAAATTCAAACACCTCTTTAAATGAGTATCAATTCAAGTCAATGTGACTTATAACATAACCATGAATAGCCAATCCAACCTCATTCCTTATAAAACCATATGAACAAACTTCACTAAATAAAATGCATACATTCCCAAGAGTTCCAAGAGATTTAACAAGAGAGAAAAACCAATTCATATGCATTTCGAAATCAAAAGAAATGTGACAAGAAGCATATGTGCAAACATGTATCCAATGATCGAGAACAAGTAATAAAACTTAAGATTTTCTCAAAAAACTTAATAACATTCAAACCATCCACCTGCATTTCTCTTCCAAAATCACTTCAAATCCTCATTAAACTCCAATGAACAATTAAATTCAAACACCTCTTTAAATGAGTATCAATTCAAGTCAATGTGACTTATAACATAACCATGAATAGCCAATCCAACCTCATTCCTTATAAAACCATATGAACAAACTTGACTAAATAAAATGCATACATTCCCAAGAGTTCCAAGAGATTTAACAAGAGAGAAAAACCAATTCATATGCATTTCGAAATCAATAGAAATGTGACAAGAAGCATATGTGCAAACATGTATGCAATGATCAAGAACAAGTAATAAAACTTAAGATTTTCTCATAAAACTTAATAACATTCAAACCATCCACCTGCATTTGTCTTCCAAAATCACTTCAAATCCTCATTAAACTCCAATGAACAATTAAATTCAAACACCTCTTTAAATGAGTATCAATTCAAGTCAATGTGACTTATAACATAACCACGAATAGCCAATCCAACCTCATTCCTTATAAAACCATATGAACAAACTTCACTAAATAAAATGCATACATTCCCAAGAGTTCCAAGAGATTTAACAGGAGAGAAAAACCAATTCATATGCATTTCGAAATCAATAGAAATGTGACAAGAAGCATATGTGCAAACATGTATCCAACGATCAAGAACAAGTAATAAAACTTAAGATTTTCTCATAAAACTTAATAACATTCAAACCATCCACGTGCATTTCTCTTCCAAAATCACTTCAAATCCTCATTAAACTCCAATGAACAATTAAATTCAAACACCTCTTTAAATGAGTATCAATTCAAGTCAATGTGACTTATAACATAACCATGAATAGCCAATCCAACCTCATTCCTTATAAAACCATATGAACAAACTTCACTAAATAAAATGCATACATTCCCAAGAGTTCCAAGAGATTTAACAAGAGAGAAAAACCAATTCATATGCATTTCGAAATCAATAGAAATGTGACAAGAAGCATATGTGCAAACATGTATCCAATGATCAAGAACAAGTAATAAAACTTAAGATTTTCTCATAAAACTTAATAACATTCAAACCATCTACTTACATTTCTCTTCCAAAATCACTTCAAATCCTCATTAAACTCCAATGAACAATTAAATTCAAACACCTCTTTAAATGAGTATCAATTCAAGTCAATGTGACTTATAACATAACCATGAATAGCCAATCCAACCTCATTCCTTATAAAACCATATGAACAAACTTGACTAAATAAAATGCATCCATTCCCAAGAGTTCCAAGAGATTTAACAAGAGAGAAAAACCAATTCATATGCATTTCGAAATCAATAGAAATGTGACAAGAAGCATATGTGCAAACATGTATCCAATGATCAAGAACAAGTAATAAAACTTAAGATTTTCTCATAAAACTTAATAACATTCAAACCATCCACCTGCATTTGTCTTCCAAAATCACTTCAAATCCTCATTAAACTCCAATGAACAATTAAATTCAAACACCTCTTTAAATGAGTATCAATTCAAGTCAATGTGACTTATAACATAACCATGAATAGCCAATCCAACCTCATTCCTTATAAAACCATATGAACAAACTTGACTAAATAAAATGCATACATTCCCAAGAGTTCCAAGAGATTTAACAAGAGAGAAAAACCAATTCATATGCATTTCGAAATCAATAGAAATGTGACAAGAAGCATATGTGCAAACATGTATCCAATGATCAAGAACAAGTAATAAAACTTAAGATTTTCTCATAAAACTTAATAACATTCAAACCATCCACTAGCATTTCTCTTCCAAAATCACTTCAAATCCTCATTAAACTCCAATGAACAATTAAATTCAAACACCTCTTTAAATGAGTATCAATTCAAGTCAATGTGACTTATAACATAACCATGAATAGCCAATCCAACCTCATTCCTTATAAAACCATATGAACAGACTTCACTAAATAAAATGCGTACATTCCCAAGAGTTCCAAGAGATTTAACAAGAGAGAAAAACCAATTCATATGCATTTCGAAATCAAAAGAAATGTGACAAGAAGCATATGTGCAAACATGTATCCAATGATCGAGAACAAGTAATAAAACTTAAGATTTTCTCAAAAAACTTAATAACATTCAAACCATCCACCTGCATTTCTCTTCCAAAATCACTTCAAATCCTCATTAAACTCCAATGAACAATTAAATTCAAACACCTCTTTAAATGAGTATCAATTCAAGTCAATGTGACTTATAACATAACCATGAATAGCCAATCCAACCTCATTCCTTATAAAACCATATGAACAAACTTGACTAAATAAAATGCATACATTCCCAAGAGTTCCAAGAGATTTAACAAGAGAGAAAAACCAATTCATATGCATTTGGAAATCAATAGAAATGTGACAAGAAGCATATGTGCAAACATGTATCCAATGATCAAGAACAAGTAATAAAACTTAAGATTTTCTCATAAAACTTAATAACATTCAAACCATCCACCTGCATTTGTCTTCCAAAATCACTTCAAATCCTCATTAAACTCCAATGAACAATTAAATTCAAACACCTCTTTAAATGAGTATCAATTCAAGTCAATGTGACTTATAACATAACCATGAATAGCCAATCCAACCTCATCCCTTATAAAACCATATGAACAAACTTCACTAAATAAAATGCATATATTCCCAAGATTTCCAAGAGATTTAACAAGAGAGAAAAACCAATTCATATGCATTTCGAAATCAATAGAAATGTGACAAGAAGCATATGTGCAAACATGTATCCAACGATCAAGAACAAGTAATAAAACTTAAGATTTTCTCATAAAACTTAATAACATTCAAACCATCCACGTGCATTTCTCTTCCAAAATCACTTCAAATCCTCATTAAACTCCAATGAACAATTAAATTCAAACACCTCTTTAAATGAGTATCAATTCAAGTCAATGTGACTTATAACATAACCATGAATAGCCAATCCAACCTCATTCCTTATAAAACCATATGAACAAACTTGACTAAATAAAATGCATACATTCCCAAGAGTTCCAAGAGATTTAACAAGAGAGAAAAACCAATTCATATGCATTTCGAAATCAATAGAAATGTGACAAGAAGCATATGTGCAAACATGTATCCAATGATCAAGAACAAGTAATAAAACTTAAGATTTTCTCATAAAACTTAATAACATTCAAACCATCCACCTGCATTTGTCTTCCAAAATCACTTCAAATCCTCATTAAACTCCAATGAACAATTAAATTCAAACACCTCTTTAAATGAGTATCAATTCAAGTCAATGTGACTTATAACATAACCATGAATAGCCAATCCAACCTCATTCCTTATAAAACCATATGAACAAACTTGACTAAATAAAATGCATACATTCCCAAGAGTTCCAAGAGATTTAACAAGAGAGAAAAACCAATTCATATGCATTTCGAAATCAATAGAAATGTGACAAGAAGCATATGTGCAAACATGTATGCAATGATCAAGAACAAGTAATAAAACTTAAGATTTTCTCATAAAACTTAATAACATTCAAACCATCCACCTGCATTTGTCTTCCAAAATCACTTCAAATCCTCATTAAACTCCAATGAACAATTAAATTCAAACACCTCTTTAAATGAGTATCAATTCAAGTCAATGTGACTTATAACATAACCACGAATAGCCAATCCAACCTCATTCCTTATAAAACCATATGAACAAACTTCACTAAATAAAATGCATACATTCCCAAGAGTTCCAAGAGATTTAACAGGAGAGAAAAACCAATTCATATGCATTTCGAAATCAATAGAAATGTGACAAGAAGCATATGTGCAAACATGTATCCAACGATCAAGAACAAGTAATAAAACTTAAGATTTTCTCATAAAACTTAATAACATTCAAACCATCCACGTGCATTTCTCTTCCAAAATCACTTCAAATCCTCATTAAACTCCAATGAACAATTAAATTCAAACACCTCTTTAAATGAGTATCAATTCAAGTCAATGTGACTTATAACATAACCATGAATAGCCAATCCAACCTCATTCCTTATAAAACCATATGAACAAACTTCACTAAATAAAATGCATACATTCCCAAGAGTTCCAAGAGATTTAACAAGAGAGAAAAACCAATTCATATGCATTTCGAAATCAATAGAAATGTGACAAGAAGCATATGTGCAAACATGTATCCAATGATCAAGAACAAGTAATAAAACTTAAGATTTTCTCATAAAACTTAATAACATTCAAACCATCTACTTACATTTCTCTTCCAAAATCACTTCAAATCCTCATTAAACTCCAATGAACAATTAAATTCAAACACCTCTTTAAATGAGTATCAATTCAAGTCAATGTGACTTATAACATAACCATGAATAGCCAATCCAACCTCATTCCTTATAAAACCATATGAACAAACTTGACTAAATAAAATGCATACATTCCCAAGAGTTCCAAGAGATTTAACAAGAGAGAAAAACCAATTCATATGCATTTCGAAATCAATAGAAATGTGACAAGAAGCATATGTGCAAACATGTATCCAATGATCAAGAACAAGTAATAAAACTTAAGATTTTCACATAAAACTTAATAACATTCAAACCATCCACTTGCATTTCTCTTCAAAAATCACTTCAAATCCTCATTAAACTACAATGAACAATTAAATTCAAACACCTCTTTAAATGAGTATCAATTCAAGTCAATGTGACTTATAACATAACCATGAATAGCCAATCCAACCTCATTCCTTATAAAACCATATGAACAAACTTCACTAAATAAAATGCATACATTCCCAAGAGTTCCAAGAGATTTAACAAGAGAGAAAAACCAAATCATATGCATTTCGAAATCAATAGAAATGTGACAAGAAGCATATGTGCAAACATGTATCCAATGATCAAGAACAAGTAATAAAACTTAAGATTTTCTCATAAAACTTAATAACATTCAAACCATCCACCTACGTTTGTCTTCCAAAATCACTTCAAATCCTCATTAAACTCCAATGAACAATTAAATTCAAACACCTCTTTAAATGAGTATCAATTCAAGTCAATGTGACTTATAACATAACCATGAATAGCCAATCCAACCTCATTCCTTATAAAACCATATGAACAAACTTCACTAAATAAAATGCATACATTCCCAAGAGTTCCAAGAGATTTAACAAGAGAGAAAAACCAATTCATATGCATTTCGAAATCAATAGAAATGTGACAAGAAGCATATGTGCAAACATGTATCCAACGATCAAGAACAAGTAATAAAACTTAAGATTTAATCATAAAACTTAATAACATTCAAACCATCCACGTGCATTTCTCTTCCAAAATCACTTCAAATCCTCATTAAACTCCAATGAACAATTAAATTCAAACACCTCTTTAAATGAGTATCAATTCAAGTCAATGTGACTTATAACATAACCATGAATAGCCAATCCAACCTCATTCCTTATAAAACCATATGAACAAACTTGACTAAATAAAATGCATACATTCCCAAGAGTTCCAAGAGATTTAACAAGAGAGAAAAACCAATTCATATGCATTTCGAAATCAATAGAAATGTGACAAGAAGCATATGTGCAAACATGTATCCAATGATCAAGAACAAGTAATAAAACTTAAGATTTTCACATAAAACTTAATAACATTCAAACCATCCACTTGCATTTCTCTTCAAAAATCACTTCAAATCCTCATTAAACTCCAATGAACAATTAAATTCAAACACCTCTTTAAATGAGTATCAATTCAAGTCAATGTGACTTATAACATAACCATGATTAGCCAATCCAACCTCATTCCTTATAAAACCATATGAACAAACTTGACTAAATAAAATGCATACATTCCCAAGAGTTCCAAGAGATTTAACAAGAGAGAAAAACCAATTCATATGCATTTCGAAATCAATAGAAATGTGACAAGAAGCATATGTGCAAACATGTATCCAATGATCAAGAACAAGTAATAAAACTTAAGATTTTCACATAAAACTTAATAACATTCAAACCATCCACCTGCATTTCTCTTCAAAAATCACTTCAAATCCTCATTAAACTCCAATGAACAATTAAATTCAAACACCTCTTTAAATGAGTATCAATTCAAGTCAATGTGACTTATAACATAACCATGATTAGCCAATCCAACCTCATTCCTTATAAAACCATATGAACAAACTTGACTAAATAAAATGCATACATTCCCAAGAGTTCCAAGAGATTTAACAAGAGAGAAAAACCAATTCATATGCATTTCGAAATCAATAGAAATGTGACAAGAAGCATATGTGCAAACATGTATCCAATGATCAAGAACAAGTAATAAAACTTAAGATTTAATCATAAAACTTAATAACATTCAAACCATCCACGTGCATTTCTCTTCCAAAATCACTTCAAATCCTCATTAAACTCCAATGAACAATTAAATTCAAACACCTCTTTAAATGAGTATCAATTCAAGTCAATGTGACTTATAACATAACCATGAATAGCCAATCCAACCTCATTCCTTATAAAACCATATGACCAAACTTGACTAAATAAAATGCATACATTCCCAAGAGTTCCAAGAGATTTAACAAGAGAGAAAAACCAATTCATATGCATTTCGAAATCAATAGAAATGTGACAAGAAGCATATGTGCAAACATGTATCCAATGATCAAGAACAAGTAATAAAACTTAAGATTTTCACATAAAACTTAATAACATTCAAACCATCCACCTGCATTTCTCTTCAAAAATCACTTCAAATCCTCATTAAACTCCAATGAACGATTAAATTCAAACACCTCTTTAAATGAGTATCAATTCAAGTCAATGTGACTTATAACGTAACCATGAATAGCCAATCCAACCTCATTCCTTATAAAACCATATGACCAAACTTGACTAAATAAAATGCATACATTCCCAAGAGTTCCAAGAGATTTAACAAGAGAGAAAAACCAATTCATATGCATTTCGAAATCAATAGAAATGTGACAAGAAGCATATGTGCAAACATGTATCCAATGATCAAGAACAAGTAATAAAACTTAAGATTTTCTCATAAAACTTAATAACATTCAAACCATCCACCTGCATTTCTCTTCCAAAATCACTTCAAATCCTCATTAAACTCCAATGAACGATTAAATTCAAACACCTCTTTAAATGAGTATCAATTCAAGTCAATGTGACTTATAACGTAACCATGAATAGCCAATCCAACCTCATTCCTTATAAAACCATATGACCAAACTTGACTAAATAAAATGCATACATTCCCAAGAGTTCCAAGAGATTTAACAAGAGAGAAAAACCAATTCATATGCATTTCGAAATCAATAGAAATGTGACAAGAAGCATATGTGCAAACATGTATCCAACGATCAAGAACAAGTAATAAAACTTAAGATTTTCTCATAAAACTTAATAACATTCAAACCATCCACTTGCATTTCTCTTCAAAAATCACTTCAAATCCTCATTAAACTCCAATGAACAATTAAATTCAAACACCTCTTTAAATGAGTATCAATTCAAGTCAATGTGACTTATAACATAACCATGAATAGCCAATCCAACCTCATTCCTTATAAAACCATATGAACAAACTTCACTAAATAAAATGCATACATTCCCAAGAGTTCCAAGAGATTTAACAAGAGAGA